>CM065483.1:28916900-30340400 GCA_032873175.1 Leptopilina drosophilae | reverse complement strand
AATAAAAATTTTTTTGAACAAAAGATATTTTTAAATTCTACGCTTCAAGACGAAAAAAACGCCTATTTGGTTTTTAAAATCGGTTAAAAAGAACTCAAGAAAAAAATATTTTCATTTAATATTGTTAAAAACTTTAATTGTTAATAACTATAACAAAAAATTTTTTTTTTGCTTTAAATTTTTTATGACATTATTTTTATCACATAAAGATGAGAATAAAAGATATTTCATTGAAAAAAAAAGAAATTTAGTTTTCTTTCTACTTTTAGAAAAAGAAACCAAAAATTTTTTTAAAATTTTTTATTAAAAAAATAAAAAAAATCATTTCCAGGTATGTTTTAAAAAAAGAAAACAAAAAATTTATCATACCCAAAGTTAAAAAAAATAATTTGTTTATACATTTTTTTAATAAAAAATGAAAAAAAAAATTTTTCTAACACACGCACCAAAAGTACACCATTTCCTACCTGTCAAGCGGGAGAAAAGTGTATCTTTTCCTGCGAGCGGGAGGAAATAGTACGTTGTACAACTAGTGGCGAAAGTGTGATTTTTCGACAGTGATTGCTGCTCTCGCTACGCTCGAGCCGCAAACTTTACTCTCGAAAAATCATTCTTTCACCACGTGTTGTGCACTACGTTTTCTCTAACATCCTGCGAGGAAATGCATTTATGCATATTTTTTGTAATTTTATTTAGGAATAATTAATATAATGAGATTAATAATAATCAATGAACGTCAATAACTAATCAAATAAATCAACTAAGATAAAAAAACACAAGACTACTGAGATTTACTTTCGCCACGCTAAATTTACTTTCGTTACGCTCCGCAGAGAAGTTAAAAAACATCAACTTTCAACACATTTTTCTAACCTGTAAAGTTTCATTTTCAGAGCAGGTGTTGGAGAAAGTACTTTTCCTCCCGCTGACGTCATTAGCCGGGAGGAAAAGTAACTTTTCTTCCCACTGACGTCATTAGCCAGGAAGAAAAGTAACTTATCTTCTCTGTAATGTTATTATTATGTGCAAAGTATAAATCAAAGTATGAACATTAGTGAATTAGTTACGTGAGTTACGTAACTTACACGACTGGCGTTACGTATGTGATGTTAGTTACGTAACTTAAAAGACTGGCGTAACTTACGTATATGATGTTAATTATGTAACTTACGTATGTGATGTTAGTAACGTAACTTACTTATCTAGTGTTAGGTAAGTTACTTACGTAATTTACGTAACTAACTTTTTGTATACATTCAACAGTTACGTAACTTAAGTTACTGTTCAATGTATACCTACTTACGTAATTTACGCAACTTACGAATTTACGTAACTTAACTTTTTATTTACATTCAACAGTTACGTAACTTACGTTACTAACTTTTTTATTTATATTCAACTGTTAGGTAAATGTATTTAATGTTTCATTAAATATTTGTACTTTCGGTATACGTGTGTTAGAAAAAATAGTATGTGCAACTCGGGAGAAAAAATGATTTCCACGAGTGTGAAGATTGCAGTTCATGCACTATATACTATTTTGTTTTCATTTCCTAAAAGTCAAAAGAAAACTAAAACTTTCGTTCTTTGACAACTTTTTTCTAAATTCAATATTTTCGGACTTATGAGGTACTGAATATAGGTCAACAATTAAAAGTGCAAAATTTCGAAAATTCATAACTCAAAAATTTGGACAATTAAACAAAAATAAAAAAATATGTATCTATTTTTTTCGATACAGAATAGAAAAAAAATATTTTTGGACGACTTTAAGAGGTCGACTAAAATCTCACGTGGGATTGCCCATATACATGAATCGATTCGTTTTAATGTCAGGAACGTAATGTTGACCAGAATTAATAAAATATTAATAAATAAAAAAGTTATTTCAAAAAATACAAAAAAAAATTTTTTTTTCAAATTTTGAACATTGCATATTTTCACTCTTAGATTCAAAAGTACTTATAGGGTAGAGCGGGGCTAGTTGAGCAACTGAAATATCTCAGGCACTATAAATTGTCCACTAAATTTTGTCAATTCCAGAAAGAAGCAGGCACTTGCGCAGTTATATTCCCTCCTGCGCCTGCTTCTTTCTGGCATTGAAAAAATTAGCGAACAATTTATAGAGCCTGAAATATTACGGTTGCTCAACTTACCCCTATGCTCAACTAGCCCCGTTCTACCCTATATTTTATTAATTTGCTTGAATAATATACTGTTTGAATGTATAATTAAAATGTATAAAATTCAGACAAATGCTAATTTGAGATCGTAAAATACGATTCACCGGAAAGTTTTTTTTACAAAGTTTTAGGTATTTCCAAATTTTTTTTTGTAAAAAGTAATTCTATGTGCCATGAAGTCAATCTAATAGTTTTTAAAATAAAAAACAAATCCATTAAAACGGCATAAAATAAAAAAATCAATATATAAGGTTTTACATAAAGAAAAAGTACGTGGTACTTATAATATATTGACTGGTTTCTTTATTTTTTTGTAAATGGTATTTCGAGATAGGGGAGACCGATGAGTAATAGCTAAGGGCGTAATCAATAATTATAATTTTTATTTTAAAAATTGTAAATCAAAATAATTTTGCTCCACAGAAAAGTTTTTCTTTTCGAAAATAGCTTTGAAGAAAAAACAAAAATCAAGTTTTGAGCTTGAAAGATTTGTGTTTCAGGGACAATTGAAGATTTTTTATTTATGCTTATTGTATTGATAAAAAATTATAATATATTTGCTAAGTGCCCCCGGGTTGTGTTAGCTAATGCAACACACCCCTTTATACATGTGACGCTCCACGAGAGAAGGGACCTTACGAGATTCAGTGAAGCCAGGCGGCGTACGAAACTATCCCCACTCTCGCGGCACCATATGAGCACACACACATTCATACGTCTGATTTCTGCTCTCGTCGGTGAGCCTCTTTTTCGTTTTCCTCGACTCGGGCGGCTCGCTCGAAAAATTAGGCGCGAAATTTGAAAATAATACTTCGTAGAGAAAAGGCAGATACATAAAGTCAAGTTTGGGAGTAGCAAGGAACACACCTGATTATATTTGGAAGATGGAGTCAGGGAAGAGAAGCCTGGAGGTAGAAGCATTTAAAAGGGCAGGAGCTTTTTTGTTAAAAATTCAAGATATGGAGAAGGATAGGTGGCCACGAAAATGCTTAAGAGAAGAAATTAGGAGTCTCAAAAATGAAAATCCCACATCTTGGGGAAAAACAATGGAAAAAAAGTTAAACAAGTTAGGAGATGGAACAATAATAGATTTAATTTGGGAGGAGAAACCAAGAGTACAACTGGAGGAAAGGTTAAATCAATTGACAAGAACTGTGAAAGATCAAGACATCCAAAAGGATTGGGAGAGAATTGATAAATCAAAATACTGCGCATTCTACAAAGAAATTAAACAAAATATTGAAATGGAGAGTTACTGGCAAGAAAAGGAATGGAAGGAATGGCACAAAGTAACGTGGTCTAGATGGAGATGTGGAAATATAGCAAAGGAGGATAAAAAAGGCTACATTGACAATAACTGCAGAATTTGCAAAAAAGAAAAGGAGACACTGGAGCATGTGATAAGCTGTGAGAAAATCATGAACAAACTGAAGGAAGACGATAAAAAATGGTGGACCAACTGGCGTGCGGAATCAGGAAAAGACGACTGGAGAAAAAGGCTTTTACAAATGTTGAACAAGAACATGGACAAAGACTGGAGCGAAAGACTTAATAGAGTTGAAAGAATTTTGAAAAGCGAAACCTAGTGTGAATATAGAGTCTATTTACTTATTATTTAATTATTTTATTCTAATTTATTTTTTTTTGTTTGTTTGTTTCTTCCTTAAAATTTAATGTACATATTAGTAACATACAGGTATAATATAATAGTAAGATAATTTAGTTTTAAGATTTGTTTCTTGATAAAGGCAGGAGTATCAGTGTAAAACTTTTGTAACACTTAAAGAAAAAATAAATCTATCTATCTACTTCGTAGAGAAGTATTATTTCAAAGTTTATTATAAGGCAATTAATATTTAATAAATTCATAATGAATTATTAAATAAAGACTAAAACTATTATTAATTAATTGTACAATTTTAAGGTAAAATTTATTATTTTTATGTACTTATTTGATTTACTAATAACCTTTTTTACTGCAAATTAAAAAAATAGAAAATTATTTTCATTACAAAAATAATAATATGCGATAAAATTTAAATTATTCAGATTTAGAATATTGAAATATGTCCTTTAAACAACAATTTAGTATCTTTAAAACAATATTGATAGTTTCATATTCAAATAAGTAAAACATACGGTTTTCCACAAATAATTTCAAAACTTTAATTTATAAATTGAATTTCGAAATATTTTATATCAAAATATAACCCACATATTTTAATTAGTTTATCATTTCTTAAAATCTTTAATATGAAAATTCAAGTTGTATATGAGCGATTTCATGTCAAGTGATCAAGGTGGAGATTTGGAAAAAAATTTTTCTCCAATCGAAGCAAAATTTGGAGCTTTTGTAAAAAATTTTTCGAAAAATATCAATTATATGAAAATATTTTTATAAATAATAAAATTCTTCACCGAAATTTAATTATTTTTATAAACTGGAATAAAATTCTATGTAAAAATTCAATTATTTATATAAATAATAAAATTCTTCACATAAATACAGATATTTTTATAAGTTTGAATAAAATTCGTTGAAAAAATTAAATTATTTCTAAAATGTAATAAAATTCTTCGCAGAAATCCAAGTGTGTTCGAAAATTAATAAAAAAATTCTTTTTAAAATACCAAGTAACTTTTTTTTTAATTTAATTTTAACTTATTTTCATAAGTAATAAAACTCATCGCAGAATTTTAATGATTTTTTATACAATATATATTTTAATCAAATTTCTCGATAAATGTAATTATTCTTAAAATTTTTTTAAAAATATGTCAAATTGAATTCATATAATTAAAAATTTATTGATAAAATTCTTTATGAGAATTAAACTTTAACAAAGAATATTCTATTATTCAATAAATTATTTATTTTTTAATTTAAATAATTGAATTTTTCTAGAATTTTCTAATAAAAATTGTTTTTAAAATGAATTAACGGATAATCGATTTATTATTTATGAAAGTAATTGAATTATTGACACACATTTTATTACATCTTTTAAAAATAATTTAATTTTTTTAAGAAATTTTACTGCGCTTGTAAAAATAATTGAATTCTTGCGAAGAATTTTTTTAGGATTTTTATAAATAATTGAGGAGGTCAATCAAATAACTCGATTTACGCTCGGCTGAAATGTTGTGAAGCCAGTCAGTCGGGTCAAAAGGGAGAAAAATAAAAACTCGAAATTTTGGTTTTTAAAGAACGGCATCTTGTAGATAATAAAAAAATACATCTTTTTTCGCAATGAATTTTTTTTGTAGAGCAAATATTTCTCATATTAAAAAATAAAAACCAAAAAATTTGTGTTTAGAAATTTAATTAAGTTTTAAAATGCAAACGGTCTTTTTGCATGCAAAATGTTAATGAATTCGCTCGAAATTTTTTGTACATACTCATTTGGGTCTGCTGAAAAAGAGAAAGTCATAAAACATTTAAAAATTATTTTTTGTTTAATTGTTTTTTATTATAAACAATGACCTGTCAGCAATAAGATTATCTTATTTTCGATGAGTCCCCCGAGTAACGAGTTTTAGGTGAATCTAATAATTTTTAAATTTTTTCGTCCGCCATATTTGATCCGCCATTTTGAATTTTTAAAAACTAACACCGGATTCGTAATCAGCGACCTCGAAAACCCCCCGAGTAACAAGCTTTAGGTGAATCTAATGATTTTTAAATTTTTTCGTCCGCCATATTGGATCCGCCATTTTGAATTTTTAAAAACTATCACCGGATTCGTAATCAGCGACCTCGAAAACCCCCGATTAACGAGTTTCAAGCGAATTTAACCATTTTTGAAAATGGTTTATAGTTGATTACGATTGTTTAACTTTAAACGCGTTTTTTTCGAAATGACATTTTTTATAGCTGCGGTGGTGATTAAAAAAAATCTATCCGTCCGATTGCTCTAATTTTTTACAGCTTATTCTACACAACCATGGTTATGGTTCGTATTAGAATCACGTACTTTTAATAACAACTTTGTTTTATTTTTAACTTTTTGTCAATAAACAACAGACGATTTTCGAACTTTTTTGTTTATAAGTCCGCCATTTTGTTATTTTTTAACAAAAATGTTTTATTCTAGTACGGGCCATAGCCACCGGCATATAGAACAATAATCAACTTGATTTTTTTGTTTCTGATGACGTCATCGGATGTCATCATCACCGCAGGCCACGTATATACATATTTTATTGTTAAATTAATTGTTTAATAATTAATAAAAAATTTAATAAAAGTATTAAAAAAAAATTTTTTTCAACAGTTGTTAACATAAATGAAAAGTTAGAAAAGTATTTAATCGGATTATATTTTATGTTGTATTAAAAAAAAATTTTGAAATAACCTTCCAAAACAGGGCCGAACACCAGAATACCCCCTTAAACGTTTTAGGACCTGTATAGTTTCACTACATTTAACTAATTTACGTTGTTCAACTATATAAATTCTGTTTAGCGAAACGAGATAATAAATAATATGAAAAACTTATTTACCATATAAAATAAAATATTGAAATAATCAAAATCAGTAATTGCGCTTTGCATAAAAACAATATACACTTTTCGTCGAGTATTTCTACCTAATGGGAAATTGTTCGCTTTGAAAGCAATGCAAGGGTGCGCAAGTTTCTTTTCTCGTTAACAAGTTGTTTTACGAGTTCTATATAGTATATAAGAAGAGACGATTTCGTTCTTAACCCTCCGTCACACACCTTGGAAAAAATTACGACTTTACACAGGTTTAGAGGGAATCCCTCACCACATTGTAAAATAAGCGACATTACAACATAAACAAAGGAATCAACAAATATTTAATTTTAACACAAATTTACAAATATATAGTAAATTATTCTAAATTATAAAATTATTAAAATTAATTTTCGGTCTCAAAAATAATAATTAATTACACGAATGCACATCTTCGAAGGAATTACACTTTACATGTAAAAATAATGTAACATTAACAAATAAGCAAACAAATCATAAAATAGTTTATTTTAATTATATTTATAATATAATTTTGCCATTAACCAACAGTGGAACAAAAAATGTTTTGAAAACTTGATTTTTTTATTCAACATAACCTTACTTTTTCGAGTTTTTTCTGGCTTTGAAGCTTCATAATTAAATATTAATTATGTTTAAACTAAATGTTTTTTTAGAAATGTGTTGATGAGTAAATTTTTGAAAGGTATAGAAACTGATTTTATTTTGCAATGAGGAAAACAAAAGTTATTTTAAAAATACTAAAACCGTAGAGGGAATCCCTCCCTAGGTGTGTGACGGAGGGTTAAACTTAAAAGCTGTTTCTATTTCAATTCATGCAGGGCGAATAGGTTGAAAATTCTAAATCAAGTTTAATGTGATTTTTCTTGTTTTTTAGGACAAATAAAGAGATACGTATTTTTTGGTTTGGCGAAAAAATTTTTTTTGCAGAGTTATGAGTATTTGAAAATTTTAAGGCACATACTGATTTTAGAGCTAAACAGCTGAAAAGTTATTTTTAAATCTTTCCAGTTTTTACAAAAATTAATATTAATTAATATTTACAAACTTGAAAATTTGAAAAATTTTGAAAATTAACAAAATGGCATATATATTTTTCATGTATACAAGGGTGTTCATCTTTTTTAATAGTGCTTTTGACTCTTTTTCTCTTCAAAATTGCAAATTTCAGGGCTGCCAGTGACTCACTTTTTTCACTTTTACTCACTTTTTTTCAGGTGACTCACTATTACTCACTTTTTTAAAAAAACTCACTTTTCTCACTATTTTTTGTAAAATACCTTATTTCTCAATTTAAAAAAAAATAAATTTTATTTAAGGGCAAGTCCAAGTTGAAAAATGTAAACAAACCAAACACTAAAATCGCAATTGTTTGGGAGCATTTATTACCATAAAAATTAACATTTTTACTCTTTCTATACAAAAATAGTAAATTAGGGTGTCAAAGTTTTTAATAAAACCACATTTTTGACTATGAGTAGAGAAAGGTAGATTATGCGACTGCATAATTTTTTAAAATCGAGTAGAAACATTATAATATTATGTTAATTCATATTTTAAACCTTTAACAACATGTTCCTAGAGCGCACAATATTTCACAATTTTTACTGATTGCATAATTTTACTCTTTTTGCATAATGATCGCATAATAGGCTCAAAAAATCCAAAATAGTGTTTTTTTAACTAAGCAATGTAAAAAAAATTTCAGTTTCTTTATTTTTTAAATAAAATAATAAATAGGTAAGTTTTTAAACTTTTAACCACGTTATTAAATTTTAGTTTTAAAATTTAAGATTTATTATAAATTCTAAAAGATATGTACTTACATCTCTTAAAATAAAATAAGAGTAACAAATGTTACTAAAAATTTAGATAATATTTTTATAAGTTACTTTTAGCTTTTATTGTTGGTTGTGATTATTATACGATTCAATCATAGAATATCAGAAAAATATGAAATATAAAATTTTCAGGAACGTTTTACGCTACATTTTCGCTTATAATAGAGTTGTCGAAAATGTAATTTAAATCATCAGGAAAGTTTGAAGCTAAATTTTTGGTAAAATTTGACTATAAACATTTATTGAAGTGCGAGAAAAATAAACATGACTGGGTGCTGTCCAGACAGGAATGGTTCCTGTCCAAAAAAACAATTGAGTTTGGCAGCTGCACGGAAAAAATTAGTCGTTGAAGTTTTCAGCTACCACTCTAAGACTCTCGGATATGAAAAAATTCTTTATAAACTTATAGAAATACTCTATGATTTTAGCAGAAATTCTCTAAAAAAAGTCGAGGACTTTTTATAAACCTAGTAGCAGAAAAAAGTCGTGGAATTATTGTAACACTTTGATAGAAAGTTTCGTCGACGAGTCGAGGAAAACGGTGCGCAGAAAAGATGTGCATACTCTCAGGCGATAAACGCGACCTGCAGTCATTTTAACACCGTTCATTTACAAATTCTTCTGTACAGTGTTTGTGAATTATATTGGAGGATTAAAATCTTTTCGTAAATATAAAATATAATTATTAATCGTTAAATAAGTTTTTACAATAATGAACAGAAAATAATTTTATTGACTTAATTATTATTTTAATTAAATATTATCATTTTTCTATTCATCTTATAAATTAAAAATAATTGTAAAATAGTCTTTAACGTACACTGAAATACTCTTTAAAATTCTAAAGTATGTTGAAGAGAAATATTTGAGATTTTTAATTTTCAAAATATTGCATTTTTTCTCGCAAGCGGTAAAGAAAGATTCTACTTAGTATATAAGGACGATGAAAAAGTAGATTCATATAGCGTGCGAAACAACGAAAGTGTAGGATAATATGCGTATTGGTGTTAGTTATTTAGTTTTAGATAGGTGATTAGTGATTAAATAGTGTCAAATTACACGTGATGAGTGTCGTGATTATGTATAAATGTAGGATTGTAATTAAATATAAGGCATAAAAGGAATGAAATATATAAGAACTGAAAGAATTTTCTTTTACAGGTCCGCAGAATTTTTCATTTTCCGCGACTATCGTTGAAAGATTAGAATACTGTAGAAGAAAATCCGGACACGTCTTTTTTCCTCGACTGTCGCTGAATCGATCGCGCTGGCTGTGTTTTCATTTTCCTCGACTGTCGCTGAATCGATCGCGCTGGCTGTGTTTTCATTTTCCTCGACTGTCGCTGAAAGTTTCAAATCCTTTTTCTAAATTCTCTTCGAATGTAGCACATTTTTTCTTCGATTTCAATATGATTATTAAAACAGAGTGATTTTAAAAATTTAAATACTTTCGACTATATCCGAGAGTCTTCTACAAAGTCGAGGAAAATTTCAGCAACTAATTTCTTCCGCGTGTCAGTGCTGTTTGGACATGAACGATTAATGTCCAGACATTACTGATTCCTTTATAGACAAGAATAGTTCCTGTCCAGAAAGCAAAGAGTACTGTCTAATTACAAAAATTTTTTTGACAGGAACCACTCCTGTCTAGACAGTACCCAGTCATGTTTATTTTTCTCAGTGTGGGACATTTAAGGGGACTTTCTGGTTTGGAATAGACAAAAAATACACTTTTTTAAACTTTTATTGTGAAAAAAGTATTACAGTTTTTCCCAAAATTCTTTTTGGACATTGTTACACATTACGTGGAAAGAATATTAAAAACTTTTTGAAGTAAATTTAGTTACGTATCGCAGATGTAGGTGGCGTCTTCCAAAAGGTACCTTTTTCGGGATTCTGTTCATAAGTATTTGTTCTAGGTAACAAACCTAAAAAACGATTTTTTAAATGTATTTTTTAATATTTTATAAACATTTTACTTAAAAAATCGCAAAATCGCTATGTTTTAGGGTCAATTCACCCCCGCATAAAAAAGGGGGTTTAACTGTGAAATCGGTTTGGTAGATTTCGAGAAAAGTTACTCCCCGTTTAAAGTTTTCATGTAATGTGTACCTCTACTACAGTCCGTTAAGAAACGGACATAAAAATTGCTATAACTTTTTTCTTTCGCATATTTTTTCATAATTTATTGTTTTGGGAAAGTAATTTTATGATACTAAGGAACATTTTAAAGCAAAAAAAGAAAAATCGATTTTTTTAAAATCCTAAACCAGAAAGTCTCCTTAAATCTTTGCACAATTTTCACTAAAGTATGCAAGCAAATTTTTCAAAGTTTGCAAGTATGTAAATCTTTTATAAATTTTTAGGAAAGTTTTGGTGCTGTGTAGAAATACTCATAGTCAAATATGGTTTCATTGCAGACTTTGACACTCAATTTTGCGATTTTTGTTAAGAAAGTTTAAAATAAATAAAAATGGATGGTAAAAGTATTCAATATCTGTACCTATTATTTATTAAATTGAGAAGAAAATTGATATTACAGATTAATTATTAATTTAAATCTTCAAAAATATGCCAAAATTAACCTCACTTTTACTCACTATTTTACTTGTAAATTCACTATTTACTCACTTTTTTCAATCAAAAACTCACTTTTTTCACTACTTTTAACCTCTAAGTACGCTGGCAGCCCTGAAATTTTAAAAATTTACTAAATGGCGGCCGTTTTTAAAAAAATATAAGATTTCAATTTTCTCCAAAACATTATTTTTTATTTTTCCGGAAATTTTGTTGTGGTTTCTAGATAAGAAAAAATAAACCTTTCAAAAAAGTTGACTTTTTCTTAATAAAGTTGAGAAATTTCAAAAATTAACTAAATGCCAGGCACTTTAAAAAATTTTTTGAAATAACTATAGTTATTGAGTAAGGCTTTTTGAAGTGTACCGATGGTTTTTAAGCCTGTTCTTAATGAGATAATTAAATTTTCTTTATAGCATTTTATTCTAGGTAGAATTTGAAAGTATTACAAAAAAAATTTTTTGGGGCCGGCATTTTATTGACAAATTATAGCTATTTTTGTTACGCGCTGTAACAAAGACATGGCTCGTGCAGTTTCGCGGGCGGTCGCACTGACGCGTTATATGCGTTGAATTGGTTTCAATTTGTTAGTTGGGGGTCATTTATAAAGCATTTAATACATAATTTCAAAAATTAAAATTAATTGCAAAATGGCGGATCCAATATGGCGAATAATATAGCGCTTAACAAAAATATAGCTTTATTTTGTAAATAAAATACGGGCCCTAAAAATTTTATTTTGATAATAGTTCCACATTTTACGTAGAATAAAGTGATGTAAAGAAACTTTAATTATTTTATTATGAACATGCTTAAATTGTCATTTGTTTATAAAGTTTTTTTATTATTTAAACAAATTATTTGATAATTTAAAACTGGAATTGGAGTTTTAAAATGAATTAATTTTTAAATAAGTGGTTAAAAATATATCGAATTCTGTCGATTAGTTTTCGAGTAATTCATTTTTTTCGAAAAATGTGTTAAAAAATTAAATTGTTAATAACTTTTTAAAAAACAATTTTTTTCAAACAATATTTTCAGGTGTTGTTTTTATCATGTAATGATATCGCATTATTTTTGACGTGAGAATTTTAAAGTTTCTGAAAGAGTGAAATTCATTCATTTTTGTGTGTGTAGTATATCTATGTATATTACTGAGCTCACTGCTCGGCGGACAGGTAGAGAGTGCCGATAGCGCACCCATTGCCGCGCATGACGTGTGTTCTCTCTCACCTCACGCCAGTGGTGCCAGACGGCGGACGCAAACGGCCCCCACTCTCGCGGCGAACTTACTCCTTCCATATGACCACACACACTATCATACGCGTGGCTTTTGCTCTCGTCGGTGAGCCTCTTTTTCGTTTTTCTCTAATTTCTACAGAAATACGGCGCGAAATTTGAAAATCATACTTCTATTAGAAGTATTGTTTCCAAGTTTATTATTAGAAATTTAATATTTACCATTCAATAAATTCATAATTTCTTATTCATTACATAAAATATCAATTCTGAATTAAAATTAATAATTAAAGAACAAGTTAGAAGTCAATTAATTATAATTTATTTTTTAATTAGAAAATTATCAATTGATAAGTCAATTAATAATTATTTATATTGATATAAAATTTATTAAAATAAATATTCAGTGTATTTACTATTTATATTTTTAAACTATATATCCAATTAAAACAAAAATAAATAATCTCTCAAATTTAAATAAGTTAGAAATATTTATTTTGATAGTAAAAAGTCAGCCACTGCTTTTTTACTAATAAAATAATTAATGGTATTTAATTATTAGTTTAATTCATTTTTAGGTTATGTAAAAATAACTGATATTTTTGGTAACAAAATCAATTAGTGAAACTTGCCTTTTTTGTGAATAATAATAATAAAGGAGATTTTAATTTAATTGTTTTTATTACAGCTACGTACTATTTACTATTTATTGAATATAAACTTAAAATTCAGAAGTGTAATATTTGTAAAACAATTATTTTAAAAAAAATTTCTTTTTAACTGTTAATTTTTTTAAAATTTGAAATGCATGAATTTTAATATTTTTAAAAAATGTAATACAATTCATAAAGAAAAACAAAGTTTTTTTATTTTTTAACCTGCAAACCATTTCTATATTTTTTAATTAAATAAAATTAAGAAATTATGTTCATATTAAAAATTTAAGAATATTGTTGTACATTAATTAAATGCTCTTTAATAAATTGTAATGAATATAATATATTAATTCATATTGCAAAATAATCTAAACAATTGTTTTTAATGATCATTTTATTAAATAAGTATGTAGAAGGTATTTTTATTAATGTTGTTTTTTAATTGTAAAAAATAATTAGGTTAATACTAATAGCATAACTAATTATTGAATTTCAACTCATTTTAAAATATTATTTAGACATTCACGAATTATTAAATTTTCCTATAAATAATATAATAATTATAAATATATAGTCCGAAATTAATTTATTTAGAAACACATATTGCATTTATTATTTTCAGTTTGTATTCTATTTCAAAACGTCCTCCTTCAATTCAATTTTTAATTGATAATAGTCAATTAATCGTTTATTTGAATCTATTAAATATTTTTTTCAGTGTAATATCAAAAAATTTTTCTTTCAAAAGCACTATAATTGTAAATAAAGTTTGCCGTTAATAGATAAGGCTTAACATTAAAAAATTCAATTATTCAGAAGAATTCTACTTAAAATAACTATTTTTCTAAATATATTTAGGAAATGCATGAATTTTAATATTTTTAAAAAATGTAATACAATTCATAAAGAAAAACAAAGTTTTTTTATTTTTTAACCTGCAAACCATTTCTATATTTTTTAATTAAATAAAATTAAGAAATTATGTTCATATTAAAAATTTAAGAATATTGTTGTACATTAATTAAATGCTCTTTAATAAATTGTAATGAATATAATATATTAACTACGCGTATCATCTCTGCATATAAGACGGTATCTACGAGTGCTGTGCAGGTCCTTGCAAGTGTCCCGCCAGCTGATCTTTTGGCGAGGGGAAGGGAAGAAATGTTTCTCTTTTCTAAAGAAAGAAGTTCCTTGGATGAGGAAATAAGACCAAGCAAGGGCCTGATCCGCAAAGAAGCGAGGCACAGGCTCATAGAAAGATGGCAAGAAAGATGGGATGGTGAGGAGAAAGGTCGATGGACTTATCGCCTTATCCCGGCACTTGCCACCTGGATAAATAGGAAACACGGTCAGGTTTCCTATTATATGACTCAGGCGCTCACAGGTCACGGGTGTTTTAACTCGTACCTGTGTCGCTTTAAATTACGCGAGGACGAGGTGTGTGCATATTGCCAGTTCCCTGAGGACAACGCGGAGCACACCCTCTTCTCATGCAAGAAGTGGGACTTGGAGAGGCGGGCCATGTTCGAAGGTGTAAACAGTCAAGTTACACCGGAGAACATGGTATCGCTGATGGCCCAGTCAGAAGAGAATTGGCGACAAGTCGAGAACTTCATAATCTCGGTCATGTCGAGGAAGGATCTCGACGGCCGCCAAAAAGCGTAATTTAAACAGCTTTTAATTTGTTTGTTCGTTTTTTTGTATTAATTTATTTTGTGATTTATTTGTCCTTATAATTTTAACTTATTCTGTGATTTGCTTGTCCATATACAGCTTTTATCTTTTTGACTTTATACATCTGTTTATTTTATATGTTTTTTGTTTTACACCTGTTGAATATTTTACCTCTTGACATATTTTACTCTTTTTAGTATTTGTTTTTTATTATTGTTGTGCTGTTAATTCCGCTTGTATATTATAATAGTTTAAAATTTTAACTATTGACGCAGGAGAACCGCAGGTAAAGAACAAAGTCGCAGCAGCGACAGAGTTGGAGCCCCACCCTCGAAGGCTAAAGTCTTGCGACAATTCCGAAGGAGGGTAAAGGGCTCCAAAGGAAGAGTTACGGGTTTTAGTGGGTCGGGCTGGCAGTAGGTCGCCAGTATTCTAAATTTACTATATTATTTATTTTTTCTTTATTTTGATTTGTTATTATACCAACCCCACATAACCTTGGAGTGTGGAATCCAAGGTATCTGTAGGCAGATTTCCCAAATTCCCTAAGCAAAAAAAAAAAAAAATGTATTTAGGAAAGTCGTGAAAAAGTCAGAAAATTTTGTAAAAAGTACTGAAACAATATTCAATTTCGAAAATTCATAAGAAAATTCTGAATGTTAGATTTCTCATCATTAAAAAGATTTTATTTATTTCAAACTTTTTCTATTTTTAACAACAATTGAACTTTACGGATGTTAAAGGTAATTTAAGTTTATAAAAAACTTTAATAATTCAAATTCTTATAAAATTCGTGACATTTTTTAATATATACTTCATTCATTATTAAAAATAATAGATTAATGGATGTATTTTACTTAAAACACTAAAAAAATTAAATTTTAGAAAAATTATCGATGATTACAAAAACTCAATTATGTTCACAAGTTTTTTTAATATTCTCGTCGAAATTTCAATTATTTAAAAAATTATTAACAAAATTTTTTGCAAAATTTAATTATTTAATAAATTTTAATAAAATTCTTGCCAAAAATTAAATTATTTTCAAAAATTTTCCTCAATTTCATATGAATTCTAATATTTACAAATTTTTTATAAATTTCTTTCTTCTTAAAAATGTTATTAAAAATCGTCAAACTGAATTAATTATTTCGTATCATTAATGTAGTAAAAAATAATATTTTAAAAACCTAGAAAATTTCCATTTTTAAACTGAAAAAATCAGGAACTTTCAAATGAACAAATGCGTGACAACCCTGATCAAGTGTTCAATAAATTTCTCAAGCAAAACAAATAATAAAATAAAAATATTTAAAGTAAAAATAAAAATAATCGTAATATATTTGAATTATTTGAAAATAACTGAAAATATTATTAAAAAATTGGGATATCCAAAGTTGATTTATAAATTAAAAATTGTTTTATTTATTTATTTTTTATTATAATTTCGATAATATAGTTTTTAACAATAATAGAAATTCTGTAAATATTTTTTCCAAAATAAATATCAAATTTCTTAATCAAAATTTGATTAATAACTTTTTTTCCGCTTAAAACTTGTACTTTGTTTATAAATTGTCATTGAAAAGCAGAAAATATGCAAAATATTTTCTAATTTTAATTTTCCAACTGTTTTTTAATTTTTTTAGAAAAAATGAAGAGATTAATTACCTAGTCCTAAAATGTTTGTTACAAAGAGCTCATTTTTCTGTAATGAAGAGAAATAATGAAAAATAACTTTAATAATTTTTGTAGATTAATAAAAATAGTTTTGTATTATCTGAAAATAAAAATAATATTTCTAAATAAAATAAATACCTATTATTAAATTTAAAAAGTAAGAGTGGAAAAATAAAGAAAAATAATATTATCTAGTGTCGTTTTCAAATGGAATGTCTTATATAATTATTCAGTACATGATATTCTATATAAAAGAATTTCAAGTTATATTTATAATTTTGATATGCCAAAACGGCAAAAAATATTAACATTCACACTGACCATAACCTACAATTATTTTCTTGATAAATCCTATTTACCGTAAAGCTTGAAATATAATTATATATAAATATTAGTTATTTTTACATAACCTAAAAGTGAATTAAACTAATAATTAAATACCATTAATTATTTTATTAGTAAAAAAGCAGTGGCTGACTTTTTACTATCAAAATGAATATTTCTAACTTATTTAAATTTGAGAGATTATTTATTTTTGTTTTAATTGGATATATAGTTTAAAAATATAAATAGTAAATACACTGAATATTTATTTTAATAAATTTTATATCAATATAAATAATTATTAATTGACTTATCATTTGATAATTTTCTAATTAAAAAATAAATTATAATTAATTGACTTCTAACTTGTTCTTTAATTATTAATTTTAATTCAGAATTGATATTTTATGTAATGAATAAGAAATTATGAATTTATTGAATGGTAAATATTAAATTTCTAATAATAAACTTGGAAACAATACTTCTAATAGAAGTATGATTTTCAAATTTCGCGCCGTATTTCTGTAGAAATTAGAGAAAAACGAAAAAGAGGCTCACCGACGAGAGCAAAAGCCACGCGTATGATAGTGTGTGTGGTCATATGGAAGGAGTAAGTTCGCCGCGAGAGTGGGGGCCGTTTGCGTCCGCCGTCTGGCACCACTGCCTCACGCTATACCTTCTGTGGGCCCAGCGATCTATACTACTTAGTTGCACATTCGTTTTCATCAGTCTGCCTACGACCGGACTCGGGGCTTGTTCCGAGGCCGATCGACAGCAGCTCACTTTCCTTTCTCACCCTCGATCTATTTTCTGTCCAGAGAGGCGCTAATCCTGGCTAGGGGATGATCTTCTTCGTTTGAGAAGGTGAACATGAGGAGCTAATCTGTTTACCAGCTCTTACAATTCCTAGAAGGAGTTGTACAAGGATTTCGGGCGCTAACGAGTCCTGGTAACACCCTTCGATTTCGTTCTTATAATTTTTTACCTGGTGCAGAGAAGACCGTGTGGAGCACCACCGTGTAGTTTCTGTACTCTTTCCACCTTAGTCTCAACTGAACGTGGGGCGCTAACCCGGGACGTTGAGACATCCATGTAATTTTTACCATCCTTTTTTACACACACACTTACATAATTTTCCCCTGTTGAACTGAGGAGCTAATCGTTTAACAGATATGACACTTACACCTGGACAACTTGGCCTTGAGGAGCTAATCAGGTCAGGATGTCCAGAACATACATGAAACTTACACTAATTTCGCGACGGGCATGAATATTGACTGCAGTTCGATATCTAGTTTCTTTTTCGGTTATTTCATAATTTCCGACCTAGCGTGCACGACCCTAGTTTCCATCCGCGCGCGTAATTAGGGGTTAAATTCTAGAGACAACCCAGTAAGTTTCGGTGTCATAGATTTTGTAATTTTATTATAAAATAACATGAGTAAATTTTATTACAGTCCAAGCGAGATCGAGAACGGCGAGGAATGATTCGGGTGTGAAGGAGTGTAATGGCGGACGCGCCATATTTTCATTATTAAATTTGCATTTTCTTTATATTTATTATTGTTCCATTTTTGTTATTATCAAATTTTCATTTGTTTAAATATTTTATTTTTTATTAGGTGTAATTTAATTTTCAAATTTTAGTTTATTAGTTAAATTTTATAATTCTTTCTTTATTATTTTTCTTTGCATTGTATCAAGTCAGTTTCATTATTTTATATTTTTATTGTAATTTTATAATTTAATTTTTATTTGTTAATTGTTAATTTTGTTATTATTTCTATTTTATTTTGTTTAATATATTTACTTTCGAAGGTTTAAATTATGTTTTATTATTTTAGTTTTACCCTGTCACAAATTTCTCTTAAATTAGTATGTGTAATAGATGGCGCTTGCGTCACTGTATATTGATAGAATTTACCAAACTAGAGACCCGGACTCCATCCGGCAAACAAATCCTTATTGGCAAAAATTAAGATCATTACAATCATTATTTACTTTTAAAATATAATGTTTGAATGATATTAAAATACCTTTCGAAAATCATGAGTACACTTCAGAAAGCCTTACCCTATTTTAAAAAAATTTTAAATTTTTAGAGTGGCTGGCATTTAGTTATTTTTTAAAATTTATCAACTTTACTAAGAAAAAGTCACCTTTTTTGAAAAGGTTATTTTATCTTATCTAGAAACCACAACAAAATTTCCAGAAAAATAAAAAAAAAATATTATTAAAGTTCCTTTTTCCATCTAGAATCTACAAAAAATTTGCAGAAAATTTAAAAATGAGGTTTTTGATAAAATTGACTTTTTTGATTTTTTAAAAAATGGCCGCCATTTTGTTAATTTTCAAAATTTTTTAAGTTTTCAAGTTTGTAAAGAAAGAGTATCAAAAACACTACTAAAATCAAGAAACAGAATTAAAAAATATTAATTTTTGTAAAAACTAGAAAGATTTAAAAATAATTTTTCAGCTGTTTAGCTCTAAAATCAGTATGTGCATTAAAATTTTCAAACACTCATAACTCTGCAAAAAAAGTTTTTTCGCCAAACCAAAAAATACATATCTCTTTATTTGTCCTAAAAAACAAGAAAAATCACATTAAACTTGATTTAGAATTTTCAACCTATTCCCCCTTCATAAATTGAAATAGAAGCAGCCTAAATACAAATATTATTTTTGTCTGATTATTATCACACTGTTTTTAATAGAGTGTTCCAATTAAATTAATTCATTTTCCTTCTTTAGACCATAGTACTTTATTTTTTTATTTGTTATTAAATCCGCCATTTTGAATTTTTTGAATCTGACTTCAGATTCGTAATCAGCGACCCCCAAAACCCCCGAGTAACAAATTTTGAATTAGATTTGAGCAATTTTGAAAAAAGTTTGTAGTCTTACGTAAAATTAGGAAATTTTTTTGTACTTCAAGCGTCATTTTAAATTTAAAATCGAAAAAAAAATTAAAAATGGATATTTTTCAAGTACAACTATCGGGAACACGTTTCTGATACTTTTTGTTCTATTTAAAAAATGTTATGGCGGAGAAAAAAATTGCATTAAAAAAACTTGACATTTTTAAGTATTTTTTTAAAAAAGAAGGGTTTAATATCGACCACGCCATTCGAAAGAGCGACCCCAAAATTTAGTAGGATACGGACTTTTGAAAACTTGTATGGCTTCTTTCTACTAATTGTAGGCGTTTGAAATTCATGTTAAAAAGCAGCACATCTCGTCGTCAAAGGGTTAAATTTAAAAAAAGTTCTCTGCTAGTACAACTCTTAAAATCTTAGTAGTTTTTGAAATTTTAATCTTTTATATAGCAGGTGCACAAAAATTTTATTATATTTTGGGCCTTACGTTAACGTTTTTTGGGTTTAAGTCGAAGAAATTTAATATTAGAAAAAGTTTATTGAGGCTTTTTACTTTACTCGTCTAGCCCAATTTAACATAACGTTTATTTTTGAGAAATTTTAAGTTTCATTTTTTAAATTCGATTTTTAATTTTTGGATTTTTTCCTTAAATTTTTAATTTTTAAAAAATTTTTTGCGTCACAATGCTGAGGATTGTTGGAGGAACCCAGAACAAGTGAAGTTTTTTAAAAATTTAATGTTTACAGTTTTGGGCCTTATAATTGTTTTTGTCGATTTTTGAAAGAAAAATAAGTTTATTCAAAAAACTTTTTGCGGCAAAATTGAGAACAAACCTAGCACAATCCAACACACGTTTTGTTTTTTTGATCATTTTAGTTTGCGGTATAGGGCAACTTGTCCTCTACAACTTTCAATAAAGAAGTTTCTTATATTTTCGCATACAATACATGTTTTGTCCTTTTTGAAAATTTTGTTTTTTTCGCACCATGCTGGGTGGAAAAGTTAAATGGCTGGGGCTAAATGTTAAATTCTATTTTCAGCCTACTAAAACTATTTTCTGATAGGTATTAACAACTTCAGCGGCATGGCGTTCCATGAGTAAGTGGCAGAAGTGGCAAAAAAATGCGAAAATGGCGTTCCTATTTAAACTTTATTCCTGAACTCTGTAAACAAATTAAGTCAACCAAACCAAAAGTTATTTATTATTTGAGATTATGAATCTTAAATGGATTTAAAAAGATTCAAATAGGCGGATTCAAAATTATCAACTATTTTGGCTGAATATTGGAATCAGCCGATTTCATTTTTTGAGGGCTTGTTTGAAAGATCATTTAATTGCGCAACTTTTTCCCAGAGACGCCTATACTTCATCTTTTATTATTTAGTTGCAGTGTTTACTTTAAAAAATTTTGCAAATGGTCCGGTTTGCCCCACCCCCTGGGGTAAACCGGACCGTTTGATCTTTTATTTATAATATTGCATTTACATAATATACAATAATAAAAAAATTGGACAAGTGCGAGTTGAACTCGCACTGCAATGACGGGTTTCGTACACAAATATTAAAACAATACTTGCAACATTCATCGGTAAATGGTAGAATTAAAATAAACAATTAAAAAAATATATTAAAATCATTTGATAAAAAAATAATTTAAAAAAATTAAAGTATTGTATATCTAATATTTTAAAGGGTCTTGTAACTTTTTTAGGAATTAAAATCGGAAGTTTCAAAAAAAAAATTCTTTTGTTTATTTCACGTGTACGGTTTTGTTTTTTGACAGAGTACTTGCCTAATGCCAAATAAATAATTTTTAAACAAATAAACCCAAAAAAACGAAAAATGTAAAAAATATTTTTAACAACATGTAAAAATACATTTAACCTTTCGACAGTCTCGACAGTCATTTGGGGTAAATGTAAACAGTAGACGTTTCTGCTAAATTAACAAATTTAAAAATAAGTACGACACAATATTTTTACCTCAGCTCACCTACAAGATGTTCTGAGTTCTGCCAACATTTTATTTTGACAATTGGCAATGCCATATAGTTCAAGTTATCTTTTAATGCAAAAAAAATTGAAAATCAAAATTTTACTGTTTCAGTATTTTGTCTTGTATTTGCATGAAAATAAATTAAAAAATCAAACTAAAATTTTTCATTCTTCCTTATTAATGCCTTAACAAAAGTTGACTTTGATTTTTGATTTTCGTCAATTTAGTTAATAAATAATTAGGTGTTTATATTTACCCCGAGAATTCACAGAAAAAAATTGGAATCATTTTTGTTGCAACTCATAATGAGTCTATGTTAAATGACATAGAACGTGGTGCCATCCACGAGGTTCATTTTTGTTGCAGATCATAATGAGTCACTTTTCTGACTCATTTTGAGTTCAGTTTTTTTCTGTGTTCGAAAACTCGGGATAAATGTAAACAGAATTTCAACTATATTAAAAAAAAATTTAATAAATTATTAGATCTGCCATTTTGAAATTTAAAAATTCCATTTTAGATTCTTATTCAGCAACCTTAAAAACTTCTTTTTACCATGTTGAATGAAAATCTATTAAAATTTGTTAAGTTGTTCAAGTTTTTACATTGCTAATTTTGTAATGGTTGATTGTTTATTTTATGATACATTATCAGTCAACTGGTTGATTTATTATATATCTACGAAGAATTTTTTTTCAGTTTTCCATCTCTTAAAACAGTAGTATACTTGAAATAACTTGTTTCTTAAACCTCGCTTAACTACAGTGGTGTTTACATTTACCCCAAATTTTAGGAAAATTTCAAAATCTCGGGGTAGATGTAAACAGTCAGTTTTAGGTGATTCAGGTGCATCAATATTTTTTTGTACTTCATAAAATTTTTCTAGGGAAGTAAAGTAACAAGTTCATGCAAAAAAATCAACCCATTTTACGTTTTAACAAAAAATCTAATGTTTTTGGTGAAACATAGATATTCCGTTTACATTTACCCCAAATGACCCTAATTCAAAATTAATAGTTAATTATGTATAATTTTAAAAAGTAACAATAATTTATTATAAAATTGAATATATTATTTCTATAAGTTAAAAAATTTCTTCTTTCACTTATAGAAATAATACAAATAATGCAAAATTATATAAAACTCAATTTCTATTGTTGAACTAAAAAATTAATAAATAATAATTTGTTTAAATATACATAAAAATTATACATTACGATATTAATTAAACAGTTTAGTGACTCAAATTTACTATTAGTTGATATAAAATTTGAGTAGAATTTACAATATTAGCATAATAGGCCGGCGCTGTGGATGAGCTAAACTGGATGTGCTTTCTATAAACAGGTAACGGTTGATTTCCGTACAAAGGGTGAACTTTAAAAAACTGTAATACCTACCAATAAAAAGCACAAAATTATGACACAGTTGTTTTTAAAAATTATTGCGTTTTACAATAGGTGAGGTGCTGGCTGTACGTTTAGCTAGCACCTCATCCTTATAAATAAAAAAAAATTATTTATCAATGAGCACAAAATTTTTCAACTGGGCACAAAATTAGCACATAATTAGCACTTAATTATAGTATACTTGATTTTTCGATTTGCTATAATGGGGGTGCTAACTGGACGGACCTATGTCTAAAAATGGATTTTCTCGAAACATTGCTAGCATGTTACTATTACTAGTAAAAATATTTATATGAAACATTATTAAAATTAAAAATATTTTTTGAGTTACGAAATTTCAAAGTTTTGTCTTATTTTAAAATATCTTTTTTTCGATTTAATATATTGATAAGTAAAATTAATTGAATTAAAACTGAATAATGATTTCTGAAAGGTGTTACAAGAGCTACAAGCTGGAGATAAAAAAATTGGTTTTTTTAATTTGACCTTGAAATAAGTAATGATTAAAATAAAACATATATATTTCCATTTTTTAACAATTAAAAAGAAAAAAAGACATCAAAGATAAAAAAAAAAGTAAAAAAGAAAAAATATATAAAAATTTAAAAATTAAAAAAGTCTTTCCAGTTCACGTTAACTTACATGTAGTGAAAGTTAGGAAACATTAAATTTTTTTCCAATGAGTTTTTGAAAATTTGTCGGCCATATTAGATCCGCCATTTTAAACTTTTAAAATTGAATTTCAAATTCATAATCAGCGACCCCAAAAACCCCCGAGCAACAAGTTTCAAGCAAATTTAATGCTTGGATTAGCTTGAAATTTAATGCTCGGGGGTTAAATTTAAATACTTAAAAAAATTTTAATGTTTCCTAACTTTCACCACATGTAAGTAAACGTGAATTGGAAAGACTTTTTTTAATTTTTAAATTTTATATATATTTTTTTTTTACTTAAGGGAGAGTGGGGCAAACCGGACCCCCTGACGGTTTTTTTGACTCTTGTGACTAAACGAATCAGCCGATTTCATTTTTTGAGGGCTTGTTTGAAAGATCATTTAATTGCGCAACTTTTTCCCAGAGACGCCTATACTTCATCTTTTATTGTTTAGTTGCAGTGTTTACTTTAAAAAAATTTGCAAACGGTCCGGTTTGCCCCACCCCCTGGGGTAAACCGGACCGTTTGATTTTTTATTTATAATATTGCATTTACATAATCTACAATAATAAAAAAAATTGGACAAGTGCGAGTTGAACTCGCACTGCAATGTGCGAGTTTCGTACACAAATATTAAAACAATACTTGCAACATTCATCGGTAAATGGTAGAATTAAAATAAACAATTAAAAAAATATATTAAAATCATTTGATAAAAAAATAATTTAAAAAATTAAAGTATTGTATATCTAATATTCTAAAGGGTCTTGTAACTTTTTTAGGAATTAAAATTGGAAGGTTTTAAAAAATGTTTTGCTCATAAGTTTTAAAATATAATTGATCAAAAGTTTTTACATATCATTGTGTATGTTAAGAAGTCTTAAAAAAGAATTTCATATATGAAAAAACATAAGTATCTTCCTTCTATAGAGGGCGCTTTGGCGACTGGTAAAAATTATTGGTTGTCATTGTAGCTCATAGCAGAATCGTCTAAAATCAAAAAATCAAATTTTATTCCAAAATGGACGACTTAATACAGGACCTAAACCTCTGATTTACTACTAATGTTTAAAATTACTCTTTTTGTGTATCATTATTGTTTAAAAAAATTGTGCTTTTGCAGATTTTTAGATTCAAAAACTTGCCACTTTCTTAATTTTTGATATTTTTAAGTATTTCGAGGTTATGGTCCTGTATTAAGTCATCTATTTTGAAATTATTTTTTTATTTTAGATGATTCTGCTATGAGCTACAGTGACAACCGTAATTGAAAGTAATTTTTACCAGTAGACAAAGCGCCCTCTGTAGAAGGAAGGTATTTATATTTTTTCTAATCTGAAATCCTTTTTTTAAAGCTTCTTAACATACACAATGACATTAATTCTAACATTTACCGATGAATATAAGTCATTCCATGCCATGTGATCCAGGGGTCTTACAGTGTAATACTCATTTCGATAATTATTTACTCTTAAACTATTTAACATAAAAATTTGGAAAGCTACATTTTGGAAAGGTTTTTTCATGCTCTTTCGATTGAAAATAAGCATTTAAACAACATTTTTTTTACCCAACAAAATCAAAATTAAAAATAAATTTTAATTTTTGGCAGGGAAAGGTGCCATTTTTTCTTTTTTTAACGATAGCTGAGGTTTTTTCCTAAAAGGACATATAAATGAAAAAATGGGACAAGAATGTTTAAACATTGAAAAACAGAGGTTTCTACTCACCGGAGCGCTCTAAACCCGGTTTTTAGCTCTGTTTACAAGAAAATTCAGTTTTTCACTGTTTAAACATTCTTGTCCCACTTTTTCATTTATATGTTCTTTTAGGAAAAAACCTCAGCTTTCGTTTATTAAAATTGGACTTTTCCCTCCCAAAAATTAAAATTTATTTTTAATTTAGATTTTTTTGCGTCAAAAAAAATTTTTTTTGAATACTTATTTTCAATCGAAAGAGCATAAACGCGTGGCGCCTTAGGTATATAGCATGGAAACTTACTTAGTACGTTTGCAAGACCATCACGGTATTCTGCCAAGATGTACCTGCAATGGGCCTTTTAGGCCACGCCTACCGACTGCATAAAATTAGTTATAACATGATTTAACATACTGTATAAAACTTATTTTTAAGATAATGTAAAAATGGTTTGTTTAATTTAAAGTTATGAATATATAAATAATTAAAAATTTATTTGAATCAAATATTTATATAGACTCAATTAAGCTGAATTACAAAAAATATGAAAATTGAATTTACAAATTAAATAAGAATAAATTTATTATTATTTTTTTATTATTTATTATTATTATATATTATTTATTTATGAAATCATTTTTATTTTAAAGAAATCAAATATGTAATATAATTAATAATTTTATATTTAATTAACTATTAATTAATTGTACTTACCAAATAAAAATAAAATTCAACTAATTGGAAAAACAATAAAACTGAAAAAATATAAATTGAACTTCACAGCACTTTCACAATATTGAAAATTTTAAAAGCTATTAGAAAAATTATTCGGAAAATATTTATCCCTTCCTATACGGTACGTACCGGATAGGCGTGGCCTAAAAGTCCCATTGCAGGAACATCTTGGCAGAATACTGTGATGGTCTTGCAAATGTACTAAGAAAGTTTCCATGCTATATACCTAAGGCGCCGCGCGTTTAAACCATTGCAAGCATGGAAAAAGGGCATGTTAGTCTTAGGTTTTTTCTGTGATCACTGCAATGCAAAAGAGGTATGAAATTATGCTATATTGCTAAAAAAAACTCATGGAAGAAAAGCATGGAGCGGTAACATACTACAAACGCTAGATTTTTCTCTCCGTGTATATATATATATATATATATATATGTGTGTGTGACGTGCCGCGACAAAAGGGACCTTAGCTGCTTAGAATTTTAGGTTATGTTTAGAGTACTTTTAACTACATTAAAAATTTATTATTGATTATTTAACATCAAAAGCATATTTTTCTGAAAATATTGCACATAATAATGAATTAAATATTAATAGTTTGTAAGGAAAATTGGTCATTTTTATTTATTTATACTTCTAATTTTAGTTCTGTCAAAAACAGCTAACGTCCCTTTTGTCGCGGCACGTCACATATATATAATAGGGTGACCGTTATTTTGAAAAAGTTGGAATTTCTTATGTCGCCGGTCAGAATTTGCTTTGGAATGTGAAAAAAATGAGCTATGCATTAGAACAGCCCAATCGATCAATATTAACCCGTGCCACCGAAGGATTAAAGTTTAAATATGGTTTAACATAGGATTAGTGCACTTTTTTACATTTTGTATGAGAACTTTTTTTTAATTAATCTTTTGCCTTGGCGACATTCATATTTATGGTTTTTGATGTTCTGAACACGAATCCGACACATTATTTTACTTGGAATGCAAAATTTTGTATATGCGTGTTTAAAGATTTATCCAGGGAGCAAAAGTGCTGTTTTACTAACGAATCCGCAGCAGAAGATAATCACGAATCAACTTCAAAAAATTGAATGCCGTGTTTCGAAATGTGAAAGTGTTACGTTGTGGCAGAAACAAAAAGATTTTAATGTAATTAGAAAACTGTCATGAGTGTCCCGTCTTAAAAATTGGTAAATTAATATTCAATATAAGAATAAAATTAATAATAGTTTTTAATTCTCTTTCGAATGAGACCAGAATTGTCGATATAAATATAACCTGTTCATAGATATAAGCAAAAACGAGCAAAATGTCATGAGTGTCCATGTCATGAGTGTCCCAAAAAGGAGGAGGTCCCCTAAGGCTTATATTTTAGCTATTTGGGATTTTGATTTAAATAATTAAAATGTATATTTTCATAAACAAGAATTATATTTCTGTCGATTTTAGTCGAAACAGGGGTGTTTTGGCCAGATTAGCCTTTTGATTCTCATTTTTTTCAAAAAAAAGATGTGGAAAAGGCACAACAAAATTACTAAATTATAATGTAATTGACTTAAAGCATTCTATTCCGGGGTTTTTGGATTCGCTGATTTCGAATTTGAAGTCGGATATTAAAAATTAAAAATGACGGATCTAATATGGCGAATGAATTTTGTAGAACTCATAGAAATAAATTGAAACTCGTTACTCGGGGGTTTTCGGGGTAGCGGATAACGAATCTGAAATCGGCGTTCGAAAATTCAAAATGTCGGATCCAATACGGCGTACGAGTTTTGTAAAAACTTATGGAATTCAGTTGAAACTCGTTAGTCGGATTCCGACATTTTGAAATTCAAGTTCAAATTCGTAATCAGCAATCCTGAAAACCCCCGAGTAACGATTTTGAACTGAATTCTATGAGTTTTAGAAAATTTGTGCACCATATTGGATTCGCCATTTTGAATTTTTAAAATCTGACTTCAGTTTCGTAATTAGTTCCCCAAAAACCGCAGAGTAACAAGTTTTATGTTAATTGCATTGGAATTAAAAATTTTTTTTTGTTTATTTATGAAAGTCCCTAAAGTTCAGTTTAGATTCTTACTCTTTATAAAAATAAAAATGGACACAAACATGTATAAAAAATTTTCACCACTTAAACTTTGTTGGAGAATTAATGTAACAATTTAATTTAAATGGGTTGACTATTTTTTACCCAACGAATGTAATGAGTGTTGTATTATGTCATGAGTGTCCCAAACCTTTAGCCCAAGTTTTACCTTCGAACAATTCTAAAATGTTATGTAATTACGCAAAAAACTATTTTTCTCAACTTTAATAGCACATTAACAGTTAGAACAGAGTCATAAAATAATATATTATTAGCAAATTCTTATTTTCTTGGCGAAATGAAAATTTCATTTTTTCTCAATTTTCTCTGTGTTTTGTTTAATTAAAAAATTTTTCTTTATCAAACATGACCTTATAGTGAAATTTATGGTTCGTTTGAGTTTTTATAATTGTAAGAGTAACGAAACAATACTTGTCCCCACGAAGTAGTATAAGGAGACTTCACGCCCATGCTTTGCAGCGCAAAAACCAACACATTTTAGGGGGGTTAGAGTTATGAGTATTTGCACCACTAACAAAGGTTGCGCCATTACAGCTGAAATGTAAACCATGGTCGCCATTACACTTCGTCGTATTTCTTTAATTTGTAGGTTATGTTCATATACAGTAGCAGACGAAAAATGATAGTACAATACTTTAACCACAGAGGCGCAACCTCTGTTAGTGGTGCAATCTCTGAGATCTCTGTCCCCCCAAATATGTGCAGATTTTTTTGTCGCGTGAGGTCTCCTTATACTACTTCGTGCTTGTCCCTAATAAATTAATCATCAGTAAATGGAAGATTTGCAGAAAATTTTATTTTTAAAAAATTTTACTATTTTTGACGAAAAACGTCTCTTATGTGGAATATATCAATTTAATTGCGCGACCACTATGAATTTCGTTAATGTTTTATATATATAACTGTTTAAAAAATTTGGTTTAAATTACAGAATCAAAACTTGCTACTTCAACTTTTTACTTTTTGCAAATCAAAATCAGTGTTTATTGAATATTTCAGTTATAATGAAAACTTAAACATTAATGATTAACATTAACAGTTAATCATTTTTTTGTATTTTTATTTCGAAAATTGCAAACATAGCCTATAATTTTTTGCTTCTAAGGTCCCTTTCTTCAGATCGCATCATATATATATATATATATATATATATATATATATATATATATGTGTGTGTGTGTACCATCTTGATTTAACCTACTTGATTTATTAAGAGTGATATATACCTCTTTTATTATTAATTGGATATTAATTTGGTTTTGACTTGTGATTCAATTTAACTTATTGTAGGTGTTTTTTTATATAAAAAAGTTTCACTTCAAGTCCATGAGAATCATAATTTATTTTTTTGTTTTTCCTTGCTTACGTTTCGTTTAGTAAACACTAAACATCCTCAGAGCAAACCATAAACTAAAATAATACAAATAATACATTTTATAATAAAAACTCAACTAATACATATATAATTACAGGATAATTTCACTTTAGTGAACTATTTGGTATACTTATACCTCATCCTCTCACAGAAGTCAATTTTAAGGTTAAATTTTGAGGTTAGACCTGTCAAAAATTACAAACATTCACCCCCATGCCTACATGTACGGCACGGCGGCAACCTTCTCAGATTTTCCATATTACATTGATGTAGCTTACACTCAAATGCAGTTTTCTTATTTAAAAATAAATTGAAAAATTCAAGAATCAACAGTACACATGCTGCCCATGCAGACACGAGGGTAAAACTAACACACATAGTACGAATCCTTAATGGTATGAGTTACTCCCACCTATAGCAACAGGGTTGAGTAGTAGTAATTGATCAACATTACATAAACTTACAGTCCTAGTTACCATTTAGTACTAACAATAAAATTTCTATACGCTTGATTTAACATTTGAGTATCATTTCTTAAATTAATAGAATTTTGATTTTTTGTGATATATAAAATTTCCAAAAATAATATTTTATACAAATGTTGTTCTGTAGCTATTATTTTAACCTTATCAAAATCAAATACATGATTATAATTATGCGAGTGGTGTACTAGGGCCGTAACATTTGTATCTTTGCCACATGAAAGTTTATGTTCGTAGATCCTTCTTTTTACTTTTCTACCCGTTTGTCCGATGTAAACAGCCTCACAATTACCACATGGTATTTCATAAGCTACCCCAGATTTATCAAGTAGTGATGTTTTGTCTTTCATAGACCTGTAGATATCCAAACCATCACTTCCTGTTTGAAAAACGATTTTAAAATTATATGTTCTACAAATTTTACTTAATTTCTTATGTGTTTCATTAGTATAAGGTAAAACCATTAATTTACTAGTGTCAAATTGATTTTCCAACTTATTATTACTTTTATTATTATTATTATCCAAGTTGTTAAAAATGATGTGTAATCTTGCGTTAATATATTTGTTAATAAAATTATCCAGATAACTATTAGTTTTTAAAATATTTTTAATAATTTTAATATTTTCTTGATGGAATCTTTCATTTGATAATTCAATACCTCTATCTACTAAATTATTAACTGTACTTATTTTAAATAACTGGCTAATAAATTTAACAAATGTGCATCTACCTGAAAAGGTTAATATTTTTTAAGTTTGGGTCAAAAATTTAATACCATAGATAGTAATAAAAGAATTATTGTAGAAAAAACGTTTAAAAATCTAGAGTATAGCATTTATAAATTAAATAATAGTGAAAAAGAAAAAATTAGATCTGAGTTTATTTTTGAATTGCAAAAGTACTATACTAAGAGTAATAATTTTAAAATTAATAACAATCAATATGTAGAATACAAAAGCATTACGAAAGAATTTTTATCAAATAACGAAAACTTAATAATAACTAGAGCTGATAAAAGCAACTCGACTGTGATTATGGATCCCGAGATGTATTTTACTAAATGTAGTGAACTGTTAGATGATAAAGATACGTATAAATGTTTAAATAAGGACCCTACAGTTTCCATAGAAAATAAGCTTAATAAAACTATTGATAGTATGAAAAGAAAAAAAATTATAAAAGAAGATTTAGCAAAAATACTTAAATGTAATAATGGAGTATCTCCTAAATTTTATATTCTACCGAAAACACATAAGGTTGGCAATCCAGGTCGACCAATCACGTCGTTTGTTAATTCTCCGTTGTACAATCTGTCCAAATACATTGCACAACCTATACAGAAAGTGTTAGGTAAAACTAAAACTTTTGTTAAGGACTCTTGGCACCTTATAGATCTTGTTAAAAATGTTAAAATTCCGTGAAACTTTTTTATATAAAAAAACACCTACAATAAGTTATACCTCTTTTATGTTATTTTTTCTACCATATTATTTGAGCTGCCAGATCAAAGAAGGGCACATAAACTCGCCGCGCTGAAAAACCTTGGTCCCTAGACACTTAAAATTAAATTTTTGATTTTAAATGTTTATTATACATATTCTTATAGGAAATTTGATTGTGCATCTTTTTTTCTATCTATTACCGTTTCCGAAATAATAAAGATAAACCATTTTTTTGAAAACATGAAATTTAATTAAATTTTTCACTTCAACCCACGATACCTCAGGCAATTTTGCATATTTTCCAATATCACAAAAACTAAATTACTCGTTGAAATATCCTGAGAATGATGAAAGAAGAAAAAAATTGTTTTAATTAAAAATAAAATGGTTATTAATTTTATTCTAAACACTTGCAAAAATCATGAAGTGCAATTTTCACGGGCTTCGTTTAACGGGCGAATTTTAAGCAACAATAAACTTTCAGTGAAAAAGTTGTTTATTGTAGTCCAAAGAAGTTTTTTGTGAAGTTATATTACAATTGAATAATTAGTAACAAATTAGTGAATGTTTAAAGTTGCGCGAGCGGCTGAACGGATGGTTTGTTTTGATTTACTTAACCTCTAAAGGCGAAACAACGCTGTGACATATTCAGTCGAGCTTCTTTCAACAAAGGGGCGTCACACGTTGAGCCGCGCGAGCAACTTTAAACATTCACTAATTTGTTACTAATTATTCAATTGTAATATAACTTCACAAAAAACTTCTTTGGACTACAATAAACAACTTTCTCACTGAAAGTTTATTGTTGCTTAAAATTCGCCCGTTAAACGAAGCCCGTGAAAATTGCACTTCATGATTTTTGCAAGTGTTTAGAATAAAATTAATAACCATTTTATTTTTAATTAAAACAATTTTTTTCTTCTTTCATCATTCTCAGGATATTTCAACGAGTAATTTAGTTTTTGTGATATTGGAAAATATGCAAAATTGACTGAGATATCGTGGGTTGAAATGTAAAATTTAATTAAATTTCATGTTTTAAAAAAAATGGTTTTTCTTTATTATTTCGAAAACGGTAATAAATAGAAAAAAATTTTATTGGAAAAAAAGATGCGCAATCAAATTTTCGATAAGGATATGCATAATAAACATTTAAAATCAAAAGTTTAATTTTAAGTGTCCAGGGGCCAACAATTTTCAGCGCGGCTAGTTTATGTACCCTTCTTTGATCCGGCAGCTCATTTGTATTATTGTTATATTGCTTATTTTAGTTAAGTTTTTGAATTATGTAATTAGATTGAACATTATGTGCATAGTTCCTTGGAGGGCTAACAGCCCTAGGGACTTGATTTCTTTAAATTAATGTCGGACTAACCAAGGCCTTGGTTGTTCATTGGCAACAAAAATTGGACCAATATTAATAACCAATTTTTTTCCAACGCTTTAAAATTAAATTAATGAATGACTATTTCTTGGTTACCAATATTGAACCAACGTTTGAAATCAATATTTTATAAATACCAACACATGGAAAAAATTGTTTTAAAAAATTAATTAAAAAATAAAGCACTAATCTAAAGAAGGAAAAGGAATTAATTTAATTGGAACACTCTATTGAAAACAGAGCGTGATAAAAATCAGACAAAAATGATATTTGTCTTTAAGTTTAAAAATGAAATCGTCTCTTTTTATACAAAACTGGTAGAACAACTTGTTAATGAGTAAAGAAACTTGCGCGCCGTGGTGACAACTTATCCTAAGTAATTTCAAACTCACAAGAGGCCATTAAAACAACAAAGAAAGAAAAGAAAAAAGTAATTTCAAACATAAGCAGCGCGGGACTGCTTTCAAAGACGAACAATTTCCCATGGGGTAGAAATACTCGACGAAAAGTGTATATTGTTTTTATGCAAAACAATTACTGATTTGGATTATTTAAATTTTTTATTTTACATGATAAATAAGTTTTTCATATTATTTATTATCAAGTTTCGCTCAACAGAATTTATATAGTTGAACAACGTAAAGTAGTTAATGTAGAGGAACTATACAGATCCTAGAACCCGTTTGAAAAATTAAAGTTGGTCCTAGCTTGGTCTTACCTATTTTGCCCTGCTATTAACTACGTCCTCGGTTGGTAGCCTAGTTAGGCCCGACAATGGTAGGTGATGCGACTTTAGCTTGGTCCTAACTTGGGAGCCTAGTTTGGACCAATTTAAGGGTCCATTTTATGCCCTATGTAGGACCTTTTTTACCAGAATTTTATATTTTATTATAAATTTAATAAGTTTTAACTACTTTTTAATAATTTCTGGTGTTGATAAAATATTAAAAAAAATTAATTCTGCAGTTTTTAGTAAAATTTATATATATATCTTTCCTTTTAATAACACTTATATACATATAATAAATACGACTTATGTAAGTATAAAGTGTTATATTTATTTTTGAAAATAAAATGTGTGAAAAAATATGAAAATGAAAAAAAATAGAAAATTTTATAGATATTTTAAAAATTATCTTTTGAAAGTTTCAAGATATAAGAACAATAATAGTGAAAACAATAGTAGAGTGCAATTAAAGAAGTCAAATTATTGCACAACCATTCTTAAAAATTTTCTTAAAAATGTTTTAAAATTTAGTAAAAAAGCAAAATTTGTATAAAGACATATTACTGAAAATTCTTCTTAAGAATCTTCTGAATCGTGATTAATATTGCTATCAGTGTTGCTTTCCAGATTACTCTTCATATTACTCTCTTGCTCATCGACTCCAACAGAGCTCTGTTTACCAATGATTTCATTTAATTCATTTTCGTCAAGTCGTGGATTGTTTTTTTGAAACGTTTTGTTTCTGTCTCCCACCCCCCCCCCCTTCCCAATCTTTTGAGGATATGAAAACAGTCCCTAATTCTGAAGCAAAATATTTCTTCGATATTTCTTTCTTTCCTCCAGATGCAATGTCAATATGAGTTTTTTGTAAAACTCTTGAAACAGAATTAATATATAAATTGAACTGTTTATTTATTATTCATTCTTTTATAGAAATTAAAAAACTTACCCAACATACCCTTATGCAAAGCCGTTTCACTAAACAAACCTCTTCCATCCTTCCTTTTATTGCATTATCACTCCTTCACAGAAAAAAAGGGTGGTAATATTACGAAGGGTAATGGGTAAAAATGAATTAGGTAAAGGGTAAAAATTACGAAGGGTAATATTACAGAGGGTAAAACACTTACTTGAATGTGTCGCTAAAACAAATTTGATGTTTGTTTTCTAAAATTATATCGAGAAGGTTAAAAATTAAATTATTTCTATTAGAACTAGATAGAATTCATAATAATTTAATAATTTAACTACCTAAATTAATAAATAAGTTTATTTTCCAATTTAACTTGTCTATTCAAAGTCACTTTTTAAACTCATCATTTTACGGTTATGATTTTGTTTGACTGATCTAAATTATCCAAATTTTTTTCGCTTTTAATTTTTAATAAATATTAGAAAATTGTTAAAAAATTATTATTTAAACAAACATGAAATATTATATTCATTTTGTGCATATTTTTCCTTTTTTAATATCAATATTGTCCACAAATTCATTTTTTTCTTTTGGGACAAAAGCATTACATATTCTCGTTTCTTAATATTTTTGTAGAAGATTTTCATAAGAAAGAAATTTCCATCATTTCTATTTCTTAATTACAATTGCTTAAAACAAATTCAATGTTTTTTAAGAATGAAGAAAAAAAATGTTTATAAATTCTATTTCTCAATTGAAAATTTTTAGAAAATAAAGGAAAAAATTTTACTCAAAAAAAATGTATGGAGTTTAAAACATAGGTAGATTCTAAATTAATTATTTTAGTTTTTTTAAAGCACAAACTTTTGAACAAAAAACAAGTAATTAAGGAATTAAAACATAATTTCGGAAAATTTTTTCCACTCATATAATAGTCTATTTCAATAACACACTCAATAATAGTCTATTTCTAATAAGTTTTAAGAAATTTCTTTGATAATTTTCAAACATAACTATTTGTTTAAAATTCCAAGTTTACGAAATTTTGAATATACGAAATTTTTGAATATTTTAATTTGAAACCTTTTTAAAATTATTTAATTATTTTAATACAAAAGTAAATAATTTATTCAATAATTGAATGGTTTTTTTTAAATTTAATTCTTGAGTCAAAACGCGTCAACCGTGAATAAAATTTTGTTATAGTTTTGGAAAAGGCAAAACATTTTTGAAAATCTGTTGTTCATAGCAAAACCAAAAAAACACTTTTAACCGTTTTTCAAAATTTTAAATGTATTTATACCTTTTTTAATAATAAAAAATTATTTTTATTATTTAAGAAAAAAATTGATAACTCATTACTGTTTTGCAAGAAATTAATGGCAATTTTTTTAGTAGTCATTGAATATTCAATTTTTTGAATATACTTAATTATTGAGAAAAAACATTTTTAATTTTTAATATCAATTTTATAAACAATTAATGTTTTCTATGCTTTCTAGAGTAAGGATTTTAATGAAATTTATATGTAAGATACATTGAACCTACATCTTTATATTCCCTAAAAAAAAATTTGTATTTCCAATTGCAATTTTAAATTTAAATTTGTTTATATTTATTTTTTTATTGCAAAGTTTAACAAAAGTACCTATTATAAAGAAAAAGTTATCTCCAGCCTCTATAATCGAATATCACGCGCTAAAAACTTTTTAGAAACACACCTAGAATACTCTGTAAATTTTAAAAAATTTTTGCAGGAAAATATTCGAATGTTATAAACAATTTATATTAACAAATAATTAAGATTACAACAAATTGCTAATGTGGACAAACGCGTTGATAGATTTTGATGAAATTATATACTTAAGTGTTTTTGGGGTCGCTGATTACGATTCTAATATTAGTTTTTCAAAATTCAAAATGGCGGATCCAATATGGCGGACGCTTTTTTTTAAATCCAGTCAATTTGGTTAAAAATCGTTACTCGGGAGTTTTTGGGGTCGCTGATTTCGAATTCGATGTTGGTCTTGAACAGAATGTTTAAACATAACATTTATGAAAACTAAAATTTTTTCAGTACATATTTGGAAAGGTTATAAAATTGATAGCCAGTAATTTATTTAGCTATTTTTAAAAAATCGTCATTTTCAATGTTTTACAAAAATTTGAATTACTTCTAAATTAATGAACGCTTTTTAATGATTCTAGGCTTATTTTAAAGGTCAATTTCTACAAAATTAAAATTACTTATAGGTATTAACTTTTAATTTTTTTCTTAAAAAATGCAAGTCGTCAAACTTGAATAAAAAAAATTAAAAAATTTGAAAATAATATTTTTTGTACTAAAAACTATTCTAGAAAATGTATAAAACATAACATTGTGTAGATTTTTTAAGATAACCTAATAAAAAAATATGTTTGCATTTTAAAAATTATTTTTCTGTTAATAAGATTATTTCAAATTTTTTGAATTTTTTTTTTTGTTTAACTTTGACGAATTGCATTTTTTAAGAAAAAATTACACGCCTATAGATAATTTTAATTCTGTGGAAAATGACCTTTAAAATAAGCTTAAGATCATTAAACAGCGTTTATTAATTTAGAAGTTATTCAAATTTTTGTAAAACTTTGAAAATGACAATTTTTTAAAATAAATAAATAATCTCAATAAAATAGGGTAACGGATACAGTGACCGACACCCGCTCAGTGAACGACACCCCAAATTAAAAAAATCCAATAAATATAAAACAAAACATTATTAATGTATATTTTAAAAATATTAATATTATAAAATACAATATTTGGAAGCTATTAAAGTAGTAGCAATATTTAATTTATTTTTCACAACATTTTACTTTCTGTGAAGATAACCTCAAAAAGTGAATTTTGAGGTTATCTTCATAAAACTTGAAATTTTATCCGAAGTATAAACGAAATTAATATTGCTACTATTTTAAAAGTTTCAAAAAATTGCAATTTATAATATTAACATTTTTTAAATATTTATTAATAATGTTTTGTTATATATTTATTGCATTTTCTAATTTGGGGTGTCGTTCACTGAGTGGGTGTCGGTCACTGTAGCCGTTACTCTACTGGCAAATGACTTCTGTAAGGTCTTTTAAAATTTTAACATCTTTCAAAATATGTACTGACAAAAATTTTAGTTTTCATAAATTTTATGTTTAAACATTTTCTTCAAGCCACTAAAAATAGGTAAACCCAAACTTTTGACCAGTAGTGTATATATTCTTGCCCGTGTGGAAATTGAATCTGGGCGCTAGCCATGCTATGTCCGGGGAGCCCAACTACAAGCTAGCCCCTGACCAGGAACCTATCTTTGTCAGGGCTAACTCGGGCTATTTCCACACGGGTGGGAAAACTAAAAATTTTAAACTCTTAACTTTTCTCTCAATTTTTCAAGCTGTCTTTCTAGAATAGTTTTTAGTACAAAAAATATTATTTCAAATTTTTTGAATTTTTTTTATTCAAGTTTGACGACTTGCATTTTTTAAGAAATAAAAGTTACACGTTAATACCTATAAGTAATTTTAATTTTGTAGAAATTGACCTTTAAAATAAGCCTAGAATCATTAAAAAGCGTTCATTAATTTAGAAGTTATTCAAATTTTTGTAAAACATTGAAATGATGATTTTTTAAAAATATCTAAATAAATTACTGGCTATTAATTTTATAACGTTTCCAAATATATACTGAAAAATTTTTAATTTTCATAAATTTTATGTTTAAACATTCTTTTCAAGGCCCTGAAAATGGGTGAACCCAAAACTGTTATGTTTTGTATTGTTTTAAACTTATTTTCTTGAAGTAATACTTTTTCTATTTGCAAGAAATAACAATATTATTTGAACATTGTTATTAAATTTCAGAAAAAACTCCAATTTTCATAGGAATTTATGCAAAAGTTCACATAACATTTGTTTTTTATTTTTAACTATCAACAATTTGCCCTGCTAACTTCTTCCTTCTTTATTAAATAATAAATAAATTTTTTTTATAAATTAAATTTTTTTTACAAACAATAAATTTGTTTTGGGTATTTAATCATTTTCATAAATAAGAAAGCTCATCCCAGTATATTAATTATTCTTAATACAGTTTTAATCGAATTCCTCAAAAATGTATTTATTCTTAAAAATTTGATTAAAAATTCATTAAAGAATTGAATTATTTAAAATATGTTTGATAAAATTCTTTTTAAGAATTAAATTTAAAAAAAAACATTCATTTATTAAATAAATTATTTACTTTTGTAGTAAAAATAAATTAAATAATTTTAAAATTATTTTATTAACTTTTAATTAAATTATCAAAGCACTTTCTTAAAACTTATTAGAAATTAGACTATTATTGAGTGTGTTATTGAAATAGATTATTTATCTGAGTGGAAAATATTTTCCAAAAGTATGTTTCTATTCCTTAATTACTTGTTTTTTGTTCAAAAGTTTGTGCTTTAAAAAACTAAAATAATTTTATTTAGAAGTCTACCTATGTTTTTAAACTCCATTACATTTTTTTTTGAGTATAAAATTTTTTCCTTTATTTTTCTAAAAATTTTCAAATTGAGAAATAGAATTTATATAAACATTTTTTTTCTTCATTCTTAAAAAACATTGAATTTGTTTTAAGCAATTGTAATTAAGAAATAGAAATGATGGAAATTTCTTTCTTATGAAAATCTTCTACAAAAATATTAAGAAAACGAGAATATGTAATGCTTTTTGTCCAAAAGAAAAAAAATGAATTTGTGGACAATATTGATTATAAAAAAGGAAAAATATGCACAAAATGAATATAATATTTCATGTTTGTTTAAATAATAATTTTTTAACAATTTTCTAATATTTATTAAAAATTAAAAGCGAAAAAAATTTGGATAATTTAGATCAGTCAAACTTTTATGTGAAAAAACCTCATTTTACATAAAAAAAGAAAACAATACAATAAATATTAGCTTTTCTATTATATTTATTTATAAATTATGATTAAAAGAAATAAAATTTATTTAATAAAATAAAATTTGTTATTAAAAATGTTCTACTTTTCTTGACTTTTTATTATATTGTTTTCCAACTCTTGTTTGTTTACAAAATCATAACCGTAAAATGATGAGTTTAAAAAGTGACTTTGAATAGACAAGTTAAATTGGAAAATAAACTTATTTATTAATTTAGGTAGTTAAATTATTAAATTATTATGAATTGTATCTAGTTCTAATAGAAATAATTTAATTTTTAACCTTCTCGATATAATTTTAGAAAACAAACATCAAATTTGTTTTAGCGACACATTCAAGTAAGTGTTTTACCCTCTGTAATATTACCCTTCGTAATTTTTACCCTTTACCTAATTCATTTTTACCCATTACCCTTCGTAATATTACCACCCTTTTTTTCTGTGTTTACTCAAGTAATTTTTGATAATATTTTTTATTCTACCTCGTAAATACATTTTTGCTTCAAACTCTCTTGGTAAAGATTTATTCTGTAAGTAAACAGCCATGAAAACCAAAATACATCTACTATTTGTGCAAAAATAAAATTTTGAAGAATATGAAAGTTATGTTAGATTTTTTTTGTATTATATTTGGTAGAAAATTTGTTAATTTTAAAATTATGCCCAATATAATTTTTATGATTTATAGAATTTGACATGAAATTTTGAGTAGACAGGAATATAAAATTATGAATTTTGAAATAATAGAAATTTGAACTTTCTTCCATAAACAAAAAAGGTTCTTAAATCTTTTTTTCTTTTTGAACGGTAAATGGAGGCCATTATGTTCTTCGAAATCCGTAACATTTTCTAATTGCTTTGCAAAAGTGTTTTGCATCTGTTTCGATTGGAACTTTTTTATATCTTTGATATCCACAGCCATAGCATCTAATTTTCTGATAATTACTTCTGTAACAAGAATTACATAACATTTAATAAAATACATCTTTGCAAATAAACTTATAATAAACAAATATTGGAAATGTATTGTAAACAGATGAAATCTCACCGGTAAGGGATTTAGTAGTTCTAGACTTTTCCGCTGAATCTGTGAAAGTGGATTTGTATTTTGTATAATAAATTTCAGAGAATAATTTTTATAAATTTCTTAATTTTTGAGAATTTTAACAGAGTTGACACAAAACATCGCTTTTAAAATTCCATGACTTTTCCAGGTTTTCCAGACCATTTTTTAAAAAATTCCAGACCCAAAAATAAAATTGTTTTGGTATGTTTTTAGCTAATTTAGCTAATTTCTTTTGATAATTATTTATAATATTTATTTATAATATTTAATTATTTATCATTATTTATTTTAATGTTAGAACCCCTTTAAAAAATTTCGAAAGATTGAAGTCGGAGAAACCAGTAATTTTGATTTTTACACGGATTTTCAAAAACCACATATTTCAACAAAATTATTATTTTCTCAGCTCATAAGCAATTTTTACTTTTAGTAATTATTTATTTTAATGTAAGAAATCATTTAAAAAAATTGTAAGAGAATCTAAGGCAAGGAAATCAGTGATTTTTAATTATTTTTGTCCTGGATTTTTCAAATATCCCGAAATTTCAACTAAATTATTATTTCCTCGCTTCAGAAGCCATTTTTTCTATTGCTAATTGTTTATTTCTTAATATGGACGCACTTGCAATTTTGTAAAGGGCTTCTTACATTCAAAGCAATTAGTAAAAGAAAAAATTTTCATTGCATAAAAGTTGGTAACTTCAGTTTAATAACATTTTTGGATTTCTAAAATGTATTAATTTAAAAATTTTTTAAAAGAAGATATTGACTAAAAGGAACTAAAATTTAGAAATGCCATATTAATTTTAATTGTAAGCACAAAATTTAAAATAAATAGTTGTATAATGTCAACTTGAAAACTTGAAATTTTTACGACTCAAATACAAAAAAATTGAGTTTTTAGTATCAGGCTTTATAAAATTTCCTGACAAATCCAGGTTTTCCATGACTGAAAAAAAATCCCATGATAATTCCAGGTTTCTCAGGTGCGTGGCAACCCTGTTTAATTTTAAGTACAATTTGAAGATAATAAAAGTTATTGTAACAATTTAAAGAAAATGATTCCTTCTAATTATACAGGCCTGCATCATTTCGGGATAATGAATTGTTACAAGGTGTTTCCGAAGGCAAATTTTGCGTTGAACACGAATCCGAGGTCCGAAATGCTCCATCACGTCAAGTTTTTGAAAAAAGTGGGGTTGAAACCTCCAAAAACAGCGATTTCGGCACTTTTTCAAAAATTGTTGGGCAAAATCCTGACGTGATAAAAACTTCGCTATTATCAGAAATTAAAGTTTAATTCATGTCCTTTCAAATGAGCCTTTAGCCGATTAATATACTTCAACCCTTTAAGCAGGGGGTGTGTTTTTGTATAGGGGTGCAACAACTTTAAAATACAAAATATTGGAATTCTAGAGGATAAAAAATGATTTGCTTCAGTTGAAAATAAATGTACGAAAAGAATTTCGAATTTATTTTTTCCGTCACACCTCAACATATTTCTAAAAAAACATTTAGTTTAAACATAATTAATATTTAAAGTAATTTTTTCCAAGGTGTGTGACGGAGGGTTAAGGGTTGTTTTTCGGAGTGGGTAAATGGTTGTTTTTATGCAGAATTATGTTCTAGATTGTTTGTATGGTTGCTTAGTGTACGGGAATGGCCAATATAAAATTTTAAATATTTTTCTGCAGATATTTCCCTTTATAAAAAAAATTATTTAAGGGTTGGTTTTAGGGCTAGTGAATTGAGACAAATTTCTTTAGCAAGAAGTTTGACTACACGGCTTTTTCCTTTGTAATTATCATTTTTTATCCTTTAAAATTCCAATATTTTGTGTTTTAAAGTTGTTGCACCACTATACAAAAACACACCCCCTGCTAAAAGGATTGAAGTATATTAATCGGCGAAAGGCTCATTTGAAAGGGCATGAATTAAGCTTTAATTTCTGATAATAGCGAAGTTTTTATCACGTCAGGATTTTGACCAACAATTTTTCAAAAAGAGCCAAAAACGCTGTTTTTAGGGGTTTCAACCCCATTTTTTCAAAAACTTGACGTGATGGAGCATTTTGGACCTCGGAATCGTGTTCAGGGCAAAATTTGCCTTCGGAAACACCTTGTCGCTTTCATTATCCCGAAAAAAAGTTTCATTTTGCAGGCCCACGTCATTATAGTTTTTTAACAATAGGACTCGACTACTTTTGAGGATTTTTTTCAAAAAATAAGAGATGAAACTTACCACTTGTAGGTTTAAAATCACTTTTAGCTTTCGAAATTAAACACAAAGAATTTGAATTTTATATGAAATTGCAAAGAATAAATGATATTTTGAGAAATGAAAAAGAATAATTCCAACTAATTATCAGATTTATATAAAAATAGGACGCAAAAACATTTATAATTTTGTTTTTCATAAAGCAAGAGATAAAACTTACAGACTAAAGGTTCTGAATTATTTTTACCATCTGATTTTGAAGCTGTAGTTGGTCTATCATGTTTCTTTTGTAAGGTTTTTTATTTTTTGGCAATGGATTTTCAACTTTATTCTCATTTTCAGTAGTGGTATCAGAATTTGATGATAATTCGAAAATTCGTAAAGTCTTCGGAAAAGTGTCTTTATAGTTTTCTACGAACAGAAATTATGTTACTGTTATTTGTAAAACAAATTATACATTTGTTAGATGAGAATTTAAAATTGTTTAAGGCACCAGATAATTAATTTCAACTTGATCCTTGATCATTGTGAAATAATTGGAATGATTTTATAGCTGCCCGTGTGGAAATTGTGTAGTGGCCCTTTATTGGTCCTACCTAGATTTCCAATTTATTAACTAGGGCCTAACTTCTACATTTTTGTAGGGCCTACATTGGCACGTCACACTCTTCTAATTTGGCCCTACCTAGACAATCTATTTCGGCCCAATAAAAAGAACAGTTTAATTAACTATTTTAAAAAAATTATTTATTCTCACTTATTACTACTGAGGTTTATTTTTTTCACCTTTTTTACCTATTTTTGATCACATGTAATTCATAATAATTAATTCCTAATATACTAACAGAGAAAAAATCCCCAAACGTTGGGAGTTGAACGCACGACCCTGACATTCGTAGACCGATAACCTAACCACCTAACCACGCTCACACGATACGAGGAGTTGCATTATACTTCAGGTCATATTAACTGTACTATAAAACTGGAGTTTCCTTATTCCTTAACAGATTTTTAATGCAATTGGGGATGAAAAGACAATAGTTACGGAAAAAATCTAAGTTTTTATCTCATTTCACTAAAAAATTAACTTGACAGTCATATCGTTAACTAAATTTTTTATTGAATTAATTCACTGAATATTTAATCCAGAAAATCATAAAACTTTAAATAAATCTTTAAATATACGCAGTTTTTCAAGATTGGATGCAAAAGTTAAATGAACATTTCATGAAAGTTGAAATTTCTTTTAAATTTAAATGAATTTTTGTTTTATAGTTTAGACCAAAGAATCTAAATTTTTCTTTACAAAATTTTAAAGACAATTTTTAAGTTTGTCAACATATAAATATAATTGTCTCGACGTTTCGATGGTAGACAATTATATTGATAATAAATATATTGACAAACTTAAAAATTGTCTTCAAAATTTTTTAAAGAAAAATTTGGATTCTTTGGCCTAAACTATAAAACAAGAATTATATTAAGATCCAAAAACTGACTTTTAACAAATGAAATGAATTTTTTTACAAAAAGAGATAATTTAAAGAAAATTAAAAAAGTTTTTCAAAAATTTAGAAACTTTTAAAAGTTAAAAAAATAGAAAACTTTTATGTAATGGTTCAGTTAACTTGTGCGTCTAACATTAAAAAACTGCTAACATTTTAAGATTTGTTTTCATTTTCATGTTGACTTTGAAACTTTATCTTTCGCCTTTTACTGACTCAAAATTTCTTTAAATCACGTTCTTGTTGTATGTAATATGTAAATACTAAGCAGACGATATTTTAATACCAAATTTCCACCACAGAGGCGCAACCTCTGAACGTTGTGAGAACTCTCATAACTCTGATCCCCCAAATGCAGGCTGATTTTAAACCCGCGTGAGGTCTCCTTATACTACTTCATGCTGATAACTTAGTAAATTTGATGATGAATGCAATATTTTTATACAACGAATTAAATCATCAGTAACCTGTATTTTACTAATTGAATCAGTAACTCTCTATTAATTACCTGTAATTTAATTGTGGTAATAGTTATTAGTAAAATTCTGCAAATAATTATAGTCAAATTTTACCGATTTAAAGTTAGAGAGTAAAACTTTCAGTTCAATATTGTCTCAATCTTGCCATGTGATATTTAAATATTACATCAAATTACACACAAACAATTACTGATACATAATTTTTAAATAATATTGAAACATATTCATAACCTATAATCTAACAAGAAGTTCTAACTATAACCAAGCTATGCCCAGGTTAAGGTATATTCCAAGCTAGGACCATTATAGGCCCAATAATCAAAATTGGCAAACCTTGACGATTTCCACACGGGATGTGCACATATTAAATATTTTTAAGTAATTTATAGATGAAATATTAGGCATAAAACAAGACGAAAAATGTTCTTTCCAAATAATAATTATTAAAAAAGTTTTTTACTTATTGGAAAATTAAGTGATACTTATATTGATTTTATATCAACCATGATTATAATTATTTATAACATTTATTATTTTATTGTCAAGAGATAGTTACTATGATTCGTTTGTTATACAAATGAATAATTTTTAGATATTTTATGAAATTGGGGTACCTCAAAACTTTAAATGAAAAATGGAAATACTAAAAAAATGTTTCTCCTACTATTTTTTTCTGAATCTTTTTTCATATTCATATTTCCAGATGTTTGCATAAGAGAAGTACGAATATGACCATTTGCACCTTCCGGCTCCTCGGAATCAGATTTTAATTCAGAAACATCTTTTAAACATTGTTTTACTTCTGCAGTGACATTAAATCTTTTTTCTTTAATCTTTTTCTCGGCTTGTTGGGATTTTTCAAGCGATGTAATGTCAGATTCTGCAGTAAACGCAAATTCTTCAAATTTTAACTTTTCTAAACGCTTTTCCGCTTCCTTGTAAGTTTCTGTAAGTATAAAAAACAATGTCAATGGGTATATACATATATAGAGTTAGGAACTTTATGCTTGAGTATAAAAGCATAAATTTAAAAAATGTTATATATTGTTAAGACGCGCATTAATAATTATTATTTAACAAAAATAATTTCAATTTGCAAAAGCATTGAAAAGCATAATTTAATCTTCAAAGCAGCATAATCCATTGAGAGCATTTATACTGCATAATTTGGAAACTTCGGTCATAATTTTAAAAAAAATTTTATTTATTTAATTTAAATAATTTTTATTTGATAATTTTGAAGTATTTGTGTAATATTGTGTTTTAAAAAAATTGTTAAATTTATAAATATTGACGATAAAAGTCACAATCAACATTTAAAAACTGTCTGTAATAAAATTAGGTTACTCGATATGTTTCGTAATTTGTCGTAATACTTCGGTTCACAATAATTAGAGGGCAATGCTGAATTAATTTTTTGTCTTTACTTCAGCGATTCTTTAAATGATGTATAAATTATAAAATATTTTTGGTATCTTCGAAACTGATTGTAATGTGTAATACTAGCACTATAAAAGCCCCGAATTTAATTTGGTGTTATAAGTAGGGGAGACTGGGGTAAACCCGCGCACAGGGTAAACCCGCTCACTAGCGAGTTGTCGCTATAAACTCAACTTAAGATGGAGATATTTGTACTGTGAATAGTACTTAACATACAACTAATTTTAACGAACTTTCGTTTAATGTCATGAATTCGTCATAGAATCTGAGGCCGTCAATTGTTTTTAGAAGTGCAAAAAAAGAAAAATGATCTTCGGATTTTTAAGTTTTTCGATTATTATTTTTGAGACTTAATTTATTCGACAAATTTTTTTTAAGCTATTGGATGTCCGTTTTTGAAATATATGTGTAGTTTTGTTTGATTTCAAAAAGATTTATTTAAATTTATTCTGAAATTTGAGAAATACATTCGGGATAAATTCGCTCACATGAAGTCAAGGTAAAGCCGCTCACTTATTAAATTTGTGTAGGAAGCCGAATCAGTATTAACTGTATTTGCGTTTTTTTTGGCGATCTTAAAAATTTTAATATTAAAAATATTTATTAACCCTCCGTCACACACCTAGGGAGGGATTCCCTCTATGGTTTCAGTATTTTTTAAATAACTTTTGTTTTCCTCATTGCAAAATAAAATCAGTTTCTATACCTTTCGACAATTTACTCCTCAACACATTTCTAAAAAACATTTAGTTTAAACATAATTAATATTTAATTATGAAGCTTCAAAGCCAGAAAAAACACGAAAAAGTGAGGTTATGTTAAATAAAAAAATCAAGTTTTCAAAACATTTTTTGTTCCACTGTTGGTTAATGACAAAATTATATTATAAATATAATTAAAATAAATTATTTAATGATTTTTTTGCTTATTTGTTAATGTTACATTATTTTTACATGTAAAGTGTAATTCTTTTGAAGATGTGCATTCGTGTAATTAATTTTTATTTTTGAGGCCGAAAGTTAATTTTATTAATTTTATAATTTAGAATAATTTACTACATATTTGTAAGTTTGTTTTAAAATTAATTTTTTGGTGATTTCTTTGTTTATGTTATAATGTCGCTTATTTTACAATGTGCTGAGGGATTCCCTCTAAACGTGTGTAAAGTCGTAATTTTTTCCAAGGTGTGTGACGGAGGGTTAAAAGATAAATAATATTCATTTCCTAACAATATTATTGAATTATTGGGTAATGAGTTGAATATTTAACATTTTGAATGTCCCACATTTTACGATTTGTAGCGATTTTTTTCAATAGATGGCGCCGAACTATCAATATTTGTTGACAACATTGAGCGGAATCATGTCTATATCAGTCATTATTAGTGATTATTAGGTTATAACAAACAACGCAAACAAATAATCAAAATTTGTCGCTGTCTTTTTCGTCTAAAAAATGACACAAATCTAAGTTTGTTGTCTTCGTTCAGTTCACGTTTTATAATTGTTTATTTTTAAATTTAAAATTTCGAATTTCATTTGTTATATTTTATCAATAATAAAATCTATAACTTGTTACATCCAAAATTGTAACTACATTTTAATTTTCTCTTAATAAAATATTATTTAAATTCACAGTTGAAATTCATGAAACCTATACTTATTATTTAATAAACCAATATTCATTGTTTACTGAACTCATAATTTATCATTAATAAATCATACTGAAGACGGAAATAAGGAGAAATTTAATATATACAAAATAAAACTGTCGGGATTACCTTAAATTCTTAAAAAAAATCAAGTGGTCGGGTTTACTCCGAAGGGTGAGCGGATTTACCCTGGAAAATTGTGATTTAGAAATTTGGTATATGTGTATTAAAAATTTTCCCCAAGTAAGCTAAGAAAGATAAATCAAAAATTCTTTTTTATTTTGTTAGTAGAAATCATAAGCTTTCAAATTATATAAATTAACTTGGATTTAGAGAATAATTTCCTAGGTTTTTACCATTCTGAAAAAAGTTAGCGGGTTCACCCCAGTCTCCCCTATTACACTTTTTGAATTGACTACAATTTTTTATTTTTCAAATATCCAATTTCAGGCCATCTTTTCACCAATATTATTAAATGATATGAAAAATTGTTAATATTTTTTTTATAACTTCTCGTAAAATTTATGAGATTTATTTAGTAATATTAAGTTTAAGTTCTTAGGTACCTTTCTTCGAAGCGTGACACAAATTTATAACGCACAGTTAAGAAAAAACCTTAAAAGCAGAAGGGTAATAGGTTATGTTTATTACTGTCTTCTAGATTGAAAATTATTTTTTACTTACATAAATATATATTATACATTAAAATCGGTTTTTATTGGGAGTTGATCATATTTGCGTGTTTTCGCTCTAAATATCATAAACATAACCTATAACTTATTTTGAATGACACACACAAAAAAATTCAGAAAACAAACTGACACCCTAATTTTCTAAAAATAAGAATTTATTGATATACTTACTGGAATTTCCTTTGACCCTGACAGTATATGTAGGCCAATCGCCAGGAGGAGGTGATTGTTTTTTTACTAAATTTCGTAAAAGCTTGATGTATTCTTTTGTATATGGATCAGGCATGAATTTGGCTTTGCATTTTCCCTTTACAAATGTCATCCACGTTGTTGGAACAATATCAATGTCTCGAATCGATGGTCGTCCAGGTTTCACAAAATGCATTAATTGAAAAGGGTGGTCTTCGTCTGAAGACATTATTAAACTTGAAGCAAAACAACTTAAAACACTACTACACCAAGAATTACGCGAAAAGTTAAAAACGTTAAAAACCATGTTTTCTTGCTGCTCATTACCGAACTTCTAGATAAATGGTATAGTTAGGTTAGGTTTGGCTTTGCACATGCGCTTGTGCCTTCACGCTTTCTATTGACGACTTTTGGCGTGATATTTTAAAACTGAATAATACAAAGGATTTTAGAATTGTTCAGTGTTGTAAAAATACGTACACTCATATACTTTTAACAGTAGGTTGGAGTTTTTAAAAATCCAATATGGCGGCTTAATTACAAGCGAATGAAGTCAACAAAATCACAAATCGACGAATAATATCGTTAATAAAAATAACAAAATCCAAGGAAAAAAATCGAACGAAACTTTTTTAAACGTTTCAGGGGTCGCTTAATACAAATCAGAAGTCAGATTTCGATTAGAGTTAAAAAATTAAAAATGGCGGAAGCAAAATGGTGGACAAATTTTAAAAACTCTTTAAAATTGCTCAAAAATGGCTACTCGGGGGTTTTCAAGGTCGCTGATCACTAATATGACCTAAGTTTTTAAAAATTAAAAATGGCGGATCCAATATGGCGGCCAATTTTTCGAAAATTCATTTAATTCGTTCAAAACTTGTCCTATGGGGTTTTTTTAGGTCGCTGATTACAAATATGACCTTAAATTTTAAAAATTCAAAATGGCGGATCCAATATGGCTGTTGGTTTTATTAAAAATTTATCAAATTTGTTCGAAAATTTCCTTTTAGGGTATTGATATGTTGCTGAGTACTGATTCATGGGTTTTCTACTAATATACTAAAATACTAAAATAATATGTAGTCGAATTCAAAAATTTAAAAAGAAAATAGAAAAATTAGAATTTAATCCAAAACGATAGAAAAGTTTAAGAAAAATTTAGCCAACTGGATTATAAATTGTTTTTTAAGATTTTGAAGATTGTTTTTTACAAATATTTATTCGAAAATATGAAATTTAAATTGTCCGATTGGACAAGTTTTGAACGAATTAAATGAATTTTCGAAAAATTGGCCGCCATATTGGATCCGCTATTTTTAATTTTTAAAAACTTAGGTCATATTAGTGATCAGCGACCTTGAAAACCCCCAAGTAACCATTTTTGAGCAATTTTAAAGAGTTTTAAAATTTGTCCACCATTTTGCTTCCGCCATTTTAAATTTTTTAACTATAATCAAAATCTGATTTCGGATTTGTATTAAGCGACCCCTGAAACTTTTAAAAAAGTTTCGTTCAATTTTTTTCCTTGAATTTTGTAATTTTTATTATCGATATTATTTGTTGATTTGAGATTTGGTTTATATTTATAAAAATGAGTTTTGTTTTGGTGTACGGAACCCTCGATCTTAGTGCGAGTGCAACTCACACTTGTCCGATTTTTTTATTTGATTTTTATTGGAAAGCTGAGGTTTTTCCCAAAAAATACTTAATTTCCAGAAATCCGAATTTTTTGTTTTCGATTAATTAAATATTGAATATTGAAGTCACGTTTCCGAGAAGACGCTCTGCGCTGCGCCGCTATACTGTACGGTGAATAACGAACTTCAGATTAGTGGCGATAGGTGCGTGAAGGTTATAAAAGTTATAACAGATAATTTGAACTACTCTTTGCATTTTATAGGGTTGAGACTGTCATTAAAATAGTATAACGCCTGCATTATTGTTCTTTTTAAAAATTTTTTTTATTTCTTATTCTTTTATAATTTTGAATACATTTTTAATTTTTTATACTTTTTTATTTTTTTCTTCTTATTTTTTTGTTATTGTATAATGCTTGCATTATTGTTTTTCTTTTTTATATCTTTTTGTGATTTTTAATATATTTTTAATTTTGTTACCCTTTTTGTTTTTTTATTAGGGGCAAAATATTATGTGTTTGCACAATCAAAGATTGCTAAGAAAAAAGTTTCAAAAACTGGTTCAATAAAGCACAATGCGCCAGAAGAAAGTTTAAATAAAAATTAGTTGGCAGTTAAAATTTTTTTTTATTATGATTCTCAGATGAAAAACATACATTTTTCAATAGGTTTTAAAATTCTTTTACGTGGCCGATTTGAAAAAAATTGAGATTTTCTGTAAAAATAATGATTGCTTGTGATCAAAAATTAATTTTGTGTATAAATGCTGTAATAAACGATAAAATAATTACGTATTTTCTAATTTTACATATTTATGTATATACATAATTTCAATACTGTAGTATTTATGGTCGTGATTTAGAGAAATTAATATTAAATGCAAGGAAAGAGATTTAAAGAGTAAAAAAATTTATTAATTCATAAATATAAAAATGAAAAAAGAAAGAAACTTTAACATTTATGAACTGCAAATATTAAATAAACAATTCATCAATTTGAATGAATAATAAATATATAACATGTATTAGTTATACATGTGTACTATTGTAGCTACGCATAGCTCAAAGTAAACTATCAAAGTGTTTGAATAGGGGAGACCGAGCGTAATGGCTCACTTTTCACTTTTCGTTGTTTAACTTCATCATTCTTGCATTAATTAAAATTTTATCAAAAAAGTACGTTCTAATATCACTCATACTTTTTTTAGAACTATTTTTTTGGAGAAATTCAAGGTGAAAAATTATTCAGAACATGAAATATTATTATAATGTTGCCTATTTTTGTTTTTAGTTTCAATTTATAATAAAAAATATTGAAAATGGAACATATTGAACTTTAAACAATTTTCGTGAAATTATTAAATTTTAAAAAGTTGGAGTGAAGTACAAACTACATTTATTTAAAAAATATATTTTCCATTTTTTAACTAAAAAGTTAACATTTGTACTTATTAATGTATAAATTGCAAGAAATTGAACTTAACAGGATTATTTTATTAAACTTTCAAAAATATTAGGTTTTTCTTAGTGGAATAAGCGAGCCAATACGCCGCGGCCGCAGTGATACATTACATAATGTAATAATGAATGAATAACAATAAAATTTGGTACAAACTTACAGTACATCAATTACATTATTTTGATCGGAGATCGAAATTACTCTGACTTATCAATTTTGAATAAATTAAAGTGATTTTTACCGGCCTGAATAGAAAAATTCAATTTTTTTCAAATCGGTCATGTAAAAGGATTTTAAAACCTATTGAAAAATGATAGAAAAATAATAGTTCAAAAGGAAGCAGAAAATAGTTAGAATCAAAATCTAAATAGAAATAATGAATACATGATTTTGCAGCCATTTTATTTAATGTGAAATTTGAAAAAGAAATAAAAAACAAAAAAGTGTAAAAAAATTAAAAATATATTAAAATAAGAAAAACAATAATGCAAGCTTTATACAATAACAAAAAATAATAAAAAGAAAGTAAAAAATTCGACAAGTGCGAGTTGAACTCGCACTGCAATGGCGGGTTCCGTACACAAATATTAAAAAAATACTTGCAACATTCATCGGTAAATGGTAGAATTAAAATAAAATTAAGTTTAATAATAAAACTCAACTTGCACTTGTCCAATTTTTTTTAAATTTGTTTAAAAATTTAAAAAAAAAATGTTTAATATATTTTTTGTGATTAGATTGTAAAAATATACTAATAAACCTATTTTTAGTTAATTAGATCAAATAATGTCGAAATTAGAAAAAAAAAATTTTTTTAACCCTCCGTCACACACCTTGGAAAAAATTACGACTTTACACACGTTTAGAGGGAATCCCTCAGCACATTGTAAAATAAGCGACATTATAACATAAACAAAGAAATCAACAAAAAATTAATTTTAAAACAAACTTACAAATATGTAGTAAATTATTCTAAATTATAAAATTAATAAAATTAACTTTCGGCCTCAAAAATAAAAATTAATTACACGAATGCACATCTTCAAAAGAATTACACTTTACATGTAAAAATAATGTAACATTAACAAATAAGCAAAAAAATCATTAAATAATTTATTTTAATTATATTTATAATATAATTTTGTCATTAACCAACAGTGGAACAAAAAATGTTTTGAAAACTTGATTTTTTTATTTAACATAACCTCACTTTTTCGTGTTTTTTCTGGCTTTGAAGCTTCATAATTAAATATTAATTATGTTTAAACTAAATGTTTTTTAGAAATGTGTTGAGGAGTAAATTGTCGAAAGGTATAGAAACTGATTTTATTTTGCAATGAGGAAAACAAAAGTTATTTAAAAAATACTGAAACCATAGAGGGAATCCCTCCCTAGGTGTGTGACGGAGGGTTAATTTCTTTTTTAGATTTTTAAATATTTTTTTGCGATCAGACTATAAAAAATATACTAATAAACCCATTTTTAGTTAACTAGATCAAATAATGTAGAATTAGAAAAAAAAATTTTTTTTCAAAATTTTTTTACACGGAGAGAAGGGCGTAGTCAGATTAACTACTTGCGCAGTTAAATATACTAAACAGAATAGTCGATTTTGGACTCACTAAACTAGTAGTAGGATTTACTAAACAGGCGTTTAGTCATTGTGACTACTCAGGAAAAAGTTAATTCAACTGCACAGAAAGTCAAATAGACTAAACTGTTCAGTATAAAATATTAAAATATTGTTTTCTACATTTAATTTTGCAATAATTTCAATAGTAGTAGAAAGTCAACGTGGAATTTTTATATTTCAACAGAAAACAAAAACAATTATTACAAAAATTTTAAGCAGTTAATTTGCATATTTTTAAAGGCCTGCCGGAAGAATGGACTGAAAAAGTACTGAAATTGTACTGGCCTCCAGTACAATTTCAGTCCGTTTTTTTCAATGTTTCGGTAGACATTTTTAAAGTCATTTAAGAATAGTTTCAAATGTAGGTTATGTCAACAAACCATTGTTAACAGTTTTGAAGTGAAAATAAGAAAAGGTTAACAAAATTTTCAATGAAATTCCCGTTAAATTTTAAACTTATATTGCAACCCCTGCTTTAACAATAAACCCGAAAGCCTATTGTTGTATGGGATTATAATTTTATGGCTTAAAAAGTTTACAATTTAAATAATTCAATTTTTCAAACAAAAAAATTTCAATCTGTGATGTTTTATAATTTATAATTACGTAAAAACGGATATTATTTTTGAATTTTGATTAACATGAATATCTAGCATACATAATAATTACTTGTAAAGAATCTGAGTTCTTGAAAAACAAATATAATGTTGAAATATAAATAAAAATTATTTTTGACATTAACAATGAAATATTCGTCCTTCAACTTAATGACGGTCTAGCTATAAACATCACCGAAAGCGACCCTTTTTCAGGTAATTTTTCCCAGTAGAATTTCAGTGCTAGAACGCAGCAAATTTTCACTGAAATAGCATTGAGCTCTCAGTACTAATTCCCCAGTACAATTTCAGTCCATTCTTCCGGCAGGGAGGTTAGGTTTTCTGCGAATGATACAAAATACAGAAAAAGGATACAAATATTATTAGCAATATTCACCAGTAGTTTTTATTTAATTTTATTCTGTAAATTTCAATTTTTGTAATGTTCACTATTTGCTTATATATAAATATAAAAATTTTGAGGTTAGAAAATTTGGTTTTGAGCAATCCTATTTGCAGTTATTCGATTTTTTTATGAAACGTTCCTTGAAATTTTTCATTAGGATTAGATTCGAAAACGTTTGCTCCTTGTCGTTATTCCCTTTAAAAGGGGAATATTTTGTACTGCGAAAATCCCCAATTACACAATAATTCCTTGACGTTCATTTCCTAACCAATTATCACTTTTCACAATTCCACCAATTTGAAAAAACAGTGTACTGCGCAGTGTTCAGTGACTTTCATTCAGTGTCTTCGACAACACTGTTTAGTAAAATCGACAAAACGAAACTAAACGATGTTTTTTAAATGTAACTAAATATTCAGTTAGTATTACTAAATACTGACTTACTAAACGTGTTAAGTAGAATTAACTACAACTTTTCTCTCCGTGTAGTTTTTCCTTGACAACGCTATGGCTATTATTACATACCAAGTTCTCTACATTTTTTCTGTAATATTCTCGTTAAAATACACCAGTATGCCAAATTTTAGCCATGTTTTCTGATTACTAGAAAATGAAAAATATAAATATAATTTTATCCTTCTTCATGTTGCCACTGTACTAAAATTATAGGTTAGTCTATGGAAATGTTTAAGTATCGGTAATATAGAGAATTTCATTTCCAGACTGATCCTATCATTTGTGTCCTGTGTGTATATTTGGATCATTGTGTATATAGTCTTCTTAGTACACAAATGTTATTTAGAGGTTATATTCTCGTGGAAAACAAAATTAGTGTTTATTAAGTTCATTTTAGTGAAAAACGAATCGTAAACGTTTTCAAAAGGAAGAAAATCGTACCAGAAACGAAAAATTTAAAAGAATTCGTCGGAGTTTGAACGAAGTCGAATCATGTTTCAATGACATTAACTTTGAAGAATCTTTTGACGGTAAGTAATGTTCATACAAATAGAGTTTATTACACACTATTTACTTATCATAATAAGTTAAAAATGAACACGTGTAATTACACATGTCAAATTGGCACATGTAAATACATGTGTAATCACGCTATGATTCAATTACACGTTTAATAACACACATGTCATTACATGTTCCAATTTGACATGTATAATTACACGTGTTCATTTTTAACTGGGAAAGTTTTACTACATTAAATTTTAAATCTTTTTCTTTTTGAAAAACCGTAATTTACACACTTCCAGAAGAAAGCAATGAAGAGTCGGTTGCTGACAATTCATCTGCAGACGAAAGCAATCAAAACATTAACAATTCTGGTGCAATCAGTGATACTGAAGGTAAATACAAATTTTAAGAATGTCAAAATCAGTTCCATCTTAAAAATAAAATATTATCATTTTATTATTTCATTTTCTAGCAAATGAAATTCGGCAAGAAGTTCGTAGGGAAGAAGAAAATGATAATGATCATTCAAACAATGAAGATGTACAAGAAGAAATCGAGTATAATGAAAATGATTTTGTGGATAAAGTTCTTGGAGGACAGGACGATTATTCTTCAACAGATGAAATTGATCAGTTACGTCAGTGGGCTATTAAGAAAAACATTTCTCAAAGAGTCGAATCTGGATTAAAAAATTGTGTTGATGTTGATCAACATCCATCCATAGATCGATCTACATCAAGAAAATTTATTAAAACTGCAAATTTTTATTGATGGCATGCAGTTAACCCATTAAGTCCCATGAAGAAACCAGCCATTGTATTAAAAAACTAACAATTGGATTCATAGGCAAATAAAAAAAGATATACCTGTTTTTTTGTTTTAAATTTCAATTTGTTTAACAAAAATTGTTTAAACAAATTAACAAAAATTTACAATTTTTTGAAATTTGTTAACGCCAATCGTATCTACGTAAAAAAATAAGAATATTTTGTATAGGTCATTTTTCTCTCCAAGTCGTATTTTGTTTATCAAATTGTTATAAACAAATTCAGCTGCGTAAAGGGTGTTTCATCCAAAGCATAAACAAATGGATTTTAAGTAAAACTAAAAATTGAATTCATAGGCAAATGGAAAAAAAGATATACCTGTTTTTTTGTTTTTGATTTCTAATTGTTTAATAACAATTGTATAAACAAATTAACAAAAATTAAAATTTTTTGAAATCTGTTACCGCCAATCGATTCTACGTGAAAAAATAAAAAAAAATTTGCATAGATCATTTTTCTGTCCAAGTCGTATTTTGTTTATAAAATTGTTATAAACAAATTAAGCTGGGAAAGGGTGTTTCATCCCAAGCATAAACAAATTGATTTTAAGTAAAACTAAAAATTTGATTTATAGGCAAATGGAAAAAAATATATACCTGTTTTTTTGTTTTTAATTTCAAATTGTTTAAAAACAATTATTTACCCAGTTTAATTTGTTTATAACAATTTTATAAACAAAATATGACTTGGAGAGAAAAATGATCCATGCAAAATATTCTTATTTTTTCACGTAGAATCGATTGGCGGTAACATATTTTAAAAAAATTTTAATTTTTGTTAATTTTTCTTAAACAATTGTTGTTGAACAATTTAAAATCAAAAACAAAAAAACAGGTATATCTTTTTTTCCATTTGCCTATGAATCCAATTTTTGGTTTTACTTAAAATCCATTTGTTTATGCTTGGGATGAAACACCCTTTACGCAGCTTAATTTGTTTATAACAATTTGATAAACAAAATACGACTTCGAGAGAAAAATGACCTATACAAAATATTCTTATTTTTTTACGTAGATTCGATTGGCGTTAACAAATTTCAAAAAATTGTAAATTTTTGTTAATTTGTTTAAACAATTTTTGTTAAACAAATTGAAATTTAAAACAAAAAACAGGTATATCTTTTTTTTCATTTGTCTATGAATCCAATTGTTAGTTTTTTAATACAATGGCTGGTTTCTTCATAGGACTTAATGGGTTAACCAAGTCAGGTCATTTGAAATTTTTTGTAACACTTTGCAAAATCTATTTCGAGCCTGACGTATACAAAGTATCTCCTATAGCTGTATACTGTGGCAAGACAAAACCAAGATATATCGATGATTATTTGGAAGAACTTATAGATGAGTTAAACGATTTGCTAGCAAACGGACTATTAATGGAAGATGAGCATTTTTCTATAAATATAAAGTGCATAATTTGCGATACGCCTGCGAGAGCCTTTGTGAAAAATACTTTGGGACATAAGAGTTTCGTATCTTGTGAAAGATGCAAAATTATTGGCCATTCAGAAGAGAGAACTTTTGTATTTCCGTCAATTGATGAAACAGAAAGAACCGACACTTAATTCAGAAATCAGAGTCAACCGGAACATTACCATGGACCTTCTCCCTTCTGCCGCATTATTCCACCGCTAGATATGATAAAGATATTTCTTCTAGATGGTATGCATCTATTTTTCCTGGGAATTATGAAAAAGTTATTAGAATATTGTCTAGTCGGTTGCTTAAATTTTAGGTTAGGTTCGGAGAGGAAAAAAGAGCTGGCAAAACGTATGAAGCACATTTATTCTCAAATTCCAATTGAGTTTCAATGAAATCTCGGTCAATAATTTATCATGCGAAGTGGAAAGCTGTAGAGTTTACATTTTTTACTACGCTTAAAAATTTTTATGGTCCGAAGTAACAAACCCTTAATTCTCATCATTTGATACACGTTGCCGACGATGTTGACACAGTAATTTTAAAAAGAAAAGACGAATCAATATATCAAATTAAGTTTAAAGAAACGACAATTACTACTTGTGAGCCTGATAATATGGTGCTTTCGGAAAATAATTCCCTGTTGAAAATAACAAATATTTTTGAATCTCCAGATGGAATTAAATTTGAGGCTCAAGTTTGGAAGAAAGAAAAATCATTGTTCAAGTATCTATTTGATTCTAATAGTTTAAAAATGTATCAGTTAGTAAACGAGCCCTGCAATGAGTTGAATTCATATAGCTTAGAATGCATTTAATGTAAAATGGACAAATTATCTGTCCCTGAAACAGCTAAGAGTCCGGAAAAATTTTACATCATGCCTATTATACACTCACAAATTTGAATTAGATTCTAAGTATAATAGGCAGTTTATTATTACTTTTGTTGCGATTTTTTATTGTAAGTTGTAATTAAAATTGATAATTTTATGTACATTTAATTTTATAATCAGCCCTGTTAAACTTGAACATTTTATTAAAATATTACAAATATTATTTTGAATAAAAGTATAATTTTTTCCAAGTTCGACGATGTACAACATTATTATTTTTATTTAAACTCGATAATTTTGATGTAATCAATGTATTTTTAGTTTTTCATAATATAATATTGTTCAATTAACTTTTGGATAATAATTTAAAAAATTAATAAACCTAATAATGAAAAAATAATTAAAATGTTAATTGCAAATTAAATAAACAATTGAAATAGGATATCAATAATTATTAATTAATTGAATAAACATTATCTAAAGATATTTAATAAGTTTAATTTAATTACATTCAACTATATATATATATTTTTAAATTTCTAAGGCTAAACTAGATGTTCTAGCTATGACCAAGTTCGAACCAGCTTAGGATATATAAACAGGGGTTGCCAAGACAGGACCAAGGTAGGGCTAACAATCATTTTAGGCATTGCTTGGCGATTTCCACACGGGAACTTTTAACAATATAAATTTACGATATAGTTTTTATCTTGCAAATAGTTCAACAAGAAATTTTTCTACACGGAATAAAACAGTGACGAGCACATACGGCAGATTGCGGCAGTATTTCCAAGATTTCACTGCAAAAAGAAACATCTTAATTTACGATTCTCAAGTGACTTTATCGTTAAACATCTTATTGCACTAGAAGCATCTTAATTTAAGATACTTAAAAAAACTTAATAAACTTAATTTAAAAATTAGTTAATATCAATTATAATTATTTAATAAGTCTTAATTAAAAGGCTGCTCTTATAACAAACGCGTTTCTTTAAATATCTTGAAATCGCTCTGAATGCAAGTACCGACTTTCTTCATCAGGACGGCAGCATATCGTTTTTAAAAGACGCTTGTTTTTTAAAAAGAAAGTTTAGATGCCAGAGTAACTTTTATGGGAGATAAACATTTAATTAAAACAAAAATGTCCGAGTAAAATATACCTCTTGGTATATAATAATATATATTATTAATATATTTAATTATTTATAATATATACTGTCTGGGGAGCCGTCTGTCAAAGCGAACAATACCTTAAAAAACCTTTAACGAGCGAGGACAAAGAAAATCGTAAATCATAACCCAAAAAATTCGCTAAACCGGCGTTGGAGTGCATTTTATGTTAAAACAGATTTTTAAAAATTGTTATTGAATTTATGCTATTTGAGAGACTGGGCATTTTTTTCGATTTAAAAACTGTTAGACTCAAATTTTCATATCTCGAACTACCAATTACAAAAAAATTGAAGAAACCAGTCAATACATAAACACCACCTTGAAGTAGTATAAGGAGATCGAACGAAATACATTATAAAATTAAATGGTCCAGATTTCAGTACCTACTTAGTAGGTGAAAAATGCCGAAAGGAACACTAGCGCTGCGCATGAGAAAAATGGAAAACACATTTCATTCACAATTGATAGAATTATAACAATGAAAATAATACCATAATTATTTTACTTTGATAATATTAAAAAAATATGAGGAACACCTGAAAACATATATAATACACATGAATTAGTGAAAAATAAACAAATAATATAGGTTATGTTTTGTGCTTCTCATAGTCAACAATTTAACCACACGCAGCGCTGGTGTTCCTTTCGGTATTTTTCACCCACTATTCACACGGAGAGAAATATGTTGGAAATATTGCATGGAGTAAAGGTTAGGAATATAGCATAAACACTTACTAGCGAAAAGTATAGGTGGCCGCCTAGATATTAGGCGGACTCGACTGATATTCAGGCGGACCTCTTATAGTTTTCGCTAGTAAGTGTTTATGCTATATTCCTAACCTCTACTCCATGCAATATTCCCAACAGATTTTTCTCCGTGCAGGTACGGAAATCTGTCCCACTTTCAATACAAAATTTGCATGGTCATTCGGTCATACGTTAAACCTGACTTATTGAATTTTTTTATGAAAGAAATTTTTTTGCAAAAAATTAATTATTTTTGAACTCTGAACAGAGTTCTGGTATAAGTAAAAAGAGTTCTACTCAAAATCCCAAAAAACTTTTTTCTAAACTTAAAATCGAAAAAACTACCAAACTTTGAAAAACTACAGAAAAAATATTTTTTTGCAAAACTAAATCTTTTTGAGTCCTGAACAGAGTTCTTGAATTAAACAAGAGAGTTCTATACATAACCCTACACACCGTCCATGAAGAAGAATATTATCATCTTTCATTGTATCAACTATTTGATATGATTTTATGATGCTACAAAGATTACAGATGAAAATTCTGCTTTAACGAAAATCATAGCAGCTAATTCTTTAAAGATATTCGAATCTTTCTATAAATTACGCAAAACAAATAATCGTTACGATTAAAATCTCACAATATGTATATGCTTTTTCTTGAATGTACTTTAAACTAATAAATGTCTCACATATGATTGCTTTAAATAAATTAAAAATTACTTTTTAATTATCCAAAGTAAAAATTATTTTTCATCATCTAATGCGAATCTGAAGTCAAATTTAAAAAATTTCATATGGCAAGTACCTATAATGTGTCGGACATATTTTTTTTAGCTATTGAGAATTTTGGCAAAACTGATTACAAATCTGATTCAAAAATTGAAGATATCAGTTGTAAAATGTATTATTTTCCTGTGATAGTATCGTAGAGCACTTTTCTTCAAAATGTTTGTCTATCAATTTTTTAAAGTGTAGGGGAGAATGGGGAGTTATGAAGCATGGGGAGTTGTGAAGCACGGCCATAGATCTCGCATAGTAATTGTTTTGATAGATGTCACTTACTCTGAATATTTTTTCACCTAATATCTTCGTTTTGTAATTGGATTCATTCCGATAGAAGATATTTTGCATATCTTTCAAGACAATGTGTTCAATTTTTCGTTTATAAAGTTTTTTTGTGTGCTCCATTTTGCAGAATTCTTACAAAATTCGCGAACAAATCAAAAAGATAAGTTCACCCATATAATACCCAGCAATGATTAGGTTCTCGAAATTTAAAACGATTTATGCAAAATCGCAATAAAGAATATTTACCAAAAAATATAATTTTTAGCGATTTTTAGTAGTGCTTCACAACTCCCCATGATTTTTAAAAACTTGAAAAAGCAGCTTTTTAGTCCAACTGAAAAAAATTGTCGATTTTATTTTATTTCATGCAAATTCTTCAACCAGTAAGCATATTTGAAGACCCTCTAGAGATTCAAGTGGAGAAAATTTGAAATAAAAATTTCTTTTTGAAGTTACAACTCATAAACAAAGCGTGCTTCATAACTCCCCATTCTCCCCTACGTCTCTTGGAACAATATCCATTTTGAGTATCCAGCAAAAGTAATTTAGATGTTAATCCCCTGATTCGCAGAGGGTTATCTAAAAATCCTGTAACAAATCATATTATTACTACTTTTTGAATTTGTGGACCATCCAAATATATTAATTAAATAAAGTTTATTAAATATTTTAGGGGAGAATGGGGAGTTATGAAGCATGGGGAGTTGTGAAGCACGGCCATAGATCTCGCATAGTAATTGTTTTGATAGATGTCACTTACTCTGAATATTTTTTCACCTAATATCTTCGTTTTGTAATTGGATTCATTCCGATAGAAGATATTTTGCATATCTTTCAAGACAATGTGTTCAATTTTTCGTTTATAAAGTTTTTTTGTGTGCTCCATTTTGCAGAATTCTTACAAAATTCGCGAACAAATCAAAAAGATAAGTTCACCCATATAATACCCAGCAATGATTAGGTTCTCGAAATTTAAAACGATTTATGCAAAATCGCAATAAAGAATATTTACCAAAAAATATAATTTTTAGCGATTTTTAGTAGTGCTTCACAACTCCCCATGATTTTTAAAAACTTGAAAAAGCAGCTTTTTAGTCCAACTGAAAAAAATTGTCGATTTTATTTTATTTCATGCAAATTCTTCAACCAGTAAGCATATTTGAAGACCCTCTAGAGATTCAAGTGGAGAAAATTTGAAATAAAAATTTCTTTTTGAAGTTACAACTCATAAACAAAGCGTGCTTCATAACTCCCCATTCTCCCCTACGTCTCTTGGAACAATATCCATTTTGAGTATCCAGCAAAAGTAATTTAGATGTTAATCCCCTGATTCGCAGAGGGTTATCTAAAAATCCTGTAACAAATCATATTATTACTACTTTTTGAATTTGTGGACCATCCAAATATATTAATTAAATAAAGTTTATTAAATATTTTAGGGGAGAATGGGGAGTTATGAAGCATGGGGAGTTGTGAAGCACGGCCATAGATCTCGCATAGTAATTGTTTTGATAGATGTCACTTACTCTGAATATTTTTTCACCTAATATCTTCGTTTTGTAATTGGATTCATTCCGATAGAAGATATTTTGCATATCTTTCAAGACAATGTGTTCAATTTTTCGTTTATAAAGTTTTTTTGTGTGCTCCATTTTGCAGAATTCTTACAAAATTCGCGAACAAATCAAAAAGATAAGTTCACCCATATAATACCCAGCAATGTTTAGGTTCTCGAAATTTAAAACGATTTATGCAAAATCGCAATAAAGAATATTTACCAAAAAATATAATTTTTAGCGATTTTTAGTAGTGCTTCACAACTCCCCATGATTTTTAAAAACTTGAAAAAGCAGCTTTTTAGTCCAACTGAAAAAAATTGTCGATTTTATTTTATTTCATGCAAATTCTTCAACCAGTAAGCATATTTGAAGACCCTCTAGAGATTCAAGTGGAGAAAATTTGAAATAAAAATTTCTTTTTGAAGTTACAACTCATAAACAAAGCGTGCTTCATAACTCCCCATTCTCCCCTACGTCTCTTGGAACAATATCCATTTTGAGTATCCAGCAAAAGTAATTTAGATGTTAATCCCCTGATTCGCAGAGGGTTATCTAAAAATCCTGTAACAAATCATATTATTACTACTTTTTGAATTTGTGGACCATCCAAATATATTAATTAAATAAAGTTTATTAAATATTTTAGGGGAGAATGGGGAGTTATGAAGCATGGGGAGTTGTGAAGCACGGCCATAGATCTCGCATAGTAATTGTTTTGATAGATGTCACTTACTCTGAATATTTTTTCACCTAATATCTTCGTTTTGTAATTGGATTCATTCCGATAGAAGATATTTTGCATATCTTTCAAGACAATGTGTTCAATTTTTCGTTTATAAAGTTTTTTTGTGTGCTCCATTTTGCAGAATTCTTACAAAATTCGCGAACGAATCAAAAAGATAAGTTCACCCATATAATACCCAGCAATGATTAGGTTCTCGAAATTTAAAACGATTTATGCAAAATCGCGATAAAGAATATTTACCAAAAAATATAATTTTTAGCGATTTTTAGTAGTGCTTCACAACTCCCCATGATTTTTAAAAACTTGAAAAAGCAGCTTTTTAGTCCAACTGAAAAAAATTGTCGATTTTATTTTATTTCATGCAAATTCTTCAACCAGTAAGCATATTTGAAGACCCTCTAGAGATTCAAGTAGAGAAAATTTGAAATAAAAATTTCTTTTTGAAGTTACAACTCATAAACAAAGCGTGCTTCATAACTCCCCATTCTCCCCTAATTATTTTAGGCATGAGTTTAATTTGTAAATTGTATTGTGATGTATACCTTTATATTTAAAAGTTTTTCCTGTTTAAGTGCTAAACTTATAAAGTTTAGCGAGATAACGAATTTTCACTAATAATAATATTTATTGATAGAAATTTTCATTGAATAGAATTTTGTTTGAACGCAATCACCACCTAAAAAAAGTTATGTAATTATGCTGTTTATTTTTTAGCAAGCTAAAGCTGAACAGGAAGAGGAGTTCATAAGCAATACCTTATTAAAAAAAATACAAGCTCTGAAAAAAGAAAAAGAGACATTGGCTCATCATTATGAACAAGAAGAAGAGTGTCTAACGAATGATTTGTCACGTAAACTAAATCAATTGAGACAAGAGAAATGTCGCTTGGAGCAGACTTTAGAACAAGAACAGGAATGTCTTGTTAACAAACTTATGAGAAAAATTGAAAAATTAGAAGCTGAAACTCTTGCTAAGCAAAATAATTTGGAACAACTACGTAGAGAGAAAGTCGAACTGGAAAATACATTGGAGCAAGAACAAGAAGCTCTAGTCAATAAATTATGGAAGCGAATGGACAAGCTTGAAGCTGAGAAAAGAATGCTTCAAATTAAACTAGATCAGCCAGTGTCGGATCCAACTTCTCCGAGAGAAATTAACAACGGTGACACTGCTACAAATCTAAGTACACACATACAAACCCTAAGAAGCGAAGTTGTCAGATTGAGGCACAATCTTTTGATTTCTCAACAAGAACGTAAGTTCTTCAATGATATTTATTAAGTAAGCAATTAAAACTAAAATAAAACCGAGGCCTGACATTGCATTATAACTCAGTAGATATAATTAATATATTATTGATTTAAAAAAAAAGTATCGAATATTTTTCAAAATTTTTATTTGAGTTTAAAGTTGTTTTTACATTTTTATAAATTGTGCAATAAGAGTTTTCATAGGTTAAGAAAATAAGAGAAGTTAGGCAATTTTTCCACATATATCTAATGAAGTGGAAAAATATAAAATTCCTAAAAGTGCTACAAAAATTTTGACTTTTAGTGTCCTTTGAAAACACTGAAATCTTTAAATTGTCCTTAAATTTTCTTTTTGACTTAAAAATTCAAAATTTTTTAAAATCTAGTTTTGTAATTAAAAATAATTGATTTAGAGAAGAAATTTGTAGAGATGTTCAAGAAGATCGAAGAGACGAGCCGAGTCGATATTTTTTCAAGTCCATCCGATTTCAAGCAATTTTGTAGTTTCCCCTTTTTCTCAAAAGTTGTAATACGTTTTATTATTTTCTTATTAATAGACACTGAAAAAATGCAGCGTTATGTAAATGAAGAAAAACAAATTCGAGAAGAGAATTTAAGGCTCCAAAGGAAACTACAACTTGAAGTGGAACGACGTGAAGCATTATGTAGACATTTATCTGAATCAGAATCAAGGTAAAACATTTTTTTATATATAGTGGAATAATAAAATTGAAAAATTTTAAAAACCGTTTTTCATGAATTATTTTTCAAAATATATTTAAAAGAAAATGTAGTTTTACATATTTTCAAAACTTTAGTTTTTAAGTAAAGTGTTGTAAACTTGTACATGTACGTCTTGATTTCTCTAACTTCTAACAATATTTAAAGTCATTGAACTCAAAAAGTTTCCAAGCTCGTCTATGCACTGCAAAAAGAAGTATCTTAATTAAGATGTTTTGGTAGTCATTTCTAAGATGTTATTGTAGTCACTTTTTAGTCATTAAAAATATCTTAATTTAAGATATTTAAAGTATCTTCGTACACATTTTCCTACATATTTTTTGGGGAAAAAGTTTTGAGGTTAACTATGGACTTATATGTAAGATATTTTATGCATCTTAGGTTTTAGTAACTTAAATTTTTTTCGCATCTTACAATTCACAAGTAACTTATCGCTAAACATCTTATTGAGACAGAAACATCTTAATTTAAGATACTTTAAAAAACTTACAGAAGCATCTTACTTTTTTAAGATAGAAAAAATATCTAAGACGTATTTCTTAAAAATCTGTAAGATACATTCGAAAACATCTTATTTTAAGATGTAAGATACCATTTTTCCATCTTACATCTTATGTTAAGATATCAAATAAGATACTTATTTTTGCAGTGTCTGCCGGTCTTTGTCTCTAATCCAGAACAAATACGAACAATCACAAATGAAACTAACTCCTTGCCCAGCACAGTTCATAATGCCACATTAGAATCATTTCAATCCATTTCTTTTTTAAGGGGAATTTTTGGTTTTGAATTGACAAAAATGCACTTTTTAAAACTTTTATTGTGAAAAAAGTATTACAGTTTTTCCCAAAATTATTTTTGGACATTTTTATGCAACACGTGGATGGAATTTAAAAAAGTTTTTGAAGGAAATTTAGTTACGCATCGCATTTGTAGGTAGCGTCTTCCAAAAGAAGTAATACTTTGACATTATATTATTATTATTATTATTATTATTATTATATTTTGACGTTTGACCTTATTTTTACACGAAGAAGCAGAATTTAAAAATTTGGCAATAGATATTTCTTATGGCTCAGAAATCACTCTCTCAAATTATGTATTGAAAAATTTTGCGAATTTAAAAACAAATAAATTACAAATGATTATTCAATAAAAAAACATGAATCCTGAAGCTTGGACCAACGGCACTAAAATACTCATAACTCTAACAATTTTGTTCCGGTTAACTTGAAATTTTAACAAAATATTCTAGAGATATTATGCATTCATTAAAAAATTTTTTTAATTCCAGAAAAAATTTAAAAACATTACCATTCTCTCTTAAAGGGTTCAAATATGCCTATCTGTTAAGGTCATGTTATTCTGTGTAACGTTATTCATAGTAAAGTATATATATGGCACGTAACCACTGAAGGGTAGTTGAAATCCTGCGCTTCATTTGCACTTATGTTGCGTTTCTGCACTTCCGGTACTACAAAAATTTTCTTAATCACATATTTTATTCTAAATAGCAAAAAATTAAGTTTCAATAGTTTTTAGACGGGGCGCTTTTTCCGGGCACTAGGTAGGCAAATTAAATGACTGATTTTTAAAATAAAACTAATTCTGGGACTACAAAATTTTTCTCATTCGCATATTTTAGTCTAAATTGTAAAGAATTAAGTTTTCAATAGTTTTTAGACAAGCCGCTTTATCCGGGCGCTAGGCAGGCAAATTAAATGACTAATTTTTAAAATAAAACAAATTTCGGGACTACAATAATTTTGTTTTTCAAATATTTTCTTCTAAATGGTAAAAAATTAGGATCCCAAAATTTTTAGACGGGACACAATATCAGGGCGCTAAGTAGGCAAATTAAATGACTGATTTTTATAATAGAACACATTCCGGGGCTACAAAAATTTTCTTATTTACATATATTATTCTTAATGGTAAAAAATTACGTTCCCAAAAGTGCTTGAGCGGGACATAATATCCGGGCGCTAGTAGACAAATCAAATGACTGTTTTTTAAAATAGAAATAGAATACAAATTTAACTTTTCCACATAGAGATGATTGATTACTAGAAGAAAAATGAACTTCACTTATGTTCTCTACATTGAGTGATGTTACAGAAGGCTAACTTGAAATCTGTCTATTAATATTTCTTTGTTCCAAAGATGAATTAATTTTCGGCATTATAAAATTATAATAAAAAATCAATTACATTTTTATTTTTACAAAAAGATATATGGCAAATGTTTAATTGAAAAAACAAATGACATAATAAAAAACTGTTCACACATTCATTTTTATCTAATAAAAGAATAAAAAATAAAATCTCGAAGTAAAAAGAAAAAGAGAAAATTTTTTAGTCCCGGAATTTATTTTATTTTAAAAATCAGTCATTTAATTTGCCTACCTAGAGCTCGGATAAAGCGGCCCGTCTAAAAACCATTGGAAACTTAATTTTTTGCTATTTAGAGTAAAATATTTAAATGAGAAATTTTTTTGTAGTACCGGAAGTGCAGAAACGCAACATAAGTGCAAATGAAGCGCAGGATTTCAGCTATCCCACTGAATAACATAATCTTAAGGCTGGATTAAATCCTCTGTTGGAAAAAGAAAGTTTTGCAAAAAAATTGTATGCACATTTTATCTGTGATAAAAAATTAAACATTAATAATTTGTACAGCAAAATTATACATTTTAGTGTAAATTTTAAAATGTATAATTTTGCTGTACAAATTATTAATGTTTAATTTTTTATCACAGATAAAATGTGAAATAGGTTTTGTGTTCAACCACAAAAAAATAAATATTATTTAAACATTTATTTATAATTCTTATTTACTTTAGTTATAAACGTAAAACATATATATTTTAAATTACAGTTTGTTTCGAAAATTACATTTATCTAAAAACATCTAAAGACTATTTTATTTACTTGAGTTATAAACGCAAAACAAATATATTTTAAATTACAATTTGTTTAGAAAGTTACATTTATCCAAAGACAATTTACCATTTTTAACATATACATATTGTTTATTAATGTTAAAAAATAATATAATATAATTTTTCTAGCTTGGAGATGGAAGAAGAACGCCATTACAATGAAATTGTCATGTCGGGTGGAAGTATAAGAAGTCGAACTGTATCAAGTCCAGTGCCCTATAATGCATCTCCAAGTTCTTCAAGACCTCTTAGTCCAGGTATACATATATTTTATTTCTGTTCGATTCTACATTTTTCCTTTATATTTTCATGTTTCAATTTATTTTCAGGTATAAATACAATGACTTCAACTTCTCGAGAAACTGCTAACATAAATCGGTGTTATGCATGTGGTCAATCTGTTAATCTTCCATTTGCAAGTTCATCTCCTCCTTCTGGTGTAAGTAATTTTAATAAATTACTATTTAACGAGAACAATTTTTTTAATATTAAAAGCCAATTACTAAATATAAGTAATTATAGTAGGATTGACCACCCTATTGTATATTAAACCATTTTCAAAACAGTAAATGCTTATGGGAGATTCAATGTTAGATTTTATTTTAAATTTTGACAAATTTTTAACATTGCTTTTTTGCGACTAAATTTCCGAGTTACTAACTTTTGAAAAGTATGCCTATTTTTAATGATCTACAACTAGAAAAAACAACGTACACTATGCACGTTTTACTAGTCTTTTGTTTAGATTTAGTTTAACGGCATTTTTGGATTAAGTTTTAGAAACACTTACTAGTTCAAAATTTTTCTGCACATTACAACATTTTTTTCAAAGTTGAATCTCCTTTAGCCTATTCGTAAAACTCCAAAAGTGTTGTAATTTGTTCATCTGTTATTTGCAAGCTTGCTTTTTTTTTAAATTTGACAAAATATGTTTGAAACCTCCTACTTAGGGGTTTTCGGCGACGCTGATTACGAATCTGATATTAGTTTGATTTTGTTGAAATTTGTGCTTTAAAATCGGATATGAAATATTATAAATTTAAAATGGTAGAATTAATATGACAGGCAAAACTTGGATTTTAGGAAAATCTATATTTGATAGGATTGTCTTCAAAGTAAGGTTCCAAATTTTATATATTATTTTTGTGGCAAGAACGTTTCAAAAAGTATCACCTTCTTCATCCACAAAAAAATCTGCCCGCCCTCAGGGCGGACACATTCTCATCCGCGCTTCGTGCGGGCTCGCAAGTTTCAGCGCGCCTCGGGGCGCGCAAATTCCAGTCGTCGCGCTTCGCGCTCCGCACGTTATTGCACGCAAATGGCTCGCTTCGCTCGCAGTACTTTACGAATATTGTACATTATTTGCGTTCTTGTTCTTATTCCTTCTTGTATGTGAAAAACTCAATTATCTATATGTTTTAAAACTATTCAGCTAAAATATACTGACTCCTCGCCAATAAATATTTCGCTGTGCATCTAAGTCAATCAACAGAGACTACGTACCAGACACGCCATATCTTTCTTGAGCCCCTAAATGATTTATTTGTCTTAAAGTTACTACGACTTTAAGGTTTCCATTCTCATCAAATATGTGTTGATTTGCAGATTATCATGATATTAATTCTACTTTAATCAAAAGAAAAATATTATATATGTTTAATAAATCACTATATCCTAAACGAAGAGAAAAAAAATAATAAATACAGATTCCTGCATTTCTAGTATGAACCGTTCAAACAACATAAACATTTCATAATCTTAGTACAACAACAAAAAGAACAATTCATGCAATAGAAATAATTTATTTTCTGCACTTTTTTGAAATTATTCTTGAATTGGTATAATTTATGTCTTAATATAAATTGTCTGGTGGTCGAATTAAATTATTTTAAACTGAATTAGATCATGTGCATTAAACGAATAAAGAAATAAACGTCCTTTCAAAAAAATTTGTATTAATTTGCTCAAATTAAACAAGTCGTGAATTAAGATGTTCATTACATGAACATTTTGCTTCCTCTTTACGATAAGCAAAAAATTTGCTTCCTCGTGGTGGCAGCATTGATCATAAAAAAATTTTTTAAACATATTCCATATTGTTGTCCTAAAATCTAATTTAAAATTAGATTAAAATTTTTAATTAAAATTTAATTTTACATTAATTAATTTTTTAATTTTCCATCCATTAAAATTTAATTTAATTGTATAATAATACAATTTAAAAAAAAGAAAAAAATTTTAATAATGAAGTGAATTTTTTCATTTTATTTAATTCTATTAAGGCTAATAAAATATATTATTTTTATCCATCAATCGATTCGTCTTGATGAAATGAAAAAAAAATGAAACAAATGAGTAAAATTTTATTGAACTGGAATATAATTTTGATGAAAGAACTAAAGTTTTGATAAAAAAGGTCATTTTCCTGCTTTAATTGTCATTAACTCTATAAACTCTCATACAATTTATTCTTTTTATATACCAATCGATTCGTCTTGATGCAAAGAATAAGATTTTATTATATATTAACTTCAATAACCAACTTAAAAAAAAATTTTTTTAGAAAAAAGTCAAAAAAAATTTTTTTTCTGAGAATTTTTTAAAGTCTATCAATCCAGTTCGAGATATTTTTATGATAAATATACCTAGTAAATTTTAGCCAAATTCGTTAAAACCTCTTCGAGTTATCGTGTTCACAAAAATCGGGATCCACACACACACACATACATCCGGACAATTGTTCAGGGTGTTATATAACATAGTCCCATATAGAAGAAAATTTGTCAAAAGGATTTTTAAAAATTTTGTAAATTAAACGACTACAAAGCTTCCTCACGAGGAAGCAAAAATTATTAATACTAAACAATAAAAAAAAATTGAACTGCATAACAATTAAAGGTAAACATTTGAATCATGCTGAGAGTTAAAAAAAATTATGCCTCAAAAATAAAATTTTTTGTTTAAATTCAAAGTCAACGGTTAAGCCAAACATACACCAGAAACTTAAAAAATAACAAAAACAAACCTGGCCCAAAAACTTTAAAAAAAAAATTTTTTTTTGTTTTTAGTTGTACAAAAAAGTGACTAAAGGAAAAATGTTTGTTTTTGTTCATATTTTAAGGAAAAAAATAAAAAAATATATTTTTTTGAAAAATGTCAAAAAAACAAAATTTTGAAAATTTAAAAATTTTGCATTTTTGTTGTTTTTTGTTGAAATGGGCTGCCCAACGAACTTAGGCTTCATTTTTTACGGACTAAGAAAGTGTGCCAAATTTCAAGTCGATTCATAAAAATTTATTCGAGCTATCGTGGAGACAAATTTTTCTACAGACAGACTACAGACAGACAGACACTTTTCTAAAAACCGTTTTTTTGGAATCAGGGGGTCATGAAACGTAAAGATTTAACAAAATTAGATAATGCTCAAAATCGCACAAAGCCAAGACTTTCTCACTTTTGATGAGAATGAAAAAAATTTAATGTTCTTAACGACTTAATTCAATCGCCATATTGGATCCGACATTTTGAATTTTGAAAAACTAATATCAGATTCGTAATCAGCAACCCCAAAAAAAATTTACGCATGCATACTTACTTGATAGCTTAAAAAAATTAATTTTTCCCAAAAAGTAAAAATATTTACAAACAACTTTCTCAAATTAAAGATGATGATAAAATCGATCACTCCGAGTCAGGATTCAATAAACAAAAAGGGTAATTTCTTTTTAACGTTTCGACAGCACGGCTGTCCTCTTCAGAAACTACAATTTATTAAATTTTTTTTTTAAATTGCTTTTGTAAAAAATGTTTGTAATCTACACTACCGGCAGAAATTGTCGGTACGAACGACGAGCAAGCTACGAAAAGTTGCTGCCGAAATTAAATTAACATATTTTATTATTGAAAAATGATAGGAACTTGGTTCTTGGATCGTTTCAAAGCCAATTAAATTCTGAGTCGTTTGATATATAAATGAAAATTATTTGATATTTTTGAGAGATTTGATCACCTAAAAGATTTTGAAAGAAATTGATTAATATTTCTATTTTTGTGCACCATGTTTGAGTGGCTGCACATTCTAGAAAAATTTAGAGAAAAATTTTAAACTCTAGAAATATAATCTTTAAAGTCTCAGCTTTTATTTGAGCCTTGAAAATTGAAAATCCGTTTAGTAGTTTTTGAAATATTTAAAAAGATGTCCAAGCATGTTATTTTATAATTTAGGCGGTGATACACACTTATTGCACTCTCGCTGCTCACCTGGTTCGTTGCGGCAGGGCCGAATAAGCGGCATATAGTGTGGGGGTCATATTTGGAGCTCTTTTTAAGTTTTTTGTAATTTTAGATTTAATATTCATTGAAAATTTAATAATTGTTAAAGGTAATTATTATATATATATATATAATTAAGTTATCATTTTACAAACTTTCATGATCAAATAGTCGTTTATTTCTACGTACAAATTTTCACTTTTCTAACTTTTTTTCCCAAATTAAACGACTCTTTGATCATGAAAGTTTGTAAAATGATAACTTATTTATGTATATAATAATTAACTTTAACAATCATTAAATTTTTATAATGAATATTAAATCTAAAATTACAAAAAACTTTATAAGGGCTCTAAATATGACCCCCACTCTATATGCCGCTTATTCGGCCCTGCCGCAACGAACCAGGTGAGCAGCGAGAGTGTAATAAGTGTGTATCACCGCCTAAATTATAAAACAACATGCTAGGATATTTTTTTTAGATATTTCAAAAACTACTGAACGGATTTTCAATTTTCAAGGCTCAAATAAAAGCTGAGACTTTAAAGATTAAGTTGCTTGAGTTTAAAATTTTTCTCTAAATTTTTCTAGAATGTGCAGCCACACAAACATGGTGCACAAAAATAGACAAATTAATCAATTTTTTTCAAAATCTTTTAGGTGATAAAATCTCTCAAAAATATCAAATAATTTTCATTTATATATCAAACGACGCAGAATTTAATTGGCTTTCAAACGATCCAAGAACCAAGTTTCTATCATTTTTCAATAATAAAATATGTTAATTTAATTTCGGCAGCAACTTTTCGTAGCTCGCCCTTCGTTCGTACCGACAATTTCTGCCGGTAGTGTATATCAAATTTTTAATAAATTGTAGTTTCTGAAGAGGACAGCCGTGCTGTCGAAACGTTAAAAAGAAATTACTCTTTTTGTTTATTGAATCCTGACTCGGAGTGATCGATTTTATCATCATCTTACTAATTTGTCGACCGAGTGATAGCATCATTGATATATATATATATATATATATATATATATATATATATATATATATATATATATATATCTATATATATATTTCTCAAATTAAAGTTGTATTAAAATTTGAACTTCAGATTCTGAAAGAGCGATAAAAACTCTATAGGGATGGATACCTACCAAATTTTTAACTTACGAAATCGTTAAGAACGATGACTCTAAAAGTTGAGTAAAATATGTGTCCTTCCCGGCGTTAAAGGGTTAACTTGAAAAATTAAAAAATTCTTTAAATATTTGAAAAAACATTTTTTTTAGTTTACAGGTCTGTTTTTTCACTTTAAAAAACAAAAATACTTTGTTGTGATATCAAGATTCGCGGTAGAGAATCGCCGCCAAGTAAAAGCAAAAAACCGCGAATATATATTCTCGAAATATCGGCTGTTTTTCGATAAAATTGAATAACTCGAGGAAATCTTAACCGATTTGGCTCATTCTTTTTTTGTCGGATAAAGAATCAAAAAAGAAAGAATTCTGTTAAGTTGATTCAATATTTTATTTATTTTTATAGAATTTAGACTAGGAAAACCGATAAAATAGCAATTTTTTGAGATTTAGACAAACGTGGAGCGTAAACTCCTAAATGGATTGCTGAAATCTTCTAGAATATTATAAATTAGGTTAAAATCTTGATATACATTTCAGAGAATTTTAATACACTTCGAATTTTTTGAAAAATTTTGATTTATCTCAAAAAAATTGAATTTTTTGACATTTAGACAAACGCAGAGACTAAACTTCTAAACGGTTATGTGAAATCTTCTAGAATATTATTTATTGGGTTAAAATCTCAATATATATTTCTGGAATTTTTAATGCACTCTGTAATTTTTGAAAAATTTTGATTTTTCTCAAAAAAATTGAATCTTTTGACATTTAGACAAACGTAGAGACTAAACTTCTAAACGGTTATGTGAAATCTTCTAAAATATTATTCACTGGGTTAAAATTTCGATATATATTCCTGGAAATTTTAATACACTCCGTATTTTTTGAAAAATTTTGATTTTTCTCAAAAAAAATGAATTTTTTGACATTTAGATGAACGCAGAGACTAAACTGCTAAAAACATTTTTAAAATATTTTGAAATAGTATTATGGGTTGATGGGCTTGAAATTTATTTTAAAAAGTTTACTGTAAAGTATCATATCTTATAAATAAATTCTTATTTAAAACTTAATTTTATTTTATTTTAAATTATTAGATCAAAGACCAAAATATTTTTACAATTAATTATTTCATTTATTAAAAAGTTGAGACGCAAAAAGTTTAAAAATCCCAACAAAAACATTCATGATGCAAAAACTTCCGCCAAGTAAAAGATTTTGTAACTGCCCAAACAATTAGTGAAAGAAAAGTTTACCAAGTAAAATTTATAAATAAAATGTTAATGATTTATTTTAAATATTTTCTTTCCTACACAATTCGAAGTACATATTGGCGTTGAAAAAAATATCCCGAGATTAGCTGCTGATATTGCACATTGAGGTTTAATTACATTTCCGAATTAAGTCAATGTTCTTCACTGCATTTTGAATTGTAACAAATAAAATTAACTTCCAAATTTACATTAACAAAAAACGAAATCCAATTATTCATCATAATAAAAAATTTCTATATCAGCAATTTAAAAACCTTGGCGTCAATACTTTCATTAATTACAAGTTAGAAGCATTATTGACGCCAAGATTTTTAAATTGCTGATATAGAAATTTTTTATTATGATGAATAATTGGATTTCGTTTTTTGTTAATGTAAATTATGAAGTTAATTTTATTTGTTACAATTCAAAATGCAGTGAAGAACATCCCTAGTAGAAATGACCGGAGTTATGACGGAGTTAAACATCAGAATGGTACTGACTCAGTACTGACCGTCGGTACTGACTTTCGGAACCCGATCAGTACTGGGAGTATACTGACTCCAAAACCGAATCAGTAACATGTCGGAGTTAAAAAAGTGTTAAAATCAGTACTGGCACAAAACTGGCATACCACCAAATCAGTACTGCGAAGGAGTTATAAAAAACAAACAAAATTTATTATAATGGCATTAAACCGGCCACTATTAATAACAACATCGTTTGATTTATTAACTATTAAACTATTTTCCAAGATTTTTAAAAACATTATTCATCAACAATAACGTCAAACTCTTAATTAACATATTATTAATTATTAATTAATAGGTATATCATAATAATAATAATAAATTATTATTTATTAATTATTTTTACTATTATGTGTTATTAATAATGAAATTTTTTTTATTTTTTTAAAAATGAAAAATATATACATTTTTTAATTATTATTTAAATAAATAATTTTTACCATATTTTTATGCTATACCTATTAATTAATATGTAATGTCTTGTTAAAATCTATATAAATATATAAAACATACATTTATAATAATTTTTCTTTCAATAAATATATTATACAGTGAATTCATTATTATAGCACTGTATATATCATTCGTATAATTCAAAAGGAAGTTTAAAAAAATATACTCCCAAGCTTGCGTGGCTGTGCGGTTAGTGTATTCGATTTGCGTCCTCGAGGTCTAGGGTTCGATCCCCCGTGCGTGCGATATTTTTCCGTCTTAGTTCTAAGTGTTTATTGTATAATTCTCAACAGTGTTACATAAAATATAAATTTAAATAATTATAAACAATAATAATAATTTAGTAATTAATTTAAATAAATAAGATTGTCTAAATTAATGAGAAAAAAAGAAATTTTTTTTAAAAAACTTATTTCAATAAAAGCAATTTTACTAATAATTTACATTTTAATTGATACTTATAAAAGTTTATTTACTACAGAAATATTAATAATAATTATTAGTACTCAATAAATTACTCCCTCTTTAATAATCAAATAACAAATTAATATAAGCTTCTAAAGGTAAATTTTCTTTTAGAGAACGCGTTACAGCATTTTCCAAATTTGTTAAATTTTACCTGCGAATCAGTAATTAGGCGGTGTTCTGCCAGTGATATTTCAGTACTGACTTAGTACTGACTGCCGGTAAAAAATCAGTACTGGACAGCGTTACCAGCCAGGGATTTTCCAGTACTGATTTAGTACTGGAGTCAGTACTGGGTCAGTACTATGCCAGTATTACATTTCTACTTGGGATTGACTTCCCAAGTAGAAATGTAATACTGGCATTGTACTGACCGAGTACTGACTGGCAGTATAGCAGTACTGACTCCAGTACTAAATCAGTACTGGGAAATCCCTGGCTGGTAACGCTGTCCAGTACTGATTTTTTACCGGCAGTCAGTACTAAGTCCGTATAAAAATATCACTGGCAGAACACCGCCTAATAACTGATTCGCAGCTAAAATTTAACAAATTTGGAAAATGCTGTAACGCGTTCTCTAAAACAAAATTTATCTTTAGAAGCTTATATTAATTTGTTATTTGATTATTAAAGAAGAGGGAGTAATTTATTGAGTACTAATAATTATTATTAATATTTCTGTAGTAAATAAACTTTTATGAGTATCAACAAAAATGTAAATAATTATAAAAATTCCTTTTATTGAAATAAGTTTTTAAAAAAAATTTTCTTATTTTTTTCATTAATTTAGACAATCTTATTTAAATTAATTACTAAATTATTATCTATTATTATTTAAATTTATATTTTATGTAATACTGTTGAGAATTATACACTAAACACTTAGAACTAAGACGGAAAAATATCGCACGCACGGGGTATCGAACCCTAGACCTCGAGGACGCAAGTCGAATACACTAACCACACAGCCACGCAAGCTTGAAAGTATGTTTTTTTAAACTTCCTTTTGAATTATACGAAGGATATATAATAATGAATTCACTCTATAATATATTTATTTAATGAAAAATTATTATAAATATATGTTTTATATATTTATATACATTTTAACAAGACATTACATATTAATTAATAGGTATAGCATAAAAATATGGTAAAAATTATTTATTTAATTATTTATTTAAATAATAATAGAAAAATGTATATATTTTTACATTAAAAAAAAAATTTTTTTAAATTTATTATTAATAACACATAATAGTAAAAATAATTAATAAATAATAATTTATTATTATTATTATGATATACCTATTAATTAATAATTAATAATATGTTAATTATTATTATTATTATTATTATTATTATTTTTTTTTTTGCTTAGGGAATTTGGGAAATCTGCCTACAGATACCTTGGATTCCGCACTCCAAGGTTATGTGGGGTTGGTATAATAACAAATCAAAATAAAGAAAAAATAAATAATATAGTAAATTTAGAATACTGGCGACCTACTGCCAGCCCGACCCACTAAAACCCGTAACCCTTCTTTTGGAGCCCTTTACCCTCCCTCGGAACTGTCGTAAGACTTTAGCCTTCGAGGGTGGCGCTCCAACTCTGTCGCTGCTGCGACTTTGTTCTTTACCTGCGGTTCTCCTGCGTTAATAGTTAAAATTTAAAACTATTATAATGTACAAGCGGAATTAACAGCACAACAAAAATTAAAAAAAACAAATACTAAAAAGAGTAAAATATGTCAAGAGGTAAAATATTCAACAGGTGTAAAACAAAAAACATATAAAATAAACAGATGTATAAAGTGAAAAAGGTAAAAGCTGTATGTGGACAAGTAAATCACAGAATAAGTTAAAATTGTATAAGGACATATAAAACACGAATTAAAATAAAAGTGTATAAAGACAAATAAATTAATATAAAAAAACGAACAAACAAATTAAAAGCTGCTTAAATTACGCTTTTTGGCGGCCGTCGAGATCCTTCCTCGACATAACCGAGATTATAAAGTTCTCGACTTGCCGCCAGTTCTCTTCTGATTGGGTCATCAGCGATACCATGTTCTCCGGTGTAACTTGACTGTTTACACCTTCGAACATGGCCTGCCTCTCCAGGTCCCATTTCTTGCATGAGAAGAGGGTGTGCTCTGCGTTGTCCACAGCGAACTGGCAGTACGCACACACCTCGTTCTCGCGTAATTTAAAGCGACACAGGTACGAGTTAAAACACCCGTGACCCGTGAGCGCCTGTGTCAAATAATAGGAAACCTGACCGTGTTTCCTATTTATCCAGGTGGCGAGTGCCGGGATAAGGCGATAGGTCCATCGACCTTTTTCCTCACCATCCCATCTCTCTTGCCATCTTTCTATGAGCCTGTACCTCGCTTCTTTGCGTATCAGGCCCTTGCTTGGTCTTATTTCCTCATCCAGGGAACTTCTTTCTTTAGAAAAGAGAAACATTTCTTCCCTTTCCCTCGCCAAAAGATCTGCTGGCGGGACACTTGCAAGGACCTGCACAGCACTCGTAGATACCGTCTTATATGCAGAGATGATACGCGTAGTTATCGATCTCTGCGCAGACAGTATCTTATCACAGATGGTTTGACATCTTTTACTTCTCAGAGATGGGGCCCACGCTGGTGCTGCATAAAGCATTTTAGCATGAGCGACACTCGCCACCAGTCTTCGTTTTTCTTCACGGGGTCCGCCTACGTTTGGCATTAGCCGTGAGAGATTTGCCGCACACTCGATCGCCTTATTTGACGCCGTAGCCATGTGGTGGTGGAAATTTAACCTTCCATCCAACTCCACACCAAGATATTCAATTTGCTTACTCCACTTGACCTCGAATCCGTCTATCACGATTCGTGGGAGCTCATAACCACGTCTGTCTGTGACCAGCAGTGCTTCGGTCTTTTCCAGGGCCATTTCAAGACCTCTGGTATCCAGCCAGTCTCTTGCTAGCCAGTTTTCTGCCAATACTGATTTTAACACTTTTTTAACTCCGACATATTACTAATTCGGCTTTGGAGTCAGTATACTCCCAGTACTGATCGGGTTCCGAAAGTCAGTACCGACGGTCAGTACTGAGTCAGTACCATTCTGGTGTTTAACTCCGTCATAACTCCGGACATTTCTACTTGGGTTAATTCGGAAATGTAATTAAACCTCAATGTGCAATATCAGCAGCTAATCTCGGGATATTTTTTTCAACTGCAATATGTACTTCGAGTTGTGTAGGAAAGAAAATATTTAAAATAAATCGTTATTAAAATTTTATTTATAAATTTTACTTGGTAAACTTTTCTTTCACTAATTGTTTGGGCAGTTACAAAATCTTTTACTTGGCGGAAGTTTTTGCATCATGAATGTTTTTGTTGGGATTATAAATCTCCTTACAGAATGAGAAAATAGTAGTCAAATTTTGACGTCTTTTTCGCATGTTTGCCGCTTCTGTCACTTGTACGCTGACACCAATTCTGACACTTCTTAAAATTTCAAAATACATTATAGGTATAAAAATATACACAATTTTTTTGTTAAAAAAATGTCGAGACTATGCAAGACGAGACTTTTGTAAGACAAGATTCATTGTTTATCTTGTCTTGCGGCAACACTAAATATAATTATACAAACTACAATGCAATATAGACATTTTAAACTTATATCTGTATCCTCAAAAAGTGAAAATTCGCCACCACTATTTTGATTTGAATCAAATTCTGAATCATTCTCTGATTAAACGTCATTGCTGGCATTAATCGATGCTGGATTTAGATTAAAATTGTAGATACAAATTTTTTATGTTTTAATATTTATTCTTTATCTTAAAGCTTATATATTTCTTGAGAACGCTGACAGACAGATTACGTCACTTGTACTATAGGGATCATTCATTATTACGTAAGCATATTTTTGAGGGTTTTAGACCCCCCCTCCCCCATTGAAAGATTTTTTTATATGTATGAGCGCCAATTTTTTCTAATGGAAGTAAACAATATCTAAACCCCCCTCTCACTTAAATGCTTAGGTAATACTTGAATGGATCCATATTATTATTAATCAAATATTTAAATCTTTTGATACACGAAACCAATTACATTTGTAAACGATGCATATTTATTACAATTCCGTTTATTTTATAGAGTCACATAATAGCGCCTTCCAGTAGGCGTGCTTCTGATCGATTTGTCAAACCAGCGATTCCACCTACTATTGTTAGCCCAGGAAGTTCATCATCAGCTAATATTATTCAGGCAAATACATCAAGTGGATGTCCCATGGATATTTCTAAAATGTAAACTAACAATTAGTAATTAATGTTACGATTTAATATAATTATTTTATATGGTGTAGAGAGCGAACGAAAACAATTTTCATTTTTCGCTAAAGCTGAAATTATTTTTATTAATGCATTAAGGGCTATATTCGAAGATGTACTGTGACATGAGCTGATTCACATGCATGTCTTTTAACGTTTAACGGAAAGAACTTGTCATGTTAGCAGAGTTCGAGTTACTCTAAAGTTTCTCTCGTCCAATTTCTAATAATGTCTATGTATATCCACAGTTGAAGAGGTGCAAGTACACAATACATGCACATACCAACATGGTACTTACTTTATTAGGAAATTTTACTTCCGACGAGAATAAATATTCAGATATAAGCAATTAATTTGTTTGACAATAGTGTAACTAAATGATCGGTTTATAATATATGACTGCGTGCAGATTCCCTCTTTTAAAGAAAATTGTCACTAAAAGTGTTATTTAAAAAAAAGTACCATGTGAGGGGTTGTTCACATTCTACGTCTCGTTATTCTATAACCTGGAAAATCCCAACATAACGTTTCATTAATATCAATTGCCAATTTTCTAATGCTCATCACAGACGTAGTTTGTAAATTACCTCTAAATTATTTCTTATTCTTCATGATTATTAAAATTGATGCTGATTTTGATGATGGTAAAATAATAATAATAATGAATAATAATATTAATAAACAGTATTTATGTGAAATTTAAATAAGTTTTATTCTTTTGATTGATATTATGTTATTCGATGCTAAAAAATAAGGCACGGAAAAATAGTGTATTGTGTTGATATACTGTTGAAATTATTAACGAAGGCATTATTTAAACTTTAAATAATACAGTGTAAAAGACGGTTATTGTACACGAAAAGAGCCATTTGATACTATGATTTTTATACAATATTTTTAATATCATCTTTTCTTCTATCTTTATATCAACAGATACTACGACTCGATATTAATTTGCATTTACATCATAGTACCTCTTTTCAGTTTTATTCACATTACACATTTTTCATTTAAGTGTTAAACTATATTCGTCTTCTATTTGAAAAATGTTTCAGTAAACGTGTATTTTCAATTAGAACTGATAATTAATAAAATGTATTATTTTTAAAATTAAAATTAACATTTAATTTACAACAATTGTTTTATTTCATAAATTTAAGTCAAAAATAGTTTTTTAGAATCTAATCTAATCGTATACGATGTGATGAGGACGTTTCCTCCCTTCATTTCTCTTTTTTAAATATGTATTTATAATTTAGTTTTTTTCGCAATTTTTACGTTTCTGAAGAGGGCAGTTTTGCTGTTGAAAACGTTGAAGGAATTGTTTTAATTTTCTTCCATCTACTTGACTCGGAGTGATCGATAACTTCAACACATAATTAATATCTAAGCAAAGTTGAGAATATTTATGAAGAGCGTCAGTGAAGTGAAGTGCAGGCTTCGCCATCTTCTACTAAAAGCTACTACACTACCGGCAGAAATTGTCGGTACGAACGACGAGCAAGCTACGAAAAGTTGCTGCCGAAATTAAATTAACATATTTTATTATTGAAAAATGATAGGAACTTGGTTCTTGGATCGTTTCAAAGCCAATTAAATTCTGCGTCGTTTGATATATAAATGAAAATTATTTGATATTTTTGAGAAATTTGATCACCTAAAAGATTTTGAAAAAAAATTGATTAATATTTCTATTTTTGTGCACCATGTTTGAGTGGCTGCACATTCTAGAAAAATTTAGAGAAAAATTTTAAACTCTAGAAATATAATCTTTAAAGTCTCAGCTTTTATTTGAGCCTTGAAAATTGAAAATCCGTTCAGTAGTTTTTGAAATATTTAAAAAGATGTCCAAGCATGTTATTTTATAATTTAGGCGGTGATACACACTTATTGCACTCTCGCTGCTCACCTGGTTCGTTGCGGCAGGGCCGAATAAGCGGCATATAGTGTGGGGGTCATATTTGGAGCTCTTTTTAAGTTTTTTGTAATTTTAGATTTAATATTCATTGAAAATTTAATAATTGTTAAAGGTAATTATTATATATATATATATAATTAAGTTATCATTTTACAAACTTTCATGATCAAATAGTCGTTTATTTCTACGTACAAATTTTCACTTTTCTTACTTTTTTAATAATACAAAAATAATAGAAAAATTAATCAATTTCTTTCAAAATCTTTTAGGTGATCAAATCTCTCAAAAATATCAAATAATTTTCATTTATATATCAAACGACGCAGAATTTAATTGGCTTTGAAACGATCCAAGATCCAAGTTCCTATCATTTTTCAATAATAAAATATGTTAATTTAATTTCGGCAGCAACTTTTCGTAGCTCGCTCGTCGTTCGTACCGACAATTTCTGCCGGTAGTGTATTTGCTACTTTTTTGAGCCTAATGCTACTAAAAGCTACTTTTCGGAACAAATAGTCAAATTTAGATTTTTAGTTTTCACATTTCCATTTAAAAACAGTTTTGAAAACTAAAATCGTTAATTAAACACTACCACCATTAAGATAATAGGAAATAATTTGACCGATATTTATTCTAACAATAATTACTGATTATAAATTGTGTTTAACCTTTAAATTCCCCGTTTTTCCCGGTTTTGTTCCAATTTTTACCGCTTTTATTTTCTCATAAAATTGAAATTTATTTTATTTCGAATATAAATCTACAATTTGGAAAATAATTGAATTAAACAAAGAATTTTTTTCAATTTTCCAAAAAAACATAATTTAATTTCTGCGGAGAATTTTATTACTTTTGAAAATAATTGAATTCTTGTAAAGAATATTTTTCAAAAATAATATTCAAAAGTATTTAGTAAATCAGAAACGTTTTGCTATTTATAAAAATAATTGAAATAATTAAATTTTTTAGACAAAATTTAATCAAATTTTTAAATAATTGAATACTTTTTGGAAATTTTATTAAAATAGTAGACATACATATTATTGAATTAAGAAAAATTTTTGAAAATAATTGTATTCTTGTGGTGAATATAAATGAATTTTTGTTATTTATAGGAATAATTGAACTTCTATAATGAAATTAAATAAAATTCGAAAAAGCAATTTAATTTTGTCGAAATTTTACTATTTAAGAAAATAATTGAATGTGTTGCGAATAAATTAAAAAAAATAATATTATTATTATCCGATGACTAACTTCTATTGATTATTTAGAAAAATTTAAATAAAATTCTTTAAAAGAAGTAAATTATTTTCAATAGAATGTACAGAAATTTCAATTACATAAAAAATTTTCCATTATTTGTTTATAAAAATTCAATTATCTTGAAATAACAGAATTAAAAAATCTTATTTCTCAAAATTTTCAAAAAAACTGCGAAAATTCAATTTTATTAAAAAATTTGAAATGTGTAGGGGAGAGTCACTACGGTCGGGCCACCTTTACGGTTGGGCCACTTCGGGTTTCTTAGTTGTAACAAACTGGTGCCATTTACCATTGCATGTAAATACTTGTTAGTGATGGTAGAAAACTTTTCATGTCTCTTTCATTAGGTTCCAAAAAAGTACGCGAGCAGTACAAACGTAAAACGTAAATGTGTTGTGAATTTTTAAAGCAAAACTTTTACTTACTGTCGAGATAGATTAATTAAACAAAAGGGAAGATGCAAACAATAAAGTAAGATGATGAAATTTATTTATTAGAGACTGCTTTTATACTTTGGTATGTTATTTAGTTTTTATATCGTGCGTTTATGTCAGTGTGCTAAAAAAATCAAAACGACTCGAAACTTACGGTCGGGTCACTTTATATCGTGCATGTTGAGACGCATAATTTTACAATTATGGTGCGTTCTGACATCGGAAATTCATTTGTTTAAGGTGGAGAAGTGTGAAGAACGTCATTTTACAGTGAAAAAATATATTCGCGTTCGAAAAACGTTTGTAAAACATTTTAAAAAGTCTCATTTCACATCTTCAATAACATATTGTAAACGTTTCGTGTACTTAGAACGTTTTTAGATTAATTTTTATATGAATTTTGTATTTCCTTTTTCCATTTTCAAGTGAATTTTAGCATTTTTCTGTAATTTATGGACCATTTTTAATAATATTCCTTCATATCACATTGATTTTCTACGGTGGCCCCGAGCGTAAAGACCTGGTCCAACCGTAACGACATTTTAAAAAAAAAATATTTATAACTTTTCGAATTTTTGTCCAGACATTTTCTGATGTCCAGAAGAAACATTCCACTTTAGAAGATCTTTCCAACCATATGTCATAAAACGTGAAATTCGGCCTAGAACGGAAGTTATGAACACAAGTCAAAAAGTGTGCCGTCCGTAGTGACTCGCCCCTATTTTTTAAATCAAATAATAAAAATTTTAATTATTAATCTTCGCACTAAGAAACGTGAGTACATTAGAATGTGGCTTCTTATAAAATTTAATTATTTATCAATTACTGAATTAAAATACTTCGAAAATTCGATTTTTTAAAAAGTTTTTAATGAAATTTTTTAATTTTTTTGTCACCGAGGCTACTATTTCCTACTTTTTTGTTATCGACGCTACTTTTTCATACTTTTTAGGCTCATAATGAAGTGCGAACCCTGGAATGTAAAAATGACGATTGCGAGAAGAAAATATGATTTTCTGTGCAAACAATATATAATAGTTGAAGAACGACCGACCGACTGACCCTAACAGTGTATATATATATATATATAAGTTGAAAATAATGTTTAAGTTTAAATGTCGGATTCTGTGTTAGACCTTCGTGTAGTCTACTTGTATAAATTTGCGGCGAGAAAATCCCTCGCCCCTTAATTAATCCGTAACTCAAAATTGGAAACTTACTATAATATTATTATGCAATATTTATTGGAATTCACAAAAAAACTATATTTAATTAATTTCGCTGAAATAATAGTAATTTGATTACTTATCCTCAAAAGACCGGGCCACGTGGTTGCTCCAAGTATGCATTAAAATTTTATATAAAGCATTGCAAATACAATAATATATCCCAAGTCTACATCAAATTACAAAGTACAACAAACTTTATCTTCAATTCAACATCTATCTGAACAAAGTTCAATTCTACAACCAACCAAGGATATTTAAAAGTGAAGAGCATACCGGCGTGTCTAACCTAACCATCAATACAACAGGAAAATCTACAACAAGCAATCCAATCATTTTATTTAAACTAATCAAATCCTTCCATTAATATCCAACACCATCTTTAAAGCCAAGGTAAGGTTTGAATAGATGAATTTTTTCTATTATTGCTTGCAAGCTTTTTATTGAATGGTACGTACTACTGGCTGCTCATTTTGAATTTTCTTTCTTTATTGTGTGTGATGAATTCAGTTTTTTATATGTAAGTCTTGTCCTACCGAGGAAGTTTTATTGTTATTGATTTGTGAGGTTTGGATTAAATATGGATAAAAACTTACACCTATCTCCTACTTCTAGAGATGCTGAACCTGGGGAGGATTCATCTCTATCGCCAATTTTCTACTCACCACCTGATAAAACACCTCTTAAATTTGGAACTTCCACCCCCGGATCCCAGGGTGCACGTTTTTCTAAAAGAGATCTTCAATCCACAAGCTGGGCCAATAATTCGCAAGATGAAACAACACAAACCACTCACAAACGCATATGTGAGCCGAATACTGAAACACAAAATTTCGGTGAGTTATCAACTAATAAAAACAATTCAAAGACACAGATAAAACGGGATGCCTTAATGACTGTAACGCCTTCTAAAAAATCTCCCGTTCCGTTAATCAATCCTCTCCAGACAAATAACGAAATGCTTTTGTATCATGTCAATCAAATTCCCTTACAAGGAAATTTAAGGTATTCACAATCAATGAATCCCCCCTTTATTGTCATCTTACAATTTGATTCTTCTCAAGACCCCTCAGTTAATCTGGGTCGCTACAGTCCTATTGGCCTGGCAAAAAAAATCCGAACAATTACTCTTGGTCCGCTGACTATTTCAGCTAACGGACAAAACAGTTCAAAAATAGTATGCTCAATTCACTCTGACGCCAACCTTATCCTTGAATTTTTCAGCAATAACAATACCAACTACATTACATTTCCACCATTATCTTTATTTTTCAAAAAAAGCTTCATTAGAAATATCGACATAGATCTCAATTTAAAAGATATCTATGACAATATGGATGCACTTACCAAACCTATCATCTCATCATTAAAGCGCAGAGTCAAATCTGACAAGTCAATATCCGATATAGTTGAATTAACATTCAACATTCCCACGATACCAAGAATGATTAACACTTATAACCATCGTTTTGCGGTAACTCCCATGATTCCTCCTCCTAGGAGATGTTTCTATTGTCAAAGATATAGGCACTCCGCCGATCAATGTCGTTCCGCCCATCCCGTATGCGAAATGTGTAGCGAACAACATCTCTCAAACCAATGCCCTAAACGTCTCCAAAGACCCAAATGTAATAATTGTGGTCAACAACATCTAGCATCCTCATCTGAATGTCCTCTCTACATTTATGAATTCGAGTTGACTAAAACCTGCTATATTCAAAACATTGGCTTTCAAAATGCGATTGAATTTCTCGATGCAAGAGGTATCGTACCTCCATCTTCTCCAAAAAACTCGCTACAAAATAAAACAGTTAGTACTCCCTCATCTAAAACCCCTGAAAACCAAAATAATAAACAATACAAAAATTCTACACAAAAAAGAGTACTTAACACAAGCATTGTAAACAGTGTCTCTCAAAAGCTTCTCTTTATAGAAAAAGCTTTACAAGAGTCTCAAAATGCAAATGACTCTTCAGACACTTCAATGAAACAAGTAGGGGAGAATGGGGAGTTATGAAGCACGCTTTGTTTATGAGTTGTAACTTCAAAAAGAAATTTTTATTTCAAATTTTCTCCACTTGAATCTCTAGACGGTCTTCAAATATGCTTACTGGTTGAAGAATTTGCATGAAATAAAATAAAATCGACAATTTTTTTCAGTTGGACTAAAAAGCTGCTTTTTCAAGTTTTTAAAAATCATGGGGAGTTGTGAAGCACTACTAAAAATCGCTAAAAATTATATTTTTTGGTAAATATTCTTTATTGCGATTTTGCATAAATCGTTTTAAATTTCGAGAACCTAATCATTGCTGGGTATTATATGGGTGAACTTATCTTTTTGATTTGTTCGCGAATTTTGTAAGAATTCTGTAAAATCGAGCACACAAAAAAACTTTATAAACGAAAAATTGAACACATTGTCTTGAAAGATATGCAAAATATCTTCTATCGGAATGAATCCAATTACAAAACGAAGATATTAGGTGAAAAAATATTCAGAGTAAGTGACATCTATCAAAACAATTACTATGCGAGATCTATGGCCGTGCTTCACAACTCCCCATGCTTCATAACTCCCCATTCTCCCCTATAATATACCTTCTGTTTAAGTATAGTTCTCTCACAATAAATAAATCTTCTTTAACAATTTGTAATCAAAATGCTTTAACCTTTTTATTATTCAATTTAATTTCAATGTTTTTTCTTTTTTACCCTTTTTAAACCCTTACTAATGATTCTATATTTTAATAACATAATAAACAATTTATTTTGTTCAATTGTCTCATCTCATAATCTACAGGACTAGTGTAACGATATTGCACATTGTCGACCCCACAGTTCTTCTACAATTGTCTTATGCTATCACTAAGAGTATGCAATCTGAGAAACTTCATGTTGTATTAGTTTAATAATTAATTTGTTTAAAACATTTAAATAACAAATAGTGTCAAATTAACTATACAAGCTATATATTTTATATAATGACACTTATATTAAATTCTGTAGGGGAGAATGGGGAGTTATGAAGCATGGGGAGTTGTGAAGCACGGCCATAGATCTCGCATAGTAATTGTTTTGATAGATGTCACTTACTCTGAATATTTTTTCACCTAATATCTTCGTTTTGTAATTGGATTCATTCCGATAGAAGATATTTTGCATATCTTTTAAGACAATGTGTTCAATTTTTCGTTTATAAAGTTTTTTTGTGTGCTCCATTTTACAGAATTCTTACAAAATTCGCGAACAAATCAAAAAGATAAGTTCACCCATATAATACCCAGCAATGATTAGGTTCTCGAAATTTAAAACGATTTATGCAAAATCGCAATAAAGAATATTTACCAAAAAATATAATTTTTAGCGATTTTTAGTAGTGCTTCACAACTCCCCATGATTTTTAAAAACTTGAAAAAGCAGCTTTTTAGTCCAACTGAAAAAAATTGTCGATTTTATTTTATTTCATGCAAATTCTTCAACCAGTAAGCATATTTGAAGACCCTCTAGAGATTCAAGTGGAGAAAATTTGAAATAAAAATTTCTTTTTGAAGTTACAACTCATAAACAAAGCGTGATTCATAACTCCCCATTCTCCCCTATATTAATCTAATATAACATAATTTAATTTAATTTGCTATTAATTTACTAAAGTACTATATTTCTATTCAACACCTTTTATAATTGTGTGGGAACTATATTAACTAGGATATTCAAGGATATTCAAGCTATACCGTGACACCTATACCAAAATTTTTTGATTTAAATAAATTAATTATTAATTAAACTTGTCTACAAAATTTCCGAACTAACATAAAAAAATAACTAATCAATATTCTTCCTCGGTTGTCCGTCTTTGTCTTTATTTATAATATATTGATTACACTCCCTCCAATTATTAAACTTAAATTTTAATCTACATGAGAACATGAATAATTCATTTACTAGACCTTTGTCTCCCAGTTCTCTTAAGGTATGTACATGGAACCCTAGAAGTATACTAAATAAGAGAATCGAATTGAAAACACTTATAATGAATCACAACCCTGATATAATATGTCTTTCTGAGACCTGGCTAACTCCCGAAAACCCTAATTGGGAATGAAAAGGATTTACCACTTTCCGCCATGATAGATGCTATGCCAGGGGAGGTGGGTCATTGATTCTATGTAAAAAGGAACTTATTTCCAGTAGAATGAACATAGAAAATTGGTGTACTGACAACTTTGAAATGACAGTGGTAGGTATCCAAACCACAATTGGCAAAATTGCTGTGGCTTCCATGTACATTGCCCCCAATAAACAAATAAATATAAAATCATGGAATAGACTGTTTATGCAACTTACGCGATTTCCGCATATCATCATAACTGGAGACTTTAATTCACACTCCCCCCTCTGGGGTCGTGATGACTACAACTTCAATGGTACTTCTCTCACGGACACTCTATCTGACTTTCCCCTTATCATTACAAACGATGATACTCCGACATACCACAACATCCACACTAGTTATTCCAGCGTACTGGACCTAGTAATTGTATCTGCTTTCTTGTTCAGTGCAACAAAAACTACAGTCTTAGACGAATGTACCCTCGCTATCGAGAAGAGATCGAATGTCAGAAAAATTTATTTCCAAAATCAAACTCCTGAAGCTCTCACTCAAAACATTCGCATAGATAATGAAATTAAATTTTTTTTACGAAAACAAAAACAAGAATCATATAAGAAATTTTGTAATACTATCAATCCCTCTATGGGGCTCAAGAGGTAAAGGTAAAGGGTTTCCAAAGTCGTAATTCCCACTGTTCTACAAACATATACAATGACCCGAATCTTCCTGAAATATCCTCTCTTAAACAAGAATTATTGAATTCCGATATATTACCCGTCAACATCCCTTACAATACCAACCCCGATGAAAATAATTCTCTAAATCACCCTTTTACTCCTGAAGATTTACATCTCGCCCTCAACTCTTGTAAAAGAGACACTGCTCCGGGCAGAGACTCCATCACATATCCAATCCTTAAAAAATTGCCTATTACCGCTCGAAAGCTTTTACTGGAAATCTTCAATTTCTTTTTTAAAAATAGCACCTTTCCAGAATCGTGGAGAGACAATCTTTTACTATTCATACCAAAACCCGAAGATAAGGGCTTTCGACCTATCTCTTTGTCATCCAACATTTCTAAATTATTTGAAAGATTAATTCACAAGAGATTGGAGTTCTTAGCAGAAAATTCTGGTTGGTTTTCCCCTCTTCAATTTGGATCCAGAAAGGCAAGATCATCCACTGATTGTACAGCTGTTGCCTATTCTGACATCCTTTTGAGTTTTGAGAGGGGTGATAGCCTTTTGGCTGCATCAATTGATATAAAAGGCGCATATAATTGCGTCAGGCACGATCAATTAATTCAGCAGATGAGCAATCTAGGAACTCCTGCTCGCATTTTAAATTTTATCAATTTCATGACCTTCTCACGCAACCTCTATTTCGCTAAGGATGATCTTAATCCTAAAACTACTTATGTTGGTGTTCCTCAAGGAGGAGTCCTTTCACCATTCCTTTATAACGTCTACACAAGCCAAATTTTGAGTCACCTTAATCCTAACACCAAAGCCACAATCTATGTTGGTGACATCTTCTTATACACCTCACATAAAAATATTAACAACGGCATCCAAGAATTGAATTCTTCTATCAGTAAAATCTCAACATGGTTAGGAGAACTAGGTTTTAACATCTCTGTCCCCAAGTGTGGATTTTGCATTTTCTCCAGAAGCAAAATTAACTTTGATGCTTATTCAATACAAATCAATAACCAGAATGTACCATGTTCCAAAGAATTAAAATATCTTGGAATAATTCTTTATTCCCAACTTTCTTGGAAACCACATATACAACACATCACAAAACAAGCGCTGAAAGCCATTAACACTCTCAAGGCCCTTGCTAGAGTCACATGGGGCGCCTCTTCGGAGTCTCTCCTCATGGTCTTTAAGGGCCTGGTTCGATCCTATCTGGAATGGGGAGCGATCTTTTTCATTGGCGCTGCCAAATATCTCCTAGATAAACTTGACAGGATCCAGTATAGCGCTTTACGAACCATTACTGGTTGTATGTCATCCACACCAATCTACTTCCTCCTTGTTGAAACCGGTGAAGTTCCATTGAGGGTTAGACGTACTTACCTCGCAACACGCTTCGTGATCAGGAATTCTTCCTGGTCACAGAACCCCCTAAATTCAAATTTAAAAACTCTTAAATCTCGGGTTCAAAACTCTAGGAAACCTCCAAAATACATCACGGAGGCAGGTATCGTTCCTTCTTATCTTACACTACAGGATAAGATAGACACATGTCTAATTACAAAAAATCCTCTGTCCTTTGACTTACCATGGGAAGCAACTAAAATCTCAATTTCCATAAATGACCAAATTGGTCATGATATTAAAGAATCGAACAATCCCAACCAAAAGTTACTTCAATTTTTACAGACAGAATTCCAAGGTATCAAATATATCTTTACGGATGGATCATGTTTTCCGGATTCCGAAAAAGCTGGAGCGGGTTTTTTCATCCCTGATGACAATTTTCGCTTTGGCGTTCCATTACCTGGGTATATATCCTCCACCTCAGCGGAACTGTATGCTATATACGCAGCCATAAAATACGCAATTTCTGCTAACATGCATCAACTGGTGATTTTATCTGACTCCCTGGCTGCTATCAACCAAATATCGAACAGATTAATACTAAATAATAAAGATTCTAAAATTCCTTATAAAATCGCTGAACTAATCTTAAATTTTCCTTTTGTACTCAACATCCACTTAATATGGATTCCTAGCCATACAAACATCCAGAATAACAGGATTGTCGATGGTGTTGCAAGATTTTCGCCATCATTAGCTGTTCCCCTGAAGAGGATCGCTTCCATCGGCGATGTCTTTTCTTGGGGGAAAAAATCTATGTCACTTCAATCAAGAAGACTTTGGCCATACAAAAATCATTCTTTATCTGCTGAAAGAGTACTAAGTAAAATTAATTATGAAACAAAAAGACCATGGTATCTAGGGATGAAATTGCCAAGATGTTACACCAGTTTGGTGTCAAGACTTCGTGTCAATCATGTTTGTACTGCCGAGCATTATGAGCGAATGAGATAGAACTTCCCCAGGGACTGTCATTGCGGTCAAGGTGAGAAATCTCTTATACATTTGTTAAATGATTGTTCATTACTTTCTCCAGGAAGACCTAATTTCTTTAGTTATTTAAACGCTATCGATAGCAACTTTTCTACTCCACTTCGTGACCTTGACAAGTATATATTCACACCTAACAAAGCATTAGTAACTGAAATATATAAATTCTTCTACCAAGTTCAAAATAACTATATTTAGTCTAATTTTCACAATGTTTATAAGACTGAATTCATTTAATTAACACAGATACAGAACTCACATCAAACATAAAAAATTAAAATTTTAATTTAAAAGGGTAAAAGGTAAACCCTTTTCCTTTTTTTTGGACCGAATGTGTAATGAGCATCTATTCTATATTTTGGGGTCACAATCTGGCTTGTCTATTCGGGCCTTAGCTTGTTTACTTGCCCATATTCCATACAAATTTTCATTATATTTGAAATTTCAATCCTTCCAATACAACCTATACCTTTTAAATTGCTTTGTGTGAATATTTGGAAATCTTAAGTGCACTGGACTTTCTGCATCGAATACATGATTGAAGCACCACCACCAGTTGCATCTTACCAACAAAATGCAGTATTCTACATCTTATTTACAACTCCCTCATAGTATAATACTATGCTAGGACAGTTTACATTTCTGCACGCAAAGTCGCTGTATTGCCGTTTTTGGTATACAACAAAAGTCAAGCAATAAAGGATGCGATAACTGATGCTGTTTGATGGATGGTGTTTTCTCTCTCTACTGTTAGTTATTTGTTTGATGAGAAGGTTTATCCGAGTTTTATTATTATTCTGTGAACTTTTGTAAATTAACAATTTAAATATTTAGTATCTTCATTTACCTTTAGAGGAGGGATGTAAAGATAAAACAGCATTTATCACAGAGACACAAACGGGTGAATTTCGGCGAGCGATGTTTGGCCTAGCAAATGCCCCCATGTATTTTGCAAAGCTCATGAACAAAGCTCTAGGAATTGCTCGAAGACAAGGAATAGCTTTCACGTTCTTTGACGATGTGTGCATATACGCGAAGTGCTGGGACACATTGATGGTCAATTTGAAGGTTATACTGGGTCTTTTAAGGCAAGCGGGATTAACCTTGAATGTTTCGAATTGTTCATTTGGAAAGAGAAACGTGGAATATTTGGGTTATATTTTAGGCGAAGGTAAAATTAGACCAGGCGAGCGAAAAATAGCAGCTATTGAAAACTTTCCGAAACCGAAATCACAGCACGAAGTTAGAAGGTTTATCGGCTTAGCTAGTTTCTTCAGAAAGTTTATTGTTAATTTTCCAAAAATTGCTGCGCCGATTACAATGCTTTTGAGGAAAAATGAACCTTTTGTTTGGCGAGATGAGCAAGATAAAGCATTTGGCGAGTTAAAACAAAAGTTGACAAGTAGACCTGTTTTAAAATTGTTTAATCCTAAACCGGAGCGTATAGAGCTTTATACAGATGCATCGTCATTGGGATTAGGTGCAATGTTGATGCAATCTGATACGGGAAGTGAAAACTTGAAATTAGTGTATGCCATCAGTAGGAGAATCAGTGAGTGCGAGGAAAAATATCATTCGAGCCGTTTGGAGTTACTGGCGATTGCGTGGTCGTTGCGCCGTTTGAGAAATTACCTAATAGGGATTAAATTTGTAATCATTACGGATTGTCAAAGTTTGGTAAGTTTAAATGCATGGAAGACGTAAAATCCGCAGACAGCACAATGGATAAGCGAGATAAGCGAATTTAAATTCGAGATACAGCATCGAAAAGGGGAAAGAATGGGTCATGTAGACGCATTATCCTGCGCATCTATCGAAAACGAGTCAAGCACAAAATCAGGGGAAATTTTAACGATAAATACAAGAGAAGACGAACTGCTAATGTTCCGAAGGTCCCATTCTAAAGCCAACGAATTAATTGAGATTTTGAGGAAGCCCGAATCAATGCGAACAAAAACTGAAAAAGGTAGAGTGAAAGATTTTATTTTATTTGAGGGTTTATTGTTCAAAAGAGTTGAAACAGAAAAAGGGCAAAAAGATCTCTATTATGTACCAAACAAAATGAGAAAATCGATAGTAATAAGATACCACGATCTTTATAATCACTTTGGACTGGACAAAACTTTGAGTAGAATTGGGGAACACTATTATTTTCCGTATATGAGGCGTTACCTTAAAGTATATATCAGAAATGGTATAGAATGTATTATTTCGAAAGGAAAATTAGGTCGTCAAGAAGGCGAATTACATCCGATTCCATCAGGGAAACAGCCGTTTGATGTACTACACTGTGATCATATGGGACCATTTCCCACTGCATCTGGTAAATATCAGTATGTTTTAGGTTTGATTGACAACTTGACGAAGTTTGCTTCATTGTATCCGGTTACGAATGTCAGTTCGAGTGGTACAGTTAAGAAATTAGAAGATTTTGTTCAAAGCTTCGGAGCTCCAAAAAGAATAGTATCTGATCGCGGAACTTGTTTTACGAGCGAAAAATTTCAAAAATTCTGTTGTAAACTACCTTTCCAATGATATATTTGTCATTAAAATGCGATGATTTCCAATAAAACTGTATCACTTTGAAAAAAACAAAAAAAACGAAAATTTTTGTTTTGCAATAACATTATTTACTCATTAAAAAAATTTTTTTTAATTTCAATTTTATATAGTGTTAAAGGTGAGGAAATGAGTTTTCTAATGATATTTTTTTCAACTTTGTAACTTTAATAGTTAACAAAATACAAAACTTTTTGTAAAGCCTTCAATCGCTGTAGGGTGGGCAAAAGTTAATTGAGCGGGAGTGTATACTCACACTTCGCTTGCTGGGTGTAAAACCATGATACATCGGATTGGCGTTGAAAAATATGATACCTTGGATTTGACTTGAAAAACATGACATATCGTCGTTTGAGTTGAAGAACATGACACGTCGAAAAAGAAAATTTTCTTTTCAATTTTCAGTTGATACCACTGACCGCTAATTTTAAAATGTGTCAAATCTTTGTAACTTTTATGAAACAAATTCTTTTGCTTCATAATATGTCAATTCAAAAAAGAAATAGGTTAAATAATTTTGTATACAGTTTATGTTGATTTGAGACATTTTAAAATTCGCGGTCAGTGGACCAACCGAAATTTGAATAAAAAATTTTCGTTTTCGACGTGTCATGTTCTTCAACTCAAACGACGATATGTCATGTTTTTCAAGTCAAATCCGAGGTATTATGTTTTTCAACGCCAATCCGATGTATCATGTTTTTACACCCAGCAAGCGACTTGTACACACAACACACAAACATGTATACTTACATATACACCCAAAGCATACACATGTATACTCACTTATACACTCAATACATACACATGTATACTCATACATATATACACTACACATGATATATCAATACATTCACAAGTATACTCACACATATACACACGGAAAAAAATTAATCTCTAAACCTGAAATAATATTAATTTCAAATCCAATGAAATATAAGTGTATCTAAATTAGACATTATAGTCATAATTACTGTGATAAGTTGTGTTTGATTCTGTCAAACTTTATACCAGAAAACGCCATAAATTCACATCTCTGATTTAGAGATTTGTTAATTTCACAACTTTTTGATGTGAATTACATTGTGTTTTAAGTTCATCAGTGACAAAAAAGATTTAAACCATTTTAATTAATTAGGAATTCATTTTATTTTCAAACATCCAAATAAACGCGGTTGCATACGTTCCAAAGAAAAATTTAAATATTACTCCTTTCCTGCAGTTTCTTTCAGTTTTCATTTTCCGTATTTAACGAATGTTTTTCGCGTCATCACGTGGGACATATATTTTTATTTATTAGACTTATTTATCTCAATGATTATATTAATCATGATGATTATATTAAATCTTTTTGATTAAATGGAATTTAATTTAGTACTTCTCTGTATTTGTTCAACTTATAATAAATTTATCATTTCCTTTTGACACCTGAAAACCTAACCTATAAAAAGTTGTACTAAAACATGTTTTTTATTAAGAAATGCAAAAAGAATGTTTATAATGTGTGATGTTGAGACAATTTGAATAAAACAAAAAAATGAAATAAACATATAAAATTCATATTGTATTTTTAAAATATCCAACTCCTTTTTTATGCTTGTCAATGTATATTCAAATAAGTTGATAGTCTAGAACTATATAATATGTTCCATAACATAAAATTTGAGATTCCTAATATCATTTTTAGGCATAAGAAATACGTGTTCTTCACAATACTAATATTCGGATTAGATATAATACCAAATTTCAGTTTTAGAGATCTGCTTACATCTCACGTCCGATTCCAGTGATAGTTTATGCCTAAATCTCAGATTTAATCTCTAATTTAGCGATTAATTTTTTTCCGTGCACATAACACATACTCACGCACTGCAAAATGAAGTGTCTCATTTTGAGACGTTTTGTTCCCTTATTTGAAACACATAGATGTCTTGTGTCCACATATTTGAAACAGATATGTGTCTCATTTTAAGAGGTTACAAAATGTCTCACATATTTAGCACTTCATTTTGAGACACGTTATGTGTTTCGAGTAGCCATCACACTGAATCATTTTTAATGCCTGAAAATGAGACACAAGATGAAGTTTAATGTCTCAAAATATGACAGATCTTGTATCTCAATCGTTTTAACACTTAAAGCAACTCATTTTAAGACACGCGTGAGACACTAGAATTTGCAGTGTGTATACTCACACATAAAAGTCATTTCACGTAATGTTGTAAGTTAAAATTTCAACTTCTTGAAAAGAATTAAAACTCGGGGAATTCATTTTTCTGTAGTAATGTGCCCTAAAAAATTGTTTTGACTTTTTCAAAAATTTGAAGAAGGTTAAGGCGAGTCATTTTACTATTTTTGTTAAACCCCGTCTACTTTTTCAATTTTTTCTGTACATACTTGCACGGAAAAAAATTAATCGCTAAATTAGAGATTAAATCTGAGATTTAGGCATAAACTATCACTGGAATCGGACGTGAGATGTAAGCAGATCTCTAAAACTGAAATTTGGTATTATATCTAATCCGAATATTAGTATTGTGAAGAACACGTATTTCTTATGCCTAAAAATGATATTAGGAATCTCAAATTTTATGTTATGGAACATATTATATAGTTCTAGACTATCAACTTATTTGAATATACATTGACAAGCATAAAAAAGGAGTTGGATATTTTAAAAATACAATATGAATTTTATATGTTTATTTCATTTTTTTGTTTTATTCAAATTGTCTCAACATCACACATTATAAACATTCTTTTTGCATTTCTTAATAAAAAACATGTTTTAGTACAACTTTTTATAGGTTAGGTTTTCAGGTGTCAAAAGGAAATGATAAATTTATTATAAGTTGAACAAATACAGAGAAGTACTAAATTAAATTCCATTTAATCAAAAAGATTTAATATAATCATCATGATTAATATAATCATTGAGATAAATAAGTCTAATAAATAAAAATATATGTCCCACGTGATGACGCGAAAAACATTCGTTAAATACGGAAAATGAAAACTGAAAGAAACTGCAGGAAAGGAGTAATATTTAAATTTTTCTTTGGAACGTATGCAACCGCGTTTATTTGGATGTTTGAAAATAAAATGAATTCCTAATTAATTAAAATGGTTTAAATCTTTTTTGTCACTGATGAACTTAAAACACAATGTAATTCACATCAAAAAGTTGTGAAATTAACAAATCTCTAAATCAGAGATGTGAATTTATGGCGTTTTCTGGTATAAAGTTTGACAGAATCAAACACAACTTATCACAGTAATTATGACTATAATGTCTAATTTAGATACACTTATATTTCATTGGATTTGAAATTAATATTATTTCAGGTTTAGAGATTAATTTTTTTCCGTGTGTAATGGGAAAAATTTTGCTGTGTGTGTTTCTGAAAGGTTTTTCATGCTCTTTCCAATGGTGAATTTTACTTTTTTATATTTTAAATAAATAATGAAAATTATTAATTATTAAATAAAATACTATTTATATTTGATTTATAATCATTATACATATATTATAATAATTAATTAATCTTAAAATTTACATTTTTAAAAAGTGTATTTGGTCATCTCAATATAATTAATTAATTGATTTATTTTTCTGTAGTTTCCGACAAAACACTTTAAAAATTAAAAATTCCCTTTTCTTGATGAATGATGAAAGCATTACTCCAGTAATAGACCCTAAATATTTTTTTCTTCGTCTTCAAACAAATTTCACCTTTTTAAAAAAGTATAATTTACTCAAGGAATATAAATTTTAATATAAAAGATGAGTAATATTTAAAATGTCCCGAGTAATTAATACTTTTAGTGAAGCAACTTTTATTATGTTGTTATTATATTTTTTATACTTTTATTTTTAGTTTTTACTCGAAAGAGAAATTAACCCTTGTGTTCATACCCGGGTACCCACGACTAAACATTTTTTCATTTTACTAACGTAAAAAAAAATTTGTTTGTTTGTTATAAATAAATAAAAAATTAGTTTAAACTATAGATATGCAGTGTCAGCACTTTGGGTGGCTAAGACAAATAGTTTAAAAATTCATTACACAGAAAAAAGGTATTGAACGAAGAACATTTTTCTTGGTTAAAGCAAATATTGAGATTGAATACGGCCAAGACTATTATAGTTGAGGGGGTATTTTCTTGCGTATTGGAGTGTACACATTCCTGGTAATAGCTATGTAATACCCGTAATAGTGTGTAATAGTCAGTATTTTGCGGTCGCTGATTACGAATATGCTGTTAGTTTTCAAATTCAAAATGTCGGATTCAATATTAGTAAACGCCATATTGGATCCGCCAATTTGAATTTTTAAAAATGGACATCATATTCGTAATCAGCGACCCCAAAAACCCCCGAGCAACAAATTTTAAGTGAATCTAATGACATTTTAAAAATGTCGTCCGCTATATTGGATCCACCAATTTGAATTTTCAAAATCTGGCATATTTGTAATCAGCGATCCCGAAAACCCTCGAGTAACAAATTACAAGTGAATCTAATGAATTTTTAAACAATTTGTCTCATACACCCAAAATGCTGACACTGCATATCTATAGTTAAAACTAATTTTTTATTTATTTATATTAACAAAAAAAATGTTATTGAAGAAATTGCTTTTATTAAACGTAAATATCGAACATCTGAAGTGATGATACCCCTGGTTTTGCTGGTCAGTTTATTTTTTATACATTTTTTTCTTTAGTGGGTACCCGGGTACCCCGGGTGCGAGACAACATAGAATATGTTGGGAATGGACACAAGGATTAAGCGTTGTTTTTTAATTTTTCAGACGAAAAATGACCAAATTCTCAATTTCTTGGTTCTCAGTTATTCCTGTCAGATTCTGCCAGGATACTTTTACTATTTCTTATACTGAAAATTACTAACAGTAATTATTGCAGTAGTAACTTTTAAAAATTGCTTTAAGAATTTGAATTATTAATGTAGGTTATATTTTTGTTCTGCATCATTTTTAATTCTAAAATATATTGGATGGTCAAAAATATGTAATTTTAAGTTTTGAACAGGTTAGAATTTTTATCTTTGAACTAATTTCCTATTTTGCATATTTTTAAAAATTAAAGTTTTACAACTTTTGACATTTTCCCAAAAGCCCTAGGCCAATCCCTGTTGAAAATTACGATATCGTAAACTACATCGTAAACGACATAGTAAACGACATAGTAAACGACATCGGAAATTGGAATAGTAAATGACGTCGTTTACAATCACGTTTACGATGTCGCTTATGATGTAGTTTTCCGAATTATAAGAAATATTATTTTTATATTATTTAATAAGTATGTAAAGAACTAGAAATTATATTAAAATAAATATACTTTTCATGATAATAACGTCATATGACATTTTAATTGTTCCAAATATCAAATAATTCAATTTGGCCTATATTTTTAATGCTAAATGAACTGCCATACAACATGAGAAGGAAAAATTTAATTTTATCAGGATTATGGTTTGGGAAGGATTAACCTAATATGAGCATTTTTCTAGATCCTTTTGTTGAACATATGAATGAACTCTCTAGCAATGGTGTTCAGTGCACGATTAATGGAACGAAAATCAATATATAAATATATCCTCTAGTGTGCTGCGTGGATTCTGTTGCTCGAGCACCAGTACAGGCATTTATGCAATTTAATGGTTAACTAGCTGTCTACGCGCGCCTTGGCGCGCGTGAAGTTTCTTTACATTTGGACAAGTAAAAATCTCTTGCTTCTAAATCCAGTCAGAAATGAAAGATTTATTAGGCGTCTCGAAACACAGATCTAGAATAGAGATTTTTGTTGTTGCATAAAAACAGTTACAACTAATTATTACTTTACCAAACCACATAAAATTATTTAAAGAATTATTAAATAAATATAAATTTACTTTTCGCATAAAATATTATTTATATTGATAACAAAATAGCTTTATAATAATTGTTAAAATAAGATTGTGTATTATTTATTGGAACAAATTTTCAAGACCTATATTCTTTTCTTGTTATAGAATAATTATAGAACGTGTTCATTGGGCTTTTTCTTTAAAAATAGGGGAGACCGGGGCTAAACTGGACGGATTTGTTCTTTGGCCAAAAACCTCATACAAAAAAATTTTTTTTGCTAAAGAGTAATATACCGTTTTGAAGCTTGTACCTTCACCTACAAATCGCACTTGTTCGATGTAGAAAAACTACAGTAGCTTTGGAGATATGTTGCTTCGAAGATGACTACCTCAAAAACAAAAATCCGAAAATTGGTGGGGCTAAACCGGACACCCCATGGGGATAAATCAGACACGGCTAATTAATTAAAGAATAAGACACAAATTTTCGTTTTTTTGAAGAAAAGTCAAATCAATTCTTCTCTTATTTAAATGTAGGTAGTTCTATACAAAGAATATAATATAAAATGTAAAATCGGTAATTAATATAATATAAAATGAATTACAGTTTTCAGACTTGTCTATTTGCAGCAACTCGCTTGCAAATTCGAGTTTTAAAATAAATTCTTTATTTATTTAGTTTTAAAGTGGTTCTATGCAAAGAATATAATATAAAATAGTTAATTAATATAAAATAAATTAAAGTATTCAAAGATTTGGTTGTTTTTTATCACGATGTCCGATTCAGCCCCACACCGTCATCTAATAATTAAACTGCAATATGTTTTTTCTTCTTAACGTTTTTCATTAAACTCTTTTTCTACTAAACTTAGTACACCATAAGCTAAAAGAAAAATTGCTGTGTGATATTTGGACTTTAATTTTAACGATAAAAACCCTAAAAAATGAGAAAATTTTTTTTTACTTTTACCTCAAAAAATGACATTTTCACATATTAACGGCAACTATTATTACAAGAAAAATGATACGTCCCTAAAACCTCATGCAGCATTTGCATCACGAAATTGTGCGTACATAGGTAATTTACACGGTTTGAAATTCTTTACGGTTTCGGAAATATTTGACTTGTCCGGTTTATCCCCGGTCTCCCCTACAATAATACGAAATCGGACTAAATTTGGTTCCGACTGTCTGTTTGATTTTTCCTTAAGAAAAGTTCTAATAATTTTGGATAAAACATATACTTAACACGGTCAGAAGTGAGAAACTATCCATTTTTTGGTGAATGGAAAACAAAAAAAAATTAATAAAAACTGAATTTTTTTTATTTAATTATTCAAAAATTAAAAAATTGTGGAAAGAATAAGTTCTTATAGAAGTGATTTGGATAACATTTTATTCAGATATTTTGATAGAAACCTCATTTCTAACGTTTAACAAAAATTTGAATAAATTATAAACCCTAACGGGCTCGAGTTCGTTTTTCCGCCTGCGCGCACAAGCCGGGCCCGAGGGACCCGGTATTTAAAATCAATAGAAATAAAAAATTTGATAGCAAAATTGTTAATATTTTTTATCTAACATATAATTGTATCATTTTAGAGAAATTATTTTAAAAAATAGTTTTAAAAACAACATTATTTATTATAAAAAAATAAAATAAAAAATATAAAGAACAAAAAAATATTTTCAGACAAATCACCGTATAATGTATAAATAATTATATAAACATTATATATATATATATATATATATATATATATATATATATATATATATATATATATGTGTGTGTATGTATATATATAATAGTTTAAAAAATAGTAATATAAAATAATGGTAGAAATATAAAACATCTGAAAAAAATCTTTAGCTAAATTACTTAATAATAATTATCTTTATTTAAACGTAAAACCAAAAAAAAAATTTTATCAACCACCATATTGAATTTTTTAATTCTGACATCAAATTTGTAATCAGCGACCCTAAAAACCCCCGAGTACCGATTTTAAAGAAAATCTGATCGATTTTCTGTTCTTTAACTTTTAGGAATGGAATTTTCCAAAAAACGTACAACACGCACTATATTTTTCGCACCACGTCACTTCCGGAATTATTTGGGATATGTTTACACTTATTACAGTAGGTGATGTTGAAACATTACAAAATAATGCAATATTGCAGAAAAATTACTAACTTTTTATACGCAATTATAACCCGGGTCCCTCGGACCCGGCTTGAATCTTTACGTAAATTCGACTTAAAAGGGAATTTTCCAGAGTATTTTATGAATTAAAAATTCTATACAAAAGTGAAAAATGTGTGTTTTTACGCCCTTGAGTCTAATGTGAAGTTGACTTTCTAATAATATTTTCTTAACCGGAAGTAGAAAAAAAAACTTTTCTCCGGGTCCGAGGGACCCGGCTCGAGCCCGTGAGGGTTAACAAATATAAACGCTTTTTAATGGTCCTAAGCTTGTTTAAAAATATTTAAATATTTATACTTTGTATATACTTATCGATTCGTCTTGACATAAAAATTTCAATTTTATTATATATGAATTTAGATTTTGCTAAAAAAAATTTTTTTACTTGAACAAGTTTTTGAAAAAAACAACTGTAAAATTTTTTGTGTGGGATATATTCTATATTCCTTTTGTCCATTTTGAAAGATTAATGTGATAAATAGGCCCTTAAAATTTTATCCGAATTCAAGAAAATCTATGGAAGGTATCATGTTCACACGAAAGCAAGATCTATAAACAGATACACAAATTGTTTAATACATTTTAGAAAATATTATTATTTAAAGGACTACATAGCTTTTTTACGAGAAATAAAAATCAATTATAAGTAAATAAGCATGAAAATATAATAATATTGTTTATTGTTTTAAGACCTAAAAATCTATACACAATGAAGTTACATTGAATCAATTTATGTTAAAGTTTAAAATGTAATTTCAAAATATAGTAATTTTAAAAAATAAATAAAAAATACACTCGACTTAAAATATTAAATTAATAAATAAAAAATATTGGAAATTATATATTTTTTAATTTGGAAATGAAACTCAAAAATGCACTTTTTTGGGAGTAAAATGTAAATTATTTATCAAAAATAAGGTAAGAAAAAGGAAAAAATGTATAAATTAGAGTTTTGCAGATACTTCAATTTTGCGTAAACTCGAAATTGGAATCAAATCATTCCTTCATATTAATTCTCATTGAAAGGATAGAATATTCGAAATTTGCACACATATTTTTACATTTAAAAAAACTTGTTTATAATTGTAATCAAGAAATATATAATTAACTATTTTTGCAGTTATTATCAAATTATATTCCTTTAAAAATATGGTTATGAAATAAAAAAAATTTATAATGATGTTGAATTTATCACTTGGTTAAAATTGTTTAATTGAGAGATGAAATATTATCAATCTTGTCTTCGTCCAGCAATGTACACGTTCATTTGATTGAACAAATTTTGTGACATTTTTTTTGTTTCTGAAGAGGACGACTGTGTCGTTGAAACGTAAACAGATTGTTTTTTATTCGAACCTGACTTGGATAGATTGATAATATTTCATATCTCAATTAAAAAAAATTATATTGAATTCATTTCATTTATTTATTCTAATATCTGTCACTGAGAATACAGAAAACCATGATGCTCAAGCCAAAAAAAGTAGGCGTTACTTTCTTAACTGTTCGTCTCTCTCTCGCTTCTACTCTAAACTGAATGAAAAGACGATACTTCCCACTCCTTCTCTGTATCATGTTTTCTCTCTTACATACTCTGACAAACTTCTCTCTCCAACTCTTCTCTGTCATCAAAAGCACAGCAGGAGGGAGGACGGAATTCTTGCGGACAGAATGAATGAAAGAATACGGAGATTAATATATATATAATAATACGGATGTCCCTACTGCCTCCATCCCGGTGAATGGGTAAGAAGTAATCCCAATAAGCCTCGATCCGGAAGTATGAAAGTATCCTTTAATGGATAAAGTTCCAAAGGAAAGAAACGTTACAGATACAATAAGTCATATAAATAAAGCTGTTAACCAAAAGAAAATAGTTTTTGGAATTAAAGGACCATCTCCATTAATGAATTTAAAAGCTTATGATATACTTATGGTATTAGTCGCGCTGCTGACTCTGGCCAAAAGTATTCACGTAAATCTATATCGAAATCTATATCTATATCTGTACGGTCTAGCTACTGTACAGTTTCACTTCATTAACTGATTTATATTGTTGAACGTTCTAGGATATGTATAGTTTCACTACATTAACTACTTTACGTTATTTAACTATATAAATTCTGTTTAGCGAAACCATAAATATATTTTTTCAGTGTACCCAATGGGAAATTGTTCGCCTTTGAAAGCAGTCCCGCGCTGCTTATGTTTAGGGCTGCTCACGAGACGAGACAAGACGATATTTTCAAAAGTCTCGTCTCGACCTCGTTAAAGTCTCGAGAAAAAATTGCAGGGAAGAAAATAAAATATTCATATTCCTACCTTGAACTGAAATGGAAATTTCGTTATAAATTAAATAGGGTAAAAGTGGGTATTATCGCGGTATTTTGTATTTTTATGAATATTTCAAATAATATTAAAAATTTTTGACATGAAAAAATCACTCCTTGTACCTGACAACTTAGACATTATAATATGCATCCTATTTTTTATTATTTTTCTAGTAATCAATTTATTAAAAATGTTTTAAAATTGGTTGTCTGAAAAAGTTAAAAATGTCTCACCTTGGTTTGAGATTCAACTCTGCAGTGGTGTCAAAAATTATTGTTTTTATATTATATAAAACTCTAAAAGATGATTCTTTTTTATATTTTGGTAAATTTATTGTTATTCTACATAAAAAAATTTGTTCAGTTAAAAAAACTGATTTATATGAAATATTTACAATCCCGATAATGGAGACATCTTTTTCTAACATGTGGGTATTTTCGCGACTCCTATCTTAACCCTTGAAAGTAAGGTTAGCAGTGTGTCTCTAATGTTTAAAACGTTGAAATTATAGCCGATAATATTTTTCCTTCTTTTAATTTATATTTTAACTTTACTACTATATATATTTTAGTAGTAATATATATATAAATATATATATATATATATATATTATAATATAATAATTATAATATAATTTATAATTATAAAATTTTATATAATTTTATAAAATTAACTATAATAATCTTCGTATTCTTTCATTCAGTCTGTCCGGATCGTGTACATTCTGTCCACAGTGAGAGAGAAAGGTTGATAGAGAGAAAGAGAGGGAAGTATCGCCTGTCCTTTTAGTTTAGAGTAGGAACGAAAGAGAGGCGAATATTATTATTATATCTATATATATTAAGTTAGTTTTTCCTTATATATTCTGTTCACAGTGAGAGAGAAAGAGAGGGAGGGAGGTATTTTCTCTCCTTTTAGTTTAGAGTGGGAGCGAAAGAGAGACGAATAGTTAAGAAAGTAATGCCCACTTTTTGGGTTTAGAAGGGGATATCATGTTTTCTCCATTTTTCGGGTCAGGTAAAAAGAGAGGAACAGAATTTCAAGATCCTGAAGCACGCAAATATTTGTACTCTGAAATACCACATAAGTATGTTTTTGTTGAGTCATCTAAAACTTGGAAAAAACTAGAACGAATTACAAAACCTATAATTTGCCGAATGTATTTTGTAAGTCCAAAAGACATTGAAAGATATTTTTTGAGAATTTTACTACTTTATGTACGTGGTGCTAAATCGTTTGAAGATGTGAGAACATATGAAGGTATTACATATAATACTTATACAGAAGCAGCACGTGCAAGAAATTTGATGGTAGGCGATAACGAGTGGGATAATTGTTTGACTGAAGCCGTGAGTATGAAATTTCCTAAAGAACTATGTCGTTTATTTGCATATATAAGTACGTTTGAAAAAGAAAATGATGTATTAGAAATTCCACAAGATTTGATATCGAATGAGAATTTAATTGATGAAATATATGGGTCATCGATAAATCCAAATGATGTGAATGTTTATTCTTCTTGTATTCTTTCATTGACTAATTCAGAAGTATTAGACATGAATGATCGTATTTTGTCAAAACTAGAAGGAGAGGAAGTAATTTATTACAGTGTTGATTCACATATAGCTGATGATGATGCAAAAAATATAAATAATATTGTTCCAGTAGAATTTTTAAATAGTTTAACACTAGATGGTACGCCTCCCCATAAATTATCATTAAAAATAGGGTGTGTAATTATGCTTTTAAGAAATATGAATTTGGTTCAAAGATTATGTAATGGCACTCGATTAGTTGTAAAATCTTTATTGAAATACGTTATTGCTGCAGAAATATTTACTGGAAGATTGAAAGGTGAAATAGTTTTTATTCCTCGTATTGATTTATCTCCTTCAGAAGATACATTTCCTTTTAAAATGGTAAGAAGACAATTTCCAATCAGACTTGCTTATGCAATGACTATCAATAAATCTCAAGGGCAGTCTTTTGATAAAGTAGGAATATTTCTACCCATTTCTGCATTTGGTCATGGTCAAATTTATGTTGGTTGTTCTAGAGTCAAATCTAAAGAAAATTTAGAAATTTATGCCCTAGATAAAGTTGTATTCAAGAACTTAAAATATCCACAAAAATTATACATTAAAAATATTGTTTATCATGAAATACTTTAATAATATGGTTCAGTCAAAATATTACATTATTATGTTATTTATTTTAGATTGAGAAAGAAGAAAAAAAGTTAAATTTTAGAATTTTTTTATTTTTGTTATTCCGATTGATAAAAATTGCCATTATCGTTTTCAAAGAATAAGGTTATGATTATACATTGACAACTTCTGTGTGTGAAACTCGTGAAACTGTATGTGTACAAAAGTTTTGAAAGTATTGAGTTTAGAAAAAAGTTGTTAAAGAAAGAAAGTTTTAGTTTTTCATCAACCTTTAAAAGATTTAAAAAAATTTTTTTTTCAATTTTTAATAAAAAAAATTTTTTTATAAACAAATTAATTTTTTTAAACTTTGGGCGCGATTATTTTTTTTTTTTTTTTATTTATTTACATCTATTCATATACAGAAAATTTTCCAAAAAGATTCGAGATGGGTCGACCCATAGTTTTCGTTCTATAAATTTTTTAATTAATTTGTTTATCAAAAAATTTTTTTTTAAAATTACTTAAAAGCTGAAGAAAAATCAAGATTTTCTTCCTTTGACAAGTTTTTTCTAAACTCAAAACTTTCAAAGTTATAAGCTATTAGGTTACTAATTCATAGTTTTCGTTCTATAAAAAATTTATAGAACGAAAACTACGAGTCGGCCCATCTCGAATCTTTTTGGAAAATTTTCTATATATGGGTAGGTATCTACGAGTCGGCCCATCTCAAATCTTTTTGGAAAATTTTCTATATATGGGTAGGTATAAATAAATAAAAAAATAATAAAAAATAATTGCGCCCAAATTTTAAAAAAATTATATTGTTTATAAGAAAAATTTTTTTTAATGTTTTAAAAGTTGACGAAAAACTAAAACTTTCTTTCTTTGACAACTTTTTTCCAAACTCAATACTTTAAAAGTTATACGCTATTGAAAAAAGGTCTACTTTTAAAATTCCAAAATTTCGAAAATTCATAACTCGAAAATTTTGGAAAATATGGAAAAATAAAAAAATACGTATTTCATATTTTTCTATCAAGAACTAAAAAAAATATGTTTGACCGATTCTAAAATGTCGTAGAAAAATTTCCCGTGGAATTGCCCATATATATTAAGTTAGTCTTTCCTTATATATTCTGTTCACAGTGAGAGAGAAAGAGAGGGATGGAGGTATTGTCTTTCCTTTTAGTTTAGAGTGGGGGTGAAAGAGAGACGAATAGTTAAGAAAGTAATGCCCACTTTTTGGTTTAGAAGGGGGTATAATGTTTTCTCCATTTGTCGGTTCAGGTGGTTAAAAAAAGTTTAACATTTTTAGTATTTACTAATAAATTAATTATTTAATAATTAATTTCCTTAACTAACTAACATAACTTACGTAAGAACAATAAAGTAAACTAACATACGTAAACTAAAAAATGTAAACTAACTAAAATAGTAAACTAACTTACGTTTTTGGGTATGTTACGTTACTTACGTAAATTGCGTACGTTGCGTAAACTACGTAAGTTATACCCTTAGTTTAGTTACGTAAGTTATATTAATATTTATATGGCGTTTTTTCTCGACGTCACAAATAAAACAATAGATTAGGAATGTCAAATTGTTTTGAAGTTTTTATTATCAAAAATGCTAATTAGTAGTAAAACGATAATATTTTTTGTAAGGGTCATAAAAACATTAACAAATAGAGATTCAAAAATTTTACTATAATAATACTTTCTTATGACGAAGGAAAATTATTAAATTTTTTTATTTATTTAGGTGATCGTTTTAAGAAATACTTAAATATTTATTTCAAATTGCCTAAATCACAAATCGAAGTATTAGACGCGCGCGTTAGATTGCTAGTTATAATATAATTTATATATATTAGTAGTACTTTATATATATTTTTAAGAATTAATTTTCAACTAAATAAATGTTGTAATTAACATTGTTTTTCCATTTTGCACAGTAAGTGATAAACACATTTAGACACAACAAAAAATTCGTTTATTTGAACGTTCAGAATTTTAGTAAATCTTATAACAGTTATAAAATATAAGCAAGAAAATAAAGAGTAATGGGAGGGATAAAAAATTAAAATTAAAGTAAGTGAGATCTGTATACTTAAGAAAAAATTTTTAATATCTGTAAAAAAGGAGCAATACTGTCAAAAGAAAATTGACTATTCGTTAGAAATGTTTGATAATAGTTGCCTTAGAATATTTCATCAGAGTATTATATTATATTATGAGACTAATTAAATAATTATTTTATATTTTTTTGTTTATTAATATTATTTATATATATATATATTTTTTTATTTTCTTTTAAAACGCACACAATTGTAAGATAGATACATTTTTTTTGTTATTTGCTAAAATAGTCAATAATTATTATATATGACTAAATGTTTAGAAGATAGCATGCATATATTTTAATTGTTTATTTATTTGTATATTTTATAGCAATTTAAATTTATTTGTCTTAATCTTTATAATGTTTATTATTTTTCTTGTAATTTAGGCAATTTTTTGTTACATGATATCTTCCGAAACATCTTTCACAAGAATTGATCCATTTAATTAATTGAATTTTATCACTCCAAGTATCTATAGTTTCTTTTTTCTCGTTAAAATCATATTTTTGTTTTAATTTTATTAACATTATTTCCGCTAATTTTCTTTTTGTTTCTTTTTTATTTTGTAATTTTTCAATATTTATTTCGATGTAATTTTTGTCTTGTTCAATAGACAAAGTTGCAATATTTGCAGAAATCTTCGCGTCTGGTATTGTGTACAGGGGGAAGAAAATGAGAATTGAACAGCAAGATTTTCTAAAGTTGTAATCGGATTCATTTTATCTAAAAGAATATAAAATGAATTATGTAACGTATTATTTTTTGTTATTAAAAAAAATATTTTAATCGTATTCGTAAATAATTGTGTCAGAGTCAGAATCGTAATTTGTTGGTTTATCAGAATATCTAGGGTCGTAATATAGTCGTACATCTTTAAATTCTTCAACTTTTTCTCTTTCTGTTTCTAAAATATTAAGCCTACACTCCATGCATTCGTTTGCTTTTTGCACACTATTGTATAAAATAATTTTACAGTCGTTACATTCTGTTATCGTATCAACGTTTCTTACATGTAAATGTTGCATTCTTTCTATATTAAAATTTACTAGTTCTGAAACATCTAAATCAAAAAAACAATTTTGACAAATTATTTTATCTTCCGAAAATACTATTGCGCCATTATAAACTCTTTTTACACACGCATAACGTTTTAACAATTCTTTAATTAAATATACTTTTTTCATATCATTTTTGTATTCAGAAGCTTCTAACGGTTGGTTGTCTGTCGGTAGCATCTTTTGAGAAAGAGAAAAAATTTAATTAATTTATTTATATTAAAAAAATTGTTCATGCTTTTTCTATTATCTACTGGATTTTACATGCGTTGATTACTTAAAATTTTCACATGCAACTAAAAGAAAATTTTATTTGACTTGACTATGTTACTTCCTATTTTGTCGTTTAGAAGTGACAGTTGGTCCTGTTCTCATTATCATGTTTTCTTTTGATACTCTAGTTTTGACAAATATTAAGGGTTATGCTAATGTGTATACTCTTCTAGCGATGTCTGTGGTGGGGTTTTCTTTTGACAAAAAGGTACAGGGTGTAGGATCAGGTGAATTTATGCATCAGTTCAGTTTCTTTTTGAGTTTCAAACAGAAAAGTTCGAAATGTCTTTAAATAGTTTTGAAAATATTATAGAAAATGTGGATTCATTTTCTGATCCAATTGATTTTTTTAATAGTGCTTTAGAGTCGGAAAATTGGAATGTAGTTTCATGTGGTGCAGAAAATACAGAAACGGATAGATAGTCATTGTTTAGAAGGAATTAATAATATTTTAGAAAAACAAGATGTAGTAAATAATGAAGAAGAATTAAATAATGTTCTAAGTGAAAAGTTTGATGTGACATTAGAAAAAAATGATGAAATTGCGATTTTAAATGAGAAAAGTGATGCTGTGCGTTTAGAACCTGTTTTTGTGAAGAATATTTGGAAGAAAAGAAAATGTACAGAAGATTTTGATATCAGATTTGAAAGATTTTTGATTAAAGGACCAAACTGGTGGAATACTTTTCCGATTAATCAACAAATTGAATGAAGGAAAGCTGTTGTGGATTTGATAAAAATGGATAATTTAAACGGAGTTTATCAGATGGATAATACTTTTTTTGTAGTAAAAAGACGTCGCCTTAAAGTTGTAAGTAAAAAAAAATTATTTTGTATATATTTTATATTACACATTTACGAATATATGTGTATAAAAATATTCATTTTGTTTTAGGTGGACAGACATTTGGTTATGTTTGAAACGCATACTAAAGCAAAGTTAGTACAAGATTCTTCCTTTAAACTAAATGATTTAAGAGTAAGACTTCCTTGTTCTTGGTTGGATATTAGCCCGAGTACTAGGGCAAATTGGGTTGCAAAAATCAAAAATTGTATTAAACAAAATGGAGGAGTCATTACTGAACCTTTTCTTTTAAACAAAAGGAGGTACAAGATATTTTTACCATCTGAAAGTGAAGAACGGTTTGCTTTTGTGAAAAGAGTAAGTGTTTTATGTTTTTGTTGTTTATAATATTATATGGAAAAAAAGGGAGTAAAAAAAAATTTATAATTTTGTTTTTGTGTTTCAAATATTTTATATTGTCGATTCACGTAAAGTTAAGCATTCTTGTGGTGTAAGATTTTGTTCTTGGTGAGTTTTGTATATTGTAGTATGTTGTTTTTTTATTAAGGAATAAGTTTTTAGTCCTATTAAAAGAATTATCAAAATTAGTAACAATAGTAAAAGATAATTTAGAAATAATTGATATTTTGTTATTGATAATATATAATTTTTATTAGATTCTTGGATTTGTGTTATTAATATTAACTTTTCTTCTATTTCAGATACTGGGATGGATGTATTTTTTGCATATTTTATTAATTTTTTAAATATTAAATTTGGATTTTTAATTAACTTAAATAGTGTAGGATAAGTTTCTTTAAAAAAATTTTCAATTTTTAATGTTGGGATGTAAGAAGTGTGTTGAGTATTTTTAGTTATATTAGGAAAAATATAATTTTTTGATTCAATAATACATTCAGGGTCTATATGCAAAATACCATTATTTTTAATAACTTTTTGAAATGTTATTTTATTAGGGCAATGAATATTAATGTTAATAGGGTAAAAATTTGAATAAAGCCATGCTTGAGAATTTTCAAGAATAGTCCAATCAATATTTTTGTCTAATTGTAAATATAATGTGCAAGTGTGTGTTTGTTTGTTAAAAAATAAAGCAATCTCACATATGAAATTTTTTATTGTTAATTTAATATCAGGTGTGTTAAGGCAAAGTTTTCCATTTGTTATGTTATGACATAAAGAAAAGTTACTTATATGAAAATATGTTTGATTGTTTATACTGATAGCAATATATTGTGTTTTATATTTTATATGTGTAGATATACTAGAGTTTGTATTGAATTTATAAAATGAAGGAATTGAATGTAATTTGTATACCTTATATTCTTGTTTTGAAATAATAGGTATTGTAAATGAGAAATATAATTTGTTTTTGAAAATAAATTGTGTAATTATTGAATTTTTAAGCAAATCTGATAACGTAATGTTGTTTTGAATACAATTTTTAAAGTTTTCTCGTGGTATAGATTTTAGTAATGTAGGATGCCATTGATTATTGTTAGAATATGTTATGATGTTTATTAGAGTTTGTGTATAGTAAATGTATTCGTATATAGGTTTTCTTAATTCCTTTGTCCATGATTTTACAAATGATTCGTAATTCTTTTTAAACTGACTTGGAAAATTATAAAACAAACTGGTATAATTATTTATTGTTCCATAAATGCGAGTGATTTTAATTATATCATTAGAGAATTCTATCGGAAAAATGTCTATATCTTTTTGTACCCAAAATGACATTGGATCCAAATAGTTTGTTTTTTTATAATTTCTTGAAAGTGTTGTTTATTTTTGTCTGTATTACTGATATTATCAAGAATGTTTTCAATTTCTATTAGAGTTTTTTGTAATTTAAATTCTTTACTTTTGATTTGTTCTGTTATATAGTCATTTGAACATCTATTTGTGCATTGTGTGGTTATTTCTTTAAACAAATTTGTTAATAATTTTCCAAATTCTAATATATCGTTTATATTTACGTAACTTATTAGGTGATTTTTATTAGTGGGAAACATGATGTCTTTAACTGATTCAAAAATAATATTGGGTTCATTAGGTAGAAATATTTGTGTATATGAGTGTGATGATTTGAAAAATGTGGTGCAAAATATAATAAAAGCAATAAACCTTATCGATGACATGCTGTTTTTCTTGATTATCTATTAAAAGAGAGAGAGAGAGAGAGAGAGAATAGAAAGAACAAAAAAAATTTTAATTAATACTTCTTTCTTCGTTGAGAGACATGCGAATGTAAGTAGTTTGATGTTAAATCGCTATAACAAACAAAAAAAAACAAATTTAGATTAGTTTGGATTCATAAAAATTTTTCTTCCTAGGTTGTTTACTATTTCTGTGGAATAATTCAATTAATTTGTGCAAATATGGGTTGCCTGTTAACAAATATGCTGGTTTGTTAGGTTCTCTTAATACTTGAAGTTGCAAGTCAATACATTTTTTAAATGTATGACCTTTGTTAAAACAATATCTACAGTAATTATTCCATTGTACTAATTTTGTACGAGGGTCAGTTTGTGTGCTAGTTTCGCGAGTTTTTGGAATTTCTTTTTCGATACTGATTGCTTCATCTATTAGATCGTGTGTATTTACGAAGTGTTTTAGGAGCCCTAATGCAGCATATTGACCTGCTAGATCTTGGGTATAAGCTTTTTTTGTTATTATTTTATCATTTATTGACATAAAAACATTGTATTGTGGTAAAAGGTTTTTTGGTTTTTCAATTAACATAGAAACTTTTGGGAGCGGTAGGTCATATTCAAAAACAAAATAGCGTAATAATTGAATAATATCGTGTTGTCCCGGTAACGGTTTAAAGTCTTCCAGTTGCATTTCCATAAAATTGTTTTTTAGAGGTTTCTTTAGGCTGGAGAGTGTAAGTGTTGTTCTTCTTTGCTTTGAAAGGTCAAGAGTGTCTTGATACATGCTAAAATATATAAGTCAGGATGTAAAAAATTGAGTTTTATACGTAAGTTCGTCTAGGAGTAATTCTTTTTCTAAATGGAGTGAGTAGTCGTGAAAATAGATTTCTTTCTGAAGTTTGAGTTACTTTGTTTGAAAGTTTAATGATATTTTTTATATGTTTACTACATTCTTTACTACTATGCATGATTGTTTTGCAATATTTGCAAGAATTTGACCAAGCTACGAGTTTTTGACGTGAGTCTGTTTGAGATTCTTGATCTTTCGTTCTTAAATTGTCTTGATTTGTATTAATTTCTTCGTCACACAAGTCATAGTTTCTTATTAAAATTAAATGTAAGTTAAATGCTGCCTTGTTTTCTGCTGTTTCCTTTGTTTTCCCTGTTTTTAATACTAAATGATCTAGGACTATTATTTGAGATACAAAATAAGGTTTAGTGGCATGATTGCAGCTTTCGTAAGTGTAAATTTGTGGTGGATGAAGACCATATTTGATTGTAAAATCCATTAAAATAGTCATGTGATTTAGAGTGTGGAAGGAATGTTGTCTATTTCTTTTGAATCTTGGGGCTTCATATGGTTCGTTGTAAAAATTTTCCATTTTCCTGTTGAAAGAAACAAATATGCGTTTTTTTTATAGTTTAGAATATGTATTTAGGGGTCTGAATTGACAATTTAAGCATTTTTTAAAATCTTTGTTTTTATTTAGTTCAGGTTGTAAGGGAGCTTCATATTTTAAGTTTCTGTTGGTTATTTTTGAATTTTTTTTAACAAATGTAGTTGCTAGTGCTTTTTCAAGAAAAATATTCTGTATCATACGTTTTTTTAGAGGAAGTGAAGTTGAAAATTAAACTTGAGGTCTAATTATATTTGTTGAAAAATTTAATTTAAAGTTTTTCATGGGTGTTGAAACTTTTTCTAACGATTCTTGTTGTTTTGGAAATAATTTGTGAAAAACTTTTGAAGCTGCTTGTTTTTGTGCCATTTTTATATTTGTTGATAAATAACTTTCTTTTATTTCGTTTACTTTGCAGATAACAATGATGTTTGATTTTAAGGAAGATGTGTTAAACACTAATTTTGAATATTTAGGTTGTGGGAGGTTTAGTTTTTTACAAATTTTTTTTAATTCTTCTTCTATGTCTGTAATAGGTTGGACTTTAATTTTAGTCTTGTCAAGTCTAGGAAGTGTTTTTAAGTAAAGTAATGCGCAATGTTCTTTTACTTCGTCTGGGTTACGTCCAATAGCAGTAAAATTGAATTTTTCATGTATAATTGATATTTCAAAAATTATTTTATCGTCTTCGTCTTTTCTAATTTTATATTTGTAGTCAACTGGTGTTAATTTAAGGATTTTTGTTAGTTCCTCTACTTTCTCTGAAGGATTCATGCTTTTTATTTAAACATAGAAATTGTTAGTATGGTTTATTTTTGATAGTTCTTCCACCGGATATGCAGGTGCTGTAGAATTAGTGATGCTGTTACCTTGTTTTGTTTCTGTTTCTTCGTCTACTTGAGGAGTGGAATTATCTGTTTTTGTTTTCGTGTATCCTTGTGTTCCTAAATGTAATAAAAGATTTGTTACTGAGTCCCAAATACATCCTATTAAATGAAATGACCATCCGAAAACAGTATAAAGTGTGTAACCATGAATAAATGTGTCTATGAGTAATTTTACTGCTCTGATTAATATTACTACTCCTATAAAACCTGCGCTAATGTTCCAAAGCTAGAAAAAGCTGTCCATACTTTATTCCAAGTTGATTCTGCGATTTTTTCCATAGTTTCTTCGTCTAACAAATGCATTAATGATATGCCCTGATTTGTATTAGTTTGTCCTGTTATACTGCGAGCTAAACTGTTTAATACCGTAGGTTTTTCTTCTGGGAACATTATATGTTTATGTAATTTATTTAAATCTGATTGTGAATAGATACCGCTTGTTGCTAAAGATGAAGGATTGATATAATTCCATGTAGGACTTTTTAAAGGTTTCATAATAGCAGGGGCTGCTGATTCTGCTGGATTAGGAATCATTTTGTACCAAGTTTCGCCTAAGAAATACATTGTAGGTACGAAGGAATTGCAACTTGTTTGTGTGCCTCTACTTGTGAATATGTGTGTTCTGGGTGTAAGAAAAAGTGAATTATCTCCTTTTAAAATTGGTAAATGTGTATAACATTCTTTTGTTTCTCGATATTTTACTTCTACAGGAACGCATTTAATTATATGTGCTACCTCGCCTGCAAGAATAGCCATGTAACCTGGTCCTTTCATTAAGTTAAATGCAAATTCGTCAGGTGTCTGTGTTGCTAGTGTTAGTGTGTTTTTTTAATACTTTCTGTTCTAATTCGCATTTCTGTACTAATACGTCATAATATAGTCGGTTAATTTGTGTTCGTATGTGTCTTTCTGTGTATACAAATTTAGAATTTACGTAAGTGAATAAGTCCATATTTTGAACTGTGGGTTTAGTATTTTTTATAATTGTTGCTCCTTTTTGGGTTTCTATTACTAGTAGTTTAGGATGTTCTGTTTTATACATTATGAGATGACAAATCGGGTTTTGAGCTTTTTGAGTTAATACAAAGGTTATGTCTTCTGAATTTAAAGAATATAAAATTTCTGAGTTATTTGAATTAGTCTCGTGAATTTTTTTTGCTAATCCTTCATAAAGTATTTCGTATTTATTGAATTTACAAATGTCTTCAGGTAATGGGTTCCAAAATGTTTGTCCTCCTTCCATGTCAATGAATCTGGCATCTGACAGTTGACATGTTACACCAGATTTTAGATGAATTTTGTTATTATTTAGGTTAACTGAGGCAAAATATTCTTTTAAGGTTATTGCAACTACGGCTTGCACTGTTACATCCTCCAAGTTCCTAAGGGGTCGGAATATTTTGCTCCTGAACATTTACCATCGAATGATACAGATCCTGCTAATAGTACGCTGTTAAAAGATGTGTGATTGGCTTTTAATCCTGTTATTAATGAATCGTGTCCTATCATTATTGTTCCTCTTTCATGAAGAGTCATACATTGTTCACGACTAACGTCTAGAATATATTCGCTTTGACCATTTGCTACACTGGAACTATGTGAAAACATTCCACATTGTGTGATTGAACGTCTGATTTCTATTTTGCATTGTTTGATTTTAGCTAAGGAATAATCGGCAACTTGTAGGGGAGAATGGGGAGTTATGAAGCATGGGGAGTTGTGAAGCACGGCCATAGATCTCGCATAGTAATTGTTTTGATAGATGTCACTTACTCTGAATATTTTTTCACCTAATATCTTCGTTTTGTAATTGGATTCATTCCGATAGAAGATATTTTGCATATCTTTCAAGACAATGTGTTCAATTTTTCGTTTATAAAGTTTTTTTGTGTGCTCCATTTTGCAGAATTCTTACAAAATTCGCGAACAAATCAAAAAGATAAGTTCACCCATATAATACCCAGCAATGATTAGGTTCTCGAAATTTAAAACGATTTATGCAAAATCGCAATAAAGAATATTTACCAAAAAATATAATTTTTAGCGATTTATAGTAGTGCTTCACAACTCCCCATGATTTTTAAAAACTTGAAAAAGCAGCTTTTTAGTCCAACTGAAAAAAATTGTCGATTTTATTTTATTTCATGCAAATTCTTCAACCAGTAAGCATATTTGAAGACCCTCTAGAGATTCAAGTGGAGAAAATTTGAAATAAAAATTTCTTTTTGAAGTTACAACTCATAAACAAAGCGTGCTTCATAACTCCCCATTCTCCCCTATTAATTGAATATAAATTGATTCTGAATGTACCTCTGGTCTAGGTATGTTACAGTCTCCTACTTCCAAAAGTGATATAGTAGTTAAGTTAAGAGTGTTGGTCCTGCAATCATATCCGATGATAGCATGTATTTTTGTATAATACATTGTCATTAGGATTAATATTATCCATGTTTTCGATCCGGAAAACATTTCTGAAAAATGAGTTGTATTTGTTTTACTTATTTATTATTATATTTTTTTAATTTATTGTGTAATTGTTTGTGTTTTTTTTAAATAATAAGTTTACTTGTTGTAAAATGTCTGCAATATATCCTTGGTCTATTTCATATAAGCATTCTATTAAATTATAAAAAGCATAAGGTCCGCGTGTCTTAATAGTTAATATTATATCTTTCTTTATTTCAAACTCTGTTCGATTATTTCTCCATCTCTGTAAGTTACAATCGTTGTTGTAAAATATTCCTGAGATAAATAAATATGGCCATAAATCAGTCATATTAACTTGATGAGCAATAAAATCGCTATGTATGACTATTTTTCTTCTGTGTCTGTTGTCCATCTAAAAGTACAATTTTTATGTGTTTTTATTAGTTTCCTATAGGGCCAAAAATATCCAGTATGTCTAAGTTTATGAGTCCTAGTTCTAAAGCGTTTATTGATCCGATAATTCCATAATTATGTTGAAAAGAATATGACAGGTTAGTATCAGCTGTGAACCTGGGGAAAGAGTCGTGATTTTGAAGGATGCTAAGGATCATACGCACGCACCGAATCGGGAGGAATGTGAAGCCGAAGTAGTAAAGGCAAGGTTAGAAAGTTTGTTTGTACTTATACGAAAGTAAAATTTATTTATTTATTATTTATTTATTTATTACATTATTTATTACATTGTAGGTTAAAAAGGAGAGCAGAAGATAACCCGGAGCAGCCGCCCGCTCAAATTTTACGTTCCGAATTTCCGCATCTGTCAGAAGGGGTCATCAGTCAGCTGCCTAATAGGGAAAATTTAAAGAAAGCAATGAGACGACGACGGCAAGCAAATCTACCTCCGAATCCAACAACATTAGAGCAATTGCAGGAAATACCTGATCGATATCAAAAAACAATAGTTGGTGAAACTTTCTTAATTTATGATACATTTGAATCCTCTGAAGATCGTGATTCGAGGGTCCTCGTTTTTAGCACGCGACGAAATTTAGAACTGTTGTTCCAAAGTCCCACTTGGTTCCTGGATGGAACTTTCAAGGTGTCGCCAAACATCTTCACACAAGTTTTCACAATACTAGGACTGGTAAAAAAAAATGTGGGAGATATTGAGGACGAGGAGTATAATTCCGATGTTGCTTTGCCATTAGTCTATGCATTGCTGTCATCAAAAGAATCAGCACAATATAGTTCCGTTTTGACTGCCGTAAAATCCGCTGCTCAAGAATACCACATTGATGGATCTCCTGCGAAGATAATGACAGATTTCGAGCGAGGTATTTTAAATTCATGTGCCGAAGTGTTCCCTGATACCACGGTCTTGTGCTGCTTTTTCCATTTGGGGCAATCAGTATATCGACGCGTACAAGCGGAAGGTCTACAAGCAGCTTACAATCACCCGACTAATCGCGAAATTAAAAATTATACCCACATGATGTTGGCTCTCGCTTTCGTGCCCCCTGATCGGGTCAAAACTGTTTTCCAACTTCTCGCAGATGAAGCTCCTCAGGAACTTTTTCCTGTACTCGATTATTTCAACGAAAATTATATAACCGGGAGACCAGCACGAGGGCGAAGAAGAGCCATTCCTCCTCGCTATGAAGTTCATACTTGGAATCAAAATGAAGCTACGATGGAAGGGAGTCACCGTACTAACAACAACAGTGAAGGGTGGCACAATAGATTTTGCATAGTGATTGGGAAACATCACCCTGACCTGTACTCTTTATTAACTGAAATCCAAAAGGAACAAGCGGATACTGATATATGAATTGTCGGACTTGGCTTGGGAAGAGCAATAAGAGCTGCGCCAAAGAAAAAGTGGATTACGACACAGAAAAGATTATGAGGGATTGTTTTGAAATACCCTGAATATCTTCGCAATAATCAGGAGATAGAATTTTTACAAACTTTATCGTACTATGTTTCTGTTTAAATTATTAGTTTCATTTCTTTTGTATGTTTACCCTTTTTATAATAATTTTTATGTTTACACTTTTTATAAATTAATAATAAATAGATTTCATTGATTTTTTAATAGAATTTATTTCGGGTTTATAGACCTTCGGGAGAATGGTCTTCGGGAAAAAGGTATTCGGGATTTTCGATTTTCGGGAAATTTGATTTTCGGGATATTGTCTTTCGGGTTTCTGGATTCGGGAAAATGACCGGATACCTGAATATATATTTAGTTAAATTGTCTTGTATAGTTAATATGTACTCACTTCCGTTTTTTGTTTTGGGCAATGGTCCAACGATGTCTATTGCTATTTTTTCAAATGCCGTACCAGGTGTATCTGTTATAATCATGGGACTTTTTGTTTTGACTCTAACTAATTTTTTTAATTGACATTGTAAGCAACCTTGAATATATTTTTGTATGCTATTTTTCATATTTTCCCAATAATAATTTTGTCGAATTCTGCCGTAAGTTTTTGTAACACCTTTATGTCCTCCTATTGAACTTGAATGAGCTTCTTCTATTAATTGCAAATATTCTTCTTTCGTAGGGTATTTTGTATATCCGTTGCATATTATGATTTTCACAAATGAATTTTCAAAAGTTAATTTAATCATTGACAGGATTTCATCCCAAGTTACATTGTTAATTTTTGCCGTTTTTGCAATGCTAATTGTTTTTAGTTTTAAGCTTTCGCATAAATGTTTTAATGAAATTATTGTATTTTTTATTTTTTGTTTAGTATTATTTAAATTTTCTTTCATTTCATTTTCTATAGGGAGAGCAATGTGATAATATATACCTTTCTTAATTTTTTCTGCTACACCTAATTCAAGTTTACTAAAATTTGGTAATTTTTCGCGTTTTGCTAATGCTCTGGAACCGTTATCTAGAGGATTACCGTTAATTGAAATAAAATAAGTTAAGTTGTCTTTACGTATCGTTAATTGGTCTCTGCAGTCGATAATATATTTTTCTTGTCATAAGTTTTCGCAATCTTCTTTTTCCAGTAAATTGTCTTCGTCTTCAGATGATGCTTCAGAATTAGAATTTTCATAGCCTTGATCAATATCTTCATGTTCTTCTCGTTTTGTTTCTTGATTAATATACTCAGGATCAGATTCAATTTCATTAGTATTAACTTCATTATAAAATTTCTTATTTTTTGTATTACATACCTTTTTCAGTCTTCCTCTTTTCTTTTTTAAGGAAGTATTAAAACGTGTGCTTTGTTTCTTTGGTCTACTTCGTTTTCTTTTTATATGTACATCTTCTTCTTTTTCTTCTTGAATTTCTTGATTCTTATTTTCTTCATGAGTTTCCAGTATTTCTTGATTTTTGTTTCCTTGTATTCCTTCTTTTTGATTATTGTTTTCTTGTATTTTTTGTTGATTTCTTGTAACAACATTACAAGCTTCATTACGTGTATCATAATTTTCTGGTTTGCAGCATTCATTATATAACATTTTTTCAATATGGCGGAGATTTTTTACCTCCAAATTTAAGTAATTATTTTCACTTGATACACAATTTAAGTATTCTTCGATTTTTTCTTGCACACATTTATTAATATATTCTTGATTAATTTTTTCCTGAGTTTCTTGAATTTCTTCTGTTTCTATTTTTTGCACTTTATTTTCAGTAACATCTTCGATTGGATTTCTTGATAAAGCATCCGCATTTACATTTGTTTTTCCTGCCTTGTAGACCACATTAAAATCGTATTCTGCTAATTTCAGTTTCCATCTTGTGACTTTTGAACATGGATCTTTTGAATTTTGGAACCAAACTAACGGTTTGTGATCCGTTACTAACGTGAATTTTCTTCCATAAAGGTATGGTCTAAAATGTTTTACACTGTATATGATTGCTAAAGCTTCTTTTTCATAGGTGTCATACTTCTTTTCACATTCACTTAACGTTCGAAAAGTATAAGCGACTGGTTGATCATAATTAATTTCTCCTTGCGATAAAATGCCTCCTATCGCGAAACCTGATGCGTCTGTTGTAAAAATAAATGGTTGAGAAAAATCTGATCTTCTCAAAAGTGGTTCTTCACATAATTTATCCTTTAACATGTCAAAAGCTGTTTGTTGTCTATCGGTCCAGAGAAAAGGTATATCCTTTTTTAAAAGTTGGTTCAATGGGTTTGCTATTTTTGAAAAATTATCTATAAATTTGCGGTAGTATCCTGCTAGTACGAGGAATTGTTTAATATTTTTCACATTTTTTGGTGTTGGGAATTTTTTCACTGCTTCTACTTTCTTTGGGTCCGGTCGGACGCCATTTTTGTCGATAATGTGCCCTAAATATCCTACTTCTAACCATAAAAATTCGCATTTATCCGGCTGTAACTTTAAATTTGCAAAACGTAATCGGTCCATGAGTTTTGAAAATTTTTCTTCGTGTTCTTCTAGTGTGTCCGCGTATATTACGATGTCATCCAGATAAACAAATAATTCTGATCCTTGTAATCCTAATAATACTTGATCAATTAATTTTTGAAATGTGCTAGGTGAATTTTTTAATCCAAAAGGCATTCTTGGTTTATTTCTTCAAAATCTTCTAAATTTATTTCAAAAATTGGTATGTCTATTGATTCATTATGAGTGTTGATTACTTTTAAACAAGCTAAGCCTTCTATGTTTGAAACTACTGCATCCCTTATGTAAACGCCATCTTTTATTTCTAATCTTGGAATATAACCTTCTTTTTTCTCTTTATTAAAAATTTTTACTTGAATATTATAAATTGATCTTGCTGGTATTGTAAAATAATTTTATGAATTAAAGTTAAATTTTTGTTTGTTTATTTCTAAATGACCTTCTTCGTAGTTAATTTTTACTTTATTTTTTACAAAAAATTCTGGTCCTAAAATTCAGTCATGTTCAATTGGGACCTCGTCGGATAGTAGTTCAAATGTTGTTAGTATTTCGAAAATTTTTATTTCAACTTGTCCTAAGGTATATACAGGGTGATCATTAATTCCAGTTAATTTTAAGCACTTATTTTCATCAATTTTTACTTCTGAATTTAATGCGCGAATTTTCAATAAATTAGGGCCTGCTCCAGTATCAATCATCATAGTTATTGGTATTTTTAATTCTTTAGTATCTATTCGGATGTATGGTATTGAATTTGTTTTTGCTAAATTAATGTTTCAGGATGCATAGTAACTTGTTTTGCATTCTTCCTCAGAGCATCCTACTGAAGAGGAACTTTGGAGTTTCCCTGATTTTGTGTTTCTGGAGTGACTTGTGGTTGTTTGTTATTATCGTCCCACATCTTCTTTCTACAATTTGTGGAAATGTGTCCTAATTTTTTGCAATAATTACAGGTTATGTTTGGATTTCTATTCGCGAAGTTTGTGGTGTCGTTTCGAGGTTCTTGAGAAAAATTTCGGAAAAAATTTTGTTGATTTGGTAAAAAATTTGGGCGTTGGTTTTGCGAAAAGTTTGAGCGTTGATTTTGTAAAAAATTTGAGCGTTGATTTTGTGAAAAGTTTTGACGTTGATTTTGTGAAAAGTTTGGGCTTTGATTTTGGTTTTGATTGAAAAATGGAGTACGTAATTGATTTTGTGTTATATTTCTAAATTGATTTTGTCTTTGATTTTGTTGTGAATAATTATTTTGAAATTTATTAAGCAAAGGATTTTGATTGTTAAATCGATTTTGATACCGGTTTGAAAAATTTTGTCTTGGACCTGAATTAAAGGAATTTTCTCGTCTTGATCCTAACATTTTATTAAGCTGGAATCAATTTGTTGAAAAATGACCCCGTTTTCCACAAGCCAAGCAATTTATCACATTATCTTGAACTATATTAATTTTTGATGTTTTAGCATATTCTTTGTTAGTTTTAGGGTGTAAATTATATTCCGTATTATTGTTTCTTTTCCTTAAATCGTTGTGTGATGATAGTCTTCTTTCAATGTCGATTGCTTTGTTAACTATCCCTGCAAATGTTTCAGCTGTTCCTATTCGAATCTCAATTTCTGGTCTGAGTCCTCGCGAAAAACAGTCTATACTTGATTTATCTAAACTTGCTTTAAACGCATCGTCTACTTTATTTTCGTTACTAATTCTATGTGAATCTAATATTCTTTCTGCTGCTTCTGCAATTCTAGCACCGTATGAGATTACATTTTCATTTTTCCACATAAATATTGCGCCTAGTTCTCCTTGTAACTGATATACTGATTTTGATGGTGAGTAAATTTGTTTTAGTCTTTCAGTTAATTCTTCTACAGTATTAAAGTTATTGCCTATTATAATTCTTCTTGCTTCTCCCGAAATTCTACTTCTAATTAGTTTAACTAAATTTGTCTGAACTTGTGGTACTTCAGGAAGCATAGATTTTGCTTCTAAACAACTTTCGATAAAAATTGATAATGGTATATTTTTTCCGTCAAACATAGGTATTGTTTCTATGGCATTTCGTAATGAGACTTGTTGATTATTTGGTAGGGCATCATTTCTTCAAAATGATAACTCTTTTCACTATTATTAGAAGAATTGTGTTCTGAAGGATTGTCAATTTCAATTTCGTCAGTTAAAGTTCTATTTTGCCCAATTAAAGTTTTTTCTGTAATAGTATCTTCACTATCGTCGTTATCACTGTCAGAAGGATCGCTGTCAAAAAGATGAGAACTTACAAAGTGTAACGTTGCAAATTTTTCATAAAAATATTAAAAGAAAAATTTCATAATAAGATTGTATAATTTTAATTGTAAACAATCAGTTTGTTTATAAACAATAATAATAACTAAAACAAAGCTTAAAATTAAAACTAGTTTGTTATTTAAATATTAATTTAATAAAATAAATATTATCTATCGTTTCGCTTTTGCAAATTTTTGTTTTTCGTACTCTCGGAAGATTTCTAATTGGTGAAATCATTGGAAACGACGTTCTACGGTCAACCTGCAAGCAGAGTTCCCCTCTCGTTGTTGACCATTTCCCCGCTTTTCGTACGATTTAAGGAGAATTTTTCCTTTTCTACAGAGAAATGCTTCCTCGAGGCTTGCCGCCTTCGCTATGTTGCCCCCGTTTTCTCTTTCCCCTACCTACCGGAAACTACTAAGTCACCCAAATTAACTTGAGATAATTTTGAAATTGTTACCTTTTTCTTGCACCTAACCCGAGAATTGTTATAAATAATAATAATACCCTGAAATGTATTATCTTTAATATTATTCCGGAATTTTTATTACCATTCAGGAGTATTATTTGTAAAACAAATAAGGGAGAATTTTCTCGTCAAATTTTCTAGTAGTGAAAACCTCTTGTCAATCAGGCCCGAATTAATCGTTGCTAAAGGCCCACTCTGATTTTCGTATTTTTGGATATTTTATTGGATTATTGGTTGTTTATTTGGTTTGTAATCAGAGTAGCTACAAATTAGGAACTAATTCCCTGAAACAAGTTGATGGCGAGAAAGACACGGGTCATGATACCGAAATTTGGATGCGGACAGCTGTTCTTAAAGTTGAAATTGGCCTATAGCTTTTCCAGTGGTTACGCTCCTTTTTCCGGCGTAAGAATACAAGATTGACCAAGGGCTACCGGTGGGGAAAAGCAAAGAAGGACCAGCAGGGTACGAGCCGGCAATCACCGTTATCATCGCTCTCTTTTCGATCCTGCCTTCGCTCTCAACGGACGCATTTTTTTTTTTTTTTGAAGTTCGAATATTTGAATTTAATTTGAAATTTTAATTATTGTGCCTTCCTTTTTTTGTGCTTTGCGGCCTTCTACAATTCCTGTGTTGGATTATTCTACGTGCTTTTAAGCTTGTAAGTTATTATTATTTTTTTGTTAATTAAAAAATTCGTTAGAATTATGTGAGAATAATAATTTTTGTTCAGCCGGACTCATGGCTGAATAAGAGACTTTTTTTATTATTTTTACTTTATTATTTTATTTTATAATTGGCTAATAAATATTTAGTTGGAATTATTTTATTCAAAATGTGTTTAATTGGAATTTTTATTTTATGTAATAATTTTAAATTAGTATAATGTCTCTTATTCAACCACGTGTTGCCTTTTGTTACCCGTTTCCCTTTATTATATAGATTTTATACTAAATTCTTCCTCTTTACCCATGTTACCAACCCCACAATAATTTATTTGTATTAAATTATTGAAATTACCCCTTAGCTTTCCCCAGTTACCAAATTCGTTACCCTTTTAGGTACCCTTTTTTTATTATGGCTGAACAATTTGTTTCATTTATGAATTTGTGTGTTCTTTATGTATTTATTCGTTGTAATTTATATTCGCGAAATGGAAATTTTGTGTAAAATTGTGACTTGTGTATATCTTATTAATCCCAATTTGTTACCCTCGTTTGTATAATTTTACCGTCATATTTAAAAAAATATTTCATAATTTTATTTTAAATTGCTGAGTATAATTTCTTCGAACCACGACGCTTCCTTTGACCTTTTGGTCCTAGCTAACCGGTAAAATCCTTAATATTTTATTCGTTTCTCAACTCAAAACCCCTTTTGCTCTTGTTTTGGAATTTGGTCAATTTTAATTTTGTTTATTTGAAGCGACGATTAGTAGAGAATAATGGTCTTATTTATCTCTAATCTAGGTACTTGTTTTTTTTGGCCTGTAATTTGACTAAAGTTCAATTTAAAATTTTGTTCGCTTTAAGAGACGATTACTAGAGAATCAATGGTCTTGTTTCTCTGTAATCTAGGTACTTGTTTTTGTTAATAATTTTAGTACTATAAATTTTGAAGAAACAATGGTCTTGTTTCCTCAAAATTTTATTCGTTTTTGTTAATCTCTAATTTTCTTTTATAAGAAAATGTCCCTAGAAAGGACTGGAGCTCAACAAATTAGTTGAGTTGAGAAACCTATAAGATATCCCTCTCTCCTTCCTTCCAATTGTATTGGGTATAAAAACTTTGGCTAAAATTTAATATTTTTTTTTGTTGATAAATTTTCTTTGTTTATAAATTGTATATTGTTTATTGTTTACTTGGTTCGCTTTTTGAAGTTAAATTATTTAGATATTGTTATTATAATTGTTTATAATAAATTGTTGTTAAAATTTAATAAATATTATTTTGTTGTGAAAAACCCATTACAAAAGCCTGAGTCAATTTGTTTTTGTATTTCTTCTAGGTTAGGGTTTTCTTTAGAATATCTGGGTGTACTTGTGAATGGTTTTGTTTTATAATTGGGGATTCCTGGATGTAATTCTATTTCCGGATTATTTTTTGCTTGAGAACGAGTTATATGAGATGAATCGATAGCATTTTTATCCGAAGAAGACTTTAAAGTGTAACATAATATTAAAATTATAATTTGTTTCTAAAAATTTAAACCAAGAGAATAAAATATTTATAATAATTTTATAATATTTATATGTGAACTTTGATTATAAAAAGTTGCTAATTGATTTGTTCCTAACCTACTTCACGTAGCACTTGTGTTTATTATTCTTGGTAAATGGAAATTATTTCAGAAAAGTTTATATTGCTTATATTTAACAGTTGGAATATGGACAGATATAAAATATGTAAATTTTGAACACACACAGATATATTCAGAACACTTGTTATAGATAATATAGTAAATATTATGAGATGAATTGTGAGAAATTGGTGCACACTTGTTATAGATAATACAGTAAATATTATGTAATGAATTATCAGAAAATTTGTGAATAATAACAATTTTATATTTGTATATATGCTGAAAAAAAATTTTTTAAATAAAATATATATTTTTCTTAAAATTTTATATTTTTTAAACAATATTTTATTTTGTACTTTATTATTACCCTTTATTATTAAAAAAAATTATATTTTTATATTGTTTATTTTATGAAGTTTTTTGAAATATTATAGACCTTTATATATAAGTTGCAACTTATATTGTTTATTTTATTTATTATTTATTTATATTTTATTTAACAATTACCACTTAAACACTGTTTAAAATGTCGAAATTTCTAAAAATACTAGATTATTATTTTGATTATTTATTTTTTTGTTATTATTAAATTACATAAGAAAAAATTAATTTGCCATAAAAAGTATTGCAAGTTTTTTTGTTATTATTTTTTTGTAAAAATTTATAAATATGACTTTATTATTATTAATAATTATTTATATATATATTTTTAATTTGAATAATTATATAAAAAAATAAGTTTTTTTTATTATTAACAATTGTTAATTTATTTAAATTTGATTCGTTATAAAAATTTGTTATTTGTTATTATTATTTATTATTAATTTACTAAATTTTTATTTAAAAAATTTATAAAATTTTGGATTGTTATAGTTAATAATTAATTAATTCTGTTTAAAAAAAGGAATTTATAAAAAAAATGAAAATTTATAAAAATGTTTATATTTATAAATTTATTTATGATTATTTATTAATTTATTTAATTCTAAATTATTATCAGAATTATATAATTTAGAAAAAAAATTTAGAAATTCATAAAAATATTGAAAGATATTATTTATTTACTTTTATTTATAATTATTTATTATTATTTATTATTTTTATTAATTTATTACTATTTTACAAAAATTATTTACTTCGGTTTCAATTTTTTTTGTTTAGGCATGAATAATTTGAAAAATGTTTTTTTTTAAAACCTGGTATTATTATTATTATTATTAATTTTATTATATTTATTTGAATTTTTAGCAATGTACAAAAATTATTGAGTCTGTTTAATTTTTAAGTCACAAAAATGAAAATTCAAGAAAATAATTTTATAAATTTTATTATTGTTATTGTTTATTGATTTATTAATTTATTATTAATTTTGTTTGATTTTCCAAGTTGTTACATAAAATATTTAGTTTTGTTTATTTTTTTTTACTTAATAAAAATGAAATTTTAAAGAATTGTTATAAAATTTTTTTTATTATTATTGTTTATTAATTTTTATTATTTTGATTTTCGTTTAATGTTTAGAATGGTATTTAGTGCTATATGAATTGGTTATCAAAAATGTGCGAATTTAAAAATTGTTATTAATTTTTATTATTATTAATTTTATTTTATTCTTAATTATTATTAAAAGTATTTAAAAAAATGTTATAAATTTTTTATTTTGTTAAAAAAAATTATTTAAATGTCATTAATTCAATTTATTATTTTTTTCTTTACTATTTTAAAAAATTTTTTTTTTTTTTATTCACGGGGGTGAAGAGGAAATGCATTTACGCATGCCCAGGAAGATCCCATTTGCCTGGGCTTGTCGGGCTCGCATAAAATGCAAGGAAAAAAAAGAAACGTCACATACCTGCTTTTTACGGCAGTCACAATACCTACTAAAACCTCTTCTTGCTTCCCCTGGGTTTCGAACCTTCTGCCCACCTACGGAACTACCTAGTGGCTTCAGACTTCGTAAATGGAGGTCCCGTTTAGTCGCTGACGCGACTCTTCCGTGCCGCTCTTGTTCTCCCTTTTTTGTGGGTAAAGCTCCCACAACCCTTGTCTGGCTGGCCTTCAGGTCAGCTTCTCTTCGAACTTTCGCCAGCACGTCAGCGAAAGTATTTCCTTCGGACACTTTGACGATGACTGTGGCTCTTCCCTTCTTTTCTGGAACTAGCTTTGGTACCGTTTTGGTTCCCTTGCCTGCAGTCTTTTTGGGAGGTCTCTCCTCCTTCTTCCTTTTTGGATCCTTCGTAAGCTCAGGATCGCTTCTCTTCCGCTTCTGAGCATCCAAGACAACGTTTCTTAGCATTGCTGCGTTGAAACGGCCACGTCTCGTCCTTCGGTCTTGCCGTGCTTCTTCTGACCAAGTTAATCCTTGGTAGAATTTCTCATCTTTTCTGGCGGCTGCTGCGTGCTTTTCCTTCACATCCCGTATGAGCGACGTCAGACTTCTCAGTCCATCCTTGATCGTCATGTTGACATTCTTCTGGACCTCACAGGATTTCAGCATCTTGCTGATCTCTTCCTCCATTTTTTGAATGCTTGCTGCCTTTTCCTTCCGCAACTTAATGCATTCATCCCGATCTTCATTGCAGCTAGCAATGTCAATCGCAGAAGCATTACTGAAGACAGAAATGCAGCTGGCTTGACTGGTCACGCTGCTCGTGCTTCCTCTTCTCTCCACCTTGTCCACGATGATCTGTGGCACCTCCAATGCGTTGTTGCCCTCCTGTATCCTTGGGCCACTGGCCACCGCCCGCACGCTCAAAAGCGCTTGACGATCGGAACCAGTGAGGGATTTAGCCGAAGCATTACCCCGCAGGTACTCTTCCATGTTTTTACAATCGCTCATGATGGATGTTTCCTTTTTTGCTGGTTTTGGTCCGCGTCGAGTATTTGATTTCCTCGATAGGAAATAGGAAGCGTTTACCTATCCGCGACCTGGGACGCGTCCGATAGAGGACCAGCAACCCCACGCATAGAACAAGTTCCATGCGCCCCGGTGAAACCGAAATTCCAGCCGGGCACGGATATCTCGCTGTCTCGCTGCCTCGGCTGTCTCTCGCAGGAGCCTTCTGTTACTACTAAATTTATTAAAGTTGTCAAAAAGAAAAAAAAAGAGTTGAAGAATTTTACTAGAAAATTGAAGTGTTTATTTAAATTTGAAACATGATTATCAATTTTAAATTACTTTGGATGATTGAATTGGTGTTTGGGTGTAATATTTTAAGCAGCAGTGTAAAAGATTCGGTACCCATTCTATTGTGGGATCACTATGGTAAAATTTCATCGTTTGAACCTTATAATCCCTTTCATACAACTAGTCACGAGGAATTTGGTGTTATTTTGAAAAAAAGATGGAATAATTCTTCACGACCTGTATTGGTACTTGTTAAGGAGACATTTTGCAGTGAGGACATGATACGAAACAAGGAGTTGAGTCAATTGGTGACAATCAATTGGCGATGGTTAATGTGAAAAATGTCGAGGATGCTGTGAAAATTTATAAAGTTATTCGTGAAACGAGTCCCCATTTGGTTACGATTTTAGCAGGAAATTCTTGTAATATTAATCTTAAACCAGTGAGAAGAGTTCGAAGGGCAGAGGTTGATGCATCAAATGATACTTCTCTATTTTTCAATTCATCCGATGGCCAGGTGCTTTTATACTCCAGCCAATTTCCCTTTATTAAGACCAATATAAACGGAAGTTTCGAGCAATTAACAACATTTTCAAGCGCATCGTCAGCAACAAAGCAGAAAAATTCCGTAATATTGGACCTGAAATTTAATTGCCTTCGGATCCGAAAATAACAGTAAAAATGAATTTCACCAAATCACAGGGTTACTATAATCTCATGAATATTTTTTTAAATTTAAAATTATTGTTATTATTTTTTATAAAAATTATTGCTATTATTTTTTTTATAAAAATTATTGTTATTATTTTTTTTAAAAGATTATTGTTATTATTTATCAAAATTATTGTTACTATTTTTAATCAAAATTATTATTATTTTTTATAAAAATTATTGTTATTATTTATAAAAATTATTGTTATTATTTATAAAAATTATTGTTATTATTTATAAAAATTATTGTTATTATTTATAAAAATTATTGTTAATACTTTTTATAAAATTTATTGTTAATATTTATAAAAATTGTCATTATTATTATTATTATTATATTATTATTTTAAAATTATTGTTTTTATGTATAAAAATTGTTATTATTTTATAAAAATTATTGTTTTTTTATAAAAATTATTATTATTTTTTATAAAAATTATTTTTATTATTTATAAAGTTATTATTTTATAAAAATTATTGTTATTATTTTATAAAAATTATTGTTTTCTTTTTGTAAAAATTATTGTTATTATTTATAAAAATTATTGTTATTATTTATAAAAAATTGTTATTATTTATAAAAATTGTTATTATTTTATAAAAATTATTGTTATTATTTTTTTTATAAAAATTATTGTTATAATTTATAAAAATTGGTATTTTTTATATATATATAAAAAAAAAAGATTTTATTTATTATTTATTTTATATGCACTATATAACTATAAATATGTTATAAAATTTTTTTTTACTTTGTTTACAAAAATTATTTAATTGTTATTAAAAAAATTTAAAAATTTTTGTGTAATAAGATAAATTATTAATTTAAATGTATTTTATTGTTATTATTCTTGTATTTTTTATGTATGAAAAATGGGTATTTATTCAAATAAAATTATTCCTATTTTTATTAATTTGCTAAAATAATTGTGCAAATGAAACCTACTTTATTGATTTTAGATAGACACTTGAGTAAAAAGAAAAAAATCTACTTTTTATTATTAATTTACTATGTTTTATATACCAAAAATAATGAGTTTAAATATGACAACTTATATGCACCAAAAATAATTATACTCTTGCATTTATTTAATTCATGGCGTTAATTTAACAAAATTAAGGATTATATTTTTTTAAATTAGCTATTCTTGTATCTATCAATTCACGACGGTTGATGCACTAAGAATAATGAACTATTTTTTCAAATCTAATTTCTTTAAATTTATTCTTCAACGACAGTCTATACACCAAAAATAATGATATATTTTCAAATTAAATTAACCTTGCATTTATCTGTTCACAACGGTCAATGCACCAAAAATAATAATATATTCCTTTAAATTAAACTATCCTTGCATTTATCCGTTCACGACGGCCCATGCACCAAAAATAATGAGGTATGTTATGTCTTACCTTATTATTATATTTTCTATTTTTTCTCGATTTAACTTTAATTTAGAAAAATTAAAGTTGGGACGAGGTTTGATAAATGACAAGAATAAATTTATTTAAACACAGTATATTTGAAAAATATCAAAATTATGCAATGATGAAATGAGCACTAGCTTTCTAAACGTGAGTCTTAAGTGGTTTTCTGTTTACCTTAAAACAGCGGGGTTTGGTCCTGGCTTGCGAATTTTGAGATACAATGGCAATTGTCCGTTAATGGGTTACTAAGTGATGCAGGTTGATGATTTACGACACTCGTAAATTAGGCAGTTGAATAGGAATTATGTTTCTTTCAGCTTTTGTCACAACTCGAACGATATTTCTAAATACCAAATTTGACTTCAAGATGCACTGAATTTAGAAATTCACGTGTAGATTCAGGACAACTACTATACTGGGGTTGAGGGCACTATTACGAAGAGAACCACTTGTGATGATTAAAAAATTAAGACTGAAGACTGTTTGATAGTCTGGGTCTTTTTATACCAAAATGTTGATACCATTTGCCATGTGTTTTAGATTTCGATGCCATTTGCCATGTATTTGAGATTTCGATACCATTTGCCATGTATTTGAAACATCGATGCCATTTGCCATGCATTTGAGAATCCCATTGTTAGAGAAACACTTGCGTTGACTCAGTTTTTAGATCGCACGTGTTCACATCCTCTTAGTCATATGTTTTTACAATTTAATATTATATTTTTATGTTGTTTGTTAATTATTTATAGTTATTACAATCTGCTATTCACAATTTGTTATTAACTTGTTATTACAATTTGTTATTATTGCTTACATTATTATAACTTGTTGTTAATTATTAATTTGTTACATTTTATTGTTATCTTGTTATTATTAACTATTATTTGTTGTTATTTTGTTATTACGAATTATTATTAACTTGTTATTAATAATTATTATTTTGTTGTTACATTTTATTACTAATTAATTATTATTCTTTGTTATCAATGTTACAATTATTTATTATTATTTTGATATTATTGTTATAACTAATTATTATTATTTATTGCTACAAATTGTTATTATCAACTATTATTGTTGTTATTACTATCTTGTTATTATTATTACAATTGCTTATTATAATTATTTAGTTATTATTGTTACAATTATTATTACTATTTTGTTATTATAAATCATTATTCGTTTTTATACATTATTATCTAATTATTAGTTATTATTCTTATTATTACTATTTTCATTGATCAATAATTGTTTATAATTATTAATAATATGTTAATAACAACTATTTGTTGTTATTCTCATTATTATTATTATTATTATTAATATTATTATTATTATTGAAAAATACGTTACGATGACGTAACCCAACAAAGTATAAATTTTGAACGATTATTCGCAATTGCTGTAATATTTTTTTCTGTTTATTTAAAACTTCCACATAAAAAAATTAAAAGTTGCTAACTATAGTGTGACAAAGTGGTTCGTCACTGTCACTGAAATTTATAAGGACACTTAAGTGCCAGCTCTAGTTCCGCCCTGCGCATTTATAATGAACGTTTCCGTCGAAAGTTTGAATTATTACTTATTATTATGTAATGATATAGTTTAAATTTGAATTTTGTCTTGTGAAAATTTATTCTTAGGTTGAAATTGATTTTTAGTTTAAGTTGTTTTATGTTCTTTAACGAGTATTATTTTATTTGTTTCAATATTCTGTTTACATTTTGATTTGGTTTCCGATTTTGAGCAGACATGTGCTTGCTGCATGCAAAAAAGAAGAGACTGCGTATCATGCCGTGATTGAGAGAGTACCGTGAATGTGTTGAGAAACAAAAACGACGCTTTAATAATTAATTAATATAAATAATTATATGTTTATTATAAATATATATATATATATATATATATATATATATATATATATATATATATATATATATATATATATATATATATATATCGACGCCTCCCGTTCATATAATGCTTATTGAAAAACGAATGCAAGATGATTCTTATTCACTTTTTGGTGCAAGACAATGCCTATTCGATTTTCCGTGCAATAAAATGCATATTCAAAATTCTATGCGAAAATGTACATTCTGAAATTAGCTTATTCTATGAATTTTATAAAATTTTCAATTCCGTATAATTTATAATTGCAATTGCTTAAAAAATATTTATTAATACGTGTAATAGGATCCGTGTTTAAAGTTTCTTATAACAATAGACACGTACTGAAATTCTCAGATATTTAATTACTGAAATTCTCAGATATTTAATTGCAATTTAATATTAATAGGAAGATTTAGGGTTACATTTATTGTTCTGTCAGTGGCAATTGTTTTGCACACAATTTTAAATAAGCATTTTATTGCACGGAAAATCGAATAAGCATTTTCTTGCACCAAAAAGTGAATAAAAATCATCTTGCATTCGTTTTTCAAAAAGCATTACGTGAACGGGAGGCGTCGATATATATTGTGACGCGGCATTTTGCCACGCACAATATTGAGTAAATTAATTGATTTTGTTGTTAAATTAATTATTTGATAAAATAATTATCAAACGAGAATCCTTTTTTCTAAAATAAATAAAAATTATTATTAGTATTTTGAAACCTGATTAAACGAAATAATTTTGTAACTTAAATTAGTAAAATAAGTTAAACATTAGTATTTAAACCTGTTAGCTCAACAGTTCAACAATCATAAAAAGAAACTGTTTTGAACAAACTCTGCTGTTCGTGTATTCTTTTTTGTTATCAAGAAATTATCCAACGGACTTGTCAATCATTCGAAGCCATCAAGGGAAGTGCTTCCTGGTGTATATTTTTAGAAGTGATTCCCGAATATTCAAGAGCACCAGGAAGACGAAGATCAATTGTTGTCGATCTGTCAAAACAATGAAGGCGGCCATATTGATTTAAAAGGCCAACGCGGTTCGAACGACAGCGACCAATAAGTGGGCGCTCTGCAATACCGGCAGCGGATATTTTACCTCGACCGAATAATAGTAGAAAAATAAAAAGTTAAAAATAGTACGTCGGGGACTCACCTAAAAGCTAAAAAGAAGAGCGCGTGTAGCAACGCTCTCGTATCCAGATACACGGCCATATTTTGGATTCTCGTTTTGCTAGTTGAATCAGGCGCATCACGACGAATAAAATTTAAAAATTAAAAAAATTGTTAAATACGTTTTTTTGTGTGTCTTGTCTGGACGAGAAGCTGTGCGGGGTCGGCGTCGAATTGACGGTGAGTCCCAATAAAATTAAACTATTATTTTCTCGCCGGATTCGCAAAATTTAAAATTATTTTACAATTCGAAAAGTGATGCTTGTCACTGCATTTCATGCGGCCTTTAGTTAATTTAATTCGACCTTCTGCCAAACAATCTTATGTAATAAACTAAAAGACAACAGTGATATGTTATGAATAATAAAATTGATTAATTGCTTAAATTAAATTCAGTGTTAATAGAAGATCAATGTGTAATCTCCTTACCCCTCCCCTCTCCGCGATTTGTGAGAAAAGTTCTTTCCTCGCAATTTCTGAGCAAGCCAGGTTAAAAATTCATTAATAGTAAAATCATTGAATAAAATCTTTTTGATATTTTTGGAATAAATATCATGGCGCTTAAATGATAAAAAATAAAATTCTTTAAATTCAAAGTGTAGATAGCCTTTCGAAATTCCTAACCTGTTGTCAACTCCGAAAATAATTATTATCTTAGCTAAAATTTAAATTAATGATTTTTAGGTTGGAAAATAAATTCTAATAACCTCAAAAATAGTAAGGAGATTAAAAAAATAAAATAAAGGATATAAATGGCACTCTCAGCGTAGAGCCCAAGAAAAACACATTGATTTTCTCTAATAGACAAGCACCCCTTTCATTAAACAATGAATGAATTTTGATATATGTTTTTGCTTTGATGTGAAGAATTGTGCAATACAAATTGTGATAGTCAGTCGCGAATCAAATATCGAAGATATTTTTCGAAAAATAGGATAAAAAAATATCCGTAATAATAAAATTGATCTTTATTTGAATAAAAATCAGTTTTATTCGTGAAAAACAAAATTTTGAAGGATTTGGCTGAGTCATCGACGCCTTCGTTTGAATCAAAATAATAGAATTGTGTAGTCAGTTCTTGATTACACAATTAAGTGGAATTGTGGTTTTTCATGCAATAATCAATCAGAAGAGGATATACTCCCTGATAAAAATAATAATAATAATTTTGAGAATTAATTTTTTTTAATTAAAAATTAATTAAAATTGAATTGATTAAAATTTATTAATTTTTTTCCCCTGTCATTTTTCCTCCTTGGATAGTGAACGGTGATTATTTTTAATTTTTTTTTGTACAATTATTTTTTTTACTTTAATTGACAATTTTATTTACTTGTTTCCTCACGAAACTTTTTTTTTTGATTAAGGAGTGATGGTACGATTGTTTTATTTTATTTGGTTGCCCATACTCTGACAGATCGTTATCCGTCCACTTAAACCCGGTTCCTATCAGAAATTCCTAATAAATAATTTTTTTTAATGTCGGAATTCGAGAATAAAATGTCCTCAATCTTTGACAGTTGGTCTAAAGACCAATTAAAAATTTATTTAAATTCGGTTCGTGCGAATTCACATGAAGATTTAGAGATTTTGAGAAATCGTGCTTCACGGTTTATGCAATTCTCTGCGGGTGATAGAACGGTTTCATGGTCGCCTTCCGATGAACTTCAAATCGAACTAAATGATTCTGAATTAGAATCAAGCAATGATTCTCACGACGAAACGTTAGATAGAATGAGGGAAATATTGAATACTCCTGTTTCACAGGCGGTTAGTATACCATTCACAACGACGGTATATTGCACACAAAATTCAAATACCTCCACTATCACCATCTGTAGTTCAAGTTATTAGTATCTAACGGTCGGAACTACAGTGGCAAATTCGGTATCACACGCTAGGACGGGTCATCAAAATCAGTCAGCTGATTATTCGGGTCGAATTACCCCCTCCAGCGAAAAAATTTGAAATCCATAAACCAGGTAAAATGGCGGCGGTCATTCGTAAATCGAATCTCGAATTTTCCTTACCTCCTTATTACGAAAATTTACCTATCAAATCAGCTAAGCCTTTAATAGATTTTAAGAAGAAAAATTTCGGTTATAATTTTCGACAATTGGAGCCAACAGAAACGAACGAGTGTCTGTTGACACCAAGACGACCGTATATAATTAAAGCAGTTGTTAGGGACAATAGCGAAATAAAATCAGCCTTTAAACCAATAAATGAGATTAGAGAAGTTCTTGAGGCTAATTATAAGTCAGCATCGGCGGAAAATTGGCCGAGCGAGGTCAAGAAAAAAAAAATTCAATCTTTTGCTAATGAATTGGTCAAGTCACTTTCGGTTAACAATAAAGTAAATTCGAACTCGAATAATAATAAAGATAATAATAATCTGACAGTAAGTAAGATAAAAGTAAGAATTCGGTTAAGAAAAAGTTTCGTGAACCTAAATCTCAACCTTCTTGCTTCAATTGTAATAAGGATGATCACATGTGGAGGAAATGCCCACTTCCGTGGACTAAATTCTGCCACATATGCGGAGAAAAAGATGTCACGAAATTTGACTGTGAATCTGATTATTGTAAGGGAAACTAATGAAGGAGATCAACCTTAGGGTCGATGATTTTCCTAAATTAGTTATAAAGGTCCTAACTAATAAAATAACAACTAATCCAAATAAGACTAAAATAACCGCGAATAAAAAGGCTCGTAAAACTAAGATAGTAGAATCTTTCTCGAATTTTGATACGGTAGCTGTTAACAATTCTGATAACAAATTGTTAAACCCGACTAGTGAAGTGATCAGTATAGATCCTCATGGGAAACCAAATTTCGAAGAACCTAATAATAGTAAACTTGAATCGGTTGATACTGAACCGCAAAGTAGGTCATGTGGCGATAGTACCCATTCAAGACCTTACATTAATATTATGGTAGGGAATTCGGAAATTGAAGCCCTAGTTGATACGGGGTCAGCTAGAACATATCTTGGTTCGGTAGGTAAATTAATAATAAATTCGAATAATTATAAAATAAATAATAATAAACAAAGCAGCGTTTTGTTAACCAACGGTGCTATAGAGCCTATTATTGGTGAAAGTATATTGCCCATTAGTTTCGCGAATATAACTAATGAAACAAATGTCCTAATCGTTCCAAAATTAACCGAATCTTGTATATTAAGAATGGACTTTTTGCGAACATTCGGAATAATAATTGATATTAATGACCAAAAATTGTCGGCTTTTGAAAAGCCGATTGTTAGGGTAGATTTCGGCCAAAGTGAACCGAGTAGTGAGGATTCGTGCGCAGGATTAGTAGAACTAACCAGTAGAGAGAGAAAGCATCTCGAGGCACTTTTAAAAAGAATCAATCCTCCAGCCCCCAATAAACTACACCGTTGAGCGAAGAAAGTTAGGCGAAAACTGCTTTCTTTGTGCCTGGATTGGGGCTGATGCAATACAAAAGAATGCCTTTTGGCATTTGTGGAGCACCAGCGACTTTCCAAAGGCTTATAGATAAAATAATAACTCCTGATATGAAACCTTTCGTCTTCGCATATTTGGATGACCTAATAATCGCGACGCAAACGTATGAGAAACATCTGGTATGGCTCGAGCGAGTTATTAATAAATTGACAGAATCGGGTCTTACACTTAATCCGGATAAGTTTAACTTCTGTGTGCCTGAGGCAAAATACTTAGATTTTGCAGTAAATCATAAAGGTTTGACGGTGGATGATGAAAAAGTTCGCCCTATATTAGATTTTCCTCAGCCTAAAACATTGCGTCAACTTCGTAGGTTCATTGGTATCACCTTGTGGTACCGAAGGTTCATTAAAAACTACGCGCGGATATGTGAACCTTTAACGCGTTTAAATAAAATGAAACAACCTTATAAATGGACCGATGTGCAAGAAAACGTGTTCAACGAATTAAAAAAGACCTTAGATTCTCCCCCAATAATGGGATACCCAGACTTTAAACTTCCTTTTTGCATCCAAATAGATGCTAGTAACTTTGGCATAGGAGCCGTAGTTACCCAGGTTCAAAATGACAAAGTGCGTGTAATCGTTTATGGCAGTCGCATTCTTTCTGATGCGGAACGTAATTACTCCACAACTGAGAAAGAATGCTTGGCAGTCATCTGGGCAATAAAAAAGTTTCAGTTTTACTTGGAAGGTTATCACTTCACAGTGATAACCGACCATAGTATTCTAAGATGGTTAAAAAATCTTAGAAATCCGACCGGACGATTAGCCCGTTGGTCACTTGAACTATTGGAGTATGATTTTGAAATCATACATAGAAAGGGATCAATGCTTGACATTCCGGATGCTCTTTCCCGAATATAAGAAGATTGGGAAGAAAATAAATCGCGGCTATAGAAGATATTGATGATTACTGGTATGATAGGCGTCGCGAATCAGTAATAAACGAACCACACAAATATCACAAGTGGAAAGTAGTAAATGATAGGTTATATCACTATCGGAATAATCCCTTGCTTGAGGATCTCATGGATGACCATAATGCTTGGAAGTTGGTAGTCCCTAAAAAAGACCAGCTTTTAATCATGCGTGAGGCACATGAGAATCCTCAATCAGATAATTTAGGTGGTCAAAAGTCCTATGACCGTCTTGCGATTAGATATTTCTGGCCCGGGATGTATAAAGATGTAGAAAACTTCGTGTGTACGTGTATTACCTGTCAAATGAACAAAACAGAACAATCAAAACCTCGTGGTATAATGGGCCAAAGAATCATACAAGAACCATGGAGTGACGTAGCCAAGGATATAATGGGTCCGCTGCCAAAGAGTTCTAGAAGCTTCGAATATTTGATTGTTTTTCAAGACCTATTCACGAAGTGGATTGAAGTGGCACCATTGCGTACTGCAAATGCCACAACAGTCATAAATTCATTTCGCGAAATGGTAATAAATCGATGGGGTACACCGCATGTATTACATTCATATAGTGGTACCGAATATCATAATAATGCGATAAAAAGCTTATGCACCGCCTATCAAATTCATCATTCATTCAATCCCTTATACCATCCACAGGCGAACCCTGTTGAGAGAACCAATAGGGTTCTCAAGACAATGATTCGGTCATTTATCGACGAGAATCACCGAAATTTGAGGACTAGATCGACAATTAATAAAGAACGAGTTTGAAGACTAGCTCGAAAATAATATAGGGACGTATTTAAGAACTAACTAGAAAATATAATAAAGGCGACTTTAAGAACTTGATAAATAATAAAATCAGGACGATTTTGCGGACTACCTAGACAATAAAAAGAGGACGAGTTTGAGGACTAGCTCGACAATTAATTGAGGACGAGTTTGAGGACTAGTTTGACAATAAAATGAGGACGAGTTAGAGATCTAGCTCTACAATAAATGAAGACGTATTTGAAGAATAGCTCGACAATAAAAAGAGGACGAGTTTGAGGACTAGCTCGTCAATAAAATGAGGACGAGATTGAGGACTAGCTGGACAATAAATTAAGGACGTATTTGAGGAATAGCTGGACAATAAAATGAGGACGTATTTGAGGATGTGCTCAACAATAAAATGAGGACGTATTTGAAGATTCGATCAACAATAAAATGAGGACGTATTTGAATACTAGCTCGACAATAACATTAGGACGAGTTTGAGGACTAGCTGGACTATAAATTGAGGACGTATTTGAGGACTAGCTGGACAATAAAATAAGGAGGTATTTGAGGATTTGCTCAACAATAAAATGAGGACGTATTTGAGGATTTGATCAACAATAAAATGAGGACGTATTTGAGGACTAACTCGACAATAAAATGAGGACGTATTTAAGGATTTGATCAACAATAAAATGAGGACGTATTTGAGGACTAGCTGGACAATAAATTAAGGACGTATTTGAGGAATAGCTGGACAATAAAATGAGGACGTATTTGAGGATTTGCTCAACAATAAAATGAGGACGTATTTGAGGATTTGATCAACAATAAAATGAGGACGTATTTGAGGACTAACTCGACAATAAAATGAGTACGTATTTAAGGATTTGATCAACAATAAAATGAGGACGTATTTGAGGACTAACTCGACAATAAAATGAGGACGTATTTAAGGATTTGCTTAACAATAAAATCAGCACGTATTTGAATACTAGCTCGACAATAACATCAGGACGAGTTTGAGGACTAGCTGGACAATAAATTGAGGACGTATTTGAGGAATAGCTGGACAATAAAATGAGGACAACTTTGAGGACTAGCTCGTCAATAAAATGAGGACGAGTTTGAGGATATGATCAACAATAAAATGAGGACGTATTTGAGGATTTGCTCAACAATAAAATGAAGACGTATTTGAAGACTAGCTCGACAATGATATAAGGACGAGTTTGAGGACTAGCTCGTCAATAAAATGAGGACGAGTTTAAGGACTAGCTGGACAATAAATTGAGGAAGTATTTGAGGACTAGCTGGACAATAAAATGAGGACGTATTTGAGGATTTGCTCAACAATAAAATGAGGACGTATTTGAGGATTTGATCAACAATAAAATGAGGACGTATTTGAGGACTAACTCGACAATAAAATGAGGACGTATTTAAGGATTTGATCAACAATAAAATGAGGACGTATTTGAGGACTAACTCGACAATAAAATGAGGACGTATTTGAGGATTTGCTCAATAATAAAATGAGGACGTATTTGAAGATTAGCTCGACAATGATATAAGGACGAGTTTGAGGACTAGCTCGTCAATAAAATGAGGACGAGTTTAAGGACTAGCTGGACAATAAATTGAGGAAGTATTTGAGGACTAGCTGGACAATAAAATGAGGACGTATTTGAGGATTTGCTCAACAATAAAATGAGAAAGTATTTAAGGATTTGATCAACAATAAAATGAAGACGTATTGGAGGACTAGCTGGACAATAAAATGAGGACTTATTTAAGAACTAGCTGGTTTATAAAATGAGACGAGTTTGAGGACTAGCTCGACAATTAAATGAGGACGAGTTTGAGGACTAGCTGGTCAACCCAGTGGACACAAAAATTACCTTACGTTTTAAGAACAATCTTATAACGATTTTAGAATGTTTCATGTCTCTTACCAGACATGAAACGTTTTGAGAAAATTTTAAAAACGTTCCTGATGTTTTGTGCCGAGAGAGAATAAATTGAGGACGTATTTGTGGACTAGCTGGACAATAAATTGAGGACGAGTTTGAGGACTAGTTCCACAATGAGATAGGGACGTATTTGAGGACTAACTCGACAATAAAATGAGGACGTATTTAAGGATTTGCTTAACAATAAAATCAGCACGTATTTGAATACTAGCTCGACAATAACATCAGGACGAGTTTGAGGACTAGCTGGACAATAAATTGAGGACGTATTTGAGGACTAGCTGGACAATAAAATCAGGACGTATTTGAGGATTTACTCAACAATAAAATGAGGACGTATTTGAGGATTTGCTCAACAATAAAATGAGACGAGTTTGAGGACTAGCTCGACATTAAAATGAGGACGAGTTTGATGACTAGCTGGACAATAAAATGAGGACGTATTTGAGGACTAATTCGACAATGAAATGAGGACGAGTTTGAGGACTAGCTCGTCAATAAAATGAGGACTTATTTAAGAACTAGCTGGTTTATAAAATGAGACGAGTTTGAGGACTAGCTCGACAATTAAATGAGGACGAGTTTGAGGAGTAGCTCGTCTATAAAATGAGGACGAGTTTGAGGACTAGCTGGACAATAAATTAAGGACGTATTTGAGGACTAGCTGGACAATAAAATAAGGACGAGTTTAAGGACTAGCTGGACAATAAATTGGGGACGAGTTTGAGGATTTGATCAACAATAAAATGAGACGAGTTTGAGGACTAGCTCGACAATTAAATAAGGACGTATTTGAGAACTAGTTAAATAATGAAATGAGGACGAGTTTGAGGACTAGCTGGACAATAAATTGAGGACGTATTTGAGGACTAGCTGGACAATAAAATGAGGACGTATTTGAGGACTAACTCGACAATAAAATGAGGACGTATTTGAGGATTTGCTGAACAATAAAATGAAGACGTATTTGAAGACTAGCTCGACAATTAAATGTGTACGAGTTTGAGGACTAGCTGGACAATAAAATGAGGACGTATTTGAGGACTAACTTGACAATGAAATGAGGACGAGTTTGATGACTAGCTGGACAATAAATTGAGGACGTATTGGAGGACTAGCTGGACAATAAAATGAGGACGTATTTGAGGACTAATTTGACAATGAAATGAGGACGAGTTTGAGGACTAGCTCGTCAATAAAATGAAGACTTATTTAAGAACTAGCTAGCAGTGCCGGCCTTAGCCGTTTTATCGCCCTTGTGCAAAATTTTGAAAGCGCCCCTTGTAAGGCGAGGTTTTGTCTAATTTTTGGAAAATTCAGTTTTTTTGAAAATTTTAATATCATTATTAACAAACGAAAAACAATATAATGAATTAAATATTGCAATTTATTATAATTATTTATACACATATATATTTTTTCAATGAAAAATTTTTCGTTCTGCAAATTTTTACCAAAGGCGAAGGTGTAAATGCTCTCTCAGTAAATAAAAAACATAAAAAATTTTTTCTTAAAAGCGCCTTCAAAGTAGCGGCGCCCCTTACAGCGTGGCGCCCCTGTGCGACCGCACAGGCGCGCACTACCCTAAAGCCGGCACTGCTAGCTAGTTTATAAAATGAGACGAGTTTGAGGACTAGCTCGACAATTAAATGAGGACGTATTTGAGATCTAGTTAAATAATGAAATGTGGACGAGTTTGATAACTAAAGTGATAATAAATAACAAATAGAAGTTATTATTAAAGTTGTTCTTCTAATAATTTTTTTCTTAAAAATAGCTAATCATTATCATTGTGAACATAAGCATTATGGTGGTTTTTTAAACTTACCGCTGGATTCATTGGTGCTTTTTATAGTTCTCAGGCATTTGGAACATTTTCTGTCTGGTTCAAGGAAGTTGAACAAGCTCTGTTCGGAACTGGAATTTTCATAAATGGTGTTCATTAAAAAAAACTCTCTTTTTAAGTTTCGTTTTATTAGGCCGCATTTTAAACACTCTCTTCGTATTTGAGACTGAGGTAAGTTTTCAAACAATTTTTGTGATAAATAAAATGCGTTTATGGAACATTTAACATGAATTTTATTTTCAAAAGCCGAAATTTTTTTTTATCCAAATTATTAATGAGCTCTTTCAAAATTTCTCTTTTTTTTGATACGCTTCATCAATCATATTATTTTTCGCAACGATTATTAAATTCATTGTTGCATTTACTGCTGCAAACTGAGAAATTAAGTAATTGACTTTGAAATTATCAACAACAGCAACAATAAAAATCTGCAACGTCGAATCAATTGCACAGGTGTTTGAAAATTCATGTTCCACTTCGTTTATTATTGCAATCTAAAATAGAAAAAAATTAAATCATGTGTAATTTGGTAAATGCATTTTCACCTTACTTTGAAAATAATTAATTTTCTTATAATACTTGTTGAGCGATCACTAATATTTAATCTATGCCTATATAATACTGAATTATATTAAAAATAAAATCTTTTTAAACCAAAACTTCCGTTTTTATGGTTTTATCTAATGTATGATAATAAATTGGAATCAAAGGTATACTTATTCCTTTTCAGATTTAGAAAAGACTATACCTCTTGGTTAAGATTATTTCCATTTTCAAGAATTGAAACCTCAACTGGAACTTCTTTTAAACATTCCTGGGAAAGTTTATCTACAGAATTTTTTTTTAATTTTGTTCATTTCTTTCCTCTTTTTCGTTTTTGTAACTTTTAAAGAGAAATTATCTTGTAATCTATCCACATTTTCTTCCTGGTTCAATATACTGTTTTCAGATTTTTCCTTCTTTGCTTTGCTAGATTTCTCTTGATTTTTTATTCCAATCAAATTATCTTCTTTTATAGGAGCTAATCGAAACATTCATGTACAAAAATAAAATTGACAGTAAATAAACAAATAAAGTTGAAGTTAAAGGACAAAGAGACCCTTAATCTCACCATCATCGTAATGACATTTCTGCCTAAGTTAAAAACATAATTTTTTGTTTTAATTTCATTGAAAGTATGACATGTAAAAATATCGTAAAAAATATTCAAATTATTAACATATTCGTATGTGAAATATTTTATTTTTTTATCCATAATATGATGTGACATGATATTATAATAAAGTACTAAAACACAAGCTCGTCAATAAATTTCGGATGTATTTGAGGACTAGCACAGTAATAAATTGAGAACTCATTTAAGGGTTGGCTCGGTTTTAAATCGAGGACGTAGTTGAAGACTAGCTCGGTAATTAATGGAGGGCGTATTTGAGGGGTATTATGAACGTATTTCATGATTAGCTCGATTATTAAATGAGGACGTATTTGAGGACTAGTTTGGTAATAAAATCAGGACGTATTTGAGGACTACCTCGGTATTAAAATTAGGACGTATTTGAGGATTTGCTTAACAATAAAATGAGGACGCATTTGAGGACTAGTTCGGTATATAATTATAAACGTATTTCAGGGCTAGCTCTTAAAAAATGAGGACGTATTTGTAAAAATGGGGTAGACGTATTTGAGGACTAGCTGGACAATAAAATGAGAACGTATTTGAGGACTAACTCGACAATAAAATGAGGACCTATTTGAGATCTAGCTTTGCAATAAAAGGGGAACGAAGTTAAGGACTAGCTCGGTATTAAAACGAGGACGAATTTTAGTATTAGCTCGGTATTAAAATGAGGACTTTTTTGAGGACTAGCTCGGTAATTATTTCTAAACGTATTTGATGGCCAGGTCTGTTATAAAATGAAGACATGTTTGAGAACTAGCTTAATTATAAAGTGAGGACGTATTTGAGGACGTCTCTCCTATAAATTTAGACCTTATTTGATGAGTAGCTTCGTCATAAAATTAATTTATTTATATTTTTAACTCCTGCGCAGTAGTTTTCTATGAGTTTCTCGAATGCGCTATACATTTTTCTGTCCAACATTGATATACGAGCCTAACATATTAAAATATGAAGTCTATGTATGTTAAGTGTTGCTTAACATAAAAATTTTTTAAAAAATTTCCTGTACAGGATCCTGCAAATGTTCCTGTATAGGAACCTTTACAGAAATCTTTAATAACTAAGGTTCCTGCACAGGAACCCTGTTCCAAAATCCCGTACGGGATCCTGTACAGGACCAGCACGGGATCCTGTATGGAATCCTGCACAGGACCTGTTCAGGATCCCAGGAGGATTTTAAGCTGGGAATAGGATTAAATATGTTATCCATTTTTTTAAATCCAATATAAGAAATCATTAAATTTTAACAAGATTTTTTTAGCTGTAGTTTAATTAACTTCAGTTTTTTCAATGGTTACCTTCTCAGCGTGTATTCCTGATTCAAAAATGGATCCATCATCCTAACCGACTTCAATCTACACTTATTCTTCCTTTGTATAGCTTTATCTCTTGTGCCTAATAATATATATTAATTGAATTTATATTAGTAACTAATTTATACAACAGTTGTTAAATTGACAATTTATAGTTGTCAATTTTCATTGTAAGTAACAAATGTGTAAAATTTTTCAGCTTTCTCATCAAATTTCTTTTATTATCCAAATTATTTGCAATGTTTAGAAAAGTAAGGGGAACGTTTTATAGCAATGACTACAAACTCAACTGTCTTTATCCTGGCAAAACCCTTAATAAAGATATCTTTCAAACTATTAGGATTTATATTTTATAACAAAAACCACAGGTAAATGAGACTCTTTTCATGGTAGAGACGTTGGTTTCTTTAGACAGGGTTTTGATACTCTTACTTAGTATCAGTGAAGTCTCACTGATTAGCAGTGAATTATTCATAATTATTCATACTTAACCGACTATTCCAGTTCTAAGTATACTACTGCGAATCAGTTATTAGTTACTTTTTGAATCAGTGAAATAAAATTGGTAACTGGATAAATCAGTAGATTCATTGATCCCTTCTAAACACAGTTCAGTTCATGTTAAATAATTATAAATTAGTTTATAGTTACGAAATTTTCAGAAATGTTACAAATTACTTAAAACCAAGATTTAAAAATCTCCCACGCATAAATATTATCAAATAATTTTTGTGTAACAATTTTGATGCGTAAATTATACTTGGCAGTTCCAAATTTGACTTATTTGTAAACGAAAATAACTGCCAAAACTGAAATTTTACATTCACTAGTACAATAGTGATTTTCGATTATTTTTAAATAAAATTAACTGCTAATTCAGTTATAAAAAACCTTGCTAGATCAGGTAAAAGTATTCCGACAATTTGTGAAAACAATTGTAATTTTGTCGAACTTTGCGAACTAAAAATGAAGAAAATTCTTAATTTTTTTATTGACTCAAAAACATTTTTTCTAGACTACTAGGGATAGAGTTAAGCGTCTTAAAACGTATATTTTATTTATTTTTATAAAAGGCTATATTAACCTTTAAGCTGCGGGAAAATTTCATTACAAATTGACCAGTTATAAAATTCAAAATTTATTCACAAAGTTATTGGAATATCAGAATATCAGTCTGGTCGATATATCGACCACCCCCGCAGCCAAAAGGTTAAATAACCCCGTCGGTTGGATTAGACAGATGTAATTCCTGAAAAAATTTTATCGCGAAGTAATTTATAGAAAGTATCTAAAATAATTAATTTCTGGAAATACTTCCAAATGGGTAAAAAAGCAATTACCTTTATTATTCCTGTACACGAATATTAGATTTAATGCTAATTTTTATTTTAATACTGAGAAAAATATTAACCTTTAAGTGATTGAATGTAAAGCTTCTTATCCTAATTTTGTTATCAAACTTTCATATGCACATACGTTTGAAATGGAATAGGACTAGTTAATTTGTTTTTTGAAGTCGAAAAATAACTTACTGTTCTTTTCGATGAACGCAATTAATGCATAACACCATTTACTTTCATTTTTGAAACATTTGGCTAAGTATGATTGTCTTGGATTAAATTCCTCTGTATCAATTTGAACATATGACATAGGTACAATGTAAGATTGGTTATTTTTATTTCCAGGACATTCTTCAATATATTTTATACAAACCCAATCCATTTTTAATATTTTAATGAGAACTTTAAAAAATAATTGAGAATCTATGGGTTTGATTTCGATAGTATCGATAATATTAAAAAAAGCAGATTGTTATATAACTTATCACACACAGCTCCGAAACTTCCCGAAAAATTTATTAAAGATTTACTTGCAAAGTTCAGTAAAAATTTTATCAAGATTAAAATGTCGTACTGAAATAAATGTTTGTCATGAAACTTTCTAGAAAAATAAAAAAGATTTTGCCTATGTCTATGTAGTAAAATTTATTATTGAAAAATCCTATGTTTTAGTAATAATATATTCTGTAGAATATAAAAGTTTTATTCAATTTTTATTTTAAATAATATTAATAATTTAATAGCTGTAATACATAAATGTACGTCGGTATATGAAAGATAATTAACAATCATATAACAAAATATTTAATAAAATTTATTAACAATTAAATAAGTCTACTTTCATTCTTTGCAGCTTTTGAATTTTAACATAGCTGTAAGAAAAATGGTCTGAAAACAATTCTTGTCCAATAAATGCGTTACTAAATTTTTAAAAATTCAAAGAAATAAAAAATGTCTTACTTAATAAAAAATATAGTACATTAATTAATCGATTTTTGTTTTTAAAGAATCCCTTCTATGTTCTTATATAAAAAATTGTAACCCTATTTTGTAAAAGTATTTTGAGGTTGCATAAAAAATATGTTTATATAGTTTCAAAATATATATATTTAACGAACGAAAAAATTTACAATCAAATAACAATTAATAATAATAAAATAATATTAAACAAATCAAATTACAATTTTGGAAATAATTAATGTATGAATATAAGTGTTATGTACGTGCGAGAGAGAAGAAAATCTTTGTTCTCATTTGCTCTTTATGGTGTTAGTTTGTGAAGAAATATAATAAGAAAAAGAAAGTGAAGAAGATGATAAAGAATCAAAAAGGACAAGAAGAGAAGCTTTCCATTTTTTCTGATTTTCAAGTGTATGTATGTATGTATATGTGTAGTGCGTTTTATGTAAGAGAGGAGAGAAGTTTTGCATTTTTTATTTATTTTTTGGTTTAAAGAAACGAGGGTAATTCCATTCTGCGTAAACCAATGACTCATGTTTTATCCAAAAAAATCAAGAAAGAAAGGGAACAAGGAGTAGAAACTTTTTCATAGCGATGAATAAACACATATTCATTAATGAAGAATTGCTTTTAATTATCAGGCAAGTTGTATCTGACATGCCTTGGAAGTAAGCTTTCAAAAGTGCGTCCTTTTGCTTCAATACAACATTTTGCTCTTCTGATTAAGTTCAAGCTGCATCTCTCTAACATCTCAGGAGTGACTGTTAGAAAAGCTTCCTTTATTTTCTCGCGTATTTGTTCTTCGTTTCCAACAGGTTTTGCATAAATGTAAGATTTTACATGACCCCAAAGGAAAAAATCGCATGGATTTAAATCCGGCGACCTTGCGGGCCATTCTCTTCGTGTACCGAGCGCAATAATTCGTTTTCCGTAAAATGAACGGAGGGTCTTTAAGGCCACCTTACTTCGGTGAAAACCTGCTCCATCTTGCATAAATCTATACTTCCTATATGCCGCGATTCCACTGGCTCTAACTAACCTAGGAACGTAGTTGATTAGGAAGTCATTATAGCGTTTTCCATTCATATATCCATTAATCTGGAAAGGACCGATCTAAAAATAAAGGAGATTATTACCAAAAATAAAAAAAGTATGAATTTATTTATAACTAATAACTAAATTATAGCAATAGAAATAAATTTATAACGTAATTATACTTGGTATATTTAACGTACATTTATTTCAATTTTTAATGTATTTTCCATAGAAATATTTTACAATATTTGGGCGAATTAATTAGTAATTTTTTGAAAAATTATTCACAGAAATTCAAAAATATTTTCCAACGTGATATTTTGTAGGACGCTTACCAATCGGCCATCTATAATCCCAGCCCACAGATTCACAGAGAATTTTTCTTGATGAGAGTGTAGCATCTCCAAAAACAAATTTCTGTCACTCCAGTAATGTTCATTTCTGTAATTGAATGGGCCCTCTCTAGCAAAACGACATTCATCGGTGAAAAGAATGTTATTTACGAAAGTAGGGTCACGTTCATGTCTTTTTACAAGCCACTTGCAAAATTTTAAACGCCTTCGACGATCAAATCGGTGGCTTAAAGTGTGTACTCTTCTAAAACTGTAGTCATGCAACCTGCCAATAAAATAAAACATTAACTGAATATTGTTTTTAAAAATGTATAAAGATAGAAATTTAAGAAATTGAAATAACATCTTCCCTCATAATACAAAGATAGTCAGGCCATATTCCTGGGAGATTCTGGCGATATAAATTTGTTTGTGTCGGTTTGGATATCCCTGGAATATCCTAATCATGTATGTCCATGGATATCCTAACCGCTGGAAACAAATATAATTATCCTTAGGTCAGCACAGGAATATCCCTGAAATGTTACGATGTTATGAGGGTTAAAAATTAAAAAACTACTCTTTCCTTAGATAAAATTGTTTAATATCAATAACTTTATTTATTAAAAAAAACTTTCATAAAATGTTAAGATGTTAAGATATTTAAAAAAATCGAATTTAATAATTTTTAGAATCTCTGGTACGTTATCTATGTTTATGCTATAAACTGTAATTTCATATTCTATAACTATATATATATATATATATATATATATATATAATATTAACTATATATCATTATTATATGGGCATATCTGTGAAACCTTTAACTATTATAATAATTGTAACTACTATGTCTCTTTAACTATTATGTCTGTCGTATATAATTTGATAATTACATTAAATTTTTAATTTGGTTTTTGTTGGAATTATTAATGCTTAAAGCGATTAATAGTTCTAAAAGATTATACATTAAATTAATAAACAGATAAATAATTATTCCAATTTGAATGCCCGATTTTTCACAATATGAACTAATACCTAATATTTCTTTCGAATGGTTTAAAAGATAAAATTTTTTATTGAATAAAAATTACTAATTTTAGGAAACATCGTTTTTAATTTAATTAAATATTGAACACTTTTCCTTGTAAAAGTTAGTATTTTTTAAATTGTAAAATAAGTTATAAGGTTTTAAAAGTTGTCCTTAATGTTTAACCTTTTTTATAGTAATCGAAATATTTATTATTTTTTTTAACCACTGAAAGGAAATAAAATTTCAAGAAATTTTAATTATTTTGAAACACATTAAATTAGCGTGCTTCATGTTCTAAAAAATCTGTTGAAAAAATTACACACAACTGAGTTTCAATATTGTGCTCAAGAAAAAAAAATATTAAAAAGTTAATGATTATAGAGATATGCTCTTATAATAAATAACTTTTAATTTATTACTATCTCTATTCTTAAAATTAATTTTTTTAAAACTATTAATAGTTTTTCGAACTAACTTTGCTTCCTTTATTATCGCATGCACCATAGAATAAGAAACACTATATTTTTTCGCAACTGATCGTAGTCCGGTTCGAGGATGTTCGCGAACATATTCTAGAATTTTTCTTCAACCGCAGCAGTTCTTCTTGACCTCGGTCTTCCTGGTATATTTTTATTATCAGGTGAGATTGGTCCTCCTTCGTTAATTCGAATAATTAACCGTGTATTAACTCGATGACCAGGAAATCGTTGGGCGTCTGTGTACATTTCTCTATAAATTTGAGCTGCTCTATGACAGTTACCACCTGATAATGTATGGCACTGAATCATTTTTAAATATTCTTTTTCTGTATACACGACCATTTCGTATAATGTGTCAAAAAGGAATGAATGTTTTGTGAAAATAACAAAATACAAGATTACTTCAACGTTTACTTCACTTTGGTAATGTAAATTAGATACTATTATGTTGTTCTGGCAGTTGGCTACGCCTAAAGTCATTTAAGAAAACGTAGAATTAGATAATAACTGAGAATATTGTAAAACATGATAGATGTATATTTAAATATTTGGAGAAATTTGCAAAAACAAATCATTCTAAATATACATTAAAATTATTTTAGAGCAAATTGTAATAAATAATTTAGCAAAAATTGCTATAGAGTTGAAATATTGTACGTTAGGTACTAGTGGAGGAAGAAGTTTGAGTAGGTGAAAAATGTAGATATTTGTTTACATTATTTGTGTAATTGTTCAAATATAATTTATTTTCCAAATTCTACATTTTTCAAATCTTAAATATTTATTTAATTAAGAAGCAAAATACAGTACAAATATTTAAAAATAATAAATTTAAGTATTAAATTTTTATTTAACTAACATAAAAAACCTGCAATGTACTGCTCCGCGAGGCAGGGTGCGCAGGCATAATAATAACAATTATTATCTATTTGTGAAACAGAAAAATTTGATCCAGTGGAAGATAGATAAAATATAATATTATTATCTTTTTTAAATCAGAATGTAAATGATGTCGATTTTTGGGAACTGTTTTGTTTTAACTATAAAACGAAGAAATAAAATGTTGAGATATTTCAGAACAAAAAACAAAATTCCATTCCATTCAATTTATTGAACTTTCTTTAAATTAACAACAATATTCTCATTTTCTTCTTAAATTATTCAAAAATTTTGTAACCGATTTTTCAAATTCTTCTGTTGATAATTTCTTATCACAGTTTCGAAATACATAATCTGAAATAAAAAAATTCACTTAAAACTTTTTTGGTTTAAATTAAAAATTATTTTTTCATGCAACAAAAAATATTTAGTTGTTATGGAAAAATATGATTACTTTCTATTGCGCTTAAAATATTTGGTGGAACCGCATCGTGATCTCCCATTCCTGTACGTGACATAGTTTTTAGTTTTTCCTTACTAAATACATATTTTAAAATTGTTGTCGTCATTCTTGTCGGTCGGTTTGTCAAAAGTCGAAGATTTACATCTTGTAATTTTGAAATAAAAATCCCCTCCGCAATTTCAATCTTATCATCAATTTCCATATCACGAAGTGGAACGAGAAGTTCTTCAAAGACGGATTCTTCTTGAATCGTGGAAGGTTCATGGTTGGTGTAAGGATCTTCAATCATGAGAGGATCTTTGGTCAAGGAATGGTTTTGTCGGTGAGAAGGAACTCTGGAGTTTCCCACGGGAAAAGAATGAGTTCCTCAAACGGTTTATCAGTTGTCTTGCCGTTCGCTGAACTCATTGGTTTCAACTCCACCCAACGAGAGAAAAGATCTTGAAAGACCACAAGATGTTTGTATTGGCTCTTGCTCGCTGGAAATTCCATGGTGTCGGCGGCCACTACAGACCAAGGTCGTTTAACAATTGTTTCTCCCATCAATCCTTGTGGTCCCTGCTGAGAGACCTTGTGAAATTGGCAATCAGGGCATTGTGTGACGAAATTGTGAACGTCGTACTAAATACCCTACCAATAGTATTTCCTCGATACTCGATCGTAAGTTTTGTCGACTCCAAAGTGACCAGCTGAAAATTTAGAATGTGCCACGGTAAGTATTTCCTCACGATGTTCCAACCGAACAACCAATTTCCAAATTTCCTCATTTCCGGTGACTGGTGTCAAGAGCGGATCGATTCTTGATCGGTATAGCATCTCGTTCTCTAATTTCCAACCCGATAAACGCTGGAGGTGAGTCCTTACCATTTCTTAACATTTCTTGGCGTTGGATAATTTAACACTGGTAAAATCTTGTCAGGGTCAGTTCTTAGTCCGTTGTTATCAAGAACATACCCTAAATATGCAACTCGAGAGCAACTGACTCACATTTATTGGGATTGACCTCCAATTTTGCATCTGCCAATTTTTTAATACTACTTCTAACCAGTGAAGGTGATCATCGAATGTTTCGCTGATGATGATAATGTCGTCCAAATATCTGAATACGTGAGGATCGAATTCTGGACCAAAGAGCGAGTCTATTAACCGCTGGAAAGTACTCGGACCGTTAGTTAAACTGAAAGGTAATCGCTTGAAATAAAAAGGCAAAACCCAGGAATTGAAAATGCCGTAAACTTTTTACTTTCAGGGGACAATGAGACTTGGTAATATGCTAGTTTAAGGTCGATTTTCGAAATAAAACGCGCCTTTCGAAGCTTATCGAGTATGGAATCGATGCTGGGAATTGGATAAGCATCATGAATCGTCACTTTATTAAAATCCCTATAATCGAAGCACAATCTATTTTTTTAGCTCTGTGAGCGTTATCATACTCATGCCACTCTTTGCTGTTTACTATCCACAAACCCTTTCCAAGTTCCGAGATCATTGCCTCAGGATCAAATAACGCTAGATAGGGTTGATCAGCGATGACTAATTTTAAGAAATATCTATTTTCAGTCCTCGCTTCGTCAACAGCTTCGTCATCCACGGTGGGCTCAGCTGTTTTCATAACAGCTTCCTCCCCCCCTAGATTGAATTACCGATATGATCGTTGTCAATGTGGATATTATTTGTCGATTGATCAGATTTCGGTAAATCATTTACTACAAAGGCAAGTAAAATACATTTTTGTCCCCAACGACTCTCAACACAATCCGCTTTTTTCTCTAAACTCAATTTATTCTCTAAATTTCTAACACTCTTATTTTCACAATCGGAAAAAATGTCACTAAATTTTATTTTTCTAATCGCACCTTTACTTTCACTTGACAAAAATCGGTTGAATGGATCCCCTTCACTCGGTACGCTGGTTAGCATGACCCCCTCTCTTCTACTTGCACTGAGAGTGAATCCCCTTCACTCTGACTTCTACACGCTGGTACACTTGCACGCGTAATTCTCTTACTCTTTACGCTGGAAGTGTTGTCCACTGTGGTTGCCCCGGTGTAGTGATGGGGGGAGCGGGACAGTTCTGTCTCCTCGCACGCTCGTTTCCCAAAGCAATCTGATATTGCCTTAATTGTACGCAATTAGGACAATTTGCGAACACGACTCCCGTTGTACCACAAACTTGACATTTCTGCCTCAAAGGACGCTGATTTGCATAGTGTCCTTGTCCTTTGCAAAAATAACACACACGAAATTGACCCTCCGATGCCTTGTGCCCAACACCTTGACAATGGAAGCAAGCTCCCACAAAACCCCTTGGATTTGCTCCATTGTTCTGACTATTTGAGCGGCTGGATTCCATAAGGGCACGTAAATTTTTCTCGGCTGAAATCGAAGTCCCCTGGACACTCAAAATTCAACTTCTGAATTTAAATGTTTAAAATATATATTCTTATAGGAAATTTCATTGCGCATCTTTTTTTCTTTTAAATTTTTATTGTATCTGTTACCGTTTTCAAAATATAAGGAAAAAACTGTTTTTTTAAAGAGTGAAATTTTTATTGTTTTTTTCACTTCAACTCGCGATTACTCAAACAATTTTACGAATTTTTAATAAAACAAAAACGAAAATACGCGTTGTTTTATCCTACGAGTGACTAAAAAAGAAAAATGATGTTTTACTTATAAATAAAAAAGTTATTAATTTTTTATTAAGATATTGCAAAATTCGTAAACTGAAATTTTCACTAAGCGGGGAAGTTGAGCAAATTTTGAGCAACAAAAAACTTCCAGCGAGAAAATTGTTCATTTAGGTCTAAAAAAGTTTTTCCCGAAAGTTACAGTTCAATTAAACAATTAGTTAACAAATGGCGAATGTTAAAAGTCGTTGGCGGCTGAACGCCCAGCGTGCGTATCTCACCCGTATTATGTATACACAGAATAAAACTCTCCAGCTTACTATTAAGTGAGATACGCGCGCTGGGCGTTCAGTCACCAACGACTTTTAACATTCGCCATTTGTTAACTAATTGTTTAATTGAACTGTAACTTTCGGGAAAAACTTTTTTAGACCTAAATGAATAACTTTCTCGCTGGAAGTTTTTTGTTGCTCAAAATTTGCTCAACTTCCCCGCTTAGTGAAAATTTCAGTTTACGAATTTTGCAATATCTTAATAAAAAATTAATAACTTTTTTATTTATAATTAAAACAACATTTTTCTTTTTTAGTCACTCGTAGGATAAAACAACGCGTATTTTTATTTTTGTTTCATTAAAAAATTCGTAAAATTGACTGAGTAATCGCGAGTTGAAGTGAAAAAAACAATAAAAATTTCACTCTTTAAAAAAACAGTTTTTTCCTTATATTTTGAAAACGGTAACAGATACAATAAAAATTTAAAAGAAAAAAAGATGCACAATGAAATTTCCTATAAGGATATATATTTTAAACATTTAAATTCAGAAGTTGAATTTTGAGTGTCTAGGGGACTTCGATTTCGGCCGAGAAAAATTTACGTGCCCTTATGGAATCCAGCCGCTCATTTCTCAACGCTGTTTGATTCTGCTGTTGAGATAAAGTCTGATTTGCTCCCATCAAAACAGAAGCAAATGTTGGTGCAGATGGCGCTGGAATAAGCTGAGATGGAGTTGGTTTTAAAACACTTGGTGACGCTGGTGTTTGTGTTTTAAGTGCATCTACTTTTTCAATTTTTTCCTTACCCTTAATTTTACTCTTCTTTTCTCCCCCTTTCACACTTTTGGATTTTGGACGTTGGAACTCGATTCACTTCCCAGTTGTTTTTCTTTTAGCGCTTCCACCTTGGCGCTTTTTTCAGGGACAATAGCCGCTGCTGAGGGATATCGGGATGCAGGTCTCTTTCGCAGATTAAAAAGAGCATAACGATTATTAAGTCTAATTCACAACTAAAGAATTGCAAGTTTCACTAATTTCTTTGAAACGAATTGTAAATTGAACGAAATTCGATGTTTTAGAAATGACATTTAACCTAATGCGAATGTAAACAAATAATATTTATAAAGAATTATAATAATAAATACTTTTAAATTACTGTGATTTGTGTCAGTTTGATGATTTATGTAACCAAATTTTTTAATTTTACAAATTTCTAGTTTTATAAAGTAGATTAAATCTAAGTGTAGTTTTAAATAAATTAATTTCTTAAGAATAAATATTTAATTTAATAATTTTGTAAACGAATTAACAATAAATATTATTATCGAATACGTAAATGTTTATTATTGCAAATCCCTATTTGACATAAATTGGATTTTATCACATTATTATACACAAGTTTTTTATAAAAACGAAATGAACTTTACATTTCATTATAATTTTATAAATTATAAATTTATCTATATTATTTTTTATTGAAATTTAATGAAAAATAATTTCCAATACATCGATTTCTTATTTGGCATTGTTTTTTAATATCACATTTTACTTTTTCAACAAAGTGCATTTCATCACATTTTTATTTATTCGAATTCTTCCGCCTCAGAATACCCATCTCACCTAAATTGAATTTCGACTAAATAAGAATTAGTATATTTTCAATTTAGGTGAGATGGGTATTCTGAGGCGGAAGAATTCGAATCAATAAAATTTAATGTAATGCACTTTGTTGAAGAAGTAAAATGTGATATTGAAAAATAATGCCAAATAAGAAATCGATGTACTGGAAATTATTTTTTATTAAATTTCAATAAAAAATAATGTTGATGAATTTATAATTCATAAAATTAAAATATAGTGTAAAGTTTATTTAGTATTTATGAAAAACTTGTGTATAATAATGTGATAAAATCCAATTTATGTCAAATAGGGATTCGAAAATAATAATACATGACGAATTGAGTATATAAAATATTGCTTTATAGGTTAAAACAAAATACAATTGATTGTGAATTACAATTCAGTAGATTTTGTCGAAAATAATATTATATTATAAGGAAAACAAGGTCAACTATAATTGAGTAAAATCAAATTCCTCTAAAATTTATTTTAAGTCATTAACAAATTTAACATTTAAAAATTACTTCCATTATTACCTAACACAAATTGAAATTATATCAATAACTGTTATTCCATTAAGAAAATTCGCAATAATAAACATTTACATATTCGAAAATAATATTTATTATTGATTCGATTACAAAATTATTATATTAAATATTTATTCTGATGAAATTAATTTATTTAAAACTAAGCTTAGATTTAATCTAGTTTATAAAATTAGAAATTTGTAAGATTTAAAAATTTGGTTACATAAATAATCAAACTGACACAAATCACAGTAATTTAAAAGTATTTTTATTATAATTCTTTATAAATATTATTTGTTTACATTCGCATTAGGTTAATTGTCATTTCTGAAACATCGAATTTCGTTCAATTTACAATTGGTTTTAAAGAAATTAGTGAAAGTTGCAATTCTTTAGTTGTGAATTAGACTTAACAGTCGTTATGCTCTTTTCAATCTGGAAAGGAGACCTTCATCCCATTTCATCTTCTCCTTGGGCAGTAGTGGTGAATATCGAAGATCCGCCGGCTTCGCTTTCTCGAATTCTCGCAAGACTCGTTCCATCTGTGAAAGTGAATTTGTCTTAGAATTCACTAACATGCGACGGTAAGCGGGTGTAAGACCATTATATGCGATCCTATATTGAAAGTCGCGAGCAAGCTGCTTCTGGAGATGACCCATAATAATTTTGAGGTTAGTCAAATATGCGGTATTCTTCTCTCCTTTTGCTTGAGTGCGACTTCTCAACTGCTCCATAATTTCCAAGTCATCACTCTCGCTAGAAAATTCATGTCGAAACGCCTCACGAAATTCATCCCAAGTCAAAACATCGTCGCGAATGGTGCGATACCAACTACTCGCATTACTTCTCAAAATGCTGGAAATAGCCTGCAACAATTCTTCGTCGGTGATTTCAGTACAGAGTTGACAATCGTCAACCCTTTTCACGAACTCCTCTGGGTCTTGCTATCCATTGCTCGAAAAATTTATTTCCCAATCTCTCAGGCCTTTGATAATTTTGTGTCGCCTATTTGTTGTCGTAGTCCTTTGGTGTTGTGAAGTACGGTTAGACGCCAGTACTTCCTCCTCATCGTACGATGACGTGAAAGCGTAAGGGGAATCTTCCTCCACCTTTGGACCTTGAGAACCTCTCGAATTATTCTACCGTCGGGATACACGCCGTTACCACTCTACTAATGGCTCCTTCCAATTGGTCACCCGAATTTTCTTCTGGAAGTTGTTGAGTTTCGACTGAACGATTCACTGGCTCATCTCTCTCCCTCTTCGTTCCTCCTGCGAGTATTTCGACTCCTTCGTGGTATCCTGTCGATCCCTTTTTAATTGTAGGTCAACAGTAGTTGATGATAGTCGTTTCCGCCCTTCTGGATCCTCCTTTAGCAAACCTCGGACAGCTTGTTGCTATTACACATATTGCTTATTTTATTAGATATAGTTAGTATTATTATTTTTATTAATATTATATTTTATATTATTATTATTATAGGGTGGGTGTTAAACCGTGTACAATTTTGTATCCCAGGGTTCAGGGTGGTGTACAGAAGACGACTATTTATTTGGTTTGTCAAATTTTTGTCAAATTTTAGATTAAATAGAAATTTAAAATTGCAATAAGTGACAATGGGTTGAAAATGTTGGGAGTCCATTGTAGTTGTGTGACCAACTTCTCTGGTTGTAAAAAAAGTGGAGTAGAATAAACAAAAGTCAACCTTGAAATAGAAATGTGCTGTTGGTTAGATCCAACGAAAAGTAATTTGAAGAAAGTTTTGTTTACAAAAAGTTGAAAATATAAAAAAGGATATTAATAATTTTTGTCACATAATAATTGTGTAGTAAAAAATAAAGTAATTTTAAATTAAGCAAGAGTAGAACTTGGCAGAATGGTAGAGCAAAATGATTAACAAGGTAAGAGTAAAATAATTACAATAAAGTGTAACAATTTGCAGGTTAATTTGTTTATATTTTTGAAATAATAGTAAAATTTTATTAAAATCAATTTGTTACTATTTTTAACAAAAAAGCTAATAAAACAAATACAATATGTTAAAATTGTTATAATGATTATGACGTATGTAAGTTATAGCTCGGCAAAAAAATGAGGACGTAATTGAGGATTCACTCATTAATATAATGAGGACGTATTTGAGGACTGCCTCGATAAAAAAAATTATGACGTATGTAAGTTATAGCTCTGCAAAAGATGAGGACGTAGTTGAGGATTTACTCAATAATAGAATGAGGACGTATTTGAGAACTTTCTCGATAAAAAAATGATGACGTAGGTAAGTTATTGCTCGGCAAAAAAATGAGGACGTAATTGAGGATTTGCTCACTAATAGAATAAGAACGTATTTGAGGACTTTTTTGGCAAAAAAAGATGACATTTAACCCCTTCCGTGTGGAGCTTAAATATTATAAACTGGGCCAAAAATGTGTAAGACCTTTTTATTAATTAAATCACGTAAAACTTTTTACTCGGGGGTTTTTGGAGTTGCTGATTACGAATCTGACGTCCGATTTTCAAAATTAAAAATGGCGGATCCAATATGGCGGATGACAAATTTAAAAACTATTTAGATTTGCTCAAAACTTGTTACTCTGGGGTTTTTGGGGTCGCTGATTACGAATCTGAAGTCTGATTTTTAAAATTCAAAATGGCGGATCCAATATGGCGGATGACAAATTAAAAACTATTTAGATTGGCTCAAAACTTGTTACCCGTGGGTTTTTGGGGTCGCTGATTACGAATCTCAAGTCTGATTTTCAAAATTCAAAATGGCCGATCCAATTTGGCGGATGACAAATTAAAAAACTATTTAGATTGGCTCAAAACTTGTTACTCGTGAGTTTTTAGGGTCGCTGATTACGAATCTGAAGTCAGGTTTTCAAAATTCAAAATGGCGGATCCAATATGTCGGATAAAAAATTTAACAATAAATTGGATTCACTTAAACATCGTTACTACCTGTTTTTGGGATCACGCATTGAGAATAAAAAGTCGGATATAAAAAATTTTAAATACCAAATCTAACATTGTAATAAATTTGATTTTTGTGATATAAAAATTAAATTTTTTACACAGAAGATTTTGAAAAACAATGTATACTTCCATTTTTAGCTGATAAATATGTATCTAATATTTATGACCCCAGAGTCAAAATGAATAGTTTCTTAAAATACTTTTGTTAACATAAACATAAGCTCAAAAATATAAGTAATATTTAATTTAACCATAAATATGATTTTCAATTAATAATATTAAAAATAAGTAAGTATATTTAAAATTAAATATCCCAGTAGGTGGAACTTTTAAATTCTGACATTCATGTAAATAAAGTGCAAAATTATTAATAATTAGGTTTTGTAACATATTTTTCTTTTACTTTATTTTATTATTCAAAAAATTATATTTAACTTTTGTTATACATGCATTTTTAAGATTATATACCTATTGAAGCAAAAGTATTTTAAGCATAAACTTTTTATATTAAAATGTATACTTTATAATATTTTATATATGTGACACGACACGAGAAAAGGGACCTATCGCCGCAAAAGAGAATTTTACAGGGGGAGTATTTAAAGCGACGCCATGCGCAGAAAACACGTGTATCTACGCGCACATACTTAACTTTCTGGCTTAATATTATTAAAACTATTGAAGTTTTTCAACTTTTGATTTTTTCACGTCAAAGAGCAAGTTTGTATGTTCTTTGTTCGAAGATTTGGTAAAAACAACAATTATTTATTTAAACAATTGCTGAAATGTTAAATTTATCAAATTTCTTCATGTTATACTATTTTACTTAGTTAACTGCAAAGTAAGAAAAAAATTGCAAGTTTTTAGGTGTTTTGTTTCATGAGTTCGCAAGTAGCAGCAATTATTTGTTTAAATTTAAACAATTGTAAAATCGGTAATTTTTTGTTTAATGTTTGTTCGTTATTATAATTAGGTCGATAAATTGGAAAATTGCAAAAAAACATAATTTCTATAAGCGTAGAAAGAAACATGTTAGTAATTAACAATAATAAATTGTTTAAACAAATAAATTGTGTAGTTTAACATTAGTCAAATATATTATACAACATAAGATTCTCACAGTAGACATTATTAATTATTTAAAGCTTCTTGGCATGACTTTAATAATAAAACAATAAAATAAACAATAATAATATAGACTGACTAACTGAGAGTGGGATTCCGTCTAATAAAAGTTAAAATCCATCAAGCATAAATTTTTTTTTAAATTCTTGGCGTCCAAATTGCGTAAAAAACTTCAAATTTTGTATATCTGACTTCAAATTTGTAATCCATGACAAAAAAACTCTCGGAATTAAAATTTCGTTTAAATCCATTGACAACATAAAATTTTTCAAAATTTTTGGCAGCCATAGTGGGTAAAAACTCAAATTTTATGAAATCTGACATCAGATTCGTGTTCAGCGACCCAAAATACCCGTTACTGACAAATTGTGGAAAGATACATTCACTCGTTTACTTAAATTCTCCATGACGTGTATACACGTCCTGCACACTTTGGACCGTTTTTTTTATGACATGTATACACGTCATCCACACGCAAGGGGTTAAGAGTTATAGCTCGGCCAAAAAAAATGAGGACGTAATTGAGGATTTGCTCACTAACAAAATGAGGACGTATTTGAGGACTTTCTCGATAAAAAATGGTGACGTATGTAAGTTACAGCTGGGCAAAAAAACGAGGACGTAATTGAGGATTTCCTCACTAATAAAATAAGGACGTATTTGAGGACCTTCTCGATAAAAAATGGTGACGTATATAAGTTATAGCTTGTCAAAAAATGAGGACGTAATTAAGGATTTGCTCACTAATAGAAAAATGACGTATTTGAGAACTTTCTCGACAAAAAAATGAGGACGTATGTAAGTTACAGCTAGCCAAAAAAATGAGGACGTAATTGAAGATTTGCTCACTAATAGAAAAATGACGTATTTGAGGACTTTCTCGACAAAAAAATGAGGACGTAATTAAAGACTTACTCATTAGTAGAAAAAGGACGTATTTAAGGACATTCTCGACAAAAAAATGAGGACGTAATTAAAGACTTACTCATTAGTAGAATAAGGACGTATTTAAGGACTTTTACGATAGAAAAATGAGGACGTATGTAAGTTACAGCTTGCCAAAAAAATGAGGACGTAATTGAGGATTTGCTCACTAATAGAAAAATGACGTATTTGAGGACTTTCTCGACAAAAAAATGAGGACGTAATTAAAGACTTACTCATTAGTAGAATAAGGACGTATTTAAGGACTTTTACGATAAAAAAATGATGACGTATGTAAGTTACAGCTAGCCAAAAAAATGAGGACGTAATTAAGGATTTGCTGACTAATAGAAAAAGGACGTATTTAAGGACTTTCTCGACAAAAAAATGAGGACGTAATTAAAGACTTACTCATTAGTAGAAAAAGGACGTATTTAAGGACTTTCTCGACAAAAAAATGAGGACGTAATTAAAGACTTACTCATTAGTAGAATAAGGACGTATTTAAGGACTTTTACGATAAAAAAATGATGACGTATGTAAGTTACAGCTAGCCAAAAAAATGAGGACGTAATTAAGGATTTGCTGACTAATAGAAAAAGGACGTATTTAAGGACTTTCTCGACAAAAAAATGAGGACGTAATTAAAGACTTACTCATTAGTAGAAAAAGGACGTATTTAAGGACTTTCTCGACAAAAAAATGAGGACGTAATTAAAGACTTACTCATTAGTAGAATAAGGACGTATTTAAGGACTTTTACGAAAAAAATGATGACGTATGTAAGTTATAGCTGGGCAAAAAAATGAGGACGTAATTGAGGATTTCCTCACTAATAAAATAAGGACGTATTTGAGGACCTTCTCGATAAAAAATGGTGACGGATATAAGTTATAGCTTGTCATAAAAATAAGGACTTAATTAAGGATATACTCATTAATAGAGTGAGGACGTATTTGAGGACTGTCTCGCTAAAAAATGATGACGTATGTAAGTTATAGCTCGGCAAAAAAAAATGAGGACGTAATTGAGGATTTAGTCATTCATAGAATGAGGACGTATTTGAGGACTGTCTCGATAAAAAAATGATGACGTATGTAAGTTATAGCTCGGCAAAAAAATGAGGACGTAATTGAAAATTTACTCAATAATAGAATGAGGACGTATTTGAGGACTTTCACGATAAAAAATGATGACGCATGTCATTTTTTATCGAGAAAGTCTTCAAATACGTCTTCATTCTATTATTGAGTAAATCCTCAATTACGTCCTCACATTTTGCCGAGCTATAACTTACATACGTCATTATTTTTTTATCGTGAAGGCCTCAAATACGTCCTCATTCTACTAATAATGAAGAAAAGACCTTGAGAAAATAAATAAATAAAAATTAATAAATTAATAAAAAAATAAAAAAAATAAAATAAAATAAAATAAATAAATAATAAATAATAAATAATAATAATAATAATAATAAATAAATAATAAATAATAATAATAATAATAATAATAATAATAATAATAATAATAATAAATAATAATAATAATAGTAAATAATAATAATAATAAAAAATAATAATTAATAATATTAATAATAATATATATAATATATTATATATATATATATATAATAATATATAAATAAATAAATATATATATAATATATATATATATATATATATATATATATATATATATATATATATATATATATATATATATATATATATATATATATATATAATGTATTAATATTAATTAATAATAATTAATAACTTTTAAATATTCTTAAATAATAAATTAATTTTTGGTCGTCTTGCGCGTTGGTCGCTGGTACTTTAACAGTGGAATTTTGACGTGATTCATCGCAAAGGCACGCTGCATCAAGTTCCGGTTGCTCTTTTGCGAATTGTCGAGCAAGACGAAGAGGAAGAAATTGCTGCCTTCTAGACGATAAATGATCTGTGGTATTTGAAACGTCGTGAAATGGTAAAAAGTCACCCCCAGCGTTTTCCGGGTTGGAAATTAGAGAACAAGATGCTATACCGATCAAGAATCGATCCGCTCTAGACAACAGTCACCGGAAATGAGGAAATTTGGAAATTGGTTGTTCCCTTGGAACATCGTGAGGATATACCTACCGTAGCGCATGCTGAATTTTCAGCTGGTCACCTCGGAGTCGACAAAACTTACGATCGAGTGGCGAGGGAATACTATTGGTAGGGCATTTGGCACGACGTTCACAATTTCGTCACACAATGCCCTGATTGCCAATTTCACAAGGTCTCTCAGCAGGGACCACAAGGATTGATGGGAGAAAGAATTATGGTCTTTCAAGATCTTTTCTCTCGTTGGGTGGAGTTAAAACCAATAAGTTCAGCGAACGGCAAGACAACTGCTAAACCGTTTGAGGAACTAATTTTTTTCGGTGGGAAACTCCAGAGTTCCTTCTCACCGACAATGGAAAGGAGTTCGACAACCGTCACTTGAAGGAAGTGCTGAAGGAGTGCAGAGTAAAACATATTACTACACCACCATATCACCCCAAGCGAATCCAGTGGAAAGGTCGAACCGAACGTTGAAAACAATGATTTCAACTTTCATCGACGCGGATCATAGAAATTGGGATTTACATCTGCATGAATTGAGACATGCCATGAATACGGCCACACAAGCGTCAACGAAGGTATCACCAGCGTTTCTCAATTATGGTCACCATCCAAGACCAGTCAAGAGTCTTCGGCGAGCTGTAGAAAATCCAACTTCAGTCGTGAAAATTGATCCAGCGTTGTGGACTGATCGTATGAAACGATTAGATGGACTTCGAGATATAGTTGCAAGAGTTATCAATCAAGAGAGGACCAAACAAGCATCGTATTAAAATCAAAGAAGGAAAAATTTAACATTATTTTAATGTTGGAGACTTGGTGCTTTGGAGGACTCACAAATTGTCCAGTGGTATCCGCAAATTTGCGACGAAACTGGCTCAAAAACTTGAAGGTCCTTTCAAAATTGTTCAAATATTATCTCCTACCGTCTATGTGTTATGCACGAATGATAATAGGCGAATTCCCAAGGTGCACGTCTCAGAACTAAAACGTTACATTCCACCCAAAAATGTAAACATGTGTTATTTTTACAGTGAGCGAATATTTTATTTATTTATTTGGTAAAATTATTTTTTGTGACATTAAATTATTTATATTTTTCCAGCGTTACTAGCATTAAATTGAATCTTAAATTTTTGAATTTTTTTTTAGATTTCTCGTTTCCAGCGTTTGAAATTTTTGTTTGTTTGGGTGGGTTTGTTTCCGAAAAGCAATAAGAATCAGACACTTCACCAAAGGACTCAGGAGTTTCACGGGATGAATTGAGGAAAGCGAAGAATAAAGGGGATCTTACGATGCCGTTAGCAGTACTAAATATCCCAATCAACATTTCCGTAGATTTCATTTTTGGACTATTCCTGTGGTTTCTTTTAACTACTCAGTACTACCGGCAGCGTCAAAGTCTTTGGCCGCAGGATGTCAATTTTCCGGGACCACACGGAGAAAAAAATCGGGGCTTTTTACTATGGAGCAGTCTGTAGCTTTATCGCATGGGCGCTTCCTTACGGCGAAAGAACGAATTTGTACGATTGCAGCAAGAGCTCGCTCTATTTTAGTAAGGAAGCCTTGCTACAATCGTACGAGTTCGTTCTTTCGCCGTAAGGAAGCGCCTATGCGATAATGCTATAGACCATTCCATACTAAAAAGCCCCGATTTTTTTCTCCGTGCAGACACGTTGTTAACCGTTTTGTGGAGGAACCAGGGCATTGGTTCAAGCACCACACGGATTGCCTGAGGATGTATTCAGTTTGTACGCGGGAATTCTTCGAGGAGAGATGCCGCACAAAACAGTTAATGTCGAGTTGATAATAATGAATAGTAGTGATAAAAACTATTTTTTTTGTTACTGCGTTAATCTCCATTTTGTTTGTTTAATTGAGTTGTTTAAAAAGGGGAATTTGTGTTTGTTTTATTTTCTTTGTGTTGTTGTTAGTGATTTTGGGCAGTACTACAAAAAAACACGAAAATTCGTGTCGTGCCCGTGGCACGATACACGGGCACGACACGAATTTTCGTGTTTTTTCGTGTTCGTGTAAGTCCCTGAAAACAATTTAAACTAAAAATCAATTTCAACCTAAAAATAAATTTTCACAAGACAAAATTCAAATGTAAACTATATCATTACATAATAATAAGTAACAATTCAAATTTTCGAAGGAAACGTTCATTATAAATGCGCAGGGCGGAACTAGAGCGGGCACTTAAGTGTCCTTATAAATTTCAGTGACAGTGACGAACCACTTTGTCACACTATAGCTAGCAACTTTTAATTTTTTTTATGTGGAAGTATTAAATAAACAGAAAAAAATATTACAGCAATTGCGAATAATCGTTCAAAATTTATACTTTGTTGGTATTAGTATCTCTATAAGGAAGCAAAGTATTCATGAAATGAACACAACGAGATTTACAAAAACAAATGAAATGAGCACCAAAATTATAACAAAAATGTATAACTTGGCAGCGGTTTTTTCCATTTATTTTTAATTTGTGTTTTATTTTATAAAATAGTGGAACATTTAATTTATAACGATATTTCTATTTAAGTTCAAGGTAGCAATCTGAATATTTTATTTTCTTCCCTACAAGTTTTTCTCGAGACTTTAACGAGATCGAGGCTGAGACGAGATTATAAAATTTTAAGTTTAACGAGACCGAGACGAGACTTTCAAAAATATCGTCTTGTCTCGTCTCGTGAGCAGCCCTACAAAAATGCAATTATTCAAAATTTTTTAAATTACTTAAATTCTTGTCAGAAATCTAATTATTTTCAAAAAATCTAAAAAAAAAATGTTGTTAACATTTCCAATAACTTTTATAAATAAATAACAATAATCTTGGACATAGTTCAATTATTTTGAGGAATTTAAATAAAATTCATTACAAAGTTTAATTATTTTCATAAATAATAGTATTCATAACAAAAATTCAAATATTTTCAAAAATTTTGATAAACAAGTTGTCTATCCAGATGTTCATTACATAAACATTTTGCTTCCTCTTTACGATAAGCAAAACATTTCCTTCCTTGTGGAGAAAGCATTTATAATAAATTTAAAAAATAAAATTTCTTTTAATAATATAGTGGATTTTTCAATTTTAATTTTAATTAATTTTATAAATGCTAATAGTATATTCTTTTAATACATCAATCGATTCGTCTTGATGAAAATAATAAGATTTTTTGTTTGTTTTCAAGTAAAGAATAACATTTTAGTATATATGACAACATAACATTGAAGAAGAAAATAAATTTCTAATAAAAGTGCGAATTTGTCGTCTTTAAGAAATTCTGATTAATTTTATAAAATAAAATACTATATATATATATATATATATATATATATATATATATATATATATATATATATATATATATATATATATATATATATATATAAGTAAAATTTACTAATTTAAAAGCAAATTTCTGTCTCTAAATGAAATTAGTAATTCAGGGTGACTACAATATTAATCTGAAAAAAATTTCCCTCATATTTCCACGTTTTCCAGGCCTTCTAAAATTTTTTTCCTGGTTTTAAGAATCGACATAGTTCTTAAAGGATTACAAAAAATACATTGCTTAAATTTTATTTTATAACACTTATAAATTACGCGGGAGATTTATTTACAACATTTGTCATCAAGAAAATATAAAAATTGAATTATATTGCAAAAAAATGTAGAAAACATTTGTAAATGATTGAATTCCTGTAGAACGCTTATTATTTTATAAATGTAATAAATTTTTTTTAAATAATTAGATTCTTTTGGAAGCAATTTTATTAAATAGTAGGTATTGAAAAACATTAAAATGAGGAACATTTTTAAAAATAATTGAAATTTTATTTTATTAAAATTTTTGCAAACAATAGAATTTTTTAGAATAGTTTTATTATTAAAAAAGATAATTTAAATTTTAACAATTTTTTTTCTATTTGATTGTAATATGTTTGTATGTCTGTGGTTCATATTATTTTTTAAAACAGAATAGAATTGCAAATTTGAATAGGCAATGTTAATTATTACTATTTTTCCAGGATATTTTCAATTTTTCTGACATTTCCGGGTTTTACCAGATGTTATAGACACCCTGTGAATGTGAATTAAATTAAATAAATAATAAATAAATAATGTGAATTAGTAACTAGTAAAAAAAATTACTAATCTTTTTTACTATTTCACATTTAGAGAGTAAGTAAAATTTTACTTGAAATACACACTTATTGAGGAAAACTAATAAACAGTACCTACTCTGTTATACTCGATTATGAATATCAAAATTGACCTTGAAAAAAATTATTTTGGACCTTGAAAAGTCCTGGGATTTTTTTAGAAGAATCGCTAAACACCCTGCAAGAGTCAACCAAGAATTTGCAAACAAAAGCTCTTTTCCGAGTTTTGACGTTTCGACACAAATTGACACTAAAAATACACTTTTACTTTAATTTACCTTATTTTGTGAGATTGCAGTTATTAAAAAAATTGCAATAAAATTATTCTAAATAAAAATATTATTTTATTTAAAACGTTATGAACATTTACAGATATTTCAATCATTTTGAGTTATTCAAACGTTACGTTTTTTTCAAATAGGTAAAACTGTTGAGGCTTTGACCAAAGCCCTTTTTTAAATAGGGTAAGGTGGGGCCTTTTCTGTCGTAAAGGTCCGTAAATTTGCTTCTAGTTCGTAAAAGTCCGTTTTTATAAGAAGGTCCGTAAAGTGCGTAATTTGATTGAGAAAAAACGAAAAATTTGTAAATTGTACGATATAAATTGGTTGTTTAATAAATTGTTTTTAAAAAACTACAATACCTTTGGAGATATAGTCTCCTTCGAAGCAATCTTCGAAGGAGACTATACCTCAAAAACGAAAATCCCAAAATTGGGACGTCTTTTGGACGACCTTTTTACATTCCTTCAGATCTGAAATAGACATTTTTTTATAATATTTTCTAAGTTAAAACTCAGTAATATTGTATTAAATTTATTTTAAGTTTAATTTTATTTTTTCTAAAATGTGGAGAAATAATGAAAAGATTCCTACGAAGCTGGGTCGTGGTCCAGCACGGAAATTAATATAATGAGACTTTGATGTCCGTACATCGTTCGCAGTTATAGTAATTGTAGTAACTGGGCAGTTCAGGTTCAGTGTGAGAAATGTTATATGCTTTTACATGGGGAGCATATATTGTCAAAATTAGAAGAAATCATTTTTATGTAGTTAATGAATGGTTACTTAATTAAATTTTTTGCACTTTTAATAGATTTTTAAAGAGTGCTCACAACTGAACCAAAATTTTTTTGTTAGAAAAATGGACAATTTATTGAGTTTTTAATAAAATTTTTCTAGTCAACGTAGTGATGCACATGAGCGAGAAATACGAGAAGTGAGCGATATTGAGAAAGACTTTATTCTTTTGTTTCTTTTTCTCATCTCGTCTCATCTCAAAAATTACTATTCTCGAATCGTACATTGTCTCAACTATTAAACTATTAGGGCGGGTTTCACCATCATCGATTAAAAGTTAATCAATTATCAAGTCATTAACCGACTAATCATAAGTTGTTAAGCTGGATTTAACCGCTTATTAATTTTTTAATCGTCGTTAGTTCAATTGATCCTTAAAACATTATTTTTACGTTCATGAATGTTTTTAACAATAATTAATTGCTACATTTGTTTGATTGAAATTGAATTTTTGAATTAAATTAATATTATTATTAAAGATAATACTTTTTATTAATTATTTTTACTTTTTAATTTTGAAAAAAACATTTTATTAAATTAAATTTTATTTTTTAATGTTAATAAAATTTAAGCAGAAAAAATGTTTTTTAAATAGGATGTGCGAGGTTCTGATTTAGACGTCTTTGGAAAAGAAAATTTGACAATTCTAAAGAAATAAGTAAAACGGCCTCTGAAAATGAAAGGTAGTATGAGTTAGATATTAAATTAGATGATTAAATAGAGTATTTAAACAAATTCAATTCAATGGAAATGTTTCAGTGTCGGCGCTATTAGAATTTTAAAATAAATAAATTATAAAATTAAATGTTTTAAAATAAAAAATTAAATGTTTTAATTTTATTTTATTAATGTACTTCTATAAATTGCAATAAAGTTAAATATACTATACAAATTATTTCTTGAATAATATAAAAGTTCATTAATTCTCTTAATTGAAACGTAACTAAAATATAAACTATACATAAAACATAATTTGTGTTGAACCGACATTTTTTAACGATTTTAATGAAATAACTAAGTATTTCATTTAATGTAAACTCCTTGTTTAATTAATGTTAACTTATTGAAGTATAAATAATTCATTACAATGTTAAGTAATTTATTTTTAAAAATCACAAATCCCAAATTTGTGGAGTTGCATTCATGATAACAAAGCAATGAACATTATTATAACCAAAAAAGAAAAGAAAATATGAAATCAAAATGGAAAATTCTTCTCAAACAGTGGAAAGATAACAACAAGTTAAATTCTAAATTGCATTTTTTATGCGAGATGATAAGGAACATGAGACCCAAGAATTTGGGCACATCAATTCTCTAGCAGACTCATTCGATAGTCTATTCGAGGTTTCCTTATAATTAGCGAGCTTCGAGAAAAGGCTCTTTCAGATGCAAAAAAGATGGATAAAAGATCACGAGCTATTCGAGACAAATTTGGAAATAATTTTTCATGTTGTTTTCACCATTCCAATACATCTGTATTTTTATCAGCTCTTTCTTGAGCAAGGTTAAAATCAATTTCTTGTCTCCAGCAACGATTTTGATCTATTTGAGGATTCTGCCTATTCTGGGTCTTGTTATCATTATAAAAAGAGTCAATATCAATGCTGTCGTCTTCATCTGAACAAAAATCCTCTTTATCTAGAGTTTGGTTTTTCCTCGGATTTTCCACGATTACCTACATAAATTTTAGAAAACTTTGTTTTCATTTTCAAAGAGATTTATGAAGAATATTTTGCATTTTCAAGAAGAAAATTGTTCAGATATAATGCTTACAGTTACACTAACAAAAATGTATAGGTTTTACTACTAAAATACAAAAAAGTGAACAATAAATAAAATAGTTATATTGAATAATAATACAATTTTTTAAGAAGTAGATAAAAACTGCGCAGTAAATCTAGTTGCAGAGGTCATAATGCTTGAAAAGCTTCTGTTTAGCTGCAGACAGGGCTAATATAATTTGCTCCTGAACAGAAGTCAAAATTGGTGTTTGTTCCAGGATTTGAATTTCTTCTTTCAGCTTATCTACCAAAATATTAAATCCTACTACGACATATGGCAAAGTTGCATATTTCTCGCCAGATAGAAGTTTCGATAAGCTTTTGAAGTGTCGAAGATAATGACAAATTCCCTCTAAAATTGACCATTCTTGAATATTGAGCATAAGGTGAATTAATGAGCTGTTATTTATACATAATAAATTTAAAGCAGGTTTCATTTAAAGTGATAATTTTAACATGTCATGTGTCGAATGCCATCTGGTGCTAACATCGATATTTGGTGATCTCATTGTTACATTGCATGATTCGCAGCAATTATTTAACTTATTGCGCCATTGTTCTGAATTTTTTAAAATGCTAAAGAGTTTTCTAAGTTTCGAGAGCGGAGTGTTACAACTTTTCAATTCATCATTAATATCATTTCCTGATCGAATATCTTCAGAATCTTCAATATTATTATTGTCCTCGATTTTATTCAATTTATTTTGTTCTTCAATATTTTGATCTTCTAATTTTAATTGTTTCAGCATATCCTGCACCGCTAGATTTAAAATATGAGCAAAGCATTTAAAATGCTGATTTTTGGGATCAAATTCTATTAATTTTGCGAGTTCTGACATAAATGTTGTATTGGAAGAAGCATTGTCCACTATAATGCACTGTATTTTTTTCTAAATTGTATTCTTCCAATACTTTTTGAAAAATTTTAGCCATATCTCGACCTGTGTGTTCCCCGTTTGATGGACAAAAATCAAGAAGAAGAGAATGTAAGATCCACTCATTAGAAATGAAATGTAGAGTTATGCCGTAATATGATCGACCAGCTATGGAAGTCCAGCCATCGACAGTACACGAAAATTTGGATTCATTTTCTATAATCAAATTTATTATAGAATTTTTTCATGTTTTGAAACCGATCCGCTATTAAGACTTTCAGTTCTCTCCGTTTTGGTAATGTTGCTGATGAATTTAGGTAGTAAAAATAGTCTTGAGTGTCCTCGTCGTCAAAAAATGTATAAGGAAGGTATTTTTTTACAATCAGGTCAACTGTTCTTTGATTAAAGACTTCTTGATTGAATTCCTACATAATTTAAACAAAATGCTTCAATTCACATAAATTAAGAAATATTTTATTATTTATTTTTAGTACTGGTTTATAATTTTACATATGTAATTTTATGAATTGTTTATTTATTCAGGGTGTCTTCTAACCGGAAAATAGCCGGGAATTTAATTTGACCGTCAAAAACCGGGAATAAACCACGCATTTTATGCAAAACCGGGAATTTTTTCAACGAATTAAAAAAAGTTTTATTATTTTAATTTCTTTTTAAAAAATCGTTTTCTATTTTAATTTTTATCGATACTTATACTGTTCTCTAATTTTGAATTAGTTGAACATAAATAATTTAGTGGTAAAAAATCAGTCACTGACATTTGTAAATAAATTAAGAAAAAATTATGGAATTAATAGAAAATTTTGTGAAATTTAACTGAAAATAATTAAATTTGTTAAAGAATTTCATTAAAAACTTTTTAACAAATCGAATTTTTAATGAATTTTAATTTAATAATTGATAAATAATTAAATTTGAAAATTTTTGAAATAATGGAAATTTCTTTACATTCCATTAAAAATAAAAAATTATTTTTAAGAATTTTATTTAAATTTTTCGTAAGTAATCAAGAGAAAATAGTAACCGTAATTATAATGTTATCTTTAAAAAATTCTTCGCAATATATTCAATTATTTTCATAAATAATAAAAATCATTGCAAAATTTCAATTATTTTCAATACAACTTTCATCAAAATCCTCGAAAAATGTAATTATTCTTAAAATTTTTATTAAACTGTAGAAAAAGTTTCTTAAGAAATTAATTATGTCCATAAATGGCAAAATCATTCAGATTTTTAAAGTACTTTTGAATATTATTTAAAAAAAATATTCAGTATAATTCAAATATTTTCATAAATTTTCATAAAATTCTTTTCTGAAATTAAATTATAATTCAATTCTTTTTAAATTATCCTAAAAATTTAAATTATCTTTATAAATAATTAAATTTTTTTCCACAATTCAATTATTTCCAAAAATTTTAATAAAATTCTATGCAAACATTTAATTATTTTTATAAATAATAACATTCTTTGAAAGGATTCAATTTCTTTTATAAATAGTAAAATTCTATGCAGGAATTCAATTTTTAATTTAATTTATTAAAATTAATTAATTAAAGTAATCAGTTTAATTCTAATTAATTTTATTTTTTAATTTGGATTTTAATTTTAATAAAATTTAATTAATCGAATTTTCAATAATACTTATGAACAGACAAGATTATTTTTAAAAATTGAAACTATTATTTTTCTAATTTAATTATTTTTCAAATTTTTAATTAAAATTATTTAAAATACATTATTTAAAAAAATTTAATGAAATTTGTTAAAAGAATTTAATTAATTATAAAAACTCCAATAAAAATTGTGGAAGTTATTTGCAGATTTATTTATGTTTGAAATAAAATAAATTTAAATTTAAAGAGAATAAACCGGGAAAATTGGGACCAAACCGGATATGCTGTAGAACTAAAACAGTAGACATCCTGTTATTTTTAATTTTTTTAATTTAATTTTTTAATTAAATTATTTTATTATTTTGTTTGTTGGTTTGTATTAAAATATTAATTGATTACTTGACTTTCTGATGAAGAATGGAGTATTTCATAAAAATTTTCATATTCCTTAATATGGTATTTTTCTAAATGCCGTTTTATTCCTGTGGTATTACCCGAGGTCATTTTTATTGAAATATTTAAATTTTTTTCAGTGGCGAATATTTTACATTTTGTTGTTTTTTCCTTTTCCGTATGTAGAATTTCAAAATGCTCTCGAAAACCGAATTTCCCGAAGACCTTTTTCGCGATTCCAATTTCCCGAAAGTCATTTTCCCGAAAACCCAATGTCCCGAATGTCTAATTTCCCGAAAGCATTTTCCCGAAAATAGAATTTTAATTTGAATTTAAATTGATAGCAATTGAATTGCTGCTAATGTAAAAATAATGGTGTAATGTTACCATGGCAACGATACAAAAATCATAACTGACTTTGAAAAAGGAATTATAAATTTTTCAATTGCAGTTTTCCCTACTGCAGAGATCTCTTGTTGCTTTTTTCATTTGGGCCAGTCAGTTTATCGCCATGTCCAAGCTGAGGGGCTACAACGAGCATATAATACTCCACAGGACCAAAGCATTAAATCCTTTACGCATATGCTTTTAGCCCTTGCGTTTGTGCCTCCCGACAACGTAAAGTCTTCCTTTCAGCAATTACTTCTTGCTGCCCCTAAGGAACTTCGACCAATGCTGGATTATTTTGGCGAAAATTATGCTATAGGTGTAGCAGCACGAGGTCGAAGGAGAGGCATTCTGCCCAGATATCCTATAGATACGTGGAATCAGCATGAGGCAGCTTTGCGAGGTTGTCATATAACAAATAATGTTAGTGAAGGGTGGCACAATAGGTTTGTATCGCTTATCGGAAAACATCACTCCGACATATCGTCGCTTGGGGGCAGCAACATGCCGACTCAGCTAAACGGTGAAAAAGATGCCGTTTCAAAAAGAAAAGTGAAAAACGTGCCATTTCGCGAAAGCGCTGAGAAACATACCTTCTTCAAACGAACGGTGAAGAACATGCCTTTTCAACCGTTAATATTAAATATAATATTAAATAAATAAATAATTAATATAATAATATTAATAATTATAAATCAATTAATTAAATTAATTAATTAATCATTAATTGTTTATAATAAATATAATATTATTAATTATTTATAATTATTATAATAATATTAATATAATATGAATATTAAATATTAACGGTTGAAAAGGCATGTTCTTCGCCGTTCGTTTGAAGAAGGTATGTTTCTCAGCGCTTTCGTGAAATGGCATGTTTTTCACTTTTCTTTTTGAAACGGCATCTTTTTCACCGTTTAGCTGAGTCGGCATGTTGCTGCCCCCAAGCGACGATATACTCTTTGCTCAGAGAATTTCAAAAAGAGCAAGCAGATACGGAGGTTTCCATAGCGGAGTTGAGCTTAGGGAAATCTGTGAAGGCTGCACCAAAGAAAAAATGGATGACTATACAAAAACGTCTCCAAGGAATTGTGGCTCAATACGAAGATTACCGAAGAAATCACGATATCCTAAACTATTTACGTGTCCTATCACACTACATCGTTTTATAATTTTTTTATATGTATTTTATTATTTCATTTTTTCTTTCTACAACTTCATTTTATATTTGTTTTACATCTTATAGTGTATGATTATACATACATAAACTTTTTTATATAAATATACATATTTTTACAATTAAAATTAATTTTTTATTTTTCGGGTACATAGACGTTCGGGAAAAAGGTCTTTGGGAAAAAGGAATTCGGGAAATTTGACATTCGGGAAATTGGGATTTCGGAAGGACGGCTTTCGGGAAATTGGATTTGGGAAATTGACCGGATACCATTAAAATACATATAAGCAAACATTTTAAAACTAAAATTGTTTATCAATTTAGAATGTTAATCAGGAAATTACTTGGAGGTGGTTGGATCTGCATCATTTTTTCTGTCTCTAATCTCCTCTTATTATTTATGTCCATTGACATGTTTAAATTACAAATTGATAATTTAAGTTTTTAAAAATAACCTCTGCAATTATCATTTATGGTTCAATTTAAATGAGAAACAAACGAGAAATGAGACGAAATGAGACGATAATAAATAATAAAAGACGAGATTTTTTAATATGATAATACTTCATAATTTATCGAGATCGATGAGACATCTGAGAATCTCGTCTCAATGTACATCACTAAGTCAACGGAATCAATCTATTTTCTTCATGAGTAGTTAGCTAACGTCCCTAGCTTTAAATACATATACATATGTTTGCTTAATATCTTCAAGGAAACAAATTATGAGTCAAAAACGAAACGATGCCCACAACCGAACCTATACCACTACTCTTTCAATCGTCTTGTTTAAAATATATGTTACTCTTGACATGACAACTATTTTATAGAAAAAAATGGCCATCGGCATTTTGTATGGAATAACTTCAAGCATACATATTTGAAAGTTTTATAAATTTACAATATTTTCATACGAAAGTGTTTCAAATTTAAAAAAAACTAAAATTTTTTGGTAATCAGTTTAATTAGATTAATTTTTTAAAACTTGTTAAGCGGGAATTATTTTTCCGGATAATATCATATAATTAATTAATGTGGTTAGTCATTCTTTACTTATTAAAATTTTAAAAACTACTAAATAAAATAAAAAATAATTTTTGAATAACAATTTCCTGTATATAACATATTTTTCAAATATTTTTTAAACATCTAAATACATATCATAAATTTAACAAAAACATGAAGAGAAACAAATTAAAGAATACTATGAATTGGTTAGTGAAGAATTTTGAAGATATTGAATCTTTAGAAATTTAAAAGAAGTCAAAAAATGGTATGGTCCACATGTTTCTTACAACCGACACTTAGCCAGAGATTTCATAGCATCCCTTGGTCAAGCGCGTCTAGGCGCAGCTCCCAAGGTTGATGGCTCCATACAAAACACACTATAGACAGATAATACTATACAGACTTAAGGGTTCAGATCGTGGTGTCGTATTTCCGTAATAATGTTAATGATACTTTTTTTACTTAATTAACACATCAGAACACATTATAAACAATTTTGATTTTTGAAATAAATATTTAAATGATTTGGTTATTTCAAAAAGTTTTGTTTGCAATTTCATACAAAACTGTTTGAAATTTCAAACAAAAATATTAAAAATTTTATTCAAAAACTTTGTATTAATTTTCAAAAAAAAGTTTAAAAATTTAATACAAATGAGTTTTAAAATTAAATTCAAAAAGGACCCCGCACAAAATACATTGAAAAAAAATTTCGGTCAAATTTGTTCAAACTTCAAAGTACAAAAAAAAACAAAATAAAAAAAAACAAAACTGTTATTACATATCAACAGTTTTTTATTTATTTACTCTCCCTACAATAGGTAGGGTTCGAGACTCCCAAACACATACATAATAATCTTAACCTATATTTACAACAATCCTTACAACTAAACATTCTCTTCATACAACTTAACCTAAACGCAACTCAACCTACATACAACTCTCTCCACGCTCTCAACCTTACAAATCGCCAGTGCCGGGCTTCCGTTTCCAGTTCCTTCTATGCCCATGCTGGCTTCGACCCAATTCGCCCACCCTTTTTCAAAAAACCTTCAACTCCTTTTTCACCTCTCTTACACCCTTCAGACAACCACTTTTACCCATCAATCCATCCATCTAAGCAAAATCTTATCAACTCATTCCCAGCCTATCCCTATCTATCACACTTTACACGCTTCCATCACACCTCCCGTATCCTCTCTCACAACATACTTTACCCCATCCACCCAAATACAATCTTTACCCATTCTTACCTGTTTCCCACTCGCTCTCTCCGTCCACGCTCTTTCTCTCAATAACCATGGACCATTCTTCTCTCCCTCCAACTTCTATCCTCATCTATTCTTATTACACTTCCTTTCAGTCTTCCTTTCACCCTCATCACATCCATTTTCTCTTCCTCACTACACAACTCCACCAACCATAACTTTGGTATCCCATATTCTCCCCTTCCTAACGCTTTTACCATTCCATCTGAGACATTAACCCCCACCCACGCCAACACTTTTTCCATTGCTCTTTTACCCTCCATCACACCTACATTCATACCTTCAATCACTACATTCCTTTTCCTTTTTTCATTTTCCACTACCTCTACTCGACTTGACAAATCTCTCACTTTCCACTTTACACTCTCATATTCATTTTCCTCAATTTTCTCAGTTCCCTCATTCACTTCCTTTATAAATTTTTCCAATCCATTCATTCTTCTCCACATTCTTTCCTTTTCCTTTTTCCACTTACTATCTCATTCATTCCACATTTCCTGCAATTTCTCTAACCCTTCTTCAATTTCCCCTATCTCTTTGTCCCTTGTTTCCCCATCCTTACAGATATCCATCACATTTCCCTTCACTCTCTTAGCTCCTTCATCCATCTCATCCTTCAACATCCATATTAACTCCAACAAATCCATACAATCCTCACACGTCATCTTTTTTCCATTCTTTCCTATCCCCCTTTCAAATACTCGCGCCTTTTTCTCATTCTCGCTATCACTACTTGAATCAAACTCAGACATTCCAGAAATCTACCTTATCACTCAAATGCTCAACATTTTTCCACTCTCTCTACCTCCTCTCTCTCACTTCAAGCAACCTAACCTCACTAAACACACTTCACTTTTTTACCTTTTTTATCACTCATACAACAATTAATCTTGTCTCGAAACTCTCGAGAAAAAACTCTCGAAAAACTTACCTTTTTTATCACTCATACAACAATTAATCTTGTCTCGAAACTCTAATATGGATCGAGGCTTGATCCATATTAGAGCCTAAAGCCATAATCAAGCATTAGTCCAGATTGGAGCTTAGACCCATGTCAAGAATTAATCTATATTCGAGCTTCGAGCCATAAACAAGATTTGATTCACGTTACAGCATTGAGACATAATCAAGCCTTGATTCATATTAGAGCTTCGAGCCAAAATCAATCCTTAATCCATATTAGAGCTTCGAAGCATATTCAATCCTTGATCCATAATCGAGTTTTAATCCATGATTAACTGTTGAACTATAATCAAGCCTTGATCCATATTACAGCTTTGAGCCATAATCAAGCCTTGATCCACAGTAGAGCTTCGAGCCATAATCAAGCCTTGATCCACAGTAGAGCTTCGAGCCATAATCAAGCCTTCATCCATATTCGAGCTTCGGGTTGTTATCAATCCTTGATTAATATTAGAGCTTCGAGCCATAATTAAGCCTTGATCCATATTAGAGCTTCGAGCCGTAATCAATCCTTGATCCATATTACAGCTTCGAGCCATAATCAAGCCTTGATCCATTTTACAGCTTCGAGCCATAATCAATCCTTGATCCATATTACATCTTCGAGACATAATCCAGCTTTGATCCATAATAGAGCTTCTAGCTGTAATCAAACCTTGATCCACTTTAGAGCTTCGAGCCATAATCAATCCTTGATCCATATTAGAGCTTCGAGACATAATCAAGCCTTAATCCATTTTCGAGTTAAGAGACATAATTAAGTCTTGATCCATGATCAAACCTTAATCCATTTTACAGCTTCGAGCCATAATCAAGCCTTAATCCATATTCGAGTTAAGAGACATAATTAAGTCTTGATCCATGATCAATCCTTAATCCATTTTACATCTTCGAGCCATAATCAATCCTTGATTCATATTAGAGCTTTGAGACGAAATCAATCCTTCATCCATATTACAGCTTCGAGACAAAATCCAGCTTTGATCCATATTAGAGCTTCTAGCTGTAATCAAACCTTGATCCACTTCAGAGCTTCAAGCCATAATCAATCCTTGATCCATATTAGAGCTTCGAGACATAATCAAGCCTTGATCTATATTACAGCTTCGAGCCGTAATCAATCCTTGATCCACTTTAGAGCTTCGGGTTGTTATCCATCCTTGATCCACATTAGAGCTTTGAGCCATAATAAAGCCTTAATCCATATTTGAGTTTAGAGACATAATTAAGCCTTGATCCATGATCAAGCCTTGATCCATTTTACAGCTTCGAGTCTTAATCAATCCTTCATTCATATTAGAGCTTCGAGCTATAATCAAGCCTTGATCCATATTAGAGCTTAGAGCCATAATCAAGCCTTGATACATAATCGAGTTTCATGCCATGAATAACTGTTGAGCCATAGTCAAGCCTTGATCCATATTAAAGCTTCGAGCCGTAATCAATCCTTGATCCACTTTAGAGCTTCGGGTTGTTATCAATCCTTGATTAATATTAGAGCTTCGAACCATAATCAAGCCTTAATCCTTATTAGATATTCGAACCATAATCAAGCCTTAATCCTTATTAGTTATTCGAGACATAATCATGCCTTGATCCATATTAGAGCTTCGAGACATAATCAAGCCTTGATCCATATTAAAGCTTCGAGCCGTAATCAATCCTTAATCCACTTTAGAGGTTCGGGTTGTTATCAATCCTTGATCCACATTAGAGCTTTGAGCCATAATAAAGCCTTAATCCATATTTGAGTTTAGAGACATAATTAAGCCTTGATCTATGATCAAGCCTTGATCCATTTTACAGCTTCGAGTCTTAATCAATCCTTCATCCATATTAGAGCTTCGAGCCGTAATCAATCCTTGATCCATATTACAGCTTCGAGCCATAATCAAGCCTTGATCCATTTTACAGCTTCGAGCCATAATCAATCCTTGATCCATATTACATCTTCGAGACATAATCAAGCCTTGATCCTTATTACAGCTTCGAGCCATAATCAAGCCTTGATCCACTTCAGAGCTTCGCGACGTAATCAAGCCTTAATCCATATTCGAGTTTAGAGATATAATCAAGCCTTGATCCATATTAGAGCTTCGAGACATAATCATGTCTTGATCTATATTACAGCTTCGAGCCATAATCAAGCCTTGATCTATATTAGAGCTTCGGGCTATAAGCATGCCTTGATCCACATTAGAGCTTTGAGCCATAATAAAGCCTTAATCCATATTTGAGTTTAGAGACATAATTAAGCCTTGATCCATGATCAAGCCTTGATCCATTTTACAGCTTCGAGCCATAATAAAGCCTTGATCCATATTAGAGCATCGAGACATAATCAAGCCTTGATCCATATTAGAGCTTCGAGACATAATCATGCCTTGATCTATATTACAGCTTCGAGCCACAATCAAGCATTGATCCATTTTACAGCTTCGAGCCATAATCAATTCTTGATCCATATTAGAGCTTCGAGACATAATCAAGCTTTGATCCACATTAGAGCTTCGAGCTGTAATCAAACCTTGATCCACTTCAGAGCTTCGAGACGTAATCAAGCCTTAATCCACATTCGAGTTTAGAGACATAATTAAGCCTTTATCAATGATCAAGCCTTGATCCATTTTACAGCTTCTAGCCATATCCAATCCTCGATTAATATTAGAGCTTCGAGACATAATCAAGCCTTGATCTATATTAGAACTTCGAGACATAATCATGCCTTGATCTATATTACTGCTTCGAGCCATAATCAAGCCTTGATCCATATTACATCTTCGAGACATAATCAAGCTTCGATCCATATTAGAGCTTCGAGCTGTAATCAAACCGTGATCCACTTCAGAGCTTCGAGACGTAATCAAGCCTTAATCCACATTCAAGTTTAGAGACATAATTAAGCCTTTATCAATGATCAAGCCTTGATCCATTTTACAGCTTCGAGCCATAGTAAATCCTTGATCCATATTAGAGCTTCGAGACAAAATCAAGCCTTAATCCATATTAGAGCTTCGAGACATAATCAAGCCTTGATCTATATTATTATCCATAATTGAGTTTTAAGCCATGATTAACTGTTGAGTTATAATCAAGCCTTAATCCAGGTTACAGCTTCAAGCCATAATCAAGCCTCGATCCATATTAGAGCTTTGAGCCGTAATCAAGCCTTAATCCATATTCGAGTTTAGAGAAATAATTAAGCCTTGATCCATGATCAAGCCTTGATCTATTTTACAGCTTCGAGCCATAATCAATCCTTGATCCATATTAGAGCTTCGAGACATAATCAAGCTTTGATCCATATTAGAGCTTTGAGCTTTACTTAAACCTTGATCCACTTTAGAGCTTCGAGGCATAATCAAGCCTTGATCTATATTACAGCTTCGAGCCATAATCAAGCCTTGATCAATTTTACAGCTTCGAGCCATAATCAATCCTTGATCCATATTAGAGCTTCGAGACATAATCAAGCTTTGATCCATATTAGAGCTTCGAGCCAATATCAAGCCTTTATCCATAATTGAGTTTTAAGCCATGATTAACTGTTGAGTTATAATCAAGCCTTAATCCAGGTTACAGCTTCAAGCCATAATCAAGCCTCGATCCATATTAGAGCTTCGAGACATAATCAAGCTTTGATCCATATTAGAGATTCGAGCTTTAATCAAACCTTGATCTACTTTAGAGCTTTGAGCCATAATCAATCCTTGATCCACATTAGAGCTTCAAGACATAATCATGTCTTGATCTATATTACAGCTTCGAGCCATAATCAAGCCTTGATCCATATTAGAGCTTCGAGCTTTAATCAATCCTTGATCCATATTAGAGCATCGAGACATAATCAAGCCTTGATCCATATTAGAGCTTTGAGCTTTAATCAAACCTTGGTCCACTTTAGAGCTTCGGGTGGTTATCAAGCCTTGATCCATTTTACAGCTTCGAGCCATAATCAAGCCTTGATCCATATTACAGCTTCGAGACATAATGAAGCTTTGATCCATTTTAAAGCTTCGAGCCATAATCAATCCTTGATCCATATTAGAGCTTTGAGACATAATCAAGCTTTGATCCATATTAGAGCTTTGAGCTTTACTCAAACCTTGATCCACTTTAGAGCTTCGGGTTGTTATCAATCCTTGATTAATATTAGAGCTTCGAGCCATAATCAAGCCTTGATCCATATTAGAGCTTCGAGACATAATCATGCCTTGATCTATATTACAGCTTCGAGCCATAATCAAGCCATGATCCATTATTCAGCTTCGAGCCATAATCAATCCTTGATCCATATAAGAGCTTCGAGACATAATCAATCCTTGATCCATATTAGAGCTTCGAGCCATAATCAATCCTTGATCTATATTACAGCTTCGAGCCATAATCAAACCTTGATCCATTTTACAGCTTCGAGCCATAATCAATCCTTGATCCATATTACATCTTCGAGACATAATCAAGCTTTGATCCACATTAGAGCTTCGAGCTGTAATCAAACCTTGATCCACTTCAGAGCTTCGAGACGTAATCAAGCCTTAATCCACATTCGAGTTTAGAGACATAATTAAGCCTTTATCAATGATCAAGCCTTGATCCATTTTACAGCTTCGAGCCATAGTCAATCCTCGATCCATATTAGAGCTTCGAGACATAATCAAGCCTTGATCCACATTAGAGCTTCGAGACATAATCATGCCTTGATCTATATTACAGCTTCGAGCCATAATCAAGCCATGATCCATTTTTCAGCTTCGAGCCATAATCAATCCTTGATCCATATTAGAGCTTCGAGATATAATCAAGCTTTGATCCATATTAGAGCTTTGAGCTTTAATCAAACCCTGATCTACTTTAGAGCTTCGGGTTGTTATCAATCCTTGATCCATATTAGAGCTTCGAGACATAATTAAGCCTTGATCCATGTTACAGCTTCGAGACATAATCAAGCTTTGATCCACATTAGAGCTTCGAGCTGTAATCAAACCTTGATCCACTTCAGAGCTTCGAGACGTAATCAAGCCTTAATCCATATTCGAGTTTAGACACATAATTAAGCCTTTATCCATGATCAAGCCTTGACCCATTTTACAGCTTCGAGCCATAATCAATGCTTGATCCACATTAGGGCTTCGATACATAATAAAGTCTGGATCCATATTACAGCTTCGAGACATATTCCAGCTTTGATCCATATTTGAGCTTCAAACTGTAATTTAAACCTTGATCCACTTCAGAGCTTTGAGCCGTAATCAAGCCTTAATCCATATTCGAGTTTAGAGAAATAATTAAGCCTTGATCCATGATCAAGCCTTGATCCATTTTACAGCTTCGAGCCATAATCAATCCTTGACCCATTTTGGAGCTTCGAGCCATAATCAAGCCGTAATCCATATTCGAGTTTAGAGACATAATTAAGCCGTGATCCATGATCAAGCCTTGATGCATATAAGAGCTTCGAGACATAATCATGCCTTGATCTATATTACAGCTTCGAGCCATAATCAAGCCTTGATCCATTTTACATCTTCGAGCCATAATCAATCATTGATCCATATTAGAGCTTCGAGAAATATTCAATCTTGATCCATATTAGAGCTTCGAGACATAATCAAGCATTGATCCATATTAGAACTTCGAGACATAATCAAGCTTTGATCCATATTAGAGCTTCGAGCCATAATCAAGCCTTGATCCATATTAGAGCTTCGAGCTTTAATCAAGCCTTGATCCACATTAGAGCTTTGAGCCAAAATAAAGCCTTAAACCATATTTGAGTTTAAAGACATAATTAAGTCTTGATCCATGATCAAGCCTTGATCCATTTTACAGCTTCGAGCCATAATCAATGCTTGATCCATAATAGAGCTTCGAGACATAATCAAGCCTTGATCCATATTCGAGCTTCGAGACATAATCAAGCCTTGATACATAATACAGCTTCGAGCCATAAGCAATCCTTGAACAATATTAGAGCTTCGAGCCATAATTAATTCTTGATCCATATTAGAGCTTCGAGACATAATCATGCCTTGATCTATATTACAGCTTTGAGCCATAGTCAAGCCTTCATCCATTTTACAGCTTCGAGCCATAAGCATGCCTTGATCCACATTACAGCTTTGAGCTTTAATCAAACCTTGATCCACTTTAGAGCTTCGGGTTGTTATCAATCCTTGATCCATATTAGAGCTTCGAGACATAATCAAGCCTTGATCCATAATACAGATTCGAGCCATAATCAATCCTTGAACCACATTAGAGCTTTGAGCCATAATAAAGCCTTAATCCATATTTGAATTTAGAGACATAATTAAGCCTTGATCCATGATCAAGCCTTGATCCATTTTACAGCTTCGAGCCATAATCAATCCTTGATCCATATTACAGCTTCGAGACATAATCAAGCTTTGATCCATATTATAGCTTTGAGACATAATCAAGCTTTGATTCATATTAGAGCTTCGAGCTGTAATCAAACCTTGATCCACTTCAGAGCTTCGTGCCGTAATTAAGCCTTATTCCATATTCGAGTTTAGAGACATATTTAAGCCTTGATCCACATTAGAGCTTCAAGCCATAATAAAGCCTTAATCCTTATTAGATATTCGAGCCATAATCAATCCTTGATTAATATTAGAGCTTCGAGCCATAATTAAGCCTTGATCCATATTAGAGCTGCGAGCCGTAGTCAATCCTTGATCCATATTAGAGCTTCGAGACATATTCAATCCTTGATCCATATTAGAGCTTCGAGACATAATCAAGCATTGATCCATATTAGAACTTCGAGACATAATAAAGCCTTGATCCATATTAGAGCGTCGAGACATAATCAAGCCTTGATCTATATTACAGCTTCGAGCCATAATAAAGCCTTGATCCATATTAGAGCATCGAGACATAATCAAGCCTTGATCCATATTAGAGCTTTCAACTTTAATCAAACCTTGGTCCACTTTAGAGCTTCGGGTGGTTATCAATCCTTGATTAATATTAGAGCTTCGAGACATATTCAATCCTTGATCCATATTAGAGCTTCGAGACATAATCAAGCATTGATCCATATTAGAACTTCGAGACATAATAAAGCCTTGATCCATATTAGAGCGTCGAGACATAATCAAGCCTTGATCTATATTACAGCTTCGAGCCATAATAAAGCCTTGATCCATATTAGAGCATCGAGACATAATCAAGCCTTGATCCATATTAGAGATTTCAACTTTAATCAAACCTTGGTCCACTTTAGAGCTTCGAGTGGTTATCAATCTTTGATTAATGTTAGAGCTTCGGGCCATAATCAAGCCTTGATCCATATTACAGCTTCGAGACATAATGGAGCTTTGATCCATTTTACAGCTTCGAGCCATAATCAATCCTTGATCCATATTAGAGCTTCGTGCTGTAATTTACACCTTTATCCACTTCAGAGCTTCGAGCCGTAATCAAGCCTTAATCCATATTCGAGTTTAAAGACATAATTAAGCCTTGATCCATGATCAAGCCTTGATCCATTTTAGAGCTTTGAGCCATAATCAATCCTTGATCCACATTTGAGCTTCGAGACATAATCAAGCTGTGATGCATATTAGAGCTTCCAGCCATAATCAATCCTTGATCTATATTACAGCTTCGAGCCATAATCAAACCTTGATCCATTTTACAGCTTCGAGCCATTATCAATCCTTGATCCATATTACATCTTCGAGACATAATCAAGCTTTGATCCACATTAGAGCTTCGAGCCGTAATCAAGCCTTAATCCATATTCGAGTTTAAAGACATAATTAAGCCTTGATCCATGATCAAGCCTTGATCCATTTTACAGCTTTGAGCTATAATCAATCCTTGATCCATATTAGAGCTTCGAGACATAATCAAGCTGTGATGCATATTAGAGCTTCGAGACATAATCAAGCTTTGATCCATATTAGAACTTTGAGACATAATCAATCCTTGATTAATATTAGAGCTTCGAGCCATAATTAAGCCTGGATCCATTTTACAGCTTCGAGCCATAGTCAATCCTCGATCCATATTAGAGCTTCGAGACATAATCAAGCCTTGATCCATATTAGAGCTTCGAGACATAATCATGCCTTGATCTATATTACAGCTTCGAGCCATAATCAAGCCATGATCCATATTAGAGCTTCGAGACATAATTAAGCCTTGATCCATGTTACAGCTTCGAGACATAATCAAGCTTTGATCCACATTAGAGCTTCGAGCTGTAATCAAACCTTGATCCACTTCAGAGCTTCGAGACGTAATCAAGCCTTAATCCATATTCGAGTTTAGACACATAATTAAGCCTTTATCCATAATCAAGCCTTGACCCATTTTACAGCTTCGAGCCATAATCAAGCCTTGATCCATTTTACAGCTTCGAGCCATAATCAATCCTTGATCCATATAAGAGCTTCGAGACATAATCAATCCTTGATCCATATTAGAGCTTCGAGCTGTAATTTAAACCTTGATCCACTTCAGAGCTTTGAGCCGTAATCAAGCCTTAATCCATATTCGAGTTTAGAGGTATAATTAAGCCTTGATCCGTGATCAAGCCTTGATCCATTTTACAGCTTCTAGCCATAATCAATCCTTGATCCATATTAGAGCTTCGAGACATAATCATGCCTTGATCCATATTTGAGCTTCGAGACATAATCAAGCTTTGATCCATATTGGAGCTTTGAGCTTTAATCAAACCTTGATCCACATTAGAGCTTCGGGTTGTTATCAATCCTTGATTAATATTAGAGCTTCGAGCCTTAATCAAGCCTTGATCCACATTAGACCTTTGAGCCATAATAAAGTCTTAATCCACATTTGACTTTAGAGACATAATTAAGCCTTGATCCATGATCAAGCCTTGATCTATTTTACAGCTTCGAGCCTTAACAATCCTTCATCCACATTAGAGCTTCGAGCCATAATCAAGCCTTGATCCATTTTATAGCTTCGAGCCATAATCAAGACTTAATCCATATTAAAGCTTCGAGCTTTAATCAAGCCTTGATACACATTAGAGCTTTGAGCCATAATAAAGTCTTAATCCATATTTGAGTTTAAAGACATAATTAAGCCTTGATCCATGATCAAGCCTTGATCCATTTTACAGCTTCGAGCCATAATCAAGCCTTGATCCATATTAAAGCTTCGAGCTTTAATCAAGCTTTGATCCACATTAGAGCTTTGAGCCATAATAAAGTCTTAATCCATATTTGAGTTTAAAGACATAATTAAGTCTTGCTCCATGATCAAGCCTTGATCCATTTTACAGCTTCGAGACATATTCAATCCTTGATCCATATTAGAGCTTCGAGACATAATCAAGCATTGATCCATATTAGAACTTCGAGACATAATCAAGCCTTGATCCATATTAGAGCTTCGAGACATAATCAAGCCTTGATCCATATGAGAGCTTCGAGGCATAATCAAGCCTTGATCCTTATTACAGCTTCGAGCCATAATCAAGCCTTGATCCATATTAGAGCTTCGAGACATAATCAAGCCTTGATCCATATTAGAGCTTCGAGACATAATCATGCCTTGATTAATATTAGAGCTTCGAGCCAAAATTAAGCCTTGATCCATATTACAGCTTCGAGCCATAGTCAATTCTTGATCCATATTCGAGCTTCGAGACATAATCAAGCTTTGATCCACATTAGAGCTTCGAGCTGTAAACAAACCTTGATCCACTTCAGAGCTTTGAGCCATAATAAAGCCTTAATCCATATTTTAGTTTAGAGACATAATTAAGCCTTGATCCATGATCAAGCCTTGATCCATTTTACAGCTTCGAGCCTTAATCAATCCTTCATCCATATTAGAGCTTCGAGCCATAATCAAGCCTTGATCCATATTAGAGCTTCGAGACATAATCATGCCTTGATCTATATTACAGCTTCGAGCCATAATCAAGCCTTCATCCATTTTACAGCTTCGAGCCATAATCAATCCTTCATCCATATTAGAGCTTCGAGCTATAAGCATGCCTTGATCCACATTAGAGCTTTGAGCTTTAATCAAGCCTTGATCCACATTGGAGCTTTGAGCCATAATAAAGCCTTAAACCATATTTGAGTTTAAAGACATAATTAAGTCTTAATCCATGATCAAGCCTTGATCCATTTTACAGCTTCGAGCCATAATCAATCCTTGATCCATATTAGAGCTTCGAGACATACTCAAGCCTTGATCCATATTAGAGCTTCGAGAAATATTCAATCTTGATCCATATTAGAGCTTCGAGACATAATCAAGCATTGATCCATATTAGAACTTCGAGACATAATCAAGCCTTGATCCATATTACAGCGTCGAGACATAATCAAGCCTTGATCCATATGAGAGCTTCGAGGCATAATCAAGCCTTGATCCTTATTACAGCTTCGAGCCATAATCAAGCCTTGATCCACTTCAGAGCTTCGCGACGTAATCAAGCCTTGATCCATATTAGAGCTTCGAGCCATAATCAAGCCTTGATCCATATCAGAGCTTCGAGCTTTAATCAAGCCTTGATCCACATTGGAGCTTTGAGCCATAATAAAGCCTTAAACCATATTTGAGTTTAAAGACATAATTAAGTCTTGATCCATGATCAAGCCTTGATCCATTTTACAGCTTCGAGCCATAATCAATCCTTGATCCATATTAGAGCTTCGAGACATAATCAAGCCTTGATCCATATTAGAGCTTCGAGACATAATCATGCCTTGATTAATATTAGAGCTTCGAGCCATAATTAAGCCTTGATCCATATTACAGCTTCGAGCCATAGTCAATTCTTGATCCATATTAGAGCTTCGAGACATATTCAATCCTTGATCCATATTAGAGCTTCGAGACATAATCAAGCATTGATCCATATTAGAACTTCGAGACATAATCAAGCCTTGATCCATATTAGAGCTTCGAGACATAATCAAGCCTTGATCCATATTTTAGTTTAGAGACATAATTAAGCCTTGATCCATGATCAAGCCTTGATCCATTTTACAGCTTCGAGCCTTAATCAATCCTTCATCCATATTAGAGCTTCGAGCCATAATCAAGCCTTGATCCATATTAGAGCTTCGAGACATAATCAAGCCTTGATCCACATTAGAGCTTTGAGCCATAATAAAGCCTTAAACCATATTTGAGTTTAAAGACATAATTAAGTCTTGATCCATGATCAAGCCTTGATCCATTTTACAGCTTCGAGCCATAATCAATCCTTGATCCATAATAGAGCTTCGAGACATAATCAAGCCTTGATCCATATTCGAGCTTCGAGACATAATCAAGCCTTGATCTATAATACAGCTTCGAGCCATAAGCAATCCTTGAACAATATTAGAGCTTCGAGCCATAATCAATTCTTGATCCATATTAGAGCTTCGAGACATAATCAAGCCTTGATCCATAATACAGATTCGAGCCATAATCAATCTTTGAACCACATTAGAGCTTTGAGCCATAATAAAGCCTTAATCCATATTTGAATTTAGAGACATAATTTAGCCTTGATCCATATTAGAGCTGCGAGCCGTAGTCAATCCTTGATCCATATTAGAGCTTCGAGACATATTCAATCCTTGATCCATATTAGAGCTTCGAGACATAATCAAGCATTGATCCATATTAGAACTTCGAGACATAATAAAGCCTTGATCCATATTAGAGCGTCGAGACATAATTAAGCCTTGATCTATATTACAGCTTCGAGCCATAATAAAGCCTTGATCCATATTAGAGCATCGAGACATAATCAAGCCTTGATCCATATTAGAGCTTTCAACTTTAATCAAACCTTGGTCCACTTTAGAGCTTCGGGTGGTTATCAATCCTTGATTAATATTAGAGCTTCGAGACATATTCAATCCTTGATCCATATTAGAGCTTCGAGACATAATCAAGCATTGATCCATATTAGAACTTCGAGACATAATAAAGCCTTGATCCATATTAGAGCGTCGGGACATAATCAAGCCTTGATCTATATTACAGCTTCGAGCCATAATAAAGCCTTGATCCATATTAGAGCATCGAGACATAATCAAGCCTTGATCCATATTAGAGATTTCAACTTTAATCAAACCTTGGTCCACTTTAGAGCTTCGAGTGGTTATCAATCTTTGATTAATGTTAGAGCTTCGGGCCATAATCAAGCCTTGATCCATATTACAGCTTCGAGACATAATGAAGCTTTGATCCATTTTACAGCTTCGAGCCATAATCAATCCTTGATCCATATTAGAGCTTCGTGCTGTAATTTACACCTTTATCCACTTCAGAGCTTCGAGCCGTAATCAAGCCTTAATCCATATTCGAGTTTAAAGACATAATTAAGCCTTGATCCATGATCAAGCCTTGATCCATTTTACAGCTTTGAGCCATAATCAATCCTTGATCTATAATACAGCTTCGAGCCATAATCAAACCTTGATCCATTTTACAGCTTCGAGCCATTATCAATCCTTGATCCATATTACATCTTCGAGACATAATCAAGCTTTGATCCACATTAGAGCTTCGAGCCGTAATCAATCCTTGATCTATAATACAGCTTCGAGCCATAATCAAGCCTTGATCTATATTACAGCTTCGAGCCATAATAAAGCCTTGATCCATATTAGAGCATCGAGACATAATCAAGCCTTGATCCATATTAGAGATTTCAACTTTAATCAAACCTTGGTCCACTTTAGAGCTTCGAGTGGTTATCAATCTTTGATTAATGTTAGAGCTTCGGGCCATAATCAAGCCTTGATCCATATTACAGCTTCGAGACATAATGAAGCTTTGATCCATTTTACAGCTTCGAGCCATAATCAATCCTTGATCCATATTAGAGCTTCGTGCTGTAATTTACACCTTTATCCACTTCAGAGCTTCGAGCCGTAATCAAGCCTTAATCCATATTCGAGTTTAAAGACATAATTAAGCCTTGATCCATGATCAAGCCTTGATCCATTTTACAGCTTTGAGCCATAATCAATCCTTGATCTATAATACAGCTTCGAGCCATAATCAAACCTTGATCCATTTTACAGCTTCGAGCCATAATCAATCCTTGATCCATATAAGAGCTTCGAGACATAATCAATCCTTGATCCATATTAGAGCTTCCAGCCATAATCAATCCTTGATCTATAATACAGCTTCGAGCCATAATCAAACCTTGATCCATTTTACAGCTTCGAGCCATTATCAATCCTTGATCCATATTACATCTTCGAGACATAATCAAGCTTTGATCCACATTAGAGCTTCGAGCCGTAATCAAGCCTAAATCCATATTCGAGTTTACAGACATAATTAAGCCTTGATCCATGATCAAGCCTTGATCCATTTTACAGCTTTGAGCCATAATCAATCCTTGATCCATATTAGAGCTTCGAGACATAATCAAGCTGTGATGCATATTAGAGCTTCGAGACATAATCAAGCTTTGATCCATATTAGAACTTTGAGACATAATCAATCCTTGATTAATATTAGAGCTTCGAGCCATATTCAATCCTTGATCCATATTAGAGCTTCGAGACATAATCAAGCATTGATCCATATTAGAACTTCGAGACATAATAAAGCCTTGATCCATATTAGAGCGTCGAGACATAATCAAGCCTTGATCTATATTACAGCTTCGAGCCATAATAAAGCCTTGATCCATATTAGAGCATCGAGACATAATCAAGCCTTGATCCATATTAGAGATTTCAACTTTAATCAAACCTTGGTCCACTTTAGAGCTTCGAGTGGTTATCAATCCTTGATTAATATTAGAGCTTCGAGACATATTCAATCCTTGATCCATATTAGAGCTTCGAGACATAATCAAGCATTGATCCATATTAGAACTTCGAGACATAATAAAGCCTGGATCCATATTAGAGCGTCGAGACATAATCAAGCCTTGATCTATATTACAGCTTCGAGCCATAATAAAGCCTTGATCCATATTAGAGCATCGAGACATAATCAAGCCTTGATCCATATTAGAGATTTCAACTTTAATCAAACCTTGGTCCACTTTAGAGCTTCGAGTGGTTATCAATCTTTGATTAATGTTAGAGCTTCGGGCCATAATCAAGCCTTGATCCATATTACAGCTTCGAGACATAATGAAGCTTTGATCCATTTTACAGCTTCGAGCCATAATCAATCCTTGATCCATATTAGAGCTTCGTGCTGTAATTTACACCTTTATCCACTTCAGAGCTTCGAGCCGTAATCAAGCCTTAATCCATATTCGAGTTTAAAGACATAATTAAGCCTTGATCCATGATCAAGCCTTGATCCATTTTACAGCTTTGAGCCATAATCAATCCTTGATCCACATTAGAGCTTCGAGACATAATCAAGCTGTGATGCATATTAGAGCTTCGAGACATAATCAAGTTTTGATCCATATTAGAACTTTGAGACATAATCAAGCCTTGATCCATATTAGAGCTTCGAGCCATAATCAAGCATTGATTCATTTTACAGCTTCGAGCCATAATCAATCCTTGATCCATATAAGAGCTTCGAGACATAATCAATCCTTGATCCATATTAGAGCTTCCAGCCATAATCAATCCTTGATCTATAATACAGCTTCGAGCCATAATCAAACCTTGATCCATTTTACAGCTTCGAGCCATTATCAATCCTTGATCCATATTACATCTTCGAGACATAATCAAGCTTTGATCCACATTAGAGCTTCGAGCTGTAATCAAGCCTTAATCCATATTCGAGTTTACAGACATAATTAAGCCTTGATCCATGATCAAGCCTTGATCCATTTTACAGCTTTGAGCCATAATCAATCCTTGATCCATATTAGACCTTCGAGACATAATCAAGCTGTGATGCATATTAGAGCTTCGAGACATAATCAAGCTTTGATCCATATTAGAACTTTGAGACATAATCAATCCTTGATTAATATTAGAGCTTCGAGCCATAATTAAGCCTGGATCCATTTTACAGCTTCGAGCCATAGTCAATCCTCGATCCATATTAGAGCTTCGAGACATAATCAAGCCTTGATCCATATTAGAGCTTCGAGACATAATCATGCCTTGATCTATATTACAGCTTCGAGCCATAATCAAGCCATGATCCATATTAGAGCTTCGAGACATAATTAAGCCTTGATCCATGTTACAGCTTCGAGACATAATCAAGCTTTGATCCACATTAGAGCTTCGAGCTGTAATCAAACCTTGATCCACTTCAGAGCTTCGAGACGTAATCAAGCCTTAATCCATATTCGAGTTTAGACACATAATTAAGCCTTTATCCATAATCAAGCCTTGACCCATTTTACAGCTTCGAGCCATAATCAAGCCTTGATCCATTTTACAGCTTCGAGCCATAATCAATCCTTGATCCATATAAGAGCTTCGAGACATAATCAATCCTTGATCCATATTAGAGCTTCGAGCTGTAATTTAAACCTTGATCCACTTCAGAGCTTTGAGCCGTAATCAAGCCTTAATCCATATTCGAGTTTAGAGGTATAATTAAGCCTTGATCCCTGATCAAGCCTTGATCCATTTTACAGCTTCTAGCCATAATCAATCCTTGATCCATATTAGAGCTTCGAGACATAATCAAGCCTTGATCCATATTAGAGCTTCGAGACATAATCATGCCTTGATCTATATTACAGCTTCGAGCCATAATCAAGCCATGATCCATATTAGAGCTTCGAGACATAATTAAGCCTTGATCCATGTTACAGCTTCGAGACATAATCAAGCTTTGATCCACATTAGAGCTTCGAGCTGTAAACAAACCTTGATCCACTTCAGAGCTTTGAGCCATAATAAAGCCTTAATCCATATTTTAGTTTAGAGACATAATTAAGCCTTGATCCATGATCAAGCCTTGATCCATTTTACAGCTTCGAGCCTTAATCAATCCTTCATCCATATTAGAGCTTCGAGCCATAATCAAGCCTTGATCCATATTAGAGCTTCGAGACATAATCATGCCTTGATCTATATTACAGCTTCGAGCCATAATCAAGCCTTCATCCATTTTACAGCTTCGAGCCATAATCAATCCTTCATCCATATTAGAGCTTCGAGCTATAAGCATGCCTTGATCCACATTAGAGCTTTGAGCTTTAATCAAGCCTTGATCCACATTGGAGCTTTGAGCCATAATAAAGCCTTAAACCATATTTGAGTTTAAAGACATAATTAAGTCTTAATCCATGATCAAGCCTTGATCCATTTTACAGCTTCGAGCCATAATCAATCCTTGATCCATATTAGAGCTTCGAGACATAATCAAGCCTTGATCCATATTAGAGCTTCGAGAAATATTCAATCTTGATCCATATTAGAGCTTCGAGACATAATCAAGCATTGATCCATATTAGAACTTCGAGACATAATCAAGCCTTGATCCATATTAGAGCGTCGAGACATAATCAAGCCTTGATCCATATGAGAGCTTCGAGGCATAATCAAGCCTTGATCCTTATTACAGCTTCGAGCCATAATCAAGCCTTGATCCACTTCAGAGCTTCGCGACGTAATCAAGCCTTGATCCATATTAGAGCTTCGAGCCATAATCAAGCCTTGATCCATATCAGAGCTTCGAGCTTTAATCAAGCCTTGATCCACATTGGAGCTTTGAGCCATAATAAAGCCTTAAACCATATTTGAGTTTAAAGACATAATTAAGTCTTGATCCATGATCAAGCCTTGATCCATTTTACAGCTTCGAGCCATAATCAATCCTTGATCCATATTAGAGCTTCGAGACATAATCAAGCCTTGATCCATATTAGAGCTTCGAGACATAATCATGCCTTGATTAATATTAGAGCTTCGAGCCATAATTAAGCCTTGATCCATATTACAGCTTCGAGCCATAGTCAATTCTTGATCCATATTAGAGCTTCGAGACATATTCAATCCTTGATCCATATTAGAGCTTCGAGACATAATCAAGCATTGATCCATATTAGAACTTCGAGACATAATCAAGCCTTGATCCATATTAGAGCTTCGAGACATAATCAAGCCTTGATCCATATTTTAGTTTAGAGACATAATTAAGCCTTGATCCATGATCAAGCCTTGATCCATTTTACAGCTTCGAGCCTTAATCAATCCTTCATCCATATTAGAGCTTCGAGCCATAATCAAGCCTTGATCCATATTAGAGCTTCGAGACATAATCAAGCCTTGATCCACATTAGAGCTTTGAGCCATAATAAAGCCTTAAACCATATTTGAGTTTAAAGACATAATTAAGTCTTGATCCATGATCAAGCCTTGATCCATTTTACAGCTTCGAGCCATAATCAATCCTTGATCCATAATAGAGCTTCGAGACATAATCAAGCCTTGATCCATATTCGAGCTTCGAGACATAATCAAGCCTTGATCTATAATACAGCTTCGAGCCATAAGCAATCCTTGAACAATATTAGAGCTTCGAGCCATAATCAATTCTTGATCCATATTAGAGCTTCGAGACATAATCAAGCCTTGATCCATAATACAGATTCGAGCCATAATCAATCCTTGAACCACATTAGAGCTTTGAGCCATAATAAAGCCTTAATCCATATTTGAATTTAGAGACATAATTTAGCCTTGATCCATATTAGAGCTGCGAGCCGTAGTCAATCCTTGATCCATATTAGAGCTTCGAGACATATTCAATCCTTGATCCATATTAGAGCTTTGAGACATAATCAAGCATTGATCCATATTAGAACTTCGAGACATAATAAAGCCTTGATCCATATTAGAGCGTCGAGACATAATTAAGCCTTGATCTATATTACAGCTTCGAGCCATAATAAAGCCTTGATCCATATTAGAGCATCGAGACATAATCAAGCCTTGATCCATATTAGAGCTTTCAACTTTAATCAAACCTTGGTCCACTTTAGAGCTTCGGGTGGTTATCAATCCTTGATTAATATTAGAGCTTCGAGACATATTCAATCCTTGATCCATATTAGAGCTTCGAGACATAATCAAGCATTGATCCATATTAGAACTTCGAGACATAATAAAGCCTTGATCCATATTAGAGCGTCGGGACATAATCAAGCCTTGATCTATATTACAGCTTCGAGCCATAATAAAGCCTTGATCCATATTAGAGCATCGAGACATAATCAAGCCTTGATCCATATTAGAGATTTCAACTTTAATCAAACCTTGGTCCACTTTAGAGCTTCGAGTGGTTATCAATCTTTGATTAATGTTAGAGCTTCGGGCCATAATCAAGCCTTGATCCATATTAGAGCTTCGAGACATAATCAAGCATTGATCCATATTAGAACTTCGAGACATAATAAAGCCTGGATCCATATTAGAGCGTCGAGACATAATCAAGCCTTGATCTATATTACAGCTTCGAGCCATAATAAAGCCTTGATCCATATTAGAGCATCGAGACATAATCAAGCCTTGATCCATATTAGAGATTTCAACTTTAATCAAACCTTGGTCCACTTTAGAGCTTCGAGTGGTTATCAATCTTTGATTAATGTTAGAGCTTCGGGCCATAATCAAGCCTTGATCCATATTACAGCTTCGAGACATAATGAAGCTTTGATCCATTTTACAGCTTCGAGCCATAATCAATCCTTGATCCATATTAGAGCTTCGTGCTGTAATTTACACCTTTATCCACTTCAGAGCTTCGAGCCGTAATCAAGCCTTAATCCATATTCGAGTTTAAAGACATAATTAAGCCTTGATCCATGATCAAGCCTTGATCCATTTTACAGCTTTGAGCCATAATCAATCCTTGATCTATAATACAGCTTCGAGCCATAATCAAACCTTGATCCATTTTACAGCTTCGAGCCATTATCAATCCTTGATCCATATTACATCTTCGAGACATAATCAAGCTTTGATCCACATTAGAGCTTCGAGCCGTAATCAATCCTTGATCTATAATACAGCTTCGAGCCATAATCAAGCCTTGATCTATATTACAGCTTCGAGCCATAATAAAGCCTTGATCCATATTAGAGCATCGAGACATAATCAAGCCTTGATCCATATTAGAGATTTCAACTTTAATCAAACCTTGGTCCACTTTAGAGCTTCGAGTGGTTATCAATCTTTGATTAATGTTAGAGCTTCGGGCCATAATCAAGCCTTGATCCATATTACAGCTTCGAGACATAATGAAGCTTTGATCCATTTTACAGCTTCGAGCCATAATCAATCCTTGATCCATATTAGAGCTTCGTGCTGTAATTTACACCTTTATCCACTTCAGAGCTTCGAGCCGTAATCAAGCCTTAATCCATATTCGAGTTTAAAGACATAATTAAGCCTTGATCCATGATCAAGCCTTGATCCATTTTACAGCTTTGAGCCATAATCAATCCTTGATCTATAATACAGCTTCGAGCCATAATCAAACCTTGATCCATTTTACAGCTTCGAGCCATAATCAATCCTTGATCCATATAAGAGCTTCGAGACATAATCAATCCTTGATCCATATTAGAGCTTCCAGCCATAATCAATCCTTGATCTATAATACAGCTTCGAGCCATAATCAAACCTTGATCCATTTTACAGCTTCGAGCCATTATCAATCCTTGATCCATATTACATCTTCGAGACATAATCAAGCTTTGATCCACATTAGAGCTTCGAGCCGTAATCAAGCCTAAATCCATATTCGAGTTTACAGACATAATTAAGCCTTGATCCATGATCAAGCCTTGATCCATTTTACAGCTTTGAGCCATAATCAATCCTTGATCCATATTAGAGCTTCGAGACATAATCAAGCTGTGATGCATATTAGAGCTTCGAGACATAATCAAGCTTTGATCCATATTAGAACTTTGAGACATAATCAATCCTTGATTAATATTAGAGCTTCGAGCCATATTCAATCCTTGATCCATATTAGAGCTTCGAGACATAATCAAGCATTGATCCATATTAGAACTTCGAGACATAATAAAGCCTTGATCCATATTAGAGCGTCGAGACATAATCAAGCCTTGATCTATATTACAGCTTCGAGCCATAATAAAGCCTTGATCCATATTAGAGCATCGAGACATAATCAAGCCTTGATCCATATTAGAGATTTCAACTTTAATCAAACCTTGGTCCACTTTAGAGCTTCGAGTGGTTATCAATCCTTGATTAATATTAGAGCTTCGAGACATATTCAATCCTTGATCCATATTAGAGCTTCGAGACATAATCAAGCATTGATCCATATTAGAACTTCGAGACATAATAAAGCCTTGATCCATATTAGAGCGTCGAGACATAATCAAGCCTTGATCTATATTACAGCTTCGAGCCATAATAAAGCCTTGATCCATATTAGAGCATCGAGACATAATCAAGCCTTGATCCATATTAGAGATTTCAACTTTAATCAAACCTTGGTCCACTTTAGAGCTTCGAGTGGTTATCAATCTTTGATTAATGTTAGAGCTTCGGGCCATAATCAAGCCTTGATCCATATTACAGCTTCGAGACATAATGAAGCTTTGATCCATTTTACAGCTTCGAGCCATAATCAATCCTTGATCCATATTAGAGCTTCGTGCTGTAATTTACACCTTTATCCACTTCAGAGCTTCGAGCCGTAATCAAGCCTTAATCCATATTCGAGTTTAAAGACATAATTAAGCCTTGATCCATGATCAAGCCTTGATCCATTTTACAGCTTTGAGCCATAATCAATCCTTGATCCACATTAGAGCTTCGAGACATAATCAAGCTGTGATGCATATTAGAGCTTCGAGACATAATCAAGTTTTGATCCATATTAGAACTTTGAGACATAATCAAGCCTTGATCCATATTAGAGCTTCGAGCCATAATCAAGCATTGATTCATTTTACAGCTTCGAGCCATAATCAATCCTTGATCCATATAAGAGCTTCGAGACATAATCAATCCTTGATCCATATTAGAGCTTCCAGCCATAATCAATCCTTGATCTATAATACAGCTTCGAGCCATAATCAAACCTTGATCCATTTTACAGCTTCGAGCCATTATCAATCCTTGATCCATATTACATCTTCGAGACATAATCAAGCTTTGATCCACATTAGAGCTTCGAGCTGTAATCAAGCCTTAATCCATATTCGAGTTTACAGACATAATTAAGCCTTGATCCATGATCAAGCCTTGATCCATTTTACAGCTTTGAGCCATAATCAATCCTTGATCCATATTAGACCTTCGAGACATAATCAAGCTGTGATGCATATTAGAGCTTCGAGACATAATCAAGCTTTGATCCATATTAGAACTTTGAGACATAATCAATCCTTGATTAATATTAGAGCTTCGAGCCATAATTAAGCCTGGATCCATTTTACAGCTTCGAGCCATAGTCAATCCTCGATCCATATTAGAGCTTCGAGACATAATCAAGCCTTGATCCATATTAGAGCTTCGAGACATAATCATGCCTTGATCTATATTACAGCTTCGAGCCATAATCAAGCCATGATCCATATTAGAGCTTCGAGACATAATTAAGCCTTGATCCATGTTACAGCTTCGAGACATAATCAAGCTTTGATCCACATTAGAGCTTCGAGCTGTAATCAAACCTTGATCCACTTCAGAGCTTCGAGACGTAATCAAGCCTTAATCCATATTCGAGTTTAGACACATAATTAAGCCTTTATCCATAATCAAGCCTTGACCCATTTTACAGCTTCGAGCCATAATCAAGCCTTGATCCATTTTACAGCTTCGAGCCATAATCAATCCTTGATCCATATAAGAGCTTCGAGACATAATCAATCCTTGATCCATATTAGAGCTTCGAGCTGTAATTTAAACCTTGATCCACTTCAGAGCTTTGAGCCGTAATCAAGCCTTAATCCATATTCGAGTTTAGAGGTATAATTAAGCCTTGATCCCTGATCAAGCCTTGATCCATTTTACAGCTTCTAGCCATAATCAATCCTTGATCCATATTAGAGCTTCGAGACATAATCATGCCTTGATCCATATTTGAGCTTCGAGACATAATCAAGCTTTGATCCATATTAGAGCTTTGAGCTTTAATCAAACCTTGATCCACATTAGAGCTTGGGGTTGTTATCAATCCTTGATTAATATTAGAGCTTCGAGCCTTAATCAAGCCTTGATCCATATTACAGCTTCGAGACATAATGAAGCTTTGATCCACATTAGAGCTTCGAGCTGTAATCAAAAATTGATCCACTTCAGAGCTTCGAGACGTAATCAAGCCTTAATCCATATTCGAGATTAGAGACATAATTAAGCCTTGATCCATTTTACAGCTTCGAGCCATAATCAATCCTTTATCCATATTCCAGCTTTGATCAATATTTGAGCATCGAGCTGTAATTTAAACCTTTATCCACTTCAGAGCTTCGAGCCGTAATCAAGCCTTAATCCATATTCGAGTTTAGAGACATAATTAAGCCTTGATCCATGATCAAGCCTTAATCCATTTTACAGCTTCGAGCCATAATCAATCCTTGACCCATATTGGAGCTTCGAGCCATAATCAAGCCGTAATCCATATTCGAGTTTAGAGACATAATTAAGCCTTGATCCATGATCAAGCCTTGATCCATTTTATAGCTTCGAGCCATAGTCAATCCTTGATCCATATTAGAGCTTCAAGCCATAATCAAGCCATAATCCGTATTTAAGTTTAGAGACATAATTAAACCTTGATCCATGATCAAGCCTTGATCCATTTTATAGCTTCGAGCCATAATCAAAACTTAATCCATATTAAAGCTTCGAGCTTTAATCAAGCCTTGATACACATTAGAGCTTTGAGCCATAATAAAGTCTTAATCCATATTTGAGTTTAAAGACATAATTAAGCCTTGATCCATGATCAAGCCTTGATCCATTTTACAGCTTCGAGCCATAATCAAGCCTTGATCCATATTAAAGCTTCGAGCTTTAATCAAGCTTTGATCCACATTAGAGCTTTGAGCCATAATAAAGTCTTAATCCATATTTGAGTTTAAAGACATAATTAAGTCTTGCTCCATGATCAAGCCTTGATCCATTTTACAGCTTCGAGACATATTCAATCCTTGATCCATATTAGAGCTTCGAGACATAATCAAGCATTGATCCATATTAGAACTTCGAGACATAATCAAGCCTTGATCCATATTAGAGCTTCGAGACATAATCAAGCCTTGATCCATATGAGAGCTTCGAGGCATAATCAAGCCTTGATCCTTATTACAGCTTCGAGCCATAATCAAGCCTTGATCCATATTAGAGCTTCGAGACATAATCAAGCCTTGATCCATATTAGAGCTTCGAGACATAATCATGCCTTGATTAATATTAGAGCTTCGAGCCAAAATTAAGCCTTGATCCATATTACAGCTTCGAGCCATAGTCAATTCTTGATCCATATTCGAGCTTCGAGACATAATCAAGCTTTGATCCACATTAGAGCTTCGAGCTGTAATCAAACCTTGATCCACTTCAGAGCTTTGAGCCATAATAAAGCCTTAATCCATATTTTAGTTTAGAGACATAATTAAGCCTTGTTCCATGATCAAGCCTTGATCCATTTTACAGCTTCGAGCCTTAATCAATCCTTCTTCCATATTAGAGCTTCGAGCCATAATCAAGCCTTGATCCATATTAGAGCTTCGAGACATAATCATGCCTTGATCTATATTACAGCTTCGAGCCATAATCAAGCCTTCATCCATTTTACAGCTTCGAGCCATAATCAATCCTTCATCCATATTAGAGCTTCGAGCTATAAGCATGCCTTGATCCACATTAGAGCTTTGAGCTTTAATCAAACCTTGATCCTCTTTAGAGCTTCGGGTTGTTATCAATCCTTGATCCATATTAGAGCTTCGAGACATAATCAAGCCTTGAATCATAATACAGCTTCGAGACATAATCAAGCTTTGATCCACATTAGAGCTTCGAGCTGTAATCAAACCTTGATCCACTTCAGAGCTTCGAGACGTAATTAAGCCTTAATCCATACTCGAGTTTAGGGACATAATTATGCTTTTATCCATGATCAAGGCTTGATCCATTTTACAGCTTTGTGCCATAATCAATCCTTGATCCATATTAGAGCTTCGAGCCATATTCCAGCTTTGATCCATTTTACAGCTTCAAGCCAAAATCAATCCTTGATCCATATTAGAGCTTCGAGACATAATCAAGCATTGATCCATATTAGAGCTTTGAGACATAATCATGCCTTGATCAATATTATTGCTTCGAGCCACAATCAAGCCTTGATCCATGTTAGAGCTTCGACCTTTAATCAAGCCTTGATCCACATAAGAGCTTTGACCCATAATAAAGCCTTAATCCATATATGAAGTTAGAGACATAAGTAAGCCATGATCCATGATCAAGCCTCGATCCATTTTATAGCTTCGAGCCATAATCAATCCTTGATTCATATTAGAGCTTCGAGCCTTAATCAAGCCTTGATCCACATTAGAGCTTTGAGCCATAATCAATCCTTGATCCATATTACAGCTTCGAGCTATAAGCATGCCTTGATCCACATTAGAGCTTTGAGCTTTTATCAAATCTTGATCCACTTTAGAGCTTCGGGTTGTTATCAATCCTTGATCCATATTAGAGCTTCGAGACATAATTAAGCCTTGATCCATATTACAGCTTCGAGACATAATCAAGCTTTGATTCATATTATAGCTTTGAGACATAATCAAGCGTTGATTCATATTAGAGCTTCGAGCTGTAATCAAACCTTGATCTACTTCAGAGCTTCGTGCCGCAATCAAGCCTTATTCCATATTCAAATTTAGAGACATAATTAAGCCTTGATCCACATTAGAGCTTCAAGCCATAATAAAGCCTTAATCCTTATTAGATATTCGAGCCATAATCAATTCTTGATCCATATTAGAGCTTCGAGACATAATAAAGCCTGGATCCAAATTACAGCTTCGAGATATATGCCAGCTTTGATTCATATTTGAGCTTCGAGCTGTAATTTAAACCCTGATCCACTTCAGAGCTTCGAGCCATAATCAAGCCTTGATCCATATTAGAGCTTCGAGACATAATCATGCCTTGATCTATATTACAGCTTCGAGCCATAATCAAGCCTTCATCCATTTTACAGCTTCGAGCCATAATCAATCCTTCATCCATATTAGAGCTTCGAGCTATAAGCATGCCTTGATACACATTAGAGCTTTGAGCTTTAATCAAACCTTGATCCACTTTAGAGCTTCGGGTTGTTATCAATCCTTGATCCATATTAGAGCTTCGAGACATAATCAAGCCTTGAATCATAATACAGCTTCGAGACATAATCAAGCTTTGATCCACATTAGAGCTTCGAGCTGTAATCAAACCTTGATCCACTTCAGAGCTTCGAGACGTAATCAAGCCTTAATCCATACTCGAGTTTAGGGACATAATTATGCTTTTATCCATGATCAAGGCTTGATCCATTTTACAGCTTTGTGCCATAATCAATCCTTGATCCATATTAGAGCTTCGAGACATAATAAAGCCTGGATCCATATTACAGCTTCGAGAAATATTCCAGCTTTGATCCATATTTGAGCTTCGAGCTGTAATTTAAACCTTGATCCACATCAGAGCTTCGAGCCGTAATCAAGCCTTAATCCATATTCGAGTTTAGAGACATAATTAAGCCTTGATCTGGGATTAAGCCTTGATCCATTTTATAGCTTCGAGCCATAATCAATCATTGATTCATAGAGCTTCGAGCCATATTCCAGCTTTGATCCATTTTACACCTTCAAGCCATAATCAATCCTTGATCCATATTAGAGCTTCGAGACGTAATCAAGCCTTGATCCATATTAGAGCTTTGAGACATAATCATGCCTTGATCAATATTATTGCTTCGAGCCACAATCAAGCCTTGATCCATGTTAGAGCTTCGACCTTTAATCAAGCCTTGATCCACATAAGAGCTTTGACCCATAATAAAGCCTTAATCCATATATGAAGTTAGAGACATAAGTAAGCCATGATCCATGATCAAGCCTTGATCCATTTTATAGCTTCGAGCCATAATCAATCCTTGATTCATATTAGAGCTTCGAGCCTTAATCAAGCCTTGATCCACATTAGAGCTTTGAGCCATAATAAAGCCTTAATCTATATTTGAGTTTAGAGACATAATTAAGCCTTGATCTATGATCAAGCCTTGATCCATTTTACAGCTTCGAGCCATAATCAATCCTTGATCCATATTAGAGCTTCGAGACATAATCAAGCCATGATCCATATTAGTGCTTCGAGACATAATCATGCCTTGATCTATATTACACCTTCGAGCCATAATCAAGCCTTCATCCATTTTACAGCTTCGAGCCATAATCAATCCTTGATCCATATTACAGCTTCGAGCTATAAGCATGCCTTGATCCACATTAGAGCTTTGAGCTTTAATCAAATCTTGATCCACTTTAGAGCTTCGGGTTGTTATCAATCCTTGATCCATATTAGAGCTTCGAGACATAATCAAGCCCTGATCCATATTACAGCTTCGAGACATAATCAAGCTTTGATCCATATTATAGCTTTGAGACATAATCAAGCTTTGATTCATATTAGAGCTTCGAGCTGTAATCAAACCTTGATCCACTTCAGAGCTTCGTGCCGCAATCAAGCCTTATTCCATATTCGAGTTTAGAGACATAATTAAGCCTTGATCCACATTAGAGCTTCAAGCCATAATAAAGCCTTAATCCTTATTAGATATTCGAGCCATAATCAATTCTTGATCCATATTAGAGCTTCGAGACATAATAAAGCCTGGATCCAAATTACAGCTTCGAGACATATGCCAGCTTTGATTCATATTTGAGCTTCGAGCTGTAATTTAAACCCTGATCCACTTCAGAGCTTCGAGTCATTATAAAGCTTTTATCCATATTTGAGTTTAGAGACATAATTAAGCCTTGATCCATGATCAAGCCTTGATCCATTTTACAGCTTCGAGCCATAATCAATCCTTGATCCATATTAGAGCTTTGAGACATAATAAAGCATCGATCCATATTAGAGCTTCGAGCTTTAATCAAGCCTTGATCCACATTAGAGCTTTGAGCCATAATAAAGCCTTAATCCATATTTGAGTTTAAAGACATAATTAAGCCTTGATCCATGATCAAGCCTTGATCCATTTTACAGCTTCGAGCCATAATCAATCCTTGATCCATATTAGAGCTTCGAGACATAATCAAGCTTTGATACATATTAGAGCTTTGAGCTTTAATCAAACCTTGATCTATATTACAGCTTCGAGCTATAATCAAGCCTTGATCCATATTAAAGCTTCGAGCTTTAATCAAGCCTTGATCCACATTAGAGCTTTTAGCCATAATAAAGCCTTAATCCATATTTGAGTTTAGAGACATAATTAAGCCTTGATCCATTTTACAGCTTCGAGCCTTAATCAATCCTTGATCCATATTAGAGCTTCGAGCCATAATCAAGCCTTGATCCATATTAGAGCTTCGAGACATAATAAAGCCTGGATCCATATTACAGCTTCGAGACATTATCAAGCTTTGATCCATATTTGAGCTTCGAGCTGTAATTTAAACCTTGATCCACTTCAGAGCTTCGAGTCATAATTAATTCTTGATCCATATTAGAGCTTCGAAACATAATCGAGCCTTGATCTATATTACAGCTTCGAGACATAATCAAGCTTTGATCCATATTAGAGCTACGAGCTATTATCATGCCTGTATCCGTATTAGAGCTTCAAGCAATCATTAACTGTTGAGCCATAATCTATCCTTAATCCATATTCAAGTTTCGAGCCAAGATTAATTGTTGAGCCATAATCAAGCTTTGATCCATATTAGAGCTTCGGGCCATAATCAAGCCTTGATCCTCATTAGAGCTTTGAGCCATAATCAAGCCTTGATCCATAATCGAGTTGTAAACCATGATTAACTGTTGAGCCATAATGAAGCCTTGATCCATGTTACAGCTTCGAGCCATAATCAAGCCTTGATCCATATTAGAGCTTCAAGCCATACTCAAGCCTTGAGCCAAGATCAAGCCTTAAGCCAAGATCAAACTTCGAGCCAAGATTAAACTTTGATTAAGCCCATAGTCATCACAAGCTTTGAGCCTTTGCATGAAGTCTTGAGCCTTGAGCCATGAGCAAGCTTTGCTTTTTTCACTCATGTTTTGAGGCTTAACATAATGTAGCTTAAAAAGTATTGATTTTCGAGGTTTTTGCTATTAACATTTTTTGTTCAGAAGGTTATAAGCTACAAAACTTCGAAGTTTGAACAAATTTGACAGAAACTTTTTTTCAATGTATTTTGTGCGGGGTCGTTTGTATGAAATTTAGAAATGTTTGTTGTAGTTTTTCAAAATTATATATGATAATTGCTTTTAAACATTTTTATATAAAATTCGGAACAAAAATTTTTAACAGCGTAGCGTTTAATTTGCTTCCCTCTCGAAATATAAAAATATTAGTTTTTAATAGTGTTTGATATTTAATCGTATTGCAAATATTGGGTTTGCAAATAAAAATATCAGAATTCATTATAAACTTCTGTTTCCTAAAAATTACAATGGTAGATAAAAAGTAACACTACTTCTTTGAATATTTATATTGAAAACTATCATCATCGTATACATCGTTTATCCTTAAATTCTTCCATTTTATTAGAAATATCGAAATACGATACCCCAGTAGTACGTAATATTACGAACATTACAAAATTATTCTAGAACCATTGGTAACATTGAAGCAATATTGATAATGTTACAGCAGTTCTCTTAATATTGCTGTAATATTACGTGCTACTTGGGTAGAGTAATTCTCGTAACTAACAGTTTCTGCGTAGCTGCTTTGAATATAGTAACAAATTAATAAAGAATTTTAAAAATTTCTTTATTGCTTCCTCATATAGAGGAGATATTGGATTGCCAAAATATTTTGACTTCTATTTTTTGACTTATCTTTATGTTATTTTTAACTTCAGGAGTTCAAAAATGACATTTTTAAAAATGTCATTCCGTTTGTGTGTAAACATCATATTTTCATAAATATCTTTAAATTATAAAGAGCTTTTGGGCTGAATATTTTTAAAAGTTCCAATCTTTATGAATTATGTGCAAAATTTCCATTAAAATCAGACAAATCGTTCCTAAGATATAAAAGTTTAAAAAAATTTACATTAAAATTAAATTGATTATAAAAAATAAACAAATGAATATTTTAAAATAAAACTTAGTGGTCGTTTGTGTCTCTATTAGTACTTTATTTTTATAAAGTTGGTTATTCAAATTTCAAACTTTGGGAAATCCGAAGCTCACTTCAGTAATTCTTACCCAACTACACTGAAAAAAAATATTATATTATTATATTATATGTATATATTATATATATTAACTGCTTTTTTATCAGACTTTTAACATTATTTATAAACATATTCACACAGTTTTTATTCACAACACAACACTCAATTTTATTATTTTATATAACGCTTAAAACGAAGAATAATAGATATTCGCTCGCATGTGAGATCGAACTCACGTCTCCCCGCGCCCATAACGCTGACCACAAGACTACACTGAAAAAAAAATTTATTTGATTTAAATAACCGATTATTATTTGTGTATAATCAAATAAATATTAACTTGAATCAGATAATTTTTATTTAAATCAAATAAATTGTATTTAAATCAAATAAATTGTATTTAAATCAAATATTTCAGTATTTGAAGCAAATACTTATTAATTGATTCAAATAAAACTTATTTGATTCTAGTAAATATTTATTTGATTATAGATAAATTATTGGTTATTTGAATCAAATAAATTTTTTTATTGTATAAACGCACCTATTTAAACCACACTGCAACTGAGACTTGGTGAGAACCCTAGCTGATCTACTATATCAAACACAATATAACACATTTAATTGTCGAAATATTTTTTATTTGCATTAAATAAATGAAATATTTAAGTGAAATAAATAAATGAACAGTTTCAAGTAATTCATTATTTTTGTTTCAAATAATTAATTGATTGATAGAATTTTTTTTATTTGTCTTGATAAAATAGTGTATTTGCTTTGAATAATGAATTATTCAGATTAAATAATTAAGTTTATTAGAATCAATAAAATAAAATTATTGTGTCAAATAATTTTTATTTGCATTAAATATACGAAGTATTTGAATAAAATAAATGAAAGAATAGTTTCAAGTAACTCATTATTAGTATTAAATAGATTCATTTCTTCAATTCAAATAATTATTTAATTGAATCAAATATGATTTATTTGTTTTAAATAAGTGTGGTTCAAATACATATTTTTTTGATCCAATTAAAAAATATTTGAATCAATTAAACATTTTTCAAATAATTTGAATTATTTGAATTATATAAATTTTTTTTCAGTGTATCATTATTATTTTGTAGAGCATTAATAAACGCTTCGATTGACCTACTTTTTGAAGCCAATTCGATTAGAAATAAAGAAGTTATTGATATTTTAGAAAACAGAAATTGTGATGGAAATTTAGAAAAAAAAATTTTTAATGTAGAAGTATAACTTTGAAAAGTTGAAAAATATCATTTTCCAAATCATTTGTAAAATTTTAGAAAAGTAAATAATTAAAGTCATAATATACAATAAAAATCAAAATCGCTTATGTATCGAAACTGAATTTTTAATCAAATAAAGAGAAAAAAATATTACAGCAATTGAGAATAATTGTTCAAAATTTATACTTTATTATTATTAACATCTCTATGAGGAAGCAAAGTATTCATGAAATGAACACAACGAGATTTACGAAAACGAATGAAATAAGCACCAAAAATATAACAAAAATATATAACTTCTTATTTGGGCGATGTTTGCAAATCTTCAGATTCACCCCAAAAAATTAATCAAGGTATAAAAAATTTTTTTTCTGAAAGTTTGAAGCAAATCGAACAATATTAACCCTTTAAGGACCAAATGTACAAAAATTTTACCTGAACTTTGACAAAACTTTTTAGTATGAAAACGGAGAGATAAAAATTTTACAATATACATTTCTTAAAACTCTGAAATTTCTCTTTCGAATGCCGCAATAAAAATGTTGCAAATTCATAAAAGTAGATATACAGTGCCGGTTCTGGACCCACTAGTATTGGTGCGTGTCCGTGTGAGGGGCAGGGAGGGGTGAGGGGGATGCAGGATGGGGGAGAGGGGGTATTTATCTATTATTATTATTTATCTATTATTATTAGTTGGTGAGTATCCGTATAAGGGGGTAGGGGGGAGAGGGGGATGCCACTGACCACGTTTTTCTATTATTATTATTATTATTATTATTATAAGTTAATAATGAGTGTATTACTTTTCAAAATGGGTGGGGATGGAAGAATTTTTAATTGAAAAAGAAGAGGTTTTGGTAGAGAGGAAATTAGTCATTGTCTGAAAATTTTTTTAAAGGCTTATTTTGACTACCCTATATCAATTGTTTGACAATTTTCAATCGTTTTCTTGTTGAGACGTGTTTTTGAATGCAAATAAGAGGGGAAAAAGTTGTGATTATTAGCATAAAAGCGTGATACTATCACTTAATTTTCCAGTGCAATTTTTTACTCAGTCTGATACGTTAAAACGAAACAACAGTGCCAAAAAGTTAAAGTAAAAGTGAGTGAATTTTCAAAAACGTATTGAAACAAAAATTCTGTAAACGCAAAAACTGATCATGGATTTTAAAAATCTAAGTCTTGCATCAAATGTCCTTCCTGTTAAATCTATGAAAGCACTAAAGATTGGAAAAGCGTTTCTACTAACCGACATTAAACAAATTAACACAAAGTATGGTCCAAAAATTGTTATTAAAATCAATTCTAAATATATAGTGTTTTTACATCAACGAACAGTGCGAATTTTTTTATCTGAAAATATAGAAAATAATGTTTTTGAAGACTTGAAGCAAGAAATTCACAAAGGCTGTGTATATTTTAAATATTTGGGAGGTGAATATAATCATTTTGAGTCATCATCATCATCATCATCATCAGAAATTTGAACAAAAATATTTTTCCTGAAAAAATGGCCTACCTACAACGCAATCATTTAATTCTGTCAACAACATACAACCTGAATTCATTATTTAACAAACAAATTGATATTGGTATTGCTGCAGAAAATTTGAAAATCTTATCTACGCAAGTGAATCTGTGTAGTAGCTATCCTCAAGCAACCGTATCTTTATCTTTGGATGAATGGGAGTTTTTCTACTGTTATTTCTCAGAAATTTCAAGTTTTTTTCAACGAAAAATAGAAACAAATATTTTTCAATCTGGAGATTTAGAATTAAAGTGTGAAATATACTTGGGTCACCGACTAGTGTCAATTGGACGTGTTGATAGCAACAGAGGACATTCATTTTCATTTAACACAACATTTGAAACTTTAAAAAATATAGTTGAGTGCATTCAACAAAGTATATTTGATTTGGAAAATTCGTGTGTTAAAAGTAGTGTCAAAAGTGTTATTGAAACGATTGGACAAGTAATGTTTGTAAAAAAACAATAATAATAATAATATAGATGCAAAATTAGTGGAAAAATATATAAAAAGAAACTTTAGTTTGTTCAAAAATGTTTTAGTTAATAGAAATCAGAATTCCAATAGTAATGATGCACGATTATTTACAGAGTTGTGTACATTTCATTTAAATGGAATGTGTAAAGAAGTTATTTTATTTTATTCATTTTATTTTATTATTTTATTTTTATCGAAACCTAACCATTTATCATACAATTTATTATCACATTTTTTAAGTACTTTTTCAACTAAATAAATATTATGGTTCTTAGCAGGAGACAGTTCTTGATAAAAATTGCCTGAAACTGGATTATTTTGATAATCATTCAGTAAGTATGTTATTGGTACAGTATTGTTTACTTGATGAATTGCTAAAATTTCCGTTGTCCAGTTTGGTGTATAACCTTTTTCAAAAACATGTTTTAATTTGCTAATTCGCACCTTATTACCAATTTTAAATTTAACTTTTTTTCTTCAATTGAATTTACAGCAAATTTCTTATATATATTAAATAACATTTTTTTCATTTAAACGATTTACATTTTTTGGTTTCATTTTAATTGTTCAATGCACAGTATCATTATATGAAATGATTAAATCTTTTAAAATATCTAACCACTTGAAATTTCCCTGTTAACTAAATTGTATCCACATTTAATTTTTAAGGTACGATTAAATTGTTCACAAATTGAAGCTTTCAAATTACTAAACGTGGAATATATATGTATTTTATATTTTTTCATGAGATTTTTAAAGTTTGAATTATAGAATTCTTTTCCTTGATCAACGTGTAAATTTTTTGGTACCCCCCCTTGATCCAGCACTGACTTCATTGCTACTGCAACGTCGTCACCAGTTTTATTCTTCACAGGAACAGCCCAGGCAAATTTGGAAAAAATGTCAATGACAGTCAAGATGTATTTGAAGTTTTTATTTATTTTTGCATATGTATTCATTTCCACAAGATCCGCCTGCCATGTTTCATCAATTGCTCTAATATCAAATTTTCGTCTCGAATAATTTCTTCTGGCTGGTTTGTGTAACTCCTTAACGAGAACTAACTTTTGATCATTCATTCTGTTTTCTAGTATTTTTTCAAGTTCTCTCAAGTGCAATAATTCGTTTTTCAAAATCAGTAAAAATTTCTTTATTGAAAGGTAACTATTCTACATTCCTCTCAATACCAGCTTTTAAATTGCTTAAATATTTTATTACAGAATCTTCCAATTTCGTAATTTTAATATTGTTTTCTTGTGTGTCAGATCTTAAAGAATCTAAAACCTTGTAGATTTCATTGACTTCAATATTTATAAGTTTTTTTACAAGACTGCAGTTTGTTGCATCACCTTCATCTGAGGCTTCTGACAGATTACATATCTTTTTATGTTCTATATAGAAATATCCGTCAGATGTAACTTTAAAGCTAATACCTGGAAGTCCACGAACTTGGTTTTTAGTTTTCTTCAAAGAACGTCCAAATACATCAAGAGACATGGTTCAACTAACACATTATCATCAGTGACAATAATTAATGTTACGTTTGTAGTAACCTTTTTTAATCCTAATATTTGATTGTTATGCATACATAAAAGTATATGCATAAACTGTATTTATGAGCATACACTTGTCAGCATCGGGAGTGTTAAGCATTACTCATTAGAATGTGCAGTAGAAATAATCATAAATTGACACTCTAAATGATAGCCCATAGCGCCGGTAGAGAATAAGAGAAATATGAAAGAATGCTTGATAACTCCTGTTGACTTCAGAGTATTACTCATCTTATGTACATGTTCTCTAATTGACTTTATCATAATTACACGAGATTTCAAGACGAAACCAAACCGAAATTGTAATTGTTTAAAAAATTAGATACCCATATGAAAAGTCTTATAATTAACTATATTATTATCACTATACGGTTGTATGTGTGGATATTAATTATAAATAGATATTTCGCCAGCAAATATTATATTCATGGTAAAACATATGTATGAGTGATTGTTATATTATAAATTTATATTATATTATTATTGTGACTATGCATGGGTATACGTATGAATTGTTAGTAACAAAAATCAACTTATGTAATACCTTAATAATTCTTCGAATTTGTATTATATAAGAACGACTCTAAAGAGGGATATCCAACGCATAGTAACCCCACTCAAACCAAAGTTTAATAACCTAGGGCCTGTTCGGTTAAATTTGATTGGTTAACTAAAATAGCTCGGCTCCACATTGGTCTGGAAGACGACATACATCTTTCTAAACATCCGTATTGGCTACTCATTACTTTGCGCCCTTTTTCCGTAAGTGGGAACTATTGCATAAAAACCGGAAAGCCCTCTTCCGAATCGTCATTTTCTTCCGTTCTCTTACCGAAGTAACCAAAGATTTTGTCCCATCAGGCAGATGCCCTTTTGAATTATTTTGTAATCGTATAAAAGACATAGTCTGTTAAATTATTCGTGCCGTCGAATTCTGCATTTAACAAAAGTTCTTACAAGTCGAGATACTCAAAATAATCAGGGCCTTGATGTAAAGCTTTGAGTTTCAATACGGTTTTCGATTGTTACGAATCGTTCTAATCCCATTTTTACTCATTTTAAAAGTTTGCCTTTCAAATAAAATATTTGAAAGTAGTATTACGTATTTATGCATTATCCAAATTGATACAACAGCTGTCAGTAGTTGGTAAGAATATCTGTTTTATACCTACCTTTATACCTATAACTCTCTTTAAAATAAAAGATTCTTATACTCTAAATCTATATTTTCTTCTATCCTTCTAAATTGAGAATAACGTCATAACAGCTCCCATAGAGCTGAAGCAATAACGAACTCACAAATAAATAAATTTCGCAAGACTTACCATCGAGCGAGAAAATTGCTAGCGACTTCCAAAAGTACATCGCTCGATCTTCAAACCATGATTAATATTAAAGTATTATTTTTAATATATAACGTTAGCCTCACGAAGTTCCTCAATAATGGATAAAATTTCGTTTGTATGACTTGAATTTCCAGCTTTTTGAGATGCTAATAGTAAACGTAATCTATCAACCAATTCATTTGGTTCATCCCAGTATATATAATCTAATTTATTCCCCTCTTTAGCAAGCATATATTCCGGTAGTATACCTTTCCCGGTTGAACTTTGTCTTTTACTACTACCACTTTTTCTAGAAGGAAATAAGATTTTTTCAATATATTGTTTAAATTTAAAAGATGAACTTTCTCGAATATCACCATCCACCTTGTAGTGTTTTTTGTGTGCATTTGTCTTGAGTAGTATTGCTTTGTAATTTTTCAGATCCTCTGCTTTCACATTAGATTCCTTTGGGTTTTTTTCAAAAGTAATTCGAGCAATCCTTTAGTACTTGGAAAAACCAAATCACCTACATGAATAGAATTCTGACTAAAATTAATTAAAGAGTCACCAACCATTAATCTATCTTTCGTTAATTTTCGTATTGTATACATTATCAATTTTCATCTACGAATGTTGCTGATTTAAATGATTCATCATTTATAAAATAATAATAATAATCATCATCATCATCATCATCATCATCAAATGAATCACACAATTATTCCTTTTTTGGCTCTAGCCAATTGTTGCGCAATATCTTTCTCTTTATTGATATGTTCTGTTCTTAAAGATGTTATCTTAATTCTACAAAGTCTTGAATACAACTAAAGCAAGATCATTTATAATAATTCTTTTTATGTACTAGAGATTTTTATAAAACAGTCAAAATCCTTCCTGTATCTACCACAATTGAGTTCTCTATCTTTGTCAATGACAACAAAACTGCAGTTTTCACTATTCCAACATGATGAACACAAATCTTTAAACTGTGTTTATAACATGTCAGTATTTACATGATCATCGTAAATATGTTTTATGTTAAGTTCATCTTGTTTGAATATAACTAAAAAATTAACATTGTCCCGAAATAAATGTTTGGGAATACGTGTATAAGTTTGCCAAAGATAAAAGCAATCAATCAGTCTGTGACGACCCATTGAAAAGAATTTTCAAATTCTTTTCTGCTTATCACAGGCTACATCGTCAAACACAATTGTTGAATTTTGTCGTGCTTCTTTCGGTTGTATAACTTCTTCATGATCTTGATATGGAAAGTATTTAATACCCTCAACTAGTTGTAGAGCCTTTTCTAAAAATTTGTACTTTGGTTGATTCAAGGATTTTGAAAAGATGTAAATATTTTCAAAATGTAGTCCATGCTCTCACTGTATCAGGTAATAAATTTCCATGTCGCTTTCTATCTGATTTTTGTTTTCTTATTTTATCAAAATTAATGACAGGTAGTTTTGTTGATTGCGCTTTGAACTCTATCTTATTGCGTACTGAGGTAAAAAACTATATAGTAAATTATAAATACCCTATTTCATACGTTTTTAATTTAGTCTCTGAACGATCGTCGAGTGAATATAATCATGGTTGTCAAGAGAAATGCAACTAGTCTTCGAAAGACAGTGAAACGCGGTAGTGGTCTCGTCAACAAAATTATCAGCAATTTACCCATTGAACTACATTTACCTGGTTATCAGTATTGTGGACCTGGAACGAAATTAGCAAAAGATTGGCACGCGGTGATCCTGGTATCAACCCTCTCGATCAAGCTTGTAAAGAACACGATATAGCTTATTCTCAAAATAGGAGTAATCTTGAAAATAGACACGCAGCAGACAAGATTCTTGCTGAAAAAGCTTGGCTTCGAGTACTAGACAAAAACGCAAATCTTTCTGAAAAAGCAGCAGCTTACGCGACAGTAAACGCTATGAAAATGAAAACAAAATTTGGAATGGGACATAAATCGAAAAATATAAAAAGGAAAAAGAAGAATATTAAGAAAAAGAAAAATAAGGCAGTTTTCCCATTGAGAAAAATTATATTGGCAGCAAAGCAATCTATTACACCTGGTAATGATAATACACCTTTAGCTATTAAGTCAGCGCTATAAGGTGTATGTGCAGCTCTAAAAATTGCAGGTCGAAAACGCCAAGTGAAGAAACCTAGAGTTTTACCTGTGCCAAAAAAAGTAGGTGGTTTTTTTACCATTTCTTTTACCGATTTTTGCCGGTCTTAGTGCAGTAGGGACTCTATCTGGTGGAGCTGCTGGAATTGCAAAGGCTGTTAATGATGCTAAAGCTGCTAAAAAACAACTTGAAGAAAGTGAAAGGCATAATAAAGCAATGGAATCTATAGCTCTTGGGAAAGGACTTTTTCTGAAGCCATAAAAACAAGGGTTAGGGTTAGAATGTTCTGCAAAAAAATGAAAAAAAATTTTTAAATTACCAAATCGTGCACTAACGGATTTTGATTTATTCAAATACTCTAAATTGTTAAAAATTTCTAACTTTCGCGGTGTTTTTATGCGTGATGATTTGCCAACTGAAGGACCATACAAATACGAATCAGCAATAATAATTAATTTAGACAATAAAGATAATGATTGTACACACTGGGTTGCTTGCTTTTAAAAAAAGAAATAATGATATAATAATAATAATATAATAATATTTCGACAGTTTTGTAAATCTTCGACCTCCAAATGACCTGGTAAAATATTTAAAGGTTAACATTATAAAGTACAATCACATTAGATATCAAAATTATAAAACTTTTGTATGTGGTCATTTGTATTTGAAATTTCTTTGCAATCAATTGAATAAAAAAAGTGCTTTATCTTTATATAGATAAGCATTAGAAATTATTTCTCAGTTTACATTTAACCAGTAAAAATGAAAGATTCAATAACATTAACCTTGTCTGGAAATTCTTCAATATTGGAGGTACAATATTTTCCACCGATTGAATTATCATCAAATAAAAATTACGCTTTAGGCCTTGTTAAATTTTTAACCTTTAACTCAATTCCGAATGTAGACATTGGACAAAATAAATTTTATATTGATAAAGAAGTAGTTACAATACCAACTGGTCCTTATTTAGAAACGAGTAGATATGCAAATTAGGTAAAGAATGACGCTCTTATGAATTTTGTTTTGGAAAGAGAAAGAAATCTTGGTTAAATTTGAAGAGAGATATTCTTATGTCAGTTTTATTGTAAGAGACAAAGTAAGGAACAGTAAGATTTTCAGACGAAGATATTCTTATGGCAGTTGTAATTGTGTAGAAAAAGATAAACAATTTTAGACGAAGAAATTCTTATGTTATTCTTCCTTGATAGAGAGCGAAAAGACTAGCGTTAAATCGTTAGTTTTCTTCCGAAAAGTATTACCTGAAAGAGAGAGACCTCAAAGTTTTCCTCAATAACAAAGACCCTATTGTATGAAGGGTTTGTATTGTCCATATTGTATACCTCGATTATACAGTCCTTATTTAGAAACGAGTAGATATGCAAATTAGGTAAAGAATGACGCTCTTATGAATTTTGTTTTGGAAAGAGAAAGAAATCTTGGTTAAATTTGAAGAGAGATATTCTTATGTCAGTTTTATTGTAAGAGACAAAGTAAGGAACAGTAAGATTTTCAGACGAAGATATTCTTATGGCAGTTGTAATTGTGTAGAAAAAGATAAACAATTTTAGACGAAGAAATTCTTATGTTATTCTTCCTTGATAGAGAGCGAAAAGACTAGCGTTAAATTGTTAGTTTTCTTCCGAAAAGTATTACCTGAAAGAGAGAGACCTCAAAGATTTCCTCAATAACAAAGACCCTATTGTATGAAGGGTTTGTATTGTCCATATTGTATACCTCGATTATACAGTCCTTAAAATGAAACGAGTAAATATGCAAATTAGATAAAGAGAGACATTCTTATTGACATTGCCTTTAGAAAAAGAAAGAAAGGTAGCCGTTATCTGAGAAAGCGTTATCGGCGCCGTTATCCAGACGTTATCGAGACCGTTACCTTTGGAGTTTCTATTACTATATATATATATATATATAATATATATATACATATAATATATATATATATATATATATATAATATATATATACATATAATAGACTTTTATCTATAGTTTCCCTTGCGATGAAGGAAGAAAGAAAATATTACCTGGGTTCTCCGAGGTTTGTATCCCCATTACAAAGGCTATTGTTTAAGGGTTTGTAATCCTTCTTAGGGTCGAATACAGGCCTCTGTATATATATATATATATATATATACATCAATCTATGAGTGCGAAGAAGACACTCTTATGCGTCTTTATAGGGACGCTCGCTCGCACTCACACTTAGCGCTTACCCCCAAATAAGGACGAAATTTTCAGTTTATCGAAAGTGATAATATTGTAGAATATTTTCTAAGTATATGTGACACGTTGCTTATACGTTACGTATAACATTAAATTAAAATTTTTTTTATTCACTGTTAAATTCACTCACTATACGTGAGTGAATATAAAGTGTAATAAGTGAATTAGTGAATTGTGATTTAGTGAATAGTAAGTGTTAGTGAAAAATTTTGTGAATATAAGTATAGTTAGTGTTAATTAATTAAGTTAAAAATTTTGTGTAATTTGAAATTTGGAATAAGAGATAAAATTTGAAATTGGTTAATTTGTATAACAGGAATATTGGATAAAAGAAAAAATTATAAATTGTTTATATTACGTAAAAGAAACATTTTGAATTTGGTTATATTTAAGTAAATTAGTGAATTGTGATTTAGTGAATAGTAAGTGTTAGTGAAAAATTTGTGAATAAGTATAGTGTTAATTAATTAAGTTAAAAATTTTGTGTAGTTTATTGTGATTTAGTGAATAGTAAGTGTTAGTGAAAAATTTGTGAATAAGTATAGTGTTAATTAATTAGGTTAAAAATTTTGTGTAATTTGAAATTTGGGATAAGAGATAAAATTTAAAAATTGGTTATATTACGAAAAGGAAAAATTTGGAATTTGGTTATTATTGGATAAAAGGATAATTTGGAAATTGGTTATAATAGATAAAATTGGATTTATTGGATAAAAGGATAATTTGGAAATTGGTTATAATAGATAAAATTGGATTTATTGGATAAAAGGATAATTTGGAAATTGGTTATATTAGATAAAATTGGATTTATTGGATAAAAGGATAATTTGGAAATTGGTTATATTAGATAAAATTGGATTTATTGGATAAAAGGATAATTTGGCAATTGGTTACATTGAATAAAAGGAAAATTTATAAATTGGTTAAATTGGATTAAAAACATTTGGAAATTGGTTAAAAGGCAAATTTGGAAATTGGTTAAATTGGATAAAAGAAAAAAATTTGGAAATTGGTTAAATTGGATAAAAGGAAAATTTGGAAATTGGTTATATTGGAAATTTGTTATGTTGGGTAAATAAAGCTGGAAATTGGTTAAATTGGATAAGATACAAAATTAGAAATTTGTTAAATTGGATGAAAGGCAAAATTGGAAATTGATTATATTGGATAACGAAATATATGTAAATATTTTCCTAAAATAAAAAGAACAATGACTAACAAAGGAGAAATCGTTATTTTGACTACTCGTGATTTAAGCATAGTTGTCACTGAAGGAGCAATGCTAAATAATGATCATATGTATGAATTTCAAAAGCTATTGGGAAGACAATCAATTTTTTTATAATATGCAAAATACTTTGTGTTTACAAACACTTGATTTGATAGTTCCAATCCAGAAAAGTAAGCAGCACATTCAAATACTTTTTAGTGGATCTAATAAATCTGGTCATTGGATTTGTACTTATTATGATGGAAGATGTCTTTACATTTTTGATAGTCTTAATAAAAAATGTTTAAATCATGATCAAAGAAATTATTTAATTAGATTAAATCCTTTTGAATCACCAGTAGTTTTCACCACTGTTGATCAGCAACCAGAATACAGTCTTTCTTGTGGAGTATATGCAATTGCTTTCGCAACATCGTTATTTCTTAATATTATGCCCCACTCTGTCCATTACTATTATTGTAATATGAGAAATCATTTAATGTTAATGTTTAAAAGCAATAGTTTAAGTGAATTTCCCTCTGAACAACTTTCTAATAGTCTATTCTAATTCTAATTCTAATCTTGCATAGTTGTGAATGACTGGAATTGCTTTTAAATGAAAAAGATATTCAACTTAAGTAAGGAGAATCAAACTTTTCTAAAAACTCTATGAAGAAAGAAATTTCTTTCCCGAGAATAATAAATAAAATAAATAAAGGGAGTATTGCATCAGCAACAGTTAAACAAAGTAGGGCTGAAATTCAAAGAAATTATCGCGAAAGGCAAAAATTGAAGCGTAAAGTTGATAATGCAAATTATTCAGAGAAAGCAAACACTTCCCTTTCTTTTCCGAGAGCAATAAATAAAATAAATGAAGGAAATGTTGAATCATCAACAACACCTAAACAGAGTAAGGCTGAAATGCAAAGAAATTATCGCGAAAGGCAAAAATTGAAGCGTAAAGTTGATAATCCAAATTATTCAGAGGAAGCAAACACTTTTCTTTCTTTTCCGAGAGCAATAAATAAAATAAATGAAGGAAATGTTGAATCATTAACAACACCTAAACAGAGTAAGGCTGAAATTCAAAGAAATTATCGCGGAAGGCAAAAATTGAAGCGTAAAGTTGATAATCCAAATTATTCAGAGGAAGCAAACAATTCCCTTTCTTTTCCGAGAGCAATAAATAAAATAAATGAAGGAAATGTTGAATCATCAACAACACCTAAACAGAGTAAGGCTAAAATTCAAAGAAATTATCGCGAAAGGCAAAAATTGAAGCGTAAAGTTGATAATCCAAATTATTCAGAGGAAGCAAACACTTTTCTTTCTTTTCCGAGAGCAATAAATAAAATAAATGAAGGAAATGTTGAATCATTAACAACACCTAAACAGAGTAAGGCTGAAATTCAAAGAAATTATCGCGGAAGGCAAAAATTGAAGCGTAAAGTTGATAATCCAAATTATTCAGAGGAAGCAAACAATTCCCTTTCTTTTCCGAGAGCAATAAATAAAATAAATGAAGGAAATGTTGAATCATCAACAACACCTAAACAGAGTAAGGCTAAAATTCAAAGAAATTATCGCGAAAGGCAAAAATTGAAGCGTAAAGTTGATAATCCAAATTATTCAGAGGAAGCAAACACTTTTCTTTCTTTTCCGAGAGCAATAAATAAAATAAATGAAGGAAATGTTGAATCATCAACAACACCTAAACAGAAAAAAGGCTTTGATAAAAATAGATATAATTTTCAAAGTTTTAATTAAGTTGCTGCAATTTTTAATACAAACTCTGAGGGAGAAATACCAGAATCTTATGTAACGGTTTATAATAAATCTACAAAGGAATTAAAATTGGTTAGCAATTTAGATCCCAATGTTGAACCTTGGATTTATCCTATATTTTATCCACTTGGAAATAAGGGTTATAATATTAATATGATTCGTAGTGATAGTTATTACAGAAGTAGAAATCATACTATTTCTAGATCTGCCTACATTAAATATAAAATTGCTATAAGAGATAAGGAATTTAATCCATTTTTATATGGGGGTAGATTGTTTCAACAATGGGTGGTTGACAATTATGTAAAAATAGAAAAAGATAGACTAAGATTTTGTGCAAATAATCAAGCTCAATTAAGAAGTGAAACATATAAAGGATTGATCGATTATTTACACAATCATGAGTTGGAAAATGATGCACACGTGGGAAAAACGCTTATATTGCCTTCCACTTTTATTGGATCACCTCGCAATATGGTGCAACAATATCAGGATTCGATGGCTATTGTTGCACGTCATGGTAGACCAGATTTATTTATTACAATGACGTGTAATCCAAATTGGAAAGAGATACAGGAAAATTTATTACCCCATCAAACTGCTGCTGATAGACCTGATATTGTAACTAGAGTATTCGCATTAAAAGTAAAACATTTACTTAAACATATTGTTGATAACAAATTATTTGGAGAGGTCAAATCTTATGTTTATGTTATTGAATTTCAAAAGCGAGGATTGCCACACATTTATTTGTTAGTTATATTGAAAGAAAATTCTAAAATATTAACAGTTGAAAGTGTCGATCGTTATATTTCTGCAGAGATTCCTGATGAAAATAATAATCCTATTTTACATAAAATAATAATGCAAAATAATATTCATGGACCTTGTGGAGATTGGTGTTTAATTGATGGAAAATTTTCAAAAAAATTTCCAAAAAGTTACCAAGAAGAAACTACAATTGAAGAAAATTGTTATGTTCATTGTCGTCGAAGAAATAATAATAAAGTATATGAACGACCAAATGGATTTATTGTTGATAATTCTAATGTTGTTTCGTATTGTCCTAAACTGTCAGAAATATTTAATTGCTATATTAATGTAGAAATAGTTTCGAGTATCAAGTCTGTTAAATATTTATATAAATATATTCTCAAAGGGCATGACGCTGCATCTATTATTATCACAAATGCGAATGGTGATGTAACTATTAATCATAATGAAATAAATCATTATAATGAAAATAGATATGTTGGTCCAGTTAAGGCAGTTTGGAGAATTCTAAGTAAACCTTTAGGAAAAAAGAGTCATAGCGTTAATCGCTTGCCCATACATTTGCCAAATGAACAGAATGTTATTATTCGAGAAGAAAAAGATAGTAACGGTATTTCTTTCGATTTAAATAAAAATACAAAACTTCTGGATTACTTTAAACTTAACCAACGGGATAGTAATGCTCAAAAGTATTATTATTCAGAAATACAAGAGCATTATACATGGGTAACAAAATCTTTTGAATGGAAACAAAGAATTCGTAAAGAAAAAGTTTTGGGAAGAATGTATTCAGTTAATCCAAATCAATTAGAGTTATTTAATCTTAGATTATTATTGCTTATAGTAAAAGGAGCAACTTCTTTTGAAAGTTTGAGAACAGTTAATGGAGTTGTTCATGAATCTTTTACATCTGCTTGTTTGTCATTAGGACTTGTAGAAGATGATAGTGAGTGGATTAGAACAATGGAAGAAGCTGCATTATGGATGATGCCTCATTCACTTCGCCAATTATTTACAAGAATTTTAATTCATTGTCATCCTGTACAACCGGATAAACTTTGGGAACAATTTAAGGGTCAAATGTCAGAAGATTATTCAAAAACTAACGACATTGATGCTGAACAAAGGGCTTATAGAAATATTAAAACAATGTTATTTAACGAAGGATATAATTTAACTGACTTTCAGGGATTGTTAGATATACAAGATGAAATTCTTACTCAACAAGTTAATGATATAAGTATTGCAGAACATATTAACATAGGAGAACAGAATTATGCTATATTAAATGTAAAACAAAAACTTGTAGTTGATTATGTACTTGATGCCCTAAATGATTCTTCTTTTGATAGTTCTAAGTGCTTATATGTTGATGGTTGTGGAGGATCTGGAAAAACATTTTTATACATTACGCTATGGCATTTGTTAAGAAGTAAAGGAATAAATGTTTACAACATGGCATTTACAGGTATAGCTGCGACTCTGCTTCCTAATGGAAAAACTGTTCATAAAGTTTTAGGCTTACCCGTTCCATTATACAGTGATTCATCTTCAAACATTAAAGTTCAATCTAAAGAAGGCCTCTTTTTAAAAAATATAGATGTCTTTATTTGGGATGAAGCACCAATGGCTCCAAAATATGCTTTAGAAATTATGGATTATCTATTAAGAGATATAATGAATTCCAATGAACCTTTTGGTGGTAAAATTGTAATTCTAGGCGGAGATTTTCGACAAACTTTACCAATTAAAGAACGGGGTACTAGATCAGAAATAGTTAATTTATCAATAAAAAATAGTAAACTATGGAAACATTTCAAAAAATACACATTAACAGATAATATGAGAGCCTTACCACAAGAAACGGAATTTGTAGATTTTTTACTTAAAGTAGGCAATGGTGAATTAAATGATGCAGATGATAATGTTATATTACCAGAACATATTATTCAAAAAGGGAATGTAGATATTGCAGAAGAAATGTATTGTCAGTTCATACAACAGAATAAATTTCAGGAGTTGTCAGAGTGTGCAATTTTAGCACCTAGAAACGTTGACGTTGATGATATTAATAAGAGAGTGGTGCGTCTCTTAGACAGTAAAGGTGAAAAAATATATAAAAGTATTGATTCTACTGAAAATTGTGATAATGGAAAATTTTCTGAAACTTTATTACCAGAATATTTAAATACTCTCTCTCCACCTTCTTTACCACTACATGAATTACATTTAAGAATTAATTCCGTTGTAATGCTTATTAGAAATCTTAGTATTAATGAAGGATTATGTAACGGAACAAGGTTAATTGTTTTAGATTTATCACATAAAGTTATTAAATGTCAAATATTAACGGGAGATAAGAGTGGAAATATTGTTTTTTTACATAGAGTAACTTTATATTGTGAAAATTTATATCCGTTTACTTTTAAAAGAAGACAATTTCCTATAAAATTAGCTTTTGCAATGACTATTAACAAGTCTCAAGGACAAACATTTAACAGAATATATATAGATTTAAGAAGAGATGTATTTAATCACGGTCAGATGTATGTTGCATTATCGAGGGTACGTTCATTTGAATCCGTAAAAATATATTTAGGAGATAATAGAAGTAATATGTATATAAAAAATTATGTTTATAGTGAAATTTTTGAATAATTAAGGAGCCGGATATAACACCTGCCGCTACGCGCCGCCGTAAAGGACCATACCAGTCAGTGAGTAGTGAGCGCTTCTGGGCCTCTCACTGCTACCTGACTGGTATTATTTCTTGCGATAGCGCGCAGCGGCAGTTGATACATCCGGCCCTTCAATTTTAATTAAGTTTAATTTGCTATATTTATGTTTATCGGAATTTTCAATGTGAAATATTTACAGTACCGGTCAAAATGTAAGTTCATGTATTTTCAAAGGAAAGAAAAAATTTTGTAACACTAAATTTATGAAAACTAAACTTTTTTCTGTATACATATGTAATATAAAAAAATATGTTTTAATTTTAAAAATTATTTCTCTTTTAATAAGATTCAACAACCAAATGGATTATAAACAAATGTTTAAAAAAGCTGAGAATAATATTTATTAGCATAAATTTATTATCATGCAAATAGAATATGTGAATTTTTGGACTGCTAATCGAAATCACGAAGGGTTATTAGTGAAGAAAATGACCACCATTATTATTTGTTAATTTGTATAACTATTTGAAACTATCGCTGAATGTAACTAAATACCATTCTTATTATAGTCCTCTTTTTTTAATTAATTCTATTATCTGTTTTCTATCTTCTTAAAGTAATAAAAATCTTCTAAAATATTAGGATTTCCCCTTTTCCCAGTTTTTCTTTAGGGGGGTAAGGTTTTAAAATTTTTTATTGCATTTTCTTAGAATTTTTTTAATGATTGTAAAATATAATATCTCCAGAATATTGTGTTTAAATTTCAAGTTAATTATAACAAAATTAACGGAGTTATGAGTATTTTAGTCGCGTAAGTACATGCTTTAGGATTAATGTTTTTTATTAAGAGATCTACCCACTTTAAACGCCCTAAAGAAGGTTATTTTTGTACATTTTTTCAGGTTTAAATAATAAATATTGGCGTATGAAGTTTTACACGATTTTTGCTTTTTGCAAAACTGACAAAATGGTGGTCAATTTTCGAAAAACATGCATAAAAATTTGTTTTTTATCCCATATGCACAAAAATGGCGCTTTTAGATAGCTGACGACATGGAGTAAAGTCACTCATTTGTTCGACCATATGAAAATGGCGTCCATTTTCTCCCATGTGCAAACATAATCGCTGATCCCATGCGTTATTTTTGCCCAAGGGAGAAAACGGCCGCCATTTTCATATAAGTCGAACAAGTGAATGACTTTTACTCCCTGTCGTCTGCTATCTGAAATGGCCACTTTTGTGCATTAGAAATAAAAAATATCGTAAGTAACACGGGAATAAAGGCAGCCAATTTGTTTACGATGATTTTATTTATTAAAGTACTAAGTTTTAAAGTTTGAACAAGAAGGTGAGAGTGGCAAACATTATTAAACATAAATTTATTTCTTGGTTTTTTCTCATATTTCATTAAAAGAATTGAACAATTTCAAATTTACTATTTGAAATTTTTAACCTGTTAAAATGTAATCGAAATTATACTGATTTGAAATTAACAATTTTACTTAAAACGGAATAAATGTAATATCTAACGTTGCATCCATATCTCAGAACCAGAAAAAGCTACAGTGAATTTTTATTAGAAATTGTTTAAATATTATTAGCACTAATGAAAATACCCTTACTAATATTTCAGGTCCAACTTCCAACCCCAAAATTACCTCTATTTCGATTTAATTAACAAAAATACTTATAAAACTAATAAATGTTTAACTTTTTTAAAATTAATCGTTGAATAATTATAATATCATTTTGCAGACTACCAGTTTTAATTTTTCACCTTAACTCTTATCTCAAAACTAACCCCTTAGCTAAACATACTAATCATACAGCCTTATGAAATTTGGAATTTTATAAAATAACAAATCTGAAGTCAGTTTTTAGTTTTTTTTTGTTAAAAGGTAAAATGGACGGATTTCTTTTGCATGAACTTGTTACTTTACTTTCCTAGAAAAATTTTATGAGGTACAAAAAATATTGATGCACCTGAATCGCCTAAAACTGACTGTTTACATTTACCTCGAGATTATAAAATTTTTCTAAAATTGGGGGTAAAGGTAAACTCCACTGTAGTTAAGCGAGATTTAAGAAACAAGTTATTTCAAGTATACTACTGTTTTAAGGGATGGACAAATTGAAAAAAAATTCTTCGTATACGAAGAATCTATAGATGCATAAGTAAATCAACCAGTTAACTGATAACACAGCCACACAAAAAAAATAAAAGTTCTGACCTGGGGTTCTCACTTTGTAGACTTTATGTTTTTTGGGTCGCTGAATCCGAATCCGAGGTACATTTAACCCCATCAGATCAGGATTTTGACATAACCTCAAAAACCAATATGGCGGACACGTTTTTGAAAAGGGTTTTGGGGTCGCAATATGGCGAACACGTTTTTGTATATTTGAATTTTGAAATCTGACTTCAAATTCGTATTCAGCGACTCCAAAAACTCCCGAGTAACGAGTTTTAAGCGAATCCGATAAATTTTTCAAAAACGTGTCCGCTATATTGGATCTGCCATTTTGAATTTTTGAAATCTGACTTCAAATTCGTAATCAGCGACGCCAAAAACCCGCCAGTAACGAGTTTTAAGTGAATCCGATAAATTTTTCAAAAACGTGTCCACCATATTGAATCCGCCATTTTAAATTTTTGAAATCTGACTAAATTCTTAATCAGCGACCCCAAAAACCCCCGAGTAACGAGTTTCAAGCGAATCCGAGGAATTTTTCAAAAACGTGTCCGCCATATTGGTTTTTTGAGGTTATGTCAAAAATCCTAATCTGATGGGGTTAAATGGACGTTGGATTCGGATTCAGCGACCCAAAAAACATAAAGTCTACATAGTGAGACCCCTAGGTCAGAACTTTTATTTTTTTGTGTGGGTGTGTATATTATATAAAATAAACAATCAACCATTACAGAATTAGTAATGTATGTATGAAAGAAAACCTAATTTCCTTTTCCATGTAATTTTACCTTGCCAAAGTAATGAAATTGTGAAACAAAAGCAAATTTATTCAATTATTTTCTTTTAAAATGTATAATTGAAGTTATGTTTACATTCACTCCAAGTTTTCGAATTCTTGGGCTAAATATAAACATTTAATTATTTATTAACTAAATTGACGAAGAACATAAATCAAAGTCAATTTTTATTAAGGCATTAATAAGGAAGAATTACAAATTTTAGTTTGATTTTAAAATTTATTTTTATGCAAATGCGAGACAAAATATTGAAACAGTAAAACTTTGATTTTCTATTGTTTTTGCATTAAAAGATAACTTACACTATGGCACTGCCAATTGTAAAAATAAAATATTGGTAATATTCAGAACATCTTGTAGGTGAGCTGAGGTAAAAATATTGACGTTGAAGTTATTTTTAAATTTGTAAATTTAGCTAAAACATCTACTGTTTACATTTATCCCCAAATGACCCTAATTTGTTATTGAAAATTAATATTCCCAGAGTAAATTTTACTATTTTTGAAGCAAACTTACTATGAAAACTGATAGAAAATTATTAAAATTAACAAAACAAATATTAAATTTGAACTATTTCCAAAATAAATTTTAATACGCTGATAGTTTATTTTACTAAATATTTTCTTCGGATATTATAAAATTTACTCTGAAAATAATTATTTTTAAATAGTAAAGTTTACTATTTCCACAATTAATTTTTATACTTAAAATTTTTTTTAATTTGTATAAACATTTATTTTTGTTATTATACTATATTTGCAGTCAATTTTTGTAAAAATTAGTAAAATTTACTTCGGAATTGGTAAAATTTTCTCTAAAAATAGCAAAGTTAAGTATATATAGTAATACTTTTTATATATATATATATATATATATATATATATATATATATATATATATATATATATACTTGTTGATATAATACTTAATATCAATATTTTTCTTATTGTCAATTTTATTGAATAACCTTATATTAAGACTATCAACATTTTTTATTTAAAGTTTAGAAGAACTTAGTAATGGATTTAGAAAAAAAATGCAATTAAGGGAAAAAATCTTGAAAGTAAACGATATATGCTTTGTCCACTGGTAAAAACTATTTTCAATCACGGTGGTCATTGTAGAATCATCTAAAATAATAAAATCAAATATCATTTCAAAACAGACGACTTAATACAGGTTCTAAATCTTAAAATAATCAAAACATAAAAAATTAAGAAAATTACAAGCTTTTGAATAAAAAAATGTAAAAAATATATTTTTTATCATATATGATTCACATAAAAAATATCATTTTAAATATTAGTTTTGCGATTATAGGTCTTGGGTTAGCTATATGTGCGTCTGGGTTTCGATCCCCGTAGGTCATAGGTTTTAGATTTTAATACAATTGTTAAAATTTAGTGCTTAATACTTTCTAGCTTGAGTCTCTCAGAAGGTAGAGTCGATTGTGCAAAATTTGAATTTTTATTATTTTTATAATTATAAAAATTATAAAAATTTTCATTTATTTAATACAAATTAAGATTTAGTTGATCCAGAACTGTTTCAAGTTTAAGCAAACAATTTTGTATTTCCATTAAATAATTAATTATTTGATTCAATTAATGAAATATTAATCTTAATTAAAAGAATTAATTGTAATAAATAATTGAATTTTTGATACAAATAAAGATTTAGTTACTTAAAAAAGTTATTTTATTGATGCAAATAAATATTTATTTCATGCTGTCAAATAAAATACTCAGATCTAATAAATATTTACTTGGTTCAAATAAATATTTATTGGAGAATAGACAATTAAACTATTTAATTGAGTCAATTAATTTTTATTTGATTCAATTAAAATATTTTTAGTGTAGAAATTATGCAAATTATTTCCTGAAAGAAAAGAATGAGTTGGTGAACAATATTGTTATTAAGAAATAAAAATTATGCAATTCAAGTGCAATTTAGGAGTACAAAATTTAAAACAAAATTTAATCCTTTAAGATAAACTTCTTTTAATAAATATGTGTTCATCTTTAGAATAATGTTAGAAACTTTTTCAATGTTAAAATATTTTCATATTAAATAGCAGAAAAAAAGAGGGCGCGCGTAGCGCGCAAGTAAATGTGACTAGTATATATAAAATATATAATAGTTTAAAAGTTCTAGAGATATGCCCGTATATATATATATATATATATATATATATATATATATATATATATATATATATATATATATATATATATATATATATATATATATATATATATATATATATATATATATATATATATATATATATATATATATATGGGCATATTTCAAAAAGGTTATGGATTTTCACAGAATTTTATATCCAGGGGTTTTTGGAGTTGCTGATTATGATTCTGAAGTAGGATTTCAAAAATTCAAATGTCGGATGAAAATTAAGAAAATATTTCAATTTGCACAGAAGTGGGTGTGCAGGTGTATTTAGGGTCGCTGAATAAACAGGTCAACAAAAAAAGCTTATTTTTTATGAGACATTGGAGTGGTTTCCGATGTATTTTTGGATGCTGAACACGATCCAGGGTCCCAAAATTGCCCATCACGTCAGGATTATGAGAAAAGTGGTGGTAAAGACCCCAAAAACTGTGCTCTACTAGACCCACATTCATAAGACAAAACAATATAATTTTTTCAAAGAATGGAGTAGAAAACACCAAAAATGTGTATTTTTAAAATGCTTTAATTCACTTCTTGAAATCGCTGGGATTCGCTTACAAATTGTTATTTGAGGGCTTTTGGGGTCCCTGATTACCAATCCGATATCAGTTTTCATAAATCCAAAATGGCGGATACGACCAATTCTTAATTTTGACATTCGATATTTTGGATCCGCCATCTTGGAATTATGAAAACTAATATCGGATTCGTAATCGGTGACCCCAAAAGCTCTCGAATAACCATTTTCAAGCGAATCCAAGCGATTTCAAAAGGTCAATTAAAGAATTTCTAAAAGTACAAGTGTTTGGTGCCTTCGATACCATTTTTTGAAAAGAATTTTAATTTTTTTTGTCTGATGAATATTGGTCTTGTAGAGCTCGATTCAAGCTTCAATTTAAGTCTATGTAGAAGTTTCTAGCACGTCAGGTTTAGGAGAAAAAAAATATTGAAAACTTTCAAAAACACGTTTTTTGGTGTCCTCACCCCACTCTTCTGAAAATGATGGGCAATTTTGGGACCCAGGATCGTGTTTAGCATCCAAAATATATCGGAAACCACTTTGATATCTCATAAAAAAGTAAGCCTATTTTTGTTAACCTGTGTTACGAATCTGAACTTAGTTTTTGAAAAATTTTAAACTGGTTTAAAAGTCATATAATCCACCATATTTGATTTTCTAATTAAAATTTTCAATTTTAAAAATATTTCAAATTCGTAATCAGCAAGCCAGCAAACCCTAAAATGTCAAAAGACATTAAAATCTGATAATTTTAAAAAAATTTTGTCCGCCATTTTGGATTTGCCATATACAATTTTTTCAAACTAACTTCAGATTAGTAAGATTAGACCCTAGAAAACTAAAAATCATAAAGTTTAAACAAGTTGGTGAGTTTAATGCTTTTTTCTTCATGAAACAATGTGTATGGTAGAATCAGCTCATATTCTTTCTTAAATATATTTTGTCTATGAATAGTGTAGAGGTTAACAATTTTCTTGTATACTTTTACAATGTGCGTGAAGAGATTACAATGAGTTAAAAGTGTTTAGAAATCAAATTCAACATGTGCCCTTTAGAAATGTAGGTTCTTATTATGAGTTTCGTTTTGAAATTTAATGTTTGAAGTCATCGCATTTCTTATATATAAGTGGCATATGTTCCTGTAAGGCTTTAAATTACTTCATATTGTATAGACAATGTAATCCTGTTATATGGTTAGTTAAAAATCTTCGTTAAAAAAGTTATCTCAAGTTAATTACTAAGTTGTCGAAATTTAAGAAAAGTTGTCTCGCAAGTTTGCAGGTACCCCATTTTTATCTTAATTGAGGCACATCATTGTCTCAATGATTTTTTTGGTTCCTTGTACTTTCAACTACTTCTACTGTAATTCACAAAATATATAATGACTCGTTAAAAAAGTTATACGATATAAACTGAAAAAACCGTCAATGTCACACACGAGAAACTATCAATTTCGACACTCTATCTTATTTTTGTCGCCCCCTACCTAATTAAAAATGTTATTAAGCACAAGGTATATTTAAAATGGACAATAATTTATCAGATTATAGTACTGCAAAATTATTTTTATCATTTTTAACATAAAATAATAAGCGGATACAGAAAGTTTAAAAGTTCTAGAGATATGCCCATATATATATATATCCAAAATGGCGGTCAAATTTTAAAAAATTAATTTGGTTTACCTGAAACTTCTTGCTCGGGGATTTTCAGAGTCGCTGATTACAAATCTGAAGTCAGATTTTATAAATTCAAAATGGCGGACCCAATATGGCGGTCGAATTTTAAAAATTCATTCGATTTACCTGAAACTTCTTACTCGGGGGTTTTCGAGGTCGCTGATTACGATTCATTAATTAGCCCTGAAAAGGGCTGATTGAAATCGGATTACCTTCTTAATGTTGGAATCCATTGATTATCCCTGTAAAAAATATTACCTTAAAGAGAGAGTCCTCAAAGATTTCCTCAGTAACAAAGATCCTATTGTATGAAGGATTTGTATTGTCCATATTGTATACCTCGATTATACGATATATATTTAATCAGTGGAAAATATTAAAATGTAAAAAATGTAAAAAATGGGCTATATGTAGAAATGGAAAAATAAAATTTACTACATAAATGGAAACTGTTTAGTGTATGGAAATTGCAAAAGATATTTAAATTTAGTTCTTATTTAATAATAAATGTTTTTCTTATAAATTTAATATTTTTATTTTTTTCTTATGAATTTAGTATTTTTGTAAATTTGTAATCTTTAAAGAAACCATGGCTAATATAGAATTAAATGTTGATTTAAGTGATGCAGATTATAAAAGAATAGTTACTAATGGATGTATGTTTAATGATAATCATATATGTGAATTTCAAAAATTGTTAAAAAGGACATCAAATAATGGTTTTAATATGCAAAGTACTTTATATGTAGAAATTCTCGATTTCATTACTCCTATTGATAAAAATAAAAAGCATATTCAAATTCTCTTTAGTGGTTCTGAGGATCATGGACATTGGATTTGTACTTATTACTATGGAATAAGACTGTATATTTATGGTAGTCTTAATCGAGGATTTTTGGTTGAAGATGAAATAGAGTATTTGCTGAGATTTTATCCTTTTAAACCTGTTGTAGTTTTTTCGGCAGTTCATCAACAAGCCCAATATCAGAAAGAATATCGTGAAAGGGTTAAATTAAAAAAATTAATGAAACAAGCCTTAAAAAAGAGAAAAATGCTAATTATCAGAAAGAATATCGTAATAGGTTTTTAAAAAGTAATAATAATAAATTAAGTTCTTCAGTTCTTTCTGCAAAAGACATTAATGTTGTGGAAGAGAGTATTTATAATAATAATAATAATTTGGAAAATTAATTAATTTCTTTGATAAACATAGATAAAAAAATGAAGAATGTAAAAAAATTTGTTGCAAGCTAAAGTCGTAACACAAAATAAATACATTAACAAATGAATTATATACCCCCCTAAAAAAATTTAAAAAATTGATTCACAAAAGGAATTTAATATTAAAGATTATTTAGTATCTATGACTTATTGTTGCAGTCATTGCAATGCAAAGCACTTTAAAGATGAATTAGTTAATGCAAAAAAGAACTCATTTAATGATTGTTGTGGTCATGGCGGTATTAATTTGTCCACAGTTGAATATCCATACGAATTAAGAATGTTGATAGAGGGTAATCACAAAAAGTCTGGCCACTTTAAAAGAAATATAAGAGCATATAATAACTCATTTTCTTTTGCTTCATTAAATGCGAATGTAGTTAAATATAATAGTAAAAGAAGACGAGGACCATTTTGTTATAAAATACAAGGACAAATTTATTATCAAATAAATAATGCTCTATTTTTTAGAAAAATATAAAGATCCATATTTTGGACAATTATTTATATATGATCCAGAAGAATCTGTTTGTTATAGATTAAAACATAATGAAATATTAGATAAACAAATTCTACAATGTATAGAAAAAATAATGAGAGATAAAAATGTTTGTACCAAATCTTTTTTAATGATGTCGTAGGTTGTTAAAATAGAAACTGAATTAGCCAGAAAAAATAATGCTGAAATTCCTGATTTACAATTATTATTTACATTGAAAAAAGGTTTAGATAAAAATAGGTATAATTTGCAAAGTTGTAATGAAGTAGCTGCAATTTTTAATACAAATTCAGAGGATGAAATACCCGAATCTTTTGTAACGGTTTATAACAAATCAGAAAAACAATTACAAGCAGTAAACAATTTAAATCCGAATGTAGAACTTTGGATTTATCCAATATTTTGTCCACTTGGGAATAAAGGTTATAGTATAGATATGATTTGTACTGGTAGCGAAAAAAGAAGTAGAAATCATACATTTTCAAAATCTGCTTACATAAAATATAAAATAGCTTTAAGAGATAATGAACTTAATCGATTTTTAAACGGAGGTAGATTATTTCAATTGGGTTGTTGATAATTATGTTCAAATTGAAAAAGATAGATTGATGTTTTGTGCGAATAATCAAATATAATTGAGAAGTGAAACATATAAAGGATTAATTGATCATCTATATAACGAAGAGTCAAAAGATGACGTACATGTTGGGAAAATGTTAATACTGCCTTCCACATTTATAGGGTCACCTCGTAATATGATGCAACGATATCAAGATTCTATGACTGTTGTAGGACGTCATGGTAGACAAGATTTATTTAATATAATGACTTGTAATATACATTGGAAATAAATTTAAGAAAGAAACCGTCCATAAACCACGTAGCCCCATTTTTTGGGAATTTTATCCCCCTCCTCCCCCCATGTAGTACGCTATTACACGTATTTATTTCCTCGCTATTACACGCTATTTCCTCTTGTCGTAGTCAATTACTTGAACCCCCTCCCCCTCATGAGGCTACGTGGTTTATGGATGGCCCCAAAATTTATTGCCTTTTTAATCTGCTTCCGATAGACCTGATATTGTAGCAAGAGTTTTTTCATTAAAAGTAAAAAATTTTATTAAAACTATTGTCAAAGATAAGTTATTTGAAAGGGTAAAATCTTTTGTTTATGTTATTGAATTTTAAAAACGAGGATTACCACATATTCATTTATTGGTTATTTTGACAAAAAATTGTAAAATAGTAACACCAGGTAGTGTTAATCAGTATATTTCAGCAGAAATTTCTGATAAAGGCGTTAATTCTAAATTTCATCGAATTATAATGCAAAATAATATTCATGGTCCTTGTGGAGACTGTTGTATTGTTGATGGGAAATGTTCTAAAAAATTTCCTAAAAATTTTTTAGATGATACAACTTTTGAAACAGACAATTATGTTCTTTACCGTAGGAGAAATACAGGTAAGACGTATGATAGACCAAACGGATATATTGTTGATAATAGGTTTGTTGTACCTTTTTGTCCTCCAAAGTATGCTTTAGAAATAATGGACAGATTATTAAGGGATTTAATGAAATCACAAGAATCATTTGGTGGTAAACTTGTAATTCTAGGTGGAGATTTCAGACAAATTTTACCAATTAAAGAACGAGATACAAAGTCAGAAATTTTGAATTTGTCAATAAAATATAGCAAACTTTGAAAAAAATTTTAAAAATTTAGATTGTTAGATAATATGAGAGCTTTACCAGAAAAAAAGGAATTTGTAGACTTCTTGCTTAAAATTGGAGACGGGAAATGTAAAGAAAAAGGTGATAATTTTTTATTACCAAACAAAATTATTCAACCAAAGGATATAGATATTGCCGAAGATACTTATGGTGACTATATAAAAAATAACAGATTTCAGGAAATGGCTTTTTATGCAATTCTATCACCTGGAAATGTTGATGTGGATGAAATAAATAAATGAGTAGTACATTTATTAAATAAGGATTAACCCATTAACGCCCAGACGGACGAAAAATTTCAATGGACTTTGAGGACCTAATTTATTACAACAATGGATACAAAAAAAATTGACACTTAATATTTTTAACGTACAATTTACTCCTCTTTTAGATTCTGATGTTAAATTTTGTTTACAACAAATTGTTTAAAAGTTATAAACAATTTTTTCCAAAAAAACACGATTTTTCGAGAAAAAAATTTCTTTTCATCGGTATTTTCACCAGAAAAATGCAAATGGATGCCTTTAAAACATCAAAATATCGCGTCCATGGACCCTCAGCTACGAAACCCTGAAGAGGTCAATTTTTTTCAAAATGGCGGACGACAATATGGCGGCAAAAACTAAAAAAAATGGCTCACATATGAAACATAGTGCTCCAATTTTTTAGAGTCACCGAAATGGACTGAAACTTATTACTCGGGTGTTTTTGGGGTCACTAATTACGAATATGATGTTATTTTTCCAAAATTCAAAATGGCGGATCCAATATGGCGGACAACATTTTTAAAAATGACTATATTACTTGAAATTTGTTATTCGGGGGTTTTTGGACTTACTGATTACAAATATGATGTTATTTTTCCAAAATTCAAATTGGCGGATTCACTATGGCGGACGAATTTTGTAAAAGTGACTCCACATTGTTAAAAATGTTATGGTCCGTTTGCCGTCGAATAATTCGCCGTTGCCCGACTCCTACCGCGTGGAGGTGGATATAAAAGAGTCTTTTCTTTTTTTTTGTTTTTTTATATTTTTTTGTTTTTTATATTTTTTTGGTTTTATATTTTTTTGTTTTTTTTTTGTTTATTTTGTACTTTTTAAATGTGAGAATCCTAGAAGCATATATTTATGCGTTACTTGCTTCCAGGATTCTCACATTTAAAAAGTACAAAATAAACAAAAAAAAAATATAAAACCAAAAAAATATAAAAAAACAAAAAAAAAGAAAAGACTCTTTTATGTCCACCTCCACGCGGTAAGAGTCGGGCAACGGCGAATTATTCGACGGCAAACGGACCATAACATTTTTAAGAATGTGGAGTCACTTTCACAAAATTCGTCCGCCATTTTGAATTTTGGAAAAATAACATCATATTCGTAATCAGTGACCCCAAAAGCCCCCGAGTAACAAATTTTAAGTAATATAGTCATTTTCAAAAATGTTGTCCGACATATTGGATCCGCCATTTTGAATTTTGGAAAAATAACATCAGAATCTGAAAGAGGAGTAAATTTTACGTTAAAAATATTAAGTGTCAATTTTTTGTATCTATTGTTGTAATGAACCAGGTCCTCAAAGTCCATTGAAATTTTTCGTCCGTCTGGGCGTTAATGGGTTAAGAAAAAATATATAAAAGTATCGATTTTACTGAAAATTATGACAATGGTAATTATCATAAAGTTATTTTACTAGAATATTTAAATACACCTTCACCATCATGCTTACCACCACGTGAACTGCATTAAAAAATTTATTCTATTGTCATGCTTATTCGAAATCTTGGTATTAATAAAGGATTGTCCATTGGGGCCAGATTATTAATTTTAGATTTAATGAACAATGTTATGAAATGTTAAATTTTAACAGTAGATAAATGTAAAAATATCATATTTTCATCGCATTACTTTATATTGCGAAAATGTCTACCCTTTTACTTTTAGAAGAAGGCAATTTCTTGTTAAATTGGCGTTTGCTATGACTATAAATAAGTTTCAAAGGCAAACATTTAATAAAATTGCTATTGACTTGAGAAGAGATGTATTTAATCACGGTCAATTATCATCGTCAATTATCGTCCCATTGTCAAGAGTACGTTCTTTTGATTCAGTAAAAGTATATTTAGGATATAATAGAGTTAACTGTATTAAAAATATTGTCTATACAGAAATTTTAGATGATAATGATAAAATTAATTACGATGTTAACGGGAAGTGAAGTAATAATATATTTTAATATACTTTTAAATACTTTTGTATATCTTATCAATCAACAATATTTTATAATATTTTTTGACTTGTATATGTCTGTTGTACTTTCTAAAAACTATCACATAAATAAAAATGTTTATTTGTTATTTTACATTAAAAGTTTTTATTTTATTAACCATCTTTGGTTTGTCTGACATATTTTGTTCAACATTTTCAATTTAAAAAAATTTTTTTTAATATATACTGCCTTAAACCATGATTCCTAAATCACCTCCAACAGGTTTTAAGAAGTTTAGCATTTTCAGTTTGTTATTTAGCAGCAGTATAAACAAGCATATTTCCTATTGCATAAGAGATTAAAAATAAAAGAAAACAACCCTTTCACATTTTAAACTTGCATTTAAAAAAAATAAATAAAAAATTCATATTATTTACAATTATTTCTTATTAACGGTACAACAAAAATCAAATTTGATTTTTTCATTTTGCGTGTATAAACCAATAAATAAACAATTACGTAGAGAATAAAATAACCTAAATATGTAAACATAAAATTTTCAATAAAAATTGAGTAGTTATTTTAATGTCGTAAAAATAAATTCATAAAAATGTTTTTAAATTTTTATTTTTTAACGATTTTGATAAACTTTTTCAGAAAGAACGTTGGAACAACATACAATTTATTTTAGTCAATAAAAATTTAATTATCATTATTGATTTTCTTGTATTCTTCTTGCGCCCAGAACGGTAAAAAATTTAGCATCCATGTCTAATCTTTCTTTTTTTTAGATAAACCAGATCCAGTTTTATTTATTTCAAGTTTTTATTAAGAATCTTTTCCCCGCATCTAAATGACATCTCCGAATTTGGGATAATAACACTTGTAACCATATTGACTTAGGTACTGATAATAATATTGACTTTGCATTTCTTTTGTTTTTCTGTTAACTTGTATTACAAGTAGAAATTGAGGCTATTTTGTTATTATAATTTTTATTAACAATTCATTTAAAAACGCAATTAAAAAGAAAATCATTTTACAAAAATGTGTTCATGTGATTCTTTCATAAAGAATCTCAGTTTTGAAAATCCCTGGCTTTGACCCCTTTTTCATATAGTCCCATCCTTCATATAATCCTGATATTTTTTCTTGGCTTGCGTGCCGCGTATCAATTTCAATTTTTATCTGAAATCAAGTTCTTTCATTTTTACAGTATTAACTAATTTTTTACGAATATAAAACTCAATTCAGGTAAAAATAATAAAAATTGACAATTTTAAGTGTTTGAAATTTTTTTTACTTAAAACAAATCTTGCATGGCAACATTACCACAAGATTTTTTTAAAATTATATGCTATCTGGGCATTTACAGTGTTGTATAACTCCATAATTTAAAGTTTCTTTTTTGAACAGATAACTAGAAGTTCTATCTTTAATAGAATCTCAGTAGATCATCATCATCATTAATATATAATCAGTAGATATGCAAATTAGGTAAAGAGATACGTAATGATGGTTTTTGTTTTGGAAGACGAAGTAAGAAACAATAAGATTTTAAGATAAAGATATTTCTATGTCAGTTGTAACTGTGTAGAAAGAGATAAATAATTTTAGACGAAGAAGTTCATATGTTATTCTTCCTTGATAGAGCGAAAGAAAGCTAGCGTTAAATCGTTAGTCAAGTTCCAAAATTATTACCTGAAAGAGTCTTGAAGGATTCCTCAAAAAACAATATACAGTACAGTAAAAAAATATACAGCATAGTTCAGTACTGTACTTTACTACATCTTTAATTAAGCAATCATAATTTGCTCTTTCTCGGTAGATGTTACTGGATTATTAATGTGTCGTTTTTCTAATTTTGTTATTTCGCTCTTAGATGTTTGAAACATTATAATTGTATGTTCTTGTTCATTCAAAAAAAAATCTTAGAATTTCTTCTTTCTTAGACAGTTACATTAGTGTATAACTCTGAAAATAAAAGTTTATGTTTTGAATAAAGGACAGGAAGGGGCGCGCAACGCGCGCCATTTTTGGTTCTAGTAGCTATGAAATAAGTGATATTGAACATTATTTAAAAACCTTCTTAAGTTCCAAAGGTATAAAACTGGCAATCAAACCCAACAATAATACCTTGCGCAGTGAGATTCTCTCTAATTGTGAAATAAATTTTGAAAAACCTGATTCTATTGCACAATTATTAGGATTTAAACTACAAATTCTTACACCAAACATATACCATGAATCTGACTCACCAGTTTCTATTATAAAGGTTAATTCTCTTAGAATTGAGTGCAATATTACCACAGGTGCATACATCAACAATCAAAAAGTATATACTGTACATGGGTTTTTTCCAAGTGTACCAGCAGGATATAAGATCGTTGAAGTACCATCTCAAGTCATTTACTTACCAGTCGTAGTAAAGACGATTGATCATATTCAATTGCGAATAGTTGATCAAGACGGACATATTGTAAATTTTCGAGGTGAAAAAATAACTGTTCGATTACACATTAAATCTCTTTAAATAATGGGGATTGTATTTAATAGAAAAAAATTACTGGTTACGGATTTAAGAAGACTGCAGAATGTCAGAAACAATTCAGTTACAAATCTTGAGTCAAGGTGTTAACACCTCAAAGCATTCAATTATTGAAGAGTCTAGGACTGAAAGTGATCGGAGAGAAAAAACGAAAAAGAGAATAAAAAGAATTAAATTTTTCTGATTCTGTACTTTAATTTTTAGACGACTTAATTTCTGCAAAAAAATGGAAGACAAAGTGTTAAGTATTGCAAACCCAATTGTTTTCGATGAATCTATTGCTCACTGTGAGGTGCATGCTCATTTGCCATATGCCTCGTCAACGTTCAATAGCAGCGATGAAATGCGAATAGCAGTTCAGAATCAAGATCACTGCCTTTTACCAGGAAAAAGTTCGCTACACATTCAGGGAAAATTGATAAAAAACGATGGGACACCTACTAACAATTATCGTCTGCTATAATTGAGAATATATTTAAAAAATCTTAGAAAATATATGTGAAAGGATTGGAAAAGAAAAAATGTCTAGAAAAATTTGTCAAGAAAACACCAAGTATTATCCATATCTTGGATATGAATTGCCCATCATTACACCAGCTACTGCATGAATCATGTAATATGAAACCGTGTAATTACCATGAGAATATAATAAATTTAGAATTTGTAAATTGCGCTTTACGAAATGTAAAATTACTGTCAGCTTGGTTAAATAAGAATGTATAGTGTAAAAATCTATTGTTAAAAAAGTTCAATGAATATTCATTATTATATCAAAAAATTAGGCAGAGAAGCAGGCGCAACGCGCCTACATCATAGGGTTTCGTGGCCTAAAGTGACAAAAATGATGATAATGATAATGAATAAATAATAATTTATTTAGAAATTTTTTTTTGAATTAATTGTTTAAAAATTTTAATGAAGTAATTGGTTCTTTTTGTACTTTCGAGTATTTTCATGTCGCATATGTTTTCAATGAAAATATGGAATAGGAGTGATTTAAAATATATTATCAAAAAGTATAACTTTAACAAATTAAGAATTTAATAATTTATTTTTAGCAATATACAAAAATTGTAGAACTATGTAAATTACCCATTACCATTACCCTAACAACAGTTGTTGTGACAACCATTACCATAGTAACGGTTGACATGGCAACGGTTGTTATGGAAAACATTAACATAGCAATGGTTGTCATGGCAACGGCTGTTATAACCATAGCAACGGTTGCCATGGCAACGACTGTTATTACCATAGCAACGGTTGTTATGGCAACCATTACCATGGCAACGGCTGTTATGACAACTATTACCATAGCAACGGTTGCCAAGGCAACGGCTGTTATGACAACTATTACCATAGCAACGGTTGTTATAGCAAACATTAGCATAGCAACGGTTGCCATGATAACGGTTGTTAAGACGTTAGACTTAAGACTTAGGACTTAAGACCTTCTTATACCGAAGTTGCCATGGCAACGGTTGTTAAGACGTAAGACTTAAGACTTAGAACTTGAGACCTCCTTATACCGAAGTTAAGTCTTAAGTCTTAGGATATAAGAACTTAAGAAAAACTTAAGACTTAAGACGTAAAAACTACGGAGGGACACCGAAGTCTCGCTATAAGGGTTTTGGCCCTTGACCACGAAACCCTAAAAAAGAAACAACTAGTTGCTTGATTTATATTTACTTTTATTACTTTACTGAACTATTTACCACAAAACTAATAAATGTATAAAACTATTTTATGCTTTTTTCTAATAAATAATTGAAATTATTAAATTTGTGTACACTCAGATGCATTAATGCTGTCCTTCCGGTTTAAAGGAATTTTGAAAAGACGTGTCATTTCTATCAAATATTCTTAGTTTGTGACATACAAATGTTCTCATATGTCATGAACTAAAAACATTTTGATAGAAATCATACGACTTTGCAAAAGAACGTCAAACCGGAAGGACAGCATTAATGCATCTGAGTGTATAATTTATTTACAATCATCCTGTTTAAAATGGGAAATAAGAAAAATATAAAGAGAAGTGATAAAAAGAATGAAATAAAGCGATACATGTCATGTTATGATCAAACTTGTAGGCGCTTGAAGCGGTGGTGAAACGCCAGCGTGAGTAGAAGGGTTCATGAAGCGGGGGACTAACGCATGGAGCAAAGCATTGCCTACAGGCGGTAGCGGAGTGAAAGAAGAGGTCAAAGAAGCTGAGGAAGCGGGGAAAGGTTGAAGAGAATGACTGACTCAACATTGTAGCTCTACTTACTACTGTATATACACAGTCTACTATTACTACATGTGTCGCAGTAGTGTAGTGTACGACTGCTCTACGCGCTATTCTCACACTCACTATGTTACTTTGTATATATTGCCTCCAACATTTTAAAGTCAATTTTTATTTCATCTCTTATATTATTTATTTAAAATCAAATTAATATTCTCTATATTTAAAATCACATAAATTATTTTTTAAAAATATATAATTTATTCTTCAAATTCTATAATTTTTTATTACATAATTCTATTTATTGAGTTTCATAAACTTTTTAAAATTTATAATTAATTGCTTATTTCTATAATTTATTCTTATTTATATAATTTTTTGGTTAATAAATAAAATTTGAAAAATTGTATAAATAATATTAGTTCTTCACTGTCTTTCAATTTAAAAATATTTATTTTAATATATACTTCCTTTTAAATTTTTTGAAGTTTTTTTCACTTAATCCTTTAAGTATGTAGTAATAGCAGTTTTTAATAAATAATAAAAATTAAATTTTAAGCTTTTCTGAAAAAATTTAATTTATTTGAACGATGATGATGATGGTGATAACAATGATGATAAGCGAATGGAATAAATTAATATTAAAAATTACTATAGGATATTTTTTCATAAATAAATAAAAGACATGATGAAGATTTTTTGTACATTATTTATTTATTTTATAAAGTGTATTAAATTGTTTTTTAAAAAAAACTACAATTTCTGAAATCATTACACTTTTCTAAAACATGTTTTTAAAAATAAACATACTGTTCTCTTTAACGAGACGAGTGGTGATTCCACAGTTGACAGTAATGATATTAAAATTATACAGATCACTTGCAGAATTACTTAAATTGTACATTGTGATCGCATTGTTGCATATTTCTAACATTGAATTGTGTGTCATGCACTAAATCCACTGCACCCGAATTTTAATGTTGTGTGCAATGCGTATATACTCTGATCTGAAACAAAGTAACAAAATATTTCATAGAAATTTATTCCAAAACTTTTATTTTCAAAAATGATTGAATATTCAACCAATTAATCTTTATGCAAAGAAATGAACAATTTTTTTTATTACATTGAAAAATGTTCTTTTTAAATTTTTTTTCTACAATAGAAAAACAAATTTTTTTTATTACATTGAAAAATATTCTATTTAAATTTTTTTACATTAGAAAAACAAAGTTAATAATTTCTTCTACATTAAAAAACACTTTTTAACAAAAACAAAATCGAAAAAATAATTCCTTAAAATCGAGAAATTTTTTTTAATTGAGAAATATTCTTTCTTTTTTTTTTTACATTAAAAACAAAGATTTACTTTTAACACAACTGTTTTTTTGTCTTTGAGTAAAAAAAACCATAAAATTATTTTTTTTAAAATATTGAGAAAAATATTTTTAATGAATTGTGAAAAACATTTGTTTGTTTTTAATTGAATCGTTAATAATTTTTTTTAAAAATAAGTATTTTTTAAACAAAATAAAAGTGAAAAGATATTTTTATAGTTATAGTTAATTAAACTTACTGGTTAATTTCAAAATTGAAAAAATAATTTTTTCTGCATTAAAAAACAACGAAGATTGAATATTCACAATAATACTTTTAAACCAAACAAAATAAAATTACTCTAATCTAAAAGAACATTTTATTGATTTTGAGAAACGAAAAAACTTGAGTGAAATAAACTTACTCATTGAAAACTGGAAAAGTTGATTTTCCTGCTTGTGCCATTTTGTTTTAAGATTTGATTCTTCTTCTTCTTTTTTGAACCTAACAGAAAATTAAAAAAATATTTAGTCGAATAACACTTGTAGAATAAATTAATTATATCTAATGTAGTGAAATATTTTTTTTCTTTTGAAACTCTAGTGAAATTGTAACACTGCTTTTTTCTAAAGATATTTCACTATATTTTTTAAATTTTCTTTCATAGTTGTGAAACTAAACACTTTCTTCAAAATTAATTATTTAAATTAAATATTTTAAAATCACTTTTTCAGTTTCTTAGCTGGCGTTGAACTGGTGCAAAGTGGCTGCTCTTCTGCTTGAATGGGGTAACCTCTCCCAAAATTGCCTTTTCTTGTTGTCAAATTTTGACGAATCTTGATCGAGGCTAAGATCTGATGATTCTCCCACCATCAAATTCTAAAGTCCAGAATGGGAGGTTATTTTGTCAAGATTGTTTTGGGAATCTTTGACAATGTGGAGCCGTTTCGAATAAACATAGTATTTGGTTACACATTTTTATCTTCCATATAGCCCCATGGAAGAGTGTTAGATGATTTAGGTAGAAGTTGTCGCTTATTATTCAACCAACTCAAAACAATTTTATTTTGTCCAACTGTATAGACTTTATGTTTCCAGCTTTGAATGAGGAATTGAGTTTTAATAAATTATTTTTGACAATTTAGAGAATGCTTATAATCGTTAAAAGTTATTGTTTTTAAAGTCCCTTTTTCACACCTTTTGCCTTTTTTTCTCTTTATCATTCTCAAAAATTTTAAACGAATATAATTTTGGTCTTAATCCAATAAATTCTTCCATTATTTTTCCACAGCATTCATCCTACATTAACCCCAATACTTTTTTATTACAAAGAGGCAAACCGAAGATATTGTTTGGAGGATAATCAGAAGTATTAAATGTATCTATCTTCATGTATTGATAAAAGTCAGGGACTTTAATTTCATAAATTAAACTATCCGTATCGGTGTAGAGTAACTTTGCTTTGTCTTCAAAATTTTTTTTATATAATTATAATGAAAATCATAAGTAATAATTTTTGAGACGTCTAAAACTGTTAAACCAGTGTAAATTGGTTTATTAAATGTTATTTTTAACCTGTTCATCTCAATGATTACCATATTTTCGTCAAATATAGTGCAGCTATGGAAATTTGGTTTACCTATGAGTGACTTTGCACCATACCGCCCCTCCCATTTTGTAATTAATCGAACGTCTTTGTATTTGCGCACATTCTCCATAGTTTTACCAAATACAGAGTTATTAATTAATTTATAAAAATTTTTTCGAACTCATTGGATGACCTTTTTCTCATTTCCGTATTTAAATCTATATAACTTTTTAACCATCGCATCTGTTTGAAACTTAAAACTCTATGAATTTTGGTCAATTTCATTCCTAAACTCAAATATAATTTTAAATTTCTATAATGTAGAACGTAATGTTTCTTAGGATATAGCGTTGTCATTAATTTCTTAATTTTAGATTTTGATTCAGGTGGTACAAAGTGCTCAGGATACAAAGGTAAATCCTTATGAAAATTATGCAATTCCACAGGATATTGTAAATCGACTTCGAGAATATAACCGATTGATGAATCATCGGCTACCTTGACGTAATCAATTTTAGAAATATCCTTTACCCACTGAAAATCTTCATAAGGCAAAAATTCAGACATAGATGCGCCATACTGATTATTTATATCAAAATACATGATATATGATTCTGCTATGGAAGCATCAAATTTTGAACCCATATACCTGTTATTAGTTTTTTAATGTCTATTGGAGCATTATGAGATACCACCTCTGATACCAGGTTCAATAAATTTCAGGATCGGTTAGTAATTCAAGTTTAATTTTTGTATATTTCAACACGGCATCAAATGCGAGTCCTGGGGCAGTGTAGTAGTGTAAGGGATCCAATTTATAGGTAGAGATACAGGTTTTTCTAAAATTTTCAAAAATATCCGCTAAAAGAAGAACGTCTGTTTTGATGTAAAGATCTGGATATTGTCCTAATGTCTTTAAATTAAAAGTTTCCTATACATTTTTATCATGTACATAATCTTCACCTGAAATTGATTTATTATTTAATCTTGAGAAAAATGCATCTTTTTGAGGAAGAGATTCTTCGTCTAATTTTGACCATGCGTCAATGTATTCGTATGGGAATACACCTTTTCTCGTCAATAATTTAAATTCATTTTCATTACTGCAGTGTTTTTTTGTAATTTGTTTGTCATTGCCGGTAAGTATGATGCTAATTTTTCCAAACTGCTTGCCATAAATCGAAAAGAATCAATGAATCTAAATTTAATTTTTGTTCCGTCAACATATTTTGTAAAAGAAATATATTTTTCCTTATTTATTGGTAATAAAATGATTTTTCCCTTAAAACCTGTACCGAGAGCTTTAATAAAAAAAATGTGAGTCGTATCCAGACAAATTGTGAAAAACAATAGGAATAACGTGTGAAAACTGGAAATTTACATTGCAGGCTTGATGAGCTGGACCACGATATTTACCTGTAAAATGTCAATGATCACGGTGTCTAATTTCATTTTCCTTAAATGGTTTTTCACAAATGTGGCATAAAACTTCTGTTTGAAAATTATTTATTTCATTATTTGTAAATTTTTTCATGGGAACAATATGTGAAAAATATATTGTTTGGATATTGCAAGCTAAATTTTCTAATTCATTGATAAACCACTCAATACAACCTTGACCGCAATAAAGATTTGTTTTCGTTAGTGACTCATCAAAACTACAATGTAAATTATACGCTACACTTGTCGAAACATGTTTTTGAACATTGCAAGTATTTATGTTTGTTTCCGCAATTGGTTCCAATAGACATTCCGTATCTGCATAAATTATGAAATGAACAGGATCTTTATGACGATAATTTTTAAATTCTAAAGTGTTATCTTTTTGACAAGGTATAATTACTCTACACTTATTCTTTTCCTCACAAGCCATTCTATGTTTTTGATACATTATTTTTATCTAGAGCATAAACATTAATTCTTAAGTCATTCATTTTATAAAATTTGTTTATATCAGTGAAACTAATTGGAAATTGAATCCCATCGTATTTTAATATACAACTGCAATGAGGATCCTTAAAATGAAACGAGTAAATATGCAAATTAGGTAAAGAGAGACATTCTTATTGACATTGCCTTTAGAGAAAGAAAGAAAGGTAGCCGTTATCTGAGAAAGAAAATATTACCTGGGTTCTCCGAGGTTTATATCCCCATTACAAAGGCTATTGTTTAAGGGTTCGTAATCCTTCTTAGGGTCGAATACAGGCCTCTGTATATATATATATATATATATATATATACACATCAATCTATGAGTTCGAAGAAGACACTCTTATGCGTCTTTATAGGGACGCTCGCTCGCACTCACACTTAGCGCTTACCCCCAAATATGGACGAAATTTTCAGTTTATCGAAAGTGATAATATTGTAGAATATTTTCTAAGTATATGTGACACGTTTCTTATACGTTACGTATAACATTAAATTAAAATTTTTTTTTATTCACTGTTAAATTCACTCACTATACGTGAGTGAATATAAAGTGTAATAAGTGAATTAGTGAATTGTGATTTAGTGAATAGTAAGTGTTAGTGAAAAATTTTGTGAATATAAGTATAGTTAGTGTTAATTAATTAAGTTAAAAATTTTGTGTAATTTGAAATTTGGAATAAGAGATAAAATTTGAAATTGGTTAATTTGTATAACAGGAATATTGGATAAAAGAAAAAATTATAAATTGGTTATATTACGTAAAATAAAAATTTTGAATTTGGTTATATTTAAGTAAATTAGTGAATTGTGATTTAGTGAATAGTAAGTGTTAGTGAAAAATTTGTGAATAAGTATAGTGTTAATTAATTAAGTTAAAAATTTTGTGTAATTTATTGTGATTTAGTGAATAGTAAGTGTTAGTGAAAAATTTGTGAATAAGTATAGTGTTAATTAATTAAGTTAAAAATTTTGTGTAATTTGAAATTTGGGATAAGAGATCAAATTTGAAATTGGTTATATTACGAAAAAGAAAAATTTGGAATTTGGTTATTATTGGATAAAAGGATAATTTGGAAATTGGTTATAATAGATAAAATTGGATTTATTGGATAAAAGTATAATTTGGAAATTGGTTATATTAGATAAAATTTGATTTATTGGATAAAAGGATAATTTGGAAATTGGTTATATTAGATAAAATTGGATTTATTGGATAAAAGGATAATTTGGAAATTGGTTATATTAGATAAAATTGGATTTATTGGATAAAAGGATAATTTGGAAATTGGTTATATTAGATAAAAAGCAAATTTTGAAAGTGATTATATTGGGTAAAAGGCATACTTGGAAATTGGTTACATTGAATAAAAGGAAAATTTATAAATTGGTTAAATTGGATTAAAAACTTTTTGAAATTGATTAAAAGGCAAATTTGGAAATTGGTTAAATTGGATAAAAGAAAAAAATTTGGAAATTGGTTAAATTGGATAAAAGGAAAATTTGGAAATTGGTTATATTGGAAATTTGTTATGTTGGGTAAATAAAGCTGGAAATTGGTTTAATTGGATAAAAGGAAAATTTGGAAATTGGTTATATTGGAAATTTGTTATGTTTGGTAAATAAAGCTGGAAATTGGTTAAATTGGATAAGATACAAAATTAGAAATTTGTTAAATTGGATGAAAGGCAAAATTGGAAATTGATTATATTGGATAACGAAATATATGTAAATATTTTCCTAAAATAAAAAGAACAATGACTAACAAAGGAGAAATCGTTATTTTGACTACTCGTGATTTAAGCATAGTTGTCACTGAAGAAGCAATGCTAAATAATGATCATATGTATGAATTTCAAAAGCTATTGGGAAGACAATCAATTTTTTTATAATATGCAAAATACTTTGTGTTTACAAACACTTGATTTGATAGTTCCAATCCAGAAAAGTAAGCAGCACATTCAAATACTTTTTAGTGGATCTTATAAATCTGGTCATTGGATTTGTACTTATTATGATGGAAGATGTCTTTACATTTTTGATAGTCTTAATAAAAAAGGTTTAAATCATAATAAAAGAAATTATTTAATTAGATTATATCCTTTTGAACCACCAGTAGTTTTCACCACTGTTGATCAGCAACCAGAATACAGTCTTTCTTGTGGAGTATATGCAATTGCTTTCGCAACATCGTTATTTTTTAATATTATGCCCCACTCTGTTCATTACTATTATTGTAATATGAGAAATCATTTAATGTTAATGTTTAAAAGCAATAGTTTAAGTGAATTTCCCTTTGAACAACTTTCTAATAGTAGATCTTGCATAGTTGTGAATGACTGGAATTGCCTTTTAAATGAAAAAGATATTCAACTTAAGTATGGAGAATCAAACTTTTCTATAAACTCTATGAAGAAAGAAATTTCTTTCCCGAGAATAATAAATAAAATAAATAAAGGGAGTATTGCATCAACAACAGTTAAACAAAGTAGGGCTGAAATTCAAAGAAATTATCGCGAAAGGCAAAAATTGAAGCGTAAAGTTGATAATCCAAATTATTCAGAGGAAGCAAACACTTCCCTTTTTTCCGAGAGCAATAAATAAAATAAATGAAGGAAATGTTGAATCATCAACAACACCTAAACAGAGTAAGGCTGAAATTCAAAGAAATTATCGCGAAAGGCAAAAATTGAAGCGTAACGTTGATAATCCAAATTATTCAGAGGAAGCAAACAATTCCCTTTCTTTTCCGAGAGCAATAAATAAAATAAATGAAGGAAATGTTGAATCATCAACAACACCTAAACAGAGTAAGGCTGAAATTCAAAGAAATTATCGCGAAAGGCAAAAATTGAAGCGTAAAGTTGATAATCCAAATTATTCAGAGGAAGCAAACAATTCCCTTTCTTTTCCAAGAGCAATAAGTAAAATAAATGAAAAAAATGTTGAATCATCAACAACACCGAAACAAAGTAAGGCTAAAATTCAAAGAAATTATCACGAAAGGCAAAAATTGAAGCGTAAAGTTGATAATCCAAATTATTCAGAGGAAGCAAACAATTCCCTTTCTTTTCCAAGAGCAATAAATAAAATAAATGAAAGAAATGTTGAATCATCAACAACACCTAAACAGAGTAAGGCTGAAATTCAAAGAAATTATCGCGAAAGGCAAAAATTGAAGCGTAAAGTTGATAATCCAAATTATTCAGAGGAAGCAAACAATTCCCTTTCTTTTCCGAGAGCAATAAATAAAATAAATGAAGGAAATGTTTAATCATCAACAACACCTAAACAGAGTAAGGCTGAAATTCAAAGAAATTATCGCGAAAGGCAAAAATTGAAGCGTAAAGTTGATAATCCAAATTATTCAGAGGAAGCAAACAATTCCCTTTCTTTTCCAAGAGCAATAAGTAAAATAAATGAAAGAAATGTTGAATCATCAACAACACCGAAACAAAGTAAGGCTAAAATTCAAAGAAATTATCACGAAAGGCAAAAATTGAAGCGTAAAGTTGATAATCCAAATTATTCAGAGGAAGCAAACACTTTTCTTTCTTTTCCGAGAGCAATAAATAAAATAAATGAAGGAAATGTTGAATCATTAACAACACCTAAACAGAGTAAGGCTGAAATTCAAAGAAATTATCGCGGAAGGCAAAAATTGAAGCGTAAAGTTGATAATCCAAATTATTCAGAGGAAGCAAACAATTCCCTTTCTTTTCCGAGAGCAATAAATAAAATAAATGAAGGAAATGTTGAATCATCAACAACACCTAAACAGAGTAAGGCTAAAATTCAAAGAAATTATCGCGAAAGGCAAAAATTGAAGCGTAAAGTTGATAATCCAAATTATTCAGAGGAAGCAAACACTTTTCTTTCTTTTCCGAGAGCAATAAATAAAATAAATGAAGGAAATGTTGAATCATCAACAACACCTAAACAGAGTAAGGCTGAAATTCAAAGAAATTATCGCGAAAGGCAAAAATTGAAGCGTAAAGTTGATAATCCAAATTATTCAGAGGAAGCAAACAATTCCCTTTCTTTTCCAAGAGCAATAAATAAAATAAATGAAAGAAATGTTGAATCATCAACAACACCTAAACAGAGTAAGGCTGAAATTCAAAGAAATTATCGCGAAAGGCAAAAATTGAAGCGTAAAGTTGATAATCCAAATTATTCAGAGGAAGCAAACAATTCCCTTTCTTTTCCGAGAGCAATAAATAAAATAAATGAAGGAAATGTTGAATCATCAACAACACCTATACAGAGTAAGGCTGAAATTCAAAGAAATTATCGCGAAAGGCAAAAATTGAAGCGTAAAGTTGATAATCCAAATTATTCAGAGGAAGCAAACAATTCCCTTTCTTTTCCAAGAGCAATAAGTAAAATAAATGAAAGAAATGTTGAATCATCAACAACACCGAAACAAAGTAAGGCTAAAATTCAAAGAAATTATCACGAAAGGCAAAAATTGAAGCGTAAAGTTGATAATCCAAATTATTCAGAGGAAGCAAACAATTCCCTTTCTTTTCCAAGAGCAATAAATAAAATAAATGAAAGAAATGTTGAATCATCAACAACAGTTAAACAAAGTAGGGCTGAAATTCAAAGAAATTATCGCGAAAGGCAAAAATTAAAGCGTAAAGTTGATAATACAAATTATTCAGAGGAAGCAAACACTTCCCTTTTTTTCCCGATGGCAATAAATAAAATAAATGAAGGAAATGTTGAATCATCAACAACACCTAAACATAGTAAGGCTGAAATTCAAAGAAATTATCGCGAAAGGCAAAAATTGAAGCGTAATGTTGATAATCCAAATTATTCAGAGGAAGCAAACAATTTTCTTTCTTTTCCAAGAGCAATAAATAAAATAAATGAAAGAAATGTTGAATCATCAACAACACCTAAACAGAGTAAGGCTGAAATTCAAAGAAATTATCGCGAAAGGCAAAAATTGAAGCGTAAAGTTGATAATCCAAATTATTCAGAGGAAGCAAACAATTCCCTTTCTTTTCTGAGAGCAATAAATAAAATAAATGAAGGAAATGTTGAATCATCAACAACACCTAAACAGAGTAAGGCTGAAATTCAAAGAAATTATCGCGAAAGGCAAAAATTGAAGCGTAAAGTTGATAATCCAAATTATTCAGAGGAAGCAAACAATTCCCTTTCTTTTCCAAGAGCAATAAATAAAATAAATGAAGGAAATGTTGAATCATCAACAACACCTAAACAAAGTAAGGCTAAAATTCAAAGAAATTATCACGAAAGGCAAAAATTGAAGCGTAAAGTTGATAATCCAAATTATTCAGAGGAAGCAAACAATTCCCTTTCTTTTCCAAGAGCAATAAATAAAATAAATGAAAGAAATGTTGAATCATCAACAACAGTTAAACAAAGTAGGGCTGAAATTCAAAGAAATTATCGCGAAAGGCAAAAATTGAAGCGTAAAGTTGATAATTCAAATTATTCAGAGGAAGCAAACACTTCCCTTTTTTTCCCGAGAGCAATAAATAAAATAAATGAAGGAAATGTTGAATCATCAACAACACCTAAACAGAGTAAGGCTGAAATTCAAAGAAATTATCGCGAAAGGCAAAAATTGAAGCGTAACGTTGATAATCCAAATTATTCAGAGGAAGCAAACAATTCCCTTTCTTTTCCGAGAGCAATAAATAAAATAAATGAAGGAAATGTTGAATCATCAACAACACCTAAACAGAGTAAGGCTGAAATTCAAAGAAATTATCGCGAAAGGCAAAAATTGAAGCGTAAAGTTGATAATCCAAATTATTCAGAGGAAGCAAACAATTCCCTTTCTTTTCCAAGTGCAATAAATAAAATAAATGAAAGAAATGTTGAATCATCAACAACACCTAAACAGAGTAAGGCTGAAATTCAAAGAAATTATCGCGAAAGGCAAAAATTGAAGCGTAAAGTTGATAATCCAAATTATTCAGAGGAAGCAAACAATTCCCTTTCTTTTCCGAGAGCAATAAATAAAATAAATGAAGGAAATGTTGAATCATCAACAACACCTAAACAGAGTAAGGCTGAAATTCAAAGAAATTATCGCGAAAGGCAAAAATTGAAGCGTAAAGTTGATAATCCAAATTATTCAGAGGAAGCAAACACTTCCCTTTCTTTTCCGAGAGCAATAAATAAAATAAATGAAGGAAATGTTGAATCATCAACAACACCTAAACAAAGTAAGGCTGAAATTCAAAGAAATTATCGCGAAAGGCAAAAACTGAAATGTAAAATTGATAATGTAAATTATTCAGGTGAAGTGCACACTTCAACTAAGAAAAAACTTCAAGTTGAATCTAAAATAGAATATGCTCAAAACCTTAAATTAAAAAATATAAACAGTGATAGAAGTACATTGTCAAAAAAAAAAAATACTCTATGTCCAAGAAATTATTGTGAAAGAGTATTAAATCATCAAATTCAAAATGAGTTGAAACTGGTAAATAATAGTATAAATTCAAATTTGAATATTTCTGTTCCAAACAAAATATTAAATATAGATTTAGATGATAATGAAACATTTAAGTCAAATAATGTTGAAAATTATCTAGGTCCAATGAATAATTATTGCACACATTGTCAAGCTAAACATTTTAAAGATGAACAAGTTGCTGGTAGAAAAGTTAGTTTTAATGATTGTTGTAGTCATGGAGGTGTTGTTTTAACTTCCATACAATATCCTGATGAATTAAAGCTTTTGCTAAAAGGGCTTCATGAAAAATCTGGTCATTTTAAAAAGAATATAAGGCTGTACAATAATTCTTTTTCTTTTGCATCTTTAAATGCTAATGTAATTAATTTTAATGGAAGAAGAAGAGGACCATTCTGTTACAAAATTCAAGGTCAAATTTACTATCAAATTAATAGTGCTTTATATCCGGATAAAGGTGAAGATCCATGTTTTGTTCAATTACTTATTTATGACCCTGAAGAATCAATCAGATACAGATTGAAAAGTAACGACAATTTGGATGAAGATATTTTAAAATCTATAGAAAATATTATGAGAAATTCTAATGCATACACAAAATCTTACATGATGATGTCAGAGGTAATTAGAATAGAAACTGAGTTAGCAAGACAAAAAAACGAAGAAATTCCTGAATTACAATTATTGTTCACTTTGAAAAAAGGCTTTGATAAAAATAGATATAATTTTCAAAGTTTTAATGAAGTTGCTGCAATTTTTAATACAAACTCTGAGGGAGAAATACCAGAATCTTATGTAACGGTTTATAATAAATCTACAAAGGAATTAAAATTGGTTAGCAATTTAGATCCCAATGTTGAACCTTGGATTTATCCTATATTTTATCCACTTGGAAATAAGGGTTATAATATTAATATGATTCGTAGTGATAGTGATTACAGAAGTAGAAATCATACTATTTCTAGATCTGCCTACATTAAATATAAAATTGCTATAAGAGATAAGGAATTTAATCCATTTTTATATGGGGGTAGATTGTTTCAACAATGGGTGGTTGACAATTATGTAAAAATAGAAAAAGATAGATTAAGATTTTGTGTAAATAATCAAGCTCAATTAAGAAGTGAAACATATAAAGGATTGATCGATTATTTACACAATCATGAGTTGGAAAATGATGTACACGTGGGAAAAACGCTTATATTGCCTTCCACTTTTATTGGATCACCTCGCAATATGATGCAACAATATCAGGATTCGATGGCTATTGTTGCACGTCATGGTAGACCAGATTTATTTATTACAATGACGTGTAATCCAAATTGGAAAGAGATACAGGAAAATTTATTACCCCATCAAACTGCTGCTGATAGACCTGATATTGTAACTAGAGTATTCGCATTAAAAGTAAAACATTTACTTAAACATATTGTTGATTACAAATTATTTGGAGAGGTCAAATCTTATGTTTATGTTATTAAATTTCAAAAGCGAGGATTGCCACACATTTATTTGTTAGTTATATTGAAAGAAAATTCTAAAATATTAACAGTTGAAAGTGTCGATCGTTATATTTCTGCAGAGATTCCTGATGAAAATAATAATCCTATTTTACATAAAATAATAATGCAAAATAATATTCATGGACCTTGTGGAGATTGGTGTTTAATTGATGGAAAATTTTCAAAAAAATTTTCAAAAAGTTACCAAGAAGAAATTACAATTGAAGAAAATTGTTGTTCATTGTCGTCGAAGAAATAATAATAAAGTATATGAACGACCAAATGGATTTATTGTTGATAATTCTAATGTTGTTCCGTATTGTAACGGTATTTCTTTCGATTTAAATAAAAATACAAAACTTCTGGATTACTTTAAACTTAACCAACGGGATAGTAATGCTCAAAAGTATTATTAATCAGAAATACCAGAGCATTATACATGGGTAACAAAATCGTTTGAATGGAAACAAAGAATTCGTAAGGAAAAAGTTTTGGGAAGAATGTATTCAGTTAATCCAAATCAATTAGAGTTATTTAATCTTAGATTATTATTGCTTACAGTAAAAGGAGCAACTTCTTTTGAAAGTTTGAGAACAGTTAATAGAGTCGTTCATGAATCTTTTACATCTGCTTGTTTGGCATTAGGACTTGTAGAAGATGATAGTGAGTGGATTAGAACAATGGAAGAAGCTGCATTATGGATGATGCCTCATTCACTTCGCCAATTATTTACAAGAATTTTAATTCATTGTCATCCTGTACAACCGGATAAACTTTGGGAACAATTTAAGGGTCAAATGTCAGAAGATTATTCAAAAACTAACGACATTGATGCTGAACAAAGGGCTTATAGAAATATTAAAACAATGTTATTTAACGAAGGATATAATTTAACTGACTTTCAGGGATTGTTAGATATACAAGATGAAATTCTTACTCAACAAGTTAATGATATAAGTATTGCAGAACATATTAACATAGGAGAACAGAATTATGCTAAATTAAATGTAAAAGAAAAACTTGTAGTTGATTATGTACTTGATGCCCTAAAGGATTCTTCTTTTGATAGTTCTAAGTGCTTATATGTTGATGGTTGTGGAGGATCTGGAAAAACATTTTTATACATTACGCTATGGCATTTGTTAAGAAGTAAAGGAATAAATGTTTGCAACATGGCATTTACAGGTATAGCTGCGACTCTGCTTCCTAATGGAAAAACTGTTCATAAAGTTTTAGGCTTACCCGTTCCATTATACAGTGATTCATCTTCAAACATTAAAGTTCAATCTAAAGAAGGCCTCTTTTTAAAAAATATAGATGTCTTTATTTGGGATGAAGCACCAATGGCTCCAAAATATGCTTTAGAAATTATGGATTATCTATTAAGAGATATAATGAATTCCAATGAACCTTTTGGTGGTAAAATTGTAATTCTAGGCGGAGATTTTCGACAAACTTTACCAATTAAAGAACGGGGTACTAGATCAGAAATAGTTAATTTATCAATAAAAAATAGTAAACTATGGAAACATTTTAAAAAATACACATTAACAGATAATATGAGAGCCTTACCACAAGAAACAGAATTTGTAGATTTTTTACTTAAAGTAGGCAATGGTGAATTAAATGATGCAGATGATAATGTTATATTACCAGAACATATTATTCAAAAAGGGAATGTAGATATTGCAGAAGAAATGTATTGTCAGTTCATACAACAGAATAAATTTCAGGAGTTGTCAGAGTGTGCAATTTTAGCACCTAGAAACGTTGACGTTGATGATATTAATAAGAGAGTGGTGCGTCTCTTAGACAGTAAAGGTGAAAAAATATATAAAAGTATTGATTCTACTGGAAATTGTGATAATGGAAAATTTTCTGAAACTTTATTACCAGAATATTTAAATACTCTCTCTCCACCTTCTTTACCACCACATGAATTACATTTAAGAATTAATTCCGTTGTAATGCTTATTAGAAATCTTAGTATTAATGAAGGATTATGTAACGGAACAAGGTTAATTGTTTTAGATTTATCACATAATGTTATTAAATGACAAATATTAACGGGAGATAAGAGTGGAAATATTGTCTTTTTACATAGAGTAACTTTATATTGTGAAAATTTATATCCGTTTACTTTGTAAAGACTGACAACAAAATTTTCGCTTTGATTATTACTGACTCGTGGTGCGAGTCAATCGAATCCCCAATTTACCGACTCAGCGCATGACGGAGTTTCCAAGTTACGCGTAGCGCTAGCTTGCATCCAACCCCACTAGGAATACTCGAACGGGTGGGGACGCGGGTGTATAAACGGGCTCCCGGGACGAGACCGTCACTTCTTTCCAAGCTGTGTTACAGCGCCGGAAACTAAATCCTTGTTAAGGCAAACGAAAACCGTGTGACGGTAAAGCCTTGTGAAGGCGGACGGACGAAAGCTGTGTTACAGCAAAGCCTTGTAAAGGCAGACGATCGTAAGCTGTGTTACAGCAAGACGAACGACCACGATACGACTTGACGACGTACACTTTCCCGTAAAACGACCCACGGACCGTTGCCCCGCGTAAGCGCACGGTATACTTTGAATCCTTTTTTATACACTCGAAATATTGTTAATTAACGCTTTAATAATCGCGACTAAGCCTGATTTCGATTCTCCCACAAACAATTTGTATAGATCCTTTTGTTATAATTTACATTTTACATCTTCGTTTGTAAAAATCGATCTAAGTTTATTAAATATACGTTTTGAATATATGTGCTGTTAAGATTATCAATTTACTTAATTGAACCTTGGTCCGGCGAGCTAATCCTCCCAATTAACAGACATTACAGATTTTGGCGCCCGAACAGGGACGATTTTTCTTATTTTTGCGACGACTAATGTTTCTTTAGTTTTCTGAATAGCAATAGAATCAATATCGGTACGTTGGCTGACGAAGGTGGAAATCTCACTAAAACGAAAATATGGTCCATGACCATCCCCGCCTTAGAAAACGCGTTACGTGACAGGAATGTACCATTACCGGAAAAACCCACACGTGATTCTTTACGGCATTTGTTACGATTAGCAATTAGAAACGAAACAACAGATACGGGAGGCAACCTCGACCATAATGATAACGACAACGAGTCTCAACACGGTGAAAGGACCGACAACGAAGACAACGGGCGAACGAGTCGCGAAAGTAATCATATAGGGCGAAATTTACGCGGTAATATTCCAAGTCGAAACCCTAGTCGATTAACGAGTCGTCTGAACAGCCGACAAAATACCCGTCAAAACAGTCGCGAAAACAGCCCACCACGAGATAACGAACAAATCGATGACCCACGATTACGGAATCGTATTAACAGAAACCACGACGATAATATAACGGAACCACCCGTACACACGAATTCCGGAAACGATCCAACCGCCGGTAACCGAAATCTAAATCGCCTTATGGAAATCGCGAGATTACGTAACGAACTAATCAATCACTCAGTCAATCAACATAACGGGTTCAATCCGTATCGGCCGCCTCAAAGATATGAACACGATGACGAATACCGGTATCCTCCAACTAACGGAAATAATTTTCATTATCAGCGACCTGGGAATAACATTTACGATAACATGCGATTTCCGAGAGACGAACAAAATATCCGATACTCCCAACCCGCGAGAAACCAACGCGAACCACCTTACCGATCACCACCAAGACTCGAACGTGAGAACACACGTCGGGCATTACCACGATACGAACGCGAAAATTACGATAGAGTAAGCGAATACGATGAAAACGGACAAAGAGGAATACGCGATAATCTCGCCGAACGAGTCCGTAAATGGGGTGTAGTTTTCGAAGGAAAAGGCGACGTTCTAAATTTCCTAGAGCGAATCGAAGAATTGAGCCTCACATACGAAATCCCTCTCCATAATCTCCTATCTTGTCTCCCTATGTTATTAAAAGGAAACGCGATAATGTGGTATCGTAATAACCGACGACACTGGCGATACTGGGAGGACTTCGAAAACGACCTCAAGCAATTCTTTCTCCCCGTAAACATAGACCGTCAACTCGAAGACGATATACGGAATCGCACCCAAGGCATCAGGGAAAACGCACACGATTACATTACATCACTACAAACCCTCATACGACGGTACGGGAAAATGAGCCTTCCAAACGAAATCGGCCGATTGTACGCAAACTTAAGACCGGAATATCGCCGCTATATCCGACGTCACGAAATACGGAACGTATCCGATTTAATTAAATTAACTAATGAATTTGAACTCATAGTTTGTACGGAAAGAAGCTATAAACCGCCCCCACAGTCCTTGCTATCCTCAGACCATAAAGGAGAGCATACGTCGGCCCCAAAACGAAAAGAAAATATCGCGTCAATCATTAATAATTATAATCGCGAAGAATGTTGTTGGCGATGTAGCCAACGTGGTCACAGACGCCAAAACTGCCGCAATCGTTATAAAAAGTTTTGTTCTTGGTGCGGTAACGACGGGGTCACCTTTATGGACTGTGATTGTAAAGGTTCGGAAAACGCGAGACGGGTCGGATGCAGAAATTCGGCAGGGAACCGACCCGTAAACATGATTCACCCAGCCGAAACGCAAGATTAGATAAAGCGCTAAATTCTGGTCATGGGGATAAGCGTTTCTTTGAACAGATTAAATTCTTAGACAGAACTTATTTCGCGTTACTCGATACGGGTGCTAGCAAGTCCTATATGTCAGATAAAGTATTTCACGACATTAACATAAACGGACGCGTAGAATTAAAACCCGCAAATTTCATCGCGAGGTTCGCTGATAGTCGTTGTACCACAATTTTAGGAACAACCGACGTGACTATGACATTCAACGGGAAAACTATAAAAGTCAATTTTAGAATCTTACCCAACCTCGACGCGGATTTATTATTCGGTCTAGACGTTTTAACCGCGGTTAATTATCAATTCAATTATTCCACCATTTGTGAAATTGAAGAAAACCCGATACGTAACGACGAAGAAATTAAGGCCGCGATGAGCGTAATTGAACAAGAGATCAAACTTTTCGAGAAAATCAATAAACCCACGACTCACGGTGAACACGTTATAAAATTAAAACCTGACGCTCAACCCGTAAATGTCCATTACGTCCCACGTAATCCGTTGATGTTAAAGGTCATGTACGACGAGACGGACGCCATGTTGAAAGCTGACGTAATAGAACCTGCCGACGGGGAATGGTGTTCACCAATAGTATTAACAAAACGTAAGAATAAAACATATAGAGTCTGTAACGATTATCGTAAGGTCAATGAAGTATCAATACGGGACGTTTACCCAATCCCCTATATCAACGCGACACTCGACAGATTACGTGATTCGAAATACTTCACGATTATAGATTTACGTAATGGCTATTGGAATATTCCTTTGGCCAAAGAAAGTCGACCAATAACGGCATTCGTTATTCCAGGAAAAGGATTATTCCAATACAAAGTAATGCCTTTCGGCTTACATTCAGCCTCAGCGACATTTCAAAGAACCGTCGAAAGAGTACTCGGTCCCGAGTTAGGTGTTTCAGCTTTCGTATATTTCGATGACGTCATTGTCTTGGGAAATACGGTATCAGAACATTTACGTAATGTAAGGCGAGTCCTTATACGACTGCGGGAAGCCAATCTGAAAGTAAATCCCGAAAAATCAGAATTTTTCAAGACTCGCGTGACATATCTGGGACACGTAATCGACGACCGCGGAATTCACACCGATCCAGACAAAATTAAAGCAAACAACGCTTTTCTCGCCTTAAAAGAACGGTTGTCTTCAGCACCAGTCTTAGCTGTACCAGATTTTTCGCTCCCTTTCAGCTTACAAACGGACGCTAGTAAATACGGATTAGGGTCAGTATTAACACAAAACGTAAATGGTAGCGAAGTAGTAATAGCCTACGCAAGTCGTGCGCTTAATAAAGCGGAACAAAACTATTCCGTAACGGAAAAGGAGTGTCTCGCTGTAGTTTGGGGTATCTTCAAAATGAGATACTACCTGGAAGGTTACACGTTTACGGTGGTAACCGACCATATTTCGTTGAAATGGCTCCAGTCGATAAAAAGCCCTAACGGTAGAGTCGCGCGTTGGAGTCTATATCTGCAACAATTCGATTTTAACATAAAATACCGCACTGGTAAATTAAACAAAGTCGCTGACGCCCTTTCACGAGATCCTATGCCAACCGAAAACGATACGGACGAAGACATGGATGAAACGGTTTTCAGCATTGCCGAAAAGGAACAATGCTCGTGGTATAAAAATTTACTGCGTGCGACGAAAGAAAATCCGGAACGTTATCCCGAGTTTACCGTAAGAGACGGGTCGTTGTTTCGTCACATGCACCATTCGCTTAATTTTACGGAACGCAGTAAATCTTGGAAATTATGTGTCCCCCAACCGCTACGCGAAAAGATAATTTTCGAAAACCACGATGCTCCTACGGCCGGACACCTCGGTATAGCAAAAACTATAGCCCGCATCGCGGAAAATTATTACTGGCCACGAATGAACGTCGATATCGCTAAATACGTAAAACAATGCGACTCGTGTCAACGATATAAAAATCCTCAAACTGCCGTAGCAGGTAAAATGGGTACCTGCAACGCAACTCACCCTTGGGAAATTGTTTCAATGGACATCGTGGGACCTTTAGTTCGCTCTTCTAAAGGAAACAAATACTTACTAGTCATGCAAGACAAGTTTTCCAAGTGGGTCGAGTTGTGTCCTCTTCGAGAGCAGAAAACAGTCCCCATAATACGAGCCTTGAAAGAAAAGGTAATCTTACGGTACGGTACCCCACGTACGATAATCACGGATAACGGCACGCAATTTACGGCTAAAGAATTTCATAATCTTATAGAAAATAACGGAATCACGCATCAACGAACCCCACCGTACGCCCCTCAATGCAACCCCGTAGAACGAACGAACAAAACGATAAAAACGATGATCGCACAATACGTCGGGAAAAACCAAAGAAATTGGGACAACCTTCTTCCCGAATATCAATTCGCAATAAATACGGCAAAACACGAGTCGACGAAATTTACGCCCGTTTATTTAAACTACCAACGAGAAATTTCCCCAACAAAAACCCTACACGCGAAATTAACGAAAAACGTCCACCGCGAAATGTCATACGCAGAGAATTTACGGGACACAATGGAATTAGTACGCGTTAATCTTGCTCGAGCTTTCACAGCACAAAGTCGTAATTATGATAAAAGAAGACGTGATTGGTTACCAGAGTTAGGAGAAAAAGTAGTGAAAAGAGAGCACCATCTGTCCTCAGCCATCGACAACTTTTCCGCCAAACTCGCACCACGATTTTCAAAAAAATACGACGTTGTAAAAATTGTAAGTAAAACCGTATTAGAATTAGCCGACGAACACGGAAATTTATGTCGCGTACACGTTAAAGTCGTTAAACCGTATAGTGAACCAAACGACACCACCGGAGCCTTAACTGCAGACGACGCACCTACCCATCGCTGAGTCAGTGGTCTTGCTATCCATACCTGGGACACGCCCCTACGTTGGACTTCGCCGTCTATCTCGCTACACTACTTCGCTCATTAACCAAAGTGACTTCGTTGAGTAAAGACGCATCAAGATGTCTGGTGAAAGAAACGTGACCCCTGAGATGTCCGACGATGCGGAAGCGATAATCCGTCAGATCAACGATCTCCTGAATACAGAAGTACCCCCCGGACCGGCTTTTATTAGGCATATACCACGGCATCGAGGGTTATGGCAAGCCTTACCAAACGCCGCTCCTGCGTCACGAAGAATCGGAAATGACGGCGGAACACCGAGTACTGTCCATCTCCCTGAAACGCATTCATCCATTACAACGCCCATGGTATCTCAAAAAGTCGAAGAAGAATTAATGGAAACAGACGAAGCAACGAAAAAGTTAGAAGACATCCTGGCCGTCATGCCGACACAGAATCCGACACTCGAAATGTGCGTCTCCCCGATCCACGACGGCCCAGATACTATCGACGCTATAGAGAAACCCGCAGAACCGATACCTATCGGAATCGACGACCAAGATTCAGAGGACGAGTGGGAGGAATTATACAAAGAACTTGATCTTCAATTGGTTAATCACGTACGCTGTTTCATTCCCGAATACCATCCCGTCGAAATAATACCGGAAGTGATGCCGCCATGGAAACTCGATCCTATACACATTCCTGAGCGTCCAATTCCACCTCATTCTCTACAAAAGCGACAAGCTGCAATGGAGGTGCTATTAAAGTTGAAAGAAGAAGATGAGAAGAAGAAAAAGTTAAAGGAGCAAGCCGGAAACGAAGACAGAAGTGCGAGGAGACCGCTCGCTGTTCTTGACAACAACACGATGGTTACACGACGTCGGGAGAAGAAAGCCACGCGGTTCTTGAAGACAGTCAATGGTCGCCTAATGCAGGTTACCATAAACGCCTACGGTAAGGAGACCATGAAACCTGCCAAGTTAAAGTGATTTCAGCGGCGTTTTTTTCATATGTATAAGTACTTGATCTGTGATAGTGAAAGGTGTTTGTTTACTGTCGACGATAGTCTATTTTTATACTTAACATATATTTTTTTTTGAATGTTTGTACTTATTTTTTTTTAAATTTTATATTATTTTTTTTTGATGGTAGAAAACAATAAAGTTTTCTCCCCTTTTACGAAGAGGGGGTGTAAAGACTGACAACAAAATTTTCGCTTTGATTATTACTGACTCGTGGTGCGAGTCAATCGAATCCCCAATTTACCGACTCAGCGCATGACGGAGTTTCCAAGTTACGCGTAGCGCTAGCTTGCATCCAACCCCACTGGGAATACTCGAACGGGTGGGGACGCGGGTGTATAAACGGGCTCCCGGGACGAGACCGTCACTTCTTTCCAAGCTGTGTTACAGCGCCGGAAACTAAAGCCTTGTTAAGGCAAACGAAAACCGTGTGACGGTAAAGCCTTGTGAAGGCGGACGGACGAAAGCTGTGTTACAGCAAAGCCTTGTAAAGGCAGACGATCGTAAGCTGTGTTACAGCAAGACGAACGACCACGATACGACTTGACGACGTACACTTTCCCGTAAAACGACCCACGGACCGTTGCCCCGCGTAAGCGCACGGTATACTTCGAATCCTTTTTTATACACTCGAAATATTGTTAATTAACGCTTTAATAATCGCGACTAAGCCTGATTTCGATTCTCCCACAAACAATTTGTATAGATCCTTTTGTTATAATTTACATTTTACTTCTTCGTTTGTAAAAATCGATCTAAGTTTATTAAATATACGTTTTGAATATATGTGCTGTTAAGATTATCAATTTACTTAATTGAACCTTGGTCCGGCGAGCTAATCCTCCCAATTAACAGACATTACAACTTTTAAAAGAAGACAATTTCCTATAAAATTAGCTTTTGCAATGACTATTAACAAGTCTCAAGGACAAACATTTAACAGAATATATATAGATTTAAGAAGAGATGTATTTAATCACGGTCAGATGTATGTTGCATTATCGAGGGTACGTTCATTTGAATCCGTAAAAATATATTTAGGAGATAATAGAAGTAATATGTATATAAAAAATTATGTTTATAGTGAAATTTTTGAATAATTAAGGAGCCGGATATAACACCTGCCCCTACGCGCCGCCGTAAAGGACCATACCAGTCAGTGAGTAGTGAGCGCTTCTGGGCCTCTCACTGCTACCTGACTGGTATTATTTCTTGCGATAGCGCGCAGCGGCAGTTGATACATCCGGCCCTTCAATTTTAATTAAGTTTAATTTGCTATATTTATGTTTATCGGAATTTTCAATGTGAAATATTTACAGTACCGGTCAAAATGTAAGTTCATGTATTTTCAAAGGAAAGAAAAAATTTTGTAACATTAAATTTATGAAAACTAAACTTTTTTCGGTATACATATGTAATATAAAAAAATATGTTTTAATTTTAAAAATTATTTCTCTTTTAATAAGATTCAACAACCAAATGGATTATATACAAATGTTTAAAAAAGCTAAGAATAATATTTATTAGCATAAATTTATTATCATGCAAATAGATTAGTGATTAGTGAAGAAAATGACCACCATTGTTATTTGTTAATTTGTATAACTATTTGAAACTATCGCTGAATGTAACTAAATACCATTCTTATTATAGTCCTCTTTTTTAATTAATTCTATTATCTGTTTTCTATCTCCTTAAAGTAATAAAAATCTTCTAAAATATTAAGATTTCCCCTTTTCCCAGTTTTTCTTTAGGGGGGTAAGGTTTTAAAATTTTTCATTGCATTTTCTTAGAATTTTTTTAATGATTGTAAAATATAATATCTCCAGAATATTGTGTTTAAATTTCAAGTTAATTATAACAAAATTAACGGAGTTATGAGTATTTTAGTCGCGTAAGTACATGCTTTAGGATTAATGTTTTTTATTAAGAGATCTACCCACTTTAAACGCCCTAAAAAAGGTTATTTTTGTACATTTTTCAGGTTTAAATAATAAATATTGGCGTATGAAGTTTTACACGATTTTTGCTTTTTGCAAAACTGACAAAATGGTAAAACAACAACAACAAACATAATCGCTGTTCCCATGCGTTATTTTTGCCCAAGGGAGAAAACGGCCGCCATTTTCATATAAGTCGAACAAGTGAATGACTTTTACTCCCTGTCGTCTGCTATCTGAAATGGCCACTTTTGTGCATTAAAAATAAAAAATATCGTAAGTAACACGGGAATAAAGGCAGCCAATTTGTTTACGATGATTTTATTTATTAAAGTACTAAGTTTTAAAGTTTGAACAAGAAGGTGAGAGTGGCAAAAATTATTAAACATAAATTTATTTCTTGGTTTTTTCTCATATTTTATTAAAAGAATTGAACAATTTCAAATTTACTATTTGAAATTTTTAACCTGTTAAAATGTAATCGAAATTATACTGATTTGAAATTAACAATTTTACTTAAAACGGAATAAATGTAATATCTAACGTTGCATCCATATCTCAGAACCAGAAAAAGCTACAGTGAATTTTTATTAGAAATTGTTTAAATATTATTGGCACTAATAAAAATACCCTTACTAATATTTCAGGTCCAACTTCCAACCCCAAAATTACCTCTATTTCGATTTAATTAACAAAAATACTAATAAAACTAATAAATGTTTAACTTTTTTAAAGTTAATCGTTGAATAATTATAATATCATTTTGCAGACTACCAGTTTTAATTGTTCACCTTAACTCTTATCTCAAAACTAACCCCTTAGCTAAACATACTAATCATACAGCCTTATGAAATTTTGAATTTTATAAAATAACAAATCTGAAGTCAGTTTTTAGTTTTTTTTGTTAAAAGGTAAAATGGACGGATTTCTTTTGCATGAACTTGTTACTTTACTTCCCTAGAAAAATATTATGAGGTACAAAAAAATATTGATGCACCTGAATCGCCTAAAACTGACTGTTTACATTTACCTCGAGATTATAAAATTTTTCTAAAATTGGGGGTAAAGGTAAACTCCACTGTAGTTAAGCGAGGTTTAAGAAACAAGTTATTTCAAGTATACTACTGTTTTAAGGGATGGACAAATTGAAAAAAAATTCTTCGTATACGAAGAATCTATAGATGCATAAGTAAATCAACCAGTTAACTGATAACACAGCCACACAAAAAAAAGTTCTGACCTGGGGTTCTCACTTTGTAGACTTTATGTTTTTTGGGTCGCTGAATCCGAATCCGAGGTACATTTAACCCCATCAGATCAGGATTTTGACATAACCTCAAAAACCAATATGGCGGACACGTTTTTGAAAAGGGTTTTGGGGTCGCAATATGGCGAACACGTTTTTGTATATTTGAATTTTGAAATCTGACTTCAAATTCGTATTCAGCGACTCCAAAAACTCCCGAGTAACGAGTTTTAAGCGAATCCGATAAATTTTTCAAAAACGTGTCCGCTATATTGGATCCGCCATTTTGAATTTTTGAAATCTGACTTCAAGTTCGTAATCAGCGACGCCAAAAACCCGCCAGTAACGAGTTTTAAGTGAATCCGATAAATTTTTCAAAAACGTGTCCACCATATTGAATCCGCCATTTTAAATTTTTGAAATCTGACTAAATTCTTAATCAGCGACCCCAAAAACCCCAGAGTAACGAGTTTCAAGCGAATCCGAGGAATTTTTCAAAAACGTGTCCGCCATATTGGTTTTTTGAGGTTATGTCAAAATCCTAATCTGATAGAGTTAAATGGACGTTGGATTCGGATTCAGCGACCCAAAAAACATAAAGTCTACATAGTGAGACCCCCAGGTCAGAACTTTTATTTTTTTGTGTGGGTGTGTATATTATATAAAATAAACAATCAACCATTACAGAATTAGTAATGTATGTATGAAAGAAAACCTAATTTCCTTTTCCATGTAATTTTACCTTGCCAAAGTAATGAAATTGTGAAACAAAAGCAAATTTATTCAATTATTTTCTTTTAAAATGTATAATTGAAGTTCTGTTTACATTCACCCCAAGTTTTCGAATTCTTGGGCTAAATATAAACATTTAATTATTTATTAACTAAATTGACGAAGAACAAAAATCAAAGTCAATTTTTATTGAGGCATTATTAAGGAAGAATTACAAATTTTAGTTTGATTTTAAAATTTATTTTTATGCAAATGCGTGACAAAATATTGAAACAGTAAAACTTTGATTTTCTATTGTTTTTGCATTAAAATATAACTTACACTATGGCATTGCCAATAGTAAAAATAAAATATTGGTAATATTCAGAACATCTTGTAGGTGAGCTGAGGTAAAAATATTGACGTTGAACTTATTTTTAAATTTGTAAATTTAGCTAAAACATCTACTGTTTACATTTATCCCCAAATGACCCTAATTTGTTATTGAAAATTAATATTCCCAGAGTAAATTTTACTATTTTTGAAGCAAACTTACTATGAAAACTGATAGAAAATTATTAAAATTAACAAAACAAATATTAAATTTGAACTATTTCCAAAATAAATTTTAATACGCTGATAGTTTATTTTACTAAATATTTTCTTCGGATATTATAAAATTTACTCTGAAAATAATGATTTTTAAATAGTAAAGTTTACTATTTCCACAATTAATTTTTATACTTAAAATTTTTTTTTAATTTGTATAAACATTTATTTTTGTTATTATACTATATTTGCAGTCAATTTTTGTAAAAATTAGTAAAATTTACTTCGGAATTGGTAAAATTTTCTCTAAAAATAGTAAAGTTAAGTATATATAGTAATACTTTATATATATATATATATATATATATATATATATATATATATATATATATATATATATATATATATATATATATATACTTGTTGATATAATACTTAATATCAATATTTTGCTTATTGTCAATTTTATTGAATAACCTTATATTAAGACTATCAACATTTTTTATTTAAAGTTTAGAAGAACTTAGTAATGGATTTAGAAAAAAAATGCAATTAAGGGAAAAAATCTTGAAAGTAAACGATATATGCTTTGTCCACTGGTAAAAACTATTTTCAATCACGGTGGTCATTGTAGAATCATCTAAAATAATAAAATCAAATATCATTTCAAAACAGACGACTTAATACAGGTTCTAAATCTTAAAATAATCAAAACATAAAAAATTAAGAAAATTACAAGCTTTTGAATAAAAAAATGTAAAAAATATATTTTGTATCATATATGATTCACATAAAAAATATCATTTTAAATATCAGTTTTGCGATTATAGGTCTTGGGTTAGCTATATGTGCGTCTGGGTTTCGATCTCCGCAGGTCGCAGATTTTAGATTTTAATACAATTGTAAAAATTTAGTGCTTAATACTTTCTAGCTTGAGTCTCTCAGAAGGTAGAGTCGATGGTGCAAAATTTGAATTTTTATTATTTTTATAATTATAAAAATTATAAAAATTTTCATTTATTTAATACAAATTAAGATTTAGTTGATCCAGAACTGTTTTAAGTTTAAGCAAACAATTTTCTATTTCCATTAAATAATTATTTATTTGATTCAATTAATGAAATATTAATCTTAATTAAAAGAATTAATCGTAAAAAATAATTGAATTTTTGATACAAATAAGGATTTAGTTACTTAAAAAAATTATTTTATTGATGCAAATAAATATTTATTTCATACTGTCAAATAAAATACTCAGATCTAATAAATATTTACTTGGTTCAAATAAATATTTATTGGAGAATAGACAATTAAACTATTTAATTGAGTCAATTAATTTTTATTTGATTCAATTAAATTATTTTTAGTGTAGAAATTATGCAAATTATTTCCTGAAAGAAAAGAATGAGTTGGTGAACAATATTGTTATTGAGAAATAAAAATTATGCAATTCAAGTGCAATTTAGGAATACAAAATTTAAAACAAAATTTAATCCTTTAAGATAAAATTCTTTTAATAAATATGTGTTCATCTTTAGAATAATGTTAGAAACTTTTTCAATGTTAAAATATTTTCATATTAAACAGCAGAAAAAAAGAGGGCGCGCGTAGCGCGCAAGTAAAAGTGACTAGTAAGAAGAAACACGAGAAACGTGATCTCTAGCGGGATGTAAAGCATCTGTTATACACCAAAGAAAACAGACGTGATCATTGTTTTCGATATTCACTACTGCTTTTTTATTTTGAATTATTTTTGGCAATTCAATAAAAGTTGAATATCCCACTAAAAATGCGTCATATTTGTTAATCTTTACAACTAAATGTAAAATTTCATTTAAACTCCAACCCGATTGATTTTCAAGAAAGTTTTCGATTTTTATCAAAACTGAATCTCTAACATCTCTATCATACCATTCATTTAAATCAGTTGAAAGAGAAATTATTGTATTATGTGTAGAAATATGTTTTATATCATTAATCATTTCCCCTTCTTTTAATGTTTCAAATTTTCCATAAAAAATTATATTAACTTTTAGATTTAAATTTTGAATTAGATTTTCTTTTACTTTAATTATTATTAAAGATTTTGAATCATTTAAAAAATGTCTTAAGTCTTTGTGTTTTAAATTAATAACTGACCCTGTTTGTATCCTGTTTTCAAAAGCATTCTCCAAATCTGGCCATTGAATTCGATTAATATTCTTTTCATTTTCTTTCGACAAACGTCCACCACTTTTTATTAACAGGTGTTCGAATTTTTCATCAAATGCTTTAAGAAGTCCTAAAGATGCAACCACACTTTGCTTTTCATTCACTGTCAGGTTTTTACTATTTTCACATAAGTATTTTTTTACTTTTAAAATACTAACACTGTTTAATTTCAATAACTTTTTACACTCCACAGAACATGGTCCCTCTTCTCTTTCACTTATTAATCCATAAGCTTCCTTCACACATGTAACGAACGTCGCTGTCGTTGTCACCAGCCAAGAGGATGCAGATAAGCTTGAGAAAATAGGACACATTAATATTGGGTTCGTGTCCTGCCAGGTGAGAAGAAGAGCTATGGTTACAAGGTGCCATAGGTGCCTTGGATATGGCCATGTAGGTAGAGAATGCCAAGCAGTAGATAGGTCGGCTGCGTGCTTCAAGTGCGGAGAAGCCGGCCATAAGATAACAGATTGTAAGAAGAGCCCATGCTGCTTCTTATGCAAGGCGAAGTTCGGCGACAAGGAGAACATCCAACATGTCGCTGGATCAGGGAGATGCGGAGTCTTTAGAACTGCCCTCCAGGAAGCAAAGGAGACTTTGTCGAGGACAAGGAAGAACATGGGACCATTCATCTACGAAGTCTGAAGCCACTAGGTAGTTCCGTAGATGGGTAATAGGTTCGAAACCTAGGGGATCAAGAAGTTTTTTTTAGTCGGTATCCGTGACTGTCTAAAGCAGGTATGCAAGGTTTATATTTTTATCCTTGCATTTTGTGCATGAGCCCGACATACCCCAGCGCAAGCGGGAACTTCCTGGATTTGTATATGTGACGCTCCACGGTGAAAGGGACCTTAGCTGCAATAGACAAATTTTACAGAAAAGGCATTTAAAGTAGAACCACTCTGATTGGTCAAGACGTTCCAATGAAATTCAGCCCCACTACTCATTACACATTGATAGTTGTCCGTGTTACACGAAGTGCACGAATTGTACGTGCATGGCCAGTGTAGTAGTATTAGTAAGTAGAGGGGCAGATTTTCTGAATAACCACGTGTAAACACTGAACAAGCTCATTTTTAAACATTAATAACAAAAAAACCTGTAAGTAAAAATTATTTTTTATTTTTGCACATGAAGGAACAGCTCAAAAACTATAGAATGATATAAGTAACTCAAAATTAATTTTTTTGCAGCTAAGGTCCCTTTCACCGTGGAGCGTCACATATTATGTTATGCGAATGTGCGTATATGGGTAGAGTGGTTTGAAGTAGGAGGAGGGTAGTCTGGGGAGCCTTTGGGGTAGAGACCAGTTGGAGATCTGTATGGAAGAAAATTCTGGTGTAAATGGAGGGTATTGCTATAAACGCAATATCCCTCTGAATGGGCAGGAAGGTTCTGAACCGGTGGGTTCAGTATGGAATTATTGTTTTGTTTTGTCTTGTGACTGTGGTAGAGATAGTCTATAAACGGTATCTTCCATGAATGGGCAGTTCCTGTTATCCACGCTGGTCATCTCTGCCGGCACGTCTGATTATGTTAAGTCATGAGCTCGGGACGCAGATTGGGGGGATTCAACTTGCGGGATAACAGGAACTGGTGTATGAATCTGAAAGGTTTATGTCTACAAACGACGCCTTTCATGACTGTGAAATGTAAGGGGAACCATCCGGAGAGACTTATTCTTGAGTATGTTTGTGGGATGCGCTATAAACGCGTCATTCCCTTGCTGGTAGAGCGCGAAAGGGGATCTTCGAATGGTCTCTGCCTTAGGGGATCTTCAGGCAACATTAACATAAATACACATCATTTACACTGTTATGGGTACAAACACCTACATAACAGAACACATATACACTTACGCTGACAATTATCACACCCATATCGTAACCTGAAATTTTTTTTAATGAACATGTGTGATGACAAAAACGTTATCCCCCAAGCAGGTACCTCGAAAGAGAGTAATCCTGCCGCCGATTCCGATCGGGTGAAAGCCCCGGTGGTCGGCGCAAGGCCCACGGATTTTGGAGAGACGGCCAACAGCACACTGGTCCTTTCGACCATATCAACGGAGACGTAATAGAGACAGAGGTTGTGGAAACCTTCGCTTCCATTACCAGAAAGACTGAGGTATCCCTGTTGCTGGAGGGATTTAAAAAGATGCTTCAGCTTATGGATAGGCAATGTGAAGTCCCGGAGGGTATGTTCAGGGCCTGGGTTAAGGTTAAAGGAAAGAAGAAAAGGAAGAAAAAGAAAAAGGTGAATGGCAAAATTGGGAAAGATCCAGTGGGGGGACCTAAAAAGTCAACAGAAAGAAAAAAGAAAAAAAAGGACACAGACGCAATAAAAATATGCGCAAGAGAAGAGGGAGACTATGCAAAGATCATGGATAACATGTTCGCAGGGGTCAGCCCTGCTGAGAGTAATGTTGAGGTCCTGTCGGTCCGTAGATCCAGGAAGGACGAAATCCTCCTGGTTCTTAAGAAAGGACAGGATCTTACAAAGTTCATCAGCGAGCTGACTACGGCCCTTCAAGGTCAGGCGGAAGTGACCACTGTGGTTTCGACGAGGTCAGTTGAAATTGTAGACCTCGACGAAACCGTAGTATCAAAGGTAGTTAAAGCTGTACAGGGTTCTCTGGGCAAGCCCAATTTAGATGTTCCTTGCCAGTTGGTGACTCGTTACGGTAAAACGCAGATGGCTATTCTGCGTCTGCCAGAGGCGGACGCGGAATCGCTACTTAGGACCGGACGAGTCAGGATCGGCTGGGTCAACTGCAGGGTCCGGGCCAGGGTGGAGGTAGACAGGTGTTTTAGATGCTTGTGCTACGGTCACTTGGCACGGGGCTGTGGTGGCCCAGATAGAAGAAACGCTTGCTGGAGGTGTGGTGGTCTGGACCACAAAAGCAAGTCTTGCAGGAGCCAAGCTCGTTGCATGACCTGCCTCGATAAGGGGTCGAAGGAGACAAGCCACCTTCCGGGAAGCAGGGCTTGCCCAGTTTATTGGGGAATCCTGTCCGGTCTAAAGACCAAAATACAGGGTTCTCCAGGTTAACCTCGGAAGAGGGAGAGCCGCGCTGGACCTCCTGATGCAGTCTGCAAGACAGAGAGAGGCTGATATACTGATCTTCAGTGAACAGTGTCGAAAGCCAGAATTCTCTGTCTGGTTTCAGGTACCCGTGGGGTGCCCAGGTGCAAAATAGGCCCCCTGTGACCGGCTACAGGTCGTAAGAGGCGATCATATGAGGCTAGGAGTGGCGCCACTGTTTGCGGTTAGTACTCGGTTCGTCCCAGGCCCCCCCCCCGCAAAAAAAGAGAGGACGACTGATGCGATAGTGATATCCACAAAAGACCCGGATATATTAAACACAATGAAGGTAGCGGTCAGGCCTAAAGAAACGAAAACGGAGACACTGTATGTTGGGAGGACCAAGAGAAATGATCTCCTTTTGGTTCTCAAGAGGGAACAGGGTCTCTCGAGTTTCAGCAGTGCCCTGGACACTGCACTCATTAGAAAAGCGGAAGTGAGGACAGTTGTCTCGACGAGGTCGATAGAAATTATGGACCTCGACGAGACCACAGTCAAAGAGGAAGTGATAGAGGCGGTCCGGAGTACACTGGACAGGCCTGGCTTGGAAGTTCCATGCCAAATCTTTACTCGCTATGTAAATTCGAAAATGGCGGTTCTGCGGCTTCCGGAAACGGAGGCAGAATCACTGTTGAAGGCCAAGCGGGTTATGATCGGATGGGTCAGCTGCAGAATCCATGCCAGGGTGGAAGTAGAGAGGTGCTTTAGATGCCTCTGCTACGGCCATCTGGCTGGAGAATGCAGAGGACCGGACAGAAAAGCGGCTTGCTGGAGATGTGGCAGTCCTGACCACAAAAAGGGTCAATGCACAGGCGAAGCCAGGTGAATGGATTGTTCTGATCGTGGGTTGGAGGACACAAAGCACTCTTCAGGGAGAAGGGCCTGTTCGGTGTACTGGAAGATGCTGGTAGATCTGAAGTCCAGAACTTAAGTTTTCCAGATAAATCTCAGGAAGGGACGTGTCGCGCAAGATCTCTTGATGCAGACTGTCAGAGAGAGGAGTGCTGATATACTACTTTTCTCCAAACGATACCATTAAAAAATTCGATGCCGAGATTCAGGCTCTTAAAGAGAGCATCAAGGCTTTCGGCGGGAATGTCCTCATTGCGGGAGACTTCAATAGTAAGTCGCCGGAATGGGGAGAGACTCGTCTAGACAAGAGGGGAATCTTGGTATCGGATATTATATCTGAGAGGGTACAAAAGCCCGCATGTTGGCCAAAAGAGACCCTCTTGGAACCTCTGACGGCTAAATAGGGAGAAGTTGGCAGAGTCTCTAGCCGATGCCCGAGCTATACGTGAGCTGGACTGGATGACAAAGCCAACTTCTGTGGATGACAAAGTGCGGATCCGGATCCGGAACGCGTTCAATTCTGCGAGATGGGATAACTGTGTAGAGTCAATGAGACGTAAAGGAGTACCAGCGTATCTGCTGCGAATGAATGAAAACTATCTTAGCGACAGATGGGTTGTGTATGAGAGCGATGCATGGCATATCAAAGAGGAAATGACATGCGGCTCTCCCCAAGGATCAAGGGTGGCTCCAACTATTTGGAACGTTATGTATGACGATTTTCTGAGGTTGGACTTACCTGAAGATACGTCCATGTCAGGGTTCGCGGACGACGTGCTTTTGGTATGTTATGACGAGTGTCTAGAACTTTTGAAAATCAAACTCAACGATAGTCTGCGGCGGGCGGAGTTTTGGTTATGTCGAAGAGGCCTACAAATGGCCTTTGAGAAGACTGAGGCTTTGCTCGTCACGGACAGGAGTGTTTATGAAACTCCAAAAATCGAGATAGGAGGATCTGAAGTCGTATGGGGAAACACGCTTAAGTACCTGGGCGTGTGGTTGGACAAACGCTTAAGTGTTGGCCAACATATTAACATCTCAACGCTCAAAGTCACTGAATGCATGGGAAACCTTTCGAGGATGATGCCCAATATCGGTGGCTCCAGGGAAAATAGACGAAGACTCGTGGCGACTGTGGTTCAATCAAAGCAGCTATATGCTGCCCCTGCATGGGCCTCGGTCCTTAAGATCTACATCATCTCTGACAGGCTCCATTCGGCACAGAGAGAGCCAGCAAGGAGAATAACGTCAGCCTTCAGAACGGTGTCTGACTGCGCTCTCCAGGTGCTTGCTAGATTACCGCCAATGGACTTGTTGGCATTGGAAAGGCAGGAAAAATTCCAGCTCTCCAAAAATCTGGTGGGCAACTCGGAGCGAAGAGAAGGATTCAAAGCTCAAATGCGCACTGAGTCAAGGAAAAGACTCGTTCTAAGGTGGCAGGAGAGATGGGATTGGGAATTAAAAGGCAGATAGACTCATAGCCTGATTCCCCACCTCGTCACATGGTTGGAAAGACAACATGGTGAAGTAAGCTACTACCTCACACAGGTTCTGTCGGGTCATGGTTGTTTTGGCCAGTATTTTTGTCGGTTCAAAATAGACGAAGACGCGAAATGTGTGTACTGTAACGGTTTGGGAAACGACGACGAAGCAGTACACATTGACGACGCGGAGCACACACTTTTCTTCTGCGAGCACTGGCGTGAACTCAGGGAAGCCATGTTTTCGGCCGTGGGCACTGAAGTCACGGTCGAGAACATGGTCCCAATTATGTTACAGGATACAGATAAATGGAGAGATATCGAGTCCTTCGTCATTGCGGTGATGAGGGAAAAGGAGAATAATAGAGGGAGAGTATACTGGAGAACTCCTGCTCCTCGGCTGGGCGCTCGGGTAAGACGGAGGAGATTATAACGGTATCTCTTCCCTCTTTCTCTAGCTCTTAGTTAAAGGACTTCGGATCTGAAAGAAGGTAAGGGGACCTCCACTGGCGATGCAAGCTTGACGGCAGTTCCGCCAGGGGAGATATGTCTCAATAAGGGTGTGGTTTTTAGTGGGTCGACCAGAACAAGAGCGGTCACCTCCACATAACCTAGGAGTGCGGATAACCTCAAGATCAGGAGGTCACTGAATAAGGATGTACTCCTGGTCTTGAAAAAATGAGGTGACACCTTGAAGTTTGCGGGGGCTCTGGCCTCGGCCTCACAAGGTAGGGCAGAGGTTACAGCTCTTGTAAATAAGAGGTGTTTTGAATTTAAAGGCCTCGAAGAAACTACGACGGAGCAGGATGTGGTTTCGGCTTTGAGAGAGAACCTGGGAAAACCTGACACGGACATGGTGTGCAGAATTCTGACACGTTTTAATTGCACAAAGTTCGCGTTGGTCCGCCTAGCAGAGTCTGATAGTCAGTGTCTGCTCAAGATTGGCAAATTAAAAATAGGACGGCTAAACGTCCGAGTCCGAGAGCATCTGGAAGATGTAAGATGCCTAAAATGCCTTACATATGGACACGTGACCCGATTATGCAAAGGCCCCGACAGAACTAAAAACTTCGGAGATGCGGCGGTCAGGGTTACATGTCAAAGAACTGTTCTGTCGAACAACCTAAGTGTTTAACATGCACAGATTTAGGGAAGACAGATATTGTCCATATCTCCGGGGAAAGCTCTTGCCCGGTTTACAGAGAATTGCTGCAGAGGCTTAAAAGGGCATACCCTTAAAGTTTCTGCAGGTCAACTTGAACACCTGCAGGACGGCGCAGGCTCTCCTGATGCAGACGGTGAAGGAAAAAGGGATCGTCATTCTGTTCTGCAGTGAGCAACACAGGAGGAACGATCTCGCTCCCTGGTACCAGGATAAATCATGTAGGGCCGCTGTCCAAATGTGCAATCCTGAGTTGCGGGTTGCCAGGTACCTGGAGACCAGCAGTGGATTCGTTTGGGTCGAGGTTGCGGGTATACGTATGTACAGTTGCTACTTCACGCCGAACGATGCACTGACGGACTTCTAAGCCGACATTCAGGAACTCGAATCGAGCCTTAAAAAATCCAGGTTGGATGTACTCGTAACCGGTGATTTTAATGCTAAATCGCCGGAGTGGGGAGAGTCAAGTCTCGATAAAAGAGGCAGAATGATCGGAGAAATGTTCTCCAGAAACAATTTAAAGATTGTGAACCGGGAAAGGACTTGGACGTTTAGGAGGTGTTTAATTGGATCTATCAATGATCTTACGATTGCATCATCTCCTCTATTCAGACGCATAAATGAATGGCAAGTCTCTGAGGAGTATACCACAAGTGACCACCAGTACATCGAGTTTTCAGTCTCAGTGGGAGACACAGGAAATGGCGGAAGACAGGAAGCACCGTGTTAAAAACGTTTCTCCTGGAATGTGAAGAAAATCGATATGGAGAAATTTGTCCGATTCCTGGAAGAATCCCGCCTCATTGAGGAATTGGGTTGGGTGCAGAGGCCAAGTACCCTGGATGGAGAGGTACGAGCGGTGAGGAAAACCATCACCGCGGTCTGCGATGCATCTATGCCGCGTCGCAGATGTACCGCTTCATGTAAAAGCTAGGTGCACTGGTCGTCGGATGCGCTGGCCTCTTTGCGGAAAGCGTGCTTCAACGAGGCTGCCCACGACTATAGAAAGGAGCATCGTAAGCGTTTAGCAGCCGATGCTATAAGACGCGCAGCGCGCGATGCTGAAAAATCGAAAAAAGAGGTCTTCAGCACCTGAGGACGTAAGTAGACCTCTTCTAAAGAAGAAAATGCGGAATGAGGACGAAATTTCCTCAAAGAAAGCTAGTCCTCTTGAGGAAACAAATCAAAAGACAACTCAGAATAAAAGTTCCTCGCCGTCTTTGAAGAGTTTCTCAGCGGTTGTCAGAGGGGCTGATGGAGAGGGAGATGTCAATACTTTTAAAGAAGTGGTAAACAGGAGGAAAGAAGCCAGAAAGAAGAAAAAGACTTCAAAAGTAAAGGAAAAGGAGAAAAAGGATCTTGCTGGGATCTTGCAGGAAATGTAAAGTTCGGTTAACCCACAAGATCAGGGAATCGAGGTTACGAAAATCAGAAGGACTTTTAATAAAGAGATCCTTCTGATCGTAAAAAAGGGAGGTGAGATCTCCAAGTTTTGCAGTGCCTTGGCGAGTGCCTTGAAAGACAAAGCCGACGTCTGGGCAATCGTAAACAAAAGATCTCTCGAAATTAGAGATTTAGATTAAACCACGACACCAGCTGACGTGGTTTCAGCTATAACTAGCATAACGGGGCAGAACTGTTTAGAGCTGTCCTGTTCACTGTTTCCTCGCTTTGGTGGAACCAAAGCAGCTGTTGTACGGTTGCCTGAAATTGAGTACAATACGCTCCTCAAGGAGGGCAAAATCCGTGTAGGATGGATATGTGCGTCTGACTGAGCTTATGTAGAGGTGAAAATGTGTCAAAAGTGCCTTGTGTATGGTCATGCAACACGTGCATGCAAGGGACCTGACAGAACAAAAAACTGTCGTAGATGCGGCGAAGAGGGACACCTGTCGAAGAACTGTTCTGTCGAACATCCCAAGTGCTTAACGTGCACAGATTTGGGCAAGACAGACGTCTTTTATAATCCAGGCAAAAGCTCTTGCCCTGTCTACAGAGGGGAGCTACAGAGGCTTAAAAGGGCAAATCTTTAAAGCTTCTGCAATTCAACCTGCACACCTGTAGGGAGGCACAGCTCTCTCGATGCAGACCGCCAGGGAGAAAGAGATCGATATTCTGTTCTGCAGTGAGCAACACAGAAGAAATAATCAGGCTCCTTGGTATCAGGACAAATCAGGAAGGGACTTTGCACGCGGACCGTGCAAAAGGAAAAGGAGACTGGTGGTTAGTGTTGCCCACGCTAAGCTGTTTTACGCAGCAGCAGCGTGGGCTCCCTCACTTAAAACAAGAAGCAAAACCATTTGCGATAATATGCTGTCTGCGCAGAGATGTGTTACTACCCGTATCGTCTCTACGTATAAGGCGGTCTCAACGAGAGCTGTGCAAGTCCTTGCAAGTGTCCCGACGGCAGATCTTATGGCAAGGGAAAGGGAGGAAGTATTTCTTCTTTTTAAAAGAAGAAATAATCCCGAGTACCCCGAGGAAGAAAGACCCAGCAAGGACAGCATCCGCAAATATGCGAGAAACAGACTTATCGAGACATGGCAGGACAGATGGGATAGGGAGGAAAAGGGCATATGGACTTACCGTCTGATTCTAACACTCACCACCTGGATAAACAGAAAGCATGGAGAAGTCTCCTATTATTTGACACAGGCGCTCACGGGTCACAGGTGTTTTAACCCGTACCTGTGTCGCTTTAAATTACGCGAGAACGAGGTGTGTGCGTACTGACAGTTCGCTGTGGATAACGCAGAGCACACCCTCTTCTTATTCAAGAAATGGGACCTGGAGAGGCAGGCCATGTTCGAAGGTGTAAACAGTCAAGTTACACCGAAGAACATGGTATCGCTGATGACCCAGTCAGAAAAGAATTGGCGGCAAGTCGAGAACTTCATAATCTCGGTTATGTCGAGAAGGATATCGACGGCTGCCAAAAAGCATAATTTAAACAGCTTTTAATTTGTTTGTTCGTTTTTTTTGTATTAATTTATTTTGTGATTTATTTGTCTTTATACACTTTTATATTAATTCGTGTTTTATTTGTCCTTATACAATTTTAACTTATTCTGTGATTTACTTGTCCATATACAACTTTTACCTTTTTGACTTTATACATCTGTTTATTTTATATGTTTTTGTTTTACACCTGTTAAATATTTTACCTTTTGACATATTTTACTCTTTTTAACATTTGTTTTTATTATCGGTCGGGCTGGCAGTAGGTCGCCCGTATTCTAAATTTACTATATTATTTTTTTTCTTTATTTTGATTTGTTTTATTATACCAACCCCACATAACCTTGGAGTGCGGAATCCAAGGTATCTGTAAGCAGATTTTCCAAATTCCCTAAGCAAAAAAAAATAATAATAATAAAAATAATAATAATAATAATAGGTAAGCTTCCTAGAAATAGGTGGTATCGATGAAATCAAATACTTGACGCGGACCAAAACCAGCAAACAAAAAACATCCATCATGAGCGATTGTAAAAACGAAGAAGAGTACCTGCGGAGTAATGCTACGGCTAAATCCCTCACTGATTCCGATCGTCAAGTGCTTTCGAGCGTGCAGGCGGTAGCTAGTGGCCCAAGGATGCAGGAGGACAACAACGCATTGGCGGTGCCACAGATCATCGTGGACAAGGTGGAGAGACGAGGGAGTACGAGCAGCGTCACAGTCAAGTCAGCAACATTTCTGTCTTCAGTAATGCTACTGCGATTGACATTGCTAGCTGCAATGAAGAGCGAGATGAATGCGTGAGGCTGCGGGAAGAAGAGGCAGCAAGTATTCTAGAATTGGAGGAAGAGGTCAGCAAGATGCTGAAGTCCTGCGATGTCTAGAAGAATGTCAATAGGACAATCATAGATGGACTTAGATGCTTAACATCGCTCATACTGGAGTTAAAGGAGAAGCACGCAGTGGCGGCCAAAAAAGACGCGAAGTTCTACCAGGGACTAACTTGGTCAGAGGAAGCACGAAGGGACCGACGAACGAGACGTGACCGTTTTAATGCAGTAATGCTTAAAAACGTCGTCTTGGAGGCTCAGAAACGGAAAAGAAGTGATCCTGAGGTTACGAAGGACCCAAAAAAGAAAAAGGAGGAGGGACTCCCCTAAAAGATCAAAAGGCAAGGAGCCAAAAAAGGAAAAAAAAACTTGGGTCAAGTTAAGAAGGGAAGGGCCACAGTGATCGTGAAAGTGGCTGAAGGAGCTACGTTCGCCGAAGTGCTGTCAAAGGTTCGTAAAGAGGCTGACCTGGAGGCCAGCGAGACAAGGGTTGTGGGAGCTTTACCCACTAAAAAGGGAGACCTTCTCATCAAAATTGGAGGGTCTTCAAACAAGAAGCTGTTCACCGAAAAGGTGACAAAGGTAATCGGCGATCTGGGTAAGGTCCAGATGGCGGACCGGCAGACTGTGCTGGAGATCCGGGACATGGACACCCTTACAGAACAGAAGGATGTCAAGGAGGCCCTAGACAAATTATCTACGATACCTGAAGGAAGCAGAAAGGTGACGGTCCTTGGACCAAATAAGCGAGGTATCAAGCTCGCTGTCGTGGTCACCACCTAAGAGGACGCCAACAGGCTGGAGAAGATAGGGCACATTAAGATCGGTTTTGTTTGCAGTTTATTCCTGCAGAATAAGTAGGAGAGTTATGGTCACAAGGTGTCACAGGTGCCTTGGATATGGCCATATAGGTCGAGACTGCCAAGCAGTGGATAGGTCGGCTGCGTGCTTCAAGTGCGGAGAAGCCGGCCATAAGGTAGCAGATTGTAAGAAGAGCCCATGCTGCTTCTTATGCAAGGCGAAGTTCGGCGACAAGGAGAACATCCAACATGTCGCTGGATCAGGGAGATGCGGGGTCTTCAGAACTGGCCTCCAGGAAGCAAAGAAGACTTTGTCGAGGACAAGGAAGAAATAAGGCCAGAACAAGAGCGGCACAAGAGAGTCACGCCAGCGACTACATGGGACCATTCATCTACGAAGTCTGAAGCCACTAGGTAGTTCCGTAGATGGAAAATAGGTTCGAAACCCAGGGGATCAAGAAGTTCTTTTTAGTCGGTATCCGTGACTGCCTAAAGCAGGTATGCAAGGTTTATAATTTTTATCCTTGCATTTTTGTGCGTGAGCCCGACATACCCCAGCGCAAGCGGGAACTTCCTGGACATGCACAAATGCATTTTTTTCTCTTCTCTACCGTGAATAAAAAAAATAATAATAATGTTTGGCATGCAGATTATTTAGAGCAGGATGTAGTAAATAAGAACACACAAATACGGGAGAAATCAGTCGTTTATTAAGAGCTCGTTGACGATCGAGACGTTCACGGTCGAAGCGATATCGAGAAGTAGAAGAAGTGCGTGCGCACACGGCAACTACTGTTAGAGTCAAGCGAGATATTAGGCGCGAATATAGAATATTTCAACACTCCCTCCCGAGATTGACTCGTTTACAATATAAATAAAAATTATCAACTTTACAAATTTCAAGCTAAAACAATTTATATGTTTCTTAATTTATTTTTAAATATAGTCGTTTCAAGTCCATCCTTTCTCAAGTTAAATATTTTGGACATTTCAGCATTGTCAAATTTGATATATGTAACGTCTGTAAATCTTAGGACAACTTTCGAACAGCTCATTTACCAATCTACCAATCATTATGTCTGAGTTTCATTCAGTAACTGAAAATTATTTAAAATAATTAATTTCGTCATTTATGTATATGTATTACCATCGTCACTTATCGTATACTCTCGTGTATTTCAGTTGTTCATTTAACTTTTTCTTAAAGAACTGTCTTATGATCATTTGATTATTCAAACTGTCTAGAAGAGAAACTGTCTTATATATTAGTTGGTTTTTATGAAATTACCTAAGAGGAATCTGTCGTTATAAGGTATATATATATATATATATATAGTTACGCATTGAACTTTTATCACACAACTTTGTTGTTTGTTATTATATCAGCCAATTATTATGTAATTGAATAACATTCGATATTTACACAATCGTACTTAACATATTATTTCACACATTCTTGATGAATATCCGTCATGTCATATGCCTTAATTTATTTCGCCAATAGTTTTTTACAAATCGTTGCAGCCTTATTATCATATTTAACTAGTCGTTGTAAATACAACTTTGTCAAACTTTTTCGTCTGGAATTCGCTTATCGTCATAATTTTGTTAAAATATTGACTTTCGTCAATAGTAATATTTAATCTCAAATTTCAATAAACAATGTAAATTTGATAATTAGTATTTTAAGACATAATGTCTTTAAACAGAAGCATTACAAGAATAACATTTGAAACACATTGTTGGCTTATTAGCAAAACTTATGTTCAAATTAGCAAACATCGTTTCGTCTACTTATGAAGTTCAAATATAATTTTAATTTCAGTCAAACGTTAAATTATTCATTTGATCAAGTTGCACTCGTTTCCTGCATGATTGTAATATAAATTTTATCTTAACTTATAGTTTTATCTACATGATTGAAAACTAATCAATCGTTATTCTTTAAGGAATATCAAAAACTTTTTCATAAAATTACAAACTGTCAATTGTTTCCACGTTCCTTTTGTTCTTGATTTGATAACTGTTCTAATACATTTGTTGATTTTATAAAATTTATTAGCTGATCAGAATTTCGTTCACATCTGCTTCTTGTATAACTGTCATGCTTTTCGTTGTCTCTAAGTTGTATTTTTATATCTAACAGACATTCAGGTTCACATGAGTTTAATTAAGATCGTGTTATTGTTGTTAACACTGTTCGTATAAAAATTAATATTTAGATACTGTGGTATAAATTTATTTTAAATCATATAAATTTTTATGATTAAACTATCATTTGTTAATCTATTATAGAATATAATTTATACTTTGTCGTCAAATGCAATTCGTTATTAATTCTTCTCAACCAATCGTTTTAATTTTTAGACTATATCGTTTGTTGAACAGTCAACTGATTTTCACTAATTTTTAATATAAATATAAAATAAAATTTTTACGTGTCTTATTTTCTGTTCTAATGAACTCGTCTTTTATATTAGATTCTTTAAAACAATCGTAAATTCAGAAAATTTAGTTTTTACTAATTTTAACTGTTTTCTGACTATATGAGTCTCGTAATTTTCTCGTGTGAATTTTATATTTATTTATTTATAGTTTTGTTCAATTCATCTCCCTTCGTTTCTAATAATCGTTTTTAAGGTTATACTGTTCTTTATTTTATCTCCCTTCGTTTTTAATAATTCGTCTTTAAGGTTTAGTAAACTGTTCTTTATTTTATCTCCCTCCGTTCTTAATAATTCGTCAGTGTTTTTCTCAAAATTTACTGTCTTATCAATTTTTATTTTAATGAACCAATCGTTTAATGCCAAATTCGTTTATGGAATTGTTCTGCTTTAAGTATTTATATTTTATAATTTCTTACTATGAAAACTTTTTTTGTGCTATTGACAAATAATTTGAATCGTTTAATTTCATTTCGTTATACAAATCGTTTATTATAAATTTACTTAGAGAAATTCGAAAGTTAATTTATTTATCGTATCATTTGGTTAAATCTTTCTAGGATTCTATTTGTCAAGAAATATCGAAATTATCAAACTGTCATATATATTTTTGTAGTGCAAAAAACTTTTTCGTATAAATTCTTACATATATGTATATATTACAATTTAGAAGACTGTCGTAAAAAAATTATTTAGATCTTAGGCTTTTATTTTATTTCTATTATATCCCTCTAACTAACTTACATTCCTTAATTTTCGTTTTATTATTGTGATGTAAAAATTTAAACTTTTTCAACTGCCGACATTTTTGAAACTTTCGCTAACCATTTTATTATTGTCCTTTTGTAAAATTTGGTAAAAATGTCATTTTTAGAGTATTAATATATTTTTCAGTTGTTTTCATCAAGCCGTTTGATGTACAATCGTTTTTTCGGCTTTCACTTATTTCTGAGAATTTCGTTATTTTGATTCACTTTTTTTTGTAATCAATAGTAGTGTCAAAAACAATACGAAATATCTGAAGTGTTAAACCTATAAAGTTTTTTATATAAGTTTGATGCAAACAATTCGTTCGTTTTAGGTCTAAAACTATTCACTATTACTTTAGGACAAACTAATCGTTCATTATTATTTTTAATCGAAATAATAAATATTATTTTCGAGACATATCGTTATTATTGCTGCATTTATAATCGGACTTTCTTATGGTTGAAGAAATAATTAGGTGAATTATATTTTTCTATCAAGGTGAAAATGTTATTAGGCATTGACGGAATAATGACTTGATTTAACATACTTACATTCCGGTTCCGATGTTCTGTGAAATCAATTTTTAGTTCTCCATTCGTACTTGTTTGTTCCTTTCGTTGTTGAGTTATTAAACTGTCATTTTATAAACAAATCGTTTTTTCTTTTAAACATTTCGTTTTGTTTAAGTTTCAAGTAATTTAAAATAACTACTTTCACTTTAAAATCCAAAGGATTTTTGTAAACTGACAGTATTCGATTTGTTTTGGTCCAAAATTATAGAATTTGAAAAACAATTAATACTTATTCGTTATTGAATTAAAAGAAGTTTCGTCTGTTTTTCATTATTTTAACATTTTAAAACAAGAATTGTTTTTTTATGTTTTTATAATTAGAAATCAGTTTCTCACGTCGATTAAAAAGAAAATTTATAGAATCTCATTTCGTATCATATTTAATTATTTATATTTGTTTCAGTTACACTCGTTACATTTTATTTCGCATCGTTTGTTTAGTTTACTTAAAGTTTCGTTTTTATCGCAAGTATATAAAAAGAAATTACCATACAGTAAACTGTACATATTCCATTCATGAGAATTTCTTGCAATTTAAATTCGTTTTTCTTTTTATTTATTGTTAAAAAGAATTTTAAGGAAATAACTGTCGTATTTAAAATATGAAACAAACCTATCGTCTGTAATTTATCTGCCAATAACTCGTAGAAATACACAAAAGGTTGTAGATTCATTTAAAGTTAAATTATTTATTCGTTAACAATTAAATTAATTATTAAATTATAAAATAATTATAATTTATTGAAACCATTATTAATTATTAAATAATTAATACTATATTGTCATTACTAATTGGCTAATAATAATTTATTTTAAGTTTGCTCTGTAAAGTGAATTCATGGAAAGACCAGTCATTTGGTTTAAAGATATTATTAGTAATTGTCGTTTAATTTTTCGTTAACAATTCGTTTATTTATGTATTTTTTTTTAAATTTATTTATTTATTTTAATTTCGTCTGAATTAAAGGAACAGTCATTATCTCAGAGTACTGGACAAATAGATTTATCTATAATTCTAAGACGCTTTAGCTATTCATCATCGTTCATTCGTTGCTGAATCAGTCAATTTGAGTCAGCACTATCGTTTATATTCAAACTGTCATTTATGATTAAAAATTAACAAATATCCTTTCGTTATTGTCTGATTTACCGTCTTTTTCGTCTCTGATTGATCGTCAATACTGTCTTTTAACTTATCGTGATCACTATCGTCTTTATTAACAATACTTTCGTTTTTTTATAAATTTATATTGTATATCATTTAAATTATGAACATTCGTTTTTTAATTTTCTTTATTATTTACTGTCTTCATATTAACTTTCGTATTTACTGTCCTCCTATTGTATGACATTGTTCACTTTATAAAAATTATTAATTATTATTTAATTAACAATCGTCTCTACTGTCGTTATAACACATGTCCTTCTATAATTTGTTGTTATAACCATCTTTGACAGTGTTGTCTATGAATAACAGTCGTTACTAATTGTCTCAGTTTCGTTCTGAGATATCAAAATATCAATCATTTCGTTAATCAATTTTCTTCGTAGTAGCTGCTTCTAGAACCTTGACTTTATTTTGGTGACACATTTACCAAACAAATTAAAAAGTTTATATAAAACATTCATTTAAATATATGTTGTCGACAACCTCCTCGTACAGTCGTTAGATATTAATAAATCCTACACACAGTCGTTATTCGCATACTGTCGTAAACAATACGTTTTCTATTTGTTTACCAATCGTTTATCACCTGTAGAAATTATAAAGTCATTTATAACATTCTGAATTATCGAAACAATTTGTTTTCTTCATTGAATCAGAAAATAATTTTTCTGTCAATCTTCTCGCTTATTCAAACTTATTATTTGTGGTGAGATCCACTGGGTTTTAAATTCCCAACGCTATTTGACGTCACTGCCAACTGGATTTGACCCTTTTCCACACTTATCTATTCGTTTTGTAATGTCCAATTCGCTGTCAAAGTGAATGGTACCTTAAAAACAAATCTTCTCCTAGGGATCGTAAGACCTTGTTGTTGGTGGAGAAGCTTACGGGCCTAATTGGGCAACGTCTCTGGACCCCTTTCTCTCTCTCGTAGTCTGTCGGTGAGGGCCCACTCCCCGTAAAGGAGGGACCGTCCGGGCAGCAGAGGGAATAGAAAGGTGAGGAAGCGACCATTGGTGGGAAGTAATGACCACCACTGGAAGCGGAGGAGACTGTTGCCTGCGGGGCCTTAACTAAGAAACGGTCCCTCTGGTTTCCGTGGCAAAGGAACTAGAGTATTGAGCGCGAGCTCTGCCCCCAATCTAAGACGTACGGATACGTGTCGATGGATGGATGGCACCAGGGTTACCAAAGCCGCCGCGTGTCCCGGGCGGATCGGCCGGACGTTGGTCTGGGCTGTACTGGTCGGGCTGTGAACCCGTAAAGCTCGGGGGATCGGTCCGGTTGGGGCTCTGGCTGGTGGACGGTCGATCTGTCCGGGGCGCTGTGGATGGTGGTGTCGCAAACGGCGGTCAGGGATACCGGGAGACCTCCCTGTACTAATTTGACTCCTTACTCCTACATGCGGGCCTCTGTAGGAGTGGACATTTTTGTTTTCCCTAGTTACTCGTGGGACTTATATGGAATCTCATTTTAAGAACTTAAAAATTGACACACGCCAAGGAGACGAGGCGGCTGCGTCTGAGGTCTCCTCGGAGGCTAAAGACATGACGGCCCCTGTTCCCGAGGTGGTGAGCCAACCGCCTCCATCGGCTGGCCCAACGGTCCCATTGCGGGCTGACGGACCAACGGTCATGGAGCAGGTTGGATCTGGCTCGACTGAAGGGCCCCAGAATAAAAAAAAGGAAAAACCTCACCGGTTCTGCAAAGAAACGGTTGAGGAAACAACGGCTGGAGGCCGGTAATAATGATCCCACTTCTTCGAAAGTGGTCGAGACCGGGTCGAAAAGAAAAAAACGACCAAAAGGACTTCCCACCGGCGGATAAGTCGGACCATAAAAGACCAAAGTCGGTCCATCATGAAACCAGGAAAGATGGTGGAGGGGCTGGGCTAACTTTGGCACAGAAGACTAATCCTCGGACGATGGTGGTCTCCGACGTCGGCTACCCGGAGGAGGTCCTTTCTGAGGAGCAATTTTGGCTTTTCAGGAAGGCCTTAACGCCGCTCGTTCGCAACGAGCCGGCGGACCGGCTGCCGAGGTTTGAGGCCTCCTTCTTTAGAGGAGGAGTCTTCATTTTTGTCGCATCCAACCCGGAGGCTAAAGCTTGGCTTACAAAAACCGTGGCCGAGCTAAGGCCCTGGGAAGGAGCGCGATTAAAAGTCAGTGGGGTGGAGGTGCTCCAAAGGATGCTGAAGGCTACGGTGCGGATCCCGGGTGAACCGGAGGACGTGCAAGTGGTCTTCAAGACTCTTGAGGCGTACAACCCCTCACTGAAAACGTCAACTTGGCGCCATGTCAATATTGACGGACCTCAGGCGGCTAGTATGGCTGAGAGGAACTTTCTCTTGGTTATACAGGTCCCTGAGAGTCAAGCGAGAGCTCTTGCTGCTCTCGACTTCAGACCCTTCTATGACTTCGGTCGGGTAACCTTTAGGGTTGCTAGCCTTGGTCAGGATGGGTCTGAAGAAAAAGGGGCAAGTGAACAGCAACCATAATGGCTGCCCGTAAGCTTACCCTTAAACAAATTAACTTGCATCACAGTAATGGCGCCTCAGCAGTTTTGATGAGGGGCATGACTAGGATGCACACAGGAATATCACTAATTCAGGAACCATGGTTAGTTCGAGGTGCTATTAGGGGACTTGGGGGGGCTGGCTTTAATGTTTACAGGGATCCCAAGGCTACCAAACCAAGAGCGTGCATCCTTACGAAGGGCATTAATGTTGTACCTTTGCTGGACCTGTGCACTGGAGACCTGATGGCGGTATTGACCGACTTCGAGGGTATCGGAAGGATGGTCATTGGATCGGCTTACTTTCCGTATGATAGCAAAGTTAATCCTCCAAATGAGGTATGTAAATTGGTGGATTACTGTGCAGAGAGGGGACTGCCCCTTTTGTTGGGCTGTGATGCTAACTCGCAACACAGGGTGTGGGGGAGCTCAAAGAACAACCAAAGGGGACAAGAGCTATTGGAATATCTATTGGGAACAGGACTGGATATTCTAAACACGGGTAAGGTACCGACATTCAGTAATGCTGTCAGGGAGGAGGTGATTGATATCACCCTCTGCTCGTGCAGTATTGCACACAAGGTAAGAAGATGGAGAGTATCTAATGAACCTTCACTTTCTGATCATTTACAGATAGTCTTCGAGCTGGACGCTGTGGTCCCTTCGGAAACCAAGTGGATTCGTAATCCCAGGAAAACGGATTGGGCTAAATACAGCGCAGAGCTGAAGGAGACACTTTCTGTATTACCAGGCAGAATTAGAGATCATGAAACCCTGGATGAGGTGGCTGGTACTTTTACAACAGCCATAATAACAGCTTTTGAGAACAGCTGCAAACCAACGAAAGTTCGTTCGGCAAAAGAGACCTACTGGTGGAATGAGAGGCTAGAAAACCTCAGAAAAGAGACCAGGAAGTTATTTAAACGTGCTAAAAAATACCGCACGGCTGACAGTTGGTCCACATATGCAAAAATGAGGGACAACTATAGAAATGAAATAAGGAAGGCACAACAGGATAGCTGGACTGCCTTCTGCTCCAGCATCGATAAGGGCAAAGAGGCAGCGCGGTTAGACAAACTGCTTTCAAAAAACCCAGATGCAATTTTAGGCACCTTAAGACTGCCTAACGGAGGATTTGCCGAGTCGGACGAGGAGACTTTGGCTCACCTGGTCCAGACCCATTTCCCAGGCTTTTCTAGATCTGAGAAGGGCGGTCCCGATTCTCGGCCTCTGAGTAAACTACCGCAGGCTGAATATAGGCCGCGGAGACAGTTGGCTAATGGAATCGTGACTGCCGAAAGGGTCAGGTGGGCCGTGGAATCCTTTAGCCCTTATAAGTCTCCCGGACCAGACGGCGTTTTTCCCGTCCTTTTGCAAAGGGCGATGGATCAGGCGGTCGGACCGTTGGTAAGGCTTATCAGGGCAAGTCTAACTCTTGGATATGTCCCAAAAGCGTGGAGGGGCACTAAAGCCGTCTTCATACCAAAGGCTGGCAGGAACGGATATACCTCACCAAAGGATTTTCGTCCAATTAGCCTAACATCTTTCATTCTGAAGTTGGTTGAAAGATTAGTGGATAGATACATCCGCAGTGAGATCTTAAAGCAAAATCCTTTGCATAGAGATCAGCATGCCTATAGAACGGGATGTTCTACAGAATCAGCCCTTGCCAGAGCTGTTAACTTAATAGATGGACAGCTACAGGATAAGGGTTTCGCAGTGGGTGTTTTCATGGATATAGAGGGAGCTTTCAATTATACCTCCTCGGAGATTATAAAGGAAGCCATGATCTCTCATGGTATTCCCACAACCATTGTTGACTGGACCTGTCACATGTTGGGTAACAGGAACCTATTAACAACTAAAGGGAGCTCAACCCTTCGAGGAACAGTTAATTCTGGATGTCCTCAGGGAGGAGTTCTATCGCCCTTACTTTGGTGTCTGGTAGTGGATGAACTGCTAAGACTCCTCAGTGAGAAGGGATATCATGCGATTGGTTATGCGGACGATATCTTACTAATCGCTCGCGGTCCTCATCTGGATGTATTACTAGGTGTGGTGCAGCAGGCGTTAAATATGGTAGATGGATGGCGCGGACAAACTGGTTTGTCAGTCAACCCAGCAAAAACGGAAGTTGTTATTTTCACCAGACGATACAAGTGGAAAGCCACATGTATGCTAAAACTGGCTGGAAAAGAACTCCAATTCACAGAGAAAGCGAAGTACCTAGGAGTCATCTTGGATAGTAAGCTTCTTTGGAAAGAAGACTTGGATGAGAAGTGTAATAAACTCACAGCTACTCTATGGCAATGTAGGAGAGCTATAGGATGTAGCTGGGGTCTTAAACCGGATACACTTTTGTGGATCTACGAATCGATTCTGCTTCCTAGGCTGACCTATGCGTCTGTGGTCTGGTGGAGCAGAGTTGAACTTAAAACGGCAAAAGACCGGTTGGAGGGCGTAAGGAGACTGGTCCTAAGGAGCATCACTGGTGCTGTGCGCACTACGCCCACGATGGCCCTTGGTGCTCTTCTGGGACTAAAACCTTTACCCCTGATCATTAAAGCAGAGGCGGCGAAAGCTGCCCTGAGATTAGGTGGGGACAGAGGCCGTAGGGAAGTTGGCAGATGGCGTCTCCCCAGCAAATTGGTGGAAAAACCCATTCTCAATATGATTAGAGATAAGGTGACTCCACTTTACCTCTTTGACAAGAAGTATAGAATAAGTATACCTAATAGAGAGGATTGGCATGATGGGCCTGCCCTTCTTCCCAGAGATGCTATTGTCTGGTATACGGACGGATCGAAGGGAAGAATTGGCGCGGGCGCAGGTGTCTATCAAGAAGCAGTGGGGGTGGCTCTCGCATATAGTTTGGGAACCATCACTACTGTTTTACAATCCGAAATTGTAGCGATTCTCTACGGTGCTTCTGAGGCTCTAGAGCGCTGCCAAGATAGAAATATCTATATTGCTTCGGACAGCAAGGCAGCCATTTGCGCTTTGAAACGATATGTTACGACATCCCAACTGGTCGGAGAGTGCCACGAGGCGCTCAACAGGCTAGCTGGAATTAACCGTGTTACCCTCATCTGGGTCCCAGGACACTGTGGAATTAAGGGTAATAACGTAGCGGATGAACTGGCCAAAGAAGGTGCTAGGAAACGATTTATCGGACCAGAACCAATAGTTGGTGTCTCTAACAAGTGTCTGACTTTGGAATTTAAACAATGGCGGACACTAGAGCACCAAAAAGAGTGGCGGGCAGTTGCAGGTTGTAGACAGGCCAAAGCACTCATTGGGGAAAACTTAAATCCTAAAAGAGCGGCGGATTTCCGCAGGCTTAATAGGAAAGAGGCGAAAATCATAACAGGTTTGTTAACAGGCCATGGAGATTTACGCTATCACAGGCATAAGATGGGCATCGTCGAGGATCCCAAATGCCGTAAATGTGGTGAGGAAAACGAAACCTCAGCTCACATTCTGTGTCGATGCCCTGCCTTGGTGAGGGAACGATATCAGATCACAGGTTGTTACTTCCTTGAGGAAACAGCAATCGCTACTAAAGAACTGGCCGCGGTCCTGTTTCTATGGAAGGGGCTTTGGGCTTAGGTCAGGCGGTTTAGTAGGACTTTGGGGACGTAAAGGGATTATCCAAGCGTCAGCGGCTGCTAAGCGGCTGCAACCCTAATAGTTAATAATAATAAAAACAAATTGTGAATTATATTTAAAAATATCGTTGTTTGTCAAGAACTAGAAAAAAAAATTGTCATTAAATATTTTTTGTGCTTCAAGATTGTCTGCTTCTAAACCATTAAAACAGAACACATGCTAAAATTATTTGGAACTGATTCATTTTTCCAACCCTCGTTATTATCGATTGTTACAAAAAACAAACCTAGTTGTTTCAGTTTATCGGGAATGAACACAACTCCGTCCAAAAAGAAACAACCCAGAAAAACGGTTTCATGTGTCTCAAAATTTTATAAATGAAAAATAAAGAGTTTATAACTATATTTATTTATAAAGTTCTTTTTGATAAACTATATAGTTATAATAAAATTAAAAAATATAAAAACATACATTCATTAAAATGTATAGTCGTTAAATGTATATTCTGTAACGTTTTATTTCTTTTCTATACAAAAGAATTTTTAACACAGTCGAACAGTCGTAATATTTTCTAACTAAAACATCGTTTTGTATACATGTGTACTATTTGATCTCAAAATTATTTTTGCACTATATTTTATGTTTAGATTTTGATGTATCGATACATATTATTTTTTCAAAAATTTTATTATAAATAATTAACTGGTTATTAAATTCTTAAACAGTCGTAAATAAACTATATTCATTTTAGCATTCGTTAAATAGTTTCAAAATGGCAAAAATTATAATTAAACAGATATTTGAAAATAAAATTAATAGTAATTAAAATATTACTATTCGCTTGAATTTTTGTTTTTAGGTTAACTCTTGCAATTGTTAAAAATAAACTTTATACATATCGTTCCATTTGAGGTTAGAATCGTCATTTGACTTATCCACAAAACATTCGTCATTAAAACAGTCATTAACCAAAGTTTAACAAATATTAATTTTAATATTAAAACAGTCATTTCCTGTATAAATAATATTTCAACATCCGAACGTTCATATTTACTTATTTCTGAAAATAAAAATACTGGCATTTTTTCATATCCAATAATCGTTCAATAACAGGTCTATTTAAACATTTCAAAATAACGTAGTGCATGCAAATGTGTAAATCCTGTAATTTGCGTAAAACTTCATTTCGTTATCAGTCGTCGAAGAAATTAGTTAAATTTGCTGGAATTTTCATTCTCCTTCGTATACAAAATGCTTTAGCCACAGTCGTCTCGTGCCGAAGCAAAAAAAACATTCGTTCAGTAACATATTTTCTTCTTTAAAGGGCCGACTTTTCGTTAATTTTTAACCGAAAACTACATCCAGCGCAGTGGAATCATGCCTGGGCCCATAACCTTATGACATGCAGATTATTTAGCGCATGATGTAGTAAATAAGAACACACAAATACGGGAGAAATCAGTCGTTTATTAAGAGCTCGTTGACGATCGGGACGTTCAGGGTCAAAGCGATATCGAGAAGTAGAAGAAGTGCGTGCGCACACGGCAGTGACGTAGAATCAACTACTGTTAGAGTCAAGCGAGATATTAGGCGCGAATATACAATATTTCAACAATAATAATAATAATTTTTCTTTTTTTTACGTGGGAAGTGGAAAATCTGCTAACACTTGGAGGCCTACTTCCAAGGCAGATACCTGGAGCCCGCACTCCTAGGTTATGTGGGGGCGACCGCTATTGTTCTGGTCGACCCACTAAAAACCACACCCTTATTGAGACATATCTCCCCTGGCGGAACTGCCGTCAAGCTTGCATCGCCAGTGGAGGTACCCCTACCCTCTTTCAGATCCGAAGTCCTTTAACTAAGCGCTAGAGGAAGAGGGAAGAGATCCCGTTATAATCTTCTCCGTTTTCCCCGAGCGCCCAGCCGAGGAGCAGGTGTTCTCCAGTATACTCCCATCCTTCTATTATTCTCCTTTTCCCTCATCACCGCAATGACGAAGGACTCGATATCTCTCCATTTATCGGTATCTTGTAACATAATTGGGACCATGTTCTCGATCGTGACTTCAGTGCCCACGGCCGAAAACATGGCTTCCCTGAGTTCACGCCAGTGCTCGCAGAAGAAAAGCGTGTGCTCCGCGTCGTCCATGTGCACTACTTCGTCGTCGTATCCCGAACCGTTGCAGTACACACATTTCGCGTCTTCGTCTATTTTGAACCGACAAAAATACTGGCCAAAACAACCATGACCCGACAGAACCTGTCTCAAGACATGTATTAAAGACGTCGAAGAGTAGTTCGGGATATACATCGACAACCTGCTTGAGGATCTCGTTGGGTATTCCGTCCCTGCCTGGCGCTTTGCCACCTCTTAACGTCTTTGCCAGCTTCTTAAGCTCTTCAAGAGTGAATAGCTCGTCCTTCCGGACCACACAAGAGGTAAAGTTCTCCCTGGGGCCCGATTCCACATGGGGAAACAGCGCCTTTATAATCTTTCGGACCCAGATCGGATTGTCAAGGCCAGGGGTTTTTGCCTCGACACTAATTTCTTAGTAACGACTTTATAGGCATGGGTCCCCCATGGGTCCTTTTCCGCTTCTCCGATCAGGGCCTTCCAACACGATTTTTTGCTATCCTTCACAGCCCGCTTAAAAAGATGCCTGGCTTTATGCCACTCTTTTTGCAGCTGAAGGTCTCCCTTAGAGTGGGTATATTTCCTTCTTGCTGCATTGCATTCTTTTCTAAGGCGGGTTAGTTCGTCGTTCCACCAGTACTGAGCTCCCTTCCTAGTTCTTTTTTGTTGTTGCCAGCGAGGCATTGAGTAATTGCACGCTGCAATAATTATTCGCCTCGCCTCCCGCACTTTGTCATCCACAGAAGTTGGCTTTGTCAGTCCAGCTCACGTATAGCTCGGGTATCAGCTAGAGACTCTGACAACTTCTCCCTATTTAGCCGTCTGAGGTTCCAAGTACTGGTGGTCGCTCATGGTTGTCTAGCCCAGCACCTCCCATCCCCTCATTCTGCGGGCAACGCGACGTGACGCAATTGTCAAATCAATGATAGACCCTGTTACCCCGCGTCTAAACGTAAACTCTCGACCCCGGTTCATCACCACTAGATCAAGATTCCCCTCTTGTCTAGACGAGTCTCTCCCCATTCCGGCGACTTACTATTGAAGTCTCCCACAATGAGGACATTCCCGCCGAAAGCCTTGATGCTCTCTTCAAGAGCCTGAATCTCGGCATCGAATTTTTTAATGGGATCGCTTGGAGAAAAGTAGCAGCTGTAAACGCGTACTCCCGCCACATCCACCCAAACGAACCCCATGTCAGTCTCCAGAAAGTCACCCATGGCGATGTCCGGGTTACAGACTTGGATACCTGATCTCCTTGATGCATCCTCAAACCAGACAGTGGAGTCCGGCTTCTTATACTGCTCACTGAAAAGCAGTATATCAGCACTCCTCTCTCTGGCAGTCTGCATCAAGAGATCTTGCGCGACACGTCCCTTTCTGAGATTTATCTGGGGAAACCTAAGCTCTGAACTTCAGATCTACCAGCATCTTCCAGTACACCGAACAGGCCCTGCTCCCTGAAGAGTGCTTTGTGTCCTCCAACCCACGATCAGAACAATCAATGCACCTGGCTTCGCCTGTGCATTGACCCTTCTTGTGGTCAGGACTGCCACATCTCCAGCAAGCCGTAGCAGAGGCATCTAAAGCATTCATTTGCTTTGAAACTTTTTTTTACTTAACACAATGCCGGTGTTCTTGATCCAAGAAAATATTTTTCTTCAAATGGATGTGCAACTTAAATAGCAGTTTTTGAAAACTATCCATTGAGGCTTGGATAACATAGTGGTAACGGAACAGCTTCTGATGCGTGCAACCCGGGTTCAATTCCTCCGAACGTGGAAAATTTTCTTTCAATGTATATTTGTTGTATTTGTGTTAAGTATTAATCAAATGTAAATATGTATGTAAAATAACAATTATTTAATTAGTTAAATAAAAAATTTTAATGTTAATTAATTAAATAATAAAAATGTTTGACCTAAGTATTAGAAATGATGGGATAGGGGTAAAGGGGAGGGGTTTGGAAGAATTCAAGTAAATAATTTACTTGAATTGAGAAAATATTTTTTTAATTGAAATCTATAATTTTCTCAAATCAAGAAAATATTTTCTTGATTTGATACACAAATGTTCTTGAATTAATATAATCTGCATTTCTTTCATGTAACTTAATTTCTTGACTGAATTCCATATTTTCTTGGATCAAGAACATATAATCTCCCCCAAGTATACTATGCCAAGAAAATCATTTTCTTCATCCAATTGCATAATTAGATTGACCCTACATTGAAAAAAATTTATTTGATTCAAATAATTCAAATTATTTGAAAAATCTTTAATTGATTTAAATACTTTTTATTTGGATCAAAAAAATATGTATTTGATTCAATTAATTATTTATTAGTTTGAAATATTCCATTTATTTGAATTGAATAATATGTATTTGATTCAAATAAATAGTTATTTGATGCGATGAAATCAAATATTTATGTCAAATAAATATGTATTTGGTTCAAATACACATTTATTGGATTATAACCAAATAAATGATTTATTTGGATCAAATAATTTTTATTTGATTCAAATAAATTTTTTTTTCAGTGTATGCAATCTCGACATTTACTTGAACCAATTCAAATTTTCTTAATTCAATTACATATTTTTTTCAGTGTATATAATTAAACTTTATTAATCTATCTCAAAGTACTCTCATTTTATGTCCGCAGATGAAATATGTCAAAAAATTGAACTCGAAAAATCTTGGTACGTACCAAGATCTCTATATGAGGAAGCAAAAAAATTAAAACAACAAAATGGAATCAAAATAATATGTTAAAACCAGTCCGTTAAGTCAGTCAAGAAAACGGTTGGGAGTTAAAAAATGTTTTTTTAACGTCACGTAAATTAATGTTTATAAATTCATTAGTTTATTTTAGAGCATCGTTATCAAATCAATTATAGTATATTTCGTAACGAGTGCTAGCAGTTGTCAATTTTTGAATGAGCACTTTTTTTGGAACAAACTGTTTGTTTCTGAAAAAAGTGCTCATTCAAAAATCAGCAACTGCTAGCACAAGTTACGATCGATATTTTTCATAACAAGGTGCAAAAAGTGCCCTTTTTTGCACCGCGTTATAAAAAAAATGTTCTTATTTAATAGCAGTGCTATAAAATGTCGCATCAAATTAATTATATTTGCATTTGAACGTATGTGAAATGTTAGCTATAGATTCAATACTATTTTTTACCAGTATAAATTTTGGTACAGGAAAATTTATTTGAATATATGTATAATTTCAACAATGGAGGGAATTTTTCGTAGACCGTAAGTAATCCACAATTTCATGTACATTTTCTTATTATTTTCAAAAATGTTCCTCATTTCAATGTTTTTCAATATCTACTATTTTAATAAAATGTATGTGTTCAGGATTTATTTCCTTTAAATTTATGTAATTCATGGAAAATTCCACGCGTCATTAATCTCCACACCATACACTCGGTTTTCTCGATTCTTTGTTTTCATTTAGCGCCAAAAATTTACTAATACAAACTCGACACTATCATAGTACGCGAACGACGCTACAAACACACTCTAAATCTCGATCAGGTGACCACACACACTTTGTCTCGCATCAATCTCAAGACAGTATCTCATTACCACTCAACACGGAAGGAAGTTCTCGCATTAAGCAAGAAAAGTATTTCTCTTTTTTGTTTGGTTTTTTCTCAAATAAGAATTAAAAAAAAAAATTTTAATTCAGTTTTTCTAATTATTACACGACTCATTCCTTTCATTTTATTGTAAACAAAATACATATTTGTGTTTATCGCCACGGCGTGGTCTCACCGTAACCATTGCGCGCATCATCTTTTCAAGAAAAATATAATAATAGAAATTCAATTAAGTGGTCAATTTATTTTTTACCGAACACTCCTCATAAACATTTATAAATCTCAAACAGTATGACATAAACAGTTGCAGTAAGTTGTTTATATATATATATATATATATATATATATATATATATATATATATATATATATATATATATATATATATATATAGTATTTTAATTTATAAAATTAATCAGAATTTATTAAGGCTATGTCCAAGTTGTAAAATGTAACGAAACCAAAAGATAAACAAACCCAGCACTAAAATCACCTTTTTAATACATCTTTTTTTCTCACAAAAATTACCATTAGAAAACTTTTTTTACAAAAATAATAAATTAGAGTGTTAAAATTTCCAAAAAAATCATTTTTGAGTATGATCAATAAATAGCAATTAGTAAAATAACCTTGAACTTAAATGTAAATCTCGTTGTGTTCATTTCATGAATACTTTGCTTCCTCATAGAGATACTAATACCAATAAAGTATACATTTTAAACGATTATTCGCAATTACTGTAGGGGAGAATGGGGAGTTATGAAGCACGCTTTGTTTATGAGTTGTAACTTCAAAAAGAAATTTTTATTTCAAATTTTCTCCACTTGAATCTCTAGAGGGTCTTCAAATATGCTTACTGGTTGAATAATTTGCATGAAATGAAATAAAATCGACAATTTTTTTCAGTTGGACTAAAAAGCTGCTTTTTCAAGTTTTTAAAAATCATGGGGAGTTGTGAAGCACTACTAAAAATCGCTAAAAATTATATTTTTTGGTAAATATTCTTTATTGCGATTTTGCATAAATCGTTTTAAATTTCGAGAACCTAATCATTGCTGGGTATTATATGGGTGAACTTATCTTTTTGATTTGTTCGCGAATTTTGTAAGAATTCTGCAAAATGGAGCACACAAAAAAACTTTATAAACGAAAAATTGAACACATTGTCTTGAAAGATATGCAAAATATCTTCTATCGGAATGAATCCAATTACAAAACGAAGATATTAGGTGAAAAAATATTCAGAGTAAGTGACATCTATCAAAACAATTACTATGCGAGATCTATGGCCGTGCTTCACAACTCCCCATGCTTCATAACTCCCCATTCTCCCCTAATATTTTTTTCTCTTTATTTAATACTTCCACATAAAAAAAATTAAAAGTTGCTAACTATAGTTTCAAAGTTATTTCTACATTTTTCAATAAAATTTTCAAAAAAGTTTTATTTTTAAAAGTTTTATATCTCTGGAAAAAATGGACAAAAAATGTTCATTGATATAGGTGTCCTAGCATTTTTTAATGTTATGGGCTAAAAACGTTTTTCGAAAAATTGAAAATCAAAAAAATTTATAGTTAAACTTTATTAATCTATCTCAAAGGTCAAGTTGAAGTCTACAAAACAAAATTTTTTTTGTTGATCAACAAAAAAAATTGTTGACTTAATAAATTATTTACAAATAATGCATCAATTTTGACAGAAAAATATTTAAACAAAAAGATTGTTGTTTATGTTTTCATGATAATTGTTGTATAACTAAATATTCAATTAAAAATAATATTTTATTAATATTAAAGAGATTTTTTTCGTTGATAAACGTTGTGAACTTCAACTTCGTTCTCAAAGTATACTCTCATTTTATGTCCGCAGGTGAGACCTACAATTTAAAAAATAATTTAGCCCAAAAGCTCTTTATAATTTGGAGATATTTATGAAAATATGATGTTTACACACACAAACAGACATACGGAATGACATTTTTCAAAAATGTCATTTTTGAACTCCTGAGGTGAAATAGCATAAAGATATGTTAAAAAATTGAACCTAAAAAATTTCGGTATTACAATACTTCCTCTATATAAGGAAGCGAAATTATGTTAAAAAGTTCCTACATCAATATTATACGTACAAAAGAAATATAATTGAATAATTTTTAACTAATGGAAATTTAATTTTTTGAATTATTGTTTTGGCGAACTATTATTTTTATTTTAAATTAAATTATTATGTACATTAAAAGCGAAAACAAATTTCGTTAAAGTATTTGTTTGAAAAAATATTTTGTGTAATAAAACTATTATTTTTCACCTTTTTTAAAGTAGTTTTGTCTGTTTAGATTGGTTAACCCTTTAACGCCGGGAAGGACACATATTTTACTCAACTTTTAGAGCCATCGTTCTTAACGATTTCGTAAGTTAAAAATTTGGTAGGTATCCATCCCTATAGAGTTTTTATGGCTCTTTCAGAACCTGAAGATCAAATTTAAAAAAAACTTTAATTTGAGAAAGTTGTGAACATTTTTTCGACAAAAAACTGAAAAATTTTTACTTTTTTTTTGAAAAAATGAATTTTTTTAAGTTAGCAAGTAAGAATGCATGCGTAAAAACTACAAATATCGCGTCCGCAAAAACCAACCTTCAATATGGCGAAATGTACGTTTATAATTTCAAAATGGCTGCTTCAAAATGGCGATAGAAGACATTTTTTTAAATAAACATCAAAGTCTAGTGTACGAATTTAAAAAAAAATTTGAATAAACTTGTCACTTTGTATTTAGGGGTTTTTGAGGTTGCTGATTACGAATGTGATATTAGTTTTTCAAAATTCAAAATGACTGATCCAATATAGCGATAGTAAAAATTAAAGAATCGTTAGATTCTTTTGACATTTGTTACTTAAAATCTGATGTGAAATATTATAAATTTGAAATAGTAGAATTAATATATGGGACGTTCCACGTCAACAGAAACAGAGCTGTGGCCAAAAATTGGCGCAATGAAAAAAGACGTTTAAGGGCTTAAAAAATACGTACACTCGTGTACTTTTAATAACAGGTGGGCGTTTTTGAAAATCCAATATGGCGTCTTAATTACAAGCGAAGAAAGTCAACAAAATCACAAATCGACAAATAATATCGTTAATAAAAATTACAAAATCCATGGAAAAAAATTAAACGAAACTTTTTTAAACGTTTCAGGGGTCGCTTAATACAAACCCGAAGTTAGATTTTGATTAGAGTTAAAAAATTTAAAATGGCAGAAGCAAAATGGTGGACAAATTTTAAAACTCTTTAAAATCGCTCAAAAATGGTTACTCGTGGGTTTTCAAGGTCGCTGACTACTAATATGACCAAAGTTTTTAAAATTAAAAATGGCGGATCCAATATGGCAGTCAATTTTTCGAAAATTCATTTAATTCGTTCAAAACTTGCCCTATGGGGGTTTTTTAGGTCGCTGATTACAAATATGACCTTAGTTTTTGAAAATTAAAAATGGCGGATCCAATATGGCAGTCAATTTTTCCAAAATTCATTTAATTCGTTCAAAACTTGTTCTATGGGGGTTTTTTAGGTCGCTGATTACAAATATGTCCTTTCACTCTAGTTCGCTCATTTTTTTTTAATTTCGATAATTTTATTCAATATTTTAACAATTTATGCAACACATCTGTAATTACCATTCAACAAAAAGAATTAATTAAATGTTCCATTAAAAAATTAAAAGTAAAAATTACATTAAAATAAAGTTATTTCAAACATAAATGTAGTGTTTGAGATGCGCAGTCGTTTCAGCGATAAGAAACAATAACACGCTCGCGAACGCTCAATAAGGAGCAGAGTCGCGCACTGCACTGTGGCACAAATGCTTAAAATTAAGCAATTTAAAACATCGTGCCATTTTTTTTCAACGGAATATTTTATTCCGTTGAAATTGTTTTTATTAAAAACATTTTAGTAATTCTTTAAACTTAAAATATCATCCAGAACACTATTTATCTTTAATTGTTTATAAATAAAAAAAATAATATAATAATAAAAAAAATTAAAATCGATCAATAAGTTTTTGAGAAATTCATTTTTCAATTAAACACGTTCAAAATTTTCAATAGTTAATAACATTAACAAAAAAATTTTTTTTGCAAGCTCCTTTGGTAGTATGATTTCTTATATAAAATACTATTAAAATAACCACATTAGTACGAAAAAAAATTAAAAGGTTTTGGGTGGCTCCATTCAGGAATTCTAACTCTCTTTTGGGGTTTTTATAGGTCGCTAATTACAAATATGACCTTAGTTTCTAAAAATTCAAAATGACGGATCCAATTTGTCTGTTGATTTCATTAAAAATTTATCAAATTTGTTCGAAAATTTCCTTTTAGGGTTTCTATATGTTGCTGAGTACTGATTCATGGGTTTCCTATTAATATACTAAAATAATATGTAGTCGAATTCAAAAATTTAAAATGAAATTAGAAAAATTAGAATTCAATCCAAAACGACAGAAAAGTTTAAGAAAAATTTAGCCAACTTAAACTGTTTTAAGGTACTCAAACGCAACCACACCTTTGAGCGTAAAGCATAATTAAGGGGTTTAAAATTAATGAGACAATTTAAATTTCCTATTTTTGAATAAATATTTGTAAAAGGAATCTTCAAAATCTTGAAAGACAAATTATAATCCAGTTTAGTATATTAATAGAAAACCCATGAATCAGTACTCAGCAACATATAAAAACCCTAAAAGTAAATTTTCGAACAAATTTGATAAATTTTAATTAAATCAACAGCCATACTGGATCCGCCATTTTAAATTTTCAAAAACTAAGGTCATATTTGTAATCAGCGACCTAAAAAACCCCCATAGGGCAAGTTTTGAACGAATTAAATGAATTTTCGAAAAATTGACTGCCATATTGGATCCGCCATTTTTAATTTTAAAAACTTTGGTAATATTAGTAGTCAGCGACCTTGAAAACCCCCGAGTAACTATTTTTGAGCGATTTTAAAGAGTTTTAAAATTTGTCCACCATTTTGCTTCTGCCATTTTAAATTTTTTAACTCTAATCAAAATCTAACTTCGGGTTTGTATTAAGCGACCCCTGAAACGTTTAAAAAAGTTTCGTTTAATTTTTTTCCATGGATTTTGTAATTTTTATTAACGATATTATTTGTCGATTTGTGATTTTGTTGACTTTCTTCGCTTGTAATTAAGACGCCATATTGGATTTTCAAAAAGGCCCACCTGTTATTAAAAGTACACGAGTGTACGTATTTTTTAAGCCCTTAAACGTCTTTTTTCATTGCGCCAATTTTTGGCCACAGCTCTGTTTCTGTTGACGTGGAACGTCCCATATATATATATATCCGCCATTTTGAATATCGAAAAACTAATATTAGATTCGTGATCAGCAACCGCAAAAACCCCTAAGTAACAAATTTTAAAAGAATCTAACGATTTTTTAATTTTACGATCGCCATATTGGATCTGCCATTTTGAATTTTGAAACACTAATATCACATTCGTAATCAGCAACCTCAAAAACCCCTAAACACAAAGTGACAAGATTATTCAAATTTTTTTTAAAATTCGTACACTGGACATTAATGTTTATTTAAAAAAATGTCTTCTATCGCCATTTTGAAGCTGTCATTTTGAAATTTTTAAACGTACATTTCGCCATATTGAAGATTGGTTTTTGTGGACGCGATATTTGTAGTTTTTACGCATGCATTCTTACTTGCTACCTTAAAAAATTCATTTTTTCAAAAAAAAGTAAAAATTTTCCAGTTTTTTGTCGACAAAATGTTCACAACTTTCTCAAATTAAAGTTTTATTAAATTTAATTTTCAGATTCCGAAAGAGCGATAAAAACTCTATAGGAATGGATACCTACCAAATTTTTAGCTTACGAAATCGTTAAGAACAATGGCTCTAAAAGTTGAGTAAAATATGTGTCCTTCCCGGCGTTAAAGGGTTAAAATATAAGAAATAACGTAATTTTTTTTATTAAAAATCTGTATAAATAGAAACTAACAAAGAGGCATTATGTAATACATTTCTCATTTAGGAAAATTCTTGGTTAAATTATTTTTTAATAAGTACGAGACTCTCGTTGAATTCCGAGACGAGACTAATATAAGTCTCGGTCTCGTTTCGAATTTTTGTCTGTCGTCTCGTGTGCAGCCCTACATTTTTGTGATAAATATTATCCTTTTTGAAAATAATTACAAACCTTTTAGCAAAATAATATACGTAAAATTTTGTTTAGTAATTTTCCAATTTTTTTACACAAATAAGAAAATCTCACATTTCGGGATTTGTTAACGGCGTTGGAAGTCGAAAACACGTCAGTGTTGCCAACCCACTCTCCCCCATTTTCTTGTATTTTTTCACTTTGATCACTTTAAAAAAAAACTATGCACTTAATCAAAAAAGTGGGCCTTTAGCGTAAAATAAAATTAAATAAAGAATTATTAAAAATTTATTTGGTCTCAATACGATGTTTTCATGAGCCACAAAACGATTTCTGCGATGACAATTTACAGATGTAGGTGACTTGATTTGGGGATAAAATAGCAGCACAACAGAAAGGTAGAGTAAAGTGGGTTGCCTACGTAAAGGCAAAAATAGGGCAGTAACTTTTAGTTTGTTGAAAATTATAAAAATTTAATTTTTCAATAATAAAAACTAATGTAAAAAATATAAATACAGGGGTTTTTGTTTATAAAAATAATCTTAATATAAAATATGTTAAATTAAAACGAAATTACATTTTTTTAAATTTCTAAATTTTTTAAAAATGTAATTTCGTTTTAATTTAACATATTTTATATTAACCCATTAACGCCCAAATGACCACAATTTTAACTTAAACTTCAATAGGGGGGTTTTGGGGGTCGCTCTTCAAGAATCTGGGGTCAAAATAGCGATTCGACCAACACAAAATCCAATATGGCGGATTTTCTTGAAAAAACACCCCAAAAAATAATTGATTTTTAAAAATTTTTTTTTAGAACTAAAAAATTTTTTAAAACTTTTCTAAAGTATGCTATTGGTGGGAAAAATAGTTGTACTTTCAAAATGTAAAATAGAGAAACTTTGATTTCAAGATGGCGGAATCGAAATTTTGAAACAGTGAATGCATTATAGTAAAAAAAAATTTCACAGCAATATTCAAAAAGTATCCAAATTCGATTCAAAATTTATACTCGGGGGTTTTCGGGGTCGCTGATAACGAATCCCATGTCAGTTTTTCAAAATTCAAAATGGCGGATCCAATATGGCGGACATTTTTTTGAAAAATTTCTTGGATTCACTTGAAACTTGTCACTCGGGGGTTTTCGAGGTCGCTGATGACGAATCCAATTATAGTTTTTCAAAATTCAAAATGGCGGATCCAATATGACGGACTTTTTTGAAAAATTTCTTGGATTCACTTGAAACTTGTCACTCGGGGATTTTCGTCGTCGCTGATAACGAATCCCATGTCAGTTTTTCAAGATTCAATATGGCGGATCCAAAATGGCAGACATTTTTTTGAAAAATTTCTTCGATTCACCTGAAACTTGTCACTCGGTGGTTTTCGAGGTCGCTGATAACGAATCCCATGTCAGTTTATGTCATAACTATAAGTTATGTTTTGTGTAGAAAAAGAATAGGATAGAGATGGAAGTGTGTACTTGACTATTTAAATGGTGGTAAAAAACAAATGAATATCGATATAGAACACAATTGAAGAACGAAGGAACTGCACATAAAATATAAATTCAAAAAATTGCAACAGGATCTTGTACTTTTTTTCCCAAAAGAAAGTCACGAAGCTTGATATAAACAAAAACAAAACTTCTTCTGACAATTATCGGCAGAGAGCCAGAAAATTCAGGAATGTTCAAAAAATATTTTTGCAGAAAAAGTTTTAAATTTCTTACAAAAAATTTTAAAAAATTGAAAATTAAAAACTATTCGTTAAATTAAAAACAAAAAAATAAAATTCTTCGGTTCGTACATCTCCACGTGGTAAAATTTGGAAACACCATTAAAATAGAACGAAAAATTTGGTTTAAAAAAAGCGTCAGCCTTATTAGATGCGTCATTGTAAATTTACAAAAACTGACATCGAATTTGTCATCAGCGACAGTAAAAACTCCCAAGTAAAAAGTTTTAAGCGAATCCAAGAAATTTTTCAAAAAAGTCCGCCATATTGGATCCACCATTTTGAATTTTGAAAAACTATAATTGGATTCGTCATCAGCGATCTCGAAAACCCCCGAGTTACAAGTTTTAACCTTGAGAGGGCCGGGGTGGCCACTATAGTGGCCACCATTTATTTTTACTTTTATTTTCATCGAATTGATTTTTTATTTAATTTTACTTAATAAAAAACTAGTAAATTTTATTTTAATTTTCCGGCCCTCTGAAGGTTAAGTGAATCCAAGAAATTTTTCAAAAAAATGTCTGCCATATTAGATCCGCTATTTTGAATTTTGAAAAACTGACATGGGATTCGTTATCAACGACCTCGAAAACCTTCGAGTGACAAGTTTCAAGTGAATCCATGAAATTTTTCAAAATAATGTCTGTCATATTGGATCCGCCATTTTGAATTTTGAAAAACTGACATGGGATTCGTTATCAGCGACCCCGAAAACCTCCGAGTATAAATTTTGAATCGAATTTGGATACTTTTTGAATATTGCTGTGAAATTTTTTTTTACTATAATGCATTCACTGTTTCAAAATTTCGATTCCGCCATCTTGAAATCAAACTTTCTCTATTTTACATTTTGAAAGTACAACTATTTTGCCCACTAATAGCATACTTTAGAAAAGTTTAAAAAAATTTTTAGTTTTAAAAAAATATTTAAAAAAATCAATGATTTTTTTTTGGGTGTTTTTTCAAAAAAATCCGTTATATTGGATTTTGTGTTGGTCGAATCGCTATTTTGACCCCAGAATCTTGAAGAGCGACCCCCAAAACCCCCTATATCTCATTGATGCTATAATTCATTACCTGAAAATACTTTAAATCGTGTGTTGAAGTTTAAGTTAAAATTGTGGTCATTTGGGCGTTAATGGGTTAATGATGATCATCCTGACTCTGAAAACTTTTTTCAAAATATTAGAGTCTATAACAGTGTTTCCCAAATTACATTTTTTGGTGCCAATGAAATGTACGAACTTGTATACAGACCTTCTTTTTGAATACAAGGCCAAGTGTATCATTTGATTGGCTCCATTTTGCCTCCTCTTAATCAGTCATCGTCATTTCTACAAATTTTTTTTTCTGAGGCTAATGAGCAAGTTCAAAGAAGAGTATCTATTTTTAATCATCTTAATTTGAACCTAATTTGTCTCTTGCAGGATTTGCTTCATCAACATAATTCTTATGTTAGAAGTTTAAAAATTGTATTAAAATCATTGCCTTTAGATTCTCAAGAATATAGAGTATTAATTAAAGCAGACAAACAACCACCTGGTCATCATCCTGGAAGATATAACGTGCCTTTTGCATCTGAAGTCGGTGTTGTGATGGTTGGAGATCCAAGTGATTCGAGAGATATTGTTTTAGAGACAAGGGCAGGTATTCGGTGTAGAATATGTAAGACTCATCCTTCTTGTGATGTCTTACAATATCCTTTAATGTTTTTATTTGTTGAAGATGGGTATCAATTTCTGATGAGTATCACTTTTGATCCACAAACTGTTTGGTTCGTCAAAAAAAGTATCACCTATAAAGTTTTATCCCTTTCGTATAATGGTCAGACAAAATGACCCTAATCATTTGCATCAATTTAGACAATTGTTTAACCAATTTTTGGTTGACATGTATGCTAAAATTCAGCCTGAAAGATTGATTTACATCCGAACTTATCAAACTCAACTTAGAGCTGAGAATTATATTCATCTCAAAGATGCGATTAGAAGGGATGAGAATTTAAAATCTCTGGGACAAGTGGTCCTGATTTATTTATTACGATTACAACAAATCCAAGGTGGTCTGAACCTTCCAAACTTTTGTTTAAGGTCAAAGTCCTCAGGAACGACACGATATTGTTTCTACGGTATTTTATTTAAAGTTGAAAAACCTGATGACCATTTTGAGGAAAGGTGAAATTTTTGGAAAAGTTTCTTGCTTCATTTACTCCATAGAATGGCAAAAACGTGGTCTTCCACATGCACATAGTTTGCTTTAAGGGGGCAATCGCAGTTGTAACGTCAAAAAATTGACATTTTTCAAGAACTTTTTTCTTGTAAACCATTAAACTTTTTTTAAAAATCAATTTATTTTCTAAAAGTACATCATTTAGATTTGAGTTAACAAAAAAAGAAATTAAAAATATTAAGAAGTTCTAAAGTTATGTACTATTAAAGTAAAGTCCTTCAAAAAAACAGAGTTTTGCGGTGACCAACACTATGGAAATCTAATTAGTCCGAAATTAAAAATCGAAACAGATTTACTTTTATTAAAAGATTATCTAGTCCTTAATCGAAGGATTTAAAAGGAAAAAAATATTTGAAAAAATGGCGACTTACCAAAATTTAAAGTTAGATCTTTTTCGTCAACTTTGGCAAGTCGCCATTTTTTCCAATATTTTTTCGTGTTAAATCCTTCGATTAAGAACTAGATAATCTTTCAGTAAAAGTAAATTCGTTTCAATTTTTAATTTCGGACTAATCAGATTTCCATAGTGTTGGTCACCGCAAAACTCTGTTCTTTGAAGGACGTTCCATTAACGTTACATAACTTTAGAACATCTTAATATTTTTTATTTCTTTTTTTAGGGTTCCGTACACCGTAAGTGTAATGACGGAACCCTTATGAAATCACTCGTGTGTCCGTCCCAGCCACGCAAAATGGGCTGTCCCCTCCCTTAACTTCTACGAATCTCAACCTTGTGAGCTGAAATTCGGTAGGGATCTTCAGTTTTAAGTGCAGATTACAGGAAAAATATAGCGAACCCAATTGGCCTACATATTTGCGAAATAGAAGGGAAAGAAATTAAATTTTTTCGAAAAAATTGCAAAAAATGACCCTGTCCCCCCCCCTTAACTTCTACAAATCTGAACCGGGTGGGCTGAAATTCGGTAGGGATCTTTAGTTTTAAGTGCAGATTGCAGGAAAATTATAGCGAACCTGATAGGTCTACATATTTGCGAAATAGAAGGGAAAGAAGTTAAATTTTTTCGAAGAAATTGCAAAAAATGACAATGTTCCCCCCACCTTAACTTCTACAAATCTCAACCGGGTGAGCTGAAATTCGGTAGGGATCTTAAGTTTTACGTGCAGATTACAGGAAAATTATAGCGAACCTAAAAGGTCTACATATTTGCGAAATAGAAGGGAAAGAAATTAAATTTTTTCGAAAAAATTGCAAAAAATGACCCTGTCCTCCCCCTTAACTTCTACAAATCTCAACCGGGTGAGCTGAAATTCGGTAGGGATCTTCAGTTTTTCGTGCAGATTACAGGAAAAATATAGCGAACACGATTGGTCTACATATTTGCGAAATAGAAGGGAAAGAAGTTAAATTTTTTCGAAAAAATTGTAAAAAATGACTCTTTCCCCCCCTTAACTTCTACAAATTTGAACCGAGTGAGCAGAAATTCGGTAGGGATCTTTAGTTTTAAGTGCAGATTGCAGGAAAATTATAGCGAACCTGATAGGTCTACATATTTGCGAAATAGAAGGGAAAGAAGTTAAATTTTTTCGAAGAAATTGCAAAAAATGACCATGTTCCCCCCCACCTTAACTTCTACAAATCTCAACCGGGTGAGCTGAAATTCGGTAGGGATCTTCAGTTTAACGTGCAGATTACAGGAAAATTATAGCGAACCTGAAAGGTCTACATATTTGCGAAATAGAAGATTAAGAAATTAAATTTTTTCGAAAAAATTGCAAAAAATGACCCTGTCCTCCCCCTTAACTTCTACAAATCTCAACCGGGTGAGCTGAAATTCGGTAGGGATCTTTAGTTTTACGTGCAGATTACAGGAAAAATATAGCGAACACGATTGGCCTACATATTTGCGAAATAGAAGGGAAAGAAGTTAAATTTTTTCGAAAAAATTGTAAAAAATGACCGTGTCCCTCCCCCCCTTAACTTCTACAAATCTGAACCGGGTGGGCTGAAATTCGGTAGGGATCTTTAGTTTTAAGTGCAGATTACAGGAAAATTATAGCGAACCTGATAGGTCTACATATTTGCGAAATAAAAGGGAAAGAAGTTAAATTTTTTCGAAGAAATTGCAAAAAATGACCATGTTCCCCCCCACCTTAACTTCTACAAATCTCAACCGGGTGAGCTGAAATTCGGTAGGGATCTTCAGTTTTACGTGCAGATTACAGGAAAATTATAGCGAACCTGAAAGGTCTACATTTTTGCGAAATAGAAGGGAAAGAAGTTAAATTTTTTCGAAAAAATTGTAAAAAATGACTCTTTCCCCCCCTTAACTTCTACAAATTTGAACCGAGTGAGCAGAAATTCGGTAGGGATCTTTAGTTTTAAGTGCAGATTGCAGGAAAATTATAGCGAACCTGATAGGCCTACATATTTGCAAAATAGAAGGGAAAGAAGTTAAATTTTTTCGAAGAAATTGCAAAAAATGACCATGTTCCCCCCCACCTTAACTTCTACAAATCTCAACCGGGTGAGCTGAAATTCGGTAGGGATCTTCAGTTTTACGTGCAGATTACAGGAAAATTATAGCGAACCTGAAAGGTCTACATATTTGCGAAATAGAAGATTAAGAAATTAAATTTTTTCGAAAAAGTTGCAAAAAATGACCCTGTCCTCCCCCTTAACTTCTACAAATGTCAACCGGGTGAGCTGAAATTCGGTAGGGATCTTTAGTTTTACGTGCAGATTACAGGAAAATTATAGCGAACCTGATAGGTCTACATATTTGCGAAATAGAAGGGAAAGAAGTTAAATTTTTTTGAAAAAATTGTAAAAAATGACTCTTTCCCCCCCTTAACTTCTACAAATTTGAACCGAGTGAGCAGAAATTCGGTAGGGATCTTTAGTTTTAAGTGCAGATTACAGGAAAATTATAGCGAACACGATTGGCCTACATATTTGCGAAATAAAAGGGAAAGAAATTAAATTTTTTCGAAAAAATTGCAAAAAATGACTCTGTCCCCCCCTTAACTTCTACAAATTTGAACCGAGTGAGCAGAAATTCGGTAGGGATCTTCAGTTTTACGTGCAGATTACAGGAAAATTATAGCGAACCTGAAAGGTCTACATATTTGCGAAATAGAAGGGAAAGAAATTAAATTTTTTCGAAAAAATTGCAAAAAATGACCCTGTCCTCCCCCTTAACTTCTACAAATCTCAACCGGGTGAGCTGAAATTCGGTAGGGATCTTCAGTTTTACGTGCAGATTACAGGAAAAATATAGCGAACACGATTGGCCTACATATTTGCGAAATAGAAGGGAAAGAAATTAAATTTTTTTGAAAAAATTGTAAAAAATGACCATGTCCCCCCCTTAACTTCTACAAATTTGAACCGAGTGAGCAGAAATTCGGTAGGGATCTTTAGTTTTAAGTGCAGATTACAGGAAAATTATAGCGAACCTGATAGGTCTACATATTTGCAAAATAGAAGGGAAAGAAGTTAAATTTTTTCGAAAAAATTGTAAAAAATGACCATGTCCCCCCCCCTTAACTTCTACAAATTTGAACCGAGTGGGCTGAAATTCGGTAGGGATCTTTAGATTTAAGTGCAGATTACAGGAAAATTATAGCGAACCTGATTGGCCTACATATTTGCGAAATAGAAGGGAAAGAAATTAAATTTTTTTGAAAAAATTGTAAAAAATGACCATGTCCCCACCTTAACTTCTACAAATTTGAACCGAGTGAGCAGAAATTCGGTAGGGATCTTTAGTTTTAAGTGCAGATTACAGGAAAATTATGGCGAACCTGATAGGTCTACATATTTGCAAAATAGAAGGGAAAGAAGTTAAATTTTTTCGAAAAAATTGTAAAAAATGACCATGTCCCCCCCCCTTAACTTCTACAAATTTGAACCGAGTGGGCTGAAATTCGGTAGGGATCTTTAGTTTTAAGTGCAGATTACAGGAAAATTATAGCGAACCTGATAAGTCTACATATTTGCGAAATAGAAGGGAAAGAAGTTAAATTTTTTCGAAAAAATTGCAAAAAATGACTCTGTCCCCCCCTTAACTTCTACAAATTTGAACCGAGTGAGCAGAAATTCGGTAGGGATCTTTAGTTTTAAGTGCAGATAACAGGAAAATTATAGCGAACACGATTGGCCTACATATTTGCGAAATAAAAGGAAAAGAAATTAAATTTTTTTGAAAAAATTGCAAAAAATGACTCTGTCCCCCCCTTAACTTTTACAAATCTGAACCGGGTGGGCTGAAATTCGGTAGGGATCTTTAGTTTTAAGTGCAGATTGCAGGAAAATTATAGCGAACCTGATAGGTCTACATATTTGCGAAATAGAAGGGAAAGAAGTTAAATTTTTTCGAAGAAATTGCAAAAAATGACCATGTTCCCCCCCACCTTAACTTCTACAAATCTCAACCGGGTGAGCTGAAATTCGGTAGGGATCTTTAGTTTTACGTGCAGATTACAGGAAAATTATAGCGAACCTGAAAGGTCTACATATTTGCGAAATAGAAGATAAAGAAATTAAATTTTTTCGAAAAAATTGCAAAAAATGACCCTGTCCTCCCCCTTAACTTCTACAAATCTCAACCGGGTGAGCTGAAATTCGGTAGGGATCTTCAGTTTTACGTGCAGATTACAGGAAAATTATAGCGAACCTGAAAGGTCTACATTTTTGCGAAATAGAAGGGAAAGAAGTTAAATTTTTTCGAAAAAATTGTAAAAAATGACCATGTCCCCCCCCCTTAACTTCTACAAATTTGAACCGAGTGGGATGAAATTCGGTAGGGATCTTTAGTTTTAAGTGCAGATTACAGGAAAATTATAGCGAACCTGATAGGTCTACATATTTGCGAAATAGAAGGGAAAGAAGTTAAATTTTTTCGAAGAAATTGCAAAAAATGACCATGTTCCCCCCCACCTTAACTTCTACAAATCTCAACCGGGTGGGCTGAAATTCGGTAGGGATCTTTAGTTTTAAGTGTAGATTGCAGGAAAATTATAGCGAACCTGATAGGTCTACATATTTGCGAAATAGAAGGGAAAGAAGTTAAATTTTTTCGAAGAAATTGCAAAAAATGACCATGTTCCCCCCCACCTTAACTTCTACAAATCTCATCCGGGTGAGCTGAAATTCGGTAGGGATCTTCAGTTTTACGTGCAGATTACAGGAAAATTATAGCGAACCTGAAAGGTCTACATATTTGCGAAATAGAAGATAAAGAAATTAAATTTTTTCGAAAAAATTGCAAAAAATGACCCTGTCCTCCCCCTTAACTTCTACAAATCTCAACCGGGTGAGCTGAAATTCGGTAGGGATCTTTAGTTTTACGTGCAGATTACAGGAAAAATATAGCGAACACGATTGGCCTACATATTTGCGAAATAAAAGGGAAAGAAATTAAATTTTTTCGAAAAAATTGCAAAAAATGACTCTGTCCCCCCCTTAACTTCTACAAATTTGAACCGAGTGAGCAGAAATTCGGTAGGGATCTTTAGTTTTAAGTGCAGATTACAGGAAAATTATAGCGAACACGATTGGCCTACATATTTGCGAAATAAAAGGGAAAGAAATTAAATTTTTTCGAAAAAATTGCAAAAAATGACTCTGTCCCCCCCTTAACTTCTACAAATTTGAACCGAGTGAGCAGAAATTCGGTAGGGATCTTCAGTTTTACGTGCAGATTACAGGAAAATTATAGCGAACCTGAAAGGTCTACATATTTGCGAAATAGAAGGGAAAGAAATTAAATTTTTTCGAAAAAATTGCAAAAAATGACCCTGTCCTACCCCTTAACTTCTACAAATCTCAACCGGGTGAGCTGAAATTCGGTAGGGATCTTCAGTTTTACGTGCAGATTACAGGAAAAATATAGCGAACACGATTGGCCTACATATTTGCGAAATAGAAGGGAAAGAAATTAAATTTTTTTGAAAAAATTGTAAAAAATGACCATGTCCCCCCCTTAACTTCTACAAATTTGAACCGAGTGAGCAGAAATTCGGTAGGGATCTTTAGTTTTAAGTGCAGATTACAGGAAAATTATAGCGAACCTGATAGGTCTACATATTTGCAAAATAGAAGGGAAAGAAGTTAAATTTTTTCGAAAAAATTGTAAAAAATGACCCTGTCCTCCCCCTTAACTTCTACAAATCTCAACCGGGTGAGCTGAAATTCGGTAGGGATCTTCAGTTTTACGTGCAGATTACAGGAAAAATATAGCGAACACGATTGGCCTACATATTTGCGAAATAGAAGGGAAAGAAATTAAATTTTTTTGAAAAAATTGTAAAAAATGACCATGTCCCCCCCTTAACTTCTACAAATTTGAACCGAGTGAGCAGAAATTCGGTAGGGATCTTTAGTTTTAAGTGCAGATTACAGGAAAATTATAGCGAACCTGATAGGTCTACATATTTGCAAAATAGAAGGGAAAGAAGTTAAATTTTTTCGAAAAAATTGTAAAAAATGACCATGTCCCCCCCACTTAACTTCTACAAATTTGAACCGAGTGGGCTGAAATTCGGTAGGGATCTTTAGTTTTAAGTGCAGATTACAGGAAAATTATAGCGAACCTGATAAGTCTACATATTTGCGAAATAGAAGGGAAAGAAGTTAAATTTTTTCGAAAAAATTGTAAAAAATGACCATGTCCCTCCCCCCCTTAACTTCTACAAATCTGAACCGGGTGGGCTGAAATTCGGTAGGGATCTTTAGTTTTAAGTGCAGATTACAGGAAAATTATAGCGAACCTGATAGGTCTACATATTTGCGAAATAAAAGGGAAAGAAGTTAAATTTTTTCGAAAAAATTGTAAAAAATGACCATGTCCCCCTCCTTAACTTCTACAAATTTGAACCGAGTGGGCTGAAATTCGGTAGGGATCTTTAGTTTTAAGTGCAGATTACAGGAAAATTATAGCGAACCTGATAGGTCTACATATTTGCGAAATATAAGGGAAAGAAGTTAATTTTTTTTGAAAAAATTGCAAAAAATGACTCTGTCCCCCCCTTAACTTCTACAAATTTGAACCGAGTGAGCAGAAATTCGGTAGGGATCTTTAGTTTTAAGTGCAGATTACAGGAAAATTATAGCGAACACGATTGGCCTACAGATTTGCGAAATAAAAGGGAAAGAAATTAAATTTTTTTGAAAAAATTGCAAAAAATTACTCTGTCCCCCCCTTAACTTCTACAAATCTGAACCGGGTGGGCTGAAATTCGGTAGGGATCTTTAGTTTTAAGTGCAGATTACAGGAAAATTATAGCGAACCTGATAGGTCTACATATTTGCGAAATAAAAGGGAAAGAAGTTGAATTTTTTCGAAGAAATTGCAAAAAATGACCATGTTCCCCCCCACCTTAACTTCTACAAATCTCAACCGGGTGAGCTGAAATTCGGTAGGGATCTTCAGTTTTACGTGCAGATTACAGGAAAATTATAGCGAACCTGAAAGGTCTACATATTTGCGAAATAGAAGGGAAAGAAGTTAAATTTTTTCGAAAAAATTGTAAAAAATGACCATGTCCCTCCCCCCCTTAACTTCTACAAATCTGAACCGGGTGGGCTGAAATTCGGTAGGGATCTTTAGTTTTAAGTGCAGATTACAGGAAAATTATAGCGAACCTGATAGGTCTACATATTTGCGAAATAAAAGGGAAAGAAGTTAAATTTTTTCGAAAAAATTGTAAAAAATGACCATGTCCCCCCCCCTTAACTTCTACAAATCTGAACCGGGTGGGCTAAAATTCGGTAGGGATCTTTAGTTTTAAGTGCAGATTGCAGGAAAATTATAGCCAACCTGATAGGTCTACATATTTGCGAAATAGAAGGGAAAGAAGTTAAATTTTTTTGAAAAAATTGGAAAAAATGACCATGTCCCCCACCTTAACTTTTAAAAATCTCAACCGGGTGAGCTGAAATTCGGTATGGATCTTCAGTTTTACGTGCAGATTACAGGAAAATTATAGCGAACCTGAAAGGTCTACATATTTGCGAAATAGAAGGGAAAGAAATTAAATTTTTTTGAAAAAATTGTAAAAAATGACCATGTCCCCCCCTTAACTTCTACAAATTTGAACCGAGTGAGCAGAAATTCGGTAGGGATCTTTAGTTTTAAGTGCAGATTACAGGAAAATTATAGCGAACCTGATAGGTCTACATATTTGCAAAATAGAAGGGAAAGAAGTTAAATTTTTTCGAAAAAATTGTAAAAAATGACCATGTCCCCCCCACTTAACTTCTACAAATTTGAACCGAGTGGGCTGAAATTCGGTAGGGATCTTTAGTTTTAAGTGCAGATTACAGGAAAATTATAGCGAACCTGATAAGTCTACATATTTGCGAAATAGAAGGGAAAGAAGTTAAATTTTTTCGAAAAAATTGTAAAAAATGACCATGTCCCTCCCCCCCTTAACTTCTACAAATCTGAACCGGGTGGGCTGAAATTCGGTAGGGATCTTTAGTTTTAAGTGCAGATTACAGGAAAATTATAGCGAACCTGATAGGTCTACATATTTGCGAAATAAAAGGGAAAGAAGTTAAATTTTTTCGAAAAAATTGTAAAAAATGACCATGTCCCCCTCCTTAACTTCTACAAATTTGAACCGAGTGGGCTGAAATTCGGTAGGGATCTTTAGTTTTAAGTGCAGATTACAGGAAAATTATAGCGAACCTGATAGGTCTACATATTTGCGAAATAGAAGGGAAAGAAGTTAAATTTTTTCGAAAAAATTGCAAAAAATGACTCTGTCCCCCCCTTAACTTCTACAAATTTGAACCGAGTGAGCAGAAATTCGGTAGGGATCTTTAGTTTTAAGTGCAGATTACAGGAAAATTATAGCGAACACGATTGGCCTACAGATTTGCGAAATAAAAGGGAAAGAAATTAAATTTTTTTGAAAAAATTGCAAAAAATTACTCTGTCCCCCCCTTAACTTCTACAAATCTGAACCGGGTGGGCTGAAATTCGGTAGGGATCTTTAGTTTTAAGTGCAGATTACAGGAAAATTATAGCGAACCTGATAGGTCTACATATTTGCGAAATAAAAGGGAAAGAAGTTGAATTTTTTCGAAGAAATTGCAAAAAATGACCATGTTCCCCCCCACCTTAACTTCTACAAATCTCAACCGGGTGAGCTGAAATTCGGTAGGGATCTTCAGTTTTACGTGCAGATTACAGGAAAATTATAGCGAACCTGAAAGGTCTACATATTTGCGAAATAGAAGGGAAAGAAGTTAAATTTTTTCGAAAAAATTGTAAAAAATGACCATGTCCCTCCCCCCCTTAACTTCTACAAATCTGAACCGGGTGGGCTGAAATTCGGTAGGGATCTTTAGTTTTAAGTGCAGATTACAGGAAAATTATAGCGAACCTGATAGGTCTACATATTTGCGAAATAAAAGGGAAAGAAGTTAAATTTTTTCGAAAAAATTTTGCCTTCCGTTAAAGGCAACGTTTCTGTTTGTATTAAAAGATCTGATTATATATCTAAAGCTAACACTTTACTTTCTGATCAACACATTTATAAAGAAATAACGGGAAAAAATATATTGTCCAAATTACAATCGGACACTTACAAAATTCTTCAAAATCTCAATTCTAATGATTATCTTAAATATAAATATCATAAAAATAATCTAACTATGACAAACACGACTATGGCGAAATTTTATGGTTTACCAAAAATTCACAAAGAAAATGTACCTCTACGACCAATTGTCTCTCTTGTGAACAGTCCAACACATTTTTTGGCTAAAACTGTGTACGATGAATTGAAATCTGCAATTCCTTTGCCTAAATCGCACATAAACAACAGTTTCGAATTAAAAGAAAAATTGAAAAATATTTCGTTACCAGATAATTTTGTATTACTTTCACTAGATGTTAGTTCACTCTTTACGAATGTTTCATATGAACTAGTTCTCCAAAGCTTAGATAAAAGAATTATAAATATTCAAAATTCATGTAAAATTCCATTTGTTGAGTTAACTAATTGTGTTAAATTTCTTTTCGATAATACTATCTTTCTTTTTAATGAAAAGATTTACCAACAAATTTACGGCACCCCTATGGGTTCTCCGATATCACCACTATTTGCAGATATTGTCATGGATGACCTTGAAAGTGATTGTTTAAAAATATTGAAACATAAATTTAACTGTATTCCGGCTTTTTATTTTAGATATGTGGATGACATATTATTGAGTGTCCACATAGATCATGTCGACTTAGTATTAAATGTTTTCAACTCTTATAATAAAAATTTAAACTTTACTTATGAATTAGAAATTATTAATCAAATTAATTTTCTCGATATGACATTGATTAGAGACAATAAAAAACTTATTACCAATTGGTTCCAAAAACCATCATCTTCTAATAGAGTCATTAATTACTTTTCAGGTCATCCAATCCAACAGAAAAAAAATATTGTTTATAATTTGTTGGACAGAGCTATCTTATTGTCACATGAATCTTTTCACAGATCTAATATAGAAAGGGTGATTCAAATTCTACTTAAGAATGATTATCCATTGGACTTTATCAATAAACATAAAAAAATTAGATTGTTTAAACAAAAATCTACATTAAACAATAAACAAAGTTATGATAAATCTTCTGTTTATAGTCGCATTCAAAAAATTTGCATTCCATTTAATGACAATTATTCACAATTGTCAAAGATTTTAAAAGATTATAATTTATTGCCGATTCCGATGGTTAAGAAATCTTTGACTTCAGTCGTTAAATTAGGTAAAGATTCAACTAATAAATGGAACCAAACTGGTATCGTTTACAAATTTAACTGTAATAATTGTTCAGCCACTTACATCGGTGAATCAAAACGCAGTTTGGACAAAAGAATCAAAGAACATAAAAACAAAAAAATTGAATCTGTAGTTAATGAACATCAAACTACACTCAATCATTCTTTCAATTTTGATGAAGTAAAAATTGTAGATTTTGAATCTAATTATAAAAAACGATTAATTTCTGAAATGTTATATATTAAGTTTAACGACAATACGATCAATAAGAAAGAAGATATACAATTTCTAAGCAATACTTATTTCCCTCTATTAAAAAAACTGAAAGAGTGAACTTATCTCGATTATTTTGATTTGAGTTCACTGACTCCACACGTGCTGTTTATATATGACGTGCAAAATTGTATCCTTCAGATTTTAGTCTTGTTTTGTCACTCGTACGAGATGTCCGTGTTTTGTCTTAATTTATTCACTTTTAATTTTTTGACGTATTTTATGTATTTTCGTGACATGTTACTAATGTGACAAATATAACAAATTATTTATTTAAATAATTTTTTAAAATAAATTTGTAAAATGACAAGGTAGATATTAATTTTGTGTTAACTTAAGTTATTTTAATTCTTGTAAAAATCTTAAGTTTATTTTATTTGTGAAAAAAATTTTTATATTAAAAAATGAATTTTATTGTTTAATAAAGTGGCCTGATGATGGTGTCAAACCAAGACACCGAAACGTTGCACAACTAATGTAACATTGTTTCATTTAAAAAACTCTTCCGATAATCGAATTAAAAAATAAGGATTAAAAAAGGAAAGAAGTTAAATTTTTTCGAAAAAATTGTAAAAAATGACCATGTCCCCCCCCCCCTTAACTTCTACAAATCTGAACCGGGTGGGCTGAAATTCGGTAGGGATCTTTAGTTTTAAGTGCAGATTACAGGAAAATTATAGCGAACACGATTGGCCTACAGATTTGCGAAATAAAAGGGAAAGAAATTAAATTTTTTTGAAAAAATTGCAAAAAATGACTCTGTCCCCCCCTTAACTTTTACAAATCTGAACCGGGTGGGCTGAAATTCGGTAGGGATCTTTAGTTTTAAGTGCAGATTGCAGGAAAATTATAGCGAACCTGATAGGTCTACATATTTGCGAAATAGAAGGGAAAGAAGTTAAATTTTTTCGAAAAAATTGCAAAAAATGACCATGTTCCCCCCCACCTTAACTTCTACAAATCTCAACCGGGTGAGCTGAAATTCGGTAGGGATCTTCAGTTTTACGTGCAGATTACAGGAAAATTATAGCGAACCTGAAAGGTCTACATATTTGCGAAATAGAAGGGAAAGAAGTTAAATTTTTTCGAAAAAATTGTAAAAAATGACCATGTCCCTCCCCCCCTTAACTTCTACAAATCTGAACCGGGTGGGCTGAAATTCGGTAGGGATCTTTAGTTTTAAGTGCAGATTACAGGAAAATTATAGCGAACCTGATAGGTCTACATATTTGCGAAATAAAAGGGAAAGAAGTTAAATTTTTTCGAAAAAATTGTAAAAAATGACCATGTCCCCCCCCCTTAACTTCTACAAATCTGAACCGGGTGGGCTAAAATTCGGTAGGGATCTTTAGTTTTAAGTGCAGATTGCAGGAAAATTATAGCCAACCTGATAGGTCTACATATTTGCGAAATAGAAGGGAAAGAAGTTAAATTTTTTTGAAAAAATTGGAAAAAATGACCATGTCCCCCACCTTAACTTTTAAAAATCTCAACCGGGTGAGCTGAAATTCGGTATGGATCTTCAGTTTTACGTGCAGATTACAGGAAAATTATAGCGAACCTGAAAGGTCTACATATTTGCGAAATAGAAGATAAAGAAATTAAATTTTTTCGAAAAAATTGCAAAAAATGACCATGTCCCCCCCCCTTAACTTCTACAAATTTGAACCGAGTGGGATGAAATTCGGTAGGGATCTTTAGTTTTAAGTGCAGATTACAGGAAAATTATAGCTAACCTGATAGGTCTACATATTTGCGAAATAGAAGGGAAAGAAGTTAAATTTTTTCGAAAAAATTGTAAAAAATGACCATGTCCCTCCCCCACCTTAACTTCTACAAATCTCAACCGGGTGAGCTGAAATTCGGTAGGGATCTTCAGTTTTACGTGCAGATTACAGGAAAATTATAGCGAACCTGAAAGGTCTACATATTTGCGAAATAGAAGGGAAAGAAGTTAAATTTTTTCGAAAAAATTGTAAAAAATGACCATGTCCCCCCCCCTTAACTTCTACAAATTTGAACCGAGTGGAATGAAATTCGGTAGGGATCTTTAGTTTTAAGTGCAGATTACAGGAAAATTATAGCGAACCTGATAGGTCTACATATTTGCGAAATAGAAGGGAAAGAAGTTAAATTTTTTCGAAGAAATTGCAAAAAATGACCATTTTCCCCCCCACCTTAACTTCTACAAATCTCAACCGGGTGAGCTGAAATTCGGTAGGGATCTTCAGTTTTACGTGCAGATTACAGGAAAATTATAGCGAACCTGAAAGGTCTACATATTTGCGAAATAGAAGGGAAAGAAGTTAAATTTTTTCGAAAAAATAGTAAAAAATGACCATGTCCCCCCCCCTTAACTTCTACAAATTTGAACCGGGTGGGCTGAAATTCGGTAGGGATCTTTAGTTTTAAGTGCAGATTACAGGAAAATTATAGCGAACCTGATTGGTCTACATATTTGCGAAATAAAAGGGAAAGAAGTTAAATTTTTTCGAAAAAATTGTAAAAAATGATCATGTCCCCCCCCCCTTAACTTCTACAAATCTGAACCGGGTGGGCTAAAATTCGGTAGGGATCTTTAGTTTTAAGTGCAGATTGCAGGAAAATTATAGCCAACCTGATAGGTCTACATATTTGCGAAATAGAAGGGAAAGAATTTAAATTTTTTCGAAAAAATTGTAAAAAATGACCATGTCCCCCCCCTTACCTTCTACAAATTTGAACCGAGTAGGCTGAAATTCGGTAGGGATCTTTAGTTTTAAGTGCAGATTACAGGAAAATTATAGCGAACCTGATAGGTCTACATATTTGCGAAATAGAAGGGAAAGAAGTTAAATTTTTTCGAAAAAATTGTAAAAAATGACCATGTCCCTCCCCCTCTTAACTTCTACAAACCTGAACCGGGTGGGCTGAAATTCGGTAGGGATCTTTAGTTTTAAGTGCAGATTACAGGAAAATTATAGCGAACCTGATTGGTGAACATAAGTATAATTACAGAGAAATATAAAAATTTATTAATAAAATAAAATAATAAAAATATTTATTCTAATCTTATTATAGTATATTACCACTTTAGTTTTAATTTGTTTTTAATTTTAAAAGAATTGTTAAAATAATTTTTAAAAAATTTTGTTTGAATATTTGTGTACGGAACCCTCGATCTTAGTGCGAGTGCAACTCGCTCTTGTCCGATTTTTGTTAAATCAAATCTAAATGATTTACTTTTAGAAAAAAATCGATGTTTGTTGAAAGTTTGGGTGTCAGTGAATAAGAAAATAGCAAACTAAAATTTTTAATTTATTTAAACCCATAAAATGGGGGGTTGAATTATTAAAAAACGGTGTTTTTTGCACTTTTTGAAGTCCTGTAAAAAGAAAATGGGAAGACATAAAAAGCTCTAATGTGGCTTAAAAGAAAGCTCAAACCTTTGTCTTTAAGAACAAAAACTGTAAAGTAATGTAAAAATTGCAAGGGACGTTTATTTACCGAGTACTCTCCCTAATGATTCATACGCCCTGGTGAAAATAACTGGGAATCTAAGCATTGGTGCATATCAATTTTTCACCATTGGATTGGCTTCAAATTTGTTAATCGGGGGTTTTTGGGATCGCTGATTACGAATCCGAAGTCAGCTTTCAAAAATTACTCCCTCTAATCTTGATAAAAATGGTTACTAAATTCCTGCGCTGTAGCTTCTAAAATTCTAAACGTTCTAATGAACACAATTTCATTATTTCTTCAAATTATTAAAATTTTATTATAACAGTTTGGAACGTATTAAAAAATAAATTACAAAATTTATAATTATTTTATTTTTGATTCTAATGCTTATTTAAATAATTTTTGAAAATAATTATAACAGCAAAAGATTTCGTTCATTTCAATATTCAGAGCTTGTGGATAATAAATTTATAAAGTATAAAAAGTTTTCTTTATAATTTTTTTCTCATTTTATATATTGCTATAACAATTACTCGTTTTTACCGACAGAGAATTCTTTTACTCCCGCTGTAATAGTGTGAAAATCAACCACATCACAAAAGTTTGACTTTCTCCTGCTAAATCGCAAAGGTAAGTACGTACTTTCGTCCGAGGTATGATGAGATAAAAAATTTAAAGTTCATTTCCAAGAATAAAGTTAGGACAAAAACCATATAGTTCTAAATAAGCAAAGACGTTTTAATTTGAACTATAGATTCGAAATCAGCGACTCAAAAAACCCCGAGTAACAAATTTAAAGCCATACTAGAGCTTTTTATGTCTTCAAATTTTTTTACAGGACTTCAAAAGTGTAAAAAACACCGTTTTTAATAATTCAACCCCCCTTTTTAAGAGTTTGAATAAATTAAAATTTTTTTTTGCTATTTTCTTGTTCACTGACACCCAAACTTTCAACAAACACAAAAATTTTGAAATAAACACATCATGACCATTTTTTGTTACCCAGTGCAATAGATGGGTGGTACTTTATTCTCCTGTCCTTTCCTGTTTACTGAAAACTCATATAAATGTGGAGTATTGTAAAAGTGTATAATCGATAAAGTATGTATGCAAGTATGTAAATAAAGGAAGCGACAAAGCCCGAATTATTATCACAAACGATCAAGATGAAGTAAGTCGTTATCAGTCAGGGCATTATATATCAATTTCAGAAGCGATTTGGCGGATTCTCGAATTTCCCATGCATAAGAGGTACCCACCAGTAATTCATCTAGATGTTTATCTTGAGAATGGGCATTGAGTCTATTAGAGCAGAAAATGTGTTAGAAAGGGTTGATAATCCTCAAAATACTACTTTAATGGCATTTTTTATGTTGTGTCAAGTAGACAATTTTGCCAAATTGTTACTTTTTTGCGAAATACCTTCTTATTTTACTTTCAATAAGCAAAGGGGTCAATTTTCTCGAATAAAGCGAGGTAAATTCGTTGATGGTCACCCTGAAGTGTTCAAAAACCCTGCAATTGGTAGAGTTTATACAATTCATCCAAATATTAATGAGTGTTTTCATCTTCGTTTACTCCTACATCATGTAAGAGGTCTAACGTCTTTTGAGTGCTTTAGAACAGTTATGTGAGTGTTACATATAACGTATAAGTCTGCTTGCAAAGCTTTAAGCCTTCTTGAAGATGATGCTCAATGGGAGCAAACCATTCAAGAAGTTGTCGTTTCCGACAGTCCTAGCTGACTTATGTTACAGAGAATTGTTCTCTGCATTGGTAGTTTTCTGTGATTTGAATGATCCTCTAGATTTATTAAACAAATTTCGAGATTTATTAACAGAAGACTACTTAACAGAGGCTAGACAACCAAATGAAAATGTAAATTATGAAAATACTCCTGATCTCTCCGAATTGTGTTTAAGAGCTATAGAGGATATAACCTTATGTATCGGTAATAAAAGTCTTCATGAAAGTCATCTTCCATTTCCTACTGTTAATGTTGGTCACATAAATGTAGATTATAACAGGGAAATGAGTTACAATGTTGATGAGCTTTTGTTATATGTCTCAGAAAATGAGCCTAATCTTTCAAATGAACAATCTCACGTGTATCAAAATGTGTTGTCAAGTTCGAATGATATTGGATCGAAAGAAATGTTCTCCCTTGATGCTCCAGGAGGAACAGCAAAGACATTTTTAATAAAGATGATTCTTGCTGAAATACGCAGTCGAGGTAAAATTGCAATAGCAGTGGCTTTTTCAGGTATTACTGCTACCCTTCTTCCAGGTGGTAGAACACCACATTCGATGTTTAAAATACCCATCAACATTAAACAAATGGAAACTCCTGTATGTTCAATATCTAGAAACTCTGGGATTTCTAAGGTGCTTAGAGAGGTGTTTCAAGACGTTAGAAATAACAGTGATCCATTGGCGGATTAACAATATTATTTTCAGAAGATTTTCGTCAAACCTTGCCAGTAGTATCAAGAGGAACAAGAGCAGATAAAGTTAATGCTTCAATAAAAAGGTCTTTTTTGTGGTAAATAATTGTACGTCTATCTTTGTCGCTTAATATGAGAGTTCTTCTAGAAGGAGAGCAAGGAGACCAAGAATTTTTTAACCTTTTAATGGCCATTGGAAAAGGGCAGTTAGAAGAAACCGACGGTTTATCTGATATCCCATCAAATCTTGGTACAATTATTGGGTCTCAAGAAAAATTAATAGAAAAAGTATTTCCGGGGGTACAACAATTGTTATTAGTACAGAGTTCTTGGCTTTGTGATCGACCAATCCTTACACCTACTGACGAGATATCGTTAAGAATTAACAGGAACGTGTTTTCTCTTTTTGTAGCAGAAGAAACTCTGCTGCGCTGCTCTCTCTATGATTGTCTGTAAATTTTCATATCAATCATGATGATTGCATTCATTATCCAATTGAATTCTTGGACTCCATTACTGTTCATGGGTTTAAATTAGATCTTGTAAATGTAATAAAATATAAAAATTCAAAATATTGTAGTGACATTGGCTGAATACCAATCAAACAAAATGTTATTCAAAGCATTGGAATTTATGAAGAAATAAAAAAAGCTTAATTTTTTCGAAGGTACAAAACAATTTAGTATGAGTTTTAAATAATGCATAGAAGAAATTTTGAATTTATCTATAAAGGAACTGCAAACCCGTCGAAGACTGGTACAACAGCTAGTTAACAATAATACTTAACAAGTGATCAGCTTGCAAGTGATTTTTGAAAAACTTTAGCCACATTATCCAAAATTAATTATTTCTAAACTTATTGTTTAAATAGCAATTTTAATTTTTTAAACAAAAAGTGTTATATTCATTAAATGAATCTAAAGTACAATATATTTAATGAAAGACAAAATTTTTTAATGGAAAGGAACCAAAGTGAACTATTTGTTAAGTAATGTTGTTTATAACAATTTACTTAAATTGTTTTATAATTTGCTATTCATCTGGGGATTATATTATAGTACTTTAAACTGATTAAAAACATGAGTAGCAATGGATTAAAAAAACAAAGTTCATTTTTAAAGCAAAGTATATACAATTAATTTGTTAATATTTATTTTAAAAAATTATAAATTAAATACTCTTAGGTTTGCATAGAGGAAAATGTTAAAAATTTATTTTTTTTTAAATTTAGAACAAAAAACACTCAAATATATTAAAAATTCGAGGCTGTAGACATTTCTTAAAAATTAATTGTAAAAGAATCCCACTGTGAAAAATCTTCTGTACATTATAAGGTATACCCACATAGCACGAAAACGTCCAAAAAACTTTCAGGAAGTTTCCCGTAGCAACCTTCGGATTTCTAAACAGACCTTTTTTCAGTAGTCTATAAGGCAGAAAATAATGAGTTTAAAAAAAAGTTGTCAAAGAATAAAAGTTTTAGTTTTCATTTAACTTTTAAAAAATGTTTTTAAAAATTTTGTTTATAAACAAATTAATTTTTTTAACTTTGGACACAATTTTCTTACCTTTTTTTAAATTTATTTACCCACATAGCACAAATACTTCCAGGAAACTTCCAGGAAGTTTCCCGTGGAAACATTCGGAAGTTTCCCGTGGAAACATTCGGAAGTTACCCTTGATAACTTTCTGGAAATTTTCAGGCAATACAATAATGGCCGCCGGTTAGAAGCTTCCCTTGGAAGTTTCCTGGAAATTGACAGTGGAAACTTCACGGAAACTGTCAAAGTAAGTTTTCTTGAAGTTACTAGGAAGTTTCCAAAAATTATTAAAAATTTTTTTAACTTCACAGAAGCTATCAAAGTAAGTTTCATGGAAGTTACCAGGAAGTTTCCAAAAATTATTCAAACATTTACAGGGTTAATTCCCAGGCAGAAATCAACGACCGGCTTGGTACCGGGCGGTACCAAGGGCGGACTTGCCGGTGCCGGCGTAAGACCGGCATTACCGCCGGCCCGGAGCCGGTCCAGTCAACAATGATAACCCGGGAAATATCCGCCCCGGTGCCGGTAAACCACCGGCTCGATATATAACGATTCCTAGTATTCCTAGTTCCTAGCCTTCGTGAACTCCAAACAAACCCGAATCAAAATACCAAAATTGGAGCGATGATAAAAAGCCTAACACATGACAAATCACACAAAGTGACGATTATACCACCGAAAAGGAAAGTCAACCTTAAGGAAAGGGAAGCAGCAAACAACAAACGGATAATGCAAAAAATGAAGACAAGGAAGAGCATATCACCTCCTCCGCAAAGCACGACACAAGGGACTCCAATAGACAAAGAGTCATCACAAAATCAGCAAAATCACAAAATTACGACCGAAGCCTCAATACTTCATAATGACAAGCAAATAACACCCGCAAATCATCAGCCCACTCAAAAAGACATAGAAAGCATTAAAGACGAGACACAAAAATGGACAATAACGCCTATAACAAGTAATATAGAAGAAAATATTATACCCAACGAATATCTACATAACTTTGAAGAGGAAATGAACGAAATTTACCAAAATTCGATGGAAATCGACACACCATCAGAAAGACCCGATGCAGACCAACAACACCAGGAACAAAATGCAGAGCAACAACAAAAACCATACATCAATAACGAACCAAACAAAGAACATTTACGTGAACAACAATGCAGTAAACAAATACAACAATCATCCGAAATAAATAGCCAGCCGCCAACACACGGAAAATTCAAGACTCAACAACCACCATTTATTGTAATTAGCTCAACAATTGTTACATTGACAGGTATTTTACTAAACTTTTTAAATATGAATAATTTTATTCTTAAAAATTTATCTAATAATAAAATAGCAATCTATGTAAACTCGTATGAAAATTTTAAAACAACATTTGATATTCTTAAGACTAATAAAATAGAATTCCACACAAAAACTCCGAAACAGGAAAAATTGCATTCCTGGCTATTAAGGGGGGTGGCGAGTGCGTTTGAAGAGGAAGACATCCGCATCGAATTGCAAAAAATAAAAACAAAAAACATAACTTTTAAAGAAATAAAAAAGATAAATTTAATGAACTTTTTTAAATCTAAAAGAGGTGGGGATGCATTCCTTGTCAAAATAACAACAGATAGCGACTTTAAAGAGATGGTAAAAATAACAAGAATAGCAAATCAACTAGTATAGTGGGATAAAGTAAGACATCGCAATTCTGTCCAGTGTTACAATTGCCAGCGCGTTGGGCACACCGCTAGATTCTGTAACAGAGCCTACCGGTGTGTCAAATGCGATGAACAACATGGGCCAGGAGAATGTAATAACCCTAATAAATACGATCAACGATGAAATTTATTGTACAAATTGTAAAAAAACAGGTCACCCTGCATCATATAGGGGATGCCCGATCTTATTAGAGTGCCAGAACAAAATAGAATCAAATAAAAATAATTTATTATTACTAAAGGAAAAAAAACGATAATGGTCGAAAACCTGATTAGACCGGTCGTCTCCTTCGCGTCACTAATTAAGAAAAAACAATAATATAAATGTAAATGTCGAAACGGTCGAAGACAATAATAATACGATAGAAGCGAGCAACGGAATATTAGAGTCACAAGATAAAAAATAACTACAAGCGAAAAACAAAATACGAAAATAAACCATTCAAAGCAGGAAAATAATAGGAAGCTAAGGAATAATAAGTTGACGAATATCTCTGAAAAGAGCGAAACAAATTTAAACATCGATTATAAAGTAATAGCGAGCGAAAATGAACACAATAATAGCGGTCTGGATAGCATTCTAAATTCATTTATGAATCAAATAAAAATATTTATGTCTTCTCAAATAAACGAGATTAAAGAATTAGTACAAAAAAATACACAAAACATTGATATCTTACGAACACAACTAAATAGCATTAACGATGGATTTAAATAGAAACATTATAAAGAAGGATGGGGGGGTAGCGAAATTTAAAGATCTAAAAATATTATCAATTAACGTAAATTCGATAGTGTCCAACGCGAGAAGATACAATCTATTGGACACTCTAACAAAGCTCAAAATAGACATAGCTCTGATAAATGAGACAAAATTGACAGACAAACACAAAATTAATTTCATTAAATATAATATAATAAGGGATGACAGACCCGAAGGAAAGGGAGGGGGCACAGCTATATTGATAAATAAAAGTATAACATTTGAAAAAATAAATTTGGCATGCAATAATAAACTAAAGAACCTTGAAATATCCATTATAAAATTAAAACTAAAAAACAATAAAAATTTATATATAATAAGTGCGTACTCGCCAGGAGACGCAAGAGCAAACTTCGCTTACGACCTCCAAGAAATATTTGTAGAATTAAAATTAAATGACGATAACAATTATTATATCTTAGCCGGAGATCTTAACGCAAGATACACACTGTGGAAAGATAACAAAATAAACACGAGAGGAGCCAGCCTCGTAGAATGGTTAGCCACTAACCAAATTCAATACAGAACAATACTCGCAACCTTCCCCGCAGGAAACTCATATTTAGACATCGTTATCCGTGACGCTAGAATAAAAATAATAAATTCGAGCAATAATTCCTTTAGAGTTTACCCATATGACAGTGACCATAAGGCCCTACTAATAAAAATAAAAATTGAAAACATAGACAGCTTCCTTTTTACACCATCTGAAAACACTAAATTTAATTTTAATAAAACAAAATGGAAAGCATTCAACAAAAATTTACAAAAAATTAATATAAAAATCCCTAACAATATAAATCTAAATAATAATGAAATTGATAAATACATAGAAACAATAAACGAAAATATTACCAGAGAATTATATAAAGTAACACCAAAACAAAAATACAATGACTCAATCGCAAGATACTTAAATTCAGAAATCAAAAATTTACAAATAATAAAATCTAAATTATTATCCAAAATACACAAATTGCAGCGTAAATTTATTTTCGATGGCGAACGGATGACGGTGCTAAAGGGAGCACTGGAACTGACTAGACACAAATTAAAAAAAATTTTTGACAACAAGATAAATAAATATTGGTACGAAAGAATAGGGAAAATTAGTTGTCACGACGCTGAAAATATGTTCCCACAAATAAAAGCAGTGTTTAAAAGCAATGAATATACAGAAATGCCAAACCTAATAGTCAGAGCAGACAATGTAAATCTAATAAACAACGAAATATTAAATGTAAACAAATATAAAGCCCATAACGAAAATTTAATTATTACAGATCCCGTAGATAAGGCCAATGTGCTGGCAAAACATTTAGCGGACATAAATAATGAAAAAAGAGTTTCAAACAGCCCAAGGTTAGAATTAATTATAAACAAGACAATAGATAACTTTAAAAATAAAAACAAAATGACAGGCAACCAAACAAACACACAAATTAATTTCACACCACAAAACACAGCAACAAATCCAATCTTTGAAACAAACCCCAATTACTTTTATAATTTCCACACATTCAATAAAATAGTAAGAAATCTAAATAATAAAAAATCAATGGGAGTAGATAATATTCCTACGATAGCAATAAAAAACCTCCCACAAAATTTTATCACTCTACTTTTAATTATTTTTAATAACTTACTAAATAATGGATATTTTCCATCTAAATGGAAAATAGCGAAAGTAATCCCAATACCAAAAAAAACAAAGACCCTAGAAATGTAGGAAGTTACAGACCAATAAGCCTTCTTCCTAACATGGGCAAACTTTTTGAAATTTTAATAACAAAATTCTTAAATAAATACATAGAAAATAATAAATTGTTGCTGAATGAACAGTTCGGATTCCGCCTTAAAACATCGACTGTTCATGCTATTACAAAATTCACATCCGACATTTCTAGGGAACTAAATGAAAAAAGAGTGGTGGCGGCATGCCTTATTGACTTGGAGAAGGCCTTCGATACCGCATGGATCGAGGGGCTTATCTTTCGTCTAATAAAAAAGGGGTCCCGGACCACTTAATAAAAATGATATGGGACATGCTGAAAGACAAAAAAATGTTTATCTCAATCAATAATACAATAAACAGTAAGGTGTATACCCTGGGGGGTGGCCTTCAGCAGGGGGCGGTCAGTTTGCCGCTATTGTTCAATATACTGCTAAGTGACGTGTTGAACATGTACGGGATTAATGGCTCCCCCCTGCTGAGGGGCATCGGGTTCGCGGATGACCTGGTAATTTACAGCAGTAACAAAAATGTATCGAGAGCTAAAGGGAGTCTCCGGGATGCATTCCATAAAGTGGGCAACTTCTTCGGTACCTGGAAATTAAAATGTAATTTTGACAAATGCGAGACAATTTTGTTTCGCCCTTTAATAGACGAAATGTCAAAAAAATAGAGAGGGGTGGAACGAATTTAATATAGAAATAAAACCGGGAGCGGAGGAGGCCGTGCCTCACTCAAAATTTGTAAGGTACCTGGGGATATACCTGGACGACCGATTAAAATTCAATGAGCACATAAACACTATCATAAATAAAGCACGAAAAGCATTTTTCCATTATAAAAACATTTTTTTGTCATCAAAATTGAACGCGAGGGTAAAAATAATTTGCTACCAACTGCTGATTCGTCCCATTATCACTTATGGTTGCCAGATTTGGTTTGGGATCTCACCCTCTTATATGGAGAAAATCAGAGTATTCGAAAGAAACTGCCTCCGCACTTGCTTGGGTTTGTTCCGAGATGCGGAGGCGGATTTCGAGAAACATGTCTCAAACAAAAAATTGTATAATCTGGCAAACATACCAAGAATTGATAATTTCATGATCGGGCTAATTAGAGATCATATACTAAGGGCAACTAAGAATAATACCAATCCCCTAATTTCAGCGCCGTATCAACAGAATGAAACAGAATTAAACAAATTAATTACAAATGGTAACCTGGCACCCGAAACTTTTCTACAACTAGACAGAGACGATTTCATATTGGGGGAAGGGGGAACACTCATTATATATCATATAATAAGACAAGCAAGAGACAGAAAAGTAAAACATAAACAAATTGACCTCAATAACAAAATTACACAAACAAGATACTCCACAGTGGTGCCAAATAGAGACGTGAAATCAAGTAACAGGACAAAATTGGCAGTTAAATACTGGTGGTTGAACCAGAGTTAAAATTGTTTTTTCTCTACCTAACTATTTCATAATTACAGTCTTTTTTTCTCATTTCATTTATTCTTTTTTATTTTTTTGTAACTCTTCCCTTTGGGATTTGAGGAGTACACAACATCGTTATCTCTCAATGGGAGGACAGTGTCATCCCTATTTTTTATCGCTACCCCCCGAGAAATTCCATATTTTTCTCGAGAGGCCGGAATGAACATTACAGACAGTGTTGTACAGAGAATGAGTGAATTTTTTAAGCGAGGTAACACAACGAATAAAACAAAATTGGAATTGAATTGGTGCGGTCATGATGTAGCGAGATAACACGCCAATGAATGCTATCCCTTCACATTCTTGGGAGTGTTTTATCGAATGGCATCTATGGGCGGGCCAAGCTTAGATTTATTTTTGATAACATAACCCAATGTAAAATAAAAATCCACTTCAACGTATTGTAATACATATTGACACTAAAGTGTAAAACACACATGTAAAAGAGTGTAAATGATTCAAGTGGTACAAAGCCAATGTAATGATCAGGTGTATGTAAGAGGGTAGAGGGGGAACGTAGGAGTGGAGAATGAGAGATATATTCGTTTAATGTACAAAATTTCAAAAGAGAAAGGCCATGAGGTCATCGAAAAAAGTAAAATATGTATTTTCACAACTTTCATAATTCCCTTAAAATTTTGAGTCGATTCTTCTCGTCTTTCTGTCTTTTTTAAAAGAAAATAACAAAAGATTGGCATCAGTTTTTTCAATATTTTTGTTTTCTGAAGCTAAATTATATCACTTAATAAAATGAAAAGTGCTACCAGGCAGCACTACAATATTAACCAAAATAAACTCGTGCGAAAAGATTCAAGCAAAAATAAATATGTATTGTCGACGAAATGACAGTGTGTCTGCTCGACACCAATTACAAAAAAAAGAAAAAATTGTTAAATTCTGCGCTCTTTAATTTATTTATGGCCTGAGGGTCCGGAGTTCAATTCCTCATGTCTTCAGATTTTTCGTTAACAATTAATAATAATTCATATGTTTCAGCATTCTATTTAGTGTTTACAATTAATTTAATTAATAAATAATATTGTTTAACGTTTAATATATATGTAAAAATGTGTTGTTAATAAAATATACTAATCTGACACCGTGCCAGCATAAAGCCGGCAGAAAAGTAACAAAATAATTTTTTTTTTACTACCGGCCCGGTATCGAGCCGGTGGTTTACCAGCACCGGGGCGGATATTTCCCGGGTTATCATGGACCGGCTGGACTGGCTCCGGGCCGGCAGAATTGCCGGTACCGGGCCGGTGTCTAAATTTCACTGGCACGGTACGTCGCCGGTGGTGTGCCGGCAATAAACCGGCACGAAAACACTGTACACAAGAACCGTCCCGGTACCGGGCCGATGGTTTACCGGCAAGGTGCCGGACCGGTGGTTTACCGGCACCGGGGCGGATGTTTCCCGGGTTAACATTGTTGACTGGACCGGCTCCGGGCGGCGGTAATGCCGGTCTCACGCCGGCACCGGCAAGTCCGCCCTTGGTACCGGCTTGGTACCAAGCCGGTCGTTGATTTCTGCCTGGGTGAAAATAGGTCTATGTTTGGAAATCCGAAAATTCTAAACTCATAAAGTTTGCCTAAAAAAATTAATAAATAAATACATCTTTTTTGCCCGGAAATGGAAAAAATGGAATATCTTATTCTGTTTTATTGCAGGTACTAACAATTCAAAGGTATGTGCCCTACTGAAAAAATACACATAAAAGACACTCCTCACAGAGAGAATCACAACACATATAATCACTATTGGCAAAATGTTAATGGACATGAAGATTGGGTGTGTGTATCCCACGTGGAAAAGTTCCCGGAGCCTCCCGGGAGAATCTCGGGAGCAACTCCCGGTAGTCTCTTGGAGTCGTTTCCGGGAGTCTCCCGGGAATATTTTCAGAAGATTTCCAAGAACAATTCGAGGAGATTCTCGGGAATTTTTTCAGAAGATTCCCAGCAACATTTCCGGGAGTAATTTTGTGAATTTTTGTAAAAATTCACTTAAGAATGCCAAAAATTGTATAAATATATTATATTTACATACCTTTTATATTTATATAATAAAATAATATCTTGTAACGTTTCAACAAGTTTAAGAAATAAATTTACATTTAAATTTAAAGGGTAGAAAAATTGTGTTTGTATACGAAAAAACGTGTTACCTGAAACAGCAAAAGTATTAATTAAAATAACTAAAAATTTTGCTTATTTAATAGAGTTATAATTGTGCCATGAAAAGTTTTTTTTTGTTTCGGTAAACATTTTTATTATATCCTTTTTGATAATACTTTTAGACACAATAGGGAAGATATAATATGTGTTTCCAAACAACAACAACATGTATTTGTTACTCGAGTATTATATCTGTATATGTATTATAAAAACATTTAATTAACATTTAATTTAATTAATAATTAACATTATGTATCTGATTCAACATTTCTACAATGTTTAGCAAAAACATTGCATTTTTTTGCTGAACATTGTAAAAAAGTTGAATCAAAAGTGTGATTAAACGAAATAAACGCGATTATCCAACTTTGACCATCTATCCAACACTGACCACTTTCCCCTATTGTGTCTAAAAGTATTATCAAAAAGGATATAATAAAAATTTTTACCTAAACAAAAAAAGCTTTTCATGGCACAATTATCACTCTATTAAATAAGCAAAATTTTTAGTTATTTTAATTAATACTTTTGCTGTTTCAGGTAACACGTTTTTTCGTATACAAACACAATTTTTCTACCCTTTAAATTGAAATGTAAATTGATTTCTTAAACTTGTTGAAACGTTACAAGATATTATTTTATTATATAAATATGAAAGGTATGTAAATATAATATATTCATACAATTTTTGGCATTCTTAACCTTCGCGCTACAATAATTTTTGTATACGCGGACTACCGGACGGCCACCCGGGGTGGCCAAACGCTTTTTTACTATTATGTTTCCAAAATGATTAAAATTCATGAAAAGTTTTGAATATAATTATGTATTAATACAAATACTGTATCTTAATAATGTTTTATGATATTTATGTCACAAAAATTACCAACTTTTTCCAGAATACACCTAGAAAGTTGCAGTTTTTGCCTAATTTTGCAATTACCTAAATCTTATATAATTAGTGATAAAGAATAAAAATTTAACTATTGTTTAAAAAATTTTTAAACAAACTATTGTTGTTATTTACCACCTTTTTACAGAATGAACCTACAAAACTGCAACTTTCTAGGTGCATTCTGGAAAAAGTTGGTAAATAACAACAATAATTTGTTTAAAAATAGTTTAAAAATAGTTTAATTTTTATTCAACTTTTATTCTATATCTGTAATCATAAAAGATTGAGTAAATTGCAAAATTACGAAAAAACTGCAACTTTCTAGATGCATTCTGCGAAAAAGTTGGTAAATAACATCAATAATTTGTTTAAAAATTGTTTAAACAATAGTTTAATTTTTATTCAACTTTTATTCTTTATCTGTAATCATAAAAGATTTAGTAAATTGCAAAATTAGGAGAAAACTGTAACTTTCTAGGTGTATTCTGGAAAAAGTTGGTAAATAACAACAATAGTTTGTTTAAAAATTGTTTAAACAATAGTTAAATTTTTATTCTTTATCAGTAATTATATGATTTAGTTAATTGCCAAATTAGGAAAAAACTGCAACTTTCTCGGTACATTCTGCGAAAAGTTGGTAAATAACATCAATAATTTGTTTAAAAATTGTTTAAACAATAGTTTAATTTTTATTCAACTTTTATTCTTTATCTGTAATCATAAAAGATTTAGTAAATTGCAAAATTATGAAAAAACTGCAACTTTCTAGATGCATTTCGCGAAAAAGTTGGTAAATAACATCAATAATTTGTTTAAACAAATAAAAAATGTATTATAACATCATAATATATTTTATTTATTTATATAGAACAATTTTACTGTAAAAGTTTCACGATTTTATTTTTATTTTTTTGCAATTTCCAAATCAAACACCCGGTCAATTTTCAGTATTCTCGTACATACTTTTTTAATTGTTATAAATAAACAAGAAGTGTAAAAAAAATTTATTTTTGTTTTTTTCGAAAGTAGATAAAATTTTGTTCAGTGAGTTAAAATGGCGATTCGATTGATTTAAAATTCGAGGAGATATTCAACATTATGTATTAGTTGGCCACCCCGGGTGGCCGTCCGGTAGCGCGAAGGTTAAGTGAATTTTTACAAAATTTCACAAAATTGCTCAAGGAAATGTTGTTCCTGGGAATCTTCTGAAAAAATTCCCGGGAGTTACTCCCGGAAACGACTCAAAGAGACTCCCGGGAGACTCCTGGAACTTTTCTACGTGGGAATTGATATTTTTCAGTAGCTTATGGTTTTTTCCATTCTTCTTTTGGACCACTTTGTTTGCCCTTATTTGCTCTACGAGGACCTAAACATCTCATCTTCACTTTTTTTCCCCTAAAACTTTTAAGCCACTTCTCCGAAAAATCATGAAACATTAATACTATTCATTTATTCATAAATATTGACAAAATAAGTAACTATTTACACATTTCCATTAAAAATTTTCTATTTTATTGAGTTTTTAAACAGTTTTCAATGAAAATTAGAATTATAAAATAACCTCAATTTTTAATAAAATTGTAATAGCAAAAATTGTTTTAACTTTGAATTATTGTTATTATTTACATGAATGACAATTAAATTCGAGAATTTGTGTATTGCTTAATCTAGAAGAAAAATTTCATTAATAAAAATTAACGATGTAACGAATTTAATTTTAATTTCATGATATTTTTTATTTTAAAAAATAAACCCTTTTTCATATTATAGGATTAAAAAAGTAAATGGATAAAAGTAAATTTTTAAAGAGTTTTATCTCAAAAAACATTATTCATTAAGTGATTGTTTTGAAATCAAGCAATACACAAATTCTCGAATTGAATTGATATTCATGTAAATAATAACAATAATTCAAAGTTAAAACAATTTTGGCTATTACAATTTTATTAAAAATTGAGGTTATTTTATAATTCTAATTTTTATTGAAAACTGTTTAAAAACTCAATAAAATAGAAATTTTTTAATGGAAATGTGTAAATTGTTACTTATTTCTTAAATGGGAAAATCTTAATTTAAAAAATTGGTGCTTAAACCCTTTTGTTATGATGCCCATTAAATTTTCTCACTTAGGTGTCGAAATCCGTTTAATATGTTGATAGTAGACTTTCAATTTGTATGCTTAACGTGACTATTGTAATACACAAAAAGTCATCTCAATCACGAATACGATCCTGAAGATTTTTCAGTGGTATATTTTTATTCTTGAGGTTAAATTCTCTGAGAAATATGGAGACAAATGTCAAAAGATTTTACCGGGAATTTCTCTGGAGTAAGTACCGGGAATTTCCCGGTAGTGATTCTCGGTAATTTCTCGGGACCGATTCCCGAGAACATTTTCACGTGGGTTGCTGGTTTAGTTTCAGGTGGAATCACTAAGCACTGATAAAAACTCATGCTCTCGGACCGGGCTGATGTAGGAGGAGTTTGTTTATTTTTTTATTGCTCTAAGTCATCCATTTTTTCTTTTGGAGGTTAGAATTATGTGTTATAAATTATAATATATTTGTATAAAAACCTGGCGAATTTGGTTGACCAAAGTCTAGGCGACTTTGATCAGGTTTCGATCGAGGTTTGATTAAGAGGCAAATTTCGCTAGAAATTGATGAAAAAATGATAAATAATGTAAAATTAGACACTTTTCAGTTGATTTCTGCAAGAATTAAATAAAGTGATTACTAAGATAAGTGATTAATGTACATTAATCACTTATTAAATAAAGTTCAATTTTATTTAATTCTTGCAGAAATCAACTGAAAAGTGACTAATTTTACATTATGTATCATTTTTTCATAATATTTCATCAATTTCTAGCGAAATTTGCCTCTTAATCAAACCTCGATCAAAACCTGATCAAAGTCGCTCAGACTTTTATCAACCAAATTCGCCAGGGTAATAGATCTTGAAAAGTTTGTTTTCCTATTTCTTGTTTTGAATGTGACAAAACAGAAAGGAATACAAATGCCAGTCCCGCCATCTGTTGTGACAAATGCGCGGCGATATATCAGTAGTATATTACGCTATCGCTTTACACACGTATACACACGCATAAGTTTCATGTTAGAACTGATATCTCTAACTTTAAATATTATTTATTCAATAACTAAATATCAACTTGTCCTAAATATCCCAGCTTAAAATCCTTGTACAGGATCCTTAAAGGATCCTCTTGGGATCCTGTACAGGTCCTGCGCAGGATCCCATACAGGATCCCGTACGGGATTTTGGAACAGGGTTCCTGTGCAGGTTTCGATGCAGGAACCTTAGTCATAAAAGATTTCTGTAAAGGTTTCTGTACAGGAACACTTGCAGGATCCTGTACAGGAAATTAAAAAAAAATTTTTTATGTTAAGCAACATTTGACATACATAAACTTCATATTTTAATGTTAGGTTCGTATATCAATGTTGAACAGGAAGATTTATTGCGCATTCGAGAAACTCATAGAAAACTACTGCGCAGGAGTTAAAAATATAAATAAATTAATTAAGGAAACCGTGTAGGATCCTTTAAGGGTTCCTCACAGGATCCTTTACACTTAAGTACCTGCAGTTTACAAAACTACAAAGGTTCCTGTACAGGATCCTGCAAGTGTTTCTGTACAGAAATCTTTACAGAAATCTTTGATAACTAAGGTTCCTGCATCGGAACCTGCACAGGAACCCTGTCCCAAAATCCCGTACGGGATCCTCTACAGGACCAGTACGGGATTTTGGGACAGGGTTCCTGCGCAGGACCTGTACAGGATCCCAAGAGGATCCTTTAAGGATCCTGTACGGGGATTTTAAGCTTGGGATCACGTTTTTTAGCTCATTAAAATCATTTATAAATAAATAATTACAATTATAAAAAATTGTAATACCTCATTATATACTATAATCTTACGAATGAAGTATTTTTCAAGTGTATGTGCATCACATTTACTAATTGATTCGAACTTATTTTTCCATATTTTTCATTTTCTTAGGTTACATCTTAGTACAATCACTTCTAAAATTTTTGTTTCGTACTGATAAAAAATGTTAATATCTTTTAAAAAATAATATTATTTTAACGTAATTAATGTTTTTCAGTCATAATTACTAACCATCTTTGTTTCTAAATATTTAAACTTTTGTACATAGCGTTAATTTCAAAATAGAGATTTTATCTAAATGTTATTACCTTTTTGTTATATTTTATGTCTCATTCCTCCTTAAGCGTTTTTCGCGTTCCTTATATATATATATATATATATATATATATATATATATATATATATATATATATATATATATATATATAATATGAATATATTCATTCTTAATAATAATAATAATAATAATAATAATAATAGTCCCCGCCGATGATTGTCCACTACCGAATATCATCGATGTCTTTGATATGTTGGGAGAAGCGGATACCTATCCGCTGCCAAACATGACTGACATCATGGATATGTTCGGCAGACCTTGTCGTGGTGGCAGGGCTTTTCACTAAGGGACAATCAACAGGGTGGTTCCCTAATATAAAAACCAAAAAATAATAATAATTATGGAGATGAGTGAAAATGCAAATGAACTACCCCAAGGAGGAACCCCGCAAGGGGACAATACTCCCATCGATCTTTCAAAGACCGTCGCAGGCCCCACGGATTTGGGGGGGGGACAAAACTAAAATTCTGCGGAGAAGGGACTGAACAGTTTTCAAAGAAATGTTGTGGAGCAGGTAGAACTAATGCCTAAAATACTCGAGGGTATGTGGCGTGCCTGTAAAAAACAGAAAAACATTAGCAAGGACGTCCAGGACGGAATGGTGGCGTTGGGAAAGGTGCACGAAATAATTCGCAGGAACATGCGATTTATCCCCGAGCCCATCATAATCCCAGAGCCAACAAACGCAAACTGTGTTACACCAACACAGAGGTGTGCTGCGGTGAGCCCGAGCGGTGCAAGAAATGATAGAAAGCGCCGGCGAAGCAAGAATGGTCCAGAAGCGACTCCACATCCTGATGGCCAGTCCGAGAAGAGAAAGCGCGAGGACGTACCTGCGCAAACCCTTCCGTTGGAGCCAAGTAGTGGAAGAGCAGCTGAGAAAAATGTCAAAAAGACTTACGGTTCAGTTTGCTCAAAGGATGACACAGTAGATGGCGACGGCTTTGCCGCTGTCCTCGATAAAAAGGCAAAGACCAAAAAGAAGGCCTTAAAAAAGAAAGAAGAGAGGGAGCATCAAAAGTATCCCTCAAAGTCGAGAAATACGGAGGCAGTCAGGATTTCGGCAAAAAGCCCAAAGGCTATCGCTGACATCCTGGCCGAAATGAAACGCTCTGTGAGGCCTGAAGAGTCGAATATAGAGATTTTCAGGATCAGGAGGGCACTCAATAAAGATGTTCTTCTGGTTGTAAGAAAAGGCGGTGACACTTTAAAGTTTGCAGGGGCTCTGGCTTCGGTCTCACATGGTAGAGCCGAGGTTACGGCACTCGTAAATAAGAGGTGTCTAGAATTGAATGGCCTCGATGAAACTACGACTGAGGAGTATGTAGTTTCGGTTTTGAGGGAGAAGTTGGGAAAGCCTGACACGGACATGGTGTGCAGACTTCTGCCACGTTTTAGTGGCACAAAAGTCGCGTTGGTCCGCCTGGCAGAGACTGATAGTCAGACTCTGTTAAAGATGGACAAAGTAAAAATAGGATGGCTGAACGTCGAAGTCAGAGAACATCTGGAAGTTGTGAGGTGCCAAAAGTGCCTTACATATGGACACGTGACCCGATCATGCAAAGGCCCCGATAGAACTAAAAACTGTCGGAGATGCGGCGGTGAGGGTCACATGGCAAAGAACTGTTCTATCGAACAACCTAAGTGTTTAACATGCACAGACTTAGGGAAGACAGATATTGTCCACATCTCCGGGAAAAGCTCTTGCTACTTCTCACCGAACGATCCACTGACAGACTTCGAAGCTGACATTCAGGAACTCGAATCGAGCCTTAGAGAATTCAGGTTGGATGTACTCATCACCGGTGATTTTAATGCTAAGTCGTCAGAGTGGGGCGAGTCAAGGCTTGATAAAAGAGGCAGAATGGTAGGAGAAATGGTCTCCAGAAGCAATTTAACGATTGTGAACCGGGGAAAGACTTGGACGTTTAGGAGGGGTGCAATTGGATCGATCATTGATCTTACGATTGCATCATGTCCTCTATTCAGACGCATAAACGAATGGCGAGTCTCTGAGAAGTATACCGCAAGTGACCACCAGTACATCGAGTTTTTAGTCTCAGTGGGAGACACAGGAAATGGCGAAAGACAGGAAGCACCGTGTCGAAAACGCCTCTCCTGGAATGTGAAGAAAATCGATAAGGAGAAATTTGTCCGATTCCTGGAAGAATCCCGCCTCATTGAGGAATTGGGTTGGGTGTAGAGGCCAAATACCCTGGATGAAGAGGTACGAGCGGTGAGGAAAACCATCACCGCGGCCTGCGATGCATCTATGCCGCGTCGCAGATGTACCGCTTCACGTAAAAGCTCGGTGCACTGGTGGTCGGATGCGCTGGCCTCCTTGCGGAAAGCGTGCTTCAAAGCAAGAAGGAATTATACCCGTTCTAAAGGAGATTCTTTGCTGAAGAAAGTATTCAAGGAGGCAAAGAAAAACCTCAAGAAAGGGATTCGTGCGTCGCAACGCCGTTGCTGGAAAGACTTAATCGAGGATGTCGATAAGGACCCATGGGGTCTGGCTTTTAAAATCGTTACTATGAAATTAGGAACGAGGCAAAAGACTCCCGGCCTGGACAGTCCCGATAGGGTAAAAGAGATAATACAAGCTCTCTTTCCTCCTGCGGAGCCGTGGCTTAGGATGGACTGGAATGGCTGTGAAGTCGGTGAGGATGAACTCTTCACTCTTACAGAATTGAGAAATGCAGGTAAAAGATTGAAAACAGGCAAGGCGCCTGGCATTGATGGGATAAGTTACGAGATCCTAAAATTGGTAGTTGACACTTCACCCCGGATTCTGTTTAGATGCTTCAATCTTTGCCTGGAGAGAGGAGAGTTCTTCCGTGACTGGAAGAGACAGAGGCTAGTCCTCTTAAGGAAAGGCGATAAACCTCTAGACAGTGTTTCGTCGTATAGGCCTATATGCCTACTAGATACGATGGGTAAACTGTTGGAGGACATGATTCTGCAAAGAATGCAAACTCATTTGACCGTAGAGAATAGTCTATCCGATAACCAGTTTAGTTTCCGCAAAGGCAGGTCCACGGTTGATGCCATTCAGGCAGTTGTGGATATAGCCAAAGCGGGAAAAAACAAATTGGAACCAAAGAAGAAGAAGGGCTTCTGCGCATTGGTGGCTATTCACATACGCAACGCGTTTAACTCCGTGCGATGGAAAGATCTCATCGAGTCGATGATGAGCAAAGGAAAACCGCCCTACTTGTTGCGGATAATGGATAATTATCTTAGCGACAGATGGGTGGTTTATGAGGGGAACACCTGGAATCTGAAAGAGGAGATGCAAAGTGGTGCCCCTCAAAGCTCGAGGGTGGAACCATTCGTATAGAATGTATCTTACGACGACTTCTTGCGAATGGATTTACCCGAAGGCGCGGTCATCATCGGCTTTGCGGACGATGCGTTAATCGTGTGCTCAGCCGAAAGCGAGGAAGCCCTTGGGACATTGGTGAACGACTGCCTGCGGCGAGTTAAGAGCTGGCTGGACGCCAGAGGTCTTCAAATGGCCCCGAAAAAAACCGAAGCTCTGCTTGTCACAGATAGACGTGGTTATACTGTTCCGCGAATCGTGATAGACGAATTCGAGGTTAAATTGAGTAAGCATATGAAGTATCTAGGAGCGGAGCTCGATGGAAGGTTAAATTTCTATCACCATATTGCAACAACGTTGATGAAAGCGATTGAGTGTGCGTCAGACTTGGCGCGACTCATGCCAAACGTTCGCGGACCGCGCGAAAGGAAAAGGAGACTAGTGGTTAGTGTTGCCTATGCTAAGCTGTTTTACGCAGCAGCAGCGTGGGCTCCCTCACTTAAAACATGAAGCAAAACCATTTGCGATAATATGATGTCTGCGCAGAGATGTGTTACTACCCGTATCGTCTCTGCGTATAAGGCGGTCTCGACGAGTGCTGTGCAAGTCTTTGCAAGTGTCCCGCCGGCAGATCTTATGGCAAGGGAAAGGGAGGAAGTATTTCTTCTTTTTAAAAGAAGAAATAATCCCGAGTACCCTGAGGAAGAAAGACCCAGCAAGGACAGCATTCGCAAATATGCGAGAAACAGACTTATCGAGACATGGCAGGACAGATGGGATAGGGAGGAAAAGGGCAGATGGACTTACCGTCTGATTTCAACACTCACCACCTGGATAAACAGAAAGCATGAAGAATTCTCCTATTATTTGACACAGGCGCTCACGGGTCACGGGTGTTTTAACTCGTACCTGTGTTGCTTTAAATTACGCGAGAACGAGGTGTGTGCGTACTGCCAGTTCGCTGTGGACAACGCAGAGCACACCCTCTTCTCATGCAAGAAATGGGACCTGGAGAGGCAGGCCATGTTCGAAGTTGTAAACAGTCAAGATACACCGGAGAACATGGTATCGCTGATGACCCAATCAGAAGAGAATTGGCGGCAAGTCGAGAACTTCATAATCTCGGTTATGTCGAAGAAGGATCTCGACGGCCGCCAAAAAGCGTAATTTAAACAGCTTTTAATTTGTTTGTTCGTTTTTTTGTATTAATTTATTTTGTGATTTATTTGTCTTTATACACTTTTATTTTAATTCGTGTTTTATATGTCCTTATACAATTTTAACTTATTCTGTGATTTACTTGTCCATATACAGCTTTTACCTTTTTGACTTTATACATCTGTTTATTATTTTTTTTTGTTTTACACCTGTCGAATATTTTACCTCTTGACATATTTTACTCTTTTTAGCATTTGTTGTTTATTATTGTCGTGCTGTTAATTCCGCTTGTATATTATAATAGTTTAAAATTTTAACTATTGACGCAGGATAACCGCAGGTAAAGAACAAAGTCGCAGCAGCGACAGAGTTGGAGCCCCACCCTCGAAGGCTAAAGTCTTGCGACAATTCCGAAGGAGGGTAAAGGGCTCCAAAGGAAGAGTTACGGGTTTTAGTGGGTCGGGCTGGCAGTAGGTCGCCAGTATTCTAAATTTACTACATTATTTATTTTTTCTTTATTTTGATTTGTTATTATACCAACCCCACATAACCTTGAAGTGCGGAATCCAAGGTATCTGTAGTCAGATTTCCCAAATTCCCTAAGCAAAAAAAAAAATAATAATAATAAGAGATCGTTCATATTCTACTTCCTAATTAATTAAAACGAACAAGTGATAAAATCAACAAAATATAATAATAATAAGTATTATTGTTATTATGTTTATCCATATTATATGCGTGTATAAATTTAATGGCAATAAGTTACTTCTATTATAATTATATATTATTTCTACATAAATAATACATTATTACTAACAATAAATTTCATTTGAAATAATAACATTAAAAAAATAATTTCAGTAAAAGAAGACAATTTTTCTGTTAATTAGTACATTTTTTTCTTAATTTTTTAACAGATTTTTAATATTATTTACAAACATGTTCACATTTTTTCTTCACAACACAACACACAATTTTATTATTTTATATATCGCTTAGAAACGAAAACGGAAAAATATTCGCTCGCATGTGGGATCGAACACCCCGACGCATACCCGAACACCCCTATAAACGCACCTATTTAAAACGCACTGACAATGGAGGTTGGAAGGGATCCTTCTTAATCAATAGGCCAGTCAGCGAGTGCAAAAAGTGGACAAAAGTGCAACCTGAAAAGTCTCAATAGTTTCTTGTAGTATGGGGGCCCCATATAAGAGCCCCATGGTTTGCTCTCGATTTCCGGTTGCAAAAAATAGTGTAAACAATCGTCAAAGTTTGAGAAACGTAGTTTTTTGATGACCCTTGTTTCCGGTTGAATTTTAGAGGAAAAAGTTGTGATTGAAAGTTGTAGAGCCTAAAAATACCTTTCAATTGACTAGTCATACGTTGAAAAAGGTTTATTAGTTTAGTTGCAAATGAATTTAAACCATCAAAAATAGCACTTTTTAAAATGTTTAATAACTTTGTTAATAATTATCGAATTTATTAATAATTTTCCAGAAATATTCTCCTTGCAAAGCTGAATAAATCCCAAAAAAATTATCTTGATCGGATAAATAGTTTATGCATAATTCCATTTGTTAACTAAAAACATGTAATTTTTTAACGGAATTTCCCCACTTTTGGACCAACTAATTTCGGTTTTTTTTCGAGAGTACAGTTTGGAGTCAAACTTTCATCCCACTTAAATGGAAATTCGATATTTTTTATTTAAATGCGTAATAATGGAGTTTAAAAAAGGGTACATTTTTTTGTCATTGTTACGTCGTCGTAACGTATTTTTCAATATAATTAATAATAATAGTAATAATAATAATAATAATAATGGGATTAACAACAAATAGTTGTTATTAACATATTATTAACCATTATAAACAATTATTAATTAGTCAAAATATTAATAATAAGAATAACAACTAATAATTAAATAATAATGTATAAAACGAATAACAATTTATAATAACAAAATAGTAATAATTATTGTAACAATAATAACGATAAGTAATTGTAATAATAATAACAAGATAGTAATAAAAGTAACAACAATAATAATTAATAATAACAAGATAATAACAATTTGTAGCAATAAATAATAATAATTAATTATAACAATAATATCAACATAATAATAAATAATTGTAACATTAATAACAAATAATAATTAATTGTAACAAGATAGTAATAAAATCTAACAACAAAATAATAATTATTAATAACAAGTTAATAATAATTCGAAATAACAAAATAACAACAAAAATAGTTAATAATAACAAGATAACAATAAATTGTAACAAATTAATAATTAACAACAAGATATAATAATGTAAGCAATAATAACAAATTGTAATAACGAGTTAATAACAAATTGTTAATAGCAAATTGTAATAACTATAAATAATTAACAACATAAAATATAATATTAAATTGTAAAACATATGAGTAGAAGATGTGAACACGTGCGATCTAAAAGCTGAGTCAACGCAAGTGTTTCTCTAACAATGGGCTACCTAAATGCATGGCAAAACGTAAGGTTGTCTCAAATACGTGGTAAAACGTAGAGTTGTCTCAAATACATGGTAAAACGTATACTTTGTCCAAATGCACAGGAAAATTGGTGTATAAAAAGAGCCAGACCATCAAACGATCTACAGTCTAAAATTGGAAGTCATCAAAAGTAGTCACCCGGACTACAGCCTTAAAAATGTAATCGTCACTAGAAGTCACCGGTATATCAGTCTTAATTTTTTAATCATAACAAGTGGTTCTCTACGTGATAGTGCTCTCAACCCCAGTATAGTAGTTGTCCTGATCTTTACGTGAATTTCTTAATTCAGTGCATCTTGAAGTCAAATTTGGTATTCAGAAATATTGTTCGAGTTGTGACAAAAAGCTGAAAGAAACATAATACCTATTCAACTGCCTAATTTACGAGTGTCGTAAATCATCTACCTGCACCACTTAGTAACCCATTAACGCACAATTGCCATTGTATCTCATCGGCGCCAGCCAGGACCAAAAACTAGCTGTTCTAAGGTAAACAGAGAAACCACTTAAGACTCATTTTTAGAAAGCTAGTGCTCATTTCATCTTTCCATAATTTTGATCTTTTTAAATATACTGTGTTCAAATAAATTTATTCTTGTCATTTATCCAACCTCGTCCCAACTTTAATTTTTCTAAATTAAAGTTAAATCGAGAAAAAATAGGGAATATAATAATAAGGTAAGACATAACATACCTCATTATTTTTGGTGCATCGGCCGTCGTGAAGGGATAAATGCAAGGATAGTTTATTTTAAAAGAATATATTATTTTTGGTGCATCGGCCGTCGTGAACGGATAAATGCAAGGATAGTTTATTTTAAAGGAATATATTATTTTTGGTGCATTAACCGTCGTGAACGGATAAATACAAGATAATTTAATTTAAAAAAAATACAGCATTATTTTTTGAGCATCGACCGTCGTGTAAGAGTAATTTAATTTAAGAATATATCATTATTTTTGGTGTATAGGCCGTCGTGAACAGATAAATGCAAAGAAATTAGATTTGAAAAAATAGTTCATTATTTTTAGTACATCAAGAGTATCATTATTTTTGGTGCATATAAATTGTAATATTTAAACTAATTATTTTTGGTATATTAAACATAGTGAATTAATTAATAAAAAGTAGACTTTCTTATCATAAATCAATAAAATAGGTTTTATTTGCACAATTATTTTTAAATTAATAAAAAACAGGAATAATTTTATTTGAACAAATACCCATTTTTTCATAATAACAATAAAATATATTTAAATAAATAATTCATTTATTAAACAAAATTTATCATTTTTTAATAACAATTAAATAAATTTTTGTTAACAAATAAAATTAATAATATTTTTTATATAGTAAAATATATTTTATTTTTTTTTACAAATAAAAATTTATAACATTTTATATAGTAAAAAATATTTATATAAATAATTAATTAAATAAATTTCTAATTTTTTAATAACAATTAAATAAATTTTTTGTTAATAAATAAAAATTTATGACATTTTTATAAATCATATAGTGAAATATATTTTTAAATAAATAATTCAGTTATTAAACAAATTTTTTTTAATAACAATTAAATAAATTTTTTTTTAAAACAAATAAAAATTACAACATTTTTTTATAAAAATTATATAATAAAATATATTTAAATAAATAATTAATTAAACAAAATTTCAAATTTTTTAATAACAATTAAATAAATTTTTTTATTAACAAATAAAAATTTTTGACATTTTTATAAAAATCATATACTAAAATATATTTTCAAATAAATAACTCATTTTATTGAACAAATTTTTTTAAAACAATTAAACAATTTTTTTTATAAATAAAAATTATAACATTTTTATAAAAAATATATTGTAATAAAAATAATTCATTTTATTAAACAAAATTTCTAAATTTTTAATAACAATTAAATAATTTTTTTTTCAATAAATAAAAATTTATAACATTTTTATAAAAATTATATTGTAATATCAATAATTCATTTTATTAATCAAAATTTCTAAATTTTTAACAACAATTAAATAATTTTTTTTTAACAAATAACAATTTATAAAATTTTTATAAAAATTATATTGTAATATAAATAATTCATTTTATTAAACAAATTTTTTTAATAATAATTAAATAATTTTTTTCAACAAATAAAAATTTATAACATTTTATATAGTAAAATATATTTAAATAAATAATTAATTAAACAAAATTTCAAATTTTTAAATAACAATTAAATAAATTTTTTATTAACAAATAAAAATTTATAACATTTCTATAAAAATCATACACTAAAAAAATATTTTTAAATAAATAACTCATTTTATTAAACAAATTTTTTAATAACAATTAAAAAAATTTTTTTTTTTGACAAATAAAAATTTATAACATTTTTTATAAAAATTATATAGTTCATATAAAAAATATTTTCAAATTACAAAATAAATTAATTAATTATTAATAAATAAAAAAAAATTTTTTTTAAACAAGTATAAGGATTATAACAAATTTTATTATTAAAACAATTTTTATAAACTTTTGCATAAAAAATTAATTAAAATCGTAAGGATTGAAATATTAAAATTTAAATAATTATGAATAACAATAAACACATTTTTCATAAATTTTTATAACAAAGAACAAACAAAATTTTATTAACAATAACAAACTCATTTTTATCAATTTTTATAAAAAATAATAACAAATAAATTTTTTTTTATTTATTCACATTTAAAATCATTAACAGTAACAATCTCATTTTTATAAATAAATAATAGCAAAAAATTTTTTTTTTCAAATTTAAATAAATAACATAATGTTAACAATAAAAAACTTATTTTTATGAATTTTTATAACGACAAATAATTTTTTTAACGATTCAAAATTAAATAAATAAAAAACTATTAATAGTAATAAAATAATTTCTATAAATTTTTACAAAAATAATAACAAATAAAAATTATAACGATTTAAGTTTTAAAATTTTTTACCAATAATAATAAACTCATTTTTAATACACTTTTCATAAAAAATAAATAATTAATAATTAAAATATTCTTTCTTATAAAATTGATTTGCAAATAAATCAAATAATTCAATTCAACAGGAATTCAATAATTTTTATAAACTATCACTATTTTTGTTTGAATTAAAAATTACTAAATAAAAATAATAATAACAATAAAATAATTAAAAATAGTTTTTTTTAATTTTTGAAAAAACAATAACAAATTTTTATGACATAGTAAGTTTAAGAAAAAATTATTAATAATAAATCATTTTTATTTAAAATTTCACATTTTTTACAAAATAATTTAAAAATTATGGTAATCTCATAAATAAAAAAATTAATTAAATTAAAATTTATTCATTTTTCATAAAAACTGATTATATCAAGTTAAATAACAATTATAATAATTTTTAAATAAATAAAAATAATAACTATTATAAATTTTTTTTTAAATAAATAAAAAATCATTATTAATATAATAAAATAAAAAATTTTACATTTCTTTTAACTAAAAAATTCATATTGTTACAAAAATATATAAATAAAAAATTATTTTTTTTATTTTTAAAGAAAAATATATTTTATAAAAAATTCCAGCATAAAAGTATACTATCAAATATAAAATTGTTATTATTCACAAATTTTCTCACAATTCAATATTCACTGTATTATCTATAACAAGTGTTCTGAATATATCAGTATGAGTTCCAAATTTGCATATTTTATATCTATCCATATCTTTATTGAGATAATTGATATTTACCAAGAACAATAAACACAAGTGCTACACGATGCAAGTTAGAAACAAATCAAATAGCAATATTTTATAAACAACATTTATACACATAAATTATTAAAAGGTTATTAAAAATATATATATACTAAAAATTCCTTTTTATTCGGTTTAAAATTTTTTTTTCTTAAGAAACAAATTATTTTTAAGAAAATATGGATCTGCCAAATAGTCAACAAGTCTCATTACGCGATGCTCTAGAAATAGTTCCTATTTTCGATGGAAAAAACATACCATTATCCATTTTTATAGAAAGTTGTTTAGAAGCAAAATCTATGTTTCCTGAAGTAGCACAAGTTCAGACAAATTTAGTAAAATTAATAAGAAGTCGAATTTCGGGAGAAGCGAGAAAAATTATAGTAGGAACTAACTTTAATACTGTAGAAGAATTAATAGAAAGATTAAAACAAATTTACGCACCAATAAAATCTGTATGTCAATTACAAGGAGAACTAGCAGCAATATATATGTGGGAACACGAAAATGTAATTTCTTACGGTTCAAGAATTGCAGAAGCATCAGAGAAAATATTAGATGCATATATTATTAGTAATGGGAATAGAGTAGATGAAGCATTTAGAAGAAGTTTAGATGAAGCAACTATCGACTGTTTTTTGCGAGGACTTACACAAGAAATAGAATTACGAATTGTTACAGCTGATACATTTCAAGGGATAATTAATAAAGCTATAGAAATAGAAAGAAGATTGTCATTACAACGTGAACTACGAAGAAGTGAGAATAATATTGAATATAATGCCCATCTTAAAAATAATACAAATTTTGCAAAAACGACAAAAATTAATATGGTTCAAGACAATGTAAGCACTTGTTTATCTTGTGGAAAAAATGGTCATATTGTATCAAACTGTCCTCAACTTAATAAATTGTTAGGACATAGAAGAGAAAACCGCTTTCATTCAAGTACTCAACAACATTTTGCAAACCCAAATCAAAGTCAATTTAATAACAAAAATCAAATGTTTAATCAATTTCAAAATCAAAATTATTACAGAAATTCGCAACAAAATCAATTTAGGAAAGTACCACAAAAGCATTTTCACACTCCATTTCAAAATCAAAGGCAAAATCAACATAAAAAATTGTTGCAAAGTCAAGAACAAAATTTTTTACAAAATCAACAACAAAATTTTTTCCAAAATAAAAAACATTATCGGGAACCAGGAACTAACATTGCAACAAACTTTGGAACTAAAAATCAAAATATAACATGCAATTACTGCAAAAAATTAGGACATATTTCCACTAATTGTAGAAAAAAGATATGGGATGATAACAATAACTACAAGCTCTTAAAAATCACAAACCTTTTTAATCAACCTCTACATAAGGATATACCCCTTTATACGACTGATAATCAAGAAAACACTTTAAATAAATTAATGAATAATGTTTTTGAGGAACCACCTTTACAAAGACCAGACTTCTGCCAACCAATTATATTAAAAACAGACGATTCAGATATTGCAGTAGGAGAAATTCAATCACAAGAAGTAAAAAAATATCAACCAGTAGCTGAATATGACATTAACGTGTTCTACAAAGCAAGTACAAAAAACATCAACGCTGACGCCTTATCTACAAATCCTATTGAGGATATTATTGAAAATAAAGTGCAAAGAATAAAAACAGAAGAAATTCAAGAATCTCAGGAAAATATTACTCAAGAATATATTAATAAGTGTGTGCAAGAAAAAATCAAAGAAAAATTCAAAGAATACTTAAATTGTGTATCAAGTGAAAATAATTACTCAAATTTTGAGGTAAAAAATCTCCGCCATGTTGAAAAAAAGGTATATAATGAATGCTGCAAACCAGAAAATTATGATACACGTAGTGAAGCTTGTAATGTTGTTACAAGAAACCAACGAAGAATACAAGAAAACAATAATCAAAAAAAAGAAATACAAGGAAACAAAAATCAAGAAACATTGGAAATTCAAGAAGAAAAGAAGAATCAAGAAATTCAAGAAGAAGAAGCACATAAAATGAGGAAACGAAGTAGACCAAAGAAACAAAGCACACGTTTTAATACTTCCTTAAAAAAGAAGATAGGAAGACCGAAAAAAGTAATGTATACAAAAAATAACAAATTTTATAATGAAACTTATACTAATGAAATTGAATCTTATCCTGAGTATATTAAACAGAAAAGAAAATTGAAAAAACACGAAGAAATTGATCAAGGCTATGAAACCTCCAATTATGAAGAATCATCTGAAGAAGAAGATAACCTAGTAGAAAAAGAAGACTGCGAAAATTTTAATCAGCAGAATATACGTATTGCAAAAATTAAAAATGAAACTTGGACGGAAATCCTTTCAACAATAAAATCATCCTTAAAAAATTCGTTTGTGGAAGTTGCTTCATACAATAGACGTACAAAATGTACAACAAAAAAATATAAACAATTAATGGAAGAGGCTCAATCATTAGGCAATACATATCGACCGCCTCCAGAACCACCTCCCAGTAGAGAATAAAAATTAAATTTAAAAAATAATACAAATAAAAAACACCCAAAAAATATCTAAAATGAATAAAAATTTATATCTTTTGCAGACAAACTAAAAAAAAATATAATAATTATCAAACTAAAATTTTCACATTTATTAGTAGTATATTTTTCCTTACAAAAATGCAATATTAAGAATTTTTTTTTTCATTAAAAAGTAATTTAAATATACTATACAAATCATATAAAACTAACTAACAAATCACTTATCTATACCCATACATAAAACCATACACCATTCAATATAATTTTTTTGGAATTTAAACTAATATAAATTTTTCTGTTGTAGCGATCTAACATCAATCTATTAATAACTGACCAAAAACAAGGAAAGAAATAAAAATAAAATAATTAAAATTTCTTTTAGGGAAAGTAAGAAAGCAGCATGTTAAGGTTAAGTTATCATACTCTTTTATCTATACTTTTCTTAACTATTCTATCCATTTTCAATTTTATACTCAAACACAACTATCTTCTTCACTGAATATTCTTTTTATAATTACAAATGACATAATTTTTAAACAAGCAAACGTTACATTTGAATCCATATATTGAACTTTAGTACATGATGAAAAGATAATCTTATGAATGTTCTGTGAATTGAAAAATTTTTTTTAATTGCCTTTTAATAAAAGATGTAGGAAGTAAAATTTTTTTTTAAGTAAAAAAAATGCAATTTATATAATAACCCAAATTTTAGAACAGTTATAATTTAAATGAACAAATTAAATCTTACTTCTTACAATTTAATAACAAAAGGACATTAACATATTTTGCACAGTATTAAAAAATAAATTTCATTTAATAATTAAATCTAATGAGTCACTTGTCTAATAAAAATTTATTTGATTAAGTCATTAATTAATTTCTAAAACAATTAGATACATTCTTAAATACATTTTTGGTACAAAAAATTAAGAGAACCCGTATATCATAATAATTTATACTAAAAAATATTTGACATAATAACATTTTAAATTAAAAACAAATGGCATCACATTTTATAAATATTTGTATCTAAACAAACTTTTTAGTATCAGATTACATTAAAATCACTAAATCCAAATACTACAAAAATTAAAAATTTAAATAATACCTTCAAATTTAATTTTTTTTTAATAATTATTGTTTAATTACCTTCTGTACGTCAATAATTTTATGTAAGCAAAACTAATAGTAAAAGCAATTCACTTTAAAAAATCTATTCGTACTATTTTATTATTTTTATTCTAAACTCAAACTTGCTATATTACGCATGTTACAGATTAAATTAAAATCAATATAACAAATTAGAAAATAAAAAAGACAAAACAAAATTAGCACAAATATTGTTAATAAGATTAAAATAAAAATATGATTTCAACGAAAGAAAAGAAACAATAGATATTTGGAGTGATAAAATCCAATTAATTAAATGTAGCAATTCTTGTAAAAGATGTTTTGGAAGATATCAGGTAGCAAAAAATTGCCTAAATTGCAAAAAAAATAATAAAAATTATAAAGACTAAGACAAAATTTTTTTTCTCGCTATAAAATAAATAAACAAATAAAACATGTGCATGCTATCTTCTAAACATTTAGTCATATATAATAATTACTAATTTTATCAATTATATCTATCTTAAAAATTGTGTGTGTGTTTAAAAAAAAACAAAACAAAGCAAACAAAAAAAATAATAATAAACAAACAAAAATAAAAAATATATAATGATAAAAAATAAAAAAATTTTCTCTAAAAATGTATGTTTTACGCTCAACTTTAATACAATTGTAAAATTTTTTTTTAGTTTCAAATGTAAGAATTAGAATTTGGAAATTGTTCAATTTCATTTTTCAATTTCCAAATTTCTAAAGGGGGAGGTGTTACGTCGTCGTAACGTATTTTTCAATATAATTAATAATAATAGTAATAATAATAATAATAATAATGGGATTAACAACAAATAGTTGTTATTAACATATTATTAACCATTATAAACAATTATTAATTAGTCAAAATATTAATAATAAGAATAACAACTAATAATTAAATAATAATGTATAAAACGAATAACAATTTATAATAACAAAATAGTAATAATTATTGTAACAATAATAACGATAAGTAATTGTAATAATAATAACAAGATAGTAATAAAAGTAACAACAATAATAATTAATAATAACAAGATAATAACAATTTGTAGCAATAAATAATAATAATTAATTATAACAATAATATCAACATAATAATAAATAATTGTAACATTAATAACAAATAATAATTAATTGTAACAAGATAGTAATAAAATCTAACAACAAAATAATAATTATTAATAACAAGTTAATAATAATTCGAAATAACAAAATAACAACAAAAATAGTTAATAATAACAAGATAACAATAAATTGTAACAAATTAATAATTAACAACAAGATATAATAATGTAAGCAATAATAACAAATTGTAATAACGAGTTAATAACAAATTGTTAATAGCAAATTGTAATAACTATAAATAATTAACAACATAAAATATAATATTAAATTGTAAAACATATGAGTAGAAGATGTGAACACGTGCGATCTAAAAGCTGAGTCAACGCAAGTGTTTCTCTAACAATGGGCTACCTAAATGCATGGCAAAACGTAAGGTTGTCTCAAATACGTGGTAAAACGTAGAGTTGTCTCAAATACATGGTAAAACGTATACTTTGTCCAAATGCACAGGAAAATTGGTGTATAAAAAGAGCCAGACCATCAAACGATCTACAGTCTAAAATTGGAAGTCATCAAAAGTAGTCACCCGGACTACAGCCTTAAAAATGTAATCGTCACTAGAAGTCACCGGTATATCAGTCTTAATTTTTTAATCATAACAAGTGGTTCTCTACGTGATAGTGCTCTCAACCCCAGTATAGTAGTTGTCCTGATCTTTACGTGAATTTCTTAATTCAGTGCATCTTGAAGTCAAATTTGGTATTCAGAAATATTGTTCGAGTTGTGACAAAAAGCTGAAAGAAACATAATACCTATTCAACTGCCTAATTTACGAGTGTCGTAAATCATCTACCTGCACCACTTAGTAACCCATTAACGCACAATTGCCATTGTATCTCATCGGCGCCAGCCAGGACCAAAAACTAGCTGTTCTAAGGTAAACAGAGAAACCACTTAAGACTCATTTTTAGAAAGCTAGTGCTCATTTCATCTTTCCATAATTTTGATCTTTTTACATATACTGTGTTCAAATAAATTTATTCTTGTCATTTATCCAACCTCGTCCCAACTTTAATTTTTCTAAATTAAAGTTAAATCGAGAAAAAATAGGGAATATAATAATAAGGTAAGACATCATAAACAAATGGAATAACTCAGCCAATTTTCACTTTATCAATTTGGTCTAAACGGCATTAAATTTCATGTGTTTTCACAAATCTTTTCCAAAAAAAATCCAATCTTAGGTTCAAGGGTGGGAGAGTTAGTTTTTTTATTTCAAAAATTTCCTGACTAGTTTATTATTAGTATTTTTAAATAAAATTTGCACCATCTACAGTTTATTACACTATTTTATGAAAAAAAATTAATTGTTATATTTTAGGCTTTTATTTTTCATAAAATACGTGTATTAAACTGTAGATGGAGCAAATTTCATTTAAAAATATTAATAATAAACTAGTCACGGAATTTTTGAAATAAAAAAACTAACTCTCCTACCCTTGAACCTAAGTCGGATTTTTTTTTGGAAAAGATTTGTGAAAACACATGAAATTTAATGCCGTTTAGACCAAATTGATAAAGTGAAAATTGGCTGAGTTATTCCATTTGTTTATGACAAAAAAATGTACCCTTTTTTAATCTCCATTATTACGCATTTAAATAAAAAATATCGAATTTCCATTTAAGTGGGATGAAAGTTTGACTCCTAAACTGTACTCTCGAAAAAAAACCGAAATTAGTTGGTCCAAAAGTGGGGAAATTCCGTTAAAAAATTACATGTTTTTAGTTAACAAATGGAATCACTCACCGACTGGCCTACAAGTATATGAATGCGAGAGCATGGTAACTTAACATTGATTCAGCATTGGACACCAATGTTCCTTCCATGCTCGATTCAAGACTCAGTCAATCTTCGTGAGCGAAAATACAATATTCACTATTTCTTTATTACCGTGTGCACTGAACAATATTAAATACAAATTATTTAATATTACAATATTTTTTATGATATGTTTAATTTTATTATATATTATTTTTTTCTTGCACCTTATCAAATTATTATTTTTAAATATCAAGAGTTTCATTTGTGCAAAAAATTTTTAGTGATCAAAAACTTACAGTGTAAAAATTGTTCAGGAGGGTGTAATAAGATTAATTAAACAAAAGGGAAGATGCAAAAAATAAAGTAAGATGATGAAATTTATTCATTAGAGAGTGCTTTAATACTTTGGTATGTTATTTGGTTTTTATATCGTGCGTTTATGTCTGTGTGCTAAAAAATAAAAACGACGCGAAACTTACGGTCGGGTCACTTTATATCGTGCATGTTGTTGACATCGGAAATTCATTTGTTTAAGGTAGAGATGTGTGAAGAACGTCATTTTACAGTGAAAAAATATATTTATGTTTGAAAAACGTTCGTAAACCATTTTATAAAGTCTCATTTCACATCTCCTTCGATAACGTATTGGAAACGTTTCGTGCACTGAGAATGTTTTTAGGTTAATTTTTATGTGAATTTTTTATTTCCTTTTTCCATTTTCAAGTGTATTTCAGCATTCTTGTGTAATTTACGGGCCAATTTTAGAAATATTCCTTCATATCACATTGATTTTCTACGGTGAACCGACCGTAAAGACCTGTTCCGACCGTAACGATATATTTTTTTAAATGTTTATAACTTTTCCAATTTTTGTCCAAACATTTTCTGATGTACAGAAGAAACATTCCATTTTAGAAGATCTTTCCAACCATATGTCAGAAAACGTGAGCGAGTCTCCCCTATACACTAAATAATTATCAATATTTATTTACCATTGATATCTTAATATTATAATTATAGAATTATTATTTTGAATAATAATAATAATTAAAAATAATAATAATACTTATTATATTATATTATTATATAATTATAATTATTATAGTATTTAATAATAATAATAATTTTTAAATAATATAAAAAATTATCTAAATTAATAAATAATTATTAAATATTAAATAACACAGGCCGACAAGATTTACTTTCCAAGGATTAGACAATACTTTTCCGAAGGATTTCGACGTGCTGAATCCGAATCAGACCTCGAAAAAACCCATCACGTCAGATTTTCGAGATATTTTAACCTAAAAGTGCAAAAAACCTGTTTTTAGTTATATTTAATGTCATGTAACACCAAGAGATAATTTTTTTCTCTAAAGCTCAATATTGAGCCTGGAAGTGCTACTTTTTCCCTTTAATATCCATTTTGAAAATTAAAAAATCTTCATTTGTCTCTGAGTAATCGTTTATTGAATTTTCTGAGTCTGGCGAATTCTTCGAAAACTAAGTAGAAACAAAGAAACTTTGATAATAAAGCAGAATTTAACTACAAACATCTAAATTTTAAATAGTTCTGAAGATTTTCAATATAACTGAATGCAAATTCGATATCAGATTGGAGAAATTCCATCTGAAACGATCAACGATTTTTCTGTATTGTTAGAAATTTTCTTGCAAATTTTTTTCCTTGTAGTTTTAAAGATAAGAAATAATAAAGTGAAAACGATTTTGAAAATTTCGAAAAAATTTTGAAAATACACAAATTTTAAAATTTATGTATTTTTTTAAAAATAAGATAACTCCGGTTATTTTCAATATTTTTCAAAAAATTTTTTTTAATTTTCTCAGTATATTTAGTACTTTTAAAATAAATTAAAAAAATTTTTTTTATTAAAAATTGAAAATTTTCAAAAAAAATTTTTTTTTTAGTTTTTGAAAAACACCCCCCCTTTGATTTTTTTTATTTTTTTATAGTGATAGCCAAAAGTAACAAGAATTTTTTTCAAAAAGTTTTATAGTGGGATCGCGATAACTTTTCGAGAAATCAATAAAAAAGTCTATGCCGGCCCGTTAAGACTGGCGCGCTGACGCACGTCGCGCATGCGCTGTGTTCCGTAAGTGTGATTTAGTGTACATAGAAATAAGAGAAGCGCATTTCTGACTATTTGTCAACTTAGTATCTGAAAGCTCCGAGCACTGGATTAAATTCAATTTTTATATCTCGAAGGTCATCAACGAATTTTTTTTATTTTTAAATGTCATCTGACGTTTAATATATATTTTTCTTTTAAGATATTTTTAAAATAATTTTTTGTAGAAGGTAAGTTTTTCATAGATATTAAGTATTTAGATTTTAAGTCTTTTCGTTTTAAAAATCAGCAACGTATTTTTTCGTCATATTTAAAACAGTTTTATCTAAAATGTATGATAAGGTTTGTTGCATTCCTTTAAAAAGACTAAATCATCAAAAATTTAAAAAAAACGTTCGAAATGTTTCTAAAACTCTTCACGAACTTTATCCAGAACTTTATCCAGATTTTTCTCGTGAAAATTATATTTGCGATGCATGCAGAAAAGCTTTAAGCAATGAAAAAATACCAATTTTTGTTGAAAATAAAGAAATTAGTATAGAATTTGAAAATCAGGAGTTTGAAAATCAAGAACTTTATTCTAATGATGTTGAAGTGCTTGATAATGATGCTAATGATGAGCTGGAAATTTTTGCTGATGTAGATATAAAATTAGCTTTTTCACATTTAAATCAGTGCTTAGAGATTTTAAATGCATCGCCTGTACAATTTAAGCAAAAGGAATCGAAAGCAGAAAAGAATGAAAAATTCAATAGCGTAATTTCTGTGCTAAAAACAAAACTTTTCAGTCTTGATGACTGCAAAAATGATGGAGAAGAAGTTATTGATCATTTAAAAGAGAAATTTAAATTAGCATAAAAAAATAAAAATCTGCAAATGAAAATTTTAACTTTTCTCCCTGTAGATTGGCCTGTAAGAAAGATTACAAACACTTTTGGCTGCTCAAATCGTATGGCTCGAAGTGCCAAACAGATTATAGAAGAAGAAGGATTCTTAGCTTCAACTAAGGCAAAAAAAGGAAATTCTCTTCCCATAGAAACACAAGAGTGTGTACAGATTTTTTATGAAAATGATAGAAATAGTCGGATAATGCCTGGAAAAAATATTTTGTAACAATTTTGAATGAAAATGGAATTAAAGAGAAAATACAGAAGCGACTAATACTGTGCAGTATTAAAGAATTGTACGAAACTTTCAAAGATTTGTTTCCTGATAAAAAAATTTGATTTTCCAAGTTTGCTGAACTAAGACCAAAAGAGTGCATTTTAGCTGGTGCTAGTGGTACGCCTACAATATGTGTATGTGCACTTCACCAGAATGTTAAATTAATGTTTACCGGAGGAAAAATAGAGGCTTTGTCAAAAAGTGAAAACTTGGAAATACCTACATATAAACACTGGATAGCCAAATCGATGTGCAATCCTGCGACGGTGGAATGTCTTTTTGGAAATTGTTCTGTTTGTCCAGGAAGCGAAAAATTAAAAAATGATTTAAAAGAAGCCTTTGATAAGAACCAAGTAGAAACGATTACGTTTAAGGAGTTGTCATTTGTGATTTTGCAGAAAACTATTCTTTTGTGGTTCAAGATGCTGCGCAAAGCTATTACTGGACAAATAGTCAAGCCATTGTTCATCCATTTGTAATTTATTTAAAAAATTCACAAAATGAAATTGAGCACTTTAGTTTTGTAGTTATTTCCGAAATTTTACAGCACAACACGATTGCAGTTCATTTGTTTCAGTAAAAATTGATAAGTTTCCTGAAAGAAACCAGGAGTAAAAAGCTTAGAAAACTAATTTACTTTTCAGATAAATGTGCAGCTTAATATAAAAACAGGAAAAATTTCGTAAATTTGACACATCACGAGCATGATTTTGACTGCGAAGCAGAATGGCATTTTTTTGCTACCTCCCACAGTAAAGGCCCTTGTGATGAAGTAGGAGGAAGCCTTAAAAGATCAGCTGCTAATGCAAGTTTGCAACGACCTTATGAGAATCAAATCGTAACTCCATACGATTTATACGAATTTGCTAAAAATTTCGAAAAAATTAAAGTCGCATTTTGTTCCCAAAACGAGTATAAAGAAGAAGAACGATTGCTTCAAGCGCGTTTTCGGCAAGCAATTACTATACAGAGAACTCATCAATTTCATGCGTTTATCCCTATCTCAAAAAAGGAAATGATTACCAAAACATTTTCTAATTTTGATGATACCTCAAGAGTAGTAAATATAATGATTTAATAAAAAGTTGTTTACTATCAATCATTCAAAAAGAGTACTTATACAATTAACCGACTTCTGTCTTATTTATAAATTTGTCGATTGTTAAAGCATTCAATTTTCATCAGTTCTTTTTGGAACTATTTTTGTGTAAATTTTTAAAAACAAAAATTTAAATACCAATCAGTCCTTTTTAGGTACACGCTGATGTAAATTGTTGAAATGTATAAAGATAAAATTTTAATCAGTCCTTTTAAGGACTACGCTGATGTAAATTTTTAAGGCCTATGATTAAAATTCCAATCAGTTCTTTTTAGAACTATTTTTGTGTAAATTTTTAAAAACAAAAATTTAAATACCAATCAGTCCTTTTTAGGACTACGCTGCTGTAAATTGTTAAAATTTATAAAATTAAAATTTCAATCAGTCCTTTTAAGGACTACGCTGATGTAAATTTTTATGGCCTAAGATTTAAGGGAAAAAAATGTACATCTGAAGAAAGATGTGAAATAAAAATGGAATTTAATCCAGTGCTCGGAGCTTTCAGCTACTAAGTTGACAAATAGTCAGTCTCAAAAAATTATCGCGATCCTACTATAAAACTTTTTGGAAAAATTTCTTGTTACTTTTGGCTATCACTATAAAAAAATCAAAGGGGGGGGGGGTGTTTTTCAGAAACAAAAAAAATTTTGTTTTGAAAATTTTCAATTTTTAATTAAAAACTTTTTTTATAAATCTATTTTAAAAGTACTAAATATACTGAGAAAATGAAAAAAAAAATTTTGAAAAATATTGAAAATAACCGGAGTTATCTTATTTTTAAAAAAATACATAAATTTTAAAATTTGTGTATTTTCAAAATTTTTTCGAAATTTTGAAAATCGTCTTCACTTTATCATTTCTTATCCTTAAAACTACATGGAAAAAAATTTGCAAGAAAATTGCTAACAATACAGAAAAATCGTTGATCGTTTCAGATGGAATTGCTCATTGACAGAATTAAGAATGGAACATTTTAGGGAAATACAATCAATTTAAAATAAATCGTCTGCCATATTGTATACGCCATTTTTAATTTTGTGAATCTGATATTGAATTCCTATTCAGTTATATCGAAAATCCTCAGAAATATTTAAAATTTAGATGTTTGTAGTTAAATTCTGCTTTATTATCAAAATTTCTTTGTTTCTACTTAGTTTTCGAAGAATTCGCCAAACTCAGAAAATTCAATAAACGATTACTCAGAGAGAAATTAAGATTTTTTAAAATTTCAAAATGGATATTAAAGGGGAAGAGTAGCACTTCCAGGCTCAATATTGACCTTTTAGAGAAAAAAATTATCTCTGCGTTACATGACATCAAATATAACTAAAAACAGGTTTTTTGCACTTTTCGGTTAAAATATCTCGAAAATCTGACGTGATGGTTTTTTTTGAGGTCTGATTCGGATTCAGCACGTCGAAATCCTTCGGAAAAGTATTGTCTGATTCTTGGAAAGTAAATTGAATCAAATTTTGTTGGCCTGTGTAATTATTTATTAATATTTATTTTTTATTTTTTAATAATTTCTAAATATTAGTAAATAAATATAAATATATTAATATTAATAAATTATTTAATATTTAATAATTATTTATTAATTTAGATATTTTTTTATCTAAATTATTTAATTATTTATTAATATTTACATTTAATATATTAAATGTAAATATTTAGAAATTATTTAATATTTAATAATTATTTATTAACTTAGATGGTTTTTAATATTATTTGTTACGTTTATATTAAAAATAATATTTCAATAATAATCGTGGTTTGAAGATCGAGCGATGTACTTTCGGAAGTCGTTAGCAGTTTTCTCGCAAGATGGTAAGTCTTGCGAAAATTATTTATTTGTGAGTTCGTTATTGCTTCAGCTCTATGGGAGCTGTTATGACGTTATTCTCAATTTAGAAGGATAGAAGAAAATGTAGATTTAGAGTATAAGAATCTTTTATTTTAAAGAGAGTTATAGTTATAAATGTAGGTATAAAACAGATATTCTTACCAACTACTTACAGTTGTTGTATCAGTTTGGATAATGCACAAATACTTAATACTACTTTCAAATATTTTATTTAAAAGGCAAACTTTTAAAATGAGTAAACACGGGAGTAGAACGATCCATAACAATCGAAAACCATATTCAGACTCAAGAGTTTTACATCAAGACCCTGATTATTTTGAGTATCTCGACTCGTAAGAACTTCTGTTAAATACAGAATTCGACGGCACGAATAATTTAACAGACTATATCTTTAGTACGATTACAAAATAATATAAAAAGGGCATCTGCCTGATGGGACAAGATCTCTGGTTACTTCGGTAAGAGAACGGAAGATAATGACGATTCGGAAGAGGGCTTTCCGGTTTTTATGCATTAGTTACCACTTGCGGAAAAAGGGCGCAAAGTAATGAGTAGTCAATACGGATGTTTAGAAAAATGTATGCCGTCTTCCAGACCAATGTGGAGCCGAGCTATTTTTGTTAACCAATCAAATTTAACCGAACAGGCCTTAGGTTATTGAACTTTGGTTTGAGTGGGGTCACTATGCGTTGGATATCCCTCTTTAGAGTCGTTCTTATATAATACAAATTCGGAGAATTATTAAAGTATTATATAAGTTGATTTTTGTTACTAACAATTCATACGTATACTCATGTATAGTCACGATAATAATATAAAATTTTGTTGGCAAAAAATCTATTTATAATAATAATTATGAAAATGGTAGTGAGATATGCCACAAGAACTGTCCATAAAAATGTCTTGTTGTTTAAACAATTAAGATTGTCTTTGTTTGATTTTGTTTTATATCTCTTATATTGGATTTAACTTAGTCGAAATAGAGAATTATATATGTGACGCCCCACGGTGAAAGGGACCTTAGCTGCAAAAAAATTAATTTTGAGTTATTTATGTCATATTATAGTTTTTGAGTTGTTCTTTTATATGCAAAAGTAAAAAATAATTTTTACTTACAGGTTTTTTTGTTATTAATGTTTAAAAATGAGCTTGTTCAATGTTTACACGTGGTTATTCAGAAAATCTGCCCCTCTACTTACTAATACTACTACACTGACCATGCATGTACAATTCGTGCACTTCGTTTAATACGGACAACTATCAATGTGTAATGAGTAGTGGGGCTGAATTTCATTGGAATGCCTTGACCAATCAGAGTGGTTCTACTTTAAATGCCTTTTCTGTAAAATTTGTCTATTGCAGCTAAGGTCCCTTTCACCGTGGAGCGTCACATATATATATATATATATATATATATATATATATATATATATATATATATATATATATATATATATATATATATATATATATATATATATATATATATATATATATATATATATATATTACGCATATACCTATATATATTCGAGATGAGCAATACATTGGAGTCAACAGAAGTTATCCAGCATTCTTTCGCGTCTCTCTTATTCTCTACCGGTACGATGAGTTTCAGATCATTTAGAGTGTCAATTTCTGATCATTTCTACTGCACGTTCTACTGAGTAATGCTTAACACTCCTGATGTCAACAAGTGAATGCTCATATATACAGTTTATGCATTTATTTTTATGTATTCATAACAATTAAATATTAGGTATTAAATGTTTAAAAAGTTACTGCAAACGTAACAGCCTTCCCCACTTAGGAATATTACCAAATACCTTCTTTGAGGAAGGTATTTGGTAAGTATGGTTTATAAGATTTATGTAAGAATGTGGGAAGGAAAGTATTTTATAAGAATTTTAAAATACGTGACCGCTGTGTCGGAAACATTTGTAGATCAGTTCTTCTTTGCAAGTAGTCCGGTGCAGATCAAATTCGTGAGATGGTTCTTAGTGCGGATAATGAGGATAGCATGGAGTTAGCAGTGGTGGCTATAAGCCATAAGCCTACACCTGGCACATCTCAATCAGCAATTAATGCTTCCAGAGTAGAAACTGTGGAAGGCTCTTTCAGGGAGATGTCGGAGGTTGTTGCGGATCGTCATTGTAGGCAAGGTAATGTGGAGTTCTGTTGTACAAGTCCTTCAAAAGACATGAATTATCCTCCAGGTGTCGTTCCTACAAAACGGAGCCGCAGGTTATCTCCGATCCAAAGACGAAATAGAACAAGGCTTGCACCACGGAGTGCTGGTCAAATACATAACAATACTTTGATGGAGTTGTCCTTATTGTTAAATCAACTGACGAATAGAGTATCTTTTTTGGATGATAGTCATTGTGTTTTCATCGTTGCAATGTGGGGGTTGCCGATGCTAAATCCACCTCTGGAAGTGGGCAATGTTTTCAAGGCACTATTACGGATCAACACCAATGATGCGACAGGCATCATTGACCATCAGCCCGAACCAAGAAATGATTTATGTTATCTGCACTTCGAAAAATTTGAAAGATTATATTCTGCAACCTCATGTTGTATTGAAGCGGCATGAGATTTCGATAGGAAGGATTTAAAGAAGAGGTTAGGAAATTTTTGGAATGTATTTTATATTTATGTGTTGTGTAGAATTTAATATTTGTGATATAATATTTGTTACAGAAAATTTTAGTTGAATTGTTATTATTTGATTTGTAAAACTTTCAATATTGTTAATATAAGGTGTTAAATAATTTGTTTACATATGTGATCGTTATATGCGTATTTATATGTAACTACATGTAAGACATATTGTATTTGTTGTAGATAAAGAGGGGTGCCTAGGTCAAATTAAATTGGATTGTGATGTTATATGTATCGAAGATCATTTCAGTGTGTAATAAACGTGAATTATTAAGTTATTACAAGGTATAATATATGTCTTAAATGTACATACATACTTACATAGGCTTGTATTTTATCGACATTAGTATTATTAATATGATTGAATTCTTATCATTTTGATATTATCTGTTCTAGACGTGGAAGGAAGGTATAAATCGCAAAAAAACAAGTAAAAATTAAGAAAAGGACTTGTTACAGGAAGAGATCTAATAAAACAATTCCCATTTTATTGATAAGAAAATTCTACAAAAAAAATCCTCAATTATAAACAAAAAATATCGTTTTCCAATTTGCATGATAGAAAATTTGGATTGGAATTATTTCATTTCTCTTTAAAGAAGCAAAACTATTTAATTTTTTTTACAAGGTAAAATAAGTTTCAAAACATTATAAAAAGTAGTGTGAAGAATTGTAGTAGTTTTTCGTGTTGTATTTATAATAATTTTTTTTGTTTATTTACAGATGGAAATGTAATGGCAACCTGGTTTGATCAAGATGCCCCTTTAGGATTTCTTCAAATTTAGTTTTACATAATTGTTTCAAGAGCAGTTTATTCTAAAATTTCCTTATCGATCTTGACCTTACAGTATAAATACGTGTTTGTTAATTATTTGTTTAAACAACTATACATTCAAGACACGGTTTGTACGTCATCACATATTTTGTGGAATTAATTCGTGTAACCATTGTCGAGACTCAAAATAAAATATCGTTAGTAGCTATAAAATAAAAGTTATTTGTGTTTCATTGGAAAGAAAATTTTATAAGCGAAGCAAAAGGAGAAAATGTGATTATTTTAAACATGAAGTTAGTAGCATTCCATTGGTTATATTGGTAGTAGATTAGTACGATGGGTAGTATTTGAGAGAATGCTCTTTAAGGCAATTGGCACGTTCGTCCTTGTAAATCATGCAAGTTAAGAAATTCATTCTTCTTGTACTTACTCTGATTATTCTTTTAATAGAGTTTAAGGAGGTTGTATACGATTAGTAAAAATTATTATTATTATTTTTTTTATTTAAAAGGAAATTTAAATTTATTTCTTTTTTTTTTTTTATTTATTTATTTGTGCAAGACTATTTCGTATCTCCCCCCCTCCCAAAAAAAAATTCATTGAGGGAGAGAGAGAGAGAAGAAAAAAAATGCAAGTGGTTCTTTTTTTGTTTGTTTGCTCTTTTTTTGCTTTAATACTTTAGTAAAATTATTTTTAATATTAATTGAGATTCATTGTAGTCATTAATAAGGAACATTAATTATTAAGGGTTGGTTTTAGTTTCTATAAGATCAAAACAATAATTTATGGTTAAATGTACACATTATTAGTAACTAAAACTATGCATAAAAGAATGTTTTGTGATTTAAATAAATTGTTCGTTATTAATACAGGTTTTTTTTACTAAATCATTAATTTTAAAAACAGGCAAAAAGTAGTTTCAATACTGAAAAAGGTAGTAAAGAGTAGCTATTAAAAATTAAATTTAACGTCAAAAAAAAATTTAATTTTAGTCAATTCACAAAAATTACAAAAATCTGATGATTTTTTTTAATTCAAAATAACAAAAATTCACCTTTTTGTTTAATTAGTTCATTTCTTTAGAGGAATTTTAATAAAAATTAATTGAATTTATGTAAAAGTTTTATTATTCAATTAATTGAATTTTTTTAGAAGAAATTTTTTTTGGCAATTTTTCTTAAATAATTGGATTCTTTTAAAAGTTTACCAAAAACTGTAAAAATAGTTGAATTTTTGACAAAAAAAAATTTGAAAAATTTTCAAATAGTATGAAAAGTAGTAAATAGCATCAGAAATTTGTGTCTCTAAAACTAATTTTATTAACCCATTAACGCCTGAAACCTCTAAAATTTTGTGTTTAATTTAAGATATAATTTTATATACTAAATATGCTTCCTGAAAATAACCTAAACGTTTCTGTATGTTTTCGGGGTCGCTCTACAAGATTCCGTGCTCAGATTTTAAATTTATCGCACAGAAAATAAAATATGGCGAATTTTGTGCATCAAATTGCGAAAAAAATTTTTTTAATAATTTTTTTTCAGACGACATTTTTTTTAAATGAATACAAGTGTCACAAATTGGCACAAACTTATTAAATTTTCAAAATATGCAAAAGCGGAAATGAAAAAAAACAAAATGGCGGCTTCAAAATGGCGCCAATTTGAGAAAAAAATTAATCAGATCTTTCTATGGTGCACCGATTCAGAAAATGGCTATGAAATGTTGTAGACCTTAGTGTTTATATGTTTTCGGGGTCGCTTATTATGAATCTGCAATCGGATTTTCAAAATTCAAAATGGCGGATCCAATATGGCAGACGAAAATTAAAAAAATTTACCAGATTCGCTTGAAATTTGTTATCCAGGGGTTTTCGGTGTCGCTGATTATGAATCTGCAATCAGATTTTCAAAATTCAAAATGACGGATCTAATATGGCCGACGAAAATTAAAAAAAAATTACTCCATTCCCTTGAATTTTGTTACTCGGGGGTTTTTCGGGTCGCTGATTATGAATCTACTATTGGATTTTTAAAATTCAAAATGGCGGTTCCAATATGGGCGACGAAAATTAAAAAAATTTACTCCATTCCCTTGAATTTTGTTACTTAAGGGTTTTTGGGGTCTCTGATTATGAATCTACTATTGGATTTTCAAAATTCAAAATGGCTGAGGATTCATGCAAAATGCAAAAAATAAAATAAGTTGAATCTGAAAATTCAGTGACAAACGGATACGTTTTCAGGAACACATATCCCGCAATATAATTTGAATTACACGATTCTGATAAAGATTATGACGATTCGTTTATACTTCCTAGTAAAGATGATTTAGATAATGATAATGAGGAATCTGAATACGAAGAGAATATTTGTAATGACAACGATTTAATTACTACTATCAATTATGCGAATATGCAAAAAAACTATACAGATAAAGAAAGTAAATTTGAAAATCACAATCAATATCACTGGATCATGGGTGAAAAAGATTATTCTATAATGAGACTAAAATTAAAATTCCATAATATTGGTCCTTATCTGTCATATGAAATTGTTTCATTAACAATGTTAGGTTATAAGTTTTGCAATATTAAGTCTTATGCTAAAAGAGTGTAGAACACTTTATCAGAGCTAAGCCTATTAGATTCGTCGGCCATATTGGAACCGCCATTTTGAATTTTGAAAATCCAATAGTAGATTCATAATCAGCGACCCCAAAAACCCTTAAGTAACAAAATTCAAGGGAATAGAGTAACTTTTTTTAATTTTCGTCGGCCATATTAGATCCGCCATTTTGAATTTTGAAAATCCGATTGCAGATTCATGATCAGCGACCCCGAAAACCCCTGAATAACAAATTTCAAGCGAATCTGGTAAATTTTTTTAATTTTCGTCTGCCATATTGGATCCGCCATTTTGAATTTTGAAAATCCGATTCCAGATTCATAATAAGCGACCCCGAAAACATATAAACACCAAGATCTACTACATTTCATAGCCATTTTCTGAATCGGTGCACCATAGAAAGAATTGATTAATTTTTTTCTCAAATTAGCGCCATTTTGAAGCCGCCATTTTGTTTTTCTCATTTCCGCTTTTGCATATTTTGAAAATTTAATAAGTTTGTGCCAATTTGTGACACTTGTATTCATTTAAAAAAAATGTCGTCTGAAAAAAAATTATTAAAAAATTTTTTTCATTTTTTTCGCAATTTGATGCACAAAATTCGCCATATTTAATTTTGTGTGCGATAAATTTAAAATCTGAGCACGGAATCTTGTAGAGCGACCCCGAAAACATAATAAAGCGCTTAGGTTATTTTCAGGAAGCATATTAAGTATATAAAATTATATCTTAAATTAAACACAAAATTTTAGAGGTTTCAGGCGTTAATGGGTTAAAAATGTTCAGAATAATTGTCGTTTGAGTTATCATTAGGAGGTGAATATAGTGTCATGAAAGGAAATGTTAAGTGTATGGATAAGGAGAAGGGTAGGGAAATGGTAAAAATTGAAGTTGCATAGGTTGATAGTAAGGATAAGGGTAAGGATGACAATCAATTTCACAAGAACGTGAATAAAAATTTTCCGAACTACTATTCACATTTTCTTGGATTTTTAGGTTACGAAAAGATGGTATATAATTTTGTCTCAAATTATGGTTTCTATAATCGTTTGCAATGTCTACATCATCTTGTTCATGGCCTAAAATGTGACAATCACTATTTTCGGAGAATAGTTGTTCTGGACAGTTTTGGATATTTAGAGCAATTTGTAAAGCCTCCTGAATGTTTCTAGGATTGAATATTTCAACTTTTATTGAAATATTTTTTGGCAGGCTACGTATAAATGTATCTAAAATACAATCTTGTAATGCAAAAGCCGCGTTAGTGACATTAGTCTCATAATTTTCTTCTAATGTAGCTTTTGCATCAGAGTAAAGAGAAGAAAGTCTGTCGTAAAATTCAATAATCTCTTCTCCCTTTCTCATACGAATAGAAGCGATTTCTTGTAAACATCAAGAATATGATCTATTAGGTAAAAATTTTCTGTTTAGATATTGTATCAAATCTTCTAGGGTATCAAAGTCAAAATAGCGTATGCGATCTCGGGCAGCGTCCTTTAATCGTGAGATAACTGCTTTGATATGTGACGTGCTGCGACAAAAGGGACCTTAGCTCTGAAAAAATTAATTTCGAGTTATGTATATCATTCAATATTTATTGAGTTGCTCTTTCACATACAAGCGTCAAAAATACTTTTTACTTATAGATTTTTTTGTTATTAATGTTTAAAAATGAGCTTGTTGAGTGTTTACACGTGGTTGTTCAGAAAAGCACCTATTCCACTTTCCAATACAACTACACTGGTCATATACATACAATTCGTGCGCTTCGTGTAACGCGGACAAATATCAATGTGTAGTGAGTAGTGGGGCTGAATTCTAGTAGAACTTCTCCACCAATCAGAGACGCTCTACTTCAATCGCCTTTCCTGCAAAATTCACTATTGGGAGCTAAGGTCCCTTTTGTCGCGGCACGTCACATATATGTTTTGTGACATGCAGCTGGTACATAATTAGATCCGTTCCTAATGTCTTGTATGAAATCGTTAAAACAAATCTTTTTACCGTCGAAATGACGTACTTGTGATCTTGCTTGACGCAGAGCATACAATTCTGTAATATTTTGTACCATTTCTGAGACAAAGTCAGGATCGATTTCAGTACCTAATGTTAAGTTGTCGAATTGATTGTTATTATCAGGGTCGTCATAGTGTTCTCTTTGGTGCCACATTATGAGAAATTTTCTAGAATGGCTTTGTAATATTTTGGTTCTATATATGAAGTGGTATCGTGTAAATATAATAATGTTATTGAATTTTGGAATTAATTACGGTCATTAAGAGTTGAAATTGTACTTGGAGTATAATAAGTAAATGAAAACTCGTTTGTAGAAAGTTTGAAACTATAGTGAAACTTGTATTATTTAATTATAATCTTAAGAAGGTACGATGTAGAGAAATGTTTGTACTAGATCTAAAAAATTTCTTTACTAAAATATTAAACAGTATTTAAAATTCTAATACATTCTTAGCAATTGGATGTTCAAGAGGTAAAATTTGTTTTTTTTACCTTCTAAAAAAATTGATAAGTCTTCAATATTTTGTTTTTAAATTTCTGTCATTAGGAAGATCAGTTATGAGATGTAGTACAGAAGAAGGTTTTTTTATAGGTTTCGTATTATACTGTTAATTCTTTAAGTATTAACTTGGGCTGTTTTGAAGAAGGGATTTATTTTTTCGGAAATGTCAAATTTGTAACAACTTCTAGTTTTGGAAATATTGTTTTATTTAAAAACATAAAAAGATGTTACGATAAACTTGCAAGTACCTTTTCTCATTCGACTATTAACGAATTTAATTTTTCCTTACATTCGAGTTTTGAGAACTCGAACAGGGGAAAATTAGGGAATAATTCTCTTTATATCTCTTCCCACTTGTGTTCAATAAGTCTTTCTCTAGGTCTTTTACATACCCTGATTTTTCATGGGTCTTGATTAATGTGTGCAAAAATATCGAACTCATTTGTTTAATACTTGGTTATCTTCTTTAAAGTAACTTAAATTACTAAAATTACTAATGACTAATAACTAATTACTTAAAACTTATTTTAGTTCCTTTTCGAGTATTGAAACTCGAACGTTAAAGAACAATCTTAAATCTAGCTTAAAATTAATATTATGCAATAATATCGGAACTTAAAGGTAAGTGTAAATTATTAACTTATGATCGTAAGTATAATTCAGTTCTTTCCTGTGAGTATTGGAACTGCAAACATTAAAGAAGCTGTATTAGTTAAGAATTTATTTCTTTCCTGCGAGTATTGAAACTGCAAGCACTAAAGAACAACTTAAACTAACTTAAATTTAGCTTAATACAAATAACATGCATTAATACTAGAACTTAATTTTAGGTATAAAATTATTAACTTATGATAGTAAGTATAATTCAGTTCTTTCCTGTGAGTATTGGAACTGCAAACATTAGAGAAGCTGAATTAGTAATTAATTAATTAATTAATTAGTAATTAATTATTCTTTCCTGCGAGTATTGAAACTGCTAGCACTAAAGAACAACTTAAACTAACTTAAATTTAGCTTAAGATTAATATCATACAATAATATAATTATAATGTATACGTTCCTTTATTCGAGTGTTAAACTCAAAGATTAAGAAACTACTTAAATTTAAACTTACGAATTAACTTAAAAATAAAATAAGACTAAAATTAAAATTATATGATAATAACCAAGCAGTAGACAAACGAGGGTATTAAATAATTTTTATATGCAGTATTGCAATAAATAATTTTAAGTAATTATGAAAAATCAAAATACTTATTTAAAACTCTTAATGAATTCAGTGGTATGTGATAAAATAATATTCGTAGTTGATGATATTCCCCTTTTGGTTTATGAATGGGTTTGAAATGGTTTATGATAAATGAAATAAAATTTTGAACAGGCACTCAAGATTTGTGATTCTCTAACAATTACATGTGTTTCAATTAGAATTTAGATGTAGAAAATATTCAAGGAATGATTTATAAATGATTAGTCTTGTTAGAGAAGAAAAGCCTGAAAGTAATTTAATTGTGAATAACGTCAAATTTTGGCAAATACCCCACCGCTGCCACCAGAAAATTGCTAACTGTTACGTTTATATTAAAAATAATATTTCAATAATAATCGTGGTTTGAAGATCGAGCGATGTACTTTCGGAAGTCGTTAGCAGTTTTCTCGCAAGATGGTAAATCTTGCGAAAATTATTTATTTGTGAGTTCGTTATTGCTTCAGCTCTATGGGAGCTGTTATGACGTTATTCTCAATTTAGAAGGATAGAAGAAAATATAGATTTAGAGTATAAGAATCTTTTATTAAAGAGAGTTATAGTTATAAATGTAGGTATAAAACAGATATTCTTACCAACTACTTACAGTTGTTGTATGAGTTTGGATAATGCACAAATACTTAATACTACTTTCAAATATTTTATTTGAAAGGCAAACTTTTAAAATGAGTAAAAACGGGAGTAGAAAGATCCATAACAATCGAAAACCATATTCAGACTCAAGAGTTTTACATCAAGACCCTGATTATTTTGAGTATCTCGACTCGTAAGAACTTCTGTTAAATACAGAATTCGACGGCACGAATAATTTAACAGACTATGTCTTTAGTACGATTACAAAATAATATATAAAGGGCATCTGCCTGATGGGACAAGATCTCTGGTTACTTCGGTAAGAGAACGGAAGATAATGACGATTCGGAAGAGGGCTTTCCGGTTTTTATGCATTAGTTCCCACTTGCGGAAAAAGGGCGCAAAGTAATGAGTAGTCAATACGGATGTTTAGAAAAATGTATGTCGTCTTCCAGACCAATGTGGAGCCGAGCTATTTTAGTTAACCAATCAAATTTAACCGAACAGGCCCTAGGTTATTGAACTTTGGTTTGAGTGGGGTCACTATGCGTTGGATATCCCTCTTTAGAGTCGTTCTTATATAATACAAATTCGGAGAATTATTAAAGTATTATATAAGTTGATTTTTGTTAATAACAATTCATACGTATACTCATGTATAGTCACGATAATAATATAAAATTTTGTTGTCAAAAAATCTATTTATAATAATAATTATGAAAATGGTAGTGAGATATGCCATAAGAACTGTCCATAAAAATGTCTTGTTGTTTAAACAATTAAGATTGTCTTTGTTTGATTTTGTTTTATATCTCTTATATTGGATTTAACTTAGTCGAAATAGAGAATTGTATATAATATAATATAATATAATATAATATAATATAATATAATATAATATAATATAATATAATATAATAATATATAATATATATACTAAATTCTAGACACACAAAAATTTTACAAAAATAATTTAGAAGAAACCATTATATCTAAAAATTAAAAATAAATAATAATATATAAAAATTTTATTGTTTATAAAAAATAAAAATGACTCAAAGCTTAGATGAATATACTAGATGCGGCGAGGGTCGGTGGGGGACTACCGATATATATATATATATAGCATAATAAATTTTCTGTGCATATTAGTGTCGCCCTCTTCAACTTTTATTGGTTGGAAATTACATTAATTCAGTCAAAAAGGCTACAATTTCATTTCTCACCAATATCACTACTTTTATTTTTTGAAAAAAGTTTTGTTTGTGATAACAATAAAAATTTATAAAACAATTTTTTAAACCAATGTTTTAAAAAATAAAAAACGTTTAATTTAAAACAAAAATTCTAATTAATATTTTTAATTCACTTTCCTAATTAGAAACAAATATTATAATTATTAATTGTGATTAATATTAAAAAAAATTATTATTTACTTTTTTTTAATTAAAACAAAATTTTTTAATTATTAATTAACATTTTTTTAAAATTAAAATAAAATATTTTTATTATAAATTTTTTTTACAATGAATTTTAATTTAAAAATTGTGTTTAATAGAATGAAAATGGGGAAGGCTAAAAATACATAAAATAAGACTGATAAGTTTGAATAATATTTGGATCAGACCAGCTCAACTGTGTTGAAAAAATTTATTAATTTTCTAAAATGTTAAAACTTTGATGAAAATCGATAGTTCACAACAAAACACACAAAAAAAATATTCTTGTTTTATGAGGACAATTCCTCTTCTAAAATCCTCTTACATTTTATTCTTAAATTAAAAATATTACTCTTCATTGGAGACTATTTCTCTACTTTTAAGAGGAATTACTCTTAAGTGGAGAATAATCCTCTTAAAATAAGAGGACGTTTTTTGATCAATATACAAAAGGAAAATATGCATTGAAATAAGAGAAATCCTCTTAACGGTGTTCGATGGTCTCTTAAATTTCTCGATAATGTGCGACTAACAGTTATCGTCTAACAAATACACTGCAAAAATAAGTATCTTATTTGATATCTTAACATAAGATGTGATTTTTTATTTTAAATTCGTCCTTAGTTTTTAGTATTAGTAACGTAACAGCCTTCAAGTAAAAAATTTGTCTTTGCCATAGCCCAAGTAGAAATGTAATACTGGCATAGTACTGACCCAGTACTGACTGTCAGTATAGCAGTACTGACTCCAGTACTAAATCAGTATAGCAGTACTGACTCCAGTACTAAATCAGTACTGGGAAATCCCTGGCTGGTAACGCTGTCCAGTACTGATTTTTTACCGGCAGTCAGTACTAAGTCAGTATTGAAATATCACTGGCAGAACAGCGCCTAATTACTGATTCGCAGGTAAAATTTAACAAATTTGGAAAATGCTGTAACGCGTTCTCTAAAAGAAAATTTACCTTTAGAAGCTTATATTAATTTGTTATTTGATTATTAAAGAATAGGGAGTAATTTATTGAATACTAATAATTATTATTAATATTTCTGTAGTAACAAAATTTCATGAGTAACAATAAAAATGTAAATAATTAGTAAAATTGCTTTTATTGAAATAAGTTTTTTAAAAAAAATTTCTTATTTTTCTCATTAATTTAGACAATCTTATTTATTTAAATTAATTACTAAATTATTATTATTATTGTTTATAATTATTTAAATTTATATTTTATGTAACACTGTTGAGAATTATACACTAAACACTTAGAACTAAGACGGAAAAATATCGCACGCACGGGGGATCGAACCCTAGACCTCGAGGACGCAAGTCGAATACACTAACCGCACAACCACGCAAGCTTGGGAGTATATTTTTTTAAACTTCCTTTTGAATTATACGAATGATATATACAGTGCTATAATAATGAATTCACTGTATAATATATTTATTGAAAGAAAAATTATTATAAATATATGTTTTATATATTTATATAGATTTTAACAAGACATTACATATTAATTAATAGGTATAGCATAAAAATATGGTAAAAATTATTTATTTAAATAATAATTAAAAAATGTATATATTTTTACATTTAAAAAAAAATAAAAAAAATTTCATTATTAATAACACATAATATTCAATTCAATTATTAAAAACACATAAAAATAATTAATAAATAATAATTTATTATTATTATTATGATATACCTATTAATTAATAATTAATAATATGTTAATTAAGAGTTTGACGTTATTGTTGATGATTAATGTTTTTAAAAATCTTGGAAAATAGTTTAATAGTTAATAAATCAAACGATGTTGTTATTAATAGTGGCCGGTTTAATGCCATTATAACAAAGTTTGTTTGTTTTTTATAACTCCTTCGCAGTACTGATTTGGTGTTATGCCAGTTTTCTGCCAGTACTGATTTTAACACTTTTTTAACTCCGACATATTACTGATTCGGTTTTGGAGTCAGTATACTCCCAGTACTGATCGGGTTCCGAAAGTCAGTACCGACGGTCAGTACTGAGGCAGTACCATTCTGATGTTTAATTCCGTCATAACTCCGGACATTTCTACTTGGGAGGCGATTTGACGCTCCTCTTTGAGGGGGCAAGCTCTGACCTGTAGGTAAAAAACAGGTAATGTAATGGCCCACATTAAGGCCCCTTTTAAAACCAGTAGCTCAAAAAATAGGTAAAATTAAACATGAATTTTGACGTAATGTAAATGCCCACATGGAGACCACTTTTTAATTTATAGGTAAAAAAATAGGTCAAATCGAGGGGAAATTCACTTAAGAAATCACGATTTCCTTGTTTTCGAAGTCAGAAAATATTCAAGAAATTTTAGCAGTCTATAGAAATCATTGGGATTCTCAATCGAAATCGTAGGGAGTCACAGGAGAAATCGTAGGGAGTCTCAACCGAAGTCTATACTCACAGAGCAGTTGGCTCGTCAGCCGATAACTGCCGTATGAGCCCGAGTGTCCCCGAAGTGTTTATTGACAAATGATCTCGTGTTTTCGTTAAAGGTTATGTTTTATGTTTACAATGAAGTATTAATCAATCGTAAGTGGAAAAAAATTGAAAATATTTTTATAATAAATTTCATTAAAGAAAGAACGTTACATATATTTAAATCCATAACTTTTTTGATAAATATAAATAAAGAAATAATCAGTACTTTTACAATCTCTTATTATCACAATTTTAGATAGACTGTTTAGAAAATGTATAAAAACAATTTTGTTTGTAAAAATATAGCACCTTTGATTTTGAGAAATAACAACATTTTTTAATATTTTTAATATTGAAAAAAATTCATCTATATTAATCTTTTTCTAAATCTTAATTTCAAATTTATTTAAAAGAGCAGCAAATTTTTTATGTAGCAAATAATTTTTATTAATTAAATTCTTAACGTTTATTCTAATGGCAATTAATATTCAATAAATTATGAAAAATTAAAATCAATTTTATTTATTTAAATGTGAATTTTTTTGTGATTTCTAAAAACCGATTTTTACGTAGCTCATGCTCATCCGAAGCTACATTTCGATATATTGCGCGGGAGTATGTACACTGAAAAAAAAATAGTATTGAACCAAGAAAATTTTTCTTGGTTGAAGTAAATGGTGGGATTGAATACGGCCAAGAGTATTATAGTATTGATTCAAGAAAACGATTTTCTTGACATAGTATACTTGGTAGGAGAGTATATGTTCTTGATCCAAGAAAATATGGAATCCAGTCAAGAAATTAAGTTTCACGAAAGAAATGCAGATTATATTAATTCAAGAACATTTGTGTATCAAATCAAGAAAATATTTTCTTGATTTGAGAAAATTATAAATTTCAATAAAAAAAATATTTTCTCAATTCAAGTAAATTATTTACTTGAATCCCCCCCCCTTCTCTCATCCCATGATTTCTAATACTTAGGTCAAACATTTTTATTATTTAATTAATTAACATTTATATTTTTTATTTAAATAATTAAACAATTGTTATTTTACATAATATTTACATTCAATTAATACTTATCACAAATACAACAAATATACCTTGAAAGAAAATTTTCCACGGTCGGAGGAATCGAACCCGGGTTGCACGCGTCAGAAGCCGTACCGTTGCCACTATGCCATCCAAGTCTCAATGGATAGTTTTCAAAAACTGCTATTTAAGTTGCACATCCATTTGAAGAAAAATATTTTCTTGGATCAAGAACACCGGCATTGTGTTAAGTAAAAAAAAGTTTCAAAGCAAATGAATGAAATGATTTGATTTAAGAAACACGAATTCTCTAGACAATACTTTACTATTTCGCTTAAGAACATAATATTCTTGATTCAATCCTTTTTGGTACTTCGGATAAGTAAAATATTTGATTGTAATAATAACATATTTACTTCCACCAAATACTGAATTATTAATACAAGAACTATACCCAATGCTCATAATTACTTGGCACAAGAAAATAAATTTCTCTCTTCAAATAAATATAGGATTGATTCAAGTAAATTCTGTCAAGTAAATGCATTTACTTGGTTCAATTACAATTTTTTTTCAGTGTAAGCAGTCACCGGCAGTTCCTCGAAATCGCAGGTAGTCGCGTAGAAATCTCAAGAAGTTTTAAAAATCAATATGAGAATCTTACAACGACTGCTACTAGCGATTTCTGACTTCTGAAGTGAATTTCCCCTCGGGTCAAATTAAACATAGATTTTAACCTAATATGAGGCTGTTATTTATCCTCTTTTTGACCTATAGTTAAAAAAATAGGTCAAATTAGATAACGTAATGTGAGGCCATTATTTATCCTCTTTTTGACCTATAGGTAAAAAAATAGGTCAATTTTGACATAGATTTTAACGTAATGTTAGGCCGTCATTTATCCTCCTTTTGACCTATAGGTCAAAAAATAGGTCAATTTTGACATAAGTTTTGACGGCCCCTTTGGGATAGGGCGCCCTTACAGAATCTTGAAACAGCGGCGGCGGCGATATCTTTTTGTAATATAGGTAGATATATATATATATATATATATATATATATATATATATATATATATATATATATATATATATATATATATATATATATATATATATATATATATATATATAGTAACCTACGATCCGAAAAAATCGATTTTCACTTTTTTTATTTATTCTTATAGTAAATAAACTACTCTTTCCAACGCAATAAACCGAAGCTTTCTAGCTGCATTACTTTTCTCACAATTTCACTTCAAATTTAGGTACTTTGACAAAAAATAGTGCAAAAGAAACTAACTTGGTAAACTTTGAAGTCGTTTTTCTCGAAATCTTTTTCTCGGGTCGTAGGTACCTACGACCCGAGAAAGACTTCAAAGTTTACCAAGTTAGTTTCTTTTGCACTATTTTTTGTCAAAGTACCTAAATTTATATATATATATATATATATATATATATATATATATATATATATATATACATACATATATATATATATATATATATATATATATATATATATATATATATATATATATATAAGATAATGCTGGCTTGTGAGTGGATTATTTGAGTAAAAAATTTTGTGAATAATAAAGATTTGTTTTTTTCAGCACACTGAAAAAAAATTGTAATTGAACCAAGTAAATGCATTTACTTGGCACAGTTTACTTGAATCAATCCCATATTTATTTGAGGAGAGAAATTAATTTTCTTGTGCCAAGTAATTATTAGCATTGGATAGAGTTCTTGAATTAATAATTCAGTATTTGGTGGAAGTAAATATGTTATTGATCAAATCAAATATTTTACTTTTCCGAAGTACCAAAAAGGATTGAATCAAGAATATTATGTTCTTAAGCGAAATAGTAAAGTATTGTCTGGAGAAATCGTTTTTCTTAAATCAAATCATTTCATTCATTTGCTTTGAAACTTTTTTTTTACTTAACACAATGCCGGTGTTCTTGATCCAAGAAAATATTTTTCTTCAAATGGATGTGCAACTTAAATAGCAGTTTTTGAAAACTATCCATTGAGGCTTGGATGGCATAGTGGCAACGGTACGGCTTCTGACGCGTGCAACCCGGGTTCGATTCCTCCGACCGTGGAAAATTTTCTTTCAAGGTATATTTGTTGTATTTGTGATAAGTATTAATTAAATGTAAATATTATGTAAAATAACAATTGTTTAATTATTTAAATAAAAAATATAAATGTTAATTAATTAAATAATAAAAATGTTTGACCTAAGTATTAGAAATCATGGGATGGGGGAAGGGGGGAATTCAAGTAAATAATTTACTTGAATTGAGAAAATATTTTTTTTGATTGAAATCTATAATTTTCTCAAATCAAGAAAATATTTTCTCAATACAAGTAAACTATTTTTTTTCTCCAACCAAGTATACTATGTCAAGAAAACCATTTTCTTGAGCCAATCGCATAATTGGATTGACCCTATGCAATCCCGATATTTACTTGAACCAATTCAAATTTTCTTGATTCAAAAAAATTTTTTTTTCAGTGCAGTCACTATTATAAAAAATATTGAGGATATATAATTTACACTGAAAAAAATTTATTTGATTTAAATAACCGATTAATAAACCATTATCAATTAAATATTTGATTGATAATAGTCTTTTTTCTTTTCCCAAAATTTTTTAATTATAAATAGTAATAATTATTATTATATGTAATAATATTATTCATTATAAATTAATAATTATTATTATTAATATATTACTATTGGAAAAAATTATTAATGAACTTTTAAATACAGAAATTTCCAATTTGTTTAAAATATAAATACAATTTGTTTTTTTTAAATTAAATTCAAAATTAAAAAAAAATTAAATATTGTTGATCGAAAAATGTTTAAAACATTTGTCTGGAATAAGATTCTCGAATTTTTTCAAAAATAAAATAACGCATTTAAATATATATCAAATTAAAGGAATTTAATTTATTATATTTGTATACACTGAAAAAAAATTTAACTGAATCAAGTAAATGTATTTTCTTGACCTAATTTACTTGAAACAAACCCATATTTTCTTATTATTTATTATTTTATTGTTATTAATAAAAAATTATTTTTTTATGTTCTTACTGGAAGAAATTTATTTTTTTGTGTCAAGTAATTTTGAGCATTGGGCAAATCATTTTTTTATTATCTTCAAATAACTATTTATTTCATCCAACACCCATAATCTTCAGCGAAGAAAATGACAAGATTAACATAAGTTAATAATTGTTTCAATTCAAATTAAAAATTAACTTCTTGGTCGAATTCCACAATATATGTTCTTCTCACAAATATACTATGTCAAGAAAATCGTTTTTTTGAATCAATACACAATAAGCTTGGTCATATTCAATCTCACGATTTGCTTCAACCAAGAAAAATTTTCTTGGTTCAATACTTTTTCTTCAGTGTATACAGTTAAGAAAAACAACAATTTTTTTTATAAATTGTACACAATTATTATCATAAAATTGGAATAAGAAATTATCGCTTGGTTAATATTTTCAAATATTTCCGCCTTTAATAAACCGAAGATTGCCGAAGTAGTCCGATTATAAGAGGCACACAAAAAGCACACGAAAAGCACATGATCTACACTAACGCCACCCTGGATTCATGTGCCAAATCTATCGCCTCGTCGCATCTAGTATATTTACCTAAGCTAAAAGAAATAAAAGTACAATGGTGGCTTAATTTATCGAAAGATACGTCTGAAAAAGTAGTACATAAAATATTATCTACTTATAAAGTGAACTATAAAAACTATTTTAATTGTTAAAAGTGAATTAGATTCTTTATGGAAATTATTATTGTAACAAAAAATTTTTATTCATTTATCTTTTAATATTTATTTTTCAGAACACTAGTACTGTTTGTGATAAGATTTAATGCATCCATATAATCAGACTTTCGTTATAGAGTAAATGTGTGCATTATATGGATTACACTTTACATAGAATTAATATTTCTGTACACTCAGAAGTTCATCAGAAAAGTTTACTTCCGATAAGGCCATGAGTTTGCAAGAATATCGGAATAAAAACTATCTTTACCTTACTTTTAATACAAAAAGAATCCATGTTTTTTTTAAATTAAATTTTCATTTTAATACAGGCATAAGCAATCCATATTGTCAAGTAGTATTGCAGTTTTAGGTATCGTTTAAACAAGAGCATTTTTTGTAAGGAATAAATAAAATATTCCTCTGCATTCAAATTAAGTTTGGTTTTTTATTTCTTCATAATTTGGAAAATAAATTCTACCTATGATTCAAACACCTTATTAACTGGTAGTAGTCTCGGTTGAGTCCACCGAAGTAGCCTCACTCATGGTTCGGTGGTGCTCGAGAGGCATAACGGTTTGCGAAGCATAACGCCACGAGCCATCGTATCCTCCTTCCAGATACATTCTAAGAGGGCTGTCCCTCACCGTTCATCAATGCTAACGCACGTATACATCCTCCGCACGTGTACCTACGACTTCCGTGAAATAGATTCCATAGTTGAGATATTAGTATCGCGTTTTCTTTTTCTTTCCGTTCCTTTTGTTGCTCCTGTTTTTTACACTTCTCATATCATTGCGGAAAGTGGTCATTGTCCACTGTTGCGAGTACTGTAAAGCTACAGGAAGTGTATCTAGGATGTAGATTTCGGACAGATAATTGTAGTGAAATACCATCAATGATAATGCAATAAAAAGTTCCAGCAAGATTTTATGATAATTGTTGCACTGTATTTTTAAAAAATTTTTCCCCTGCTTATAAAATAAATTAAAGATGCTACTTAAACAAACATCCACAAAAAACATTATTTCATAAATATTTCACTAAAAAAATATTTCTATTGAAAGTCTTAGAAATGTTCCTGCGTCTAGGAAAATGTTCACCGTTGAGGAAATTCAGTAAATATCTTTTTGATGAATTCTTTTGAGTATTGGCAAAATACTTTGCCAAGGGGAATCTCTCATGAGAAGTGTGCAAAATTTAACATTTTCTGACAAAGTGACGTAGCCATTACAAACATTTTTTTACGTAAATTAGAGCATATTAATGTAAGGTTACATTTTTTTAAAAAATAATATTTTAAAAATTAAAAAAATTTTTGTATAAAAAAATGTATACTGTTGCACTGGAATGCATGAATCTCTGGCATTTTAATTTTTTAAAAAAGTAATTCTTTTTTATATAGCTTACAATATATGATAAAAAACAATAAAATGTCTTATTTGAAATATTTTCTTGAAAAAAATGTTTAAAAACTGTTCAATTTAAATTCGTTCAGGGTGGCGTAACCCCTTAATGTAGGGGAGACTGCGGTAAATCCGCTCGCCAGCGATTGGACGCTATATACTTGATATTCAACTTATGCTTATCGCATTCAAAGTGTGTAACCTTTCATTAAGATATTATGAGAAAATTTTATTTTTTCGAAAATCAAAATAGCAGCCTAAATATTTCTAATTTTGAATAGCTAGAAAATCAATTTGCAAACACATTTTCTTGTCACAAAATGTCTAAAATTCCGTAAGATTACACATAAAAGCTGATGTGAGATTACACCTAATTCTTTTGTAAACCCTCTCGAAAAACTCATAGTAAGCTTACATATAAAGGTTGAAGTAAGCTTATAATTAAATGTTGACGTAAGCTTACAAGTAAAGGTTGAGGTAAGCTTACATGTAGAGGTTGACGTAAGCTTACAAGTAGGTTTATGCGCGTCGATGTCGGGTTCGAATCCTATTCTCCCCAAATTTGTTTTCAAAATCCTCTGCGGCAACTTAGGTTCCCAATAAAGAGCAGGGCAACAAACAAAATGTTTTTATTTAATATTTATTAATTAATTACGTTACAAATTATTTTGTTAATATTGACTAAACTCACTACAACCTTACAAGAACCTTACAACTTGATAATAACCTTCAAACAACCTTACCTCAACCTTTACATGTAAGCTTACCTCAACCTTTACTTGTCAGCTTACGTCAACCGTTACTTGTAAGCTTACTTCAACCTCCCAGAAAACAAACGTGCGTCGCACGATGTCCGTCTCGCGTAAATGGCACTTGTGCGTGCAGACTGCGAGCAAATTACAATCACGCACGTGATTAGCACAAATGCGCACACTAAAGCTACTCATATGCTTAGCGTTTTATGCTAACGCACAAAATGATTTCTTTTTGTGCTACACATGCGGACACATGTGTGTGGTGTTATGAGAGCATACGTGATATTTTCTGCGCACATATGAGTGCAAAATTCTTGCAGTACTGTAAGCATTTTGTTATCTGGGTATAAGCTTACTATGAGTTTTTCGAGTGAGTGTACAATTGAATTAGGCGTAATCTTACGGAAATGCAGAAATTTTTAGACTACCTTATGTCTACAACAGACTTACGTGGTAAACCTTACAACCTCTACAGATGTCCTCACAGTAGCCTTACAGCAAGAAGTCGTGGCATCTGAGAAATTACATTCTAAGTTAGCAAAGAAAAAATGGTAATTAAATAAATATTAAATTAAACAGTTACTTCTGCAGTGCACCGTGCGCTGTTGGACTATATTGTGTCATAGTGCAGTACACTCGACCCGCGGATCTTTTGCAATCAATTCTTTTACACACTCGATCCTTTTACAATTTTTCTCCCGCACCTTTTACATTGAATAAATAAATGACTATCAGAGTGTCAAAACAATTATTTCACCATAACTTAGGTTATCTAAAGTGAATTATAACAGTTTCTCAATTATTTGATTAAAATTACATTAAGATTTTAATTATTATAAATGTAAACATTAAAACGAAACATAAATACTGTCATTAATTTACATATTTGGTTACACATATTGTATTCTTTTGTGTTTCCATGGCATTTGTTTTGGTAAAAGGTATGAGAGGATTTGGTCCATAAGTGCAAAAGATCTGAGAGTCGAGTGTACGTAGTTCTTTTCTGTGATGAAGTAGTTTTAAACGCTAACTGCATTTTACTGGGTTGAGACTATAGTTAATAAAGAAAAAATTGAAATTCAGAATGTTTATAGAACGGAAGTTGGCGTCCATATCAATTATCTCATTTTATATGTACCAGCTGAAAATTTGTGATACAAGACTTGTAAATAACAGAAACGCAGGTCTGGTAGGGGGCGACAGCAGAGTGTGAATAGGTGAAAAATAACGCAAAATTTTTTTATTTCATACCGATCCAAACCTTCATAAATTGAAAGTTTGCATCCAAATAATTGTAAAAATATACGTCAGGCAGTCGTGACGTGGGGCAAAGCAAGTCTGGTAAATGGTTAAAAATTAAATAAAAAGGGTAAAATAAATAAAGGGTTTAATTAAAATTTAAACTCGTTAAAAATCTCAACATTTAATCTCACTTCATACTGGTTGAAACCTTCATTAATTAAAATTTTAAATTCAAACCATTGTAAAATTCCCGTCTGGCAATCCTGAGCCGGGCAAACCTTGTCTGGCAGTTCTGCCCTTACTGTTACCCTTTTACTGAACATTTTTAGTTAAGAATGCAGGTTCTTGCCCTTACAATCGCCCTGTTCAAAAAATTTTCTAAGACCAAAAAAAATTTTTGGTATTTTTACATCAACAAACTAATTATTAAAATGATTATAAACAATGAGAAACGCATTTTTAACAACAATTTATTCTCAATTTCTTGAAAATATTAAACTCGCACATAAGGGCAAATCCTTAATGGCCCACGCGAGAGGCCGGTATGGATCGCCCTCATCACTGATTAGCAAAAATTTTCTAAAAGTAAAAAAAATTTTATATCAACAATTTAATGTCTATAATTATTATTTTTTATTTATTTATACACTCGTCTTTTGCTTTAATATTAGCGTTACAAGTATCCCCGTGGAAATTTCCTTACAAACTACAACTTATACTAAATTTTGCGCCGACAGAACGGCTTTGAAAATTAGGAATACCTGCATTTGCCTAGACTACTCGTCTAATGGGTTTTCTTGCCAGAGAAGAGGGAAACTGTAGAAAACCTCTCCTGAGTATAACCGGCTTATCGACAGTCGAGTTCTAATGGTGTGTACTGCGGGCAATAATCTACAGTGCACATCATTATACCTCGACGTCAAACTTCCCGCTTGATAAATCACGAATGTAGTGAGAAAAACACCGGGCTATAGCGGACACCAAGGCGGTCACCCACCCAAGTACTGACCGCACTGAATGTTGATTAACCTCGATGATCGCAAGCCACAGAGTCACATCACCATTGTGTTTTACCATCGGTTGTTTATAATTACTATATGCAGTGTAAAACGCATTCTTAACACAAATATTTTGACATTTTTTTAATAACAAAAATAATTAATTTATGAATATTTATGGTTTCTTATTATATTATTAATATTGTTATTATTATTAATAAACTATTTATTTATTTCTTATTGTGCATTAGTGTGGAAAAATGCTTTATTGATCATTAAATTGCATACTAATAACTGTACAATACAGAAAGACCGGAATGAACACAAATCTACGAAACAAATAAAATCTAAGACGCACGCGAGATTCGAATCTACGACTACGGTTTACGAAACTAACGCCCTAACCACTACGATACGGAGTCTAGTCTGTACATTGCATAGGATTTGAATATTGGTGTTCAGTTTTTCTATTCGAGTAGTAAGTTTTAAAAAAATGCTAATTAAAAAAATATGTATGTCTTCTCGCAATATTTTATCTGGTAATAACTCAAAAACGATTTGACTGATTAAAACGAAACTTGGTAGTCTCTTAGGTACTGGTCTAACTTAAAATAATATTTTTTTGACAATATTAAAAAAATAAAAAAATGCAAATTTTCAAATTGTGTATCAAATTGATGTAACACTTTCTGTAGCTACTTTTTAAAATAAATACAACTTTTTTTCACTATAAAATTGAATTATGAATCTGAATTTTTAAACCAAAATCATATTTTTGATTTTCGACAAAATTTTTAATTAATTTTTTTGTGAATATTGTTGTTTATTCATTACATTTAGTTTATTAACAAATTTAGAGTAATGAATTTGATGCTTAACACAAATTTTTTAAAATCAATAAACGTGAGTTTGCAACAATTTTTATATTGATATAAAATATCAATACCTTAAAATGGTTTTAAGTTTAAAAATCCCATAGTATGAATTGTCATAATTAGCGTAGAAAATGATGTTCAATATAAGGGGTACTGTAAAAATATCAATAAAACTGAAATTTGACTTCACTGAAACAATGGGATATAACATCCTATATGAAATCTCACATGAAATTCTGTTTCGAACTTATATGAAAGCTTATTTGTGATCTCATATAAAACCCAATGTAAAATCCCATGTGAGAAATAACCAGGAATTTAATTCGACCAGGGTAAATCAAGAATTTTTTGACAAATCGGAAATTTTTGTATCAAATTTAAAAAAGTTTTATTATCTTAATTCTTTTTTAATAAATTGCTTTTTATTTTAGTTTTGATTGATTTAATATTTATGTAAACAGACCCGAGTTAAAATATTAGCTGTGCTTCTAGTCTACAATATAAACCTTATTTTACATTTTTGCAGTAGTAAAGTAGGGTCCACTTATGATATAATTACCCTCTGGGTACAGAAATGCCTTTGTTCTAAAAATGTTCCTAAAACGTTTTTTGAACGTTTTATGTCCACCACATAACATCTTAGAAACGTTTTATGAACGGTTGGTTTTTAGAACATTAGATCATAAACATGAAGATTGATAATAGAATTTTCAAAAAAATTAGGCAATGGGCCTAATGCATTTAATGAGTTTTAAAAAATTTTCAAAAATCACATACAAACCCCACAAGGTGTTTTCTACAATTAACTTTTAAAAATGTCTACAGCCTAAAATTTTTAATCGATTTGAGTGTTTTTTTGTTTAAAATTAAAAGATAATCATTCTTCAAGATATCCTTTAATGGAAATCTGAGAATATTCTATTGTTTAGGGGAGAGTGGGTCAAACCGGACCCCCTAACGGTTTTTTTACTCTTGTGACTAAACATTTAATTGAGCTACTTTCTCCCAGAGACACCTATACTTCATCTTTTTATTGTTTAGTTGCTGTGTTAACTTAAAAAAATTTTGCAAAAGCTCCGGTTTACCCCCCCCCAGGGGTAAACCGGACCCCGCATGGGGCAAACCGGACTGTTTGGTTTTTTATTTATAATATTGCATTTACATATTCTACAATAATAAAAACATAAAGAATCATGTAAACAATGGTTGTGGTAGTGAAAATAATCATTCGAGATTGAATTTTAATTGAATAAATATTTTTTTAAAAGAAAAATCCGGTATTGGACAAATACTGAAAATTAACGGTGGACGCGGGTCGGCTTTAAATAAATCTGCTTCTCTTGACAGTGGAGACGTACATTTTGCAGTATTTACTAATAAAAATTGTGTAATGAAATTATAGAATCTAGTTGTATTAAATTACCTGTTTTTTAATCTTGGTATTTAATACTAGCCATAGCATTCTCCAAGTCTGAAGAACGTTACTTTTGGATGCATTTGGAATTTTATCCTTATCAGGTAAACCACAATGCAGTGGTGAAATTATTTAAATTTTTAATTTTTTCCGATAACGTGCTTGAAGCAAAACATAAAGTAGTGGCCTCTCCCTCATTCATCTACTTTAACAGTCCTCTCTCTTCAACCAATAAGGTAAATGTCCATATTTGTGGACTATTTAAATTTCCACTACACTTAAAATGAAAAAATTACCTTCACGTTTGTTTTAATAAAATTTTTTTTTACGATAAGAAGATATATTAATTTTGAAAGCAAATATAACTTTAACTCAATTTTTTATTGTCAAAATATAATAAATTATTGTGTTTTTATGAAAAAAGGTTTATGTACCAATTTGTGAACTGATTAGTATTTTTCATGAATATGCTACGATACACTCATTTTTATATGCATTAGCTGTTTAAAAACGTAAATTAGTGCTGTGCAGTGCACACAAAAGGTAAAAGGTGTTTGGCGCGCTACCTTTTTGTGACCTAGTTAAAAGAATGACAAGCAGAAAACGCATGAGAACAACTGGGGAAAGCATCACTACGCATAATAGATATAACAAACTCAAAAATGATTACCCTGGCGATACCAGCGACGAGGACGCCACAGAAACTGCAAAACTGGCTGCCAAGGCTGTAAAATTGTATATACCCCCTATTGTAATAAAAGAAAAACTGTCAAATTATGCATTAATCAGGAAAGAAATCAATAGTATTACAACGACGATAAACACAAACTTCGTGTTTAACAAACATGGCCTCTCAATCAAGGCAAACAATAAGACTGATTACGCTATAATCAAAACAAAACTTGACGTGAGTAACACTCAATACTACACACATCCATTGAAGGAAGAGAGAAATAAGCAGCTTGTTATTAAAGGCTTGCCAATTATATCAATACAAGAAATTCAAGATGATTTAAACACACAAAAGGTGAATGCCATCAAGGTGATCAAAATGAAGCAGAAGCTGCAGACGAACCATCCAAACTATCTCGTTACACTACCACCAGATCAAGATATGAAAGCTGTTAGGAATATCAAGTATCTATGTTTAGTTAAAGTTTACTGGAACAAACTAAGGAAAAATAAAAGAGTGACACAGTGTCGCACGTGCCAAAGATTTGGACACGGTACACAACATTGCAAAATGGAACCAAAATGCATGAAGTGCGCGCGCCCCCTTCTGACGACCGCATGTACTGTAGCAGACGATGAACCAAAAAAGTGCAGCAACTGCAATGGTGAACACTGGTCAAGAGACTATAAATGTCCAGTATGTCGAAAACACCACCAACAAACAGACGCCAGCTTACACAATGAAGAGTTTCCCGCAGCTGAGGAAGCAGACTGAGAACCACTGTTCCAAGGACAAGGAAATTGTGAATACTCAATTGACGCCAGGGGACACAACGCAGGAGAATGGAGCATCGTTGAATGAGCTGAGAGAACTTCAGGAACTCACCAAGGAATTAAAGAAGCTAAGTGCACTCTGCAATATAGGTAAGATGCTGAGATTAGTTAAATGTCTTAATGAAAAATTAGTTAATTGTAAAAACGATTTAGATAGAATACAAATTTTCTCTGAAATTTTAATTAACAATGGCGAAAAATAATGCGTTAAATAATATCACAATAGGCCACTGGAATGCGAATGGCATCCATGGTAATTATAGAGAATTTGTTCAGTTTCTGCGCGACCACAATATTGACATAATGATGCTTAACGAAACCAAGTTAAAAATTGGTGCTAGATTAATGTTAAAGGTTATTCTGTTGTCCGATGTGATAGACCAAATTCCAAAGCACAAGGTGGCGTCGCAATTTTAATTCATGAAAATTTAAATTTCTTAGAAGTAAAATTAAATACAACCTCTTTTGAAACTGTGGCTATAAAGCTCAACGATAGTACAATTATTGTTGCTACTTAAGGACCTCCCTTGATTAAGATAAATAACACGGATCTAGATGTAATATTTAACTTAGGAAATAAAGTACTATTGTTTGGCGATCTTAACTCGAAACATCAGGCTTGGAACTGTAGAGCAAGTAACATTAATGGTAGATTCTTGTACACATATGCTTTAAAAAACACAATTACACTACTACAACCTGACAATTTCACTCTCTGTCCGTACAACAATGCGTTGCCTAGTATAGTAGACATAGGACTGTCAAAAAATATTTGCTCAATATCTGATATTGGTGTATACAATGAACTGAATTCTGATCATATGTCTATAGTCTTCACAATAAATAATACCATAAATAAAGTACTTAAAACTAGACAATTTTTTAATTATAAAAATGCGAACTGTCCAAAATTTAGAGAAATCCTAAACCAAAAAATAATTATAAATAAAAACATAAATAGCACAAGCGACATTGACAAGGAGGTTGAAAATTTTATAAAATGTATTAACGAGGCTGCTGACTCCACGATACCAAAACAAAAAGCGGGGACGTTTCATATTCACTTACCTCACAATATAAAGCAACTAATTGATAACCGAAACATATTGCGAAAAATTTTCCAAAGAACCGCGAATAGTGAAATTAAAGAATACATACACAACTTTCAAACAAAATTAAAAGATCCATTAAAAAATTCTATAATAATGAATGGACAAACAAGCTAACTAACTTAAATATACAAGATAATTATCTCTGGAAAATGGCAAAAAAAATAATAAATAATAAAATGAAATAATAAAATAATAAAAATAAATAATAGAATGAAAAAATAATAGCAATAAAATCTCTGCTCTTCACGGTAAAAGGGGGGTAGCAGTCTCGGACATAGAGAAGGCGGAGGTTCTCGCAGAATATTATGAGTCAGTGAATCGACTGACTGAGAATTATAGCAACAGAAAACTTAGTAGAAAGGTGAATGGTGTGTATTGCAAAATTGCGGCGGAAGATGTCGATAATAGCGATGTAGAACTGACAAATCCTTCCGAAAGTAAGAAAGCCATAATGAGAACTGGATCGAGAAAGGCACCTGGGCGGGACGGTGTTCAAAATATACTATTAAAAAACTTTCCAAGGAAAGCAATAGTACAAATGACATATATTTTCAACAGCTGTCTGATGGGCTCTTAATTTCCGGACTTGTGAAAGGTAGCGAATATTTTGCCCTTCCACAAGGTCGGAAAGGACAAGCTCTTCGCCGCTGGCTACAGGCCTGTTAGCCTGCTGCCAACAGTGTCGAAGGTCTTTGAAAGGATCATTTACAATATAATTAAAAAATTTGAAATAAGCAACAAACTTTTAATAAATGACCAATTTGGGTTTAGGAATAACAGGAACACAGTACAGCAACTGTTGAGAGTAACAAATCACATTAGTGCAAATTTTAATAAAAACATCTCAACATTAATGGTACTACTAAACCTCGAAAAGGCCTTTCACACTGTTTGGCACAAAGGGCTAATATATAAATTAAAACAAATTAATATACCTATTTATTTGAATAAAATTATTCTAAATTATTTAGAAAATAAAAAGTTTTATGTTACTGTCGGCGAGACTCAATCTGGCCTACAGACGGCCTCCGCGGGTGTACCCCAGGGATCCATTCTCGAACCGGTTCTCTTTTTATATTATATCAACGTTATACCAAAAACTAATAAAGTACTCTTTTTATATTATATCAAAGATATATCAAAGCTAATAAAGTAGGCCGATCGTTGTTTGCAGATGATACTGCACTATATGCTTCCTCCTGGTGTCCGATAAAGGCCCATGAATACTTAGAAATTGCTACAAAAGAGGTATTCGAATTTTTCAAAATTTGGAAACTCAAAATTAACGTAGAGAAAACTGAACTTATTTTATTTACACAGAAAAACCTTGAACAAAAACTTAAAAAGAAAAAGAAAACTATGCCGGAGTTCAGATTGCAGGACAGGACATACCAAACTAAATTATAACACACATATAAGAAATTCAATAATCAAAGGGTTTAAGATTCGAGGAGTACTCGAGCTGCTTATCTCAAGAAAAAGTAAACTAAGTGTTAAAAATAAAACAATTCTATATACATCTATAATAAGACCTATTTTACTTTATGCTGCTCCCTTATGGAGTAACACTTGCTATACAAACATCTCTAAATTACAAACATTTCAAAATAAAATTATCATAAACTAACGAAAAACTTTTTTACGAATCAAATGGACCTTGACGAACTCCAGGAGGCAAAAATTATTGACGAAGCACTATTGCTAATATGGCGGACACGTTTTTAAAAAATTTATTGGATTCGCTTAAAACTCGTGACTCGGGGGTTTTTGGGATCGCTGATTACGAATTTGAAATCAGATTTCAAAAATTCAAAATGGCGGATCTAATAAATATGTTCCTTTAAGGAATTAAGAACTTGGGTGATCCAATTCATCCGGAATTACTCTGTATCTTACGTGTGCCTGCATCCAGGACACCTCCACGTAGTGACGGTGGGCAACGGAGTTTGTCCGCTATCCAGCTAAGTCCTGGATAATGACTTTGATGTCGTCATGGCAGACACACGAAGAAAACGTGCTACGATGCAGGGACTCGGAACCCCAGTATCAGCGGTTAAGTGTGAGAAAGCAGGCTCTCAGGAGTCGTCATCCAACAACTGCAGCTCTTCATTGGAGGGAAACTTGGTTAATGTAGAATACTATGCGACAAGAAGAAGTAACAATCCATCTCACAATTGTGATAGCAATCGTCATATGTTTTGTTACATTTGCTCTAAGTACGAAATTAGTTCACTGCGGAAGAAAATAGATGATGACATCAAAGTCACATACAAGGGAATTTTCGACTTGAATATTCGTGAACATCCATGAGTTTCGAATATAATTTGTAATTCTTGTCGAATAATGTTGAATCGTTGGAAAAAAGACAAAAAAGAAACTTAATTTTTTTGTCCAACAGAATAGAAGGAACCTCTTAGTGAGAAAGATTGCTTTTTTTTGTTCTAGTAAGGTAAGTAAAAATTTTACTATTAAGAATAAACACACGATAAAGTACAAAACAGTGACATCAGTAAAGACTCCAATTTAAATAAAAAATAATAAAGAAACTGATTTTGAGGGCATTAATGCAGTTAGAAATGACGAATTGATGAATGTTGATTAATACGAGTCTGAGAGCGACCATGACGATAGCCCTACTGTCTATTCTGTAGACACTAAAAATTCGGTCGCAAAGCTGGTTGTACAACCCTTATTAAATGATCTCATACGATACTTAGGTTTGGCTAAGGACCAAGCAAAATTTTTGGCTTCGTTTATGAAGCAGCAAAAATTCGTTGCACCACATACGAAGGTATTTGTGTATCGAAATCGAGAGTTAGACTTTCGGAAATATTTTGCTAAGGATGAAGATATAGCATATTGCACCGACATTAATGGGCTCATGAATGAGGTGAAAGAAAATTGCTACAATGCAACAGATTGGCGACTTTTTATTAATGCATCTAAAAGCAGTATTAAGGCAGTGTTACTGCATAATACTAACGTCTATGCTCCTATACCCATAGTTCATTCGACTGTTATGGAGGAAAATTATGAGAATATGGTAGTACTTTTGAATAAAATTGGCTACGAGCAACACAGATGGAAGATCTGTGGAGATTTAAAAATTATTACCATATTACTCGGACAACAGTCTGGCTTTACAAAGTACCCCTGCTACTTATGTTTATGGGACAGTAGAGACAGGCAGAATCATTACAAGGTGAAAGATTGGTTGGCTAGGAAATCTTTCACACCTGGTTCACATAATGTCATTCACGAATCCCTTGTAGATCCATCAAATGTCCTACCTCCTCCTCTTCATATAAAACTAAGTCCTATGAAGCAGTTTGTCAAAGCTCTTGATAAGACAGGTAAAAGTTTCAACTATTTACAAAAGGTTTTCCCTAAACTTTCCGATGCTAAAATTAAAGAGGAGATATTTGATGGTTCACAAATTCGGAAACTCTTTAGGGATAATAACTTCATTGAAAGAATTAATAATAGGGAGAAAGCAGCCTGGCAGAGTTTTCAATCAGTTGCCCAAAACTTCTTAGGAAACAGAAAAAGTCCCCAGTACAAAAAACTAGTTAACAAAATGTACACGGACTATAAAAAATTAGTATGCTTGATAAACTTGATGCTGCATTTTCTGCACTCACATCTTGATAAATTCCCGAAAAACCTGGGACACTTCAGTGAAGAACAGGGGGTGCGTTTTTACCAAGATATTAAAGTTATTAAAACTCGTTACCAGGGACGTTGGGATGCTAATATGCTTGCAGATTTTTGCTGGATGTTGAAAAAAGAAACGCTTGGACAAGGTACCAAACGAAAAAGAAATCCTATACATAGATCATTCGAAGAAAAAAGAACTCGATACAGCTCAAAGAAGGAGAACAACTAAAACAATATATATGTTTCTCAATAGCAATACCAATCAATGATGTACAAAATCCGATCGTGCAACCTCGTCGCGGTGTACATCTGGTAACGCTAATGCCGACCGTACGTCTATATTGTTACATGCGTTTAACAGCACAAATTGTAGGTTTTGGGGTTATGTCAAAAGTATTTTCTAATAAAATTAAACTGATCTCGGTTTCTTAATCAGCGACCTCAAAAACCCCCGAGTTACGAGTTTAAAGCAAACCCGATAAATTTTTAAAAAACGTGTCTGCCATATTGGATCCTCCATTTTTAATTTTTGAAATATGACTTCAAATTCGTAATCAGCGACCCCAAAAACCCCCGAGTAACGAGTTTTAAGCGAATCCAATAAATTTTTAAAAAACGTGTCCGCCATATTGGACCCGCCATTTTGAATTTTTGAAATCTGACTTCAAATTCGTAATCAGCGACCCCAAAAACCCCCGAGTCACGAATTTCAAGCGAATCCGATGAATTTTTCAAAAACGTGTCCGCCATATTGTTTTTTTGAGGTTATGTCAAAATCCTGATCTGATGGGGTTAAATGGAACTCGGATTCGGATTCAGCGACCAAAAAAAAGTCTACATAGTGTGACCCCCAGATCAGAACTTTTTTGTGTGGCTGTGTTATGAATATGCTTTATCAAACAGCCCTTTTAAGGGCTACAAGATCTACAACAAAAATTAGTGTTTCTAGCCATAATTTTGTAGCCCAAAGTTCAGTTAATGAAAAAAAAAACAACAATTAATTGATTAAACAATGTTTAATTAATTAACTTTTTTATCATTAGTAGATGTGTCACTTATGAAAAATTGTACAATTGTAAAAAAATTAGAAATTTCTATCCCTAAATACAGTTTAAGAAAAAAGTAAGAACAATTAAATGTTTAAACAATTTAATAAATTGTTATACTTTTTTGTACATCAGATACACTCGAACTTTGTTTTAATAGGTTTTTGATAAATTTTTTAAATTAATTAAGCTACAGAAAAATATTTTAGAAAATTTAATGATTTTTTTAATACTTATTGTTATTAAAAAATTGTTTAAAAACAAATTAAAAAATTGGGCTCGAGATATCGACAGAGAATTTATCTATGAAGATTTAGAAAAAAAATAAAGCCATTTTGGTCAAAAATGGTGACCTGCAGAGTGATTTGGGACGAAAAAGTAGATTTTGCGCCACTGTGTATTATGTCCAGAGAAAGTAACAATTAGCGGCCAAGAACGTTCGGTGCTTTAAAAGTTAATTCTTAGCCACTTATCGAGAGCCCGTAGTATTTGCACCAGCGTATCTCTCTGCAGCTATTTTCCTACACTGAAAAAAATTATGTGTCGCTGCCTCACTCTCCAGTGTTGCTGACTCACAAACCAAGAGAGAGCTGCTCTCCAGTTTTTGAGGCGGCTGATACACATCTTATGAAACGTTGACGTACCGTAAAAGAAGGCAGAAACATCGATAGAGAAAGCAGAAATATTCGGGATCGCTGCTTGCTTCCTCGGTGAGTCAGCTCGCCCGAAAACGGAACGACATATCTCTCCATGAAAAGGAGTACAGCGTCCCCACTACTGAGATGTCAGACAAACATAATTTTTTCAGTGTACAGATCTCCGAGAACTTATTTGAGACATTCGGACACCCGAAGTCTGTAAACCAATTTTTTCGGAGGCCGACCACAAAAACCTTAAAATCTTAATTAGCGAATGCGAGAACTACTTCAAAGAAACTGGGAACAATCCAGGCACATAGTCCAAAATTGTAACTGGATTTCTCACCGAGACCGCAGTAAAATGGTCCTTACCTTATAAGAACTTACACTTTACTCTGCTTAAATTCACTACATTGCTCACCCAACGTTTTGCTATCATAAACCACCTAAATAAGTTTCGCGTTAAGCTATACTCGGAGAAACAAACTAAGAAGCAGGCCAAAGGTGTGTTTCTGCAGCGTAAATACATCTTTTCGCTGCGCTTAAATCCGGATTCTGAAGAGGAAGAATTTATAATGCTTCTTTTAGAGTTCCTAAAACTCTCAATCAAATAAGTAATACGTACGGTAACCTTTGACTCATTTGAGGAGTTGTTTAAGAGAGCTGTGCAAGTTGAAGCAGACAAAGAGGAAGAACATCACTGAAAACCTAAAAGAGTCCTAAATCCAAAAGTGATTCTACCGCTAGCAATAGTGCAGCACCTACTGCAAATTTAAATTTGCAACTTAATAGTTCGAAAATGTAGTATTTGAGGTACCTCTAAGTGCAATATATCAGCCATTGCATAACTAAATTTTTTATTGTTTTATTATACGTAATATTTTGAACTATAAGATATTCTGGTCCGTGGAAATAGATGGGGCTTTTGTTTTATTCATTTGTTTGTGCTTTTACATTTCTTGCGAATTGAAGATAAAGTTTAATTTTTAGTTTTTCAAATAAAAGCAATTAATATTGACATAGTTTAATATTGCTAATGTTTCATATTCGTAATCAGCGACGAAAAAACATATAGATACAAAGTTTTATGTTTTCGAACAACTTTTAAAAGTACTCATCCGCCATGTTGGATCAACCATTGCGAAATTTAAAAAACTAACTTTATATTCGTGATCAACGACAAAAAAGACATATGTGACGGGTTTTCTGCTCATGGTGTCGCTTTAAACGCTTGCTCTGTAAAATTAAGAAAATTTTAAAACCAACTTCATATCCGTAATCAACTACCTTCAAAACCCCTAAGTATCAAATTTGAATTAAATCTGTAATTATGACCGCTTTTGGATGGTTTCTGTCCAACGCTTTGCAACCTCACAAGCCAAGCCTTCCCTTTTGTGTCATTATTGCCCCGAACGACATTTTCATCGGGACTGTCCCCTGTGCTTAAGGCAAAACGGGAAGCACAAATGTTGTAAAACTGCTGAGAGACCAAGTTTTACTTTTTCCTAGAATTTAGAGGTTACATCGAGTTGCAAAAACCATTACTCTTTTTTGAAGATCCTGCATGAGAATCAAAAATAAGCAATTTTTCACCGGTTAGAGTATTTGTAAATTGTTCGGGAATAGATGTAAATTTACCAACCTACATTTAAAAATGAATTGTCATATTTGAGAATTAAATAAAAAAACTTTTCAACAGTAATACCTTCTTCAAGGTTTGGTTCTTCAACCATTTATTATTGTTACTGTTTTAGCTTGACGTTCTCTTCCCCACAGTCGATTGCAATCCCGATGCGTTTTATTATTTCGATCTCGTGATTCCCACGTGAAAAGATTACCTGTAATATCCGTGGAATTTTCCGGGAGAGTTAATGTTTTGTAATTCTTTGAGAAAGTTGCATTATTTGACAAAAGATAACCCCAGGAAGTCTCTAAATGATAACCAGGTCAGTATAGGTCACCAATTTTTATCAAATTAAATTCATTGATCAGAAATAGAACACCAGGAAGTCACCTAGTGATGTCCAGATGTTTCTGAAGGGTTTTGGTCAACTTATTGGAGGAAATTAACCACATTGGTCCAAAAGAAAACACTAAGAAGTCACTTGGTGATATCCGGATTTCCAGGTAACTTTTGATCAACTTTTACGGATAAGTTAACCTCATTTGACAAAAGTGGAATTCCAGGAAGTCACCTAGTGATTTCCGGATGTTCAAACTGCTTTTAGTCAAATTCATCGAGAAAATTAACCACAATAGTCAAAAACAGAACACCAGGAGGTCACCTGGTAAAATCTGGATGACCAGGTTAAAAACAACTTTAAAAACAGCCCAGGTCACTGTTGACTAACTTCTACGTGGAATTTAACCATATTTAACAAATACTCCGTGTGGTTGCTCGGTAGAATTTTTACATAAAATTTATAGTAACATAATGAATATAATAATATAATGAATTCAGACTTTACAGGTTAGTATTGTCATTTACTTCTTGGAAGTTAACTCACTCAATAAAAACCGAACACCGATTAATCACCTCGTGATATTCGGAATTGCAGGTCACTTTGGATCAACTTTTTTGGAAGAACTTAACTGCAATTTTATTTTTAGATCACTTTCATGTCACCAAATATTTCATGTTACCCGGGCACACTGATGGCTAATCAAGAAACATCAGACTCTTGTATTTAATTTTCTCGAAGAATTTGACTAAAACCGGTCTGAACATTCGGAAATCACTAGATAACCTCCTGGTGTTCTATTTTTGTCAACTTCCTCGAAGAAGTTGATCAAAAGAGACCTGGACATATGGATATCACCAGGTGACTTCCTGGTGTTCTGTTTTTGACTATTGTAGTTAACTTCACCGCAGAAGTTGATTAAAAGTGACCTGGGCATCTGGACATCACCAGGTGACTTCCTGAAGTTCCACTTTTGTCAAATGAGGTTAACTTCCCCGTAGAAGTTGATCAAAAGTGACCTGCAAATCCGGATATCACCAAGTGACTTCCTAGTTTCTATTCCCATTTGATATATTATGGACATTTCATGGGATTAATAGAAAAAAAATTATTTTAAAAATGTGTTTTTCAAAAATTTGACAAATAGTACGAAGCTGAATGTTAGCTGAATGGGTGAAGTTTTAACTTCGTACTATTTGTCAAATTTTTTAAAAACACAATTTTTAAACATTTTTTTTCTATTAATTCCATGAAATGTCCATAATATATCAAATGGAAATAGAAGAAAGTCAATTGATTCAGAAGAAATCAATTTTAATGCTCTTGTTGAAGCTACTTAATTGTGTTTATTTGATAGTCATATTTTGGTTAAAAAATATTATTATTTAGTATATAATAATATATATTATTAATATATTTAATAATTTCTACTAAACATAACGTTTTATATCAAACTTATTAAGGTTTAGTAATTTTTAATGAGTGTCTCACAACTGGAGACATTTTTTTTTAAAAGCGATGTGCTCCGAAAATGTATCGTAAAATTTCTTGAGTTTATTGAAACACTATACTTTCTTTTAATAAAAGTTGCGTATTTCTATTACCTCTCGAACGGTGAATTTTATTTACAATTTCGTTTACCCGTTTACAATTTACAGGTCAAAAATAAAACCCGTCTCACAACTGAAGACTTTCCCCTGCGCTTTATTTTCATATAGGGGAGGGTAGGCTACATTGAACCGGGTATTTTCTAAAGTCCAAGAACTAATTAAATTTTACAAATTTTGATCAGGTTTTTGTATCAACATTAAGCTGAAGTACTCCTTTAGTTAATATACACGTTACAAACACAAATTATTATGATTAAATAATTAAATTTAATTTTTTTCTAACAAGTTACACTTTTCTTATTTTGAAGAATCTGTGTCTACATTGAACCACCTTTAATAAAAAAAAATACAATTTACTTCAAAAATAATATTTCCACTTACACATTGTAAAAAATATTATTTTTCACTCAAAAAAATAGAAAATTGTTGTTAAAGAGTTATTATTTGTTAATATAGGAGATTAATATATTTTGATGTCAGGTTAGGTAGGTAAAGTGACAGTTTGAGTTTATCTCGTTCACAATTGTGATGAAAGCATGTCTTCTAGTATTTTTCTTACTAATTAGTAGAGCAGACAACTTTACCACTCTTAAAATTGAAAATTCTTTGTTTTTTCGGGTGGTTCAATGATACCGCACTCACTGCATTCACATGACATTCACAACAAAAATGGTTTATGATAAATTTATGTAAGCCTTAAAATTCTTTATCACATCGGAATATTGAAGTTGACACCCTAAGCGACATAAATCACAAGTTTACTAATTTTTAAAACTTCTTATTTCAATAAAAAAAATTCATTATATTTCCACAAAATTTTTTGTTTTGTACGTGAAAAACAGTTTTTTTCGTTTTTCTTTGTAAATAATAAACCTACGTGCTCGAAATTTTTGGACGTAGTCGCTTTCGGTAATACTAATTTATATATGAAATAAGAAAAAATTCCACTCAGTCATTGCTTAGAAAATTAAAATGGTTCACTGTTGACGCTGGTTCAATGTAGCCTACTCTCCCCTAATTTTGATAAAAATCGTCGGGGGGGGGGTGTTTTGAGATATTAATAGTTTAACATTTCAAACAGAATTTTCTCTACGAAATTGGCAGAAATTTAAAATAATAAAGATAGCAATAGAAAGCTCATGAAATTCTCTTTTGAATCAGTGCATAATACATTATAAACAATTAAAGTTTTATATAATAAAAATTATTTGAAAAACTATTTCCTTGCGATTGTTTTTTGTCGGTGGAACGGTTTGAAATGAAATGCCTCATATATATATATATATATATATATATATATATATATATATATATATAAAACGTTCGCCGAACGCCGGTATCATTCTAAAGAGCACATGTCTTGTTCATTAATTTGCAGAAAATTTTCTGACATTTTTTCTCAAAATTTACATTCATATATCTATTGTTCGTCTTTGTGAAAAGTGTTTAGTGTTTATGTATAATAAATAAACTGAAAATTGTAACTTTAAAATCATATATAAAATACATATAAGCGTAGCAATACTTTACGATATTTTATTTCAAAAAGTACTTCCCAATTATTACTTATTCGAGTTTCTACAAACTTCAAAAAAATTGTTTTAATAAGCTGATTTTAGTGATTCACAACATTAAAAATTACTGTAGAATTTTAGTTTAGTGGATAAATTGAAATTAAAAATATGTATATTACAAACATACATTTTTTGTCTACATTCAATTTACTTACTACTAAAATGATGATTTACTTTTGTTTCAACGTAAAGTTGTCATCGATGCTCTGTATCGAAAACTATTTTTTCTTATTTTTAGTGATAAAATTTTTACTGGTTTCACTTCTTCCATTCATCTAGAAAGTAAAAAAAGTTTAAAGGTTACTTCATAACTTTAATCCTTATGAAACATTGTGTATTTTTCTGGTTTCGTAAAAAAAATATTTTTTATTCTGAACTTCGACGGCAACTTCAGTGACCTAACTGTAAATTATGTAAGGCTGTAATACATTAATTGTGTGAGCTCAAGAATTTTTTTTATCTACAATTAAATTTTTTATTGTTACTTAATTATCAACGGCAAAGGATGAAGTAGAGGATTTTAATTTTAATTTCGCTATAGTTCAATTTGAGGATCAGACGGTAAAAGCGATTAGAATAGAATGGGCAGCAATCGACTCTGAAGGCAACATTTCAGAATCGTGTTTCCCTCCAATCAAAAACTAAGGGTTCTTAAGGGACATTCTGAAAAATGACCCATATCCGGATGAAACATGGACTATTAAGGGAAAACTATGGCCCGTTATAATTTCAATATAAATGATAATTTTAACAAATTTTATCTAGTACAATAGAAGATATTAATTTTTCACCCTACTAATGTTATTTTGAAATTGTTAGAAACTTTAGAAGAAGCTCAAGAACAGCTTGTATTTTACACTTGTTTAACTGATGTGGAAACTGACAATGAAAAGAACAAAGAGAAATTGAAAAAAATAAGGGCTAGGTGAGCTATGAAACGAATGACATCCAGTGATTCAGAACAAGAAGAAAAATGTACAAATAACAATGTGCAGAATTTTTAGGAATCTAAATGTTCACAAAAATCGATAAAACAACTGAAAATGCCTACATCCATTAAGCAAGAACACAACAATCGACTTGAATTAAAATATTGTCTACCGATAGATATCACTGGTCGACAAAAAGTTACTTTTTCTCTAATTCAAAGATCAGACAATGATATTCTTATAGGATTTTCATCGCTGAACACGAAAATAACCTCTAAAAGTGCCCATCACGTCGAGATTTTTCAAAAAATGGACTCAAAGTTTCAGAAAACCCTGTTTTTTGTTTTTTTGATAACGTGTGTATGCCGACGTGCTAGAAGTCTCAAATCTAAAAAGTTCTGAATCAGTCAAAAATTTTTATTTTCATCGCTGAACACGAAAATAACCTCTAAAAGTGCCCATCACGTCGAGATTTTTCAAAAAATGGACTCAAAGTTTCAGAAAACCCTGTTTTTTGTTTTTTTGATAACGTGTGTATGCCGACGTGCTAGAAGTCTCAAATCTAAAAAGTTCTGAATCAGTCAAAAATTTTTATATAGCACTACTTTTTCATGTGCGCACACGCTCTACTTGTACTCATAGATTGTTCTATTGTTATTTATCATTTATGGGTTCGCTAATTAAGGGGCACACCTAGTGTGAGTGACTGAAAAAACTGGTGATTTTCAGGAATTTTTTTTAGGGAAATTATTGCATCTAATTTTTTTTAAGTTTTGTACATGTATATTTGTATAAATAGTGAACATTTTGTAATTTTTTCAAATAAAAATATCTTTTCTTAAAGAGTTCTTCGCTATCTCCTGAATATCCAAAAAAAAGTTCTCCCACTGCTGCAGTGATTACTAATAACTCTTTAAAAAAAGATATTTTTGTTTAAAAAAATTACAAAATGTTCACTATGTATACAAATATACATGTACAAAACTTAAAAAAAATTAGATGCAATAATTTCCCTGAAAAAAATTCCTGAAAATCACCGTTTTTTTCAGTCACTCACACTTGGTGTGCCCCTTAATACAAATTTTGTAACTACTATTTTGAAATTTTTAATTTTGACATATGATTTGTAATCATCGACCTCGAAAACCCCCAAATACCAAGTTTTTGTCAAATCCATCAATTTTTAAAATTTATATGTCCGCCATTTTGAATTGTTTAACAACGACCTAACATTCAATCAGCAACAATAACAATAGATAGCGCAAATAAAATTAATGAGTAAAAGTGCTATAGTGTACCGTTCTATGAGTACAAGAAGAGCGAGCGCGCACATGAAAAAGTAGTGCTATATGAAAATATTTGACTGATTCAGAACTTTTTAGATTTGATTCTTATAGTTCACAGTTCAAGCTTTAATTTAAGCCTAATTAGAGACTTCTAGCACGTCAGCATTATTCTCTTTGAGTCCATTTTTCTCAAAATCTTGACGTGGTGGGCACTTTTGGAGGTCATATTCGTGTTCAGCGATGAAAATCCTATAAGAATAACATTGTCCGCTCTTTGAATCAGAGAAAAAGTAACTTTTTGTCGGCCAGTGTTATTTGTAAATTCGTGAAAAGATGCTGGCTTTAAGCACTGTGTATTTCAAAAAGAAATTTTATTTCTAATTAATAATATCCTTTGAAAAGCAGAAAAAATTTTTTCTCAAATCAAAAATTTCATATTATACGAGAGTAAAAAAAGAGAAACAATTATCAAGCGTTTAAACAAAATTCTTGCTTAATTTAAACGCAGTTTTATTTAATGAAAAAAACAAATAAATCAAGAAATGAAGATTTTCTCATTAACTTTTTTTTTGCTAAAAAATTTAACAATCTGTGTAAAAAATTAAAATTGCATTTTAATATGTAAAACTTTTTAAATATCTTTTTAATAATAAATAAAAAACATACAATACTAGTTAACATTATTATTAGAATTTAATAAGATTCTTTTCTATTGATTGTCAGGATAAAACTTTTTGAGTTACCACAACCTTTACCAGTAAGCATACCACAAGTTTTACGCGTAACTTTACCATGATTGTTAGTTGTAACCTTAAATGTTTTACGCGTAACCTTACCATGATTGTCAGTTGTAAAATTACTATGGGTCTTACGTGTAAGCTTATAGTAAGGCGGAAATTTTCAAAGCATTTCATGTTTACTGCTGGTTTACGAGGTAGCGTTTTCAAACTTTACAGATGTCCGCAGATGTAACCTTACCTCAAAACATGGTGCTATGTGGGTATTAAAGTAACAGCCGAATTTTGTTTGAAAAAAAACTTATTTGATATTTTAAACATAACAAATCCCGAGAAATGACTTTAATTAGATTTACCATATTATGAGGTAAAAGAATGTCATATTGCTAAAATATTTTAAAGTATATATTAAAAAAGTACAATTATTGAATTAAGAAATATTTCTTTTCGTACAAATTACTTCAATTCTTAAGTTGGCATTAAAGGCTAGGTACGACTAGTATTTGATGAGAATTTAAGAAGAGAACAATGTTTTACAAAGAGGTCTACGACAGGATTGAGAATTCCTATTCATTCAAGTTTAGGTTTGTCAAAAATTTTACTGAAACAACATGGATTTCCATATATCTTGACTGGACGTATAAATCAAGATCCTTTAAAGGTATAACGATTTTCAAGTTAATATTTTGTTATTTAATATAATTTAATTTTTGATTAGACAAATAATCAATCAAATATTTTTTCTAATTCAATTGTTAATCACCATTTCATTTAAATTAATTTATTCACTTTTAGATACGATTAAACATGAAATAAAATTATTATCTAATATAGGGTCATTTGGTGTAAATGTAAATAGTAGATGTTTTAGATAAATTTACAAATTTAAAAATAAGTACGACGTCAATATTTTTACCTCAGCTCACCTACAAGATGTTCTGAGTATTGCCAATATATTATTTTGACAATTGGCAATGCCACAGTGTAAGTTATCTTTTAATGCAAAAAAGATTGAAAATCAAAATTAATAAAAATTGACTTTGATTTTTGATTTTCGTCAATTTAGTTATTAAATAATTAAGTGTTTACATTTACCCTAAGAATTTGAAAACTCGGGGTACATGTAAACAGAACTTCAACTACATTTTTTGCTTAGCATATAGAAAAACGGTTGTTCACGATTGTTAAATAAAACTCAGGTACGTCAGATTTCAGTAAAGATCAATTTTTAAAAATATGTTTAGGTTCGTCCGCCATAATGGATCCGCCATCTTAAAAATTTTTAATTTAATCAATTTTTAACAATATTTTATGCTTGACAGCAAGATTGGATCCACCATTTTTAAATTAAAAAATTCGATTTTAGATTCTTGTTCAGTAACCATAAAAACTTCTTTTTACCAAGTTGAAAGAAAATCTATTAAAATTTGTTGAAGTTATTCAAGTTTTTACATTACTAATTTTGTAATGGTTGATCGTTTATTTTATATGATACATTATCAGTCAACTGGTTGATTTACTATACATCTACAAAGAATTTTTTTTCAGTTTTTTCCATCCTTTAAAACAGTAGTATACTTGAAATAACTTCTTTTTCAAACCTCGCTTAACTACAGTGGTGTTTACATTTACCCAGAATTTTAGGAAATTTTTTAAATCTCGGAGTTAATGTGAACGTCAGTTTTAGACGATTCAGGTTCATCAATATTTTTTGCACCCCAAACAATTTTTCTAGGGAAGTAAAGTAATAAATTCATATAAAAAAATCCGGCAATTTTACGTTTTAACAAAAAAACTAATGGTTTTGGTGAAACATAGATATTCCGTTTACATTTACCTCAAATGACCTTATTACAAAATATAAGGAAATTTATTAATACACATAAAAATATATTACTTAATTCAGTATTTTATAAAAATTTATTTTTTTCAAACCATTGAGTCATTAACGAGTTTAAATTCTTAATATATTTCGTGATATTAAAACATTATATAATTGTGTCTCCCTAATTATTTTCTCTACTTTTTAGGTTTTTTAAGTTAATTTCATAGATGCTGTGATTTTTTCATTGCTAAAATTTAAAATGGATAAATTTATATACTGATAAAACTTTTAGTGATGCATTTCGATTTTTTACACAAAAAAGGTAGAAAGAAAAAAAAATTTTTATGAGATTCTTGAAGTTGAAAGAGTTTTTTAAAATTCTTGTTCTTTTTTTGTACAAATGATCATCCATACATACCTACATTTACGTTTGACTGTCTTTCCAGCAAAGTTTAAATTTGGACAGATGGGACCGTATCCACGCACTCACAATGAAAACCCTTTTATTCTGGCCACGACCAACTTGTTTACTCCTACTTGTTTAATATTGGAAACATGAGTCTTCTCTCATTGTGGTTACCCCAAACGGGTCCTTAGTGACAATGGTATCCAATTTACCGATCACGTCTTCGATAAAGCAGGGCAACGTTGTAACTGCAAACTATGGACTACACCTGCCCATCACCCAAGAGAATGCATGGACCAAGCGCATTCCTAACAAGCAAAATATCAAAAACGATATGCAACAGCATAAGTCGAGAGCCGCGTTTCGTTCGCAATGATTGGGTTTATGCCTCTCAACATAGATTATCCATCAAACATTGGCGAATGCAACATCAACAAGCCAGCACGGATGGTGAAGAAGACGCGTGAATTATAAAGACAATCGTCCCTATATGCTAAAGAAAAAGTATTCATATAGTAAGCTTAAACATATAATAAACATGTTGCAAAGATTTATCCAGGAGAAGGTAGAATTGTTACACGATTGGTCGGACGAGTTTTCCCAAATTTGCGCCGAGGCATAAATCTGTAAATTTTCCTTTTACAATTAATTCTTCTTGGTAATTTAAATTCAATTTTCCATAGTTTGGCGAAAGTAGTAAATATTCAACTAACAATAATAATTTCTATATTGGTGAGGAATATTATTCGTATGTTGGAATAATATTCATTACTTTAGATCTTCGAATTCTAATATTGATTGTAATTTCGTTTCTAACTTTTTTGTGTAATTGTTATTCTTTTTTGCTTCCTCGTGAGGAAGCTTTGTAGTCGTTTAATTTACAAAATTTTTAAAAATCCTTTTAACAAATTTTCTTCTATATGGGACTATGTTATATAAGACCCTGAACAATTGTCCGGATGTATGTATGTGTGTGTGTATGTGTGTGTGTGTGTGTGTGTGTGTGTGTGAATCCCGATTTTTGTAAACACGATAACTCGAAGAGGTTTTAACGAATTTGGCTAAAATTTACCAGGTATATTTATCATAAAAATATCTCGAACTGGATTGATAGACTTCAAAAAATTCTCAGAAAAAAATTTTTTTTTGACTTTTTTCTAAAAAAAATTTTTTTCAAAAATTTTTTTTTAAGTTGGTTATTGAAGTTAATATATAATAAAATCTTATTCTTTGCATCAAGACGAATCGATTGGTATATAAAAAGAATAAATTGTATGAGAATTTATAGAGTTAATCACAATTAAAGCTGAAAAATTCGCATTTTTCTCAAAAAATGAGTTCTTTCCGCAAAATTATGTTGCTGTATAAAAAAATCTTACTCACTTATTTCTAAAATTTTATTCTTTGCATCAAGACGGATCGATTGGTATATATAAAGTATATATTGTATTTAAATTTATAAAATTAAAACCAATTACAGACACAAAATTTGCATTTTTAATAAAAATTCATTTTTTCTTAAGAATCATGTTGCTGTACAATAAAATGTTATTATTTATTGAAAAATAAATCTAAAATCTTATTCCTTGCATCAAGACGAATTGATTGATGTATGTAAAATATATATTCTATTGAAAATTGTATAATGAATTACAATTAAAGATGAAAAATTCATTTTTTTATTAAAAATTTTATTTTGTTCATTTAGGAATAAAACAAATTTTATAAATATTTTTTTGATTTTATAAATATTAGATCGTATTAGAAATTACTTAAAAATTAAATATACTTAATATACTTAATTATAATTATAATAAATATAACAAATTTTTAAAATTAATTTTTAATTAGATTTGAAGACAACAACATGGAAAATATGTCAATACGTGATAATAAGTTAGTGCTTCCTCCACGAGGAAGCAAATTTTTTTGCTGATCGTATAGAGGAAGCAAAATGTTCATGTAATGAACATCTGGATTTACAACTTGTTTCTCTTTAACAGACATTTTGTAACTAAAAGAGAAGAAAATTTATTTAGCTATTAGATTAGAGATTATTAATTTTTTTTAATTAAAAATTTTCAAAAATTAATTTTATATGCTTTAAATTATAATTCTTTTCTCACTTTTTTATTATGAATAAAATATGTAATTGAAACTGACTAACCTATATATGCATAAAGATTGTTTTTTGTTTTAATGTATATGAATTTTAATAAAATAATTATGAAGAAAAATGTACATATATATAGTTTAAGAATTTTATTAGTTTTAATAAAATTAAAGCGAAATGTTAAAAATTATCCTGTAAAAGCTTTTACTTTTTTAATTTGTTTTTTGAACTCGTATAAACAACGAGAAGAGAAAAATATAATAAATTTAAAAATATTTTCCAAATGTCTTTTATTTTATATTATATTTATTTTACTATTTTAAATTATAGAAAAAAGTTTTTTATTTTATTAACTGAAGTTCATTTATTAAAAAAAAAATTAACGTAAACAATTGAGAAGATAATTTAAAACATTCAAATGTAGCTTTATTATAAAACGAAATTCATTCTCTGCTTACGTCTTCCTTACCAACCCTAAATGCGGTTGCAATAAGGGATAGAACACTGTTTTCATTTAAACATTATTTCACAACAATTTTTTTATGAAAGCATAATTTGAAAATAATTTTGTGTTAGATGCCATTAATATTGAATGTCTGATAAATGAGGCATTAAAACTGATAAAAAATTTCACGGACTGCATTATATTTCATAAATTGTGTGTGGTAATGTTACTGAAGCATTGTCATTGATTGCAAAACTTGTCCAGACACTAAAAAGCTGTCCAAGCATTTGGTAAAAGTTGTCAAAATAACAATTCATCAAGTGCAATTTAGTAAAATACAATTTAAAGAAACATGAATCCTGAAGCCCGGATCAATCAAACTAAAATACTCACAAGTTAGTCAATTTTGCTCCAATTGACTTTAAATTTTAACACAATATTTTGGAGATATTATAAATTTGTAAAAAACATTTGGAAAATTTAACATTGCAAAATAGAAGAAAAATTTAAAGCACACTGATATCTTTGTAGAGATAGATGCTTCGTTTGTTGCTCTCTTCATCTGAACTAGTAAGTTTCTACTGATGAAATTTTGCGAATTCGTTTATCAATTTGAATTACTAACAGTTTTTACTAATTTTCAGTTTGCTAATTGCTAACAGAAAACAAGTTATTCAAATAGCCATTTACCAATTTTTTTGACTAATGGCTTTTTTATTATTTACAAATTAGAAACCCAACTCACTATTGAATTAGTAGTTTTCTACTAGAAATTAGCAAAAAATAATAAAGATAAGTATACACTGTTACTTAGTAACAAAAATTGGTAAACGAATCCGCACTATTTGTAACAGCAGCGCTCTCTATTATAAGGGATAGTAGTTAACCGAAAAAAATGAGCATCTTTCCTTTTCGAAAAACCCCTAGAAATAAAGATCCGCTAACTACTATCCTTTTTAACAAATCGTAGTTCAGTGTAGTTATAGTGATTTTTATGATTATTATCTATGGAGTGCGTCTAGGCGTCTTCCAATACGGTTGAACCTTGTAGTTCACTATGGTCGAGAGCTCAAATCTCGAAAGTTTCAATCGTCCAGGAAATTCTGAGAATGTAATATTAATTCTTATTCTTTTATTTACATTCAACTTAAACAACATATGGAACCCTATTAATATAATATTCATTAACTTTAACTCTATTATATTTTTGTTGATAGGTCGCATTTTAGTCATTTCGGTAGATCGTACTGCAGGCGGGCTATGTTAATCTGATTTTTTTATGGTAATCTGGCTATGTTGACAGCAATGGTGTATACATTCAGATCATTATGGAAAAAGTATTATTGGAATTTTTTAAATCACAAAAAAACAATGATTCTCATGCCATAAGGTCATAGTGGCTACTGACATTTTTCTTTTACTCCAAAATTATTTTATAAACTGATCAAATTCCAACGATGAGCCTCATTCGTTTTTATCTTGAGGAATTTTTTTTTACTTGATTGACTCTTTCTACTGTGGATTTTCTGTATACATTTTACCTTTTTTGACTGCTACTTGTTATGGATTTGGAGGTCATTTCAGATGACTAATCTCTCCAGAACCTGGTGTACCATCCTCGAGAGTTCCAGACTGATTTAAAAAAACAAATGCTATTAATGGACGGCACATATGCATAATGCCCATGTACAAGGTACGTTTTCGCTTTTTATTCTACCTTTTCAGAATAATAGTTCTGTGAACTGTCTGCTGTCTCTTACGAGAATCTTTTTTCATGCTGCATTTGGATCGTTTTTGAGAGAATTCTAAGTCAACATGACATTCATGGACCTGCCAATGCAGAAACACTACTGAGAGAGAGAATAGGGTTGAACATACTATTTACTTGCCGTATTTTTTCTAGAGACCGATTAGCTGCCTATGGGGTCTTCCTGATTTACATCTGCATAATCGTTTATCAGTTGTAAGTCTCCGAACGAAAGTTTTTTTATGAAAGATTTTTTTTTAAATATTTTTTTCAAAAACATTTTTTTACACAAAATTTTTTTATTCTAAATCTTATTTTTTCATTTTTTTGAGAAATTTTTTTTAAGTTCGGGATGAAAAAAAATTTTGTTTTATTATCTGTTTGAATAACAATTTTTGTGTTTCTTTTTTTATCGCACATCGACAAAACAATAATATTAATAATTAAATTCGCATTTCTCAACGTAAAATTTTTGAAAAATTAAAAATCTTATTTTGATTTATTACATTTTCTTGCAATCACGCGAAAGTATAATTATTAGTCAATTGTAGAAAGGTTAATTGTCATTTAAACTTTCTAATTTATTGGATTATTTATGTCTAAAAGATCTTATTAAGATTTTCAAAATATTTTATAATTAATTTTAAAAATTGATTTAAATTTTACATTTTTGAAAATGAGGATAGTTTTAACAATCCTTGTTTTCGTCGATAATATAATATTGTTTTGCGCAGGTTATTTTTGCATATGTCTGTATGTAGCGTTATCTTGTTTATACAGCGTAATTCGTAATTTATTTGTATAATATAAAAAACTTTTTTATTTTATATTAATATTTTTAAAATATTTTTTTACGAATGTTAATTCTCTAATTTCGTATAAATTTTATTTCGTATAAATTTCTTGATTAAACATTTTTAATAACGATTGCGGACAGTCAAGTGATTATTTTAAGATTCAAATTATTTTTAAAAAATTTCACATTGATTTATTAGTTTTCTCGGAGTACTTAATAAATAAACAATTTTTATTGAACAACTTACAATGACAGACCAAAAGAAAAATAAGTCGTCTACTTTTTTGGCAATGGGTAATCTTGGAGAAAATAATAATATTTTTCAGTTTCGAAATTCGCCAAATGCCGTTGATACTCCTGGAGGTAGAGAACGTATTGATGATGTGTGAAATGTTAGACTTTCAACTTTTTCCGATCTGACCCAAAGCTATGGTCTGTCCATGCCGAGTTAATTTTCAATTGAAACCGCGTTAGAGATGAACTCCAGAGGACTGGCGTTGTTTTTTCGATTTTGGACTACGTGATCGCTCAGACTATTAGCGTTTTGCTAACCGTGGTCCCTCCACACCTGCACTTTATACCGCTATTAAGGAAAGAGTAATAACTAATTTTTCAGTTTCTCTCGAGAAAGAACTTCGTACAATTCTTCGGGGAGAGATTTTTGCAGATGGAAAACTATCTTTGATCCTCAGTAAGATTCGGTATTTAAATTTCGGTCGGTGTTTCGAGGAAATTATTAAATCCGTCTTTGTGGAACAACTTGCGAAAAATTGTAGAGTGGTTTCGTCACTTTCGGAAATTAAAAATATTTCAGGTCGGACGAAAATTGCTGATAAAATAATGGCGAATATTTCGCCAATTAATAATTCGTTTAATGCTGTTATGATGGATAACGAAATTTTAAATAGAATTGGAATTCTTACTAAAAAAATCGTTCTGTTATTCCCACGAAAAATCAAGGGATAATAAACGTAACAATGATCAATGTTATTATCATTTCAAATTTGGGGGAAATGCCGATTTTTGTAAACAATTCTTGCTCGCATAAAATGACATTAGATTCGAAACAAAAAATAAAATCTGATTCGGGAATCAGGAGGTCAGAAATAAAATTTCTTATTCATACAGGACCAGACATATACCCATAAACACATACGGTGAATGTCCTCTTTTTTGAATTTTTGGTTTAAACGCTCCATAATATTGAACTTCTATGTAGTATCAGTGTCCTATGCAATTATAGGGGTGTATTGATTCTGTTTGTATTGATTTTTTTAACGGTGTTAGTACGGTTAATAAGTCGATGTCAGTCTCGGATATTTCTGCCGATTTTCGCAGAATTACTGGTTTAAAACAAAGTCCTGATGCTTAATCGCAACACGCGGTGTTTATCATCAGATTGAAACCACATGTTTCCCCGTTTCTGAGCGTCCTCGGCGACTAATTTCCGATAAGTTAGAGATTGTTAAAAAACAGTTTAAGACTTGGATGGATAAAGAAAAGTGTAGACTAGCACAAACTACTTGGGCATCGCACTTCATCTGGAAACTAAAAACCAACGTATAGACGAATTCTGTCTTCGACTCAATCTCGAGAAATGCTCCTGTGGAGTTACGGAATTGGAGTTTTTGGGGCATATTGATAATGAGAGGGATATCGGTCCAACTGATTATACAGTCAAAGAAATCGTGAATTATAAGAAGCCAGAAAGGGTGGCAGAAATGAGACGTTTTTTAGGATTGGTAAATTTTTATCGTCGTCTTTCGCGTGCAGCTGAAGCCCAACGCCCACTAAATGGTTATTTGAGTATGTAATTCGAAAAAGAATGATCGAACGAGAATCGATTGGTCACCGGAGACCGATAAAGCTTTTAAAAAGATTTGCAACAAAATTTTTTTTGCATTAGTATAATCCTGCTCAGCTTAAATATAGTACATATGACCGAAAGTTGACTGCAGTATATTACTTTAAGGTTACCACCTTAAATGTGTTTGTAGTAACTGACCACAAACAAATTGATATATTGCGTACATTTCGCAATACACCACGAATTTCGAGTATCTTCCCAGAAAAGAAAACGTTGTTGCAGACTCGTTGTCTCGCGTGAATACCTTTATTTTAGCGTCAGAAATTAGTTTGATCGAAATGCCTGCGGCACAGAAAGATAATATAATTAAATATTTAAATATATCTATATAGGAAAATCTCACGAAATGGGACCGACATTTTTATATCATTTAGCCAACTGCCTAGGCAGTTTGCATACTGCCCAAGATGTTTCAGGCAATTAGAAATTTCTTATTTACATTATTCAAAAATGGAAAAAAGAGGAAGGCATTCCAAATACGGTAATAACTATGATTTAAAGGAATAATTGTAATTCATGAAAATTTACTATAGACGTGTACAAAATAAACAAATATAACTAGTTATTGAAAAGAATATTGTTTTTTTAATCATATAAATAAGATTTTAAGACCTAAATATCTTAATTATCAAACCTCAAGTTTGAAAATAATTTCTGTACAGAATATATTAAATATTATTTTAGTTTCCAATAGTCGTTGAAAGATTTCAGCTGCGTTTTGAATTGTCTCTTTTTTATTAAGTGAAATATTAAAGTTTTAAAAATGGAAGAAAATTCAGTTAATAAATCTGAGTTTGAAGAAAAGTTAAAATTGGTTCATAAAAACCAACGCGGTAGCAGAGTGATGTGGGATAGAAAACGAGTAGGTAATGTAAAAAAAGTTTTACAGCAAAATATGAGCAACTGTGAAAACCTAACAGCTTTTTATCAATATTCGAAAACATACGAACTTATGAAAGTTTCCGATCATTTCGTTTACGTTTGTGCAATGGAAGATTATTATTCAAAATTATTAGAAGCTCATATTCAAACTGGTCACGGTGGTCGTGATAAAATGTTATATTTTTTAAAAAATAAGTACAATATTCCAAGATCTGCTTGTGAACTGTTATTAACTTGTTGTCTAACATGTGATCAAAAAAAGACAGTTCAAAGAAAAAAGGTTGTGGTGAAGCCTATAATTTCGAATGAATTTACTACTCGTGGTCAAATTGATTTAATTGATTTCCAATCATGCCCTGATGGGGAGTATAAGTGGCTAGTAAACTATGAAGACCATGCAACAAAATTCCTGCATTTGCGTCCATTAACGACGAAACACGCTGCAAATGTTGCAGAAGAACTGACAAAAATTTTTTTACTTTTGGTGCTCCGAGCATTTTATAGTCTGACAACGGGAAAGAATTTGTTGCTTCTATTATTGAAAAACTAGTTGCTACTTGGCCAAATTGCAAAATAGTACACGGACGTCCACGACATCCTCAAAGTCAGGTGAGGAAATATAACTTGTCATTTTTTTAAATTTTATAACAAATTAAGAAAAAATTGATTTCCATCTTCAAATTGTTTTGAATATGATTAAATTTTTTCAAAGAATTTTACTATTTATTATTATTTATTTTATTATTTATTATATTATTTTTATTATTTATTTTTATTTTTTTTATTTATTTATTTACTATTTATTTTATTATTTTTTTACTATTCACTATTATTGAATTATATACGTTCGTGAAATTGTATTAGATATAATAACTTCAATTTCATACATTTATTTTCTTCTTTGCAGTGTCAAAAAAACTCTTCTAAGCACAGAGTAATTAATAGAACACCTTATGAAGCTTTATTTGAGCCAAGTAAATTTGATTTACATAATATTGGATTACCAGGAGATGTGATGAAAAATTTGCGATCTGAAGAAGACTTGGAAGCTGTACTTTCACAAATAGATCAATCTAAAGAGAAAGATGTAAGGAATTTTTCAAATAAAATTGTCGCATGTATTATTCAATAATAATAAATAATACAATATGTCAATTTCTTTTTAGTCAACGGGAAGAACATTTTCTCCCTTCTCATATTTCAACGGAAGAGGAATTATATACGTTTTGTGAGATGGTACTGCAAAACAGTGACGTTATTCGTTGTGAGAAATGCAATATTAAAATGCACGATAAATGTGGAGAGTTAGATTTGTCTACTGAAGATAACATAATTTGTCCATTGTGTGCCTGAGGAAATCAATTACTCAGCATTCAAAACGAGTGTGTCAAGAGGCAAAAAGAAGAAGCTGCAAAAATGGTTTCAATATCAGAGCAAGCTTTTCCACCACTGACTATTGGAGACAGCATTTCACTTTCAGTTCCAAATGTTGATCGAGGACCATTAGATTGTAGTAGTATTTTAGGCATAATGACTGCCATTAAAAATGGTGTCTATAAAATTGGAACACAAGACGGACTAGTAAATGGATGGTTCCCTCGGTCCAACATACAGATAACTGGAACTGAAGCGATAAGTTTCAATACTGTTCCTTGAGACAATTGCATTTCTTTAAGAGAAGCTGCATCTATACAATCAGTCAGTGGTGGTCAAGGTGTCAGATAATGCAATTGTAAGCCGGCAAAAAATCAATGCAAAATAAATCGTTGTTCTTGCTTTAAAGCAAAAATGTTGTGTGGATCTATGTGTCACAAAACAGCAAACTGTTTTAACAAATAATTTTTTCTTCTTTCCTTTTTTGAATAATGTGAATAATAAATAAAACTATTTTTTGAAACTTTTATTGCAGACTGTGGTATTTATTATACATTTATAATTGCCTGAAACGTCTTGGGCAGCATGCAAACTGTCTAGGCAGTTGGCTAAATGACTAATTGAATCTATTTTAAGCCAGTCATTCTGTTAACTGCCCGCGGTTGGCCAAGTGCCTACGCAGTTTGCCTACTGACGGATTAGGCTATGTGCCTACGATATATATATATATATATATATATATATATATATATACAGTCAACTCTCGATAAGACAAACTTGAAGGGAGACCGAAAAAACTTTGAGTTATCGAAAAGTTTGAGTTATCGAATGTTCATAATTTTAGGGTCTTTCGTGAATAAATAGTATCATTTTTTTAATTGTATACAAATTGTATTTAATATCTTTTAATATCTAAATTTTATATCTTTATGTCAGATTTAAAGTTACACATTTTTAAAAAAGTAACTAGTCAAAGTTGTTTGCTTCGTCTTATGTAAAGATTCTTTCTCTATAAAATTTTCAAGCGTATATAGAGCCGAAAAACCCTCATCGGGGACATTACATTGTACATGCGCATATTTTCGAAGCTTTGATAAGTAATTAGATGCTTGCATTGTCGATATAGGTATTTCCACATTATCATTTACTTCATCTTCTTCTTCATCGCTTGACTCCACTTTTTCATCTTGAATTTGACTAGCATTGATGATGTCAATTTGAGAAGGGTAATCCGTTGTTACAATTTTAGAATCTACGTTGACATAATCCTCAAAGCTTAAATCACGAATATCTGGAATATGCTGCTTATACTTTATCCATTCAATTGGAATAGTATCTGGCACATTTTCCTCTTCTTCGATATTTGTATTGTCTACTGTAAATTCTGTAAAATAAGATTAAAATTGTAAGCTTCTGTGAGATAAGATTATTAATGAAAATAAGAGTGTGAGATTAAACAAAGTCTGAAATTTTAATTTAGCTTACCATTTTTGAATCCTGCATGACTGAAACAATTAGCAATTGTAAGTTGTGAGACAGCTCTCCAGGACTTATCCAACATTTCTATACCTTCTAACAAAGTAATAGATGTCATTTCTTCATTCGACTCCATTCGTTTCAAATTCTTTTGCATAAAAAATTTTCGGTAATGATGCTTTACATTTTTAATTATGCCTTGATCCATTGGCTGCAATTTTGACGTCGTATTGGGAGGTAAAAAAACAACTTTAATTGCTTGTAGATCATGTGAAAGAATTTTTGGATGTGCAGGGCAATTATCTACGAACAACAGTACTTTTCTTTTTTGTCGGGAGAACTTTATGTCTAAGCCATACAGCCAATCCTCGTAAATGGAAGAATTCATCCAGGATTTTTTATTAAATTTGTAAGTAACTGGTAACGATTGTACATTTCTCTTTTTGAAACATCTTGGTTGTTTACATTTGCCAATCACAATTGGCTTTAATTTTTCTGTACCATCCATATTAGCACCGATTAAAACAGTTATTCGTTGTTTACTTTTTTTTCCTCCGTGACACGAATCGCCTTTGAAAGTCAAGGTTCTGTCTGGTGTACATTGGAAAAATAGTCCAAATTCATCGGCATTAAAAATGTTTTTTGGATGATATCCTTTTAATAGACCTAACAAAACATTTTTCCTATACTGTTCACAGTTCACTTCAGACACAGCTGCACTTTCACCTGAGATAATTTTTTCAACGATTCCGTTTCTCTTTTTAAAATTTGTCAACCAGCCATCACTACCTTGAAAACTCAAACCCAATTTCGTTGCCATTTCCTTAGCTTTTTCTTGAATTATTGGCCCTGATATTTCTAGATGACAGTCCCTTGCTTGTTTTACCCACTCTGTCATACTTTTTTCCAATGTAGGAAATGAAGAAAATTTTATTCTCTTTCTATGAGGCGAAAGAATTCCTTCTGCAGCTGCTTGTGCAATTTTGTCTTCATTTTTTAAAATCGTAGATAAAGTACAGGCCGGTATTCCAAAATCATAAGCAATGTCTTTTTTGCGCTTTGCACCCGTTTTAACTGCTTCAATAATTTTTAATTTATCGGAAACACTGAGAGTTTTTAATTTTCTTTTATTTTCCATAGTGCAAAATTACTTATTAACATCAGCTAGAGTGACAATATACTGGCTATACGTTGTGGAAAATCGTCAGATTAGAGAAAAATACAGATAATGAATAAATTGAATGACTATAAAGCGTGACTCATGTGAAAGTGTTTATTTACTTATAGTATGAATAACAGAAATTTGACTTATCGAGAGGTAATCCGACAATCGGGACCCAAGAAATACTTTGACTTATCGAAAAGTTTGAGTTATCAAAATTTAAGTTATCGAATAAAATTAACACGCAATGCCTATAAGGAATAATCGGGACCCAAGAATTACTTTGACTTATCGAAAAATTTGAGTTATCGCGCTTTGTCTTATCGAGAGTTGACTGTATATATATATATATATATATCAGTTAAAAGGGACCTACGATCCGAAAAAATCGATTTTTACTTTTCTATTTATTCTTACAGTAAATAAGCCGCTCTTTCCAAAGCAATAAACCACAGCTTTCTAGCTGCATTAGTTTTCTCACAATTTCACTTCAAATTTAGGTAGTTTGACAAAAAACAGTGCAAAAAATCTAACTTGGTAAACTTCGAAGTCGTTTTTCTCGAAATCTTTTTTTCGGGTCGTAGGTCCCTTTTAACTGTCCGTGTCATATATATATATATATATATATATATATATATATATATATATATATATATATATATATATATATATATATATATATATATATATATATATATATATATATAATGAAATTAAAACATTAAATGTTTTATAATTAATAAGTATAATAATAATGATTACTCATGTCGAAAGCGGAAAAATTAGTTAAATGGGAAGCTCATTTTAAGGAAACACAAAAGAAATTTGAGGCTAAGAACCATGAATTAGAAAATTCAAAAATGGCGACTGTGAAATTAGAGGCTCTACAGAAACGTCTGTTAAGGGAAAATGATCTTACATTCATCAAGGCCGTAGAAATAGCGTCGGCCTTCGAATTGGCATCCAAAGGGGCTGCTGGCATTAATGAATCGTCAAAAAGGATGGAAGACTCGAGGAATTAAAAGTTTTACAGCCCGTCGAACATGCAGATTGGGGAACACCGATTGTTACAATTTTAAAAAATAATAGTGAAGTTAGAATCTGCGGGGATTATAAAATCACGGTTAAGGGGCTGTTCAAAAAATACGTTACGTTATTTTTCGGAAATTTGGACCCCCCCTCCCCACACGTAACTCAATGTTATATACATTAGCGCCATTTTTTCTCCTTACCGTAACAAATTGCTTGACCCCCCTCCCCCCAAAACGCATTACGTATTTTTTGAACGGCCCTTAGTCCTTGTTTAAAGATTAATAAATATCCGATTCCGCGTACGCAAGATTTGCTTGCAAAACTTAGTCAGGGAGTTGTGTTTACGAAGCTGGATTTAACATTTGCGTATTTACAGGTCGAATTGAATGAGTCATCGCGATCTCTCACAACTATCTCGACTCATAAGGGTTTATTCGAATACAATAGATTAAATTTTGGAATAGCTTCGGCCCCTGGACTTTTTCAACGCGAAATGGAAAAACTCTTATCAAATATTGAAGAAGTTATCGGATTTTTTGATGATTTCATTATTATGGGTAAAACTCGTGAAGAACATGATAATCGACTAAGGGAAGTTTTAAGACGTTTAAGGGCTTCAGGACTAAAATTAAGGAAAGATAAATGTAGTTTTGCTAAAGAAAATGTTACATTTTTGGGATATGAGATTGGAAAGAGTGGAATAAGCATTTCTAGGGACAAGGTCAATGCTATTTTGAAGATTAAAGATCCAATCAATTTTTAAATAATTACAATCTTTCATTGGTATGATGAATTATTATTCTAAATTCATTCAAAATTTTGCAAGTTTAATGTATCCACTGTACCAATTATTAGAACAAGTTGTTCATTTCATGACCATTTTATTATATATAATTTTAAAAGTTAAATAATTATAATAGTTTATTAAATATAAAAATACATGTGTGCCAATTTTTAACTCTCTAGGTAAAAAAATGTGAACGTTATGGTCATTTTCATAATAGTATTTATAGAAAGTTTCTACCGGGTAAAGTACCCTGAATAAATATTAATTATTCAATTTTTTTATTACAGAATAATTATTTTAAAGTGTTATGATAAAATGTCAGAAAATACAAAATTTTAATTTTTTGTGAAATATTAAAATATTTATTAATTCTAAACATTTGATAAAATATATACTTTATATACATGAATCGATTTGTATTTATGTCAGGAATGCAATTTTGACAAGAATTAAGAAAAATTTTAATATAGAAAAAAGTTATTTTAAAAAATCCCAAAATTAGTTTTTCAAAAATTAAAAAATTGTTGAAAAACATTTTTTTTATAGATTTTTGAAAATCCTTCTGTCTGATTTTTGGTATTCATGACCGTAAAATACCTACAAAATTTTATCAAAATCCATCAAGATGTGTAAAAGAAAATTTGTCTACAAAAATCGGTGACATACACACATACATCCGGACATTTGTTCCTCTCGACGAATTATATATACTACACTTGACAATTTGTAAAAATAATTGATTCTAAAAAATTCGGAAATCGACATCCCAATCAGCACAAAAGCTTGCCACAAACTTGCAACAAGCTTGTGGCAAATTCATAGCAAGTATTAAAATGGCCTCAATTTTGCAAGGTGGTAGTGCAAGCTTGCTGCAAAGCCTTAATACAAGCATGCAGTAATATTATATAATATATATATATATATATATATATATATATATATATATATATATATATATATATATATATATATATATATATATATATATATATATATATATATATATATAAAATTATTATTATTATATATTACTGTTATATAATATTAATAAATTATTCAACATTCAACATGTAATAATTGGAGTTGGAGTTGTGAACTATTATGCGTGATCAGAGGATAATAGTTAAAAATTGAGCGTTTCGGTGCAATAATCGGTCTTACGCGTGAACGCAAACCATAATACCAGTCGGGTGGCATTGAGCGCCTCTAGGCCTCTCACTGCCACCCGACTGGTATTAGCGAAGCAAGTCGTGCGCGAGAGAGGTATTTCTCGCCATCTACCAGGGAGTTAGAGAATTATAAATGAAAGTTCTATTATTTTTCCAATTTCTTGCTAGATGGCGAGAAATACCTCTCTCGCGCACGACTTGCTTCGCGTAGAGTATAAGTATAAGTCCCCTAAACAGGCTCTTCACTATATTATCTTAAATGATAATATCAACGTCTGCCACGACGTTAACAATTTTTAACTATTGTCCACTGATCACGGATAATAGTTCACAACTCCAATTCTTTGGGGAAATTAAAAATTATTTTTATTATAATAAAAATAATTGTTATTATTACATCTTGAATGTTAAATAAGTTATTAATATTATATAACAGGAATATATAATAATAATTTATATATATATAATATATTATTATATAATATTACTGCATGCTTGCATTAAGGCTTTGCACCCAGCTTTCACTACAACCTTGCAAAATTGAGGCCATTTTAGTACTTGCTATGAATTTGCCACAAGCTTGCACATCTTGCATGGCAAGCTTGTTGCAAGTTTGTGGCAAGCTTATGTGCTGACTGGGCATCACTATAAGGCTTCCTTTATGAAGAAGCATAAGATAAAAAATGGAATTGGTCTCCGGATTGTAGTAAAGCTTTTCAAGCTGCAAAAAAGAGTTTAATTTCTAGCGAAGTTCTGATTCCATATGATCCGAGATTACCGGTCAAGATCTCTGCTGATGCGTCTCCTTTCGGTATTGGGGCAGTATTGGTCCATATTTTGGAGGGAAATATTGAAAACCCCATTGCCTTCTCATCGAGAACATTGACAAAAGCCGAGTCTGGATATTCTCAATTCGCAATTTTCGGAGCGAGAGGTTGCGATAGCAAAGGACTTTTCGAGTGGGAAGAACATGTGGTGTAAAGTTCGAATCATCGAGAAGTTGAGTCCACTTTCGTACTCAGTTTGTACAATTGATGGTAGAATGTGCAAGCGACATATGGATCAGTTGCGTCCTTGTGAATTACCTTTCAGTGAAAATGTTTTAGATAATAACGTTTTCTGCATGTTGACATATCTTGTGATAACAACTTTGTGATGCCTATTGAACTAGGAGTGAACAAGGATGTGACTGATTCGAATGATGTGAATGATGTTACTACTGAACAAGATGATGTTCAAAAATCTGATTGTCCAAAAAGTAAAATGTTGAATAATGGGAAATGTGTACAACTCACTATTGCGAGTCAACTAAGACGTTCTAGTAGAATTAGAAAACCTCGAGATCTTTTTAATGCATAATTGTTTTTTTAATTGTAATCTTGAATTAACCCCAGAGGAATGTGATATATTGTAGCTAGAATGTTTGTATTTAGTGTCAGTAGATGTCGAGAGTTGTCATGGGTGAATGTTTGATAATCAGTCTTTACGATTACCTTGAGCCGAACACATGTATATATATATATATATATATATATATGTATATATATATATATATATATATATATATATATATATATATATATATATATATATATATATATATATGTATACATATATATATATATATATATATATGTATATCCCTATTAATATAAAATCATATCGCCGCCGCCGCTGTTTCAGAAAGTTCTAAGGGGCCGTCTAAACTTATGTCAAAATTTAGGTCAATTTTGAGGGCACTTTTGACCTAAACTTCAAAAATTGACAAACAATTCCCGCTACCCTTAAAATTTAGGACAATTTTAAGGGCAGTTTTGATCTAAACGTCAAAATTTGACAAACAATTCCCGTTACCCTTAAAATATAGGTCAATTTTAGGGCAGTTTTGACCTTTTTGTGGATAAAAAAGGCCCACAAACGTCTGTTACATTACGTCGAAAGAATTTAGGTTTGCTTTAGGTCAAATTTAGAGCAGTTTTGACCTAAATGTAAAAAATTGTCAAAGAATTTCTGCTACCATCAAAATTTAGGTCAATTTTGAGGGCAGTTTTAACCTAAACGTCAAAATTTTACAAACAATTTCCGCTATCCTCAAAATTTAGGTCAATTTTTAGGGCAGTTTTGATCTACGGGTAAAAAGAGGCCCACAAACGTCTGTTACATTACGTCGAAATCTACACGTAATTTTATATTCTTCTTTTACCTATACACTGCAAAAATAAGTATCTTATTTGATATCTAAACATAAGATGTAAGATAAAAAAATGGTATCTTACATCTTTTTTTTATTAAGATGCTTTATACGTCTTAGATATTTTTTCTATCTTGAAAAAGTAAGATACTTCTCTAAGTTTTTTAAAGTATCTTAAATTAAGATGTTTCTGTCTCAATAAGATGTTTAGCGATAAGTTACTTGTGAATTGTAAGATGCGAAAAAAATTTAAGTTACTAAAACCTAAGATGCATAAAATATCTTACATATAAGCCCATAGTTAACCTCAAAACTTTTTCCCCAAAAAATATGTTGGAAAATGTGTACGAAGATACATTAAACATCTTAAATTAAGATATTTTTAATAACTAAAAAGTGACTACAACAACATCTTAGAAATGACTACCAAAACATCTTAATTAAGAGACTTCTTTTTTCAGTTTACATGTCATAAACGACCAACTAATGGCTCATAATTTATATTAACCCTTTCAGTCCCATAATTAGGGCGATTGAAAAATATCTACAATAGGTATAGTACCTATGGTTTTCGGGGTCGCTGATTACGAATCTAAAATCAGATTTTCAAAATTTTGAAAATTCAAAATGGCGGAGCCAATATGGCGGACTATAAAATTAAAATTTTTTTAATCTTACTTGAAAGTTGTCACTCGAGGGTTTTTGGGGTCGCTGATTATTTTTTAATTTTTGTCCGCCATATTGGATCCGCCATTTTGAATTTTTAAAAACTAACTTTAGATTCGTAATCAGCGACCCCAAAAACCCCCGAGAGTCCATTTTCAAGGAAATTTGTTTATTTTTTAATTTTTGTCTGCCATATTTGATCCGCCATTTTGAATTTTTAAAAACTAACTTCAGATTCGTAATCAGCGACCCCAAAAACCCCCAAGAGTCCATTTTCAAGCAAGTTTGTTTCATTTTTCATTTTTGTCCGCCATATTGGATCCGCCATCGTGAATTTTTAAAAACTAACTTTAGATTCGTAATCAGCGACCCCAAAAACCCCCGAGAGTCCATTTTCAAGCAAATTTGTTTAATTTTTAATTTTTGTCCGCCATATTGGATCCGCCATTTTGGATTTGCATATCAGATTTTAGATTAATATTCAGCAAACTGCAAGAATTTAGAAAACAACCATAATTTAAAGTATATGTTACTGATTTAATTTTATTACAGTCAAATTTAACCTAAACTAATGCGTTGCCGTGTATAAGTTTGTTAATAACAAAACAACATAAATAATATAGCTTAATTTTTTTAAAAACTACTAAACCCTATTTGTAGAAACATAAAAATAAGAAATATACAATTATTTAAAGTTTTCCTTTAAGTTATGTTAAAAAATCGGTGGCTTAAAAGGTGGTCGATATATCGACCACTGGGACTGAAAGGGTTAAAATTTATGTCAGATTTGATTTATTGTTAAAGCTGCAAGTAAAAAGGATCGTAATAATGACTTTGATGATACTGCAAAATCTATTCCAAATTTAACCAATTTTTTTACCTTTAGGTATAAAGAAGTTTCTTTAAGGTCACTATAAGATGTCCGTATAGATCACGTCCGTAAAGTAAAATTCTTTTTAAGTGCTTTCTTTTAGTATCACCTGATATAATTTACTCTAACTTATTAGCATGCATTCATATTAAGAGAACATGATTTGAAATTAAAAATTAAAATAAATATAAGAATTAGTTAGGGGGTTGGCGCGCTAAGCGCGCAGGGGGGCGGAGCCCCCCTAGTATATTTATATAAAATAAAGTATTTGATTTCGAACCATTCGTTTTGTTAACGATGTAACAATTATTATTATATAACTGATTAATATTATTCGTTCTCCAAATTTTTTTAAATTTCGTTAACTTGTTTGAACAATTGGAAATTAGAAATAAAAAAATAGGCTAATTTTTATCAAATTTACCTATTAATCTAATTTTTATCTTTCTAATAGAATAACTGGTTTCTTTATATGACTTAATGGGACTTATGTATAAAGTCAACTTCCTTGTTCAATTTGGAAAATTTTGATACTTCTTAAGACAAATTTGGTGCAGAAATTGCTGAGTTATAGAATTTTAAAGTTCAGAATGTCAAAAACCTCATTTCGAGAAAACCGAAATCAAAGATTGTAAGGCGAATATTTTTGGTTCTCCTGTCAAGTTACTTAGATAAGAATTGTTTTAAGTTTAGTACAGCTTTAAGATGTAAAATTAATTGCTTTCGAATTCCCCTTATCCATTTAAAAACAAGGAAGAAATAACAGATTTCCGACCAAAATAGTCCTTTTTTTAATTAATCGACCTTATTTTTTAGAAGTTAATGGTTGAATGTCATTTTACTGAGATGTTGGAAGTTTATTTCGTAACGTGTGTGAGCAGTTACATATGGATTTTCACCTTGGTACAGTGTTTGCGTGCATCACAGTAAGACCTCCAGGTAAACCAAAAAAATTTTTTTGTGTAGCTGTGCTATCGAACTCTCTTCATAAGCAAAGGAAACATACACTTTTTGCACCATTGAATTTGACTCCATTTTTCTCAGTGTAACTTTTGCAACACACCGACAAAGAGTCCCCTTTTCAAAAAATGTGTTTTGTAATAAGGAAAACGGATTTTTTGCGAAGTTAATAGTTGAGTGTTATTTTACTAAGTTATTTGAAGCAAACAAAAGAAAGTATATATAAAAATTTTTGAGGGACTTTGTTATGAATAACACTGGTCAACACGAAAAATGATTCAAATATCGGACAATGATAATCTCATAGGATTTTCATTACTGAAGACAAATATGACCTCCAAAAGTGTCCATCACGTCGATATTTGGAGAAAAATGGACTCCAAGTTTCAAAAACCCTGTTTTCCGCCTTTTTTGATCACATGTAGAGAATGATGCTGACGTCCTAGAAGTCTCTTATTAGGCTTAAATTAAAGCTTGAACTGTCAACTATAAGAATCAACTCAAAAAAGTTCTGAATCAGTCAAAAATTTTCATTTAACACAACTTTTTCATGTGTGTGCACGCTCAACTTGTACTTTTAGAGCGAAACACTATGGCACTCGTATACTTATTAATTTTATTCGCGCTATTTATTGTTATTCATCATTTTTGGGCTTGCTGAATGTTGCTAATTGAATGTAAGGTCGTTATTAAACAATTTAAAATTACAGTTTCAAAATGGCGGACATATAAATTTTGAAAATTGACGGATTTGACTATAACTTGGTATTTTGGGGTTTTCGAGGTCGATTATTAGGAATCTTAAGTCAAAATTAAAAAATTCAAAATGGTGTTTTCAAAATTTGAAAAAGTTGTGCTATATGAAAATTTTTGACTGATTCAGAACTTTTTCGATTAGATTCTTACAGTTGACAGTTCAAGATTTTATTTAAGCCTAATTAGAGACTTCTAGCATGTCGGCATCATTCTCTACACGTGATCAAAATAGGCCAAAAACAGGGTTTTTGAAACTTTCAGTCCATTTTTCGCAAAATCTCGAAGTGATGGGGTAGTTTTGGAGGTCGTATTCGTATTCATCTATAAAAATCCTATAAAAATATCATTGTCAGATTTTTGAATCCGAGAAAAAGTAACTTTTTGTCGACCAGTGTAATCATAAGAAATATTAAAATTTGATTTTTAAAATACGAGATTAAAAATTGTAATGTAAATTTTTGTGATTCTTCTGAGAAGTTATTCAGATAAGAGTTCGTTTTAAGTTTAGTAAACAAGAAAAATCGAAAGATTATAATTTTCTGGCACTTGTTCTCTGCAACAAAAACAAATTTTTAAAAGGACCGGCAAAAAGGTCATTTTTTATTTTTTGTTTAACATCGAAATAGAATATTTTAAGTATACTGTGTGACAGTAAAATGGCACTTTGAATCGGATCTATCCTAACTTGTTCGTCTAGTAAAACTATGAACAATGATGTGTGAGAAATTTTTCAAACACCCACAAAATTTTTATTGGTTAAACATTTATATTTTTTACGTGTGTCAATGTTTTTCCAACCTTATTTAAGATTTAAATTTATTTTATATTATCAAAATTAATAAAATTGTTCAGTGTTGCGAAAAATGCATATGAAAAATTCGACAATTAAATATGACTGAATCTATTTCAAATCAGGCAGGTCGACTAACTTCAAGTTATAGATTTAGCTATCGCTAAAATATGTTATTGTGCATGAAAAATAAAGAGACACGTATTTTTTTATTTTTCAAAAAAATTAATTTTAAAGATGTTATGCACATTTGAACTTTGAGTGGTATAACTCGAATGAATAGTGAAAAAAAATTGTTTTGCTCGTCATTTTTTTTCTTTTGAGTATAATTTAATTTTCTTTCTTGGGTCTTGTAGATGGGCTTGTCCTCTTCAAAATCCAGTTTGAAATTTGAAAAAATTTTTAAAATTATGAAAATAGGGGATGATTTTTTGAAAATAAATAAGATCAATTTTCTCAAAAACACCACCTTTTTTCTATCCAAATTTTTACTACAAATTCTTAAAATAATTATGAAAATTTTCTATGAATTTCAAGCGGGCTCAACCATTCAGGCAATGAGGAGAATTTTTTTTTGAAATATTTATTTTCGCAAATTTTCAAATTGTTAACGTTCACGCCAACAATGTTATAGCGATTAATTTGTTTTTAAAAATGCAAGTTAACAATTTGAAAATTTGCGAAAGTAAATATTTCAAAAAAAAATTCTCCCGATTGCCAGAATGGTTTAGCCCGCTTGAAATTCATAGGAAATGTTCATAATTATTTTAAGAACTTGTTGTAAAAATTTGGATAGAAAAAAGGTGGTGTTTTTGAGAAAATTGATCTTACTTATTTTCAGAAAATCATCCCCTATTTTCACAATTTTAAATATTTTTTCAAATTTCAAACTGGATTTTGAAGAGGACGAGCCCATCTACAAGACCCAAGAAACAAAATTAAATTATACTCAAAAGAAAAAAATGCCAAGCAAAACAATTTTTTTTCACTATTCATTCGAGTTTTACCACTCAAAGTTCAAATGTGCATAACTTCTTTAAATTTAACTTTTTTGAAAAATAAAAAATACGTGTTTCTTTATTTTTCATGTACAATAACATATTTTAGCGACAGCTAAATCTATAACTTGAAGTTAGTCGACCTACCTGATTTGAAATGGATTCAGTCATATAATTAAAAAATGTGGTAGAAGTTCAAATTTATATTTTATGAAATTTTAAGGCATTTTATATAAATTTTCGAATAATTATCTGTTATTCTTAATTTGAAGATTAGAGAATAGATTTGAATCCTAAATGATGCTTGAAACACATTGACACACTGCTACTCTCATTTTTAATTAATTATTTTTTTTAATTAATTGTATTAAAAATGCATCGCGTTGCCAAGACGCGAAAAAAAGTTGTTTCGTATCTAACGAAAACACAAGAGCACTCACTGGGGTGCAGGTCTCTTTTCCATATTGAAAAGAGCATAACGACTCCCTGTAAAAAAAAGTATTGGGAGGTACGGGATTCCGCATTGCAAGTGCCTACCTGTCAATGCGGTATTCGCGAAATAGCGCATTGGGTGTCGTGGTGAATGCGGTATTCAAGGGGTCCCAATGCGGTGCAAGTTTTAAGCTTTAAAAAAAAGAAAATACGTGACAGGAGTAAATAATTAGTGTCAGTGGATCAAAATACGAGTTAAAGGAATGAAAAAATACTAATTGTTAGTGTGAAAATGAAGTTTAAAGAAAATAAGGTAAGATTAACTGTTAAATGTAAGTCCAATGCGGCATAGGCTTTTTTCAATGCGGCGCATAATCGGTAGTGCAGTGCAGCGGCGCTCTCTTCTTTACCAATAGCGGATTCTTTCTATTCAAATGGTAATTTTGAAAATAATGAAAAATAATATTAACTAAAAGTTGATAATGTATTTCAATCAATAAAAAAATGTTAAGAGCGTTCGACGGTCTCTAAAATTTGTAGGTTATGTGCGACTTACAGTTATCGCCAAAGAAAAACGATGACACTGCCTGTTTGAAATTACGTGAAATTAGTAAACAACCGTTTTCGAACTAGTGTTTCTCTGCACACAAGCACTTTTTACAAAATCTGACAACGTACATTTGTCAGAAATGTTTTTAATTATCTGAATTGAAAAGATTTTGTTAATCTATACAGAAACACGGTTGCAGCATTGGAAATACCATAGCACTGTAATGCGAATCATTTTGACAGCTGATCCTTTAAGATCCCTGCTTGCTTCTGCCCTCTACTGGCAAAATGGCTGTAACACACGTCTTGCCGCCTGTCATTACATTACTTTTGTAATTCCAATTCTGAAACCGCGTTTCTGCATGGATCAACAAAATCTTTTCAATTCAGATAATTAAAAACATTTCTGACAAATGTACGTTGTCAGATTTTGTAAAAAGTGCTTGTGTGTAGAGAAACACTAGTTCAAAAACAGTTGTTTACTAATTTTACGGAATTTCAAACAGGCAGTGTCATCGTTTTTCTTTGGCGATAACTGTAAGTCGCACATAATCTACAAATTTTAGAGACCGTCGAACGCTCTTAACATTTTTTTATTGATTGAAATACATTATCAACTTTTAGTTAATATTATTTTTCATTATTTTCAAAATTACCATTTGAATAGAAAGAATCCGCTATTGGTAAAGAAGAGAGCGCCGCTGCACTGCACTACCGATTATGCGCAGCATTGAAAAAAGCCGATGCCGCATTGGACTTACATTTAACAGTTAATCTTACCTTATTTTCTTTAAACTTCATTTTCACACTAACAATTAGTATATTTTCATTCCTTTAACTCGTATTTTGATCCACTGACACTAATTATTTACTCCTGTCACGTATTTTCTTTTTTTTAAAGCTTAAAACTTGCACCGCATTGGGACCCCTTGAATACCGCATTCACCACGACACCCAATGCGCTATTTCGCGAATACCGCATTGACAGGTAGGCACTTGCAATGCGGAATCCCGTACCTCCCAATACTTTTTTTACAGGGCTATTAAGTCTAATTCACAACTAAAGAATTGCAAGTTTCACTAATTTCTTTGAAACGAATTGTAAATTGAACGAAATTCGATGTTTCAGAAATGACATTTAACCTAATGCAAATGTAAACAAATAATATTTATAAAGAATTATAATAATAAATACTTTTAAATTACTGTGATTTATGTCAGTTTGATTATTTATGTAACCAAATTTTTAAATCTTACAAATTTCTAGTTTTATAAAGTAGATTAAATCTAAGTGTAGTTTTAAATGAATTAATTTCTTTAGAATAAATATTTAATATAATAATTTTGTAAACGAATCAATAATGAATATTATTATCGAATATGTAAATGTTTATTATTGCGAATTTTCTTAATGGAATAATAGTTATTGACATAATTTCAATTTGAGATGGGTAATAATGGAAGTAATTTTTAAGTGTTAAATTCGTTAAAGACTTAAAATAAATTTTAGAGAAATTTGATTTTACTCAATTATAGTTGACCTTGTTTTCCTTATAATATAGTATTATTTTCGACAAAATTTACTGAATTGTAATTCACAATCAATTGTATTTTGTTTTAACCTAAAAAGCAATATTATATATACTCAATTCGTCATGTATTATTATTTTCGAATCCCTATTTGACATAAATTGGAATTTATCACATTATTATACACAAGTTTTTCATAAATAAGGAAATAAACTTTACATTATATTTTAATTTTATGAATTATAAATTCATTTATATTATTTTTTTTAAATTTAATGAAAAATAATTTCCAATACATCAATTTCTTATTTGGCACTATTGTTCCATATCAAATTTTACTTTTTCAACATAGTGCATTACATCAAATTTTTATTTATTCGAATTCTTCCGCCTCAGAATACCCATCTCACCTAAATTGAAAATATACGAATTTTTATTTAGTCGATATTCAATTTAGGTGAGATGGGTATTCTGAGGCGAAAGAATTCGAATAAATAAAAATGTGATGTAATGCACTTGTTGAAAAAGTAAAATGTGATATTAAAAAACAATGCCAAATAAGAAATGGATGTGTTGGAAATTATTTTTCATTAAATTTCAAATAAAATAATATAGATGAATTTATAATTCATAAAATTAAAGTATAATGTAAAGTTTATTTCCTTATTTATGAAAAACTTGTGTATAATAATGTGATAAATTATAATTTATGTCAAATAGGGATTCGAAAATAATAATACATGACGAATTGAGTATATAAAATTTTTTTGTTAAAATAATGAATATAGAAGAGTACACATGTAACAATTTCTAATTATTTATTTATAATAATAATATTAATACTATTTATATTTATTATTATTATTATTGTAATAATTTATAGTTTTTTATAAGTGAAATGATAAAAAGGTAAAGTAAGGATGAAAGTGATTAAAGAAAACACATTATATCAATTTGAAAAAAAACCCTCATCAGTATGGACGGTATGGACAATGATTTGTACCTGAATCGTAGAGTTATATGAATACGCAAAAGAATTTTGCGATCAAAATACAGGAAGTAACATTTTGGAAGTTGTCGTCCATGCTTATGGGTAAAAAAGTGATAATTTATTGAAAATAGTTTTCTCTTCGAAAAACGGAATGGTTTACAAATTTTAATTGGAAAATAAAAAAAAATCATCAAAACTACCAAACAAAACTTAAAATTAAATTTTAACATTAAATTGTCAAAAATTAATTAATTAACAAGAACAGTTAAACAATTTTTCAAACTTATATACTAACTTTTTTAAATAAAAAATCTTGAACAATTATTTAAAATATTCAAACGAAACATGAACATCTTTCAAGTAATAACATATTTAAATTCTTATCAGCTAATAAAACTTTTTAAAACAAAACAACAAAAACCATCTTGCAAACATAAATACTTATTTACACAGCCGAAAAATTCTTTTTTTTGGTACCGTTTACTCGCATGCAACACAATATTTTGTAACTCGTCGCCCCCCGAAGGTACATCAATTTTTTCTTGCATAGGGGAGACCGGGGCGTAATGGCTAACTTTTCACTCTTTGTGCTTTTTCTCGGCCATTTTTGTTTTAATTAAATGTTTTTCTTCTGGAAAAGTTACTCTGGTATCTCAGCTTTCTTTTTTAAAAAAAAACATCCCGATATGACTCTTACTTTTTTTTCTACAATAATTTTTCTGGAGCAATGCAAAGCTATCCAAAACGCCCCAGGCCGGGGCGTAATGGATAACTCCCGGGGCGTAATGAATAATGAGTGAAAATTAATATTTAAGGCCTCAAATTTTATTATATATTGTAAATTAAGGTTTGTGAATTAAATTTTATGTAAAAAATATTGTAAATATAATTATTGTATAGAAGATAAGATCAAAAAATATAACTACAATTATTTTCTACACTGAAAGAAATACTTTCGAGAATTCATCCATAAACTTCTGGTTAAGGATTTTGGTTGAAGTAGTCATACAATCTGTCAGATTAGCACATAAGTGAGGTTATGTTAGACATGTGAAGGATGATTCACACTTACTGTCCTCTGTTTCTGTCATTCGTATTACTGGATTAACCAGACTGTTTTGGCAGTTGTATTTCATTATAATGAAATACAACTTATTATTATGCCGCTAGGTGGCTACAAGTTGGCATCTTTTTGTACGTCTCTCGCAAAGTTTTTTTTGTAATAAAGTGAATTATAATTCATTTTGGCCTAGTGATGTCTACATATTGAATTGTAGTGCAGTGTTTTACCTGAAAAAACATTTTTGGACACTTTAAGTTTTTCTAATCGTCCAATTTTTGGTTATTTATACACATAACCTAAAAATTGACTGACTGTTTCATTTGAACTTATTTCTGTCTTGATAAAAGGCAGAATTGTAATTTAATTGCTTCGGCTGTGAAAATAGTTTTTTGTTTTGGTGATAATATCACTTTCTGAATTGACCGGTATGTCTACATGTGAGATGGAAAAGTGCACTAAGTGCGGAAAGGATATAACACGCGTGACTCTTAAGCTTTGTCCGGGTTGTCATTCACCTTATCATCCTGGCTGCATTGTACAGGTGCCAACTCTACCGGATGGTTCAATGAAGTGTTGTAAACCGGGATCTTTATCTCCTTCAACATCAACTTATGTGGATCCACTATTGAAAGCTATTAATGATTTAAGGTTTGAAATGTCACAAAATTTCAAGGAGGTTAACACTAAGTTGGATGACGCTTTGTCAAGGCTGAGCATCACTGAAGGTAGAGTTAATAATCTAGCTGATCGTATGAATTTGGTTGAGGAAAAGCTAAAAGGGAATGCTGACATTAACTTGAACACTAATGAATGCATTAAAGAAATTAATGAACGTACTATACGCAAAAGTAACCTTGTTCTTTTTGGTCTTCCTGAAATAAAACCAACTAACACTAACACATCTTCTTCCATTGACGAGAATGACAATCTCTGTTCTGTTATAAACGTCCTGCATAAGTATATTTCTCCAAGTAAATTAGAGTATATACGTGTATATAGAATTGGCACTACTGCGCAGGTTCAAAATTCAAAACCTCGACCTTTGAAAATCATCTGTGCGACGGAGGAGAAGGCACGAGTAATTCTGAGAACATTTGTAGCTGCCAAAAAGGAAGAAAATCAATCACAGAAATTAAAAGATCTTTGGATGACAAACGACAAAACCAAACTGCAACAACAGGAGATAAAATCGGTGAAGGAACAGCTGGCTTTGCGGCGAGAGGGAGGAGAGGAGAACTTGGTCATGGTATTCAGGAGAGGGACTCCCACCATAATCAAAAAACCTCCTATGCGACAACGTACGAGTACACTCAACATACAGCTCAGCGAGAACGGGGCGAAGTTAATAGTGTAGACTTGTTCCCTACCGTCGATCATTTTTGTGTTTACAGAAACTTGGCTACACTCTGGTATTCTATCTGAGGAGCTAGGTTTCTATTCTTATGACGTTTATAGGTTTGATAGAAATGTTTTGACTAGTGCTAATGCTCGGGGGGAGGTGTTTTAATGGCGTTTAAACGTGAATTAAAGAGTTCTCGTATCATTACACCATTTGAGTCAATAGAACATGTTCTTGTCAAGTTTAAGCAGAATAATAATGTTTTTGTTTTCGTATGTTTTTACATTCCTCCAAATTCACCGATTATTTCTTATAAAGAAGTTAGTAAAATTCTCGAATTTATTAATAATAGATTTTGCAAAGCTACGATATGTATTCTTGGCGATTTTAATTTACCTTTCGTGGTTTGGAACTCTGATTATAATAATAATAATTTGTCTTGTGCAATGAGTCATGGTTTGACAAATCAGCAATTATTAATCGCAACTGAAATTATCGATGTAATTGATTTATTGGGATTATTTCAAATTAATTATAATTTTAATTCACACGGCTCTCTTTTGGATTTAGTTTTTTGTAATCCGGATAGTTTTTCTGTATCTACATTAAGTGACTCACTTTTAGTTGTTGACAGCTATCATCCACCTTTTGTTATAAATATACATAATTCTTTTAACAATTACATTCAACATAGTAATATTAATAACGTTAAATATGATTTTAATAGAGCTAATATTTCAGGAATAACTTCCTTTTTAAATAGCATTGTCTGGAATACTGTACTTAATGTTGATGATATAGATGATGCTGTTGACATATTTTATGATATAATATATGAGGCGTTTGACAATTTTGTACCTTTAAAATTCATAAGCTCGAAAATATTGCCACCATGGTTTACGCAAGAATTAAAAGACTTGGTTCTACAAAAAAAAAAAACTACATAATATTTATAAAAGAGAAAAAAATAATTGTAATTATTTAGCATTTTCTAACATAAGATCAGAGTGTAAAGCATTATCAAGGTCATGTTACAATAATTTTATCTCATACACTGAAAATTCAATAGTTGATAACCCGAAATATTTTTGGAAATTCATAAAGTTGAATAAACAATGTCATTCTTTGCAAGACATTATGTATTTAAAAGATGATAGTAGTGAATCTTCTGTCGAAATTGCTAATCTTTTTGCAAAATATTTTCAGTCAGTTTATAATACTTCTACCTTGGAAACTAATAATGTTACATTCGATGCACATAGTGAGGTGAATCTTCATTCAATTCAGATTTCGAGAAATGACATCTTTGTTAAAATAAGAGATTTGGATGTGAGTAAGGGAGCCGGCCCGGATAAAATCCCTCCATCATTAATTCGTTCATGTGGTTTCGCGTTTGTTGAACCACTCTTTATCTTGTTTAATAAATCGTTAGAGACAAATAAATTTCCTAATGAATGGAAAAAGGGATTTATATCCCCGATATTTAAGGATGGCAACAAAAATAATATAGAAAACTACAGGCCAATAACTTTACTTAATACAATATCTAAAATATTTGAAGGTCTTATTTGTGAGTCATTGTATCTTGCGGTTTCTAATATAATAATTGACGAGCAACATGGGTTTGTTCGTGGTCGATCTACGATTACTAACCTCAGTATTTTTACAAATTTTTTGGAAACAAATTTAGAAAACGGACATCAGGTGGATGCAATATACGCTGATTTTACAAAGGCTTTCGATAAAGTTAATCATTTTATACTTATTGAGAAATTGCGTAGAATGGGACTGTCTTCAAATTTGATTTTATTTTTGGAAAGTTATTTATCAGGAAGATTTCAAATGGTTAAGTTTAAAAATGAGTACTCAGAAGCATTTTTAGCCACTTCTGGTGTTCCCCAGGGCTCGAATCTTGGACCGCTATTGTTTGTTCTTTATATTAATGACATTAAAATTATTTTTAAAAATTCTCATTTTTTACTTTACGCTGACGATCTTAAACTTTATAATGTTGTTGGTTCAAGTCCACAAAATATTCAATCAGATTTTGATCGAGTGATTCAATGGTGTGACAGTAATCAAATGTCTATAAATGTGAAAAAAAGTTATATCATTTCATTTTCAAAAAAAAGTACTCTTATTTATTGTTACACTGTTGGTCTAGAAGAATTGACAAGGGTTTCTTGTATTCGGGACTTGGGATTGCTTTTTTGCAGCGACCTTTCATTTAATAGACATACATCTGAAGTAATTTCAAAAGCCTTAAGAGCTCTTGGTTTCATAATTAGAAATGCTTCAATGTTTCATAATATTAATACACTAAGAATTCTTTACTTCTCTTTGGTAAGATCGCTGCTGGAGTATGCTTCTGTAATATGGGTGCCCTTTTATGATTTTAACATAATTAGAATTGAAAGAATTCAAAATAGATTTCTTCGTTTTGTAGCGAGACAATTTAATGTTGAATTTGACAGATACTCCCATGACTACAGTACATTGCGATTATCATTTAATACTCCATTGATTACATCCAGATTTCTTTTTAATGACTTGACTTTTTTTTATAAAATTATAAATGGTATAAATAATTGTTCAAATTTATTATCATTATTTAATATGTCTGTCCCTATAAGGACAACTAGAAATTACACACTGTTTTTGGAGTCCTTTCATCGAACAAATTACGGATATCACTCTTTTGTAACAAGATTAAGTAGAGAGGCTAATTCGATGTCAAATATTGTTGACTTTTTTGATATTAACTTATTAAGATTCACCTCTTCATTGCGTAGGTTTATTTTTGACTTTTAAATTAAAACTACCTAGCGTTGATTACACAGTTAATATTGTATAATATAAGTTGCAATTGCAACTTTTAGATTGTAAGAGTACTATGTACGAAAGGGCTTGTCCCGTATACTTGCTAAATAAATAAATAAATAAATAATACAGTGATTCATTCTGGCAGAATCAGCCATAATTATGGCAGTAATGTCGGAAAATTTCTTTCAGTGTAAAGACATATTCTTCGGTTTTTTATTAAAATTAATATTACAAAATTACAAATCTGAAGTTTCACTTTCTCATTTATCTTTAATAAAAGTAAGTAACTTTATAGTAAATTTAATTTGATTCATAAAACGATGACAATTAAATAAGGATTTTTAAAATACTTTTCCTGTCTTAAAGAAACAAGCAAAATTATTTGCTTTTACATTACTCACAAATGAAAAAATATTTTTTGGGTATTTTTTAAATTTAATATAGCAAAATTACAAATCGGAAGTTTAACTTTTTTAGTAATCTTTAAAAAAGTAAGTAACTGTATAGTAAATTTATTTTAATTTATAAAATGATAACAATTAAATAAGAATTTTCGAAATACTTTTCTTGTCTAGTAAACTAGCAAAATTATTTGCTTTTACAATAATCACAGATAAAAAATCGGTTATCGTCAGCACAAGCGTCGTGGGCCCAAAGCTGACACGATGTGCACTGAACCCACTCTTCTCCTGAAGCGCTGTTTTTTTGGTTTGTAATTTCTCATTTCAATCGTTTAAAATCTACTATTTATCGATTTTAGATCAAAACAAATAAATAAGTTGATAAACACACGAACATACTGCAACTAAGTAACAAGTAACCGCGAAAACGAACCTACGCTGCATTATCCATCGCGCCCCGGGAAAAACTAGCCATTACGCCCCAGGGGTACTTGGCCAATATTTTGTAATTTTCTATCAATACAGAAAGTGTAAATGAAAAATCTCCAATTGGCCCTTAAAAACAAATGTATCAAGCTCAAAACCCAATTTGATTTTTATTTTTAAAGCTATTTTTGAAAAAATGAGAATGAAAAAATGAAAATTTTGAAAAGTTACTTTCGTATGTCAAAAAAAGTTTTTCTACTATATTTCTTACAATAGTGAACAAATATTATTGAAACTTCGTACAAAGTTGCAGTATACCAAGTACAATAACTTGTCTATAGAACGAAATTATTTCGATTTACCAATTTTAAATAAATTACAATTATCCATTACGCCCCTTAGCCATTACGCCCCGGTCTCCCCTAATTTCTAATAAAAATTGTAGATAATTTTTTTCTAAACAATCTACGAAAGTATAAATAATGATTCGTTTCAAATCCATGGCATTCTGAATGCTCGCATTGCACAGAATCGTCATCAATAATTTCAAAAAGGAAGGCTTTCATTTTTTTAAATTCGATCTGATGATATACGCGTGAAAAATAAAATTTGCAGGCGATGTGGACTTAATATGTGACGTGGCTGAGAAATGTGCTATCGCAATTATGGCACAAGTTGCTATTACATTCATTGAAAATGTTATAATAGCATGATACGAAATCCATAAGAATAAGATTCAACAGTTTTTGACTAATAATTTTTTGAAAAAATGAAGATGTCACGACATCCATTGGATCCAACGCATTTGAATTTACGGAAAGAGAAGGTAATTTCCAAGGCAAGTAAGATGAATTTTTATTTCTTATTGACATAAATGATTGGATATCAGTAAGGAAGCCAGAAAAAGTATCTTTCTCGCAGTTAGAACTGTTGGACACGTGTAAATTATTATCTGCAAGCGAATTGAAAAGTAAACTCTTATAATTATTTATAAAATCGACGTGATTAGGTTTAACGTTTCGACGACCGTGTTGTTTTATTTGACTAAAAAAATTTTCCAAAGGATCTTGGTTAAAAAGTCGCCCTCCAAAGTTTTTGAACCCGTATTCAAACATTTTTTCCGAATGAATTTAAAACCTTTAAGAGTTTTTACCCAATTTATTAAAACAGGCGGTCTCTCTAAATCGTTTTTATTCACTTTGACATATTTCATACTTTCGAAAATACGAATTGCCGTATTCCAAAGTCCTTCGTGAGGACAATCACCTTCCGTAGCGATTGGTTCCTTGGAAATTGAATCTCGATCGTTTGACTTCTTGCTTCCAGTGCCATTTACACTGTCAAAAACCTGGTCCAGAAATAGTCACAGAATTCCAGTGTCCTCTCCACTTGAACCCATTTCGTATCTACACTACCGTCCGAAATTGTGCGAACGCTTACACCGCGAGTCATTGAAAAACATACTTGCATTAAAATAGATGTCACTCAGAGAGAAAAAAACGAAAACGATTTTTCTTTTTAGCTTTGGAAAGCTAATAAAATTTCGAAAAAAATAATGTCTATTTAAATCAAATTGCTTAAATAGGTTTTAGTATATCGTCTTACAAAGTTTAAAAAATAATTGTCATTTTTCCCTCATTTCTTACCTTGACTTTAACCTTTTGCATGATCCAAGAAAATTTACAGAAAATTTTGTCATTTCACATGAATATTCCTTGGAATCTAAGCTTTCAATTGATTCCAAGAACAATAAAAACCGTTAACGGGTTTCTTAGAAATTAAAAGAATTGTGCGAGCGTGCACAGAAAAAAATTCGACCGTCCATCCCTTGCTTTTTTCCGTCTCGCTAACTCTTTTGTTCAAGCGCCAGGAACGAAACAGAAGATTTCGATTGGGCGCTTTTCCGGGCACCATTACTTTCATTATTTATGCTTCTTCTTTGAAAATTAAACAGTTGCATAACACCAAAGATATTATAATTTTGTACTAAGTTAATTAGACTGTTATTAAAATTAAATAAATGTAATAAAAACGATATTTTGGAATTAAAAAATTTAATTTGACAAACTTGCACAATTTTTTCGGAAATTGAATTTTACTTATCCAAACTAATTTGTTGTATAATTAATGTAGTAAAATGTGAATTTCTTCTTAAAAAGTACATTATGTTAACTTTGGTGCTATACAAATGTTTAATTTTCCAGGAAAAAGCGTAAGTAATGAAAGTAATGGTGCCCGGAAAAGCGCCTAATCGAAATCTTCTGTTTCGGCCCTGGCGCACGAACGAAAGAGTTAGCGAGACGAAAAAAGCGAGCGATGGACGGTCGAATTTTTTTCTGTGCACGCTCGCACAATTCTTTTAATTTCTAGGAAACCCGTTAACGGTTTTTATTGTTCTTGGAATCAATTGAAAGCTTAGATTCCAAGGAATATTCATGTGAAATGACAAAATTTTCTGTAAATTTTCCTGGACCATGCAAGAGGTTAAAGTCAAGGTGAGAAATGAGGGAAAAATGACAATTGTTTTTTAAACTTTGTAAGACGATATACTGAAACCTATTTAAGCAATTTGATTTAAATAAACATTATTTTTTAAAAAATTTTATTAGCTTTCCAAAGCTAAAAAGAAAAATCGTTTTCGTTTTTTTCTCTCCGAGTTACATCTATTTTAATGCAAGTATGTTTTCCAATGACTCGCGGTGTAAGCGTTCGCACAATTTCGGACGGTAGTGTAACACATTTACTTTTTGCCGTAACTTTTGTCTATATTATAACCTAAAACTATATCATTCCACGATGCTTCCCGGTGCTTATTTTGGTAGACAAATTTTAAATTTTTCGCTAACAAGTTATTTTTCAAACATTTCAGCAAATGTGGTGGATCGAATATGTGAACGATTTTATTGCCATCTATATCAATTGTATCGTTTACATGGGGTTTTCCTTCTCTGAGGTGCGAAGCTTTTGTGTCGGCTATTAAAGATTTAATGGCCGACTCATTGCACTTTTCCTGATCGCAAATAAACGCAACGATTTTAAACCCCGCTGTACTAACGCGACGATCAATTTCTTTATAGGTACGCATCATATCCACGGTTTTTCTGACGCTTTCTTCGGTAAACCCTTTAGCATCCACACCGATGCATGGTCTGCTATTTCATATTTGCGTTCACGCCCGGCGTCAACAAAATCTTCCACTATTCCTCTAACCTTGTCAAAAAGAACCGTAGTATATATAACCGTAGACCTCATCCATCATTAAAACGCAGTACCTATCATCAGGGGCACGTTTTTCCCCTTGCAACCTATTATCCTCAAATATTGCATCGCAAAATACTTGTCGAATTTGAAGTGATTGCGCCAGTTTTCTAACTGTACCCGCGCTAGGAAGACAAAATATTTTCGACATATATCTATATGTTGTAGCACTTATTTTGTACAAAGAAAGTGCAAATACTTCATCTTCCAGTGTATAAACTTTATGATATTTATTAACATTCGTCTTACGAAAATGGCAAAATATAAAATTGCGATCTGGCGGAATCATTTCATCCAAGATTTTAGCGTACCCTTTGTCAGTGATAGACTCCGCACACTGAAGACGTTCTTGCACATTCTCCTTTCTCTTCTTTGCCATGCGTACTTGATGCGAGAGATAAGTGATGAGAGAATACAATTTTTCATCCCTGGTATTGAGATTCCTTTTCTTCGAAACTTGAAAGATGCTGAGAATAGATCCTATTAATATAAGAATAAAAATTTGCTATTTAGTCTGCAAATTTTAAGTTTAATTAAAATAGACCTTTTTCATTATCTTACAAATAAATATTAAAAACGGTAAAACAAACAAAAATTACTATTATATACTGGCCTTTAATGTAATAAAACTTTAAAAGTATGAGATTCTTCACAATTAACAATAAATAAAAATCTTACTCCGTTTCTTAGAAGGTTTTGTCTTTGAACCTTTGAATCTCTTCTTAACCGGTTTCTCATTCTCTTTTTCACAATCAGGAATTTTCCTCATAACCTCTCCCGATTCCAGATTTTCCACTTCGGCAATAAATTTTGTTTGATTGATAGGTAGTCCAGTATCGATCGGTTTTTCAGGAACAGAGACTTCTGCTATCTTCGAATTTTTATTAACGTCAACTGCTAGATCTAATTTTAAATCAGCAGGTGCTAATGTTGCACGGTAAGCCTGCCGCAAGGTTGCTGCAAGTGTACAGGTTGTCTAGGTTGTAATCTTTTAACTAATTTAAATAAAAATCTTACGAAACTTATTTTAAAAAACCAGAAAAAAACTATAATTTTAAATAAATTAATTTTTAATTTTTCAATTGTCAAATGAATAATGAAAATAAATAATATTACCGTAAGGAGAGGACAGATTTATAGTTGGAATAGCAGCTTTTGTTAATCGAGATCCCACTTTGAAGCGATCCTCAAAATGGTTCTCACAAATTCTTCTATCACTGATCCTTTCTTTATAAATGTTGAGCAATTCAGGATTTCCACTAGCAAAAATCCATTTTAAACAATGTTCTGTTGTTCTGGAAACTTGTGTGCATTTGAAAATCTGTGTAAGGGTCCTACAGAATTGGTACAAAACAGTACACTGCATTTTTTTCTGTGGTTTTGGAGGAATACCTAGAGAATCAGCAACAGAATCGATCGGAGAATTAACTGGTTGATTAGCCATCTTTTACTAAAACAAAGAACTCATTTTTTATAAATATGTGCTCATATGAAATATAATAAAATAAAAGTAAAATCAACAAATACTTCCCTTTGGATATTTCTGCAATCGCCTTCTGCAAAAAATAAAAATTCTTAAAAAATTTTACACCATGATGTAACGTCTTATGTTAAAAGGTTTTTTTTTAATTTATTAACAATAATCAATATTATTTTTACAGATTATATTCAAAAAATTACCATTTTTATCGTTATAAAAAGATTTTTTATTCACTATTTAAATTTCAAGAAATTATGGTCGATTTTCAGAAAATCTAAATAAAGTCAGTGGACTGACTCTTTAAAAAAACAAATTTAATTAATAAATACACTTAAAACTTAATTTATTTAAAAGAAATTTTAAAAACAATTTAATATTTAAAATATGCGCTGGAGAAACGTACTTTTTACAAATATTTTTATTTACATTAATATGACATTTAATATTTTACTTGCATTATTTTCAAGGTGCAAGTAAATATAAATAAGAATATTGTTTAATTATAAGATTTTTTGAATTATTAAGATTTTTTTTATTAAAATATTATCATTATTTATGCATATTTATCTTTGTAGCTTAGAATCCTTTTTTCCAGTGCAATTTAAAATAGGCTGCTCCACCTGCAAATAAAAACGAATTACAGAAATTCTTGGGAAACTGTGGCTGGAATATGTTCCTGATTTTTCTATTCTATCTAGACTACTTACCAACTTGCTAGGAAAAAATCAGATAAATGGACGTGGACCACGGAAACAGACAAAGCTTTCCAAAAAATAAAAGAAGCATTTAGAAATGATTTGGTTAATGGAAGATGAACAATTCAATCCGTTTCATATTATTTTCTCGCTCCTACGTTAAATTTCAATTTTATAGTACTTACCCCACAAGCGGGTACAGAGAGCTCGTTGCGACGCGACTTCCGCGATTCTAACGCGATACAGAGATTTTGGGCATGATTCGCCGTCACCTAGTGAAATTTCGTCGATCTCAGACGATCATACTCAACGACGTGGCAAAGGTTTATTTACCCCACATATTACAATTCGTTACAAGGCTTTTAAAAAAAGGGAATTTAAATTTTCTTTTTTGGCATTTCTTGGGATTAAAGTAGACAAAAAGACGACAAAATCCATATATGAGGCAATATTTCTGAATTGCCCCAGAAAAACAGAAAGTTCTTAGATTTTCTTTATATTTCAGAAATATGTTACTCTAGTTGGTACTAGTTAATATAGAAATTTATTGGTCCATCCCTCACCCCTGTCAAAATGGTGGGTGGCTTGAAATTTTAGCTTAGATTCGAAAATGCGAATTTCAACATTTTCAGTTTCTATTTCAATTAGTCGATTAAAAAAGTGAATAGTGGTTTCTGGGTAAAACTTTTAAACTTTTCTGGGTAAAAGTTATCTGCATATGAAAATCTTGAAAGTAATCAAAAGTGCCAATTTTAAATGCTTATTTTTTCACATTTATGAAGCAAAAAAGGAAGAAAGTAATATTAAAAATTAAAAGTTAATCACAGATACTTTATATTTCATAAGCTTTCATAAAATTTAATAATTTTTCCTTCTCACATTCAGTAAATGAAATTTACAAAATTAGGTTATTAGACAGGTGAACTTTAAAATCATTTTTCAATTAATATTTCTTATTAATAACACAGGCACACAAAAAATAATAGTAAAAACCCAGAAGTCACACCCTCTATCCCTATGTTTTTGGGGTCGCTGAAACCGAATATGACCATGGAAAATTTTTTTCATCACCCATTTTCCTGCTACCACCCCCTTACACCTCTTACTCTCAGTTTAAATAAAATTCGTGTAGGGTATCTATTCCTATGTTTTTTGGGTTGTTGAAACCAAAAAAGAGTACCAAAAACAAGATCGTCCTTCTCTTAACCCCTTACAACCTCCTTAACACCCCCAGGGTGAGCATTGAAGTCAGAATTTTTATGAAAAGTCGAGTACGGTGTTGAAACCTACGTTTCTTGGGACACTAAAAACAAAAAAGACTACTAAAAACAAATCCTATCCACCTTCAACCCCCTTAACACCCCCAGAGTTTTGATAACACAATCGACTTTTTATGAAAATTCTGATTTCAATGCTCACCCTGGAGGTGTTAAGGAGGTTGTAGGAGGTTTAGGGAGGGAAGAATTTGTTTTCAGTAGTCTTTTTGGTTTCAGCGACCCAAAAAACATAGGAATAGATACCCTACACGAATTTCATCCTCCACCCTAAGGGGGTTAAGGGAGGGACGATTTTGTTTTTGGTAGTCTTTTTTTGGTTTCAACGACCTAAAAAACATAGGAATAGATACCTTACACGACTTTTATTTAAACTGAGACACCGACAGATTAGCTCGGTCGGATAAGATGCCTTGCTTGGCGGACGTTCTAGGACCAAGGGTACTTGGTTCGCGCCCATTTGGCTTGGATTTTTCCGGCATGTGAGATAATCTGAGCGGGAGGTTTGACGTCGAGGTATAATGATGTGCACTGTCGATTATTGTCCGGTACACACCATTAGAACTCGACTGTCGATAAACCGGTTGTACTCAGGAGAAGGTTTTCTACAGTTTCCCTCTCCTCTGGCGAGAAAACCCATTTAGACGGGTAGTCCAGGCTAATGCGAGTACTCCTAAATTTCGAAAGACGTTCTGTAGGCGCAAACCTAGTATTAAGAATTGTATGTAAGGAAAATTTGTAAAGCAAGAAATTGTAAGAAACACTTGTATAGCCAAGTATGTAAGGCTGAAGACAGGTGTATAAACCAATAAATAAAAATAAATAAATATTTAAACTGAGACTCCAACCCCTTGGAACAGTTGTAAGGGGGTGGTAACAGGAAAATGGGCGGTGAAAAAAAATTTTCATGATCATATTCGGTTTCAGCGATCCAAAAAACATGGGTTCGACCTCTGGTTTTTGACTTTCATTTTTAATGTATGCCTGTGTAATTGTTTGTACCAATTTATAATACTAAACTAATTCATTCTTTAAAAATTCTATTAATTCTTTTACGTTTTCATGGTAAATTATTTGTTTTCTTAAATATTTTCTAATAGATGGAAAAGTGCGAGTTTTACGACTTCCTATACTTCATATGCTTATTTTACAATAAATATAAAATAGTATATTACATTATAAGGGCAGAAAGTTCGAAATTCCTGCACTGCGCGAAATGATGCCCGAGGCGAAGCCGAGGGCATCATCGCGTAGTTTAGGGCTTTCGAATTTCTGCCCGTGTAATGTATACTATTTTTCTTTATATACGGTCGAAAGTACGCTGGTTAATTTATTTTTTAAGAAAATTGCAATCGTGTTTCACTTGACAGCCGGCCATCTTTATTTACTTTTGCTCCTCGCTTCAACGCCTCTAGCGGACACTCGTGCGAAGCTCTGGTTTATTCTCTGTCTCTCTCTCTCTCTCTCTTGCAAACAACATTCGCCTGCCCCGACATTTGATGCACGAGCGAAGCGAGTGCTTCTGGTCGGGGGCTGGCACGAAAAAAAATGTGAAAGATAAATTAATATTATATTTTCAAAAGAACTCTTCTGTTGATTCAAAAATAATTTTATGTTTCTGAAATTCTAAACGTTATAATGAACAAAATTTCATTATTTCTTCAAAATATTAAAATTTTTTATAACATTTTGGCACGTATTAAAAAACAAATCACAAAATTTTTAATTATTTTAATTTAGTTTCTAATGTTTATTAAAATAATTCTTCAAAATAATTATATCAGCAAAAGATTTCGTTCATTTTAATATTCAGAGCTTGTGGATAATAAATTTATAAAGTATAAAAAGTATTATTGATAATTTTTTTTCTCATTTTGTATTGCAATAACATTTACTCGTTAAATGGCCATGGAAGTTGAAATTTTCTTATTTACCGACAGCCTTATTTTTACCGACAGAGAATTCTTTTACTCCCGCTGTAATAGAGGTTGGGTATGCAAATCAACCAAAGCACAAATGTTTGACTTTCTGCTGCGAGATCGCAGCGGGAAGTACGTACTTTCGACCGAGGTATGAAGAAAAATATTTTAAATGTTCTTTTTGTATAGAGATTCGTCTTTAAAATCAATTTTGCAAAATGTTACAATTTTTGAAAATTAGTCGGCAACGACTTTAGTCAAAATATGACTCTAATATATTATTGTTATTATTATATATTATTATTAATATATTGATTAATATAAATTAATATCCATTTTAGAATCCGGATTTTAGATTTTATAATCGTAACCAGGGATCGTCACGGAAATCGAATTTTGATTTTGTTACGATATTTACAAACAAAACAAAATTATTAATGTATTTTGATTTTGATTCGGTAACGAAACAAAAGTCCATTCCACTTTAGTTTCGTTTGCCAATACAGAAATAAAAATTACTTTCTATTTTGATTCTGATACTGTAACGGAACAAAATTAACTTCCTATTTTGATTCTCATATTGTAACGAAACGAAACTAAAAGTATTTTTTGCTAAATTATGCTAAAATGTGACTAAATAACATGTTATACTCAATTGTAGATCGTTTAAAAGCAATACATTAAAAAATCTAAAATTTTTTAAATTTCGATTTTTTGAAAACATTTTTATCTTTACATCTTAGTTATAGGACACAATTTTTGAAAAAATTATGCTAAAATTTGACCAATTAACATGTAACAATCAATTATAGATCACTTAAACGCAATTCATTACAAAATATAAAATTGGGATATTTGCGATTTTTTTAATTTTTTAAAAATCATGTTTATATTTACATCTTAGTTATAGAACATTTTATTGGCAAATCTATTATAGAATGTTACTATATAACATGTTATACTCAATTATACAAAGTTTGAAAGCATTTTGTTAAAAAAGGTAAAATTTGAAAATTTCTGATTTTTGATTTTTTGGAAAAAATTTAATATCTCCCGTTCTAATTAATATTTTTCAAATCTGTAAATTTAAAGACCTTCCTTGCCCTAAGGTCAAACATTCTGCCAAAGGTTTCAAACGGTTGAACCGCTTTTAAGTGATTCGCGAACAAAGATTCTGTGACATACGGACATACATACCCAGATAACCAGCGTACTAGTACTGTACCAGCCATGTACCTTCGCACTGTACCAGGTACTGTACTGGTATGTCGTACAGATAATGGCGGAAAAGCATTGTAAATTTATAAACTAAAATCTCAATTAGTTTGGTGTACTGGTATTGTACTTAGTGTTATACTCGTACGGAGACTTTGGCAATTTCATAATTCTATCCGTATGACATACCGTTATTATACTAGTATCGTACTGGTATGTACATACTTTATTATTTTGTGCTAGTACAATATGAGTACGATACCAATACGCTGTACTGAAAAATAATGATTAGTACGCTTGGCTATCTGGGTACATACATACATACACGAAATTTTTTATTAGCATTTTTGGAATCCTGGATGCTCAAAATGAATAAATATGTGTAAAATTTTAAGTTCTGAGCAATGTACAGACAAAAGTCTCATCTTATATATATATATATATATATAGAGTTTACACATATAGATAAACCACTATTAAGATTAACAACAAAAGAAACTTTTTTTGATTGGACAAAAGAGTGTAGTACAAGCTTTGAATTATTGAAAGATTTGCTGTGTAAATCACCAGTATTTTTTTCATCCGTTGTCAGCAATGTAGGAGTAGGAGCTGTTCTTTCATAAGATGGACATCCTTGTTGTTATATTTTTAGAATATTGAATAAAGCAAAACAAAATTACAATACTGCAGAAAAAGAATTATAAGCAATCGTGTGGTTTTCTTTTGGAAAATTTTAGAGAAATAAAGAAACTAGGAATGTTCTCATAAAACTTAACGCTCAAAGAAAATTATACAAAAGAAGACTAACAAAGGATTTACCACTATTAAAAAAAAGGTTACAATATTTTGAAAATCGAGTTAAAGGATTTATAGATAAAAAAATTTATACGAAGCGTAAGTAATTTACTTACTAACCATATATTAAAACACATGTATTTAAATTTTTTTTTAATTTTTAAACTTTTAAAAAAGTTTGCTGTCAGTTTGCTACAAAGTATGTCTGCAATTTTTCCGTTGTTTTTATCTGAGGTAGGTCTGGTTCAATAAACAGACTACTTTTATTTTTTCTTGTACCTGTGTTATAATTAAAACGTTAATGCTCTAACCGATCATGCTTTTTATCAGTTATCATAAAGGGTAGAAAATATTTCTTCTTTATTTTTATATATTTTAAACGCTAACCACAAAACATAATATTAAACTCTTTAGTTACATTTAATACTTAATAATAATTCTCAATTTTAACTGTAATAATTTTTCAGATTAAAAAAATCCTCCACCCAAAGTAACAGAAACTTCCCTAAAAATGTAATATATTTACTTTCAATAGCCGGCATGTTTAACTACACAGGTTAATGAAAATTGTGTAAAAATTTAAATGTCCCGATTAAATAAATGTTTAGCACGAAACTTTCCTAAACATTTGAATGAAATCTTCGCATAATTATAATTTCACTGAAGAATGTTCAGAAAAGTTTTGCGCTAAACATTTATTCAAGTGGAATATTTAAATCTTTACACAACTTTTAATAAACATTGCAAGTAAATATTTAATAAATTTTTAGGAAAGTTTTGATGCTGTGGAGGTTTTTAAACCTTTTTGTATTAACTATAATTATATTATTTCTTTTTTAAAGTATTTTATAAATCTTCAATTATTTTTTAAAGTTAAAGCTTCTGGACTCTAGAAGGGAATGAAAAAGAAGACCAAGAAATATGCGCAAAAGTAAAGGCGGGGAACATAATAAGGCTGGATGCGTTGACTGTGACGTTTTCCGGTCAGGTGTTCCTCTAACATTTTTTATTTATTATATTATTTTTAAAAGCGCTTATTCTTAAATTCATTTTTTTAAATTTTGGTACACTTACAAGTTTATCTTTATTTGGATTCACTTTAATTTAAAAACATGGATTTACAATACTTGTAGAATTATACGTATACATCAAGACTCTTTTTGTGAAGAAAGCTTTTTTGTAGGCAAAATAAAATGTTGTAAAATAATTTTAACATACTTCCTTCTGTACATTACCCAAATAGTAAATGTATTATTTTTATATATTTATAACAGTACGAACTATTTTATACTTTTTATAAAATGTGATATATACATGATATATGGTGATCTAAAATTTTTGGATTACTTCTTAAAAGAAATTAATTAACATGTGACGCGACATGAGAAAAAGTACCTTTCGCGACACAATTTATAGAAAACCATTGTTTTTAGTAGTGTTTCATTCGAACGGCACGATACGAGAAACGAACCAAAAGACGATTTTCTTTTTGTTTTGATAACCGAGCTGTCGTGTTTGCTGGTCTTATTAAAGTGAACATCTCGCTAAACCGATCCATTTTTACGATCAAACAAGAAGTTCATTGTATATTTTATGTGTCCATTTATATATTAAAATCATATCTGTATTGCACATGATTTAATAATATTATATACTATTTTAAACTCAAATATTAATTAGATGATTTGCGGCAAATAGCAAAATGTCCGTTTGTGAACTACATTTTTATTTAGCTTTTATTTATTTAATTTATATTTATTTTTAGTTTGCTAAGCAAACTTTAAAAATATCTAAAAGTTTTCAAAAAAAAATTTATACAAATTTTATGTATTTTTTATAATTATTCTGCTCATGCACTTAACTTTTTCTTTGCCATGCAAGTTTTCTGCAAATTTGCTCCGAAAACTTACGACAAAATAGACATTTTGCTATTTGCTGCAAACTTGCAATGCAAATTTCGAATTTGGCATTGAAAACTTGCTGAAAATTCTTGGGCTATGTGGGCAGCATTTTTTCAGTGTAGTGTTCAGGAATTTCGAAAAAAACGGGAAGTTAATTAGACCAGGAAAATGTCGAGAATTTACAAAAATACTCGTTAATTGTTGAAAACATTCTTTACTATTGTTAAATTGATAGAAAATTTGTCTACAAATTTATATTCTTTTAAAACTTTTTTAAAAAAACCTATATTATGCAACGACTACCCATTAAATTCCAGTTCAGAACTTTGTTCTTTCGCCAACTTTTGAATAATGTTGAGTAAACTAAATTTTTACTAATGTTTATTAAAAAATGCTTTTATACCTAATCAAATATAATTTGTTATTATAATAATCATAATTAACTGCATTGAATTTAACCCATTTAGTCCGAAATGTCCGTTTTTTAGTACAAGTTCGAGCTTCCCGTTCTACGAGTTCCGGTTTAAAAAAAAATCAGGACAAAGGTTTTCTTATGGATTTGAGTGTCCTCTTTCAGAATCTGGAAAAAATTTCAATTTCGACTTCATGATAAAAAGTTATAATTGTTTAAACAAAAAAACCCGTTTTTTTAGTGTTTTTTTCTTTAAATGCAGATTATTTAATTGAAATCGGCTTGGGAAAAATCTGGAACATCAAAATATCGCGTCCAAAATGTTAGGACTATCAAATAGACATACTGCCAAAAACAATTTTTTACAAATTTTAAAATGGCGACTCAATAATGGCCGCCAAAATATGCAAATTTGGAAAAATAATTTTAAAAAATTTTAACTCTACAATTTTTTTACTTCTATGCTTCATTTAAGTAAAATAATGCTGCTTCAATAAAAAATATTGTTATTTGATGTTATTTAACAATTTTTATAAACAATTTGAAAACTATGAGCCAAAGTGGATGTAAAAAATTTATTTTCATCAGTTCTCTTTTTTGGGGAAGGTAAAAATGGATATTGAAAGTAAACAACTTAATTCAAAATTATTTTGCAATGTTTAAGAATCTTATAAACAATTTTTATAAACAATTTTGCAAAAAATGAAATAGAATGGTAGAAATTTTATTTTTTTAAATTTGTTATGCTCTCTGGTTATCAAAATGTTGCATAAGGATTAAACTTTCATTTAACATTATTTAGCAATATTTAAAAATGTTATAAACAATTTTTATAAACAATTTTGCAAAAAATGAAATAGAATGGTAAAAATTTTATTTTTTTAATTTTATTATGCTCTCTGGTTATCAAAATGTTGCATAAGGATTAAACTTTCATTTAACATTATTTAGCAATATTTAAAAATGTTATAAACAATTTTTATAAACAATTTTTATAAACAATTTTCATAGGAAAAGAAGTTTAAAGTGAAAAGAATTATTTTTTTTCACTATTCACTTGGTTTGTCATTAGAATGGATATTTAAAAGACAAATCTTTGTCTGTAATTATTTAAGATTTTTTTACAATGTTATAAACAATTTTTATAAAAAAAGATGTTCAGAGTGGACAAAAATATTCTTTTCTTTACTACTAACTTTCTTTTGTCATTAAAAGTGGAAACTAAAGTATTTATATTTTATAAAAAATTTGTAAACAATGTATAAAAATGTTGTAAACAATTCTTATAAACAATTTGCTAAATATGAGGTACGATCATGGAAAAAAAGCATTTTTTTTATTATATAATACCTTCTTGTAATCTAATTCTTTGCTATAGATATAATCTTTCATTTAACATTATTCAGCAATTTTTAACAATGTTATAAACCATTTTTATAAACAATTGTCATAGAAAAATCAGTTTAGGGTGTAAAAAAAATTTTGATTTTCTTTATTTGTTTGTTTGTCATTAGAATAGATATTTAAAAGACAAATCTTTATCTGTAATTATTTAAAAATTTTTTACAATGTTATAAACAATTTTTATAAAAAAAGATGTTCAGAAAAGAAACAAATTTTTCCTGTACTATTAACTTATTCTTACATGAAAATAAAAACTGATGATTCAACCGTTTATCCAAAATTTATAAACAATTTTTAAAATTGTTTATAAAAATTGTTCATAACATTGTTAAAAATTGCTGAATAATGTTAAATGAAAGATTATATCTATAACAAAGAATTAGATTACAAGAAGGTATTATATAATAAAAAAATGCTTTTTTTCCATGATCGTACCTCATATTTAGCAAATTTTTTATAAGAATTGTTTACAACATTTTTATACATTGTTTACAAATTTTTTATAAAATATAGATACTTTAGTTTCCACTTTTAATGACAAAAGAAAGTTAGTAGTGAAGAAAAGAATATTTTTGTCCACTCTGAACACCTTTTTTTATAAAAATTGTTTATAAAAATTGTTTATAACATTGTAAAAAAATCTTAAATAATTACAGACAAAGATTTGCCTTTTAAATATCTATTCTAATGACAAACCAAGTGAATAGTGTAAAAAATATTTCTTTTCACTCTAAACTTCTTTTTCTATGAAAATTGTTTATAAAAATTGTTTATAACATTTTTAAATATTGCTAAATAATGTTAAATGAAATTTAATCCTTATGCAACATTTTGATAACCAGAGAGCATAATAAAATTAAAAAAATAAAATTTCTACCATTCTATTTCATTTTTTGCAAAATTGTTTATAAAAATTGTTTATAACATTCTTAAACATTGCAAAATATTTTTGAATTAAGTTGTTTACTTTCAATATCCATTTTTACCTTCCCCTAAAAAGAGAACTGATGAAAATAAATTTTTTACATACACTTTGGCTCATAGTTTTCAAATTGTTTATAAAAATTGTTAAATAACATCAAATAACAATATTTTTTATTGAAGAAGCATTATTTTATTTAAATGAAGCATAAAAGTAAAAAAATTGTAGAGTTAAAATTTTTTAAAATTATTTTTCCAAATTTGCATATTTTGGCGGCCATTATTGAGGCGCCATTTTAAAATTTGTAAAAAATTGATTTTGGCAGTATGTCTATTTGATAGTCCTAACATTTTGGACGCAATATTTTGATGTTCCAGATTTTTCCCAAGCCGATTTCAATTAAATAATCTGCATTTAAAGAAAAAAAACTAAAAAACGGGTTTTTTTTGTTTAAACAATTATAACTTTTTATCATGAAGTCGAAATTGAAATTTTTTCCAGATTCTGAAAGAGGACACTCAAATCCATAAGAAAACCTTTGTCCTGATTTTTTTTTAACCGGAACTCGTAGAACGGGAAGCTCGAACTTGTATTAAAAAAACGGACATTTGGGACTAAATGGGTTAATTATACGTTTTAAAACAGTACTGGGTGCCTACTAACCAGGAAATAGCCAGGAATTAAATTTGACCCCGGAAAAACCGGGAATAAACCGTACATTTTATGCCAAACTGGGCATTTTTTCACTGAATTAAAAAAGTTTTATTATTTTAATTTTTTTAATAGCTTTTTATTTTAATTTTTATAGACATTTATACTGTTCTATAAATTTAAATTTATTAAAAGTAATTACTTTGTTAGTAAAAAATGATTCACTGATTTAAAATAAAGTATGTCAATAAATTTAAAAAAAATTATCGAATTAACAAAAATTTCTTAAAATTCGATTGAAAATAAATTATTTTAACTATTTTTTAATTATTTTAAATAATTAAATTTATTAAAAAATGTCATTAGACATTCTTAAAAAAATAGAATTTGCAAAGTATTTTAATTTAATAGTTGATAAATGATAGAGTTTTATAAAGTCACATTCTAAATGTACTCATGTTTCTTGGTGCGAAGTTTAATAATTAAAATGTTTATTTGTTAAATTTAAAAGAAAAGGCACACTTCAAATCTTTTAATAAAATTGAATTTTCGCAAAGTTTTTTTTTTAAATTCTGAAAAATAAGATTTTAAAAATTTTTTAATTCTATTGTTTCGAGTAGTCATGCATTCGATGGATACGATATAACAAACGATCGATATTCATGTTTCGAAATAAAGAGGAATTTATCAATCTTCCAAGTCGTTTTAGGCAGAGTCCACAATGAGAGAAGGTGCGCATCGACGTTCATAGCTATAGATATACCACAGCATACTTTAGTATACCTATAGCTATGGACGTCGATGCGCACCTTCTCTCATTGTGGACTCTGCTTTAGAGTAACGAGCGAGAACACCGAGATTCTCGAATTTTATTATTTCTTAAGATAAAAAATTATTAGGAGAAAGGTTTGCAGGTTTTCCAGCTTTCAGGTTGTCCCATTTGCATTTTTTTAATTCTAGAAGTGCCATAATTAAAAACGCGTCTGATATTGTTTTCAAATGATTAGTTATTACATTTTATGATATTTTGGAGCAAAAAAATGTAATAAAAATGTTCTACTTAAAAGAATTCTGAAACTAACTTGTGGAAAAATTGAAAAATTAAAACTGACTTTCTAATGTGGTAACAAATGAAATATTTTTATGGATAATTTATGTTACAATTTTTTTCTGTGTTGCTTTTTTAATCAATTTTGATAATTCAAAAGAAATTTTTTAAATGTCGTGACTTAATATTTTTTTCATCGAATTAAAACTAGAGTTCAAAATTGCAGGTTAAATTATTTTACAGTTTGTAGGTCCAAATGCGAATTCGCAATGATAATTTTGAATAAATTTACACGATTTACGAAATTTCATTTTTCTCCACGTATCTTCCTTTTCATTTAAAATTCAATAGGAAAAAATTTGATCTTCAAAAATATTTTTTATTTGATCTAAAAATTTTATTTTTTGACAATTTAAATTATCTTTGGGTCAAATTTGTTTAATAATTAATTGATTTTATTTTAATATTGTCTTAAATGATAAAAAATAATTTATAATTAAGGGCATTTGAACCATTATGACGTCACAATTTTAAAATGCATGCATATCACAAATTGTGACATCATAATGGTTCAAATGCCCTTAATAAATAATAAAAAATAATAATTTTAATATTATCTTTTAGCAAGTGATAACTTCTACAACTACTTAATTAATTTTATTCAATCATTTATATATTATTCATTTAATTAATGATTCTTATTTCATTATATTAAAACTATAGCAATGACAAAAGTAAAAGCTTCGAAAAATTTATTGTTAATATAATGTTAAGTTTACAATCGTTCACTAAAAACAAATTTATTTGGTTCAAACAAGTGTGATTCAAATAATTTAAGTTATTTGAATCAAATACATATTTTTTTGATCCAAGTAAAAAGTATTTGAATCAATTAAATATTTTTCAAATAATTTGAATTATTTGAATCAAATAAATTTTTTTTCAGTGTAGTAATGATAAAGTTTAATTATAACCATATATTTTTTACAATCCAAATTAATGAAATTTTAATTAATGCTTGTTTTTTCAGAATCTTTTTCTGGAATACTAGGGGTAGTAAACACATTGGTGATCCTAGATTAAATATCACGCAGTCAAGTTTCCAATCTGAGATCATTTTCTCACCGGCCTTGAAGTGTGATGGAACAAGTAGACCTAAAGGTGGACTGATGATTCTGTTAAACGTTTTTATAAGGTAGAAACTTTGTATGTAAATTCCTAAATTATTATTATATGTGTATGTAAGAAAAAGTAATGTTAAGTTTGTGATTAGTGTCTTATATTTTAATCCTCTTACTAATATTTCAGAAAGCATAGAATTGTTTAATGAAATTATGTTTAGTATGGATTAAAAATACATTGATTTACCTATTTTTATGGGGGGTGACTGGAATTGTATAGTTGGTGATATTAATCAAATAGATGAGGATGTATATTTTTTAAATAATAATTTGACTAATTCTCGTGAAAGTTTTGGTAAAATAATTAATAATTAAGGAGTTGAATTGGTAGAAAATTTTGAATGTTTGGGTATGCTTTTGCTGAATGGAAAATTTCATTTCGGGTTCGGATCATTTCCCAGTAGCTTTCTTATTAATCTTCAAGATAAAGAATAAACAACCAATTTAAAAATTAAATGGAAGAATAACACTGGGTAACAAAAAATGATCATATTGTGTTTATTTAAAAATTTTTGTGTATATTGAAAGTTTGAGTGTCACTGAACAAGAAAATAGCAAATAAAATTTTTTATTCAAACCCCTAAAATGGAGAGTTGAATTATTAAAAAACGTTGTTTTTGGATCTTTTTGAAGTGCTGTAAAAAGAAAATGGGAAGACATAAAAAGCACTAATATGGCTTAAAAGGAAGCTCAAAGCATTATCTTTAAGAAACAAAACTGAAAAGTAATGTAAAAATTGCAGAGGACGTGTATTTACTGAGTACCCCTCCTAATTATTCATACGTCCTGGTAAAAATTACTTGGTATCTAAGCATTGGTGCTGATTACGAATCCTAAGTCATCTTTCAAAAATTCAAAATGGCGGCTTCAACATGACGGATAAAATGTTAAAAATCGTTCGGATTCGCTCGAGACTTGGTACTTGGGGGTTTTTGGGGTCGCTGATTTCGAATCTATAGTTCTCATTTAGAACTATATGGATTTTGTCCTAACTTTATTCTTGAAAATGAGTTTATTACATTTTATATCCTATATTTGAAAAAATGTCTTTATTTGCACATAAATTACGCCCAAAAATGACTTTCTTATTTTTACTAAACTATGTTGAGTTAAAAAGTGTACGGTGATATAAATATGAATATAAACAATTTTCAAATCGAACGTGTTTGTATTCAAATCGAAATCTATTATGATTTATTCATAACATTACACAGAATAATTCAAAGTGAAATTTTAAATTAATTTTTTTTCATACCTCGGTCGATAGTACCGTTCTTCTCTCTGCGATTTCGCAGCAGAAAGTCAAACATTTGTGATGTGGTTGATTTTCACACTCAACCTCTATTACAGCGGGAGTAAAAGAATTCTTTGTCGGTACAAACGAGTACACGCAAAAAAATGTTTAGTTGGTTCAACAGAAAATTTGTTTGCCACAACCGAACTCTCTCGTTGAAATAGGACTGAACGAACACTTGGTTTCTAGCAACCAAACAAATTCGGTTCCATTTATTTTGGTTTAATTAACTAAACTGACTGTTATTCTAAAACCAAACTCAATATTTATGTTTTAATTTTTTATTTGAATTAGGCATTAATTTAAAAATAGGTTAAAGAATCTTGGTTATTAAAACTACAAATTTTTCTGTTAACTGCGCAGTGACAGTTTAGAATTTAAAAACATACATGAAGTAATGTTTATGAAGTAACAAATTAATGTGTTTGGTTTTCATATAACCGAAACAATTTGATTTCCACAACTGAACTAGTTCGGTTGAGACAACTTGTCCTTTGTTTCAATTAACCGAACTTTTTTCAACCAAACCTAGTTTAGTCAATTTGACCAAACCATTTTTTTGCGTGTAGGGCAGGATAGGGCAAGATGGAGTACTTAAGGTTTAATGATAAAAGAAACGAAAATTATTGAATATATACTTTACTATTTTTTTTAATAACCATCTTTGGTAATCAACCTTTCGTAAAATATAGGCGAACAAAAGCCATTTGTTTTTTAAAAAAGCTTATAATGAATAAAATAGAAAAAATTGCAAATCTCCCCATCTTGCCCACCAGGGGGCAAGATGAGGTACTCAAGAAAGCAATCTTTTTCTTTATCTTCGTTATCGACAACAGCACAACTGCAGTGAACCCATTGGCTGCAGACAGAACAAGCAGCCCAGCCTTCATTTGAGTCTAAATAATAACCATTACAATAGAGACAAGGTGTATGAATCACTTTACCGTCTCGCCCCACTTCCCTATACCCCATCTTGCCCCCACCTATGAAATTGAAGAAAAAGATAAATTACTACAATTTACGATGCAACAAAGAAAAAAAACTTTTGCTTCCCTTTTACTGTAACCCTTGCCGGTTAAAAAATCTATGCAGTTTATTAACCGTCATTATTAAGTAATAAACACCTATTAAAAAAAGTGAAAAATAATAAGAAAATCGTCGAAAACTAAATTAAAATCTTTTAATACAAAAAAATATATGAAAAAGAAATATTGAAGTATGGTATGTCTAATATTGTAAATAATAAGTAGAGGAACCAAATTTGCAGATTACAAATAATTAATTAAAATAAAACAAAAATTTTTTGAAAATAAATTAGAAAAAGGTTTTTTAAAATTAAATATGTGTGATCAACCTGTAAAAATACACTAGTGCACCAATTTTTTGGTAATTAGGTTAAATAATGTAGAAGTTAGGGAGAAAAACGTTCTTTCAAAAAATTTCTAGTTTTTCCTTGACAACGCTATGGCCATCTTATAAAATATAAAACAAATTTATAAATAAATTATGAGTAATTAATACTCATATTTCATTCTAAGTAATTAAAATGCACACAAATATTTTCATTCATATATTGTCCGGGGAAAACAACCGAAATACCGAAACCTTTATGCCAAAAAACCTAAATTCTTAAGAAACCGAAAACAAGAAACCGTAACCGTAATTATTCACTTTAAAAACCGAAACCCAAATACAGAAACCCTAATTCTTTGAAAACAAAACCATAACCGAAATACCAAAACCGAATTTTTTTAGAAGAATATCGAAAAGAAGAAACCGAAACCGTTAAAACTTTGGTTGCCATCCCTGCTTTATTACAATGAAGTTGCTGAGGATTAATGCAACACGGAGAGAAATTTATAGTAGTGAGTAACATAATGATGGTTAGAGTGACTATCTTTAATGCTACATATACAGACAGCTATCTAGATAGTAACAATTACTATCAAGATTATAGGGAGTAACATCTTGATAGTAAGGGATAGTATAACTATATTAAAATTGTGATATGTGAATATTAACATCTGTGATGGTAGCCAGTAGCGTAATGATACTATCGTGTAACATCATGTTTTAACATCAAAATCTTACTATCCATTTCTCTCAGTTGAAACTGTGATCGTCTTTTCGTTCATTATTGTTTTGAATTTGATAACCTACTAATAAATTGACATAAGAAAAATGAATAAGGAAATGATATATTGAGAAGTCTTTTATACGAATATCTTGAAAAGTTTAAAAGTATGTTAAATCAATATTTTCTTTTGCATATAACGAGGATGTGTACTTTTCATTTCTTAATTCTATTCTTGTGTATACTAGCACTGTCATAATATTTAAGTCATCTAATGTATAACCTATATCTTGAGTTAAAGTATTGATTTCATTATGAGTGAAAGTGTAATTGATAGAAGCACCTAGTGTAATTGCGGCATAACGTTTCTCATTCAAGTGTATTTCCATCAAATTTGCTACAATTCGTAATGCATTTACAAATTGCATAGTGTTAGCTAACTCAACTTCTAACTTATTCGTCCCATGCCCCATTCGTACGAGATAACCATTACCATCCTCGAAAAGAAATTGCGGACCATAACCATATAGGCCTTCACATTCTTACATATTGAGGAAAGATGTAACAGTTGGTGAACGTTGTAAGAACATTTCTCTAAATCGTACAAATACTCTACATCATAAACAAAAATATAAAGCAGGGTTTTGGCGAAAGTAGTAGAAAATGATTATAGTATTTGAGGCTTACATTTTTTTAAAAGAACTGGACCGTAAAAGAAAAGGAATACCCATAATTCAGATGCTTTCCAGTGAGTTATAACCTCCAAAGAACGAGGAGTCCGCGTGACAAAATCTGGTGGTTTTATGTCTACCAAAAATTCATCAATTTCCTCTCGTTTTGATTTTGGAATATAAAAGTCTTTACCATTGTTAGAAGAATTAAACCAAAGGAATAGAAACATAGATAAAACACCTAACAGTACACAGTGCATGTAATCAGGCACAAAACCTTTGGAAATATCAAAGTGAGGTATTCGTGCTGCAATAGAAGGACCTTTGACACCTTTCTAATGTTTTTTACCATCACGAATCGCAATCTTTGCTTGACTAAGCATTGTCTCCTTCGTTATAATTGGATAATCTTCTCCATCTAAAGGGAAAACCCGATTAAATCCAGCACCAGTAGGGCAGGTCTGTCCAGAATGTTCGCAAGAATTGCAACTGTTTTCGCCATTGTATTGCATGACATCCTGAACAGAAGCCTTAGCTGGGGCATCTAGAACGGCTACAGGAGCAATTACTAACGATTCTATCATTTGGCCAGATTCTTTATGTCTCCACTTTATTCTATGATTCCACAAATCTTCTAATTGTTCCACAAATGGTTTTAAGAAAGAAAACATTTGTGGTTTCGATTTAAACTTTTTGTTACTGTATTAAAGGCCACAAAGAATCTGAAATTTTCTTCTGGTTCTGGGACTAACATTAAGAATTTGTAGAAGAAATATTGTTGAATTCTAATGAAGAATACTCGCTTTGTTTATCATAACTAATCATATCATCGTCTGACTCTAAAGAAATGTCACTGGAATTTTCAGGTAATAAATGCAAATGTTCATCATCATTAATGTTCATGTCATCAATATTAAACTCACATGGAATATATTGAATAGCTTTGAAATAAGGACGAAATTTGGCTAGTAAGTGTAGAATTTGCTAATTTTCAAATTGCTAATATTATTATTAGGCTAACTTTGCAATTCTGTAGAATATCTCATATTTTTATACTTTGAATTAATTAATTAATTTATAAACTACAAAAATTCATGATTTGCATACTTAAACAATTTTAAACTTAAGTATTACGAAATACTTAATATATAATCTATTTTACAATAAATTAAATCTTACTGCGCGCATAATGAAATCCCTATAATTTTCCATATTAATCTTGGTGACGTAGACAGTCAGCTTGGTTCAGCCTATAGGGGCATTTCCATGGACAGGGCAAACTTTGAATCTCAGATTTTCTTCATACTCTGTCATTTTGTTGTCTTGGGGTTCAGTTTTAAGTTTCCGAAATAGTTTTGCCATATTTCCATTTTTTTGCAAGTTATTGTTAATTAAACTTTTTAGTCACTTTTTTTTCAGGAATTTTTATCTCGAAATCTATTGAAGATATAAAAAAATGTTTAATATGAAAATTGTTGGGAAAATGTTCAATTTTAATAATATTTTATTAAAAGTTGAAAAATTTAATTATTTTGTTAATTTATTTAAATAAAATTTTTTAAATATTTTTTTTTACCCGAAGTCCGTAAAATTTTTTTCTAAAAAAATATTTAAATTAAAGCTTGAAAAGTCCTTAAAAAACCCTGAAAATTTCAGAGACGTGTTTTTCCATATTTTTGAAAAATTAATTTTTGAATTTTGCGTTGCATGGCGCGGCCCGTGCGACCTACGTAGTAACGCCCGCAAGGTGTCTATTTGGCCTAAAAATCGCTTGTAATTTATAGATAAATGCAAATTTACATTAATTATTTTGTATTTATTAACTTTTTTTACATTATTTACAAATTATTACAATTATTTTTTCCCATGTCATAAATTAGTTATAAATTTTAAAGAAGTTTTTTTCTTTTAAATTTATAACTAATTTGTAACCACAATTTCGAAAGTAAAGGATCATTTAGTCTACATTATATTTAAGTATTTAATTTTTGCATTGTCATAAATTAAATTATAACTATCATCCTTTTTATTTGTGATTAAATGAGTTTTAACTTACGTTTTTTAATGAGTTTTTAATTATATGATCTAATGAGTTTTAAATAATGTTGCAAAGGAAGGATGTAAATGCATATATAAGAAAGACACCCTTTTTCCCACCTCTAAAAACACGCCCCCTCACTCAAGGTGTGCATAGGTCAAATCATGTTGAAAAGATTCAAATTCAGGTAGATTGACGTTGAGTTTTGAGTGAGCAACATCTATTTTAAGGTGCGAATCGAGAATTTTATATTTCCCCGTTAGTGCTGTGTTAAAATTAAAAGTCAATTTAAAATTATGCCGAAAAAAGTTTGTTGTAACCCTTTTAATTTGCCGAAACATGCTTGTGTTAAAAAAAATGTTAGTTAGACAATTCCATCATTGAAAAAGAACCATCCGGATTTAGGAGAATATGTTTGCATATCGTGTAGACTATTGTTGTCGAAGGGGAAGGAACCATCGGAAAATAGTTATGTAAGTGAAAATAGTCATGTAAGTGAAAATAATTTTATAAATGATAATAATAATATTCCTCTTCATGAAAATTTTGAAATAGAAAGTAGATCATCAACTCCTATTTCGCGTAAAAATGACTTAGATTTTGTAAAGGGAGACGTTAGAATTGAAATGTTATTTTTAGTTAAACAAAAAGTAAAATCTGCGTTAAATTTTCGAGAAAAAATTCATTGGTTAACTGTAACACCATTAAGTTGGAGTATTATGAAATTAAAGAATGGATTTAATATTACCTATAAATTAGCAAAAAAGCAAAATCTCTTCAAAAGCTATACGGGTTTGGATCATATTTACCTCATATTTCTAAACCTTTCCCTTCTACTTATATTGAAAAAGTAACTAATTTTTATTTATCTGATGAAATAAGTCGCATAATTCCAGGACTAAAAGATTGTGTTTCTGTTCTCCAGGAAAATGGTAAAAAAATTAAAGTTCAAAAGCATTTAATTTTATGTAATTTAAAAGAAGCTTATGTTCAATTTAAAATTTTATTTCCAGATTTTAAAATAGGTTTTAGTAAATTTGCTAATTTGCGTCCAAAACAATGTGTCCTTGCTGACAGTAATGGAACACATACTGTTTGTGTCTGCAAAATACACCAAAATTTTAAATTAATGTTAGATGGTTTAAAAATGATTTTTGAAGACATTTCTGCATGTTCTTATGAAGAGATTTTAGATGATATGATTTGCTGTGAACCGAGTAATAATTGTTTTTTAAAGAAATGTAATCTTTGTCCTGGATTCAATGATATTGCTTCTGAAATAAAAGAAGCTGTCTGTAATAAGAATATTATTAATATCGTTTATCAACAATGGACTGACACTGATCGTTCTTCCTTAGAAACCATCACGCAAAAGGCGCAATCGTTTATCGAAACGATGACCAAACAAGCAGACATTCTCTTAGTCCACAACTTCATAGCAAAGCAACAAAGTAAATTTTTAAAAAAATCTTAAATTAAATTTGAAAGAAGGAGAACTAATTGTTATTGGCGATTTTTCAGAAAACTTTTCATTTTTAATACAAAATGCCATTCAGAGTCATCATTGGAATAATAGTCAAACGACAATTCACCCTTTTGTTATTTATCAACGTGATCAAGAAAACTGTAATAATTTGAAATTTGAAAGTTTTGTTTTAATTTCGGAAAATAATGATCACTGCACACAAGCTGTTTATCTTTTAAAAAAAAATTAATTTAATGGATTAAAAGTAAATATGAATCAAACCAAATAAATAAAATTTATTATTTTTCTGATGGTGCAGCATCTCAGTATAAAAATAAAAAAAATTTTCGTAACTTAGCATATCATTTTGAAGATTTTGGTATAGAATGTGAGTGGCATTTTTTTGCTACATCGCATGGGAAAAATGCTTGTGATGGAATTGGTGGTACAATAAAAAGATACGTTAGGCGTGAAAGTTTAAGAAGACCAGATAGTATACCAATTTCGTCTCCTGAAGCATTTTTCAATGTAGTTAAAAATAGATTCGATACAATGACATTTGAATATTGTACCAAAAATATGGAAAAACACGTCTCTGAAATTTTCAGGGTTTTTGAAGGACTTTTCCAGCTTTAATTTAAATATTTTTTTAGAAAAAAATTTTACGGACTTCGGGTAAAAAAAAATATTTAAAAAATTTTATTTAAATAAATTAACAAAATAATTAAATTTTTCAACTTTTAATAAAATATTATTAAAATTGAACATTTTCCTAACAATTTTCATATTAAACATTTTTTTATATCTTCAATAGATTTCGAGATAAAAATTCCTGAAAAAAAGTGACTAAAAAGTTTAATTAACAATAATTTGAAAAAAATGGAAATATGGCAAAACTATTTTGGAAACTTAAAACTGAACCCCAAGACAACAAAATGACAGAGTATGAAAAAAATCTGAGATTCAAAATTTTTCCCGTTCCATGGAACGCCCCTATATTAAATCAACAAAATAATTATTTTCATAAATTAAAGAATTTGTTAAGTAAAATATTCATTAACAGTTGCTTGTATTTTATTAAATTTTCTTTTATAATTGTACATTTTTATTAAACTGAAAATTTGTAAAACCAAAATCTGTTTCAAGACTAAAATTGTTTCTATTTTTATTGCAAAAGTATTATTATGCAAATTTATTTTCAACAAAATTATATACATACTAAAATGGTATTTCAATTGCAGACTTTTTCTTACGTGATTTCTTTTTGAAAAGTATAACATTTTTTCCAATATTATCTTGTTCTAACAGATTCTTATAAATTCATTGTCAAAGGAATTTTTTCATTGGCCTAATTTTTTTAGGGTTAGGCTTTAGATTTCATTGCTTGTAAACAAAAGCGAAGTTGTTTTTCAACGTCATATTTTGTCTTCTGTCAGACAACAGAAAGATATAAAAGTTCGGCATGAATAAATATTGATAATCATATTAAATGTCAAAAAATATATCAATCCTGCAAGTCAAATATTAAAACAAAAAATATTAAAACTCAATTTTACGTTTCGACAGCCCTGCTGTCCTCATCAGAAAACTGAAAATATTTATTAAAATTTAAAATATTATTACAAAATTAGGATATAACATTATAAGAAACATAAATTAATAAATGAAAAATTTACCACAAATTAATTTTGATTTTGTGCGAACAACACAACCGGCTTAAGTTGACTGACAAATATTATAAATATAATTGTATAAAAGTACGAAATCAAGGGTCAGTGAACTTATTATAAAACAAAGGTGTCAATCATCGAAGAAATACAATCAATAAGTATCAATGAATACACACACACACACACACACACACACACATTCAACCACTTGACACAGAGATCGAGTATTGATTTCTAAAAATTAAAATTTGAATTTTTTAAAAAAAGTTTTGTAATGTTGATTTAGATTGTTAGTGTCATCTTTTTTATTAATCGATTTTTTATGTAAGTTAATATGAATCATTTCGGAAATCAATCTCTTTTGCCAAACTGGTTCATTGTCGAGAATTTGAAAATTGTTATAGTCAAAATCATGTTTAAAACTATTCTTATGTTGGAAAATTACATTTGTTTTTGACTTCATGTGTTCCGTTATTCTTTTTTTAATCATTCTTTTAGACTCTCCAATGTAGCAAACTGATTAATTATTACAATTAAGTTTATATACACAGTTCGTCCTATCACATTTTTTTGTTACATCTTTTCCTTTCTTAATATGACTACTATTATGCATGTTACAAGGAATGGTTGTTATATTGTTTTGACGTAACAATGAAGAAGTATCTTCATAAAAACCATTGACATAGGGTAAGCAAATCTTTTTTAATCGACGATAGATAGATTCTGAGTCTGGTCGTTCTTGGTTCAAATTGATAAAGTGTATACGTTTTTTAATATGTGTGTCAATGAAGTGAATCGGATAACTGTACTGTAAAAGCAGTTCTTTTACAATATTTAAATTTTTGTGATGAAAAATAGGGTTAGAAAGTTTTATGGCTCTATCTGTCAGATTATAAACGATTGCAATTTTTTGTGATCTTGGATGTTGAGACAAAAAGTTAAGAAATCTACCAGAAAATGTAGGTTTCATAAACCAGTCAGTGGTTAAAGTATTAATTTGTCTAATGACAAGGACAACTTAGCCAAGTTCTATGGATTACCTAAAATCCGAAAAGAAGGTTTTCCTTTAAGACCTATTGTCTCTGTCATTGGTTCTCCGACATACTTTTTATCAAAATGGTTACATAAAACTTTAAATTGTTCTATAAAAAAACCCGTTTCTCATATAAAAAATAGCTTTGAATTTATTAAAAAAATTGATAATTTAGAAATCCCTGACAATTATATTTTAGTAAGTCTAGATGTAAAATCTCTCTTTACCAATATTAGTTGCGAACTTGTGTTAAGGAGCATTGAATCGCGATACACCGACATATGTACACAGATTAATATACCCTTGAACGAATTGTTAAACGTAGTGTCCTTTCTTTTTAATAGTACATTTTTTCAAATTAATAAAAAATACTATAAACAAATTTATGGAACCCCTATGGGCTCAACAGTTTCAGGTTTATTTGACGATTTAGTAATGAATGATTTAGAAAAAAGTTGTTTAGATACATTGACTTTTAAACCACTGTTTTATTTCCGTTATGTTGATCATACAATTACATGTATTCCTGTGAATAAAGTCGACGAGATGTTGAACATTTTTAATTCATTTGACGAACGTTTACATTTCACTTATGAACTTGAGGAGAATAACTCTATTAGTTTTCTTGACGTCCTTGTCATTAGACAAATTAATACTTTAACCACTGACTGGTTTATGAAACCTACATTTTCTGGTAGATTTCTTAACTTTTTGTCTCAACATCCAAGATCACAAAAAATTACAATCGTTTATAATCTGACAGATAGAGCCATAAAACTTTCTAACCCAATTTTTCATCACAAAAATTTAAATATTGTAAAAGAACTGCTTTTACAGAACAGTTATCCGATTCACTTCATTGACACACATATTAAAAAACGTATACACTTTATCAATTTGAACCAAGAACGACCAGACTCAGAATCTATCTATCGTCGATTAAAAAAGATTTGCTTACCCTATGTCAATGGTTTTTATGAAGATACTTCTTCATTGTTACGTCAAAACAATATAACAACCATTCCTTGTAACATGCATAATAGTAGTCATATTAAGAAAGGAAAAGATGTAACAAAAAAATGTGATAGGACGAACTGTGTATATAAACTTAATTGTAATAATTAATCAGTTTGCTACATTGGAGAGTCTAAAAGAATGATTAAAAAAAGAATAACGGAACACATGAAGTCAAAAACAAATGTAATTTTCCAACATAAGAATAGTTTTAAACATGATTTTGACTATAACAATTTTCAAATTCTCGACAATGAACCAGTTTGGCAAAAGAGATTGATTTCCGAAATGATTCATATTAACTTACATAAAAAATCGATTAATAAAAAAGATGACACTAACAATCTAAATCAACATTACAAAACTTTTTTTAAAAAATTCAAATTTTAATTTTTAGAAATCAATACTCGATCTCTGTGTCAAGTGGTTGAATGTGTGTGTGTGTGTGTGTGTGTGTGTATTCATTGATACTTATTGATTGTATTTCTTCGATGATTGACACCTTTGTTTTATAATAAGTTCACTGACCCTTGATTTCGTACTTTTATACATTTATATTTATAATATTTGTCAGTCAACTTAAGCCGGTTGTGTTGTTCGCACAAAATCAAAATTAATTTGCGGTAAATTTTTAATTTATTAATTTATGTTTCTTATAATGTTATATCCTAATTTTGTAATAATATTTTAAATTTTAATAAATATTTTCAGTTTTCTGATGAGGACAGCAGGGCTGTCGAAACGTAAAATTGAGTTTTAATATTTTTTGTTTTAATATTTGACTTGCAGGATTGATATATTTCTTGACATTTAATATTATCTCTTACCGAGTGATAAATTCTACTTCTTAATTGATAATCATAGTTTTTCGTAATTGGAGTTGAATTTTTTTTATTGATAAGTTCAATGGAGGAACAAGTATTAATTTCTTGAGACGGTTGCTATACGATTGTGAACAAAAGTTTAATTATTTTTGATGTGAAAAACCCAGAATTGAAACGTGGATCGGAAGTCGCGTATTTGTGGCCAGAGAAAGCAGTTCACAAGTAAACTTTTACTGGCATCATAGTTGAAATTTCAAGTGAGTTTACCTAAAAAATTTAAAATATTTGCCTTTAAAATTTTTTTTATTCAAAATTTAATTGTGTGTTGAAATATAATAAACATTAAAACTTGAGTTAGAAACAACAAACTACTGTCAAAATGAAAAATTAGTTATTAATTATTTGCCAGTTTTATTAAAGGAGCTTTAGTATTTAAAATTTACACACTATAAAATACTAGTAACAACTATAATACACTATGACAAATAAAAAGAACAATTATCAATTTTTCATGACAATAAAAAGTCAAATGTACGGATTCTGAAAATTCTTAGTTTTTTGGAAAATAAAATTTCTAAAGTCAGAAACATTTCTTTTTACATTTTAAAAATTGTAATAATTTTAAATACTGGGTGTCGATAACTCAGAAGATATGGATAACCATCAAGCTAAGAAAAAGAGAAAAAAGGTATCTTAAAATGTATATTTTAAAAAAATGTTCTGAATTTTTATTATAATAAGCATTTCTTTAAAGTAATTATTAAAAAATATTGAAATAAATAGGAATCTAGTTTTACAAAAATTGTTTCAATTGATATAAAATTTATTATTTATAAATGATAAAACATTTTTGCAAACTTATAAGCCATTATATTGCACTTTATAAATATATAAATATGTATCAATAAATAAATAATTCTCACAATTATATAATTTATTTCTTATAGAAGGAATACGAAGCAATTCGAAGAGAGGCAAATGTACTAAGTGCTAAGGAATTGCTGATAACTTTAAATGAAACGAAACGTTTGAATATCCAAGCGTAACTAATTCTTTGAAAAAAGTGGATATAGCTATAAGGCTGACGAAACATTTAACTTATTTGTTAGAAGAGCATAAACAAAGGAAGGTTATAATTCGATAAAAATGTTTATTTTTTCTTGAATATTTATATTATATTCGTAGTAAAAAGCCAAATTAAGTTTCAACGAATAAAAAAATACAGTTGAGCCATTAAATTAACATAAAAAAATTAGATTCATAAAAAAATTAAATTAATGTTCAAATTTTTTTAATAGTTTTTCTAAAAATTATTCACAATTTTTGTGGCCAATTTCATAAACCAAAGAATAAATAAAGCATTTTTTCTAACAGTTTTTCATTTTAAATATTTACTTAATTAAAAAGTCGACTATGTAAATAATTTTGTTATTAAATTATTTTTATTATTTAATATTACTTACATAACGAATTTTTTAAATGACTAGGAATTAATTGATTTTGAAAAGAAGACTACGATACCAGACGTTCAGACTTTGCAATTAGAAAAAAGCAACAACTCTTTTCCAAATCCTGCAGTAAGTTTCACTTCGAATTATCATCCGGACCTTCAACTGCTAAGCACACTGGAGAAACTCTTCTCACTTCGAATCATCATTCAGGACCTTCAACTACTTACCAAACGTCTTTTTCTAATCAAAAAATAAATTACACTAAAAATCAATCAATCAACCAAGGACTTTCTTCTACATCAGAAACTTTTTCTGTAAATCAAGGATTTACTAATTCAGCATCACCATATTTAAATCAAGTGTCTTCTTCCTTTTGTTGAATTTCTGATTACATGAGAGATAGCGACTATGAAAATCAAAAATTTGACCCAATAATTGATCCAGAAAAACAAAATTTAACTGATGTAAAAGAATTAACTCCATTGCTTGATAAGGATGAGAAAGACGAATTGTTTCAAACAACAAAAAATACTCCTGAATCTAAAGTACAGCATAATTTAATAAGTAGATTTAATAACTGCCAAACATAGAATGATTTTTACCCTTTTAACTCTTTTTACTGCTTTAAATTACATCAAACATTTTAACTTGATACATTGTTAACATTAACGTATTATGTAACTATTAACTGGTTGCTATTACAATTATTAATATATTATTAAATAATATTTTAATATGCTTAAATATAATTCGAATTTTAGGCAATTGAATTGCTGGCAGAAAGTAGAATTTTCATTTTAAAGAAGACATTAGATGATGTACTAAGAAAAGCCACCTCACAGACTACATTAGCACGCTTGTTATTGTTTTCCATTTTTAAAGAAGAGGCACTAAAAATCATAGTCTTACGGGTAAATGAAATACAGAAGAAAGACCAGGTTTACCAGTCGAAGCGATTAGTTGCATACTAAGTAAGTTTTCTATACCATCAACATTATTGCTGCTTACATTTGGAAATTTGTTGACTCAATTACAATTAACTAATTTAACAATTTCAAATATTAATTATATAATCATTATTACAAATTATATTGTATCAATTCAAAAATTATGAAGTTTATTTAGTTAATTATTTAATTTTCGAAGAATTTATATTTACATTTTATATTCAGATTAATTTATTATTTCAGAATATTGTAGAAAAGTAGTAGTAAACTCAAGAAAAAGGACGGTTGGAAATTTAGGTTAATTTTTTAAATCATAATGGAAAATAATTATTGTTTTTTTAATGTAATTTTCTCGAAAAAGTTTATAAAACTTATCTGGATATTAGTAAGGCCAAGAAACACTTTCTGGTGATATTGGTAAGTTAAAAAACGACTACCTAATGATTGACGTTCATTATTCTAGATTAATTTGCTCAGAAAAATTGACTAGAAGTTATATGCAATAAAACATCTTTCTGTTCATGGATTTTTATTATTCGTTGTTGATTTTATCGGAAAAATGAACCATAAATTACCTGATTTCAAGTTAATTTACTCTGAAAAATGGACCACATCTCTAGGCGTTGGTAATTCCGAAATCAACTTCCTGGAGACCAGTGTTGGCTATATTTCAGTTTAATTACCTCTTAACAATTTTCTAGTCATTTTTTGGCTAACGTTAGGCTAACGTTAGTATTATTAGCTAACATTATTATCATTAGCTAACGTTAGCTAACGTTAACTTTTCCATCTTGAGTCCTCTGCAATTTTTACATTACTTTTCATTTTTGGTTCTTAAAGATAAAAGTTTGACCTTTCTATTAAAACATATTAGAGCTTCTTATGTCTTCCCATTTTTTACAGGACTTTAGACTTTTCTAATTGTTTAAACGTAATAATTGTCGAGATGTATTGCTTCCAAGCCTATTTCTGTATTTTCGAATTGTAAGAGAACTCTATTAAAACGGTTACGCAAAATGACCATGTACCCCCCCCCCTAGCGCTCACAGTTTTTTACCTAGAAACATGAAAATTGGTATGAATATGTATTTTCAAAAATGGATTACAGGAGAAATATAGCGAACATATTTGGAATTGATCTTCACAGTGTTTTCAGCGAAAAACTAAACAATTTTGAATAATTCGAAAGAAATTCCTGGCACCCACAGTTTTTTCCTAGAGAGCTGAAAATTGTCATACTTATTCATTTACTAAAATCTCTTTTAGCAAAGTCGAAAATTCTTTAACCTTTGCTGGTTCTCACAATTCTTAATCTAGTGATCTAGCGTTATACATTTTTATTTGTTTCGTGGAGATTTCAACAAAGATACAGAAGAAATATTAGTGTTCATCTTCATATTTTTTTGGAAAACAATAGAAATTTTTTTGATTTAGAAAAAACTGTATATCCTCCCCTTGGTTTTTACCATTTTTGAACTATTGGACTACAGTTTTGCTTATTTTAGGTATTTTCATGTGTAGATTTCTAGAAAAATACACCGAATGCAAACGGATTTGATCTTCATATTTTTTAAAATAAAAACTCAAAGTTTTTAAAAATTTTGTCAAAAAGCGTGTTTTTTGCCCTAACACTCATAGTTTTTTATCTCAAGAGATGAAAATTGGTACACTTTTGTATTTTCAAGTGCAGATTACAATAAAAATAGTGTTGAAATAGTTATAATTTATCTTCATAAATTATTCATTCATTATTTTAGCAAAAAAGTAGAAGTTTTGAAAGAGGGTGCGGAACCCTCGGTGTTAGTACGAGTTCTTCTTGCACTTGTCCGGTTTTTAAGCTTTAAAGCTCTATCAACCATATCGTGTATTGAATGCCAACGAGTCGTGGTGGATATCGTCTACATTTTCGTCGATTTCTTCTTCTGTTTCCACGTCGAAGTCAGCTCTGGTTTGTAATTTTAAATTGATTAGAAAATTTTCTGTTCCCAAATACAATATATTATGTTCTTTAATGTTCTGATTCATTTTCTCTATTAACATAATTCCGTTGCCTGTTTGTGGACAGCCTTATTTCTCTTTTTTCTGCCGATTTATTTTTTCTATTTCCAGCATTTCGGTGTTGATTGATGAATAGTCTTAAATCTCTCTGCTCCATTGATTCATTTTCTCTGTTAACACAATTCCGTTGTCTATTAGTAGACAGCCTTAATTCTCTCTGGTATGTTGATTCATTCCCTTTATTTTTAGCATTTCATTGCCTGTTAGTAGACAACCTGAATTGTTTTGATCCATTGATTCACTCTCTCTATTTACAGCATTTCGTTGCCTGTTAGTAGACAACCTAAATTCTCTCTGATCCATTGATTCAAACTCTCTATTTCCAGCATTTCTTTACCTGATCTGTTCTAATCTTTCATGTTTATGACTTCTAGTTTCATTTTGTCTTGCCCTTGCATGACTTTCTCTGTCTTGAATACGACATTCACTTATGTTTATTAACGTTCTATCAATTTCCTCGTTTTGTTCAATTAATCTAAACATTCTCATTCTCTTCGCTGCTTTAATATTTGTAAAGTTAGAATCTGAATCCTCACTTTTTCTTGTAAAGAAAACAAATCAATTGAAATGTGTGTCGTCTTGGACAGACTTTTCTTTATATGGTCATCCACGACTATCACCCTTCTATAAGGTCACTGAACTGTCTAAAACAGTGACTAATCAACTCGGTATTATTGATCAGAATGATGTCTTTGTCTTAGTAGCAGATGCCTAAAATTGGTAATCTGCATATTATCAATCTTTCTATTGGCTCCCCACTTAAATGTAATACAAATTTTATAACCTTGACCCAAAGGTAATAAATGTGGATGGTATGACGTCAAAAAGATAGTATATAAGGTGCAACCCTTGACAAATTCGTCAGTCCAGGCAACGACGTCAACTTACCTAGTCCAGAAGTCATCCTCAAATCAGCAAGCCGCGTTCTTCGTGTCTGACGCGATTCCGCAACCAAGTTAACAAGTCGTATACTACCCCTAAGCGTATTTTTCGTGTCAATCTAAAATCTCTTCAAGTACCAAATACATTCTTCAAGTCTTACTCATGTTGTCTATTGCGAGGCACATTACTAAAAACTGCATTATTTCGACTTTAACGTCAAATCAATAATTTGACACCTGGACTCCGGACCTTTCACTTTAACTGGACCGAAAACAATTCAAAGGAAATCTACTGTATATTCAGTTTCCGCTAGACAACGTCATTTCTTCGATCTCATACTAAAGGAGATATCACCTGATCGGTCTACGAATCTAATAATAATTTTAAAAGGTAAGTTACTAATACTTTAAAATCTTGTCCCTTTTAAATTCTCTCTTTCTTAAAACCTGTCCCTTAATATCAGACTTTACTGCTATGTGAATAAATCAGGTTGAATCACCGATCCCAGCCAAATTAAATATGTAAATTATGATTATGTTTAGTTTCATTTCTTGAGACGTAACAATATATTACTATTATATGTGTAAAAATATAGAACTTTCTGAAACAGCGGCGGCGATATGATTTTTTATTAAAATATATATATATATATATATATATATATATATATATATATATATATATATATATATATATATATATATATATATATATATATATATATATATATATTATTATAAAATCATATCGCCGCCGCTGTTTCAGAAAGTTCTAAGGGGCCGTCTAAACTTATGTCAAAATTTAGGTCAATTTTGAGGGCAGTTTTGACCTAAACGTCAAAATTTGACAAACAATTCCCGCTACCCTCAAAATTTAGGTCAATTTTCAGGGCAGTTTTGACCTAAACGTCAAAATTTGACAAACAATTCCCGCTACCCTTAAAATTGAGGTCAATTTTCAGGGCAGTTTTGACTTAATAATAGAACGTCCAACGTCCTTCCGGCAGGACCAAAAAGACTCAGGTAAGTCCGTCCCAAATCGCTAAATAAAACTAACATGGATTGACATAAACAAAAAGTAATATATATAAATATATATCCCTATTATATAAAAACATTTCGCCGCCGCCGCAGAGTCAGGATTTCTAAGGGCCCCCTGTAGTAAGAGCCGTCAAAACTTACTTCAAAATTGACCTATTTTTTGACCATAGGTTTAAAAGAGAATAAATAACGGCCTAACATTACGTCAAAATCTATGTCTAATTTGACCTATTTTTTGACCTACAGGTCAAAAAGAGGATAAATAACGGCCTCACTTACCTCAAAACTTATGTCAAAATTGACCAATTTTTTGACACATAGGTCAAAAACATAAATCAAAACATATGTCAAAATTGACCTATTTTTTGACCTAGGTCAAAAAGAGGGTAAAGAACGAAAAAAAATACATTTTCAATTTAACTTATTTTTTTGAGGTACGGGTTTTAAAAGGGGCCTTAATGTGGTCCTTCACATTAGGTCAAAATTTGATCTGTGATTTACAAACAGGTCAGGGCTTGCCCCCTCAAATGGAAGCGCGAAATAGGACGTCGAAGCCTATGCAAAAGAACATTTTTTTGCTTACAAGCTGGTATGTTACTTCAAAATTGATGACAAAGATTGAAAATTTGAGAATGGCAAATAACATAAGATCGCATTTTTCAATCTTTATATTATCCATAAATAGAAGTAAATATAAAATCAGGGGGTTGGCGCGCGAAGCGCGCAGGCCCAAAATGTTTTTCAATGAAAATCCACTTATTATATATCAAAATACTCGTAAGCTTATACTGCTCCGAGTGAAAAGTGTTAAAATGGAAAATTCAAAATGGCGTAATTACTGCGACTCTTTCTGTAAACTTCATTACATATTATGGAAAACAAATTTACATAGTAGTTTGCAAAAACAATTATAATTTGCTGAATAATGACTGACCTTTACGTTTTTTGGGTCGCTGATCACAAATCTGATGTCAGATTTTAAAAATTCAAAATGGCGGATCCAATATGGCGGATAAATTTGTAAAATTTGCTTAGATTCACTTGAAACTGATTACTCGGGGGTTTTGAGGGTCGCTGATCACGAATCTGATGTCAGATTTTCAAAAGTCGAAATGTCGGATCCAACATGGCGGACAAATTTGAAAAATAGTTTGCATTTAAACTTAAATGTCGGAAAATCTATGGAAGAAGTGTGAGTATTGTAACAAATTATGCTTTAGTAGTGAGAGTCAGTTAAGGATTGAACAAAGTTAACTGATTATATTCTCAAACTATTTTTAAATCTACCATCATATCTAGATTTCTTTCTGATATCAAAAAATGTGTGAGTATCGCGTAAAACTTAGGTCCAAAAACTGTTGTATGTTTTCTTATTGACAGGAAAGTCGGAAAATCTATGAAAATTTTAGAAAAGTCGCAGTAGGTGGCCCTGAAAAGGGCCGATTGTTTTTTTAATGTTTATTTAACAAAAGATGTGACTTATGTAAGGACAAATTTAATATTGCATAACAGCGCGTGGTTCAGATGCATTTGAGTATCAAAATATTTTTAGAGTTTTATCTGATGTTACTACAAACCCGTGTGCTGATTGAATTTTTGTGACAAAAGGAGCTTCGGAATATTTATTTAATGAACGTTTAGCTTGATCATGTTGCTGTTTGGTGTAAAAGAAAAATTGTGTCTTTTCTCTGTTTCTCTTTGCCCAATTAAACAAAGTTGTCACATCTAAAATTGCCATTTCCGGTTTAGCCTGTAAACTGGCGCGTGTAGCTTCCCTCTTTAAAAAAGCTCCAATGCCATCGCAAGCTCCCTTTCCATGAGCAGTGGCATGGAAATGCCACTCTGCGGAGACATTAAAATCTTCCTGATGTTGAGTTAGATTCTTCATTTGGAATCTGTTCTTGTAGTGCTGTTTGGCGCCATCAGTAAAGTAAATTATTTTCTTAACATTTGGGCATAGTTTTTTGATCTCCGGAATTACTGTTTGCTGCAATATGTACACAGCTGCAGTATCAAGTTTTGTACAATCTGACAACAACACGATACTGCAGTGTTTTATTTCTTCACCTTTTTTATAATAAAAAATTGCTGGGTGCACTGTGCATTGATCATTATTGTAATGAAAACCTTGCGCAGCATCCTGTGCAACAAAGGCATAATTTTCGGAGAAGTCACATTGAAGTATGACTTCGTCTTCTCGAAGATTTCTTTTTCTTTCTTGCAAATATTCTGATTGCTTTTTTGCAATATAATGGTGCGGTAGAAGTTTTTTTAATCCATCAGATAATTCATTGACATAGTCTTCTGCAGAAAAGCAAATTTTTTTCAGTGTGCATCTATCCGTCGATTGCCAAAGACTACAAATAATTTCGGATATTTTGCTCTCTTCCAAAATTGTTAAAACTCTATTAGAGAAGTTTTCAATTCCAGGACATAAGGTACAGTCCAAGAGAAAACACGATGGTTGAGGATTTTTACATAAGACAAATTGAAAGCAATCTTTGTAGTCTTTTATTAAGTATTCAGAATCTATTGTCAATTTTTCGAAATTTACGGCATCAATCATCATTTTAAAATTTTGGTGTATTACACAAACACAAACGCTATGTGTGCCTGCTGATCCTGCACAAATACAATTTCTTGGTCGCAATTCGGCAAACTTTGATAACCCTATTGGAAATTCAGGATATTCTTCCTTAAATTGTCTATGCAGTACTTTAATATCTGCTAGTAAAAGTCTCTTTTGTAATATCCTCTTTTCTCCATTCATTTTAATGGAAACGGTATCCTTTTTACCAGGCATTATACTACTATTCTGGTCACATTCGTAAAACTCTTTAGCTTTAATAACAGTTCTTTCAGGTACTGTTATACCTTTTTTTAATTCGGGTGTCGACAATACTCCTTTAACATTTCTTAAATGTATTGCTTGTCTAGCTTGCCTCTCAGAAGTAGCAAACTCTGAAGCAATTTGCCGTACAGTCCAACATTCAGGAGCAACGGTTAATATTGTAATACGGAGAGGGTCGTTTTTCGGCAAAGAAGAAAATTTTTCTTTCAGTCCTCTTAACAATTGCTCTAATTGATCTTCTCTTGACAAACACTTTTTCTTCGTTTCTGGTTCATCTTGTGTCAATGAATCGTCTTGATTATTGATAAAATCATTTCCACTACACATTTTACGACATTGATCACAAATTCTTGAATTATCTGGTATTTGAGAAAATTGCTTCAAAAGAGACTTTGATATTTTTCTCAAACCCGAACCCTTGTGGTTTTCGCGTTTCAAGGGATTGATACACCTATCTGTGTGAACTACAAAATCTGAAGATTCTTTACGGCGACCTGGCATGATTGTGTTTTAAATAAAAGTACATGCAATTGACCAGAAAAAAGAAAAAACTTTAGTCCTAAAAAGGACGAAAGAAATATGTCGGAAATGAATATTCAGTATTACGAAAAAATCTGAAAAAATATATGAAAAAATAAAAAAAAACTGAAAAAATAAAAAGAAATAAAAATACCTGAAAATATAAACGAAACTCAAATTCAAAGCAATGTAGAAAAAAGAGAGCAAATTGAGGAACAATATACTTACCACCAACGGACTATGCAGAAAAAGTAAGTTGTTTACCAAAGCACTTCTATTTAAGATACTGAGGATCAGCCTCGCTAATAAGAAATAAAGTTTGCCACCTAGCGGACAGCAGCGTAACTTAAAGAAATAACGCTGGAAATTTAAACAACGTTACCTTTGGAACTGTCAGCTTGATTACGATATTATAAAATTTGATGTGTACTTAAGAAACTTTACTTCAAAGGAATTTTTGTCTGATTTAAGATTTTCAAATTTCCACAAAATAATTTGTAAAAATATCACCCTTAGTCTCAAAAACTACACCTTAGAAATTTTAGGCGTTTCTGATAGTTAAGGAATGAAGCTGCTGGCTATTCAAATTACTTAAAAAAAATTTCAACACAGAAATTTTTTTTGAATAATTAGGAAGGGATTTATGAATTTTTTTTAAAAAATTCACAATTTACACGTTTAGCCTATACTGAGAAAACGATTTATTTGATTCAAACATATTTTGTTTATATCAAACTTAAAATATCTTTGCTATACAGTCAAACATATTTAAGTTTCATTCAAACATATTTTTTGGTTCATTTTAAGAAATAATATATTCAATATATTGAATTAAACATAATTATTCAAACAAATAATATTTTTTAATCAAAGCAGTAGATATTTTCTACATATTGGAATTAAGCTTATAAACTAATTTCAATTAACCAAAATGACTTAAATTTATTTTTCTATTTCAATTAAGTATAATGTTTTCTCAGTGTAAAATATTTATTTTCATTAAAGAGTCCATAAATTGGACAACAGTAATTCAAAAAAACGTTTTTTGTAGCTTAAATTAAAGCTGGGTTATTTCGCTTTAAAAAATATGTATTTAAAAATTTTATAAATAATATTAAATAGCTAGTGCTCCACTCATTCCTTATCAGAAACGTCTAAATGATCAGTTTCCAGTGAATCCAAGCAACATTTTCAAATTTGTCCGCCATGTTGGATCCGACATTTCGAATTTTGAAAATCTGACATCAGATTCGTGATCAGCGACCCTCAAAATCCCCGAGTAATCAGTTTCAAGTGAATCTAAGCAAATTTTACAAATTTATCCGCCATATTGGATCCGCCATTTTGAATTTTTAAAATCTGACATCAGATTTGTGATCAGCGACCCAAAAAACGTAAGGGTCAGTCATTATTCAGCAAATTATAATTGTTTTTGCAAACTACTATGTAAATTTGTTTTCCATAATATGTAATGAAGTTTACAAAAAGAGTCGCAGTAATTACGCCATTTTGAATTTTCCATTTTACCACTTTTCACTCGGAGCAGTATGAGCTTACGAGTATTTTAATATATAATAAGTGGATTTTCATTGAAAAACATTTTGGGCAGAGCTTTGGTCCGTTTGACATGGAACGTCCCATATATATATATATATATATATATATATATATATATATATATATAATTTTTTTTCATAAATCATTTTTTGTAAAAAAAATTAAAGGAGACATAAAATTAAACAAAAATATTATTAAAATTAAAATAACTAAATATTTATTCATTAATTCTGTTAAAGTAGGATTTATAAATTAAATAATTAAATTTTAAAAAATTAATTTTTAACACTTTAGCTGAAGTGTCCTTCGGACAAAAGAAATTGTTTAAGCAGAGGATCCCTTCTCTACTTAACTATTATTCAGTCAATAGGTTGAGATCCTTATTCTTAAAAAAAGGAAAAGGGAATATAATTTCAGGTTATGAAAATTATAAACAAATTAAGATAAAAATAACAATAATTGTATTTTACCCAAGAAATTACCTAATACAAATAACTTCTAATTTTTATGTGTGTAAAGGCGAGTACTTTGTGTACGTGTGAATGAACATGTAGTGTAGATTATGTGGTGTAAGATTTTTATACTCAATACTCAGGAATTTCCTTCGACTTGTCTCTTTAATCCAATATCTTTTCAATTATATCACTTTATTTATTCTTTATTATTTTAATCATATATTCTTTTTAATTCAACCTTCTTTTATCTTTATTATGATCTATTTTATTCTCAATTAAATTCACCTTCTTCACTCAAACTTTTTATTCAATTCTTTAAACCTCTGAGATTATTTCACATCAACACGGCCAATTTGCCGGACTTAAACTTCAGGCTTCTATTGCCTAGACAGAAAACTACAGGCTTAATTGCTTGGACTAGCTGTCGGCTACACGGCCTAAACTCAACAGTCCAGATTTCCTTGGGTCAATCAATTTTATTGAAAGACGATTTAATGGAGAAATCGTATGTTAAGTTTATTGCACTTGACTGTTGCGAAGACAATTCTGCAAGCTTGCTTAGAGTATACAGGTGTTGAACAACTCTTTCGAGTTTTACAAAAAAAATTTTGTGTCCTCTTTTTTTACATAAATGGTTTTCTGTAAGGCAAGTTTCGTTAAAGTCTAAGAAAATGAAATGAAGAAAATAAACGAAAAAAAAATTTTAGAAAAAAATAAACTAAATAATTATAAAGAAAATTAATTATGTAGAGAAAAAATGAGCTGCTTATTTATTTTTTTAACTGCGGAATGTGCACATTTATTTTTTTTAGTCAGTGTAACACGAAAATAACTATATAAGTCTAAAGATAATTTGATGATTTAGCATATTTTACTAATATGAGGTAAAGGAAAGAAAAATAAAAATGTAATCCAATTATTTAATCGCGATTTGTTGTTATTTATAAGCTCTTAGTTTAGAAAAAAAACATTACCAAAAAAAAATATTTTTTAGAAATGTGACAACAAAATTGTTGTTACTGACCCCCTTTTATATGAACTGTCGTCCCTTGGTAGTTTATAGATATGTTGGAAATGTTTTGGCGGCTGTTTTTATAAAAGATAGGGAAAAATTAGTAATACTTGAAATTTAGAATTTACTTAAAAATTATTTTGATATTATAGCAATTTATTATGAAACATTTTTTTAGAACGTATTAAAAAAAATTTTCTCAATTTTCGTCATTCAAAATTTATTTTTGTAAAACAAAATTTATCCCTTTGTTTAATTCCATAAAATATGTTAAAGGTTTTATGAAAGTTCATTACTAATTTAAATTTATTAATGCAAAAGAAAAAGAAAAAAAAACGTGTTGATTGTTTTCTAGTTAATAATTATGGGTACTTTAGATACTTAATTTTTTGTCTCTTTATATTTCATTAGAAAACATTTTTTTATTTTAAAAAAATTTAATTTGTTGTTAAACAAAAATTTTTACATTTATTAAACTATATTTTAGTTGGAACTTGTTAAATGTAAACAGGTTTTTTTAAAATTAAAAAATAATAATTGCAAATTCGACAATTATAAGTGTTTAAAAAGAATGATTTCAAAATTTTATACTCAAATTTCTTAAATAATTTCGTTTTTGTTTGGTATAAATATTTTTTTATGTCTTGAATTCAACTTCTACTTTTTTAAACATAATGAAATATAGAATTTCTATTTCTTCAAATGAAGTTTACTAAAAGAAATTTGGAATATTTAAGATTTCTATTCTTGAAATTATATTTAAATAATTATTTACATAGATATTTTAAATAATCTTGAAATGCCTTTTTTTAATTAGAAAAGTTTATTTTAATTTACTTTATTTAAAAATTTTGTTTTAAAAATATTTTATTAAATTTTATTTAAATTAATTGACAAGAAATTATTTTGAATTTATATATAATAAATTATCAAAAGTAATGAACTTATTAGAAAATAGACTTAAGCAAGAACCACAATTTTTTTTGAAATGTTTACTTGTTAGATAGGACTGTTAATAATATTTCTATAATTTACAATTTTATGTATATTGTATAATTATAAATACCAAGTTATTCTATAATATTTAATTAAATATTTTAAAGTATTTTTCAAAACAAAGTTCTGTTGTGCAGAAATTCAAGTTTATCGTAGTAAATTATTTTAATAGAAATTTATAATTAGCATTTTTAATTGGAAATCATTATTTAAAATATTATTTAACAGAATTTTTATTTAAATAAAAACTTATTCACGTATTTTTTATAGTTTTTATATACAAGAACAATAAAAATACATTTACATTTTTTTAAGATAAGTTTTTTCTTTTTCGTCTTTTTTAATTATTTTTATGGTGATTTTTATAACTTAATAGTGTTAACATTTTTTTGTTTAAATTGGTGTTAGAGTTGTTAGTGTTCTAATAGTTTTTTAATGCTCGAACGTTTTAAGCGTTCCTTTTAATTTTACCAAGTATATCATGTTTTTTTAAACAAGTAAACAAAAAATAGTTATTAATTTAAGAAGTGTTTAATGCGTATTTTAACTTAAAATTTAATGGAATCCTGTCAGGACATTAATGAAACGCGTTTTTTAGTATTTCGACTAATAATATTTGTTTGACCATTATGATACTACTTTTCTTAAATTTTATCCGTTTATCAATGTAATTAATTTGGTTAATATTAATAAAATTATGTGCAGTTGCTGTTTTATAAATAAATTAAAATGTTAAAATTTATATTTAATTTTTGAAATTTGTTAAAAAAATGTTTTGTTTGACTTTTTTATGTTTTCATTAATTACTAAAAATTTTAATTTATTATTACAACATATCCTATTTTATTAAATTTGCCATTCCGATAGAAGCATTTACTAGACTTATATTTTTTTGTGTTAGTATTCGAGACATTATTAAATATATTTTAAAAAACTTATACTTTTTACTAAATTATTAAGCGATATTTTTTTAGTATTTTATGTCTTATTTTAATCTGATAATTCTATTCTGAAGTGTTAATTAGGTATCATAATACTTAATTTATCATATTATTTTTATTGTTATAAATATTTTGACCCTTTTCTTTACTCATTTAAGCATTACTGTTTTTGAAGAAGATTACGTTGATTAATATAGTTAGTTTAGAATTTTCTTAGTTTTATTTTTGTAATTTCTTAGGCAGAAAAATTTTAGTTTGAAATTTTAATGCGTCCCTTCATGACGTTATTTTAATGCATTATAATAACATATCTCATTCTGCTAATTTTAGTACAACCATTTACTAAGCTTATATTTTCTCTACATGTTAGTATTCTACTGTTTATTTAATATATTATAAAGGAAATCTTTTTTTTTTAAATTAAATAAGCGATACTTTTTATATTGTATGTTATTTTAGTAATTATTTTATCTCATATTTTCTTAATTTTTCATTCGTGTATTTACTTAATTATTAATTCCTTATAATGAGCAGATAAATAGACTATTATATGTTTTTTTAGACGAAGATCAAGTAAAATATAACATTTTGTTTTTAGATTTTTCGTTTAAAATATTTAAATATTCTTTTAAAATATTTTCGAGCATTTGTTTTTAAAATTATTTTTCAATTTTTATGTATTTTTAATTGGTTTTAGCAAAACCAACTAAAAATAGATTTACGTCTTCTTAATTAAAAGTTCGTTTTGATTTTATCTTTTGTAAGTGTCTTTATGTTGATGTATATATTTTGATGGCGTTGACTTTATTAATTTCATGTTAGTGTTATTTTTTATTATTATTATTTTTCTTTGACATCAATGTAACGAGATTCTTACGTATTTCAGCGAAATCAATTATTTATTTTAAGTCATTGCAGTACTTTTATTTTGAAAATACTATTTGTTTATAGATTTAGTTAATTTGGTTAATAACAATAGAATTATATACAATAGCATTATTTTTAGAAACAAAAATATTATGAATTTCTTGATTTAGTTTTTGCGATTTGTTTAATAATTAAACATTTTTTTTAGTTTGGTATTTTAACGTTTTCATTAGTTTTTAAAATTAAAAATTACAATTAAAATATTTTACATTTTATTAAATTTGCTATCCCATTAGAAGCATTTGCCAAGATTATATTTTTTTATATGTTAGTATTTGAGTCTTTATTAAATGTATCATAAAGACTTATCTTTACTAAATTTAGTAAACTATTTTTTTGTTGGCGTGAACGTTTGTTTTTGAGAAAATTGATCTTATTTATTTTCAGAAAATCATCCCCTATTTTAATAATTTTAAATATTTTTTTTAAATTTCAAACTGGATTTTGAAGAAGACAAGCCCATCTACAAGATTCAAGAAAGAAAATTAAATTATACTTAAATGAAAAAAGTGCTAAGCAAAACAATTTTTTTCACTATTCATTCGAGTTTTACCACTCAAAGTTCAAATGTGCATAACTTATTTAAATTTAACTTTTTTTAAAAATAAAAAATACGTGTCTCTTTTTTTTTCATGTACAATAACATATTTTAGCGACAGCTAAATCTATAACTTGAAGTTAGTCGACCTGCCTGATTTGAATTGGGTTCAGTCAGTAGAATAGACATACAATGATAAACCCATTTAAATAATATTTATATTACAATTAAGATTTTGAGACTTGTGAAAAGTAAGTGGATTAATTTTTTTTTACTCTACAAGATTGTTAAAGATATTTCATGCTTCAACTGTTTCTATTTTAGCCTCCTACTTGTTTTTTATTTCTAACCTATTCCTAACCTTCCTAAGTCAGCTCTTGTTACTACTATTTTAGGTATTTTACTTTGTAATAGTTCATTCCCTTTAAATTTGAAGATAACTTCATTTTTCTTATTTGTTCCGAGTAAAAATATTTCCCAAAAATGTTTTTGATGTTTTCCAGATAATTGGTTATGCATTGAGACATAGTATTCGACCATTTCTAAAATTTCTTGATTTAAACATTTATCAGATGGTAGAATATTTTTTACGACAAATTCTTCTACCTCAGCATAAGTTTTTGTTGAAATGATGACGTTTTCATTCAACACTTGATCGCCTAATTCTTGTTTTTGTCTTTTTCATTTCTGACACTCAACTGTTGTTGAGTTATTAATTTGATTTTGCTAGGAGGTTTTCCTTTTTTTCGTTTCTTCATAGGGCTGTCCGAATTCTTATGTTGTATTAATGAATATGAATCATCCATGTCTGCAACATTTTCATTGTTTGATCGCTTAATATGTAAAAATTCTTCATTATTCTCGATAATTTTTTTTTGTCTTCTTGATCTGATTTTGTTTCCTTTAATTCTTGGCTAATTTCAGTTCGTTTTGTATTGTTTTCTCGTTGTGAAGTTTCGTGATTATAACAACTATAATTCTTAAAGTCATGGATCTCTTCTAATTCGATTATATTTTTGCTTTTCTCCGAACTTGGCATTGGTAATAATTCCTTTCTTTTCTCTTCCTCTTCTTTGAGCATTTTGTTGTCCAAAATACAAGTCTAGTTTTCTTTTCTGGATAAACTAATTTTTCTGTCTAAATCTTCATGTATGTCCATCTTTTTCTTGTTTGTTAGATTCTCATTTCTGTTGATATCTTCTTTGTTTTGACATTATACTCGTCCAAATTATGATAATAATTATAAAAGTTTTCTTTACAATAACTCTGCGAATCCATGTTCCTGTTTTGCCCATTTTGTCCGAAACTCTTGTTTCTATTCTGATTGTTAAATTTATTGTAGCTTACATTTTTTCTTCTATATTGTTGTTGATCCCATTTTTTTCGCTGGTTTCTTGATTCATACGTGTTGTAGTGGTCAATGGCATTGTAATTTGTTCTCGAAATATCGTAATTGGAAGGATAAGAATCGTCAAATTGAAGTTTTGGAGAAAATTTTTCTTTTAGATGATCTGATAAGTCTGTCAAAATTTTAAATTGGATATTAACAGTACTAGCTTTTGCGGTACCTTTTAATTTACGTAGTATGATTGTAATTACTGAATCTTGACAAATAACTGGCATATGTGACGATGTGGAAACTATTTGTTGTATGAATTCTTCAACTGGTATATTGTATCCATCAAAAGAAGACAATTGCTTTCCGAATATTGTTAAAGATACTGCAAGACCAAGTCTTTGTTTCTCTATCAAAGAATCTTCACTACGGTTCACTTTAGACATTTTTTTTAAACGCTAATCCTCTGTTTAAGTATTTCTGTTAATTCAGCGTGATTTCCCACGTGGAAAAGTTCCCGGAGTCTCCCGGGAGATTCTCGGGAGCAACTCCCGGGAGTCTCTTGGAGTCGTTTCCGGGAGTAACTCGCGGGAATTTTTTAGAAGATTCCCAGTAACAATTCGGGAAGATTCTCAGAAATTTTTTTCGGAAAATTTCCAGCAATATTTCCGTGAGTAATTTTGTGAATTTTTGTAAAAATTCACTTAAGAATGCCAAAAATTGTATAAATATATTATTATTTATATTTGTAGGACCTTAATTTTTATATATAAACTTTAATAAGATTTTGTGGCCTTTGCCTTATGAAACAAAGATTTTCCATGTATATTTTTTAATTGTTTTCATCGACTGAGGTTATGTTTTCTTAAATTTATATTTATGTTTCAAATTTTAATTGTTTTTATTAATTTCCAAATGCGGTAAGATATGTTTTTTTCTCAATATTATACTTTGAACTACATGTGTATACTTAAATTGACATGTATATATATTTTTTTTTCATTGTAGTTCCTGATGAGCTGTGTTGACAGCGAAAATGCATTAGACAGAAATAAATTTTTTTTTCATTTAAATTAATTTTTATTTGTACGGACCAAAGACCACAAAATCTTATTAAAGTTTATATATAAATATATTATATTTACATACCTTTCATATTTATTTAATAAAATAATATCTTGTAACTTTTCAACAAGTTTAAGAAATAAATTTACATTTAAATTTAAAGGGTAGAAAAATTGTGCTTCTACACGAAAAAACGTGTTACCTGAAACAGCGAAAGTATTAATTAAAATAACTAAAAATTTTGCTTATTTAATAGAGTTATAATTGTGCCTTAAAAAGTTTTTTTCGTTTAGGTAAACATTTTTATTATATCCTTTTTGATAATACTTTTAGACACAATAGGGAAGATTCAATATGTGTTTCCAAACAACAACAACATGTATTTGTTACTCGAGTATTATATCTTTACATGTATTATAAAAACATTTAATTAACATTTAATTTAATTAATAAATAATTAATATAATGTACCTGATTCAACTTTTTTACAATGTTTAGCAGAAACAATGCATTTTTTTGCTGAACATTGTAAAAGTTGAATCAAAAGTGTGATTAAACGAAATAAACGCGATTATCCAACTTTGACCACCTATCCAACACTGACCACTCTCCCTTACTGTGTCTAAAAGTATTATCAAAAAGGATATAATCAAAATTTTTACCTAAACAAAAAAAGCTTTTCATGGCACAATTATAACTCTATGAAATAAGCAAAATTTTTAGTTATTTCAATTAAGACTTTCGCTGTTCCAGGTAACACGTTTTTTCGTGTACAAACACAATTTTTCAACCCCTTAAATTTAAATGTAAATTTATTTCTTAAACTTGTTGAAAAGTTACAAGATATTATTTTATTAAATATATATGAAAGGTATGTAAATATAATATATTTATACAATTTTTGGCATTCTTAAGTGAATTTTTACAAAAATTCACAAAATTACTCCCGGAAATGTTGTTGGGAATCTTCCGAAAAAAATTCCCGAGAATCTCCCCGAATTGTTCCTGGGAATCTTCTGAAAAAATTCCCGGGCGACTCCCAGGAGTTACTCCCGGAAACGATTCCAAGAGACTCCTGGGAGTTGCTCCCGAGAATCTCCTGGGAGACTCCGGGAACTTTTCCACGTGGGGTATTTATTATTTTTCTAATTGTTGAAGGTCTGTTTTCGATATATTACTTTTTATTCTTCTAATTTATAGCCTGATATCCCTAATGTCATGATCTTCAAAAAATTTTTTTTTGCTATAAATCTTTAAATTAAATTCTGAGGGGCGGAATATTTGTTTGTTGAGGTGAAATTACAATTCGATAATGCTTTGGTTGGTGTAGTATACACACCTCCAAATGTCTCATTCGGTAAAGAGCTTGAAAATCAAATATTTTCTTTAATCATTAATTATAATAATACAATAGTCATGGGAGATTTTAACTGCAATTTAAATCAGTGCACTTCTATAACAGACTACCTTACTTCTATGTTTAATTCTGCTGGTTTGTGTGCTGTTCCTCACAACTTTACTCATCATGAAAATGGCTCTAGTACCAGGATAGATATAATGTTTGTTAATGAGATGGATAGAGTTACCGCTTATCATCAATGTCCAGTGCCGTTTTTATCTAACCACGATTTAATTAATATTAAGTTAGAATTCGGTAAAGATAACTCTCAGAATAATCAACAAGTTAACTTAATAAGAAATTTACATAACATTCCTAAGATAGATTTCCTTAACCATTTAACAGCGTACAATTGGGCGAACATATATTCTGAGCCGAATATAAATGTTAAGGTTAATACGCTTGTGGATTATTTGACCTCGTGTTTCGATATTTTTGCTCCGCTTTATAACATTAAGTGTAGAAAAAGATCCTCACCCTGGATGAATGGTGAAATTAAAAGTATGATTAAAGAAAGAAATAAATTACGCGGAATTTTCAGAAGAACGAAGAATATTTGTGGTAATGTTAGATTTAAAAAAGTTTGGAATTTGGTTAAAACAAAAATTAGAGACGCACATAATAAATATAATTTTAACTTAATTAAAAATAGATGTAAGGGCGAAGATATATGGCTAACTTTGAGGAAACTGAATTTGATACCTACTAAAAGGAATAGGCTAGATGGAAGTTTTCGTGCTGATGAATTTTTAACTATTTTTGGTAATATTCCTCCTACTACTACAAGCAATCAAACTTCGTCTATTGCTCTTGTTTCCGAAATGTTTGATGACAATAACTTCTTTTTTCGTGATATTTCCCCGGACAATTTACTCAATGCTATCAATACAATTAAATCAAAGGCATTAGGGCATGATTAAATATCTATTAAAATGATAGTTTTATCGCTTTCTGGCATTTTTCCCATTCTTCTGCATATATATATATATATATATATATATATATATATATATATATATATATATATATATATATATATATATATAATTATTCCTCACACACTGGAATATTTCCTGATTTGTGGAAAATGAGCATCATTCGACCTATTCAAAAACTACTAAACCCCAAGTCTCTTGCTGATTACCGACCGATATCAATTATATGTGCCTTATCAAAACCTTTACAAAAAATAGTTTGTGAACAGATTACATCTTACCTCACCATTAATAACATGTTTGAAACATTACAGTCTGGTTTTCGTTCTAAACATAGCACCTGTACTGCCGAATTAAAATTCACAACCGATATAAAAATTGCTATGGATCTTAAACTTATTACTATTGTTGTATTTTTCGACTTTTCTAAAGCTTTCTCTTATGTGGACCATCAATTGTTGATTAATAAGCTTTTTTCATTTAACTTTTCCAAGTCGGTCTGTGAATGGTTTAGGTCTTATTTGACTTGTAGATATCAGAGAGTAGTTGATGGAAATGGAGATTATTCTGATTGGAACGTGCTTAGGTGTGGTGTACCTCAAGGGGCTTCTCTATCCTCCTTGCTTTTTAATATGTTCATCTACGATCTCGGAAAGCAACTTACATACTGTAAGTACCATAAGTATGCAGATGACTAAGGTTTATATATCTGGTCCGTTGTCATCTCTTTCGGAATTAGTTAAGTTATTGCAAGAAGATATCGACAGCGTGGTAAAATGGGCAAGTGACAACGGTCTTGCTCTTAATGCTAAAAAACTCAAGCTATAGTAATTTCCTCTTCCGGCAGCCCTACTATGTGCGTGTTGAGTGTCCTTCCTCCTATTTTAGTAGGAGGAACGCCTATCATATTTAGTGAGACAGTAAGGGATCTGGGTCTGACCATAGACCAAACTTTGTCCAGGCGATAGCATGTATGTGGTATTTCACGCAAGACTTTTTTAGTATTAACACAATTAAATAGAAATAAAGGTTCACTTCCTACTTCAACTAGATTATTATTGGTAAAATCACTCATTCTTCCCTTTTTCGATTACTGCTGCGCTGTATATGATGATATTGCGGATGAATTGAATACTAAATTAGAAAGAGCGCTAAATGCCTGTATTCGATTTGTATATGACCTCCCGAAGGCTGAGCATGTAACGCAATATAGAATCAAATCTGGACTTTTGAACGTGGCATGTAGACGGCAATATTTTATTGGAAATATTATTTTTTCAATATTTAAAAATAAGGTTCCACCTTATCTTTTTTAGTTTTTTGAGTTTAAAGGTCCAGATATGTTAGCTAAAAGTAGGCTTAAAGAGAGAAATAATGTTTTAATAATACCTCCTCATCCTCCTTGCAAATTACAGAGGTCATTTGTAATTAGAGGAGCTAGGCTTTGGAATAAAATTCCAACTTCTATAAGAGATGAATCCGATCAAATACTGTTTAAAAAGCTTTATTTTAACTTTCTTTTAAGGGAAACAGTCAACTGTTTGATATTACATACTGGTGAGGTATTGTTTTTGTATGTTATATTAACACAATTTATTGTATATTCATAGTCTTAGATTTTTTTTCATTTAAATTTTTTATACTTCGTTGAAACACACTTTGCTTTTTTTATATATTCTTTATACTTTTCTACTATTGTAATTTTTCGGTTTATATTTATAATAATAAGATAAATGTAACCTATATTTGTTCCTCGGTAGGCTGATTAGCCTTAGGAACAACGATTTTGAAATAAATAAATAAATAATTTACAAAAGTGCGGCATAAGAAATTTTTTTTGTTCGCTAACGTCGAACACAGGGAACAGTAACTACCCTTGCGACGGCAAGCTTTGGTTTCTTTAATAAACGTGCCCAATTCCTTGAATTAACCTTGTCGGAAGTGGGCAGGCACTTGGGCAAGTGAGAGGATTAATGTTAAAAAGAAATTTGTTTTAATCACAAGAGTAAAAACTAACCTATTAGCTTACGCGTCTTAAACCCAAAAATTAAATAAAAACCTTTAAAAAACCACAGTTTCCTTAGAGGGATTTTTAGTGTATACTTTGAACAAATAGAAATTAAAAATATAATGAACTAATAAAAAAATCGTGAATCAATTTAATTTAAAAAAAATAAGAAAAGTTAATACATCGAAAATAACAAGGAAATTTCAATTCTCAGAAGCGAAACGAGATTTAGAGTTCGAAGGAAATCAAGTAAAGAGATCTCCGTCTAAAAGAGCATCAATGATGACAAAATAAAAATTAATTATTTAAAAAGGGCATTATTTGAGTTAAAAATAGACTGTAAGGGCATCGCGTAATAAACATAGAAAAATCGGGTTTTTTGAATATAAACATTTAATTTTTTATGTCAAATCAATTAGATTGATTTTTTATGAATAATAAAAATAAATTACTGAAATTAAAATATAGAGAGACGAAGCATATTTTTAGTCAGGCGTACGAACTTGGTTACACGACACCGCGTCAGATTACACTTCAGGTGTCTAGGTCAGTAGGAAGTAAACATCGAAAACTGCTTAATGGACAATTAAAAGAACTGAACCACTTTTATACAATTTAAAGAAATTATAATTTTTTTTAATTATTTCCTTTTCAACTAAATTCAACAAAATGAGCCAAGAGAGACTGAGCATTAACGTGACAAACAAACAAGTTGTCCATTACAATTTTACAGTGAAAATTAATTTTGGGTACCATTTCAAGATTACAACAGTTGTAGGCCCAGAGACAGCACTTTCCGATAGGAATAATTCAATATGGATGTAATGTAATTTAGATAAAGAAACAGATAAACAATTTTAAACATTAAATCAATGCACATAAAATAAATTAAACATATATTTAATACTTTTCTCATAAATTATATTAATCTTTTGTGACAATGTATTTCCTGTTACCCTGTATGTGCGAAAAAAAAATTTATTAAAAATTTTTTTTTAAATATTAAAAAAAAATATTTTTCCTTTTTCAAGAATATAAAGAAAGAATCCCACTGCTGCCACTAGTTTGTTAAAGTAGGATTTAGAAATTAAATAATTAAATTTTAAAAGATTAATTTTTAAAACTTTAACTTACGTGTCCTTCGGACAAAAGAAATTTTTAAGGTAGTGGATCCCCTCTCTACTTAACTATTATTCAGTTAATAGGTTGAGATCCTTATTCTTAAAAAAAGGAAAAGGGAATCTAATTTTAGGTTATGAAAATTATAAAGAAATTAAGATGAAAATAACAATAATTGTATTTTACTCAAGAAATTCCCTAATACAAATAACTTCTAATTTTTATGTGTGTGAAAGCGAGTACTTTGTGTACGTGTGATTGAACATATAGTGTAGATTATGTGGTGTAAGATTTTTATACTCAATACTCAGGAATTTCCTTCGACTTGTCACTTTAATCCAATGTAGTTGTTTCTTTTTGCGACGAAATTATGAATAACTTTATTTATTTTGCGGATTCTTTATTTTTTCAATTCTTTTCTTTTTAACTCTTTTATTTTTTTAATTCTTTTTTAGATCAATATTATCTTTCACTTTTATCTTTTCAATTATATCACTTTACTTATTCTTTATTATTTTAATCATATATTCTTTTTAATTCAACCTTCTTTTATCTTTATTATTATTTTTTATTCTCAATTAAATTCACTTTCTTCACTTAAACTTTTTATTCAATTCTTTAAACCTCTGAGATTATTTCACATCAACACGGCCAATTTTCCGGACTTAAACTTCAGGCTTCTATTGCCTAGACAGAAAACTACAGGCTTAATTGCCTGGACTAGCTGTCGGCTACACGGCCTAAACTCAACAGTCCAGATTTCCTTGTGTGAATAAATTTTATTGAAAGACGATTTAATGGAGAAATCGTATGTTAAGTTTATTGCACTTGACTGTGGCCAAGCCAATTCTGCAAGCTTGCAGATTTAGGCAGTGGCGTTATCCGAGTTCAGTGACTTGGATGCACCACTTCTTATATTGAGCAATTTACTTTACTTTAATATTTTCTAACTATTTCTCAAACAGGTTAATAAACTGTTTGTCAAAGAAAAGGAATTTATTAAGAAATATGCTATTGTTTTCTTTAGGGTTTTCGCCCGAAATTTGCAAAACGCGAAGGAATGTTAGACTCAATTAAATCTCATATTTAAAATAGAATTAGATTTTTATTTAATTGAAATGCATTGGATTAATATTATCAAAGCGAAGAATGTCCCTTTTGTGAAATTACAAAGGGTTGTTTTGTGTAAATGTTTTAAAGTTTGTTAACAAAATCTCATGTTGTGTTATTTGTTGTTTATAATTTTGATTTTCAGGTATTGTAAATAATTATTTATGATATAAAAAGTTACAGAGTTCGGCCATAACAAATTCTTTTCGCTAAACACAAGGTATCGTGAATTTAATTTTTATATAAAAAAACTTGTAAAGAAACATATTCGCAAAATTACTGAAATTTAAATTATGCATATAAAAATAAAAAATTTGAAAGGACACGTAAATATGAAAAAATTATTATTAAATGATTATAAACTAAATTAATTTTAATTTAAAAAAATTAAAAAAACAACTTAAACATCTTTATTACTGTTCAAAAAATTATTTAAGATTTTTAACCCTTTTTTAATAACTTTAAATTCAATTCAATTGACAATAACTTATTTCTATGAACTTATTTATTAAAATATGAGTTGTATATTTAAAAAAATTTTATTTTATTTATAAATGAAATAGAATTTTTAATAACTTTCTGTATTATGTCAGTTTCTCATAGCAAATGTGAACATGACATCTATGACATTAAATGTTTAACATATGAACGAACGGTTAGCATGGTAACCATTCATAAAATATTTTCAAAAAGTGTAAATTTAAAAAAATGTGCAAAATTAAAAAATACTTTGAACTTTTAATTATTCTTTTATTTTTCTGAAAATTATTTAATAACATTGGTTACAAAAATTAATTCTCCTTTTCGAAATCAATTATTTCAATTTTTCTTATTTTTAAAATTTTCAAAACTATTTTTTCTTTTTCTTTCATTTCTTCTCTCTGTCTTTCTTTTTTCTTCTTTATAATTAATTCAATTAATAAATCGTCTGGAATACTGGAGTCATATTCTTTAAATAATGAATATTCGTTAGTGAATTAAAATATATTGTAAATTGAATTTTTGCAAAACACTTAGGTTAAAACAACATTTCACAAAATTATAAATATAAACAGTATATTTTTATGATATGAAATATAATTTTCAAAATTAATAAAAAAATTTACATGCCATACATGTCCATTATTTAATTATTAAATTCCTAAGGAATTTTTTTTTGTAAAACTCTCCTCCAATAAATTTTTTTTTTAATTTTTGAAAATTTTATAATTTTTTTTATATTAACATTTTTTAACCCAATTTATTGAATATTTATCTTGAAAAATCATATTTAATTACACAGGTCTACAAGGTTTTTTTAGATATAGAAGTGGTTTTCCATGTAATTTTGTGAACTGAATATGATTCTGGTGTTCAAAATTGCGTATCACGTTAGGATTTTGAGAAAAGTGGGGGTAAACACCCAAAAAACGTGTTTTTGACGGTTTTCAGTATTTTTTTTCCTTCTAAACCTGATGTGCAAAAAACTTCTATATAGTCTTAAATTAAAGCTTTATTCGTGAACTTTAAGAACCAAATTTGAGAAATAAAACAAAACAAAATTTTTTGAGAAAAGTGGGGTCAATCACCCCAAAAACGTGTTTTGACGGTTTTTAATATTTCTTTTCTCCTAAACCAGATGACCAAAACACTTCTATATAGTCCCAAATTGAAGCTTTATTTTTGCACTTTCAGACGCACATGTGCAAGATAAAAAAATGTAAAAGATTTTCAGAAAAATGTGGGTAAAGACACAAAAATGTTTTTATTTTTAATTTATGATGTCCTAAGTTAAAATTTTAATTTCTTGAAAAAATCGAAACTCAGGGAATTTGTTGTTTTAGCAAGTAGAAATGTGACCTAAAAATTATTTTTTAATTTTTCGAAAATTTAATGGGGGTACAGGGGGTCAATTTTTGCCAATTTTGCTAACTCCGCGTACTTTGTGATTTTTTTTTCTTTTTTATTTTGCACATATGGGTCTGAAAGTGCAAGAATAAAGCTTTAATTTGAGACTATATAGAAGTGTTTGGGTTTTTGGGGTGATTGACCACACTTTTCTCAAAATCTTTTGTTTTTTTTTATTTATCAAATTTGGGTCTAAAGTACACGAATAAAGCTTTAATTTAAGACTATATAGAAGTTTTTTGCACATCAGGTTTAGAAGGAAAAAAATACTGAAAACCGTCAAAAACACGTTTTTTGGGTGTTTACCCCCACTTTTCTTAAAATCCTAACGTGATACGCAATTTTGGACACCGGGATCCTATTCAACGCACAAAATTTCATGGAAAACCACTCCCGTATCTAAAAAGAAAGTCGCATTTTGTAGACCTGTGTTATTTAATAAATAATAAATTTATACCAATCTGCAAAAATAAAAAAAATTATTTTCAATTTTTTTAAAAATGTATAACTTTTGTTCAACTCAATATTTTGTTACCAAATATGGCTAATATTTTAAGTTAGACCAATACCAATACCAATATCCAAATTTTGCTTCAATCAGTCAAGACGTTTTCGAGTTATACGCGAACAAAATTTTGCAGACATACATTCACACATACAGACAGAACATTTTCTATTACCATTTTTGGATTCTCCGTTGTTCAAATAAATATATTATGCTAGAAAAAATTAATTTCGTGCAATGTACAGACAAAAATCTGATTTTATTAATATAGATAATAAAACATACAAATAGTTTTAATTTTGAAGATTTTAAAAAATAGTTAACATTTTTTATTCTTTCAGATATTTTTAGGTCAATAGCTAATAATATAATTAAATAATTAAGAGCTGAAAGTTAAATAAATTAATTAATTACCCTTGCCCGTCATACAATGATTGTTGCGCTACTGATGTCCATCCATCTATTACAAAAGCTATTTTGACTTATTTTGTGCAGCATTTCTTTCACTTTATTTAGTAAATTTATAAATTGTTCTTGAACTACAGCATTTTATTTCTTTTTTGTGGTTTAATAGTTATATAAAAATGTTTAAAATATTCCTGTGTGATTTTGTCATCAAAAAAATTTATTGGCAAGTATGGCTATTTCCTTGATGGTCAGGTAGAAAATTTAAGAGAAAGAGAAAATTCTCAAATTTGTGCAGGTTACGGGGGATGACTGCAGGTCAAATCTAGTTATCAAGTTTTGACCTGCAAGTCAAAGCTGCCCTTAAAATTGACCTAAGTTTTGCACAGTTTATTAACTTAATGAAAAATGTTAAAAATGCGTTGATCAGTCAATTATCATTTTATTCAGCCATAATTGAAATATTTGTTTATGACACATACGAGAATATCGTTCGTAATCGCTTGGAATTTGACATGATACGATTATTATAATAATTTAACTTCTCTTTAACTTTAATAATATTAAATTTCTTAATGTTTAAATAAGTAATATGTATGGGACGTTCCATGTCAAACAGACCAAAACTCTGTCCAAAATTGTACTTAGCGAAAATGAACTAACAATAGCTCAAGAAACTAATACTCTTTTAATTGAAGAAAGTGAATTTATCATTCGGTAGTATTAATATTGAAGATGAAAGAATTTATCAATTATCCGAATCAAATCTCTCGAAAATAAATTTCTTGAGTAAGCACTAGATTTCGTTATGAAAATACAATATATTTTTCATATGTATCGACAGCGCAGCTGTCCTAATACAGAAACCTGCTTTTTCTGAAAAAGGTCGTGGGCTCGTATCACACCATGTTAACCAATTTTTTCTGAGTTCTTTGATAATTTTGAAATTATTAATTAATTTCGAAAAAATGATTTTCAGAAAAAACAGGTTTCTGTATTAGGACAGCTGCGCTGTCGATACATATGAAAAATATATCGTATTTTCATAACGAAATCTAGTGCTTACTCAAGAAATTTATTTTCGAGAGATTTGATTCGGATAATTGATAAATTCTTTCATCTTCAATATTAATACTCTTTTAGTTACAACGTGGCCAAATTCAAAATGGAACGCTGGTTACGCTTACGACATAATTTTTTTTAAATTTAAAATATTGGATTTCATATGACCGCAGTATTTAAAAAAAATTGTTTAATTTACTAAAAATAATTTATAGCCCTAAAGAGGGTCATTTGTTTTTTAAATCAACTTGACTGATATAGCCCTGAAAAGGGCTGACTGTTAAATAGTTTTTGTAAGAGGTTCACTAATGAAGCCCTGAAAAGGGCTGATTTTTAAATAGTTTTTGTAAGAGGTTCACTGATGATACCCTGAAAAGGGCTGATTTGTAATTAGTTTTTTAAGAGGTTTACTAATGAAGCCTTGAAAAGAGCTAATTGTTATGTTGTTTTTTAACAGGTTGACAATATTAGCCCTAAAAAGGGCTGATTGTTATGTTGTTTTTTAACAGGTTGATGGTAATAGTCATGAAAACGGCTGATTGGTAATTACATGTGTGAAGGATAGACAATTTTAATGGAACTACATCCAAAACATTTATATGAAGCTTTTAATTTTAACGTTTTTTAAAGAACTAGTATTAAATAACTGCTACCGGGGGTTGCCTTCGAGTACCTGAATACTTCTATCTTCTTCTCTGAAGTGCTCCTTTTTCATGAGCGGTTGCATGGAAACGCCACTCTGCCGAAACATTAAAATCATCCTCGTGATGAACCAAATTTAGCATTTGAAATTTGTTTTTGTAATGCTGTTTAGCACCATCAGTAAAACTATTATTTTTCTAACTTTTGGACAAATTTTTTTAATTTTTGCAATAACTGTCTGTTGACAGACAGACAGACATTTGAAATTTGTTTTTGTAATGCTGTTTAGCACCATCAGTAAAACTATTATTTTTCTAACTTTTGGACAAATTTTTTTAATTTTTGCAATAACTGTCTGTTGCAGTATGTACACTGTTGCAGTATTATGCGTTGTTGATTCAGATAGTAAGACTATACTGCAGTGCTTTAATTCGCCATTTTCTCTGTAATAAAAGATTGCAGGCAGCACTGTGCTTTATTCATTATTATAATGAAAACCTCGTACAGCATCTTGTGCAACGTATGCGTCGTTTTCAGAGAAGTCATACTGCAGTATTATTTCGCCTTCTTGAAGGTCTCTTTTTTCCTGATAGTATTCAGATTGATTTTTAGCAATGTAGTGGTGTGGCAAAAGTTTTTAAAATTGACTAGATAATTCCCTTACAAAGTCATTTGAAGAATAATACTTTTTTGTCAAAGTGCACCTATCTGTCGATTCCCAACAAATACAAATAATTTCAGAAATTTTCTTTTCCTCCAAAAGGTTTAAAACCATATCTGCAAAATTTTGCAAGCCAGGACATAAGGTGCATTCTAAAAGGTTTCTCTCTTGTCAGACATTTCCTTTTACTCTCTGGTACTTCTGTCTCCAAAATTTTAATAGAGAAAATAGTTTTAATAATGTCTTTGACATTATCCTTAAACTTGAACCTTTGTGATTTTCACGGTTTAAAGGGTTAATGCACCTCTCCTTGACAAAGATGGCTCGAAGTGTTCTTTTTACTGTCTGACATAACAGAAATGTTCAAAATTCAAATAAACCGATTTAGCGAAAAAAAGAAATTTTAATGCAAATTTAAAAAAATTTACCTTTTGTCATTTAGAAAAAATTCCCTTAAGAAATACTGAAATTCGTTAAAAAATAAATAACTGAAAAAAGTAACAAAGAACACAAAAATAAGACAAAGACACTTATATAAAAAATTAATAAAAACAAATTAAAATGAAAAGTTTAAAACTAAATCACTGAAAAAAAGAAAAAATTGAAAATGAATAGCTCTGAAAAGAACTGATTTTTTAAAATGTTTGAAGCACAAAATAATCACCTACTTTCGAAAGTTAACGACAAATTCATAATATTTCTGAATTAAAAGTCTTCAGTACTTATACGATGCTCAACGCGTCTCGTTAATGAGATACACTACCCTATAAAAGATTTCGCCACCATGCGGACAAAATAAGAATTATATTTTAAAAGTGCGAAATTTTAAATAATAAAGAGCAAAACTAGATATGTTAAATTATCAAAAAGGCGTTAATTAAAAATAATTTTAATATTAAGTCAAAAATAGTCACTACAATTTTCCTATTATTTAATAAAATTACTTGCACAATTAAAGAATGAGAGACAAAGTAAACGAGGTACATAAACAAGTTTTTAAAGTCATGTATCATCTTAATTTCTTTTCTTCGTTTTTATTAGTAAAAAATTTCTAATTGACTGTAAAATTTTACTAAAAATTAACAAACTAATTACTATTCATGTAATTTACTTAATAAACTAGCAAATTTCACGTGCGCTGGCGCGCAAAGAAAGCTTCGATTACTTATGTTTCTGCAAAGTTTTCTATTTTCTAATATCAAATTCAATTTTTTAACAAATTCAGAAAAAAATTTTACGTATTCATTAAATAATCATTATTATTATTTCCCACAAATTATTTGTTAATATTCCTAAAAGAATTAATTATTTATTAAAATATCTGCAAAAATTTTAAAGAATATTAAATTTTTTAAAATTTTTCAAATAAATTAAATTATTTTTCATAATTTTAGGAAAATTAAAAAAAATTAAATGTTTTTAACAACTTGCATCAAAATTTTTTAAAAGAAATAAATTATTTTTAAAAAGTTGTATATACGAAAACAATTATTTTTAATACAATTTTAATTAAATTCTTCAAAACAATTTTATGATTTTATAAAATTCTGGGCTAAAATATAATAGAGATGGATTTAATGAGACGTAAGCGCGATCTTCTTGAGAGAGAATTGAGATTGGCGAGACACGAACTGGAACTACAGCGTAGCATCACCCCCCCTGTATACCATGAGCCACAGGTACCACAAGGTGTCAACGTTTATACATTAAAGGACATGCTAGGTGACTTCGAGGGAGACAAGACTAACTTCCGAACGTGTAAAGACCAATTCCAACTTCTGTGTAATACATATGATGTATAGATGATGCGCGCGCAAGACTTTAAGGTAGTTCCATTCAAAGTTACAATATATGAGCAAGCCAATAGAAGGTTTGTTCGTCGAGATGGTTGCTATTTTTGATAATCGACAAAGTAGACTGACCTTGAGGAAAAATTTCGAAAGCAGGATATAGAAACCTTCTGAGACTTTTAATAATTATTATCACGACAAACTGATTCTGGCAAATGCTGTGGCAGTAGACGAAGAAGATCTGACAGATTATGTCATTGACAGCATTCCAGACATTACCCTACGTGATCAAGCCAGAATACAGTGCTTTTCTGAGACAAGAAGCCTACTCCAAGCTTTCAAAAAAATTACTTTGAGGAGCGATTCTGGGAATGCATCCGGACTTAAGAGGAATGTTCCTCCGAGCAATCCTAAAAATGGTGGTCCGCCTGCAGGTACTAATCCGCCAAATAGAGCTGTACGATGCTATAACTGCAGCAGACTTGAACACCTGACTAGTTAGAGCAAGCTACCGAAGAGACAAGCAGGTGCTTGTTTGAAGTGCTTCCGAATGGGACATGTGTTTTTAAAGATTGTCCCGAAAAGAAGAGAACACAGTATCTCCCAAAACAAGTCAACAACGTTTTCGAGGATTCCCAAACGTCGAGTGATAATGGGATCAACATATTGCCCGGTGACGTGCATAGTGAATCGACGAATGTTCTCTTGAAGAATAGTGTTTTAAAACGTGTAGCTATAAATTTCACGTGGGAACAACATATAAGGTGCCATCTCAGAATACGCTCCTGGATACAGGCAGTCCGATTAGTTTTCTGAAAGAAAGTTGTGTTCCTGTTGAAGGTATGAAATCATGCAAGCCGAGTATCTGTAAGTATAGTGGTATTAATGATAGCACTTTGAAAATGTTAGGAATTGTAAGGGTGAAAGTTTCGATGAATGACCTTGCGCGGGAGTTAGAATTGTTTGTGGTACCAGATGGTACAATGCGTTCTTCTGTTCTCCTGGGACGTGACGCTTTGAAAGTCTTTAATATGGGTTTGAGAGCTTTGCCATTGGCGGAAGCCATAGTAACAAAAGAAATTTTTAACATAGATATTTCCTGGGATAAAGATGTGAGCCCGCTTATTTTTACTAGAATATAAAAATCAAAAACGTCCTAAGATTCCGAAAATAAATATGGAACTTACGTGACGAATGACGGACCAATATATTTCGTACTACAAAGGTTATCTTTCGAAGAAAAAAAACATTTGCAGAAAATTTTAGATTCGTTAAAATTAAGGGGAATAATTCACGACAGTGATTCTCAGGACGCTTTTCCGATCTTATTAGTAAGAAAGAAAAAAATGTCGAATATAGACTGTGCGTGGATTACAGGTTATTGAATAAGATTCTTTTAAGAGATAACTACCACTAGCCTTTGATCGAGGATCAAATTGACAGACTTAAAAATAAACGCTATTTTTCTTTGTTAGACCTGAAAGATGGATTTCACCATATTCATATGTCACAAGAATCAATTAAGTATACAGCGTTTATTACTCTGCTGGGGAAGTTTGAGTACTTAAAAATGCCGTTCGGCTTGAAAACTGCACCCGCTAAATTTCAGCGGTTTGTCAATGCGGTTCTTGAAGAACTTTTAAGGACGGGCGATCTAGTAGTTTATCTGGACGATATCCTTGTTGCTACGGAAACTATAGAAAGACATTTTGAGGTTCTTAAAACATTATTTAATTTTCTGGTCGATAATAAACTCGAACAAAGGTTGAATAAATGTAAATTTTTACAAACACAAATAGAATATTTGGGATATGAAGTGTCAGCTGAAGGATTGAGACCAACCAATCACGGTATTGGGGCCGTAGTAGAGTTTCCGGTTCCGCAATGCGTACGTGAAGTTCAATGTTTTTTAGGCTTATGTGCGTATTTTAGTAAGTTTGTAGTAGGTTTTTCAGTGTTAGCTGCACCTCTTTACAATCTTTTAAAAAAAGTGTCGAATTTAAATTCAGAGAAAAGGAGTTGCATTCTTTTGAAATTCTGAAAAATAAATTAATTAAAGCACCCGTTTTAACAATTTACAATCCTGACGATGTAACGGAACTTCATTTAACGGGAGCAAATTAGGTTTGGCGTGGTTCTCCTGCAGCGTAAAACTTATGGTCAATTTCACCCAATCTTTTATTTCTCAAAAAGAACAACCGAAGTAGAGAGTAAATACCACAGCTTCGAGCTGGAAGCCCTAGCAATAATATATGCCTTACGTCGTTACCGTATTTACCTCCAGGGCATTAAATTTAAAATAGTCACTGACTGTAACGATCTGAAATTGACATTAGATAAGACATTTAAGCACCGCGCTGGGGAAAAAATTAAATATGTCAACGCATTCAGTAGGACAGTCAATGTAATGGTTGTCGATGAAAATACACTCGAGGATAATTTAACAATATGTCAAAACCTAGATTCGAAAATTCGCGAGCTGCAAGAAAAATTGCAAATGTCAGACGATAAACTATACGAAATGAAAAACGGACTTGTTTATAGGAAACGAGATGACAGAATCCTTTTCTATATGCCCGAAGAAATGGAGAGCCAAGTTCTAAAAGAATATCACGATGAAATGGGCCATTTCGGGTTAGAGAAAACGACTGAGTTGATTCTCAGAAGTTATTGGTTTCCGGGAATTAAAAAAATTAAAACCTATATCGCGAATTGTCTTAAATGTGTGGCTTTTTCTCCATCAACGGGTAGGAGACAGGGATTCCTGCATCCTATTTCAAAGGGCGATGTACCCTTTTTAACTTGCCACATCGACCATTTTGGTCCAGTGGATAAAAATATAACTTCGAAGCAATACATTTTTTTAATTATTGACGGTTTCACATAATTTACAAAATTGTACCCCGTGAAAACTACTGACACAAAAGAAGTAATAAATTGTTTAACCGATTATTTTACGTATTATTGTCGACCTAAAACAATTGTGTCGAACCGTGGTAGATGTTTTACCTCGCAGGATTTTAAAGATTTCTTAAACAAAAAGAATGTTAATCATGTTTTGATCGCGACCGCTTCGCCGAAAGCTAATGGACAGGTCGAGACAGTGAGCATGGTAATATGTCCTATGCTTGTGGAACACTGTGAACCAATCATAGGAAAACAGTGGTTCAGAATGCTTGTTAATGTTGAGTTCGCATTAAATAACACAATACACAGTTCAACAGGAACAACCGCTATTAAGTTGCGAAACTAGCCGCGACTTAGAAAGAATCAGATCCGAAGCAAGTGATAAAATCGAAAAATCACAGAATTATAATAAAAACTATTTGGATAAAAAAAGAAAAGAACCTGACAATTACGAAGTAGGAGACTATGTGGTAGTAAAAAACTTTGACACATCTATAGGTGGGCCAAAAAAACTTATTCCGCGGTACAAATGTCCATATAAAATAATTAAGAAATTGAGAAATGATAGATATGTATGACAATACATGTCTACGACGTCGAAAATTCCAGGTGACCTAAATACCTTATTTTGGCACCTGGGATCTTGTAATATAAAACCGTGGCAATCAGAAATCATATCGGCGAATATTTCTCATAAGAAATAAAAAGTGAATGTATGAATGAATTTTATGTAAATTTGTATACTGTTTGAATTTTTATGTAATGACGATAAGAAAATGAATGGATTAGTTCCAGGTCGAACTTTAGTCAGGACGACCGAATTGTAAGATATGTTATGGTGAGCGATAGCGAGTGACGTTACCTCCCCTCGAATTGCCATACTACTAAGGGATCCCATTACGAACAGTCTGTGGCGAACCTTCGATCCGTCCTATGATTGTGATTAATTATATTTTAATAAACTGTGCAGTTCTATTTTAACGTTATATATTGTGGTTTGATTTATTTAAAATACCCTCACATACCTATTTTTTGAAATTAAAAGAAAACCTTTAATTATACAGAAAGTGACAGAAGATTACACATTTGTGTCAAATGTACGTTGTCATATTTTGTAAAAAGTGCCTGTAAACAGAGGGAAATTTGTTAGAAAATGAATGTTTACCAATTTTACATCATTTAAACCAATCAGTGACGTTTTTGATGGGTGATAACTGTTAGTCGCACATTATCGAGAAATTTAAGAGACCATCTAACACCGTTAAGGGCAAGTTCCTCTAAAAACACGTCTTTTAAGAAAAGTTTATTCATAGTAAAAAAGATATTTATAATTCAAAGTTTTTAAAGTTGAAAAGTATATTAAAGTACTATTTAAAAAATTTTTAAAATGGCTGCTGAAGTACGTCTCTTTTGTTAGTGGGTGACACGATAAGTCATGAACGAATCATCTGAAAGGAAAAATTAAAATGGTTACTTATTTTATATCACATTGGCTGTCGTGTGAACTACAATGACAAATTTTTACAAAAAAAACAAAATGATGGAATTTTAAAAATAAAAATTAATTTTTTTGGTTGTAGTTCCTACCATAGAGAATCATTTGAAGAATAAAATGACGTTTAATTCATGTCTATACGTTTAATTGTTTCTAAATGAGAGTGTTACGCACCAATAAATATACTTTTCAACAATAAAAACTTTGAATTATAAATATCTTTTAAACTATGAATAAACTTTGTTTTAAAAAAACGTGTTTTTGGAAGAACCTACCCTTAAAGAAATTCCTGATACTCAATTCGTTAATTACTTGGTAATGTACAAGAATGCATTAGGCTATAGCAAAATGTGTCTTCGGTCACTTACCTATTGTCGGTAAGGTGGGCAGTTGGGTGATGCGCGCGACTCTGAAGTAGTAGGGCACAGCGTAGTTGGGAGGTAAATATGATGGCGGTTACCGTATAAGTTGCGGAGTTAGAGCTACAAGCTTCAGTTGCATCTTAATAGGTGCAGTAATCAGTTTCAGAGTTCCAAGAGCATTCAGAGTTTTAAGAGTATCTAAGGTTTTCAGAGTGTTCAGAGTTATTTTTTTGTTTTAAGCGGAATTGTATTTTTTTGTATTAGGTTTAAGAGGCCGTTCAAAAAATACGTAACGCTATTTTTCGGAAATTTTGACCCCCTCTCCCCCCATGTAACACAATGTTATATACATTAGCGCCATTTTTTCTCCTTACCGTAACAAATTGCTTGACCCCCCTCCCCCCAAAACGCGTTATTTATTTTTTGAACGGCCCCTAAGGTGGTGGTGTTTTTTATTTCAGGTATCAATCTTTAACAGCTTACAGTATTGTTTCAGCACACTTCAATACTACGCCTGGCCTTAGTTGGAATGCAATGTTAAAGTACACGAATGTAAGATTAGAACTCCTCAGGGGCTTTCTACAACAGCTTTTTTATCGACAAGATCAAAATGCACCATGTAAAATAGTGTAAAAACGTTGCGCGCGCAACGTTTTTACACTGATTTCGAGACGCATGATTTTCCCCTAATCGCCAAGTGGTCGAATGTTCAAATGGTCGAATACCAAATCGTCGAATCGTCATTTTGTCGAATGCTTAAAACGTCGAATTGTCAACTGGTCGAATGCTAAAAACATCGAATGGTCAAATGGTCGAATGTTCAAAACATCGAATCGTCAAATGGTCGAATGCTAAAAACGTCGAATTCTCAAATGATCGAATGCTAAAAACATCGAATCAGCAAATGGTCGAATGTTCAAAACGTCGAATGGTCATTTCGTCGAATGCTCAAAACGTCGAATTGTCAACTGGTCGAATGCTAAAAACATCGAATCGTCAAATGGTCGAATGTTCAAAACGTCGAATCGTCAAATGGTCGAATGTTAAAAACGTCGAATTCTCAAATGATCGAATGCTAAAAACATCGAATCAGCAAATGGTCGAATGTTCAAAACGTCGAATGGTCATTTCGTCGAATGCTCAAAACGTCGAATCGTCAAAAAGTCGAAAAATTTGCTTGGTTTAAATTAATGTTAACTTACATCAAACAAATTTTTCGACTTTTTGACGATTCGACGTTTTGAGCATTCGACCATTTGACGATTCGACGTTATGAGGATTCGACGAAATGACGATTCGACGTTATGAGCATTCGACGAAATGACGATTCGACGTTTTGAACATTCGACCATTTGCCGATTCGATGTTTTTAGCATTCGAACAGTTGGCAATTCGACGTTTTGAGCATTCGACGAAATGACCATTCGACGTTTTGAACATTCGACCATTTGCTGATTCGATGTTTTTAGAATTCGATCATTTGACGATTCGATGTGTTTAGCATTCGATCATTTGAGAATTCGACGTTTTTAGCATTCGACCATTTGACGATTCGACGTTTTGAACATTTGACCATTTGACGATTCGATATTTTTAGCATTCGACTTGTTGACAATTCGACGTTTTAAGCATTCGATCAAATGACGATTCGACGATTTGGTATTCGACCATTTGAACATTCGACCACTTGGTGATTAGGGGAAAATCATGCGTCTCCTGATTTCGATGAAAAAAAGCAGTTGTAGAAGCAGCCTCACAGACATTGACATGGTGAAGTTTGTCGAACGCGGAATAAGAGGTGCGGTGAGTCAGTGCACAAATCGGTACTGAAAAGCAAAAATCCATACATGGAGTATTATAATGAAGAAGAGGTACATCTTATATCATATACTTTGACGCAAACAACCTTTATAGCTGGGCTATGGTCAAGTCGTTTCCTTTCGGTGCGTTCTAGTGCATTCAAAATGTTGGAAATGATTTTGATCTTAATGATTCAGATAATAGGTCAATTGGGTAATTTGTAAGTTGATCCCGATTATCCTTCGCGCTACCAATAATTTTGTATACGCGGACTACCAGACGGCCACCCGGGGTGGCCAAACGCTTTTTTACTATTATATTCCCAAAACGATTAAAATTCATCAAACGTTTTGAATATAATTATGTGTTAATACAAATACTGTATCTTAATAATGTTTTATGACATTTATGACATAAAACATTTATGTTTTATTATTAAGGGCATGTCCAAGTTGTGAAATGTAAACAAACAAAAATGTAAACAAACCAAGCACTAAAATCACATTTCGGAAACAGCCTTTTCTCCCATAAAAATTAACATTGGAGAGCTTTTTTCATAAAAATGATAAATTAGTGTGTCAAAGTTTCCAATGAAATCAAATTTCACTATAAGCAATTAACAGTAATTACTAAAATAACTAATTCAAATGACCTGTGAAATAGCATTTTTGACGCGTCGCGAAAAATAAACTGTTTGAGTATATCAACCGCACCGACGATGAAGAAGTCTCATATCAGCGATTGGACCTTCAACATGTGGAAAGGGAAATTTTTCCCTTTCCTCCATGAAATTACAAGGAGAAAGGGTAAAAACTTCTTCATCGTCCGTGCGGTTGATATAGTCAAACAGTTTATTTTTCGCGATGTGCCAAAAATGCTATTTTCAGGTCATTTTAATTCGTTATTTTAGTAATTGCTTTTTATTCCTCCTGGTCAAAAATTATTTCATTGGAAACTTTGACACTCTAATGAATCATTTCCTTTATGAAAATGAAAAAATGTTAATTTTTGTGAGAGAAAAGGCTGTACAAAAATGTAATTTTAATGCATTCTTAGTACGGTGAGCGCATGCGAAAAGAGAAGCAGAGTTTCAGGTCGCGAAAAATTAAAGTGTTTGACTATATCAACCGCACGGACGATGAAGAAGTTTTTACCCTTTCTCCTTGTAATTTCATGGAGGAAAGGGAAAAATTTCCCTTTCTACATGTTGAAGGTCCAATCGCTGATATGAGACTTCTTCATCGTCGGTGCGGTTGATATACTCAAACAGTTTATTTTTCGCGACGCGTCAAAAATGCTATTTCACAGGTCATTTGAATTAGTTATTTTAGTAATTACTGTTAATTGCTTATAGTGAAATTTGATTTCATTGGAAACTTTGACACACTAATTTATCTTTTAAAAAAAAAACCGGTCCAATATTAATTTTTGTGGGAGAAAAGGCTGTTTCCGAAATGTGATTTTAGTGCTTGGTTTGTTTACATTTTTGTTTGTTTACATTTCACAACTTGGACTTACCCTTAAAAAATTATTTAAACAAATTATTGTTATTATTTACAAACTTTTTCCAGAATACTCCTAGAAAGTTGCAGTTTTTTCCTAATTTTGCAATTTACTAAATCTTATATGATTACAGATAAAGAATAAAAACTTAACTATTATTTAAACAATTTTTAAACAAATTATTGTTGTTATTTACCAACTTTTTCCAGAATACACCTAGAAAGTTGCAGTTTTTTCCTAATTTTGCAATTTACTAAATCTTGTATGATTATAAATAAAGAATGAAAGTTATATAAAAATTAAACTATTTTTTAAACAATTTTTAAACAAATTATTGTTGTTATTTACCAACTTTTTCCAGAATGCACCTAGAAAGTTGCAGTTTTTGACTAATTTTGCAACCAACTAAATCTTATATAATTAGTGATAAAGAATAAAAATTTAATTATTGTTTAAAAAATTTTAAAACAAACTATTGTTGTTATTCACCACCTTTTTACAGAATGAACCTACAAAACTGCAACTTTCTAGGTGCATTCTGGAAAAAGTTGGTAAATAACAACAATAATTTGTTTAAAAATTGTTTAAAAACAGTTTAATTTTTATTCAACTTTTATTCTTTATCTGTAATCATTAAAGATTTAGTAAATTGCAAAATTTTGAAAAAACTGCAACTTTATAGATGCATTCTGCGAAAAAGTTGGTAAATAACATCAATTATTTGTTCAAAAATTGTTTAAACAATAGTTCAATTTTTATTCAATTTCTATTCTTTATCTGTAATCATAAAAGATTTAGTTGATTGCAAAATTAGGCAAAAACTGCAACTTTCTAGGTGCATTCTGCGAAAAAGTTGGTAAATAACATCAATAATTTGTTTAAACAAATAAAAATTGGATTATAACATCATAATATATTTTATTTATTGATATAAAACAATTTTACTGTAAAAGTTTAACGATTTTTTTTTTATTTTTTTGCAATATACAAAAACAAACACCCGGTCAATTTTCAGTATTATCGTACATTCTTTTTTAATTGTTATAAATAAACAAGAAGAAGTGTAAAAAACTTATTTTTGTTTTTTTCGAAAGTAGATAAAATTTTGTTCAGTGAGTTAAAATGTCGATTCGATTGATACAAAATTCGAGGAGATATTCAACATTATGTATTAGTTGGCCACCCCGGGTGGTCGTCCGGTAGCGCGAAGGTTATGCAGATCATCTTTACGATTAACATAGCGACTTTCCATTTTGTCTACAACGCTTAAAGCCACCAGGGTCTAAAGAGAAGAAGCTCCTCACTACTCTCCTACCGAAACGAAAGCATGTTCTTTATTATCGTTCAATCTACTTAGCTAAAGAGTTACATTAATTTTAATACCTTGTAGAGAACGCATGCCAGTAACTAATTCGAGAAAAACTTATTAAAACTAATGAATAACGCTGTGTTTGTCAAAACAATGGAGAAAGTGCGAAAACATGTTGACATCAAACCTGTGACAAAGTATAAGGGTAGATATGGAGCTGAAGCTTTTAATTTACAAACCTAAATTCCAAAGCAGAGCCATTGTAATGACAACTAGCTGTCTACGCGCGCCTTGGCGCGCGTGAAATTTCTTTACATTTGGACAAGTAAAAATCTCTTGCTTCTAAATCCAGTAAGAAATGAAAGATCTATTAGGCGTCTCGAAACACAGATCTAGAATAGAGATTTTTGTTGTTGCATAAAAACAGTTACAACTAATTATTACTTTACCAAACCACATAAAATTATTTAAAGAATTATTAAATAAATATAAATTTACTTTTCGCATAAAATATTATTTATATTGATAACAAAATATGCTTTATAATAATTGTTAAAATAAGATTGTGTATTATTTATTGGTACAAATTTTCAAGACCTATATTCTTTTCATGTTATAGAATAATTATAGAACGTGTTCATTGGGCTTTTTCTTTAAAAATAGGGGAGACCGGGGCTAAACTGGACGGATTTGTTCTTTGGCCAAAAAACTCATACAAAAAAATTTTTTTTGCTAAAGGGTAATATACCGTTTTGAAGCTTATACCTTCACCTACAAATCGCACTTGTTCGATGTAGAAAAACTACAGTAGCTTTGTAGATATGTTGCTTCGAAGATGACTACCTCAAAAACAAAAATCCGAAAATTGGTGGGGCTAAACCGGACACCCCATGGGGATAAATCAGACATGGCTAATTAATTAAAGAATAAGACACAAATTTTCGTTTTTTTGTAGAAAAGTCAAAACAATTCTTCTCTTATTTAAATGTAGGTAGTTCTATACAAAGAATATAATATAAAATGTAAAATCGGTAATTAATATAATATAAAATGAATTACAGTTTTCAGACTTGTCTATTTGCAGCAACTCGATGCAAATTCGAGTTTTAAAATAAATTCTTTATTTATTTAGTTTTAAAGTGGTTCTATGCAAAGAATATAATATAAAATAGTTAATTAATATAAAATAAATTAAAGTATTCAAAGATTTGGTTGTTTTTTATCACGATGTCCGATTCAGCCCCACACCGTCATCTAATAATTAAACTGAAATATATTTTTTCTTCTTAACGTTTTTCATTAAACTCTTTTTCTACTAAACTCAGTACACCATGAGCTAAAAGAAAAATTGCTGTGTGATATTTGGACTTTAATTTTAACGATAAAAACCCTAAAAAATGAGAAAATTTTTTTTACTTTTACCTCAAAAAATGACATTTTTACATATTAACGGCAACTATTATTACAAGAAAAATGACACGTCCCTAAAACCTCATGCAGCATTTGCATCACGAAATTGTGCGTACATAGGTAATTTACACGGTTTGAAATTCTTTACGGTTTCGGAAATATTTGACTTGTCCGGTTTATCCCCGGTCTCCCCTACAATAATACGTAATCGGACTTAATTTGGTTCCGACTGTCTGTTTGATTTTTCCTTAAGAAAAGTTCTAATAATTTTGGATAAAACATATACTTAACACGGTCAGAAGTGAGAAACTATCCATTTTTTGGTGAATGGAAAACAAAAAAAAATTAATAAAAACTGAATTTTTTTTTAATTATTAAAAAATTATAAAATTGTGAAAAGAATAAGTTCTTATAGAAGTGATTTGGCTAACATTTTATTCAGATATTTTGATAGAAACCTCATTTCTAACGTTTAACAAAAATTTGAATAAATTATTAACCCTCACGGGCTCGAGTTCGTTTTTCCGCCTGCGCGCACAAGCCAGGTCCGAGGGACCCGGTATTTAAAATCAATAGAAATAAAAAATTTGATAGCAAAATTGTTAATATTTTTTATTTAACATATAATTGTATCATTTTTGAGAAATTATTTTAAAAAATAGTTTTAAAAACAACATTATTTATAATAAAAAAATAATATAAAAAATATAAAGAACAAAAAAATATTTTCAGACAAATCACCGTATAATGTATAAATAATTATATAAACATTTTATATATTATATGTATGTTACATATATATATAAATATGTCGTAGGCAAATAGAAGAATCCGTCATTTAGCTAAATGCCTAGGCGTTTAGCGAAACGGCGCCGAATAGACGAATGGACTTGAAAAATGATTAAATTCGTCTATTTGCCTAAAAAGCTTAGGCGTTTAGCGAAATAACTAGGCAATTGTCTAATTGCCTAAAGCTGTTTAGGCAATTAGAAGAAAATTATTTTTACCAATAAATCGTAATGAAGAAAATGAAAAAATAAATTTAATACTTGAAATAAAAGTTAAAGGTATAGATTTATTTATTATGACATGGTTGGCTCTGATGACAGCGAGAATTACATAAAGTTCCCGATTTAAAACAAATGCACCGTTTGTTCTTGCATTGCGATTGGGAAGCTTTGCAATTGTATTTTTTGAATCCTTGGCCACCACTAACAGACTGTTTTGCTGCTGCTTCCCTTAGAGTTAATAAAGTGTCAGTGGGTATGTCGGAAAGTGAAACAACATTACTGCCAGAGACTTGAATTTCAGGCCGAGGAAACCAACCTTTGAGTAACCCATCCTTCGTGCCAATTTGGTAAACACCATTTTCAAATTTTATTATGACCCCATAAATATTTATAAAATCTAAAGGCCCTCTATCTACATCAGGGACGGACAAAGTAACACAGTCTCCTATATTCAGGATCGTCAGAGATTCATTAGAAAAAGTAATCATTTTTTCAGCAGCAAATTTTTGTCGCGAAAAACAATCTTCCTGAACATTTCTTAAATGATTTCCTCTAATGCAGAACAAGCAAAATAATTTTTCTTCTGTGTTTAAGTCTAATTCTGTGCAGTTTATGTGCACTTGTAAATTACACTGTGCGCACAAAATAGAATTTTGAATAGTTAATGATTTGCTGCTCTAATTTGTCAAAATAGTCCTCCATTGGCAAAACATAAATTAACGGATCGTTTTCGTTTCAAAATTACATGGTTCTCACCACCAAGTCTTACGAGTTCATACAACTTAATACAATGATAATATGCACGACTTTTTGTCGACATCACTCCATCGAATTCCGACAATACTTGAATAACTTCGAGTAGACGTTTTTTATTCCATATTGATCGATTACTTTTTTGCTCGGAATACAATATTTTTAATTTTTCTTCAAACTCACTTCGACTAACACTCATTGTATTTTAGAAAAAAATATAAATTTAAATTAAATTCGCGTTTGCACGTTACCGTTAATTTATATTTCGATAGTACGAGCAGTGTGAAGATACTAAATTAAATTAAATTTTCTAACGAATATTTAAGTTACTCAATAATTAATTTTGTTTTGATCTTTTGTTAATTAATTTTGTTTTGATCTTTTGTTAATGGATTATGACGAAAATCATTGACACCTTTAACTTTTATTTCAAGTATTAAATTTATTTTTTCATTTTCTCCATTACGATTTATTGGTAAAAATGATTTTCTTCTAATTGCCTAAACAGCTTTAGGCAATTAGACAATTGCCTAGTCATTTCGCTAAACGCCTAAGCTTTTTAGGCAAATAGACGAATTTAATCATTTTTCAAGTCCATTTGTCTATTCGGCGCCGTTTCGCTAAACGCCTAGGCATTTAGCTAAATGACGGATTCTTCTATTTGCCTACGACATATATATAATAGTTTAAAAAATAGTAATATAAAATAATAGTAGAAATATAAAACATCTGAAAAACATCATTAGCTAAATTACCTAATAATAATTATCTTTATTTAGACGTAAAACTAAAAAAAAATTTTTAACGACCGCCATATTGAATTTTTTAATTCTGACATCAAATTTGTAATCAGCGACCCTAAAAACCCCCGAGTACCGATTTTTAAGAAAATCTGATCGATTTTCTGTTCTTTAACTTTTAGGAATGGAATTTTCCAAAAAACGTACAACACGCACTATATTTTTCGCACCACGTCACTTCCGGAATTATTTGGGATATGTTTACACTTATTACAGTAGGTGATGTTGAACATTACAAAATAATGCAATATTGCAGAAAAATTACTAACTTTTTATACGCAATTATAACCCAGGTCCCTCAGACCCGGCTTGAGTCTTTACGTAAGTTAAAAGGGAATTTTCCAGAGTATTTTATGAATTAAAAATTTTTTACAAAAGTGAAAAATGTGTTTTTACGGCCTTAAGTCAAATGTGAAGTTGATTTTCTAATAATATTTTCTTAACCGGAAGTAGAAACGCTTTTTAATGATCCTAAGCTTATATAAGAATATTTAAATATTTATACTTTATATATACTTATCGATTCGTCTTGACATAAAAATTTCAATTTTATTATATATAAATTTAGATTTTGCTAAAAAATTTTTTTTACTTGAACAAGTTTTTGAAAAAAACAACCGTAAAATTTTTGTGTGGGATATATTCTATATTCCTTTAGTCCATTTTGAAAGATTAATGTGATAAATAAGCCCTCAAAATTTCATCCGAATTCAAGAAAATCTATGGAAGGTATCATGTTCACATGAAAGCAAGATCTATAAACAGATACACAAATTGTTTAATACATTTTAGAAAATTTTATTATTTAAAGGACTACATAGCTTTTTCACGAGAAATAAAAATCAATTATAAGTAAATAAGCATGAAAATATAATAATATTGTTTATTGTTTTAAGACCTAAAAATCTATACACAATGTAGTTACATGGAATCAATTTATGTTCAAGTTTAAAATGTAATTTCAAAATATAGTAATTTTAAAAAATAAATATAAAATACACTCGACTTAAAATATTAAATTTATAAATAAAAAATATTGGAAATTATATATTTTTTAATTTGGAAATGAAACTCAAAAATGCACTTTTTGGGAATAAAATGTAAATTATTTATAAAAAATAAGGTAAGAAAAAGGAAAAAAATGTATAAATTAGAGTTTTCCAGATACTTCAATTTTGCGTAAACTCGAAATTGGAATCAAATCATTCCTTCATATTAATTCTCATTGAAAGGATAGAATATTCGAAATTTGCACACATATTTTTACATTTAAAAAAACTTGTTTAAAATTGTAATCAAGAAATATATAATTTACTATTTTTGCAGTTATTATCAAATTATATTTCTTTAAAAATATGATTATGAAATAAAAAAAATTTATAATGATGTTGAATTTATCACTTGGTTAAAATTGTTTAATTGAGAGATGAAATATTATCAATCTTGTCTTCGTCCAGCAATGTACACGTTCATTTGATTGAACAAATTTTGTGACATTTTTTTCGTTTCTGAAGAGGACGACTGTGTCGTTGAAACGTAAACAGATTGTTTTTTATTCGAACCTTTCTTGGATAGATTGATAATATTTTATCTCTCAATTAAAAAAAAATTTATATTGAATTCATTTCATTTATTTATTCTAATATCTGTCACTGAGAATACAGAAAACCATGATGCTCAAACCAAAAAATGTAGGCGTTACTTTCTTAACTGTTCGCCTCTCTCTCGCTTCTACTCTAAACTGAAAGAAAAGACGATACTTCCCACTCCTTCTCTGTATCATGATTTCTCTCTTATATACTCTGACAAACTTCTCTCTCCAACTCTTCTCTGTCATCAAAAGCACAGCAGGAGGGCGGACGGAATTCTTGCGGACAGAATGAATGAAAGAATACGGAGATTAATATATATAATAATTTGGTTGCTGTGAAACTTAGGAAAATTAAAATTCTGATGAACAAACCCCTATGTATATTGGCCTGACTGTTTTGGATGTGTTAAGAACCCTAATTTTATGATTTTCACTGCGATGATACCGTCACTGTTGTAAGTAAACAAGGATTGTCGGTTTAGTGTATCGGATACGTTTCTAATGGAATAAAAGAAGACAGACTAAAGAAAAAGAATAGGACAAATATATCCAGCACAATCCTTGTGGCAGCAGCCTAAGGTAAACTAAGTACTGTTTATCCATTATGCATCCCTGGCTTTAGTTGAGCCTTTAGCCACACGCTTTCCATACATTTTCCTTCTCATGCGCCTCCCTTTCAGGGTACATTTATACGACGGTCGGTAGAAAAAAAAATTTATCGAAAAAGTCAAAATCGCGTTAACGCTTTGCTTTTCCGATATAATGGAAAAACTGTTTCTAACGGGAATTTTAAAATGTATATTATATTTGAAATCAATTAACACTGTTTTAAGTAAGAAACAGGGTCAGAATTTCTCCAACGGCTCACTTTGAAAAAATAATTTTGTTTTTTCATCTAAAATAATTTTTTTACTACTTCTAGAGTAAAAGAAAGACTCTGAAAATTTTAAAACACAAAAAAACTTTTTTGTTAATGTTATTAACAATTTAGTTTTTTTGTAGTCTTAAACAAAAATAGTATTATGTGGCAAGCACATAAAGAAATAGTTTTTAGGTGAGGATGTAATTTTCAAGACGTAGGCGAGACGATGACGATACGAAGGCAAAAAAGAAGCGAGCGATTTTAATTCCAATTAAAATTCTTATAAGAATCTGTCGCGTTTCCGATAAGAACTCTGGAAAATTTGGATGGAATTGAAATTCCATCAAAAGTCAGAATTTTGATTGGAATTCCTATAAGAATTCTGTCGGAATTCCGATCTGAATTATACAAATTCCGATGAAATCGGAATTCTGTCAAAAATAGGAATTTTGAACTCTATCAGATTTTCGATCTGGATTCTGAAACTGCCGATGGGATCAGAATTCCTTCAAAAATCGAAATTTTTATTAGAATTCTATTAAAGATCAGAATTTTTATAACAATTCCTAAAAGAGTTCTGTCGGAATTCCGATCTGAATTCTGAAATTTCCGATGGGATCAGAATTCCTTCAGAAATCGGAATTTTAATTGAAATTCTTAGAAGAATTCTGTCAGAATTCCGATCGGAATTTGGATTGGAATTCCTATAAGAATTCTGTTAGAATTCCAATCTGGATTTTAAATTTAGATAGGAATTCCGCTAGAAATCGGAATTTTTATTGGAATTCCTATCAGAATTCTGTCAGGATTCCGTTCGGAATTATAATAACATATATTAATAATACTGATACATTATTATTATTTATATTAAGAATTAATAAATGAAGAAAAAAACAAATAAAATTAATTAAATATTAACTGCCGTTAAAAAGACTTTTTATGGCAGTTGTACAGAATGCCTTAAAAAGTGTTATTTTATTTACCTGAAACAGGTCCCAAAAAGACACTTTCACGTTTATGGCGGAAAAAATATTTTTCTCGAAATCCAGTAGACCGATGTTAGAATACCAAAACGGGTTTTTTCATCATGAAACCAAGTATTTAAAAATAATTTTTATTTAAAAAAAATTATTTTCAATAATTTTTTATATAATTTGTTTATAAAATGTTAATAACAAATTAAGTTCTGTGCCTCCTAGAGAAAAAATAAAAATTGTTTTGTATTGCCAACATTCCCCTGAATAATAAACCGTTTTGAAAAAAATTGTACGTTAATTACAAAAAAAATTTACTAAATAATAACTATGGCGGTGCAAAGCAATTTATGGCTCGCAAGCATGGCTTCCATTGACGCTATGTTCATTGGCGCTGCGCTACAAGTTTGTATAAATTCCAGCATTCTCAATATTTAAGAAAAAGAGTAATACAGTTTGAATTGTTAGTATATTTATATAAAATTTTGGTTAAATATAATAATATTACAATGTAATTCAACAATATAATGAAATAACAATATTTACAATATAATTATAGGGGAGACCGGGGCGAAATGGATCACTTTTCACTTTTTGTTGCTTAACTTCGTCATTCTTGCTTTAATAAAAATTTCATCACGTAGAATACTTAGCCTAACATCTCAGCTTTCAATTAAAAAAAAAGTACGCCCTAATATCACTTATACTTTTTTTCTAGAAAAATGTTTTTGTAAAATGCAAGGTGAGAAATTTCGCCACGGGCCGGGACGTAATGGATCAGCAATAGAATTATAATTTAAATCATCAAATATTATTACGGTATTGACAATTTTGGTTTCTATTGTATATTTATAACAAAGAATATTGAAAATGGAACATATTTTATTTAAAATTTAAACATTTTCATGCAATTTTTAAATTAAAAAATAAATAAAATAAATAAATAATTAAAAAAACAAAAAACAAATAAGAACAATACACAACAGATAATAAAGAAAATAAATTAAATAAAATTTCAATCGAGGCTGACCATCAATGAAGGCACAATTTAAACGTTTTTCTTTCTTGTTATTCAAACCACTCGAACGTTAAAGACTGACCATAAAAATTCTCTTATATTGAAACTACAAAAAACTAAATTGTTAGTAACATTAACAAAAAATTTTTTTTGTTCTAAAATTATAGTGGTTTTTTTACTCTAAGAGAAGTAAAACAAAATTATTTTCGGATTTTTTGGTAACAACAGTCATCATCCGTTTTGAGATATTCTAAACCATATATTAAACTATTTTCATTATAATTTTAATAAAATTTCGCGAAATGATTTATTTAATTATTTTATTGTTATAAAATCTTTCTAAACAATTTTTAATAAATTGAGTTGTAAGGTCAAAATTTTAATTACAATTATTAAGAACAGTTACCTTCACTTGAAAGAACTCAATTATTTTTTTTTTAATTAAACCTGTATCACTTTCTACCGCCACAGTTATTTTTTAATAATTTTTTTTGTAATTGACGTGGACAGAACACAATTTGTTATTAACATTTTATAAACAAATTATATAAAAAACTATTGGAAATAAATTATTTTAAGAATAAAAATTATTTTTAAGTACTTGGTTTCATGATGAAGAAAACCTATTTTGGTATTCTAAAATCGGTCAACTGGATTTCAAAAAAACTACTTTTTTATTTGAGACTACAAAAAATAAATTGTTAATAACATTAACAAAAAAAATTTTTTTGTTATAAAATTTTTAGCGTCTTCCTTTTACTCTACAAAGAGTAAACAAAAATTTTTTTTAAAGTGATTTGTTTGAGAAATTCTGACCTAAAACCAAGTTTTTATTAAATGAATATTGTTTTTTAATGATTTACAATAGGAAGATGAATTTTCTTTATAAATAACCATGTGAATACACTACCGTCGAGAATTATCGGTTCGGCTGCACGCGCACAGGCAAAAAATATACCAATCTGTAAATCACGATTTTTTTGGAAATGCAAATGTCAGAAAATTTATAAATATACCATTCGAAAGATTATTAAATCCTACGTTTAATGATACATAGCTGAAAACTTTTAAAGTTTATAAAAAAGAATGCAGAAATTAACAAATTTGTCAAAAAAATTTTAAAAATGCAATTTTTTGAAATTCTTTTAACCCTTGCATATTTTTAAAGTATTGCGGAAAAAATTGAACTTATATATGTGTGATTATTAAAGTATCATCTTTAATTTAAGTCCAGAAGAATTTAATTTGGACTATTTTTGGCTAAAAATTCTCGGCTGTTTATGACATCTCACACGTCAAACAAGATTTTTGAACTCTTTTGAACATAAATTAAAGATAAGACTTTAATTATCACACCTATATAAACTTCACTTTTTTCTGCAATTTTTAAAGAATATGCAGAAGTTGAAAGAATTTTAAACATAATATAATATTCATCATTAATATTATATTGTAATAATTCAACATAATATTATAGACATTATAACGGGTATTTTATTATTCTTATTATTTATTTAGGAATTTAGAATTTATTAATCTTGCTAACCCATTATGAGATTATTTTATTTTTAAGAAATTAATTTTATCAAATTTAGAATCGATAAATTACTCAAAACAAACGTTACTCTCTAAATCTGAATCAGCAAAATTTCACTGATTCTCAGCGATAAGTATGCCACTAATTTCAATCAGCGTATATGCGCTAATTAATTAGTGAAATTTCACTAATTCACAGTGCATATACGCTAATTGAAATAGTGGCATACTTATCGCTGATTCAGATTTAGAGAGTATATTTGGTAGGAAGAATTTATTGTCCGACACCAGAGATATTTTATGGAAAAATATTTAAACCGATTAATTATTTGGAAAATAGCTAGCTCAATCTTTTTAAGGAGAGCGCGGGGTAAGGAGAAATCACCAGTTATTTTTCATTTTGTTTAATCAACAAGAAAATTACAGGTCCAGCCGGGTCCTGTTCAAAATGTACAACACCATCGTGAAACAAAGCATAAAGAAACAACTTAATTTGATCGATAAATTTTAGGAGATAACACACATTCAATGGTCAAGCGACTCACCGGAGATACGCCGACGTCCACGGGATGTTCCCCGACTCATCCTTGGTAAGAAAAGCACAATTTATACGTTTTATTTAATAGATTTTCAATCACTAATGTGACCTGTCATAGATAACGCCAAAAAGAAAATGATTAAAATAGCCGCCGGGGACGGCGAAGCTGACGCGTATCTCCACTTCGTGGTGAGACTCACGCGCACTAATTACAGAGATTTTGCGATGGTAATCGTTGTACTATGGTAAAATACATACTTAATTTACCGACCGCCGAAAGAGTTCATAAAGAGTTCATTTAGTCTCCGCGGGGGCACTGTTCGACGACGTAATGTCAGCAAGATGGCTGCGACCATTGTTTTGACAGCTGACGTCCCCGTCCGTGAATATAAGTATTTTTGTCACTCTGTATTACCGGTCATTACTTTCAGTAATAGATACAAGGAAGCACATTCCTTGATGAAAAATACGAAGCAACATCTCAGCAGTGATCTCGAAGTTCAGGAATCAGGAACTCGCAATGTCAATTTTCACATGAAACAACAATTCAAAGCATCAGTTTTCTTATGATTAACTGTTTGCTGTGATCAGACATCTGACGGTTCGCAGAAATTACAAGATTTAATATTAATTTAGTAAATGAAATTTACAAATTGAATGAAATAAAAGAATATTTCTCGGAAGGAGAAAAATAAATGTTGATTCCCGATTTGATGTGTATAACAAAAGATGTAAAAGTCAAGAAAAAATTAATTTGTACGCGGCAATTAAAATGCCGCGTTACAACATATACACTAAATTTTGGACAAGGAAAAGGAGAGAATACTCGTTTGAATAAAAGATTTTCTTTTTATTTTATGTATACTTTATTTAGAAAAACCTTAATCTAATTACATTATTTTATCTTAACTTATTTTAACGTTAAACTAACTATTAAAGTTGTGCAAAAAGCTGGATCAACTATTTTCGAGCCGAGCCTAATCAGTTCGAGCTCGAGTAAATGGGAGTAGATGGGTTAGCATTTCAGTTTTCAAAAAAAGTCAAGTAGGGTGTCTACTGCTGTCTTTTTGGTCGCAGAAACCGAAAAATACCATTAAAAACAAATGCGTCTCTCCCCTTACCACCTGGAACTCCTTAAATACACCTTTAAAGTGGAATAATTAAGTTAACTTACTTTAGTTAGTTCGAGCATTTTATAGACCCTAATTTACGACTAGTTGTAACAATACCACCATCAGTCACAACTATACAATCAAAAGTAACAATAAACATCCGCGTTTGTACATTCGGTATATGTGTGTTAGAAAGAATAGTATATGCAACTCGCGAGAAAAATGATTCCCAGGAGTGTAAGTTTGCAGTTCGAGGCGTAGCGAACGCACGAGCCTTCGACATATAAAGTATTAGCTAAGAAAGCGTGAGAATGTGTTACTGCTAAAGACAACATTAGCTATATCAAGAACCATAAAAGCTAAATCAAAATTAGGCATTAGATTCGAAAGAAAATTATCTGTAAGAAAAATGGTTAATACTGCACAAAAAAGTACAGTTCACGGTAATAATACTGAAGTTGGTGGTAAATCTAAAATTTTATCACCTAGAATTCTTCCTGTACCTACGAAAGTAGATGGAATTTTACCACTAGTTTCCATATTTTTGCAGGCTTCAGTGGTTTAGAATATCTTACTGGAGGTGGTTCAGGAATTGTAAGAGTTTACTGAAAAATAGTTCTGGTTGGGGTATATTTAGCACGAGATTCTAGTTAAAACTAGGATTTCTGGTACTTCCAACTAGAAATTTTTTCTGTGTTGTAAATAAGGCTAAAACAGATAGTGAAGAGCTTGCAGAAGCTCAGCGTCACAATAAAATTATGGAAGCTATATCATTTGAAAAAATGATAGGAGTATATCATCTAAAACCTTATCTACAAGGACTGGGTCTGCACTTGAAACACTACATTCAAAGAAAAGGAATTAATAAACGAACATTGAGGATGTTCAACAAGAAGAAAAAACTTTAACTTTAACTTTTTTTTGATAAGCTACCTCACCGTCCATTAACTGATTTTGATCATTTACAAGGAAAAGTTTTCGGGCGAGCAACTCTATTTGCTCTAGTAACGCTGCGCAACTTCACTTTGGTGTAGCAGTAGTTGCAAAAAGATAACGCAGCAGGCCAGCATTGGACGAGCTGCTCTACCAGTCGTGTATCTACCACTGACTTTCAGCGCAGCTCGACCAACACTGGGTGAGCAGCGTTCCCAGTAGAGAAAGAAGCTCACCCATTTACAAGGCGATATGCCTTCTCTCTTTTAGGAAACCTTCTCTACGTGCGGAGAACGCAGCTCGCCCGAAAACTTTTCCGTGTAAGGTATGCTAAAGCTGACAAAATACCTCATTATCGTGGTATTTTTATGCAAAATCAACTATCTGTTAGTGGTCCCCATCAATCTGAATCGGGAATAATTATTCTTAATAATAAAGAAAGTGATAGAATACATTCTGACTTGAAATATTGAATATATAAGTATAGTTCTTCTTCATTTAAATTTAAAAATTCTATAGAGGATTAAGCATGATACTACTTATACTCTCAAAGGACTATTTTCCAAATATTTTTGAGATTTAATTGTATCAGACTTTTTTTAAAAAAGATTTAGAATAATCCTGATAACTTTTCATACCTTCCATTTTGGATAAAACCTCAGCACTTTTTAGAATCTGAAATGTAGACTGTTTTACTACTGCTACACTGAAAAAAATATATTTATGGTACTGCCATAAATATAGCCAATTCTGACATATTATATTGGTAGATATGATACTGCCATATAGTATTGCTATTTCAGCCATATGCAGTGTAGAACAGCAATATGTATTTCAGAGACAATAATATGTATGCGGAGAACACGAATACTGTATTTTAAGAACAGCAATACGGTATTGCTGTTTCAGCTATACATCCTAACCATACTTGTAAGTCAACATTATCATTTTTTTCAGTGTACTATTATTGTCCATTATTGTTTCGTTTGAAAATGTTAAGTTACCTTTAGAACTTTTCAATTTTAGCATTATTACATTTCCGGCATTACATGCAATTTAAAGGACTTATAAGGCTATTCAAGTTCGGTGGGTGAAAATCCAAGATGGACGTTTACTGATACACAAACATTGTATAGAAAGTGTATGGGATAGAGTCTAATTTTTTTAAATATCTCGCTTAAACGAAATTTTTAACCATAAGTTTATTAGGATTTTATGTTTCATTTTTAAAGAACTATTTTTTGCAATAATAAAAATCGTTTTTTTATTTTTTTATTTATTTTATTATTGCAAAAAATAGTTCTTTAAAAATGAAACATAAAATCCTAATAAACTTATGGTTAAAAATTTCGTTTAAGCGTGATATTTAAAAAAATTAGACTCTATCCCATACACTTTCTATACAATGTTTGTGCATCAGTAAACGTCCATCTTGGATTTTCACCCACCGAACTTGAATAGCCTTATTACAATTATATTTCACTTCCTTATTCGAAGATATAACAAGATTCTTATCTAAAAGGAGTGTAAGTTTTAGGGAATTAGAAGAATGCATAGGAGTCTTAGTCGCACCTTGTCCGGCAAAAACCTACGGTTGGTTCAATTACAAAGAATTAGAAATTCTAAAGCAGAACTAATTACTAATATAATATTTTCAACCAAATAAACAAATTACACTCTCGAAAGGAGCCATTAGGGACTTAACTTGGTGGCAGTCACAAATCGCCTCAGCTAAAATCAAAATTAGGTCTACATAATTTATTTAATTTAGAAATTTTTTCAGATGGTTCTAGCACAGGTTGGGGTGCTACTTATGGGGAACTAAGAACTCAGTGTTTTTGGAATAAAGCAGAAAGAACCAAACACATAAACTTCTTAGAACTTAAAGCTGCTTATTTAGCCCTGAAATGTTTCGCATCTTCAGCAATTAATAAGCAAATTCTGCTTAGAATCGACAATGTGACGGCCTTAGCCTATATTAACAAAATGGGGGGCACAAAATATATAGATTTAAATGAAATCACGAAACAAATATGGGAATGGTGTAGAAACAGGAACATTTGATTTTTTGCGGAATAAGTTGCTTCAAAAGAAAATTTAGCAGACGAGGGCTCTAGAATTTGTAATATCGATACCGAGTGGGAACTGGCGGGCTACGCTTACAAAAAAATTGTTAACAAATTTGGAAGACCCTCAATTGATCTCTTTGCTTCGCGTATTAACACCAAATGCCCAAAATATTGCTCCTGGTAACGAGACCCAGATGCTTTCGCGATAAACGCAATGACAATCTAGGGTAGAGCGGGGCTAGTTGAGCATAGGGGTAAGTTGAGCAACTGAAATATTTCAGGCTCTATAAATTGGCCGCTAATTTTTTCAATGCCAGGAAGAAGCAGGCGCAGGAGGGAAAATAACTGCGCAAGTGCCTGCTTCTTTCTGGCATTGAAAAAATTTAGTGGACAATTTATAGAGCCTGAGATATTTCGGTTGCTCAACTTACCCCTATGCTCAACTAGCCTCGCTTTACCCTACTGGAGAAACGACCTACGGTTTGCGTTCCCTCCTTTTTCACTAATTTCAAAAATATTGAAAAAAATAAGAGATAAGGGCTCTAGAGGAATCTAGGTAGTCCAATCATGGACTGTCCAACCTTGGTTTCTCGTATTGAAGAGACTTTTCATATCCGAAATGCTTGTGTTTAATCCTTTAAACAATTTATTATGTTCACCTTGCAGGAAAATAACTCACCCGTTGTCGAAAACCCTTTCCCTTTCCCCTAGTGTACAACACTAGCCTAAAATATTGTTGGCAGTTCTGCAACGCACAGGGTTTAAATCCATTTCAAGTGGATAAAAATTCAATTTTATCCTGCTTGTTGAAAAAACTTGAGGAAGGTGCACCGTACAGCACTCTAAATACTCTGAGATCGGCCATTTCGTTAATCATCGTAGAGGCCCCCACGTAGAAAAGTTCCCGGAGTCTCTTGGAGTCGTTTCCGGAAATATTTTTCAGAGGATTTCCAGGAACAATTCCGGAGGATTCTCGGAAATTTTTTTCTGAAGATTCCCAAGAACATTTCCGCGAGTAATTTTGTGAATTTTTGTAAAAATTCACATAAGAATGCCAAAAATTGTATAAATACATTATATTTACATACCTTTTATATTTATTTTATAAAATAATATCTTGTAACGTTTCAACATGTTGAAAACATTTTTGAAAAATTATTTAAAAAATTTTATTTTGAAACGTTACAAAAGATTATTTTATTAAGGACGCTGCACGGTGGGATATATTTGAAAGTCCAGGGACGCAGCAAGCGAGGGCCCCTCAATTTCTCCTCTTTTCACCCCTCTTAGTGCAATTTTTTGACATTGATAATTAATTTAAAAAAAACTATATATATATATATATATATATATATATATATATATATATATATCTATATATATATATATATATATATATATATATATATGCACCGTTTATGTGGTACAGTAGGAAAGTACATACGTGGGCAGCAAAAACAATGAAAGTTATTACTTTTATTATTTATTATTATAATTATTATATTTATTTATTATTGTTATATCTATATAATAATAATAATTATTACTATTATTATTATTATTTACTATTATACTTGCTTTTTAAAAATATTATGATGGCAAAATATTTAAAAAATAAAGGAAAATTGTTTATGAAAATATAACTAAACATAAATTTATTAAATTTTTATTCTTCTTAAAAATTGGTGGATTTAGAAACACACGAGTAATTTGGTAGAAAATATGTTTTTAAAATTTTTGTATATGAAAAATTATTTGTTTATTTATTTAAATTCTGATCAAAATTTGATCGCAATTTTTCTCTATTTATATTTTTCATCAATCAAAATTATGATAGAAAATTATTTAGAAAAATAAATTTCAGAAATTGCCCTTTTTTAATAAAAAAAAGCTACAATGTATTGAAAAAAGACCAAATTTAATAATCAACTTTAAAAATAGTTAGAAAAAATTTGCCAACAACAACGTCGTTTTCTCAAGACAAAAATTGTTTTCGTAATTGGAAATAAATTCTGGGAACCTCTGTGTTTCGGAAAAAGGACTTTTTTTATAAAAAAAGATCCAATTTTATGACAAAAATTATGTTTAATATTATTTTCATAAAAAGTTTACATTATTTTTTTCTACTTTTTCATTATAATAATTCTAGAAAAGTAAGAATAATAATAATACATAATAATAGATAAATAAACAAATAAATATAACTCTTTATATAATATTAAATAATAAAAGTAATGACTGATTTTAATTTTTGTTGATCATCTACGTCCCTACATTACCATAGCGTAAACACTTTCAACACGAAAACGGTGCAACCTGTTATGGTCGGCTACCGACCATAACAGTTCGAGCTGTCAGTTTGCTTTGTTTTTTAAAACGCGGATTCATATTTACGCTCCTAGAAACATTTAATTGTCATTAGTCAGTTTAAATTATATTCTCTATTAAATATTATTCTTCCTTAAATCGCCCTTTTTTTAATTTTCTGTCTGAATTTTTAAAAATTAATTATCAAAGTCTAAAACTTTTTTCTTTTGGTGTAATTTTTTACTTTGATAATTAATTAAAAAAAACCAGATAGAAAATGAAAAATGAAAAAATAAATATCAATCCGCGTTTTACGAAACATATCAAACTAATAGCTCAATATGAGAAGTTAGACATGGCCGACCATAACAGGTTGCACCGTTTGCGTGGTACAGTAGGAATGAACGTGAAGAACAAAAATATTAAATGTTTATTACTCTTATTATTTATTATTATATTTATTATTTGTATATTTATTTATTATTGTTATTATATCTATTATTATTATTATTATTATTATTTATAGTTATACTTACTTTTTATAAATATTATTAAGGAAAAGTATTAAAACAATAAAGGTAAATTTTTTATGAAAAAATTATTATTCAAATAAAATTTCTATACAAAAAAAGTTAATCATAAAAAATTATGGAATGTATAATTTTTTAAATTACGTTAGTTATAAAAATTTGTTTAACAAAATTATTGCAAATATCAAGATTAATTTTTTTTATAGACAATTTATTTAAAAATTATTACACTGGGAATAATATTGAATACACATTCAGAAAAATTAAATTTTAATGAATAATTTTTTCCTTTATTATTTATCAACTATAGTTTATGCCTAAAAATATTTTTTTTTAGAAACAATATTTGATTTTTTTATTTCTAATAATTCAAAAATTTTATGCTTTTTCCAAATTTTTAACTTTGATAATTTATTTTAAAAAATTCTAATACTATTTTTAAAAAATTGGCTTTCAGAAATAAACTACAGTCAATAAACATTCTAAAAAAAGGTTTTTACATTCTCATCACATGAGAAAGTATTAGTTTTGGTCGAAAATTGACTTTCGCTAATTTCATGAAATCTCGACGTTTTGGGGTCCCCTGAGTCCGAAAAACATGGTCTAGAAAAAGTGTCTGCCTGTATGTCTGTCTTCGTGTCTGTCTGTAGATACAATGGTGTTCCTTCGATAACTCTTGAAAAACTTATTGCATCAACTTGCAACTTTGCATGCACAAAAATAGTGTTAAAATACAGATCGAGTTCATTAGCCAGCCATTTTCGTCGAAAACTACACAAACTACAGTAGTTTCAATATTTTGAAAATTTAAATTATTTAATGTTTCTATAACCGTCAATATGAATCCGGGTTTTACATTGCAATAGAAATAAATTGCTGGCTCTATATAGAAAACGAAGGAGCGCGGCAGGTTGTCTGCCATCTGTTGTATACTTTCAACTTTATAATCGATAAGTTAGTTATAGAAACATAAAATAATTTTAAAAATCTGCCCGCGCCTCGCGCGGACACGTTCTCGTCCTTGCTTTGCGTGAGGGGCTCGTTTCCCTCGCAAGTTTCAGCGCGCCTCGGGGCGCGCGAACATCGATCGTCGCGCGCAAATAGCTCGCTACGCTCGCGATGTGTTCTTCGACTGTTGTTCGTTATATGAGTTCTTCTTCCTGTTTCAGAATATATGTTTCATAAAAAGAAATTCTTTTTTAAAGTTACTACGACTTTAAGGATTACATTCTTATCACATGTTTTTGCTGATGATTGCGAGAATAAGTAGACTTAAATGTAGGGGAATAGGTTCGGTTGTGGGTATAGTTTCGTTTTTGACTCATAATTTGAGTCCTTGTAGATATTAAGCAAACATATGTATATGTATTTAAAGCTAGGGACATTAGCTAACTACTCGTGAGGAAAATAATTTGATTCTGTTGACTAGAAAAATGTTATTGAAAATTCAATAAATTGGTCATTTTTCTAACAAAGAAAATTTTGGTTCGGTTGTGGGCACTCTTTAAAAATCTTTTAAAAATGCAAAAAAATTAATTAAGTGACCATTCATTAACTACATAAGGATGATTTCTTTTAATTTTGATATTACATGCTCTCCATGTTAGAGCATATAAGATTTCTCGCACTGAACCTGAACTGCCCAGTTACTTCAATTACTATTACTGCGAACGACGTACGGACATCAAAGTCTCATTATGTTAATTTCCGTGCTGGACCACAAAACTATTAAAATTCATGAAACACTATTAAATGTTGTAAGGAATTATTTATGATTATATTGACAGCGATATTTCACGAATTATCAAAAATACGAGTGTTGTCCACAACCGAATAAATTTGGATGCCCACAACCAAACTGATCGATCATTTTAAAACATCATGAAGAAAATTTTGCTTGTGAAAATTTTTGTGATACTTGGTATTGAATCATAAAATATGTGTAAATATGTTTTAAACTTATCATTTTAATTAATTTACTTGGAATTGTTGAACATTGTAAACGATCGTTTAATTTAATAAATTAAATAATCATTTAAGATGCACTTTTTATCCCGTTTGATAAAATGTAAAATATATATCATTAATATTGATAGTTTAAAACATTTTTTTTACTTTTTTTAGTCATATTAAGCAAAATTCAGGACAGCGGGCAGGGCAACATTTTCTCCATTTTCCTTTTCCACTGCTATTCGTAAGCGCACGGCCTATTTCCATTCAGCCACGCTCCCACTTTCTCCTTTACTCTTCTCTCTCCGTCTTACCCACACGGTCGTCTCCCTCGCACGTTGACGCGCACAGGCCCATTTTCCTGGCACTCGTTGATTCGCCGGCGGACGTCCGGCCCATTTTCTTTCACCCTCCACTCTCACCATTTCCTTCCGTACCTTTCACTCCTTCAACTCTCGCATACCTCCGCGCTGGTCCTATTTCCCTGATACTTCTCGCGTTTAAAATTTAAGGAAATTGTTTAAATAAACGCGTATTATATAATTGTAAGATCGCGGATCGATACACAACGTATGTACATATACGTTGGTATCATATGAGTATATGTTTATAGGCGTATATATATACCTATATATGTATATATATATAGACATATACTCGTATAACAGCCAACCGTATATATGCTTCTTACGTGAAGGATCGCCGCCGCGAATTAGTATTAAGGTATGATTGAAACTTGTATGCAAATTTATGTGTGTTTTATATAAATAATTTGAATATTATATGTTAACTTTTAACATCACTGTTCAGTATGCAAATTTCTTGTAGGAGTGAGAGAGAAAGAGCGATACTGAATGTAGTCCTAAAGGATTAGTGACAACTTTTGACGCTACGAGCGTTATCCTAAGAAATTACTTGTAAGACTGAGTTCTCTCACATACGACATGTCTCACAACTTCTATAAAAGGCGTGGGTTCGAAACCATTCAGTCAGTTAATCCCTCACTTGCACTCGAGGCTGATCTTCTCCTCTACCGAATAAAGTTCTTGCAACTCAATTCACCAGAGCATTTTTTAAAGTCTTACTGTGTATACAGTAAGCACCACTTCTTTTCCAGCTTTACCTTCACTAGATTCTCGATACGGAAGAGTCCCTCTTCTGAGTTCGTAGTCTCAAAAGGTACCGGTAGGTGTCTCACCTCGTCGCTTAACAGTTCGGAAGAGTCCCTCTTCTACGTGGTTTAGACGACGAAGTGACCATCACTGTACGCATCCGTAGAGACGTACTATACGAAGGAGTCATACTTCTGAAATAGTCCACCACTACGGATACACTGTACCTTAAAAATACGTGTCTCGCACTTTACGGAAGAGACACTCTTCTACGCTTTGCGAGCCCACGTATCACCGGCAACCTCTAACGTATAACCGTACTTACGGAAGAGCCACTCTTCTGCGGGTACGTGTATTCGTTACACCGTATTACGCACAGTATTCCGTACTGTACGGAAGAGACACTCTTCCACGTCGTACGTGTATTGCTGAGCGTATTTTCCAAAAGAGTAAGAGAAAAACGCACTCTCTCTCTCTTCTCTCTATCGTCTTTTCCCCAGACTGTTTTTTTTCGATTAATTCCCGTTAAAGACTGCATCACTGCCGATCTACCCCTTTGACCGTGTCATCCACACCGTGACCGGTATCAACATTTAACAATGTTTAAAAATACATTTTTGTTATATTTAACTTGTCAAAAAATTAATTTATAGACAGTAAAAAGCGCAGTTGTCTAATCACTATTGTATTCGCATAGAAAACTACGTTAGGTCATAACATATACGTGATATTTGCTAGATTAGACAAAACTCATTTCTGTCAAAAGTTCTGAGTGGGTATCCACAACCGAAGCATGCCCACAACTGAACCTCTTCCCCTATATTTTGGTGACGATGAGTAAAATTGTAAAATTATATTTAATTACTAACTCTTTTAGCAGAAACATGACTTGCTGAAGAAGCTATAATATTCTAAAAGTATTAAAATCCAGAAGAGACTAATGAATACACTTCCTATGAATTAAATTGCAATATGGGGAAAAGGGTTGACCACAAATAATTCAAATTATTGTTTACAAAATGGTTATTAAAAATGTGTAATTTTTAAATTTACATTTATACAAATATTTTCATTTAAAAGAATTCATTCTTTTAAATGAAAATATTTGTAATCAATTTCGTGTAATCAGTGTGTGTTTCATTAATGTATTGTAAAAGCATTTTGAGATATTAATTATTTTTAAGAATATTGTATTGTTCCGTTATACACGGAATAATATATTGTGCATCTAGGGAGAAAAATGGGTGATTTCCACGAGCGTGATGGGGAATCCACACTTCGATCTAAGAAGCTAAGCGGGACGGTTTTTCGTGGCGCTTCCTATGATTTACTATATCTATATACATAGGTGCGTCACGGAAAGCGTCCCGCTTATATACATCTTAGATCGAAGTGTGGATTCCCCATGAAGTTTGCATTTCGAGAACTGTAAATTTTAATAGTTTTGTGGTCCAGCACGGAAATTAACATAATGAGACTTTGATGTCCGTACGTCGTTCGCAGTAATAGTAATTGAAGTAACTGGGCAGTTCAGGTTCAGTGCGAGAAATCTTATATGCCCTAACATACAGAGCATGTAATATCAAAATTAAAAGAAATCATCCTTATGTAGTTAATGAATGGTCACTTAATTAATTTTTTTGCATTTTTAATAGATTTTTGAAGAGTGCCCACAACCGAACCAAAATTTTCTTTGTTAGAAAAATGACCAATTTATTGAATTTTTAATAACATTTTTCTAGTCAACAGAATCAAATTATTTTCCTCACGAGTAGTTAGCTAATGTCCCTAGCTTTAAATACATATACATATGTTTGCTTAATATCTACAAGGACTCAAATTATGAGTCAAAAACGAAACTATACCCACAACCGAACCTATTCCCCTACATTTAAGTCTACTTATTCTCGCAATCATCAGCAAAAACATGTGATAAGAATGTAATCCTTAAAGTCGTAGTAACTTTAAAAAAGAATTTCTTTTTATGAAACATATATTCTGAAACAGGAAGAAGAACTCATATAACGAACAACAGTCGAAGAACACATCGCGAGCGTAGCGAGCTATTTGCGCGCGACGATCGATGTTCGCGCGCCCCGAGGCGCGCTGAAACTTGCGAGGGAAACGAGTCCCTCACGCAAAGCGAGGACGAGAACGTGTCCGCGCGAGGCGCGGGCAGATTTTTAAAATTATTTTATGTTTCTATAACTAACTTATCGATTATAAAGTTGAAAGTATACAACAGATGGCAGACAACCTGCTGCGCTCCTTCGTTTTCTATATATAGAGTCAGCAATTTATTTCTATTGCAATGTAAAACCCGGATTCATATTGACGGTTATAGAAACATTAAATAATTTTAATTTTTTAAATATTGAAACTACTGTAGTTTGTGTAGTTTTCGACAAAAATGGCTGGCTAATGAACTCGATCTGTATTTTAACACTATTTTTGTGCATGCAAAGTTGCAAGTTGATGCAATAAGTTTTTCAAGAGTTATCGAAGGAACACCATTGTATCTACAGACAGACACGAAGACAGACATACAGGCAGACACTTTTTCTAGACCATGTTTTTCGGACTCAGGGGACCCCAAAACGTCGAGATTTCATGAAATTAGCGAAAGTCAATTTTCGACCAAAACTAATACTTTCTCATGTGATGAGAATGTAAAAACCTTTTTTTAGAATGTTTATTGACTGTAGTTTATTTCTCAAAGACAATTTTTTAAAAATAGTATTAGAATTTTTTAAAATAAATTATCAAAGTTAAAAATTTGGAAAAAGAAGCATAAAATTTTTGAATCATTAGAAATAAAAAAATCAAATATTGTTTCTAAAAATAGTATTTTTAGGCAGAAACTATAGTTGATAAATAATAAAGGAAAAAATTATTCATTAAAATTTAATTTTTCTGAATGTGTATTCAATATTATTCCCAGTGTAATAATTTTTAAATAAATTGTCTATAAAAAAATTAATCTTGATATTTGCAATAATTTTGTTAAACAAATTTTTATAACTAACGTAATTTAAAAAATTATACATTTCATAATTTTTTATGATTAACTTTTTTTGTATAGAAATTTTATTTGAATAATAATTTTTTCATAAAAAATTTACCTTTATTGTTTTAATACTTTTCCTCAATAATATTTATAAAAAGTAAGTATAACAATAAATAATAATAATAATAATAATAGATATAATAACAATAATAAATAAATAAACAAATAATAAATATAATAATAAACAATAAGAGTAATAAACATTTAATATTTTTGTTCTTCACGTTCATTCCTACTGTACCACGCAAACGGTGCAACCTGTTATAGTCGGCCATGTCTAACTTCTCATATTGAGCTATTAGTTTGATATGTTTCGTAAAACGCGGATTGATATTTACGCCCATAGGAACAGCTAATCGTCATAAGAAACTTGTTTTATATCTCTATTAAATATTATTTTTCCCTAAATCGTCCTTTTTTCATTTTCTATCTGCTTTTTTTAAATTAATTATCAAAGTCAAAAATTACACCAAAAGAAAAAAAGTTTTAGACTTTGATAATTAATTTTTAAAAATTCAGACAGAAAATTAAAAAAAGGGCGATTTAAGGAAAAATAATATTTAATAGAGAATATAATATTTTTATTTACTCTCTCCCTACACATGCCGTAGGGTTCGCGGACCAACTCCTTACATCTCATCTTACCAACTAAATTATTTATAAAATTAACTTAAACCTTAAACTATCCTATCGCACAATATAAACAAACTTATTCTCTAATTTATACATAATTTAAATCCGCCAAGTGCCCGGGTTTCCGTTTCCCGTTCTCTTTTGCCCAAATCTTGGCTTCGTCTGATTAAATTAAATTCAACGAGTTTTCTCTACTACTAAAAACATTTTCTTTATAACTTGTGTTTCCATTCTCGCTTTTTCCAAACCTTTCATCCAACATTCGCCCTTTCCACTTTCATCCAACAATTCACACACCCTCTACTCCACACTTTTCACATCGTCCTTTTCCCTACTACATCTTTCTAACACATGACCCTAATCCTCATTCTCAAAACCACACACTCTACACAATCTCTCCTCCTCTTCCATCCAATACTTGCACTCTCTCATTCCCTCCCCCATTCTGAACCTTAACACCCTATTCCATTTACCCTTGTCCCTAAATTTCAACAAATACCTTGGTAAATTTTTCCTTTCACCATCTTGTACCATCTATTATATTTCGAGCTAACAATACTCACCCATCTATCCTCACTATCCCTCTTACTCCACTCCCGTCTCCACTTATCACCATCATTCCCATTTACTCGTTTTTCACTCATAACCTTCCATCTCTCTCTCCCAAACTGTCAATCTCCTTCTTCCTTTTCCCTCCTCTCCTTTAATCAGTCCTAAACATCTCCTTGCCAATTTACTTCCCCTCCCACTCTCCAACTTCTCCTCCAACCCCAGGGCTCTCTTCCTCTGCCTCACTACCAATTTATCCCTTCCAATTTCCTCCCTCAACATATACCCCGGACAATTACAACTCACCCCTATCACCCACCTTAAAAATCTCTCCTGCATACTTTCTATTTTCTTTACTTCCTTCCACCCCCACATTTCTACCCCATAACTCAACACAGACCACACTAACACATCAAACAACCATAGCCTTCTTCTCCAATCATTTCTAAACTTTCTTCTCCCTATACCCCACACCTGTCCTATTATTTTTCCCGCTTTTTCCACCCTTTTCTCTACATTTAACTTCTGTTTTCCGTCATATTGAAACCAATATCCCAGATAAAAGAACTCATCCACTTCCTCCACATTCATACCACATAACTTCCACACTACATCCACACTCTTTTTTCCTCTTCTATACCCTACACCTGTCCTATTATTTTTCCCGCTTTTTCCACCCTTTTCTCTACATTCAACTTCTGTTTTCCGTCATATTGAAACCAATATCCCAGATAAAAGAACTCATCCACTTCCTCCACATTCATACCACATAACTTCCACACTACATCCACACTCTTTTTTCCTCTTCTAAATCTAACTACTTTCGTTTTCTGCGCATTCACACATAAATCTCTTTCCCTCACATACCCTTCTAATTCTTTAAGCAACAATTTCATGCCACCTTCCTCATCCGCCATCAGCACCACATCGTCAGCATACGCCAGAGAATAAACTCTTTAGTTCCCCAGTATAACTCCCCCTTTTCCCCTCTCAGCCAATTTTTCCTCCAAATTTGCCATTAACATATTGAAGAGGATAGGGCTCAGCGGACAACCCTGCCTCAACCCCTTCCCAGCCAAAACACCTCTCCCAGTTCTTCCCCAATTTTAACCCTTTCCCTTGTATCAGTATACACCTCTTTTATTCTTTCAATCAGCCCTTCCTCTATACCCCTTTCCTTTAAAGTTTTTCACAAGATCCCTCTATTGACCGAAGGGAAAGCCGCTTTAAAGTCCACAAAGACCGCTAACAGCTCTCCCTTCTTTTTCTTCAAATTTCTGTTCACCAAGAAATTCAGCGTATAAATGTTGTCCACTGTGCCCATTCCTCTTCTAAATCCCGTCTGGTTGTCTGGAATACATCCCAGTTCTTCAACCCTCTTTTCCAGTCTACTTCTCAATATTTCCGTGTAAATTTTATATCCCACTGGCATCAAAGTTACACCCCTAAAATCCTCCACTCTTCTCCCCTCTCCCTTTTTTTATTGGCACTATCAAACCCGTTCTCCACTCCTTCGGCCAAACCTCTCCTCTCCAAACCGCATTCACAATTTTCCAGACTTCTCTTCTTATCCTTTCTCCTCCGTACTTGATACCCTCCGCTTCAATCCCGTCCCACCCTGCCGCTTTCCCCCTTTGTAACTTTTTGATCGCTTCTTCTACCTCCTCCCTCCTAATGCCTTCATTCTCCTCGTTTTCTAACCACCTTCTTTCTTCCCCCCTCACTCTTATTCCCACCCCTCCACTCAAACTTTAAAAAAATGTTGTCCATGTACCTATTCCTACCTCTCCACTAATCCCACCCTTATTTCTTCTATCCCTGTTAATTATTTCCCATTCTCTTCCCTCTTCCACAGCTTTCTCCACCTCTTCCAAAAATTTAAGTCTTTCCTTCTCCTTCTTCTCTCTCAACAGTTTCTCATGCAGCTTATGTCTCCGAATATACTCCCTTTTACTAATCTGCCCTTTCCTCCATGCCTTAATATTCCTTCGCATATTTTCCCTACTTTCCTCGCACTCACGATCCCATCAACCTTTTCTGACCTTGCCCTCTATCCCCGTCTCCCTTAACCCATTCTTGACCTTAAATATTAACGTTCTTATTCGTTCCAGCCTACTATCCGCCACCCCTCCATCTGCCTCCTCCAGCTCCTGCCCTTCTTCCTGTATCCTTCTTTCAAATTCTCTTAATTTTTCCTCTCCCCACTCCCCCATCTTATCCTTTCTTGTTTTTGTTCCTGCTTTTCCTCTCATCTTTCCTCTATTCCTTTCTATTCCCTTTAACCCTACTATTAACGGAAAATGATCCGAATCCATCTCCCTTCCCACCTCCAAAAAGTCCACCACTTCTCTCGTTTTTTCGTCTCCTATTGCATAATCAATTACCGTCTGTCCCCTGCCTTTGTATGTATATTCCCCATTCATATCCTCATTAAGAATTGACCAGCCCCTTTCCGCCAACAATCCTAACATCTTTTTTCCCTCTTGATCCACTCTTTTATGCCTCGATGCTCTTATAAATTTATTTTCCTCCTCATCCCACTCACTTCCACCCAACTCTCCCGTCCATGCATTAAAGTCACCCCAAGCAACACCTTTGCATCCCTCCCTTTCTCCATCCATCCTTCTAACTCTTTCCAACCCAGATCATCCCCCCTCTTTCTATATATTCCTACTATTATTATGCTTTCCTTCCCAATTTTTAACCGCCTTGCCATAAAACCTTCCCTTTCTTCGTCCCCCTTATTTAATTTTATTTCATTTACACTTTTTCTAACCCCAGAAATCATACCTCCCGCGCTTCTTCCTTTTTTAAATTTCCTCTTTGACCCCTTCATCCGCCATTCATAATCCCTCGGGAGCTTTTTTCTAATTCTTTCCCAATTTTTTTCCTCTATCCATGTCTCACTAAGGAAAATGACGTCCCACTTTTCCAGTGCTTTCCAAAATCCTTCGTCCTTATTTCCAAGGCCCGACACGTTCCAGAAGACCACCTTTACACTCCCTCCTCTTCCACGTTCCTTTATTCTTCTCCCTTCCCCCCTCCTTCCTCTCAAAAACCCTCCCTATTCTCCTCAGCTACTACCTCCCACTCCTCTTCCGACACCACCCATTTTCTCCCATCTACCCATATACACTCTCTTCCCCATTTAACCTAATGCCCCCTCCCCTCCTCAAGCTCCTTCATCACTATTATTTCTACTCCTTTCTTCCTCCATTTTTTCCATCCTCTCCACTTTTTTCTCCAATTCACTCAACCTTTCCAATTTTTCCCCTATTCTCCTAAATTCTTCCTTCCTATCATCCTCCTGCTCTAAATTCTCTTTTTCCATACTATTCAATTTTTGACAAACTTTTTCTCCTTCCATCATCCATTCCTGCTCATATCTGCCCCACATCTCTCTTATTCGCCCGATTTCCTCCCAAACCCCCTCTATTTTCTCCTCCATTCTCACAAACCTAGCTTCCCCTTTCTTTCTATCATCCTTCATTTCCTTCTTCAACTCATCTAATTTCCTGTTGGAGTCTTCACCCATCTTTTTTAACATTTCCAACATTTGCTTTATTCCCCCATCTGCATCTCCTTCTTTTTTACTTTCCCCTTTCTCCCCTTTCGGATCTTTTGTAAAATTCTCCATCATTTTTACCGAGCTTCTACTGACTGATCTCTCGCGTCTATCAATGCTTGACGGCCTACCGACTTTACGTTTCTGCTTACTCTCAGTCTCTCCGACCACACTCGCATAAGAGCCGCCTTCTACTTTCCTTTCTTCTATCTCCTTGCGTTCCCCGCTTGCTCTCTCGCTATCAGTCTCCCCTACTAACTTACTTTCTCTGTTCTTTCTCTCCTCTCTCTTTCTATCCCGCTCTTCATTAACTGGATCTGACTGCCCTCTATTGCTTTTCTTAGGAGTTCTAATCATATCACTCTGTTTTACCCTCTTTACTCTTCTCTCATCTCTCTCACCTTCACTGTCCCTCTCTCTCTCTTCCCTTTCTAACCTAACAACCACTCTGCACTCCAAATTTAAAATGCAATTTTACCCAACTTTCAGCCAGCACACTCACTCACACTACTTACACTCTTATCCTCTGCACTTTTCTGCATACACTCTACTCACTTTCACTACACTATACTCACTGAAACCTTCAAAAACTTTAACTTTATACTTTCTGAACAAAAATCGCGTCTACTATACAACAGTACTGGAAACGGAAACCCTTAATAGAGAATATAATTTAAACTGACTAATGACAATTAAATGTTTCTAGGAGCGTAAATATGAATCCGCGTTTTAAAAAACAAAGCAAACTGACAGCTCGAACTGTTATTGTCGGTAGCCGACCATAACAGGTTGCACCGTTTTCGTGTTGAAAGTGTTTACGCTATGGTAATGTAGGGACGTAGATGATCAACAAAAATTAAAATCAGTAATTACTTTTAATATTTAATATTATATAAAAAGTTATATTTATTTGTTTATTTATCTATTATTATGTATTATTATTATTCTTACTTTTCTAGAATTATTATAATGGAAAAGTAGAAAAAAATAATGTAAATTTTTTATGAAAATAATATTAAACATAATTTTTGTCATAAAATTGGATCTTTTTTATGAAAAAAGTCCTTTCTCCGAAACACAGAGGTACCCAGAATTTATTTCCAATTACGAAAATAATTTTTGTCTTGAGAAAACGACGTTGTTGTTGGCAAATTTTTTCTAACTATTTTTAAAGTTGATTATTAAATTTGGTCTTTTTTCAATACATTGGATGAATATAAATAGAGAAAAATTACGATCAAATTTTGATCAGAAATTAAACAAATAAACAAATAATTTTCCATATACAAAAATTTTAAAAACATATTTTCTACCAAATTACTCGTGTGTTTCTAAATCCACCATTTTTTAAGAAGAATAAAAATTTAATAAATTTATGTTTAGTAATATTTTCATAAACAATTTTCCTTTATTTTTTAAATATTTTTTTATCATAATATTTTTAAAAAGCAAGTATAATAGTAAATAATAATAATTATTATTATTATATAGATATAACAATAATAAATAAAAAATGAGAAGAAGCTATAAATTTTTCCGAATCAAATAATTATTATGAAATGAGGGTTGTGAATCTATGACCTTTCAGGTCATACCACTAACGCTTGGGTAATCCCTTTACGTTCCCCATAACAGCCCCTATATCCGAAGTCCTTTCCACATCAGGAGGACTTCGGACAGGTTTCTGGTAGCAATAACGGTCTCCCCCAGAAAGAAGTAGCCCGTAATGCGTTCCCACTCCTTCACAAGTGCGGGTCAGTGACACAACATGTGTATCGAGGTTTCGTGTTCCTCAGCACACTTACGGCACTTCGGGACGTCTACAATCCCAATTTTGTGCCGATGATAGCGCAGATCACCATGGCCAGTTAATAGCCCTGTTATGATCTTTGCCTCTTTCCTATTGAATTTGCGGAATTCCCGCGAATCCACTGTGACCAGGGATCCAGAGAAGGGTAACGCGGTTAGTTTCAGCTAGTTTGTTAAGTGCCTCATGACAGTCACCGACCAGCCGTGATGTTGATACGTATCGTTTCAAGGAGAAAATAGCTGCCTTGCTATCCGAAAGAATAAAAATATCTTTGTCGCGACAATTTTTCGAGGCTTCAACAGCACTATAAAGTATGGCCACAATTTCGGCTTGTAACACAGTAACAGTGGTCCCTAACTTAAAAGAGTGTCCTACTTGAGAGGTTACATGATAGATTCCTGCACCAACTCCATTCCCGCCTTTTGATCCATCTGTGTACCAGACTTCACAGTCAGCTGGAATATTTGTCAGTCCATTTATCCAATCTTCTCTACTAGGTATATTAATCTTATACTTTTTGTCGAAGAGGTACAAAGGGAAAGTTCTGTCCCTAATCATACTTAGGAGGAGGCTTCTCACCAATTTCTTTGGGAGACGCCATCTACCCACCTCCCTGCAGCCCACAGGACCGCTCAACCTCAGGGCAGCCTTAACCGCCGCTGATTTAATTGTAAGGGTTCTAGCCCCAAGAGGGCACCAAGGGCAGCAGTAGGAGCTGTACGCACCGTCCCCGTTATTCCTCTAAGTACCATCTCCCTTATCCTTTCCAATTCTGCTTGTGATGTTTTTAATTCAACTCTACTCCACCAGACCACACAAGCATACGTCAGCCTAGGGAGGAGAATTGCTTCATAGATCCACAATAGTGTATCCGGTTTAAGACACCAGCTACTACCTATGGCCCTTCTACATTGCCACAGAGCAGCTGTAAGTTTCTTACAGTTCTCCTCCAGGTGCTTTTTCCAAAGCAGTTTACTATCCAGGATTACTCCTAAACATTTTGCCTGCTCTGTATATTGGATCTCTTTTCCGGACAGCGTAAGTGAGCACGAGGCTTTCCACTTATACCGTCTGGTAAAGATAACCGCTTCCGTTTTCCCCGGATTTACAGATAAACCAACCCTCTTACACCATTCGTCTACCTGGTTTAAAGCCTTTTGGGCCACTTCGAGTACAACGTCGAGATGGGGACCGCGGACGATTAACAAAATGTCATCCGCATACCCAATCGCATGGTATCCTGCTTCGGTCAGAGTTCTCAGTAGTTCATCCACCACCAAGGACCAGATATTCCTGTAGGAATATTAAAAGCTGTCATAGCTCTACTTATGGATTCCGGAGAGACCTGACTAAAAGCCCTTTATATGTCCATAAAAACACCTACAGCAAAACCCTGACTCTGCAGTTGCCCATTAATTAGGTCAACTGCTCTCGCCAGAGCTGTCTCCGTAGAGCATCCTGCTCTATACGCATATTGATCCTTTTGTAGCGGGAACCGCTCCAAAATCTCACTACGGATATATCTATCCACCAACCTTTCAACTAGTTTTAGAATAGAGGATGTAAGGCTAATGGGACGAAAATCCTTCGGTGAGGTATACCCATTTTTGCCCGCTTTAGGCATCAATACGACTTTCGTACCCCTCCACGCTGTCGGGACATATCCCAGAGTCAGACTCGCTCTCGCATGCCTCACCAATGGCCCAACAGCCTCGTCCATCGCTCTTTGCAAGAGAACAGGGTAGACGCCATCAGGACCGGGAGACTTGTAAGGACTAAAAGATTCCGCGGCCCATCTGATCCTCTCGGTATTCACGATCCTGTTACGATACTCAGCCTGCGGAAGGTTTGTTGGCGACCCAGGATCATGCCCGCCCTCCCTCAACCTTGAAAAGCCCGGAAAGTGTACCTGGACCAGATAAGCCAAGGTCTCATCGTCCGACTCAAAGAAAGTCCCATCCGGCAATAATAAAGTGCCCAAAATTGCATCAGGGTTCTTGGCAAGCAGCTTATCTAATCTGGCTGCCTCTTTCCCTTTTTCGATACTGGAAGAGAAATCATTCCAACTGGCTTGTTTTGCTTTCCTTATTTCATATCTATAGTCGTCTCTCATTTTTGTAAAGTCAGACCAACCATTAGTCGTGCGCCTTTTCTTGGCACGCTTAAAGAGTCTTCTAGTTTCGTTCCTGAGATATTCTAATCTCTCATTCCACCAGCACACCTCTTTTCCCGAAAATACTTTTGTCGGTTTGCAGCTACCTTCATAAGCTGCCATAATAGCCTTTGTAAAATCATTGGCCGCCTCATCTAGGGTTTGACAATCTCTTTTCTTACCCGGTAAACCAGAAAGTATCCTTCAAAGTTCTGAGTTGTAGCTAGCCCAATCCGTCTTTCTGGGATTACGAATTCACTTAGTCTCGGATCGGACCGCAGACTCTACCTCGAAGACTATCTGTGAATGGTCAGAAAGTGAAGGTTCATTAGAAACTCTCCATCTTCTTACCTTATTTACAATGCTTTTAGAGCAGATAGTGATATCAATCACTTCCTGCCTAATCGCATTGCTAAAAGTCGGGGCCGAACCCCTATTAAGAATATCTAGATCTGTTCCGATTAAATATTCTAGTAGCTCCTTTCCTCTCTGATTGTCCTTTGAGCTCCCCCACACCGTATGTTGTGAGTTTGCATCGCAGCCCAGCAGCAGAGGAAGTCCCTTTTCCATACAGTAGTCCACCAACCTACAAACTTCAATTGGCGGATTATTTTTATTATCATACGGAAAATATGCCGATCCAACGACCGTCTTACCTATACCCTCCAGGTTAGTTACCACCACCATTAGGTCCACTGAGCACAGGTCCAATAGTGGAGTTGCGTTAACGCCCTTAGTAAGAATGCACGCCCTGGGTTTGGCAGCTCTACAATCCCTGTAACAGATTACACCAGCCCCACCAAGCCCCCTAATGACACCTCTTACTAACCATGGTTCTTGGATTAGTGAGGTGCCTGTGTGCATCTTAGCCAAGCCCCTCATCAGTACTGCTGAGGCGCCTTTGCTATGATGCAAGTTAATCTGAGTAGCGGTGAGCTTACGAACAGTGAATTATGTTTGCTCTTCACTCACCTCTACATTGTTTGAGCCATCACGATCAGGGACAGTGACCTTAAAGGTTATCCGCCCGGGGTGATAGTGAGGCCTAAATTCGAGGGCCTCTATAGCCCTCGCCAGACTTTCAGGGACCTGAGCAACAAGAAGAAAACTCTTGTCACCCCTATTAGCCACCTGAGACCCATCGACATTCAGCATACGCCAAGTCGATGTCTTCAACGTGGGGTTGAAGGCCTCCAAATGTTGCAAGACCGTCCGCGCGTCCGTCGTTTTTCCCAGGAACCACGCAGTAGCCTTTACCATTCTTTGGATCATTTCAATCCCACCAATCTTCAGCTTTGCTCCCTCCCAGGGCTCATGGTCGGCCACACATTTCGTCAGCCATTCCTTAGCCTCCGGGTTGGAAGCGATGAATATAAAGACTCCTCCTCTGCAGAAGGAAACCTCAAAGCGCGGTCATCTTTTGACCGGCTCTCTGCAGGTGAGCGTCACAACGGTCTTCCTAAGAAGTCCACACTGTCATCTGTGAGCGCCACGTCTGGATAGCCCTCGCTACAGACTACCATCGTAAGAGGATTTGCCCTTTGAGCCATTGTTAGCCCAACATTGTACCCCTCTCTCCTGGTACTCTGCTGGACCGACTTTCGTCTCTTTACCCCCTCTTTTTCCAGGGGTGACGCATCCTGACCACTCTTTCTCTTTGAGCCAGTAGCAACATCCGAGGAAACAGAGTTGGTTACATCGGCTTTAAGCCGTTCTTTCCTTAACCGTTTTTTTCCAGAACCGTTAAGGCGCTTCCTTTTGGTTAGAGGCCTTTCTACAGCCCCTGAGACTCCACCCTCACCTAAGACCACATTACCATCAGATCCCGAAGGACCCGAAGGAATAGCCAAAGAGGAAAGGGAGGACTGATCCACGACCTCAGGATTCGAGACCGTCACTTCCACAGCCTCCGATGATGTTGTAGACGCAGCCACTGAGACCCTTTGGTCACCCAAATTTAATTTGTTAAATTGATTCTCCATTTGAAGTCCCACGAGTAGCAAGGGAAAAGAAAGTCCGCTCCTGCAGAGCCCCGCTTGCAGAAGTAAGGCTAGTACCAGCGGAAGGTCGCCCGGTGTTCCGGAGCCGCCGTTTAAGACACCTCTGTTCACATCACGCCAAGACCAGCCGCCCGCCGGAAACCCAGCCAGGTCGCTCCCCCGAACCTTTACGGGATCACTAACTGACCAGTGCAGTTCCGACAAACGGATAGGCAGCCAGTCCGTCGTGAGCGACAGATTTGGTAACCCTAGTGCCATTCATCCATCGACACGGCAGAAACATCTTGGATTGGGGGACCGTTTCTTAATTGGGGCCCCGCAGACAGTACGCCCCTCCGCTTCCAGTGGTGATCATTTCTGATCGCCCAAAGGTTGCTTCCTCACTATTCTCATCTCTCTACTCCATGGAGCTGGTCTATTGGGCTGTCGCTCCCTTCTGAGGAGCAGGCCGCCGAAAACAACCAACGAGGGCTAGAACGGGGTCCAGGGGTACTCTCCGATTAGGCCTTTAAGCTATTCCACCAGCTACAAGCTCCTACGGTCCCTAGGGGTGAATCAAATAATTAAGTCTTAAATAAATCTCTATAAGCTCATGGGCTTCATATGTATCGACAGCACAGCTGCCCTAATACAGAAACCTGCTTAATCAGAAAAATATTTTCGAAATTAATTAATATTTTCAAAATTATCAAAGAACTTAGAAAAAAGCGGTAGCATGGTGGGATACGAGCCCACGACCTTTCTATTGCCGGTAGACTGCTCTGACCACTGAGCTACATGCACCCCGAGATTCTCCAAGTTCCTTGAAATATACTATCACTTCCTACATTATTTTGATGACAGCGCAGGAAGTGTCTTAACACAGGAAATAAGAAGTGTTGTTTTAACCTGAATTTGTTGTGAAAATCACACGCAACAAATTTTACTCTCGTAGGCGGCGCCACGTTCTATGTCGTTTAAAATTGGTTAATTTCACACGCAACAAAAATCACACCAAGTTCTTTCTGTGAAAGATGGTAAGCCATATTTCAATTCAAAAGCGATTATAATTTACAGAAAGTGAATTTATCATTCGGTTTACAAATATTAAATGTATGTACTACTGTACCACACAAACGGTGCAACCTGATATAGTCGGCCATGACTAACCTCCCATATTCAGCTGTCAGTTTGCTTTGTTTTGTAAAACGCGGGTTCATATTTACGCTCATAGAAACATCTAATCGTCATAAGAAAGCTTGTTTTATTTTCTCTATTAGTTATTATATTTCCTTAAATCACCCTTTTTTCATTTTCAATCTGGTTTTTTTTAATTAATTATAAAAGTCAAAAAATTGCACTAAGAGAGGTGAAAAGAGGAGAAATTGAGGGGCCCTCGCTTGCTGCGTCCCTGGACTTTCAAATATATCCCACCGTGCAGCGTCCTTAAATAAATATAAAAGGTATGTAAATATAATATATTTGGGCAATTTCACGTGAAATTTTTCTACGACATTTTAGAATTGGTTAAACATATTTTTTTCATGTTCCTTATAGAAAAATATTTAATACGTATTTTTTATTTTTCCATAATTGCCAAAATTTTCGAGATATGAATTTTCGAAATTTTGGATTTTTAAAAGCAGACCTATTTTCAATAGCTTATAATTTTAAAAGTATTGAGTTTCGAAAAAAGTTGTCAAAGAAAGAAAGTTTTGGTTTTTCTTCAACTTTTAAAAGATTAAAAAAATTTTTTTTTAATTTTTAAGAAAAAAAATTATTTTTTTATAAAGGCTGTTTCTATTTCAATTCATGCAGGGCGAATAGGTTGAAAATTATAAATCAAGTTCAATGTGATTTTTCTTGTTTTTTAGGACAAATAAAGAGATACATATTTTTTGGTTTGGCGAAAAAAATTTTTTGCAGAGTTATGAGTATTTGAAAATTTTAAGGCACATAGTGATTTTAGAGCTAAACAGCTGAAAAAATATTTTTAAATCTTTCTAGTTTTTCCAAAAATTAATATTTTTTAATTCTGTTACTTGATTTTAGTAGTGTTTTTGATACTCTTTCTTTACAAACTTGAAAATTTAAAAAATTAACAAAATGGCGGCCAGTTTTTTTAAAAAATCAATTTTCTCAAAAGCATCATTTCTTAATTTTCTGCAAATTTTTTTGTAGAGTCTACATGGAAAAAGTAACTTTTTCCAAAAGGTCTCATGTTCGCTAAAACTTTCTGGAAGTCGCTATAATTTTTTCAGAAAATAAAAAAACTCATTATTTTGAGTAATGTGTGGACATATATATTTTTCATGTATACAAGGGTGTTTATCTTTTTTAATAGTGCTTTTGACTCTTTTTCTTTTCAAAATTGCAAATTTCAAAAATTAAAAAATGGCAGTCGTTTTTAAAAAAATATAAGATCTCAATTTTCTCCAAAACAATATTTTATTATTTTTCTGGAAATTTTGTTGTGGTTTCTAGATAAGAAAAAATAGCGCTTTCAAAAAAGGTGACTTTTTCTTAGTAAAGTTGATAAATTTCAAAAATTAACTAAATTCAGCCACTTTAAAAATTATGAAGTGTACCGATGGTTTTAAAGCCTGTTCTTAATGAGATCATTAAATTTTCTTTATAGCATTTTATTCTAGGTAGAATTTAAAAGTATTACAAAAAAAAGTTTAGGGCCCGCATTTTATTAACAAATTACAGCTATTTTTGTTCCGCGCTGTAACAAAGACATGGCTCATGCCGTTTCGCGGGTGGTCGCACTGACGCGTTATATGCGTTGAATCAGTTTCAATTTGTTAGTTGGGGGTCATTCATGAAGCATTTAATACAATTTTTTTCAAAAAATATTTTCAGGTGTTGTTTTTATCATTATTTACTTTTAAAATATAAAGTTTGAATGAAGTTAAAATACCTTTCGTAAATCATGAGTACACTTCAGAAAGCCTTACCCTATTTTAAAAAATTTTTAATTTTTAAAGTGGCTGGCATTTAGTTAATTTTTGAAATTTATCAACTTTACTAAGAAAAAGTCACCTTTTTTGAAAGCGTTATTTTTTCTTATCTAGAAACCACAACAAAATTTTCAGAAAAATAATAAAATAATGTTTTGGAGAAAATTGAGATCTTAAATTTTTTTAAAAACGACCGCCATTTTTTAATTTTTGAAATTTGCAATTTTGAAAAGAAAAAGAGTCAAAAGCACTATTAAAAAAGATAAACACCCTTGTATACATGAAAAATATATATGTCGACACATTACTCAAAATAATGAGTTTTTTTATTTTCTAAAAAAATTATAGCGACTTCCAGAAAGTTTTAGCGAACATGAGACCTTCTGGAAAAAGTTACTTTTTCCATGTAGACTCTACAAAAAATTTTTGCAGAAAATTAAGAAATGATGTTTTTGAGAAAATTGATTTTTTAAAAACTGGCCGCCATTTTGTTAATTTTCAAAATTTTTTAAATTTTCAAGTTTGTAAAGATAGAGTATCAAAAACACTACTAAAATCAAGTAACAGAATTAAAAAATATTAATTTTTGGAAAAACTAGAAAGATTTAAAAATATTTTTTCAGCTGTTTAGCTCTAAAATCACTATATGCCTTAAAATTTTCAAATACTAATAACTCTGCAAAAAATTTTTTTTCGCCAAACCAAAAAATATGTATCTCTTTATTTGTCCTAAAAAACAAGAAAAATCACATTAAACTTGATTTATAATTTTCAACCTATTCGCCCTGCATGAATTGAAATAGAAACAGCCTAAGGGTCATTCCAGCGAAAATCGTCTAGAGCTGGTTGCTCGATGATTTTAAAAAATGCTGTAATTAATACATAATATTCTGGAATACAATTAGATTATCCTTTGGCGGTTTTTAGCACCAAATATATTTTACATCCATTTAAATAATTTTTTTAAATTTCTAACTGGTTATGAAGTCTAACATAACCTACTTTTCGAAAACTCAGTATAAATAACTAAAAACAGAATAAAAATACTGCTTTTTATTTTAAATATATATGTTTTTGCTAAATTCATCTAAATAAACGAAAATTATTTAAAAATAACTCACCAGAACATTTAAATCAGTATTTTTTTGTACTTGCACAGTATAATAAACATCATTTTCTTTTTCTTATATCTTCTGTGGAGAAAAAAGAATCTTCACGAAACATTTCAGACTGGATTTGTTTTAAAATTATAAATTTATTTTAATTGAAATTTCCTTGGGACCTCTACTCATTAATTATTTTATAAATATGAAAAAGTATATAAATTTAACCTGATTTTCATTGAATTTTAGTTTTAATGACCAGACTGAAGTTCATCACCTTATCATTCGTTTAAAGACAACAAACTTCAGTCTAGTCATTAAAACTAAAATTCAATGAAAATCAGGTTAAATTTATATACTTTTTCATATTTATAAAATAATTAATGAGTAGAGGTCCCAAGGAAATTTCAATTAAATCAAATTTATAATTTTAAAACAAATCCAGTCTGAAAGGTTTCGTGAAGATTCTTTTTTCTCCACAAAAGATATAAGAAAAAGAAAATGATGTTTATTATACTGTGCAAGTACAAAAAAATACTGATCTAAATGTTCTGGTGAGTTATTTACAAATAATTTTCGTTTATTTAGATGAATTTAGCAAAAACATGTATATTTAAAATAAAAAGCAGTATTTTTATTCTGTTTTTAGTTATTTATACTGAGTTTTCGAAAAGTGGGTTATGTTAGACTTCATAACCAGTTAGAAATTTAAAAAAATTATTTAAATGGATGTAAAATATATTTGGTGCTAAAAACCGTCAAAGGATAATCTAATTGTATTCCAGAATATTATATATTAATTACAGCATTTTTTAAAATCATCGAGCAACCAGCTCTAGACGATTTTCGCTGGAATGACCCCTAAACAAATTAATTTATTTTTAATTTGGGCGCGATTAATTTTTATTTTTTTCTTATTTATTTATATCTGCCAATATTCAAAAGATTTTTTAAAAAGATCCGAGATGGTCCGACTCATAGTTTTCATTCTATAAATTCTTTTTAGAACGAAAACTATGAATTAGTAAACCTAATAGCTTATAATTTTTAAAATTTTGAGTTTGGAAAAAAGTTATCAAAGAAAGAAAGTTTTGGTTTTTTCAACTTTTAAAAGATATTTAAAAAAATATATTTTTTAAAATTTTTTAGAAAAAAAATTATTTTTTTATAAACAAATTAATTAAAAAATTTATAAAACGAAAACTATGAATCGGCCCATCTCGGATCTTTTTAAAAGATCTTCTGTATATTGGCAGGAATAAATAAATAAGAAAAAAATAAAAATTAATCGCGCCCAAATTAAAAATTTACTGGCCATTTTTAGAAATATTCCTTCATTTAACATTGATTTTCTACGGTGGTCCGACCATAAATACCGGGTCCGACCGTAACGACATTTTTTTTGTTTTTAAATGTTTATAACTTTCCCAATTTTTGTCTAGACATTTTATGATGTACAGAAGAAACATTCCACTTTTAAAGATCTTTCCAACCATATGTCATAAAACGTGAAATTTGGCCTAGTTATGGGCACAAGTCAAAAAATATCCCGACCGTAGTGACTCTTCCCTACAATTCTTGGCCTTCTTAAGTGAATTTTAACAAAAATTAACAAAATTACTCCCGGAAATGTTCTTGGGAATCTTCCGAAAAAAATTCCCGAGAATCTTCCGGAATTGATCCTGGGAATCTTCTGAAAAAAATTCCCGGGAGTTACTCCCGGAAACGACTCCAAGAGACTCCGGGAACTTTTCCACGTGGGGGACATCTCCAAAAACACTTTGTTACATCGTTTTTTTTTTAAAGGAATATTTCACTTGAGACCGTCAACTCCTAGGTACAATTCTTCCTGGAACGTAGATACTGTTTTGAAAGCTCTAGAAGACTAGGGACCCTCAGAGCAATTAAATCTCGAAAAACTAACATTGAAACATACGATGCTTTTGGCGATCGGCTCGGCCTTTTGAGAATCAAAACCTTTGTATAGCAAATACAATCACTCTTTACATATCGAGGACAAGAAATTACAAAGCCAAGAAAGTTAATCTACTTTTATCCTATAAACTACCTCATCAGGAGGTTGGTTCCTAAACCATCAGCAGGTTGCTCAAATCTGTTTCAAATGAAGCGGGAATCGAGGATGAATTGAGAGCACAAACTACCAGACACGCCTCTACTTCAAAAGCTCTACTCAAATGTCTAAATATTCAACAAATCAAAGAGACGGCTGGTTGGTACAAAAATTCTTTCGTGTTCGCTCGATTTTACAATCGACCAATTAAAATGACTGATACGAATGAATTCGACAAAGCTGTGTTCTCATAGTCTTAAAATAAAAATATTCTATTTTCGTTATTCTTATCTATTTTTATATTAACAATATTAAAAATGTCTAAAGTATTATTAAAAAGAATTTAATATGTGATTACTAGTCTCTCAGTTTACATGTGTTCATAATCTAAGTCCTCAGTGTTGGAAAATAAAATATTTTTTTGTCCTACCTGCACGAAAAGTATGTCATTTCGGGCACTTAGAGCGGGTGCAAAGTAACTCATTACCACCCAGGGGTAGGTGAAGCGGGTGCAAAATATTTTGCGCCCACATGTTAATTATTCGATTTTCTTGATTAAAATGTAATATTTTCGAGTTTTTTTATGTTGACTATAAAAATTGCAAACATTTTCAACTTGTTTTATTTTGTCTAGAAAAATGTGCAATTTTTTCGATTTTCTTTAAAAAAAATTAAAACACATTTGATTTTGTTCACATTTTGGTTAAAAAAATTGTCAATTACTATATTTTCAGAATACATTGTTGTCTTATTTCTATATTAAAACTTGTATCATTATAGACTTCAAAGAGTTAACATTTATATAGAGTTTAATTTTTAACTAATATGAGCGTTTAATTGTTCGTGCCTTCAATGACATACTTTCCCTGCAGTTTGGACAAAAAATTATGTTAGCATCATGGGCGCAAAGGTGATTACGTCTCTGGCGAAATTTCGGGACCTCGGGTCACAATTTCGCCATCGTCGCAATCACCTATTTTGCGCCTTTGATACGAAAATAACTATTTTTGTTCTCCACATAAAAAGCAATTCTTTATAAAAATCAGCTCTAAACATCTACAAGCTATATCTTCGAACAAGGAAGTGAAATATAGCACTGGTCGACAAAAAGTTATTTTTTCTGATTCAAAGTTCGGACAATGATATTCTTATAGGATTTTCATCGCTGATCACGAATATGACCTCGAAAAGTGCCCATCACGTCGAGATTTTAAGAAAAATTGACTTAAAGTTTCAAAAAACCCTATTTTTGGTTTTTTTATCACATGTAGAAAATTATACCGACGTGCTTAAAGTCTCTAATTAGGCATAAATTAAAGCTTGAACTGTCAACTATAAGAATCTAATCGAAAAAGTTTTGAATCAATCAAAAATTTTCATATAGCCCAACTTTTTCATGTGCGCGCGCGCTCTACTTGTGCTCATAGTACACTATGGCACTCTTACTTATTAATTTTATTTGCACTATTTATGGTTATTTTTCATTTTTGGGATCGCTAATTAATACAAATTTTCAAACCACCATTTTAAATTTCTTAATTTGGACTTAAGATTCGTAATCATCGACCTCAAAAAACCCCAAATACTAAATTTTAGTCAAATCTATCAGTTTTTAAAATTTATATGTCCGCCATTTTGAATTTTTAAATAACGACCTTACATTCAATCAGCAACATTCAGCGAGCCAAAAAATGCTAATTAATAATAAATAACTCAAATAAAATTAATAAGTATAAGAGTGCCACAGTAAACCACTCTAAGAGTACAAGTAGAGCGCGTGCGCACATGAAAAAGTTGTGATATATGAAGATTTTTGACTGATTCACAACTTATTCGATTTGATTCTTATAGTTGACAGTTCAAGCTTTAAGGAGGTTCTCCGGCTCCAGTGGTGCTGAGTTGCGCCCGACACATTTTATACGAATCAGGGCCGCCAAGCCACAATGTATTGTATAGAAACGTTGAGTTTCGGAACCGGTCTACCGTCGCGCTACTGTCGCACCTCTATACACACAAAGCTTATGTACGTGTTGATGACGTATCATATTGCTGTGACGTGTCATTTATTTTGAAATGCTTCTATTATTTTTATAGATCAATTTTAATTCTAAAAACTATTTTTACAATATTTATTACTATAATTTTTATTATATTTTGCTATTTCTTTTATCCATAATAAGTAATTTTATATTTATCAGAAATATAATACTTTAATGTTCAAAATTTGGTACAAGATTAAACATTTTATTTATTTCTATAAGGTCAATAAATGATTAAAAAAAATATTAACTACAGAATAAATATTTATTCATTTTTAAAATCATCAATAACAGTTTTAAACATTAATTTTAAACTTAAAAATTCTAACAAAATTCACAAAAATTTAGAAAAAGTCTTCATAGGTTAGAACGAAGCGTCCTGCATGACACGTCATAGCAGTATGATACGTCATCAACACGTACATAAGCTTTGTGTGTATAGAGGTGCGACAGTAGCGCGACGGTAGGCCGGTTCCGAAACTCAACGTTTCTATACAATACATTGTGGCTTGGCGGCCCTGATACGAATCGACTACTCCTGCCACCTAAGTAGTAGTTGAGAACGATTTTGTGCTTTCTCTCTCTATCTCATGCGAGTGACGGCACTTGTCTCTCTTACCGCTTGACGCGTAATGGAAAATCAACCTGACTTTTCTACTTAAAAGTGCTCTATTAAAAAATTAAGCATGGTTAACCCTCTGGAAACTGTTTCATATTATTCTAATCATTTGATTCTACAATATACTAGTTTTTAAAAAAATTGTAAGAAAAGTTTGTCAGCAATGAAATAAAATGACACATTTTCAAATGCTTCATGTGGAATCCTATGCAAATGTTGAAACTTTAAACCTGAATACAGTCGGACTGCCGAACTGCACGGTACCCCAGAAATAACCCCTCCACTTGATATCAAACTGCACGATGACGAATTCATCCCCACTTTCTAATTTTTAGGACCGTACTTACATATTTATTAAGGAGGATTTTAATTGCGATCATAGAAAAAATATATTTTGCGTTGATGACAGATGTTTTATTTAAACAATTTTTACTTCAATTTAAAATTTCACTAATCACTTCATATATTCCAGATTCAATTTAAAACTGTCACTGAAAGTTATTCGAATGATAGCACTTTCAATTAAACTTTGAAAGATAATTTTTGTAAACAAAACAATATTTGCAGATATTACTATTTTAATTATAAGCGTTAATAATAACACTCTCTAAATTTGAATTAGTAAAAATGTTTACTAATTTGAATTAATGACTGACTTTTTGCTTTTGAATTAGTAAGATTTACTAATAAATAATCATTTCTACTAATATATTATTATTTGAGCGTTTTAAATGAAAAACATAACCTCCAAATACATGCATTTTAGAAGGCAAATAAGACGTTTTGAATGGATTGATGACAATGAGTATGAATAGAGACGACTATGATCGACGATGTACGACTGTACACGAAATAATAATTCACACCTAATTGTAATTTTACTTAATGACGCGAGTCAGTACTCGACACGGTTTCGAATGATATTGACACGAACTTTATATTATCTTATTGTGGAGTGATTATTTGTCAAAAAAACAAGATACTTAATAATATTCAAATTTTTGTAATAAACAATTTTGTTCTAAGTTTCTGTAATAAATGTTCAGTGAAGATGATTTTTGGTGTATAATCATTTCTAAGTAGTCACACATTCAAAATAATCATTTTTTTACCGGTTTGAATTGTGTAGAAAACATTTTTGGTCCTTCGAGCCGGATCGTTCGAAAATACATACTAATAAAAAAGTGTCGAGTGCTCAAACTTTGGTTCAGTTTTATGCATAAACTGAAATAAACTGTGAATAATAAATTGTGATTGGATTATTGTTATACAAGTTTTCATCAAAAAGTGACAAGGGTGTAATCATTTATCGACGAGGTCTAATTGGGCCCATCCAACTGGAACTGGGGATTACGTCCTGAAACATTGCTGTGGTCTCATCTCGAGGTGGGAAAATCTAAAAATAGATGAAAAACTCTGAAATATTTGGAACACGAAAGTAATATTTGAATTTGTCGACAGCGGTAATATTCGTCAATCAATTATCTTCATGGTAACTCATCGATGAGTAAGCGTATTGTTTCTTATATTGATACTATATTGTCTGTTGTCTAATTGTAATCGCTTTGTCCGAAAGCATTATTAAAGTGAAAAAAACAATGTCTGAGGTACGTGAGCTTGAAATTTCTCGACAAAACAGAACAAACTGTAAAAGTTAATTAACCAAATTTTACACTTTCTTAGAGAAATGTTTAACAAATCAAGATATCAATATCGAGGAAATTCAAGTTCGACTAGAAAAAATTCAGGAAGTGGAAAGGGAATTTAATAATGCACAACTAAATTTAGAAATATTGGTTCCCGGTCCAAATCGTGAAGTAGAAAGAGCGGAATTCGATGAGAATTATTTTAATTATGTAGCACTAGCGAAAAGAATTTTAAAAGAGCGTAATTTTGATACTAACAATGTAAATGTTGAGATTGTTGAACTAAATAGACATCGTGATCGAATTGCAACCTTGGAAGCAGAATTAAGTCAACGACAAGAATCGGAAATTTCAAATTTAAGAGAAATTATTCTTTCAAGGAATACTAATATTTCGAATGAAGGGAGTACTGTGCGCACGCATTTTTTACTTCCTAAGTTAAACCTTCGCACCTTCTCTGGTGGTTATGAAGAGTGGTTGGGGTTTCGTGATACCTTTGTGGCTATTATTCATGACGATTTGACAATACCAAAAGTTCAAAAATTTCGATACCTAAAATCCTAGTTGCGGGATAATGCAGCTCGTGTGGTAGAAAATATTGCAATATCGGAGTCGAGTTATGACGAAGCGTGGCAGTTGTTAGAAGATCGGTATAATAATAAGAGAATTATAATCCAGAGCCATATGACTGCTCTGTTTGATTTAATAAATTTAAATAAGGAATCGTCATCGAATCTTCGCTCCTTGCTCGATACAATATTGAGACACACGCGGGCGTTAAAGGTTTTGGGTCAGCCGGTAGAGTCGTGGGACACTCCCTTAATTACATTGATTGGTTCTAAATTAGACAAGGCCACTAGGGGGGAGTGGGAACGGTCTATTAAGGGAAACACAATACCGACATTCAAGGATTTGACAGATTTCATACAAGAAAAATGTCAGGTGTTTGAATCAATGAATCCACTCACTAGTGAAACAACTAAACAAATAGCTAAATTTTCTAATAAATTTCAAGTAAACAGTGAAAAGAAAAATTGTGGAAAGTCTTTATTAAATACACAAGCAAACATTTGTTGTTATTTTTGTAACGAGAATCATTTCATTCAAACATGTCCACAATTTCAAAAAATATCTGTTAGTGAGAGGATTCAAACAGTAAAACAAAAGGGTTTGTGTTTCAATTGCCTAAATAAAAATCATTTAATCAGTAATTATAAATCACGAAATTGCACAATATGTAATAAGCGTCATCATAGATTATTGCATATAGAAACACAAATCGAGTCGAATCCAAAAAGCGTTAATACGGAAAATAATGCAATAAAAAATTGTCATGCTCTTCATTCTTCTATGGTTCTTCTATCTACCGCGACTGAAGATGTATTAAATTTTGAAAATAAAAAATATAATTGTAGATTATTATTGGACAGCGGTTCTCAACCGAACATTATGACTGAGGCTTTAGCTAATAAATTAAATCTTAAAAAAAGGCGACTGCATTCTGCGATAGAGGTAATAAATAGTAATGAAATAAATAGCGTCGAATGGGTGAAAACTGTATTAATATCAAAAAATGCAAACTTTAAAAGAAAACTTTCCTTTTTAATACTTCCAAAAATCACAAGCAATATTCCTTCTATTCCCGTAAATAAAAATCTGTTAGAAATACCTTTTCTTATCCAATTGGCTGATCCTGACTTTCATATACCAGCTACTGTAGATATTTTATTAGGAGCAGAAGTATTCTACGATCTGTTAGGAGACAACAGAATCTCTCTTTCAATACCACATACTTCTCTTCAGGATTCTAAATTAGGATGGATTGTGACAGGAAGATTAAATAACAATTCGAAGCAGTTGAGAGTATCAACTAATCTAATTCGAGATCCATTATTAAGCCAGTTGGAAAAATTTTGGACAATTGAGGAAAAATCTGATATAACTTATTTGTCGAGGGAGGAAGCTGAGTGTGAAAAACATTTCGTCGAAAATGTAAGTCGTGACCTTGAAGGAAAGTATATATTGCGTTTGCCATTTAATCAAAAAAAGAAGAACTCGGAGAATCCTACGCACAAGCAAAAAGGCGATTTTTTATACTGGAACGAAAACTATCAAAAAATCAAGATTTGAAAAAAATGTATGCAAAATGTATGCAATAATACCAAGATTTAGGACATATGGAGCAATCTAGTAGTACACCAGGAGAAGGTTACTACATTCCACACCAAGCAGTAATCAAATTGACCAGTCTGACTACAGTATGCCGAGTTGTATTTGACGGCTCCATGGAAACGAATACGGGAATTTCTTTAAACGAAATTCTCATGACAGGACCTACAATTCAGGCTGCATTGATTAACATCTTAATAAGATTAAGACAACATCCAGTAGCGTTGATTGCCAATATAAAGAAGATGTATCGGCAATTTTGGATACATCCCGATGACAAAAAATTTCAGAAAATATTGTGGCGAGAAAACTATGATGAACCGATCAAAACATTTAAGCTAAAAACGGTGACGTATGGGACATCAGCAGCACCCTTTTTAGCCATTCGTTGTTTAAAGGAATTAGCCAAGGATGAAGGTTCCCATTATCCTGAAGCATCGAAAATTCTTTTTGGGGGCCTTTTAAGTGGATGATCTTGTGACTGGAGCTGATTCCATCGAAGATGTCCTGAAATTGCAAGAAGAATTGAAAAAATTAACGAAGAAGTTAGGATTACATCTATGTAAATGGAGATCGAATAGACAAGAGGTTATCGAGCATGCAGATGACATCTTGGATTCTAAATTGAAGCTGTAGTTAGCCAGTAATTTAAAATCACTAGGCGTAATGTGGGATACAAAACAGGATCATTTATGTTTTGAAGTCTCACTGAACCAGCAAGAACCAGTTACATCCAAGAGAATCATGCTTTCCCAAATAGCAAAATTATATGATCCTCTGGGATTGATTGCTCCGGTAATTTCGTACGCCAAAATAAAAATGCAAGAACTCTGGAAGACTGGAACGTCATGGGATGATCCGGTTCCACCACATGTCTTGATCGAATATGAAGAATATCAGCGTCAACTCTGTTTAATTAATGACTGGAAGATAGAAAGATCGGTACGAATGGAAGGAGTTGATCATCTTGAGTTGCATGGATTTGCCGACGCCAGCGAGAGAGCCTTTGATGCATGCATCTATATACGTGCGACTAAAGGAGATGTTAATCGGGTAACTCTTCTATATACAGGATCCAGAGTTGCTCCAATCAAAACAGTAACAATACCCAGACTGGAGCTTTGTGGTGCAGTTTTGTTGGTCAAGCTTCTTAAAAGTGTAAAAAAATCGTTACGCTGTAAGGTGGATAAAATTAGACTTTGGTTAGACTCAACCATCGCACTGAGTTGGATCAAATCATCTCCCTATTTATTCAACACTTTCGTTGCGAATAGAGTGGCTAAAATACAAGAATCATCCACTCCAGAAATGTGGGGACATGTGGTCTCAGAAGAAAATCCAGCGGATGCTGTGTCTAGAGGTCAAATGCCAGAAGAATTCTTGATCAATGATTTGTGGAAGAGTGGTCCAGAGTGGTTGAAAATGCCTGAAGAATGCTGGCCAGGTCAGGATTTCACATGTTCAGATCTGCCTGAAGTAAAAAAGAACATCGTATTAACTGCAAGACAAAAGACATCATGGAATGATTTCTGAAATCGTTTTTCATTGTGGAAGCGCATGATTCGAGTCATGGCTTATTGCTTACGATTTATAAATAAAACATCAAGAAGATCACAAGTGAACGAGGGATTAACATCAGAAGAGTTGACTGCAGCATCCAATAAGATTTGTTTTCTCATCCAAAAAGAAGAATTTTCCAACCAGATCAAGAAGTTGAACAAAAATAGAAATCTTCCGAGTGGATCAAAACTACTAAGATTAAGTCCAATCATTGAGGAAGATTTATTAAGGGTAGGAGGGCGAATTGGAAAGGCATCAATATCTTATGATCAGCAGAATCCCATCCTTCTTCCAAAAAGTCATCTTGTCACCAATTTAATCATTCGCAGTACCCATGAGAAATTTATGCACGCGGGAGTCAACGGAACTTTATATGCGGTTAGAGAAAAATTCTGGTCAATTGATGGAACATTGTGTGTTAGAAAAATTGTAAATAATTGTAAAAAATGTTTTAGAAATAAACCTAAAGAAATAATGTATAAAATGGGCAATCTTCCGAAAGTTCGAATCACACCATCAAGACCATTTGAAAATTGCGGCGTCGACTATTGTGGGCCGTTTTATAGAAAAGAAAAAAATTCCGAAATCGAAACAAAATAAAGACTTACGCAGCAATATTTGTATGTATGAGTACGAAAGCAATACATGTAGAACTAGTAGGTGATCTTTCGACAGAAATGTTTCTCGGGTGTTTAAGACGATTTTTCGCAAGGAGGGGTAAATCGCGAGCAATGTACTCGGATAACGGACTTAATTTCGTCGGAGCAAAAAATGATCTCAGCGAGCTTTACGGTATACTAAATGTAAAAGAAAATTCTCAGGTAATAATAGACAAATTAGCGCATGAAGGAATTGAGTGGAATTTTTCGCCACCCCGTACTCCACACTTTAATGGAATATGAGAGGCAGCCGTCAAGTCGCTCAAGGTTCATTTGAGAAAGACAATTGGAGAAACCCTTTTCACTTACGAAGAATTATATACTTTTATGTGCGAAGTAGAAGCTATTTTAAATTCAAGACCGATCTCACCTATGTCAGATGATCCAAATGACATGCAAGTTTTGACGCCTGGTCATTTTTTAATCGGGTCATCCATGGTTACGATTCCTTCAGTGGATTTTTCACAGACTCCATCTAATAAATTGTCCAGTTGGCTAAATATTCAAAAAATGAAACAAGACTTGTGGAAACGTTGGACTCGCGAGTACCTAAACGAGGTGAATGTGAGAACAAAGTGGCACACAGGCTCAAATAAAATTATAAAAAAAGGAACGCTGATAGTTATAAGGGATGATAATTTACCACCCTTAAGGTGGAGTTTGAGAAGAATTTTGGAAGTTTATCCTGGAGACGATGGGATTATTCGTGTGGTAAAACTAAGAACTCAAAAGGGAGTTTATATCCGTGGAGTGAAATTGGTTTTACCTCTTCAAATTGAGGAGGATGAATCTTGAACGTACCGTCCAAGGGGGGCAGAATGTTGAATGGATTGATGAAAATGAGTATGAATAGAGACGACTGTGATCGACGATGTACGACTGTACACGAAATAATAATTCACACCTATTTGTAATTTTACTTAATGACGAGAGTCAGTACTCGACACGGTTTCGAATGATATTGACACGAACTTTATATTATCTTATTGTGGAGTGATTATTTGTCAAAAAAAACAGAAAACAAGACGCTTATAAACGTCTTAGTAGTGACCACGTAAACGTCTTAAGCCAAGACGCTCTTTTTTACAGTGAAATAATTTAAATAAATCAGTAAATTTATTTTTAATTTTAAGAGGCAAAATATTCATAAGAATTACTTTTAAGTTATAAATAACATATAATTTATATTATAAATATAAATAAATTCCTATAAAAATAAATATATTATTCTAGTATACATATTATATAAATATGTACATATTTATATGTATCTACAATTATAAAAGAAGTTACATACATTCAACAATTTATATAAGCATACCGTCTTTGTTTTTTATTTTTTAACTTTCAAAAATGCGGCACTGACTTTAGTAGCGCCACCGTACACTGTGGAGGACTTAGAAACTAAAGCCAGCGTTCAGTTCGGAGGCCCGTCTGTATTTACGTTTTTAGCATGGTAAGGGGTGTTGAGGTTTTTGCCACTTATAAAGTATACCAAAATGAAAATTCTCCCAAAATTTGGTAAAATTTCGAAGAAAATTGTCTTGCCGGAGAACCTTCCTAATTTAAGCTTAATTAGAGACTTCTAGCACGTCATCATCGTTCTCTTTGAGTCCATTTTTCTCAAAATCTTGACGTGGTGAGCACCTTTGGAGGTCATATTCGTGTTCAACGATGAAAATCGCATGAGAATATCAGTGTGCGATCGTTGAATCATTTTTCGTGTCGACCAGTGTAATTAATGATTAGACAATCTTACTGTGATGTTCAATCATAATTATATGATCGACTTGTTCGAAGATATATTTCCCTCCCACTCCCATATCCAATAATAGCTTTTTTTTCCTCTAAACTAAATGAAGACCGCGGCGGGACAAAAGAAGCATGTATCATGAGATAGACACAGAGAAGGGACTCTTCTTTCGATCTATCTCTAAAATAGTGGCGTCACCTGGCAACAAGTTGCGGTACTACAAGTTATATCTTCAAACAAGGAAGTGAAATATAATTATGATCGAACTTCACAGTAAATTAGTTTAATCATTAATTATTTGCATATTTATGGGAATTAATTTTAATAGAACATTTTATTTTCCTAGAGAAAGATTTGCAGCAATTTTCGTGGTGTTTAATAATTTCCATTTTGAATGAAACCTCGTGTAAAAAATTATGTTCTTATTATTTAATGACATTATTTTTCCGAATGCTTGAGGTATTATAAAATGCCATTATTTTAAATGTTAAAAATTATTATTATTCTTTTGAGTTGGTTTTTTTGTAGAAAAGGGGCTTTACCTTACGAACCTTCTGACTAGTGTTCCGCTATGGACTCCATCGGGGGGATACCTCCTGAACTCCCCCAAGCTTTAAATTAGTAACGTACACTTGATAGTGTTTCTGTGATCCGAATCTTATGTACGATTTTCTCAACATTGTTTTCTGTTAAATATGTTTTCAGTGTCAACACCTTTTAAAGATTTTGTTATAAAAAGTATCGTGCGCAACACATGTGGCGGCAACTTGGAACTCGCGCTACTTTTTCGTAACTCGTCTGCGGTGAGGGCGCCTTCACCTACGACTAGTTACAAAAACATAAAGCTCGTTTCTATCTGTACTCTCAAAAGGCTTATTACAATTATCTGAATACTTTTGGGAATTAATTTTATTAGAACATTTTTTTCTAAAGACAAATTTACAACAATCCTCATGATTTCCAATACCTTCCATGTTTGATAAAATCTTCGAATTTTTTAAATCTGAAGTGAAGTCTGTTTCACTACTTCTACTATTATTGCCCATTATTGTGTCGTTTAAAATTTTTAAGTTATGTTTCGAACTTTTCATGTCTGAAATTATTACAGTTGCTACTATTTTCTACCGTTTGGGGTCATTCACGTATTACGTGATAGATATTTTAGGTATTTTAGACCCCTTCCCCCTCTGCGTGATACTTTTTTCATAGTTTAATATAGAACATTTGTTAAAGCGTAATACTTTGTTTATCCCCCTTCCTCCCCTAAATGTATCACGTAATATGTGAATGGACCCTTTAAAACTACTTTTTAGATTGAATTCCCTTTTACCTTTTCCAACCATCAAATAGTTTAGTGTGGTTTATTTGACCATGTCGTTTAACATACACCGTTATTTGCTATCCACCTTGCAGTATGCATGTGCATAGAAAATGCGATTATCGCTTTGATTTGTTAAAAATGTTTTAATTAGATATTAAGTCCATCCAGGTTGACCAAAGTCTGAGCGACTTTAATCAGGTTTTATTCGAGGTTTGATTAGGAGGCAAATTTCGCTAGAAATTGATGAAATATTATGAACAAATGATAAAGAATGTAAAATTAGTCACATTTCAGTTGATTTCTGCAAGAATTAAATAAAGTGATTAATAAGATAAGTGTAAATGTACATTAATCACTTATTAAATAAAGTTCAATTTTATTTAATTCTTGCAAAAATCAACTGAAAAGTGGCTAATTTTACATTATTTATCATTTTTTCATCATATTTCATTAATTTCTAGCGAAATTTGCCTCTTAATCAAACCTCGATCGAAACCTGATCTAAGTCGCTCAGACTTTGGTCAACCAAATTCGCTAGGGAAGGACAAACTTGTAACAAAATAGCGAAAAGCAGTAACCTCAAAAAATGTAAGTGCATGAGTTGGTTGTTCGTTAAATAAATTACTGTTTTAGTAAAGAAGAGAACTTTATATAGTAAAATAATGTATTACATCTCAATTTAATATAACATGTATAAAAAGTCATATTAAAACAAGACTATAGTGTAATATGATTACCCTGAAATCAGAATTGCAATATTCAATTCAACATTTATTCGAATTTCAAATATTTGCAGAGAGATTAAGTTTTTGATACTTGAATATGAAATAAATAAAAATAAATAATAACTTTAACAAAATAAGTAAAGGTAACAAAGCAATGTTAAAATGACAATTTTTATTTCCTTTACAATTAGAAAACAACAAAAATTTCTTAACCTTGCTTGTGAGCTTCGTAAAAGTATAATTTTATTTTATAATTATTAAATATAATTGTCATAATACTTTATTTCCATTTAGAAAATTTGAATTTGTATAAATTTTGGTCTGTAAAACCTTATCTAAAAAATAAAAATTAGATTTGTACACATTTCCAAAATTCGACTCTCTTCATAAGAATTAATATATGGGCTTGATTTGAATTTCGAGTCCATTTTAAACTTAATTTTCCATTTAAGACTTAATATAAATATTTTTGATATGAAAAACAGTTATGAAATAATAATAATTTAAGCAATAGCTAAAATATAGGAAATATATTAAAAAAATTATTTCCATCATATTTTATTAGATTTGGGATGTAAATATGTATTTGCTAAATGTATAAAAGAATTCATGAATATAAATAATTTAAAACTGTATTACATTACTACAATCATATTTATTCCTGTTTTCAAAATTGGTAAGATGTAAAGATATGTAACAACAAAAAATTAAAATCAGGTGCACAAACTTTTACTGATTTTAAGATAACTAATTTTAGTTACTAGTATGTTACAAGTTTTCAGGGTAACAGATGTAAACGAGTGTAACTTGTGAAAATCAACCATTATGATGTTAGCTGAAAAACTTGTAATATACTAGTAGCTGGGATACTGGTAACCTGTGATCAATGAGGAAATTGTCTAACAAGAAAATGGTTGCCTGGAAAGATAGTTTGCTGATTTAAAATAGAAAAAAATACTACTTACTATCTGTACTATTTTATTTGTAGGAAACTACTAATTCAGATTTAGAGAGTAGGGGCCTAAATCATGAATCAATTGGATTTTTGGGCTTTATCTAACTTAAAAGCAGAAGTACAAATTATTTAATCCTTAAATTGTTAATTAAAACATGTATTTTATACATGTTTCTGTTCATTAAATAATTCCTCTATCAAATATGAATTATTTTCTTCTTTACATATCTTTCTCTAGACTATAACGAGACCGAGACCTTAATATTGTATGTATCTTTTTTCTATGTTACAAATATAACTCTCAGAATTAGAAGGAATTTATGTACAAAGAGGCTGTCCTCTTAATTTTCAAATAAATAAGTAACTAAATTATTAAATTAAAAAAAAGTAAAAATTTTTCTGTATTTAATATTACCTATCAAAACATTTCAAAAACACAAAAGCATGCACAAAACTCTAACTTCAAGTGTGAACAGACTAGACAGGATACGATGATTATTATAGTTACTTTAAGAAATCTAAAAGTATCTGTTTTTTAAAACTGTGCCTGAACATTTTTGAAAACTTACAAGTAACTAACTTTCTATTGCGACTATTACCAATAAAGTTCTGAGAATAATATCTAAAACTTTTTAAAAATGTACTTTGCTTGAATTAACGTAAAAAATATCGCCCCGTGTATGTAATTCTTTGTTTCAACGATTTTGTTTTGAACATTATGCACAGCGGCCTGTTTGAACTTCTTATTATCGAAGACGAAAACTATAGACAGACAAAGTTATAAAATCACTACAATAAATTTGTCCGTATAAACTGCTACCACATTTGTCTTATTTTATGGCAACCGCACATCTTTTATCTTTCCCGAACAATAATTTATGACTTTACCGCCTGAAAATGTTATCGATACTTGCAGAAATATCGCCCTTGAATAGTTTCTTCTTACATGATCAATATGTAATTAAAAACTATATTCTTCATTTTCACATTATTTACGTATATTAAAAATTTAAAACTTTACAAGTTCAATCTTGTTAGTTTGTGAGATTAAATAACATTTATAGTTAATGTCACTTTGATCAAGAAGTTTCATAACTTCTTAATAATGTTATAAAATTTTACATGTATAGAATTAAATATGTGTAGTAGAAACTTTTAAGGTATTTAATAATTAACTTTTAAAAATTAGAATTTTTTAAAATTTTTGATAATTTTATTTTTTTCTAAATATATAGGATTTCGAATTCTACTCATAAAATTAAAAGTATGAATTAACCGAAAAACTGAAAAAATTGAATAAAAAATATTATGTAAGGGATAAAATTAATTAACTACAATTTCCATCTTATTTAATAAAAGTTTAAAAAAGGATCTGAGGGACTACTGAGAATGGATTCCTTGTAAACCTTTAATTAAAAAGTTGTTTACGTCACTAAAGCACAATACGATTGGATTGAATAGCGACGGGTTGTCAAGTTACAGGGGCACAAAATTTCGTGTTTCACAGCTTCTTAAAAAATAAAACATTTAACTTTCTATAAACTGACAACACGTAGTACTATCGTTTATTATTCTGAAGCGACATCATACATGTAATATTGCAGCAACATTGCAAGAATGATTCATTGCAAGGATAAAACATTCTAACTAAATGTTGTAGTAATTTCTGGTAAAGTAATATTTCAAAAATATTAGTACAAAAAGAACATTAATTGCAAAGTAACTAATTATAAAATAAATATTTTTCAAATGTAAGTAAACATTCAAATAACAACTACACATGCACACATAAAATGTCTAGCTTACAATTTTGAGAAAGCACAAAAAACTGCTAAAAAACGAAACAATTTTTCTCTATGCATCCAAATTGGGTAGTTTTATACACAGTAGAAAGGTTCTTACTTTAGAAAAGTTAGAATTTCTTATATCGTCGAACGGAATTTAAATTGAAATGCCAGGTGCGAATTTCGGTCGTCCGCCACAGTCGGAACGTCGGGCCAACTGTGGCAGCCAAAGTTTCGACCCAAAGTTGGGCCAACCGTGAATGCCACCTAACAAACACGAATATTTGATAGTCGGCCCAACTCTCAGCTACAGTTGGGCCAACGGTCAAGTAAAATGTGTTCACCAAATTTGTGATGTCAACTTCTTGATGGTCGGCCCGACCGCCACCCTCAGTTGGGCCAACGGTCGGGTACGGTTGTAGTTTATAAAGTTATCACGCTCCTTCTTCAGACATGTAAGCGTATCATAGTGATATCGTGTGATCAATGTAAGGTAATTGCCGACTATGATCCTTCAATAAACATTTTTTTTATTAACATTTGTCATTGGTTGGCCAGACTAACTTTGCCAAAGTTGGGCCGACCGTGGTTACTGAAGGAGGCCCAACCATTCGATCCTACGGTCGGCACAACTTTGGCATCCATAGACGGCCCAACTTTGGTTCCAACGGTTGGTCCAACTGCACGCAGAAAAATAGTTGGATACAGTATACTATGTTTTGGATACCCCAGCTATTTTTGATAGTGTCTGAAGCGCGATCTATTTAGTTGCCAGGACAACCAATTTAATTGGATTCTTAGATATTGGATTTACTATCCAATTCTGTTGGATAGGGGGCCAATTTGTTTTGTGAACTGTCTATTTTTTTACTATCACTACTTTGAAGTTGGATAATGCAATTATTTTCTAAAAGTGAAATAACTATTTATATTTTACATATTTAATTAAATTTACACATAAATAGTAATAAAATTATTTGTTTATTTAATTTTACCTTTTTCTATGTTAGGGGAGAGGGCCCTAAGGTGGTCACCCTAAGAAAATTTTTGTATATTAGTTAGTATCTTTAAATGTTTTCTGTTATTGTTATTATTTGAGAAGACAAAGATTTTAGTAAAGCTTTGAGGTTAATAGTCGTATGAGTCTCTTTGTAACGAGAACGTTGTAAAATTTCTGTTTTTAAATGATCGAGAATTTTTTTCTCAGGGTGTTAAAATCATCGAAATTAACTATTTCAAATTAATAAAAATCGTTATAATTATTTTTATATATCGTACAATAATATTCCAAATAAATATAATTAATATTGTGCTTTAAAAAATTGTTTCATTAACGTTTAAAAAATTGTGTCTTGGCCCTAAGCTGGACACTTTTGATTTTTTATGAAAATGTGTTTATACGCTATATATTTATCAACATTTATCACTGTGAATGTGAATTTTATCAATTTTTAAGTTTTTTGATGAATAATAATGAAATAGAATTATTTTCAAAATTTTACCTTTCTAATACATTCACAAAAAGTATCATTTTTGACAAAAGGACAAAGTGCAAAAAAATATATAATATATTTTTGTGATCTTGAAAAATAATTAATATTAAATAAACAGCATTATAATCCCGTGCAGAAATTTCCACCCTTGCTCCCGATTTCCGACCTGGCCCCGGTCGGATTTTCTGGTCTGGCCCAGGGGCAGTAAATTTTAATGGCCCCGGTCGTGGCCAGGCCGGGTTGCCCCAAGAAAAAGAGAAGTAAAAATAAACTTTGTTAATTTTCAACACTACAAAATTAATTACTAAAAGCATTTTAATTTTTGACATTTTAAAAAATGTAGAAAGATTATTTGAAAAAAATTAAAACAAAAGAAAAAAAGAATAGTTAAAATAAACTTGATCCATTGTTATTATTGTTAAATAAATTATTCAAAACATTCCAATTTTTAATACCTTTTAAATAAATGAAAGAATATTTTAAATAATAAGAATGGAATCCTCCTATTGATAAAAATGGTCGTCAGATTGGAGGTTATGTCATCCAAAGCATTTTTTGTTGAAGAAAAATAGTAATTTTTATTCAAAATATGGGCAATTCCACGTGAGATTTAAGTCGACCTCTTAAAATCGGTAAAAAATTTTTTTTTTCCATTCTGTATCGTAAGAAAACAGATACGTATTTTTTTGTTTAATTGTCCAAATTTTCGAGTTATGAATTTTCGAAATTTTTGACTTTTAATTGTAGACCTATATTCAGTAGCTTATAAGTCCGAAAATATTAAGTTGAGGAAAAATTTGTCAAAGAATTAAAGTTTTACTTTTCTTTCGATTTTTAAGAAATGTAAACAAACAATTTTTTATTAACTTTCATTCTTTAACAACTTTTTCCTAAAGTCAATATTTTCGGACTTATAAGCTACTGAATATAAGTCTACAATTAAAAGTCCAAAATTCCGAAAATTCATAACTCGAAAATTCGTACAATTAAACAAAAATTAAAAAAATACGTATCTGTTTTTTTCAAGACCCAAGTAACACGTATCATTACTCGAATGTTGCAGCAATGTTACATGTAATGTTAGTAACATTACAGTGTAACATTGCATTAACATTGAAGTAATATTAAAATGTCCGCCCCAAGGTAATACTACATGCAATGTTACAGTAATGTTACTGCAATGTCACTGTAATGTTACATTAATGTTGTGAAGAAAGTTTATAAAATAAAATAAAGATAGCAAAATTTCTTATTACAGTAATTTTATAAACTTTCTTTGTAAGATTACTGTAACATTGCTGTAATGTTATAGTGACGTTACTGTAACATTACAGTGACATTGCAGTAATGTTATAGTGACGTTACTGTAACATTACAGTGACATTCTGCCGTACTAAGGAAAAACTTACATAAGTGCAATCCCTGTCAAACTGAGAAAATAGAGAAAAACTGTTTGCTTCAAGAACTCCGTTTTAGAAATAATAATTTAATAATTAATTAACACTTCTCTAATGAAAGTGTATGCGCTGATTCTAATTTTGCAAAAAAACATTAATAATTTAAACAAATTCTATGCAAAATGTGACTTACGATGTCTACTTTTTGAAAATATGAAGGAAAAACTTACACATAGTCACTTGCGTTGTTTCTCTCGCACGGGCACTCGAGCTAGGCACGACGATCAGAATTAAAAACTTACACATTTTCTATGTCGCTTGGTATGGAGCAGTACATGGTGATGGAAATAAAATTAATAAAATGTAGCTAACATTATAGGCCTACAGTAATATTCATTTGCATAGGGAAATATTATTATTTAGGAAATATTTTTAAACTGAAAATAATGTATTATATCTAAGTGGTTTTCATTTATTGCCTAGTTATATATGCAATAAAAACTATTGTATAAATTTAAATTAATCATTCAATGCATTTTAAATCGTATTAGTAAATACCATTTTACTTCTCCGAACATACCCGACAAATAATGGCGAATGTAACCGAAGTGCAGTTACGTGGTGCCTCGGTCAACTTTACGATAGAAGAACTTACACATGTTTCGGGTAATGCAGATGCGTGGTTTTCATTTCGTACGCAACCGTCGTGCTCGACCATGTGTTCGATTGAAAAAGAACATATACCACTTTGTGTATGTTTTTCCTACATATTTGATAGTCGAGTTTGATGATTCGTACGATTTTCAGAGCACGCAAAGTACTTCGTATCACTTTTTATCAAGTATTTCTTAATTTTCTTCATATTCCTCGATTTTTAATTATCGTTTTTTGCAGTCATTAATTATTATATTTAATTTTTATTAACACAGTTAAATGCGGTTTTTCTTTCCGAGTTGATTGATACCAAAAACTTAAATTTCACAAAATTGTTAGTTATGTAAGTTTTTCCTTAGTACGGCAGCATTGCAGTAACATTACCATGTAATGTTACTGTAAAGTTACCTGTATAATACTAACTTAGGGCGAACATTTTAATATTACTGCGAAGTTACTGCAATATTACACTGTAATATTACTAACTTTGCTGCAACATTCGAGTAATGTTACGTGCTACTTGAATACACAATAAAAAAAATATTTTTTACCGATTTTAAGAGGTCGACTTAAATCTCACGTGGAATTGCCCATATTTTGAATAAAAATTACTATTTTTCTTCAACAAAAAATGCTTTGGATGACATAACCTCCAATCTGACGACCATTTTTATCAATAGGAGGATTCCATTCTTATTATTTAAAATATTCTTTCATTTATTTAAAAGGTATTAAAAATTGGAATGTTTTGAATAATTTATTTAACAATAATAACAATGGATCAAGTTTATTTTAACTAAGGTAAATGTACATATTTCCGTGCTAGAACATAATTCCGTGCTATCATATAATATTAATTAATATAAAAAATTAATAAAATATTTTAGTAAAATAAAACCCATAATATTAATTTACTAAATATCAAAATTTATTTCACAATTTTCCACTTGCTAAAATATTTTATCAATTCCTTATTTTAATTAATAAAAAAAATAGCACGGAATTAAGTTCTAGCACGGAAATATGTACATTTACCTTATTCTTTTTTTCTTTTGTTTTAATTTTTTTCAAATAATCTTTCTACATTTTTTAAAATGTCAAAAATTAAAATGCTTTTAGTAATTAATTTTGTAGTGTTGAAAATTAACAAAGTTTATTTTTACTTCTCTTTTTCTTGGGGCAACCCGGCCTGGCCACGACCGGGGCCATTAAAATTTACTGCCCCTGGGCCAGACCAGAAAATCCGACCGGGGCCAGGTCGGAAATCGGGAGCAAGGACCTTTGATACCGAGCTATACAGAGTGTGGAAACCAGAGCATGAAACTGTCAATTTTGAAGTGTAGCCAATCAACATTCAGAATTACCCTAGACCAACCAACCACGTTTCGCACTTTCAGAGCGCTCAGAGTGTCAACGTCGAAAACACCCTTGATTAAAAAGCATTTTTGTATTTTTGAAACCAAAATTAATTCTTATTGAATGTTTTAGATATAATTAAGATTTGAATATCATTAGTTATCAATGAAAATTAATTCTCTTTATGATTTTTTACTATAAAATTAATACACATAACCTAAAAAAAATTTCCGCATTAGGTATTCCTCATCGTGGAGCATCACAAATAAATCATTTTATCAAAATCATATTCTCTTTAAGAGTTAATAGTGTTTCATAATCTTTAAGGTTATCTGTAAAAGCGAAAACAGAATTTCACAAATTTTGATATCAATTTTGCTACTTTATTACTTGACACTTTCTTTTAATGACTTTCGTTTAACAATGTTATTAAATGTTCACAGTTTGTTGGCGCGATTATTTTCAAAAAATTTATCGTGTTTTCGTCCATTATAGTATTTTCGTCTTGACAGTTCACGTTCACGCACGAAATTGTCAGAATTGATTTTTAATTTTTAATGTTCAGCGTTGGCACTTATACTAGCGTAGCGCTGCGTATATACGGCCATGACCTGGTGACTTTGTCGGAATTGAGTAGTAACTTATTGACAGCGCAAGCGCATCATAGGAATCGGGACTTACAAATTTCAGTTGGCTGCTACATCCAACTCGTTGGAAACCGTAAATAACTAAATAGATATAATGACTAATCATAAGTATAAATTTAAAATTGTCACTGCAACCAACGCCGTTTGTTCATATATGATTTTACATAGATATATCAGCTAATTTCCTTCTATCCAATAAAAATTGGATGTATTATCCAACCTTTTTTTGCGTGTGTGTCAACCACTGGAAGGCCGACGTGATCAATTCACAGAGTGGCCCGACCATAAGCTGACCAAGTTGGGCCGACCGACAATTCGCACCTGGGATGTGAAAAAACCTAGCTACGCACAAGAACAGAACATTTATCAAATATTAACCCGTACCGAAGAAGGTTTAAAGTTTAAATGGGATTTAATATGCGGGTTTGGTGCACTTCGTCAAAAACAAGGAGATCTACAACTTTGACATTTTTCATCACTTTTTCTTCGAAACCGCATAACTTCTTTTTTGGTAAAAGATATTGAGATTAATTTTTTTTAATTATCAATAAAAAACACACGTTTAAGTGAAAAAATTTAGTAAGAAAATTAATTCGATACTTTGTTAGTATTCACACTGAGAGAAATAGATGTTACGGGATACTACATAGATTGTACCAGGTACCACATTTCATACTACAAATACGGACAGCTGTTTAGATTATGTACTGAGTAACATTTAGATTGTACAAAGTAATATCTTTATTGTAGTGGGCAACACAATCATAATTATTTTTATAACATCTTTGATGGTACTCACACGGAGAGAAATTTCTGTTAATATTTACCGTACTGTCACCATTTTTAACTACTCTGCGTGATTCAATAGGTCCTAAACTCAATTTAAAAAATAAATGGGCAATTCCAAGTGATATTTCAGTCGACCTCTTAAAATCGAACAAAAGTATTTTGTTTTATTCTGTGTTGAAAAAAACAGGTACGTATTTTTTATTTTTGGAGACCAAATTTTTGAATTATGAATTTTCAAAATTTTCGTTTTTTAAATGGATCAATATATTTTTAATGTCAGATAACTAAAAAAATATTAATTTTTTCATGTTTTGATAAGAGAAAAAAGTTTTGTTTTTCTCTCTACTTTTCAATAATTATTTTTAAAAAATTTATTTTCATTTTTTAATATAAAAATTATTTATAAACAAATTAATTACATTCTCATCACATGAAAAAGTATTAGTTTTGGTCGAAAATTGACTTTTGCTAATTTTATGAAATCTTTACGTTTTGGGTCCCCTGAGTTCGAAAAACATGGTCCGGCGATGGTGTCTGTCTGTCTATAGACCAAAAATTTTGTTCCCACGATAACTCTTGAAAAACTTATTGCATCAACTTGCAACTTTGCATGCACAAAAATAATGTTAAAATACAGATCGAGTTCGTTATCAATTTTTTTTTATAAGTTTTTGGGCCAGGCCACCTTAACTGGGTTAAAGAAGATTTTGTTGATTTTCTAAAATTTCATAACTATTATAAAAACATGTTTAACATGTTTAAGAATAAAACAACGATTTTAAAAAAACTTTTTTTAAATTTATTGTTATAACCCATGTAGTCCCAAATGTCCGTAATACTTAGCACAAGTTCGAGCTTTCTGTTCTACGAGCTACGATTTTCAAAAAAATCGGGAGATAGGTTTTTTTAATGGTTTGAGTGTCCTCTTTCAGAATCTGAAAAGAAATTTCAATTTCTAATTTATGGTAAAAAGTGATAACTGTTTAAACAAAAAAATGCTGTTTTTTAAGTTTTTTTTCTTTAAAATTAGATTATTTAATCGAAATCGGTTAGGAAAAAACCCGGGATATGGAAAAAATGGCTCAAAAATGGCCACCAAAATATTCAATATGGAAAAATAATTTTAAAAAATGTTCAAATTATTTTTTTTAACTTTTATGCTTCCTTTAAATAAAATAATGTTGCTTCAACTAAAATTATTGTTATAAAATGTTAATTAACAATATTATAAACAATTTTTATAAACAATTTGAAAATTATGTGCCAAAGTGGTAACGAAAATTTTATTTTCATCAATTCTTACTTCTTTTTGCAGGAAAAATATATAATGAAAAAAACCTTATTTAAAATTATTTTACAATGTTTCAAATGTTATAAACAATTTGCAAAACATGAAATGGATTCGTAGAAAATTTTTTTTTAATTATATTACGCTCTCTTGTTATCAAAGTGTTGCTAAAGGTTCAAACTTTAATTTAAATTTATTTAACAATATTTTAAAATATTATAAACAATTTTCATAGAAAAAGAAGTTTTGAGTGAAAAGAAATTTTTTTTTAACATTTTCCTTGATTTGTCATTAGAATAAATTTTTGAGAGACAAACCTTTGTTTGTGATTGTTTAACATTTATTTTACAATATTATAAACAATTTTTAAAAAAAACTATGTTCAGGGTGAAAAAAATCGCCTTTTCTTTTTACAAAGAATTTGACAAACATTAAGAACCATCATAGATAAAAAGTATTTTTATCGCGAGGACTATAATAATTCCCATCACTTCCAGGAAAGCACAAAAAATGGGACAACAGAGATATTTTAAGCGGATGAAGTAATTTTTCTTTTCCATTTATTTATAAAAATGTTTTTAGCAATTATCAAAAATTGTTTAAAACATTTTTAAATACCCCTAAATATTAAAAAATGTCAAATTGTATTTTTAATGAAGGTTTTGATTACAAGAGTGCGTTATATAATCATAAAATGCTTTTTATCTATGACGGTACTTGATATTTAGCAAATACTTTTTAAGAATTGTTTATAATATTTTAAAAAATTATTTATATATTTCGGATAAACGGTTGATACATCAATTCCATTGTAATGTTAAAATAAGTTGTCAGAATAAGTTAGTTGCGAAGAAAAGGAGTTTTTTTCCATTCTGAACATAGTTTTTTATAAAAATTGTCTATAATATTGTAAAATAAATGTTAAACAATCACAAACAAAGGTTTGTCTCTCAAAAATTAATTCTAATGACAAACCAAACAAAATGTTAAAAAAAATTTTCTTTCCGCTCAAAACTTCTTTTTCTATAAAAATTGTTTATAAAAATTGTTTATAATATTTCAAAATATTGTTAAATAAATTTAAATTAAACTTTAAAACTTTAGCAACATTTTGATTACAAGAGAGCGTAATGTAATTAAAACAAAATTTACTACAAATCCATTTCATGTTTTGCAAATTGTTTATAAAAATTGTTTATAACATTCTGAAACATTGTAAAATAATTTTGAATAAGGTTTTTTTTCATTATATATTTATCCTGCAAAAAGAAGTAAGAATTGATGAAAATAAACTTTTCGTTGCCACTTTGGCACATAATTTTCAAATTGTTTTTTTGCATTTTTAATAGATTTTTCAAGAGGGCCCACAACCGAACCAAAATTCTCTTTGTTAGAAAAATGACCGATTTATTAAATTTTTAATAAAAATTTTCTAGCAAACAGAATCAAATTATTTTCTTCACGAGTAGTTAGCTAAAGTCCCTAGCTTTAAATACATATACATATGGGGCGTTCCACGCGAAATCGGACAGTATTTGACTTTTACATCTCAGATTTTTTTCAAATATTTTTTTTCTTTTAGTGCTCATTGAAATAAGCTACCATGATTTTTTTCAAATTTTTTCATCAAGCCGTTTAAGAGATACAGGTTTTTGAAAAATCACGTTTTTTAGGAAAGTGTTTTTTTTTTAAATGGTTATAACTCGGTCAAAAATTGACCAAATTTGACGTTCTATATATGAAAATTTTTGTTTTTACACGTAGTTTTTAATAAAAATATTTAACAAATTATTTTTTAAATTTACGAAAATTTTTGTTAATTTTTTTAAAAAATTTTATTTTTAAGAATGTATGTATCGATCGATTTTTTTCAAAATTTTTTGTAAGAAACTAGAACTAAATTAACAACTTTTAGGCGTTGTCTGATTGTGGGCAAACGATGGGATCTATTTATTTCGAATTTTTTAATTTTCATATCCATATAATATAGCAAACAATAGGGCTTTTGAGCTAATATTATTAATAACACAGGTCAACAAAAAAGTCTTACTTTTTTATGAGATGTCATACTGTCTATTAAAGACGCTGAACACGATCCCTGGTCACAAAATTGGCCATCACATCAGGATATTAAGAAAAGTGGAGGTAAAGACCCTAAAAAACGTGTTTTTGAAGGTTTTTAATTTTTTTTATCCTAAACCTGACGCGCCAGAAATTTTTACATACTCTCTAAATCTGAATCAGCGATAAGTATGCCACTATTTCAATTAGCGTATATGCACTGTGAATTAGTGAAATTTCACTGAATAATCAGTGAAATTTCACTGATTAATTAGCGCATATACGCTGATTGAAATTAGTGGCATACTTATCGCTGAGAATCAGTGAAATTTCGCTGATTCAGATTTAGAGAGTAGACTTAAATTGAAGCTTGAATTGTCCACTACAAGACCCATATCCGTAAAACAAAAAAAATTTTTAATTTTTTTAAAAATGGGGTTGAAGTTACCAAAAATGTGTTTTTTGGGTTGCTTTAATGAACTTTTAAAATTATTTTGGATTCGCTTGAAAATTGTTACTCGGAGGTTTTTGAGGTCACTGATTACGAATCCGATATCACTTTTCGAAAATTCAAAATGTCGGACCCAAAATGGCGGATGTCAAAATTTATAATTGATCGGATTCGCTTGAAAATTGGTACACAGGGGTTTTTGGGGTCGTTGATTACGACTCCGATATTAGTTTTTAAAAATCCAAAATGGCGGATCCAAGCTGATGATGTCAAAATTTATAATTGATCGGATTCGCTTGAAAATTGTTACTCAAGGGTGTTTGAGGTCGCGGATTATAATCTGACGTGCCAGAAACTTATAAAATGTTATAATCTGATGATTATAATCAGCGACCTTAAAAATCACATTTTTGGTAACTTCAACCCCATGTTTTGAAAAAAATTTTAATTTTTTTTTGGTTTTACGGATAGGGTTCTTGTAGTAGACAATTTAAGCTTTAATTTTAGTCTATGTAGAAGTTTCTGGCGCATCAGGTTTAGGATAAAAAAAATTTTGAAAACCTTCAAAAAGACTTTTTTAGGGTCTTTACCTCCACTTTTCTGAAAATCCTGACGTGATGGCCAATTTTGTGACCCGGGATCGTGTTCAGCGTCTTTAATGGACACTATGGTATCTCATAAAAAAGTAAGACTTTTTTGTTGACCTGTGTTATTAATAATTTTAGCTCAAAAGCCCTATTGTTTGCTATATTATATGGATATGAAAATTAAAAAATTCGAAATAAATAGATCCCATCGTTTGCCCACAATCAGACAACGCCTAAAAGTTGTTAATTTAGTTCTAGTTTCTTACAAAAAAATTTGAAAAAAATCGATCGATACATACATTCGTAAAAATAAAATTTTTTTTTTTTTTAATTAAAAAAAATTTTCGTAAATTTGAAAAATAAATTTTTTTATATTTTTATCAAAAACTACGTATAAAAACAAAAATTTTCATACATATGAACGTCAAATTTGGTCAATTTTTGACCGTGTTATAACCATTAAAAAAAAAACACTTTCTTAAAAAACGTGATTTTTCAAAAACCTGTATCTCTTAAACGGCTTGATGAAAAAATTTGAAAAAAATCATGGTAGCTTATTTCAATGAGCACTAAAAGAAAAAAAATATTTGAAAAAAATCTGAGATGTAAAAGTCAAATACTGTCCGATTTCGCGTGGAACGCCCCATATGTTTGCTTAATATCTACAAGCAGGGACTTACACGAACACGAAAAAACACGAAAATTCGTGTCGTGCCCGTGTAGTGCCTTGACACGACACAAAGTTCGCTTGGTAATTCGCGAATGCAAATTTGTAATTCGTGTCGTGTCAAGATACGTTTTAAAGACATGCATGAAATACTGTGTAGAATCTTGCAAGCGTTATTTTTTTATGCACGACACGAATTTTGAAATGAACTTTGTATCGTGCCTTGGCACGATACGAATTATCAAGCGAACTTCGTGTCTTGTCAGGACACGACACGGACACGACACATATTTTTCGTGAAGGTCCTTGTCTACAAGGACACAAATTATGAGTCTAAAACGAAACTATACCCACAACCGAACCTATTCCCCTACATTTAAGGGCATGTCCAAGTTGTGAAATGTAAACAAAGCAAAATGTAAACAAACCAAGCACTAAAATCACATTTCGGAAACAGCCTTTTCTCCCACAAAAATTAACATTGGAGAGCTTTTTTCATAAAAATGATAAATTAGTGTGTCAAAGTTTCCAATGAAATCAAATTTCACTATAAGCAATTAACAGTAATTACTAAAATAACTAATTCAAATGACCTGTGAAATAGCATTTTTGACGCGTCGCGAAAAATAAACTGTTTGAGTATATCAACCGCACCGACGATGAAGAAGTCTCATATCAGCGATTGGACCTTCAACATGTGGAAAGGGAAATTTTTCCCTTTCCTCCATGAAATTACAAGGAGAAAGGGTAAAAACTTCTTCATCGTCCGTGCGGTTGATATACTCAAACACTTTAATTTTTCGCGACCTGAGACTCTGCTTCTCTTTTCGCATGCGCAGACCGTACTAAGAATGCATTAAAATCACATTTTTCGTACAGCCTTTTCTCTCACAAAAATTAACATTTTTTCATTTTCATAAAGGAAATGATTCATTAGAGTGTCAAAGTTTCCAATGAAATAATTTTTGACCAGGAGGAATAAAAAGCAATTACTAAAATAACGAATTAAAATGACCTGAAAATAGCATTTTTGGCACGTCGCGAAAAATAAACTGTTTGACTATATCAACTGCACGGACGATGAAGAAGTTTTTACCCTTTCTCCTTGTAATTTCATGGAGGAAAGGGAAAAGTTTCCCTTTCCACATGTTGAAGGTCCAATCGCTGATATGAGACTTCTTCATCGTCAGTGCGGTTGATATACTCAAACAGTTTATTTCTCGCGACGCGTCAAAAATGCTATTTCACAGGTCATTTGAATTAGTTATTTTAGTAATTACTGTTAATTGCTTATAGTGAAATTTGATTTCATTGGAAACTTTGACACACTAATTTATCATTTTTATGAAAAAAGCTCTCCAATGTTAATTTTTGTGGGAGAAAAGGCTGTTTCCGAAATGTGATTTTAGTGCTTGGTTTGTTTACATTTTGCTTTGTTTACATTTCACAACTTGGACATGCCCTTAAGTCTATTCAATCTCGCAATCATCAGCAAAAACATGTGATAAGAATGTAATCCTTAAAGTCGTAGTAACTTTAAGAAAAAAAAATGTTTTATGAAACATATATTCTGAAACAGGATGAAGAACTCAAATAACGAACAACAGTCGAAGAACACATCGCGAGCGAAGCGCGCAACAACACACGGAGCGCGAAGCGCGACGTCCGAAAAAATTGTCGGAGCGCGACGATCGATATTCGCGCACCCCGAGGCGCGGGCTTTTTTTTTAATTTGGGTTTGAAAAATTTTTAATTTTTTTTAAACACACCTGGAAATGCTAAGATTTAGTAGTTGTTCTTGTAATTTGACTGCTTTTTTTAGTCACTCATTGAGAAATACCAGTGTAATACCGATGCTCACCACTGGCTTAGTACTCAGACGATTTTTCGGCCGTAGTCTAGACGAGCCTCGACAATTAGTGCTGGCTCAGTACAGAATTCTTGTTTCAACAAAGCTTACAATTAGACAAGCCCCAGCGTCAAGTACTGACTGAGTATAGAAAAATTGATCACAACGTCTTTGCCAAAATTGATTTTTTTTCATAAAATTTAAAGAAATGATTAAAAAGTTTATGAATGTTTATAAATATAAGTATATTGAAAAAATTAATATTTTACTTTTCACACGGAGAGAAGCTTTAATAGTATGACACTACCTATAGTAATTTCGCATGGACTATAGTCACGCTTCAAACGCAAGAATTCATACCCAAAAACCATGAGTCCACGCTTTTTGGGTATGAATTCATGCGTTTGAAGCGTGACTATAGTCCATGCGAAATTACTATAGGTAGTGTCATACTATTAAAGCTAGATTTTTCTCTCCGTGCAGTTGTTCATTTTTATTTCTATAAAGTTTCATAATAATAATAATATTAATAAGTTAACATAATTGTCTAACTTTCCCAGGTGCGAATTTTGGTTGGCCGCCAGAGTTTGAAGGTTGGCCCACGGTTGGCCTAACTTTGGCAAGCGAAGTTTTGGTTGCCAGAGTTTGCCCAACTTTGGCAAGTACTAGTGTCCACAGTTGGCCCGACTTTGCAAGCCAACCATTACATGCAGAGTATAACCAACCGTCGGGCCAACTTTGGCGACAAAGGTCGACACAACTATGGGGAACGTATCTCATATGACTTACAAATTTAGGTTGGCCAAACTCTGGGCCACGGTTGGCAAAACTTTGTGAAAAACAGTTTAAATGACTTAAACTTTCTCGGTTGGCCTAACTCTGGGCCACGGTTGGCCCGACTGTTGCAGCTTTAATATACATTTAACGGTATGGACTCCCATGTGAGCGTAGCGTAGTGGTCAGTGTATAAGTCTTCGGCGTGTTAGGTTAGGGGTTCGATCCCAGCAAGCGGTAGATATTTTCGAAAATGTATGTATGAGATTGTGTTTAATAATAATAGGTAAAGGTTATATCTGATGTTCTTGCTAATAATAACGTGTTAATTGTTTAAATAATTTAGTTTTTTAATAATTTTTTACCTTTGGCTGTTAAAGTTGGCCAAACTTACGCATTTAAAGTCGTGCCAACTTTGGCGTCAGTTTTTGGACCAACCATTGAAATGTATAGCTGGCACAACATATGCATTTTAAGTTGGGCCAACTTTCTTATGACTTGTCGGGCCAACCATCGTCGCCATTAGACGGCCAACCGTTATCATCTGTATGGTTGGCCCAACCTCTGGCACGAGAAGTTTGACCGACCTTGTAAAAGTTGGCCCAACTATGGGCCAACCGAAAATTCGCACCTGGGTTGTGAATAATAAATTATTTAAACAAATTAAAGTTATTAACAAAATGTAAATTTTGATCTCAACAATAATTTGGTTCTTATTATAATATTATTATACTTCTTACTATGAATAAAAAATTATTTAAAAATTACTATTGGTGAAATGTTAAGTGCAATAAGTGAAGTAGGTCAAATGAGGTTCGATTCCCCCTGTGAGTAATTTTGTTTATTTTTATAAGTTTGCAATATTTCTAGATTCCAATCGTTATGTATTAAAATATCAAAATCATTAGCACACTTACTGAAATTACTTATTATTTAATTTTGATATCAGTATTCAACTGTACAGAGAGGATTGCACAGAAAAAAACTGAACTCAAAATGAATCAGAAGAGTGACATATTATGAACTTCAATAAAAATGAGTAAGGTAGATTGCGCCACATTCTATGTCATGTAACATAGACTCAGTTTGAGTTGCAACAAAAATAAGTCCAATTTCTTGATGTGGAAAATTTTTGAACCATTGAGAAAAAGTTACTAGACTTCAAAAAATCAGAATATTTTTTTGGGAAAAAATTTTATAATTTTAATTAAATAATTAAAAATAATATATTTGTATATTAATTGCTTTGAATCCTGATTCAGGATCAAACAATTTACGTTTCTGGTAAGTTCTGATGCACGAAATAGAATACTTATTGAATAAAAAGCATTATTAAAAAAATGAAAAATTTAAAGTTATAAAATAATCCTCTGAACGCCTAACATTTGATTAATAATATAATAAAAACAAAAAAAATTATACAATATTATAGTTAATGGAATCAAGAAGTCTTCTAGTTTTACATATTTTAAAGCCAAATTTTTTGAAAATATAATTGCAACAGCCCCAGATAAAAGTCAGTGGACTGACCCTGTATGAAACTGTAATTTTTACCCACATACATGTACATTTCAATTTATTGCTCGCAAAGTTATGCAGATCTCATATTGAAACTAAAACAGTATTTAGAGATATACACTCTATGGTGCTTTAATATACGTGGGATGACCCACCCAGGTTCAACCCAGGACCTACCTGGACTTCATAGTTTCATTAGCAAAAATTTCTAAGTCCAAGTTTAAAAAATTTTTTGCAACAAAAAATTAATGTTTAAAATGATTTGGAACAATGAAAAACGTGTTTTTAACATACGTTTTTTGACATTTTTTTAAAAAGTGGATCACCCACTTAATTAATTAGAAAAAATTTCCAAGTTCAAAAGACGAATATTTTTTTAGACCAACAAATTAATGTTAAAAATGATTGAAAACAATAAAAAAACCTGTTTTTAACGAAAATGTATAGATATTTTTTTCTTGATATAATATAAAAATATTAATTTTTGAATTTTTGTATTTGAATATTATTTTTTTTTATTATTGTTGTTGTTAAACTATTTTTTTATTTATTATGGTGTATTAGTGTCAATAAATACTATATTGAATCATCAAAAGCAAGTCAACAAGTGACTGACAATAAAAATTTTGATCTCAACTAGCTTCATTAGCATAGTGGTTAGGGCGTTAGTCTCGTAGTCCGTAGGTCATAGGTTCGATTCCTGCGTGCGTTAGATTTTACTTGCTTCTTAGGTTTGCGTTTATTCCGATTTTTCTGCATTATATTCGTATAAGTATGCAATTTAAAGATTATATATACTGTAAAATAATTTAATTAACAAAGGACCCCGCACAAAATACATTGAAAAAAAGTTTCGGTCAAATTTGTTCAAACTTCGAAGTTTTGTAGCTTATAATCTCCTGAACAAAAAATGTTAATGGCAAAACCCCCGAAAATCAATAGTTTTTTAGCTACATCATGTTGAGCCTAAAAAAATGAGTGAAAAATAGTAAGGCTTGCTCATGGCTCAAGGCTCAAGACTTAATGCAAAGAGTGGAAGCTTGTTGATGGCTATAGGCTTGATCAAAGTTTGATCTTGGCTCAAGGCTTGATCTTGGCTCAATGCTTGATCTTGGCTCAAGGTTTGATCATGGATTAAGGCTTGATTATGGATCAAGGCTTGATTATGGATCAAGGCTTGATTATGGCTCAACAGTTAATCATGGCTTGAAACTCGATTACGGATCTATGGCTCAACAGTCAATTATGGCTCGAAAATCGATTATGGTTGAAGGAATGATTCTGGCTTAACGATTAATCTTGGATCAAGGTTGATTATGAATTAAGCATTTGTCATGGTTTTAGGTTGCATTAACTGTTCAAGACTCAATTATTGTTTAGAGCTAATCTGTTTGGTAACAGGTCAGCTGTGCTGTCGAAACGTTGAAAAAATGTTGTGCTTTTATTGTTCTTTAAATTCTAACTCGGAATGATCGATTTTGTCATCATCTTAATTACATACCTGTTTGTTGTTTAATGTTTACAAATTGTGTATTCTTTACTGTTGTTATATTGAAGATCATTTGAAGATCATGTGGTTAATCAATAAAATTTTTTTTATTTTTAAGTAATATGTCTTCTGCATTGCTAAAAGTTTGCTTATATTTCAAGGAAGAAGAATGTTGTTTATTCTGGAATGTGAAAGTTAAAGAAAAAGGATAAATATCTTTAAGTGAGAATTAATGTTTTTATTTATATACTGTAAATTATACATATGAGGGAAGTATAAACGTCATTGTATTAATAATTAGTATCAATTAAATCAAATCAAATCAATTAAATCAAGCCTTGATCCATAATCAAGCCTTAATCCATGATCAAGCCTTGAGCCATAATCGAGTTTCGAGCCAAGATTAATCGTTGAGCCATAATCAAGCTTTGAGCCATAATCAAGCCTTGATCCATAATCAAGCCTTGATCCATAATCAAGCCTTGATCCATAATCAAGCCTTGATCCATAATCAAGCCTTGATCCATAATCAAGCCTTGAGCCATAATCGAGTTTCGAGCCAAGATTAATCGTTGAGCCATAATAAAGCTTCGAGCCATAATCAAGCCTTGATCCATAATCAAGCCTTGAGCCATAATCGAGTTTCGAGCCAAGATTAATCGTTGAGCCATAATAAAGCTTTGAGCCATAATCAAGCCTTAATCCATAATCAAGCCTTAATCCATGATCAAGCCTTGATCCATAATCAAGCCTTGATCCATAATCAAACCTTGAGCCATAATCGAGTTTCGAGCCAAGATTAATCGTTGAGCCATAATAAAGCTTTGAGCCATAATCAAGCCTTGATCCATAATCAAGCCTTAATCCATGATCAAGCCTTGAGCCATAATCGAGTTTCGAGCCAAGATTAATCGTTGAGCCATAATAAAGCTTCGAGCCATAATCAAGCCTTGATCCATAATCAAGCCTTGAGCCATAATCGAGTTTCGAGCCAAGATTAATCGTTGAGCCATAATAAAGCTTTGAGCCATAATCAAGCCTTAATCCATAATCAAGCCTTAATCCATGATCAAGCCTTGATCCATAATCAAGCCTTGATCCATAATCAAACCTTGAGCCATAATCGAGTTTCGAGCCAAGATTAATCGTTGAGCCATAATAAAGCTTTGAGCCATAATCAAGCCTTGATCCATAATCAAGCCTTAATCCATGATCAAGCCTTGAGCCATAATCGAGTTTCGAGCCAAGATTAATCGTTGAGCCATAATAAAGCTTCGAGCCATAATCAAGCCTTGATCCATAATCAAGCCTTAATCCATGATCAAACCTTGAGCCAAGATCAAGCATTGAGCCAAGATCAAGCCTTGAGCCAAGATCAAACTTTGATCAAGCCTATAGCCATCAACAAGCTTCCACTCTTTGCATTAAGTCTTGAGCCTTGAGCCATGAGCAAGCCTTACTATTTTTCACTCATTTTTTTAGGCTCAACATGATGTAGCTAAAAAACTATTGATTTTCGGGGGTTTTGCCATTAACATTTTTTGTTCAGGAGATTATAAGCTACAAAACTTCGAAGTTTGAACAAATTTGACCGAAACTTTTTTTCAATGTATTTTGTGCGGGGTCCTTTCTTATTTTTTTATAATTTTTAATGTATATATTAGAGGAATATATATTAATCTCTGCATATAAGTACTAACATTATTTATGAATTCGCTTTTGGTCATCATTTAATTGAAAAAAATAATAATTTATTAAAACTAATACTTATTATTATAAATTTAGGTTATTTCTTTAACAAATATTATAAACTAATTAAAATTATAATGAAATAGAAGATACTGTCTGAGACGGTCCTTGCTAGGTCCAGAAATGGACCCACAAACTGATCCTAACTAGGCTCCCAAGTTAGGACCAGGCTAAAATCGCATCACCAGCCATTGTTGGTCCAAACTACACTGCCTACTTAGGTCCAAGCTATTAACAGGGCAAAATAGGTAGGACCATGCTAAGACTAATTTTCATTTTCCACACGGGCCATTAAATCAAATACTTTAAATACATTTATATTTTCATCTAATTGAATATATTTGGTATTAAAATATACAAATTATTAATTTTTAAACCATATAATTGAAGAAAAGAATTAATTGAAAAACTGAAATTTAAAAGTGTCACTTTCAGAAAATTCACCCATCTATGTTTTAAATTGAACAAAATTTTTGTTTAAAATTTAATGTTATCAATTTATTCTTTATTTTGTTCTTGTAGATTAATGTGTCTTTAAAAAATAAATAATACAAAATATTGTTCGAGATTTCGAATAATAATGATTCTACCAATTCAATTAGTAATAACAGCTAATATGGCACCAATATGCACATGCGCAAACGTGTACCTTTTGCTTTTATCCTTTTACTAATTTAATTAGTAAAGGCATAATGACTATTTGAATTAGTAGTTTTCTACTAATTGTAGGTGGACGACTTTTCACTATTTTAATTAGTAATATTCTACTAAGGATTAGTAGAATATTACTAATTCAGATTTAGAGAGTTGGTATTTGATGTGCAGATAACGTTCTAAGGCATTTTTAAATGTTTCTCTTAGAAATTTTCATAAACTCTAATAATATTTATTCATTCTTATAAATACATCAGCATTACTGAAATATATTTTTATAATTTCTTATTTTTAGACGTAAAATTATTTTACATAATCAACCAATTTTCAAAACATGAAACAAATTTTATAAAGCTAAAAAATTTGCATTACATTAATGTTAAGGTTTAAGGGGAAGCTAAAAAAAGTTCTAAATTTGATTTATTTTTACAGCATATATACACTTGTAAATGCTGAGTTATAATTTCGACAAAGTTCAATTTACAGAGGAGGGAGAATCTTGTGCAGGAAGCGTGGTTCCGTCTGGTTCCACCCATAACGGTGATGATGTGAATTCTAAAAATGTTGCCTCTCAGAGACTATTTAAAAAGAATATATTTTAATATGTATATTAATAAGAACATTCACTTCAAATGATATTTTTCTATTTTAATTAATTACTTTAGAAAAAGTATAATTTCAGAAAGATATGAAAAGTTTATATTAAACTATATAAATAACATAAAATAAACATAGTACACTAAAATATATAAAAAATTATAACAGTGATATATTTCAAATTGTATAAAAATGCAACAATACTTTTTATGAAAAAACTTTTTCACTATTTATAATATTGAAAATATTCTTATTTTATTTTCAAACACCCTTTATTATGTTTATTATCTCCTTATTATTTAGCTCTTTTTAGGTATTTAGAAGTATTAATTACTACTTTTTGTACAACACTTAAAATGTAGGAAAACATTTGTACCGTCGGAAAATTAGATTATTCATAAAACTTACATGTTTTATGGAGACACCTATCAAAAATTTATATTATTATTAAACGCTAATTTTCCTAATGGGAAGGTACTTCTAAACATTCAGAATATTTGAATGTATCTTATAAAAATGTATAAATTAAAAATATATAAAATACAAGTAATTACCCCGCGTTACTAGTAAGGTCTTATTATTATTTGCAAAACTGTATTGAGAAAAAAGAACACTGAAAAAAAAATTTATTTGGTTATAATCCAATAAATGTGTATTTGAACCAAATACACATTTATTTGACCTAAATATATGATTTTATCGCATCAAATAACTATTTACACTGGCATCTGGATCAGTGAGACTGATCAGGGATGGCTTCTCACTGATCCAGCGGATCAGTTGAGACTGAAAAGCAAACAAATTAAAACATTAATTAATATATTTTTTTATTTGTCTTGATAAAATAGTGTATTTGCTTTGAATAATGAATTATTCGGATCAAATAATTAAGTTTATTAGAATCAATAAAATAAATTTATTGTGTCAAATAATTTTTATTTGCATCAAATATATGAAGTATTTGAATGAAATAAATGAAAGAATAGTTTCAAGTAACTCATTATTTGCATTAAATAAATTCATTTATTTAATTCAATTAAATATTTAAATGAATTAAATACAACTTATTTGGTTCAATATTTTTCAAATAATTTGAATTATTTGAATCAAATAATTTTTTTTTCACTAAACTTTGCATTTAAATACTCAAAAATTGCAAGGAAATATTTAATAAATTGACAGGAAATATTCGGTGCTGTCGGTAATATTTATTTATATGAATAAAAAAATATAATTTTTTATAAGTTTTTATTTAAAAAAGAGAAAATTCTTTATAAATTTGAAAATCAGTAAAAATGATAGCCTAAAAATCTGTTTAGCAATTTTCATATACTCATTATGCGACCCCTGTTTAATATCTATTTTCAACTTATACCTGTACATCACGTTGCGTCCCCTGAACTGTTTCTAGCATATTATATTTTAGATTTTCAACTAGTGACCTAGGGTTCGTAATCAGAAATCTTGAAAACTTTTAAACGCAAAGCATGATGAAATTTACATCATTTAAAAAGTTCAGGCTTTTAAGGATTAAAATAAGATTAATTAATATTCTGTCACATATAGTGTCCCAGCCCAGAACTGCCAGACGCACATTTTTACACTCGTGTAGATGTCAACTTTTGATTTCTAAAGGTTTTAATCGGTATGAAATAAGAAATTTTTACATTATTTTTCACCCATTGATCCATTTTCCGCATCTTCGAAGGGCTGCCAGACGTACTTCGTCCCAGCCCAGAACTGCCAGACGCGTCTTTTTAGACTTGTTTGAATGTAGACTTTCGATTTCTAAAGGTTTTAATCGGTATGAAATCAGAAAAAAATTTCGATTTTTTTACATGTTTAACCTTTTGCCAGACGTACTTTGTCCCAGCCCAGAACTGCCAGATGCACATTTTTACACTCCTGTAGATGTCAACTTTCGATTTCTAAAGGTTTTAATCGGTATGAAATGAGAAATTTTTTCATTATTTTTCACCTATTCGCCCCCCTGCCGCCGCCCCCTGTCCCAGCACTGGCCTGCCAGACGTGCGAGGGGAAATTCACTTAAGAAATCACGATTTCCTTGTTTTCGAAGTCAGAAAATATTCAAGAAATTTTATCAGTCTATAGAAATCATTGGGATTCTCAATCGAAATCGTAGGGAGTCACAGGAGAAATCGTAGGGAGTCTCAACCGAAGTCTATACTCACAGAGCAGTTGGCTCGTCAGCCGATAACTGCCGTATGAGCCCGAGTGTCCCCGAAGTGTTTATTGACAAATGATCTCGTGTTTTCGTTAAAGGTTATGTTTTATGTTTACAATGAAGTATTAATCAATCGTAAGTGGAAAAAAATTGAAAATATTTTTATAATAAATTTCATTAAAGAAAGAACGTTACATATATTTAAATCCATAACTTTTTTGATAAATATAAATAAAGAAATAATCAGTACTTTTACAATCTCTTATTATCACAATTTTAGATAGACTGTTTAGAAAATGTATAAAAACAATTTTGTTTGTAAAAATATAGCACCTTTGATTTTGAGAAATAACAACATTTTTTAATATTTTTAATATTGAAAAAAATTCATCTATATTAATCTTTTTTTAAATCTTAATTTCAAATTTATTTAAAAGAGCAGCAAATTTTTTATGTAGCAAATAATTTTTATTAATTAAATTCTTAACGTTTATTCTAATGGCAATTAATATTCAATAAATTATGAAAAATTCAAATCAATTTTATTTATTTAAATGTGAATTTTTTTGTGATTTCTAAAAACCGATTTTTACGTAGCTCATGCTCATCCGAAGCTACATTTCGATATATTGCGCGGGAGTATGTAAGCAGTCACCGGCAGTCCCTAGAAATCGCAGGTAGTCGCGTAGAAATCTCAAGAAGTTTTAAAAATCAATATGAGAATCTTACAACGACTGCTACTAGCGATTTCTGACTTCTGAAGTGAATTTCCCCTCGGAGTGCACACTTTTTCTAAATCGAAAAAAAATTTGTAGTTCTTCGCTAAAAAAATATATGTATAAGGGACGTTTCAGGTCAACCGGCCCAAAGCTATATGCAAAATTTTATGGAACAAAAATACAAGTTATTTACGTCAAAAATGCTCGTAAACTCATACCCTTTTAATTGCAAAGTGGCAGAATTATAAATTAAAAATGGCGTACTTATTATGTCAAGTGGAATTTGGTTTTTTTCTTCCTAAAGTGGTGAATTATTATATTTCGCAGTAGTAGGGTTCTGATTCAGCCAAATTATTTAATTATTTGTTTTAATTTTGCTCTGATTTGGGGCTTCATTTGATTATTTGTTTCCTTCCATTCGATTTTTACAGTTTCTTTGACTACCCTGTAAAAAAAGAAGAATTGGGTGGTCCGGGATTTCATATTGGCATGTCGTTTTTTGAATTCGAGAAAACGACTTTTTCGAATTGGACTGATTTTTGAATTCTGAAATGTATTGTTCCGCGATCAACCCAATTCGACAGATATTTTAAAGATAAAACTAAAGAGTTTTACACTTCACTGGACTTTGAACAGTAGTTAATTGAGACGGTGCACGTTATTCACGTAGATGAATGCATTTCTTTAAGCACCCGTGTGGAAATCTGCCCAAGTTAGCCCAGTTAAAAAGTGGGGGCCAGCTGGGCTCCACCTGGGCTTCCCATTTTTTTAAAAATATTAATATTATAATAAAAGAGTCTTAAAATTGAATATAATTATTGATAATAAATCATTCTACAATTAATTCATAACAATAATAATCATTATTTGTTTAAACAATTTATTGTTGTTAACAATTATAAACTTTTATTGTAGTACACTAACAGAAATTTAGTTTTACCGAAATTTTAAAGTTTATCTGCAGCTGAATTTATTAAATTAATAATTAACTCATCAAGGTATAACGGTTTTTAAAACATTTTGAAAATTATTTAAACAAATAATTGTTAATTAATAACTCTTGACACAAACTACTTAGAAACTTGCAGTTTATTCTAATTTTGCAATTAATTAATACGAATGACATGAAATAAAGATAATTTATGGTTTTAACAATTCAGAAATTGTTACAATAAACAATTGTTGTTATTTATTAACTTTTGATATCCATAACTTAGAAACTTGCACTTTTTTCCTAATTTTACAATTAACTAATCTAAGTAGTAAATCATTCAGATGTTTTATGATTACAACAATTCATCAAATGTTTAAACAAATAATAATTGTTGACATGTCTACTCATTAATTATTTAATAAATATGAAAAATTATATAAATTTAACCTGATTTTCATTGAATTTTAGTTTTAATGACCAGACTGAAGTTCATCACCTTATCGTTCGTTTAAAGAAAACAAACTTCAGTCTAGTCATGAAAACTAAAATTCAATGAAAATCAGGTTAAATTTATATAATTTTTCATATTTATTAAATAATTAATGAGTAGAGGTCCCAAGGAAATTTCAATTAAAATGAATTTATAATTTTAAAACAAATCCAGTCTAAAAGGTTTCGTGAAGATTCCTTTTTCTCCACAGAAGATATATAAGAAAAAGAAAATGATATTTATTATACTGTGCAAGTACAAAAAAATACTGATCTAAATGTTCTGGTGAGATATTTTAAAATAATTTTCGTTTATTTAGATGAATTTAGCAAAAACATATATATTTAAAATAAAAAGCAGTATTTTTATTCTGTTTTTAGTTATTTATACTGAGTTTTCGAAAAGTCGGTTATGTTAGACTTCATAACCAGTTAGAAATTTAAAAAAATTATTTAAATGAATGTAAAATATATTTGGAGCTATAAACCACCAAAGGATAATCTAATTGTATTGCAGAATATTATATATTAATTACAGCATTTTTTATAATCATCGAGCAACCAGCTCTAGACGATTTTCGCTGGAATGACCCAACAATTATTTATTTAAACAAATAAAGACTGCAATATAACATTAGTAAAATTTATCAATAATAAAAATCACTTACAATGAAAATGGTTAATTAGTTTAATTTTTCTTTAATATTTAATAATTAAACTTTGATAAAACCGTGGACATCTTCATACATGAATTGACAATTGTTATAAATAGGGTAAGTGTGGGTATTATCGAGGAATTTTGTATAAGTCATACTTCCAAGTGGTTTAAAACCTATAAATGAATATATGTGGTTTTGTTTTTTATTTTAAATGAATATTTAAGCTTTTTTTCTTTAAAAAAATTGACAATGTTGTAGAAAATAGTTTTAATATTTAAATAAATAATTAAATAGAAGACTCATATGCTTGTAATCTCGCGGGACTTAGTATGACTTGAGGGTATTTTCGCGTGTCAAATATCGTGGATGTGTCAATTATCGCGAGGTAAATTTCGCGGATAGTTTATTTACTGCTTTTTGGATTTTTGTAATAGTTACTTAATTAAAATATAGGAAATGTAAAAAAATAAAAGGAATAATAATAGTTTTTAAAAATAAAAATCGAAAGAATTTGAATTAAAAAATTTTATGCATTATAATAAATGGACGAATTCAATAATACACGGAAAAAAAAAGTCCATCAATCATTAATAGACTAGTATATTACTTTGAGACGGGACACAAAATCATTGAATGGATAACATACTTGGAGTCACAATATATAAAACTCGTTCACTAAAATTTAGAAAACTGTCTATTAAATTTTCCATGACTATCAAAAGCATTCAAAAAATTCAACTTATTCTTTCAGAATTATCCCTAATTTTAGACACTATTTGGTACAGAATAAACACATTTTTTCGTTGCACAGTTCCGATATTTTATTTACACTCTTAGACGCTTTAGACCAATACATTTTCGCACTTATAATAACTACACGTAGAAACGCACACTTATAACACTTTAAGTTTAGAAGCGAACTGTTCTTATATACCAAATAACAAAATTTTTCACAACTTGTGAGAAATGATTTTGCACTAATAACTACTTTTTAATTAGCGAGAAATATAAAAGAAAATATATTTTCATCGAGGTCAATTTCTAGACGCAATCAAACTGCAAATTATTAGTTAAGTTAAATATTCACATTACACATAATAGTATATAGCAGACAGCAAAAACACATGGACTATAGAGAAACCGGAAGAAATGCGCATCGGTACACTGCGCAACAATGCGCTGGTGAAGAGCACCGATTTAGACTACGAGTCAACTAACGTTTCACAAACTTTACTAATGATTCGTAAACATTCAAACATCCATTGATATAATAATTCACCATTAAATCTAAAACAATTGGTCACATACTGGCATTCTAATCATTCCATGACTCTTTTTTAATACTTCAATGATGTTTTTCAATTGTTAAGTGAAGTTAAGTAACCATCAACGGAAAAAGAGTCCCGTCTCAAAGTAATATACTAATCCATTAATGGTTGATGGACTTTTTTTTTCCGTGTAGTAAACTAGTATCATAAGAAGAAGGATACTTGGTTTTATTATAATTATTTAATTAGTCCCATAATATAATATAATACTCTGATGAAATATTCTAAGGCAACTATTATCAAACATTTCTAACGAATAGTCAATTTTCTTTTGACACTTTTGCTCCGTTTTTACAGATATTAAAAATTTTTTTCTTAAGTATACAGATCTCACTTACTTTAATTTTAATTTTTTATCCCTCTCATTACTCTTTATTTTGTTGCTTATATTTTATAACTGTTATAAGATTTACTAAAATTCTGAACGTTCAAATAAACGAATTTTCTGTTGTGTCTAAATGTGTTTAACACTTACTGTGCAAAATGGAAAAACAATGTTAATTACAACATTTATTTAGTTGAAAATTAATTTTTAAAAATATATACAAAGGACTTTTATTAAAATATAAATTGACACCACTGCAGAGTTGAATCTCAAACCAAGGTGAGCCATTTTGAACTTTTTTCAGACAACCAATTTTAAAACATTTTTAATAAATTGATTACTAGAAAAATAATAAAAAATATGATGCATATTATAATGTCTAAGTTGTCAGGTTCAAGGAGTGATTTTTTAATGTCAAAAATTTTTAATATTATTTGAAATATTCATTAAAATACAAAATACCGCGATAATACCCACATCCGCGATAATACCCACTTTTACTCTAAACAATAAAAAAATAATTGTTAACATTTTTGGGAAGTATTTTAGATTTTGTCTATTGACCCACCCACGGTGGGATACGATCACACGGTAAATCGTTAGGTATTAAAATAACACCAAAATGGATTAAAATAACAATAAATTGGATTATTTTAATCCTTTTTGGTGTTATTTTAATACTTAACGATTTACCGTGCAAGCGAAATAATATTATAATTGGGCGTGAGCTGGGTCTTACCTGGGCTTCCCTGTTTTTCGGGACCCACATCAATAATTATATGAGCAAAAATTTCTAAGTCCAAACCTAAAAAATTTTTTTTAACAAAAAATTAATGTTTATAATGACTTAGATTAAGAAAAAATGTATTTTGAACAAAAATGTATTAACACTTTTTTTTAAAAATGTAACGTCCACATAATTAATTAGCAAAAATTTCTAATTCCAAACAACTAAGAAAATTTTTTTAGACCAACAAATTAATGTTTATAATGATTGTAAACAATAAAAACCGCATTTTTAAATAAAAATATATTGTCATTTTTTAAGTAAGAACACAATTTAATTTAAAAAAGTAAAAATAAATAAATAATAATCCAGTCTCTGATTTCATTTAATGTGTGTCGTCCGAACTGTTGGAGAACTCGTTCGCAAAACTCTTTATTCATGTTGATTAGTACAGTCTTATTACTTTTAAGGCCAGTACATAATAGTAATTTTTGTTTGTTCGGCCGTAAAATAGGCCTTTTTCATTATCTTACAAATGAATAAATAATAATGTTATTTATTTACAACACTGGGTAACAAAAAAATGGTCATGTTGTGTTTATTTCAAAATTTTTGTGTTTATTGAAAGTTTAGTTGTCAGTGAACAAGAAAATAGCAAAAAAAAATTTTTAAATTTATTTAAACCCCTAAAATGGGGGGTTGAATTATGAAAAAACGGTGTTTTTTGCACTTTTTAGTGTCCTTTAAAAAGAAAATGGGAAGACATAAAAAGCTCTAATAGTGACGTGCCGCGACAAAAGGGACCTTAGCTCTGAAAAAATTAATTTTGAGTTATGTATATCATTCAATATTTATTGAGTTGCTCTTTCACATACAAGCGTCAAAAATACTTTTTACTTATAGATTTTTAGTGTTTACACGTGGTTGTACAGTAAAACACCCATTCCACTTTCCAATACAACTACACTGGTCATATACATACAATTCGTGCGCTTCGTGTAACGCGGACAAATATCAATGTGTAGTGAGTAGTGGGGCTGAATTCTAGTGGAACGTTTCCACCAATCAGAGACGCTCTACTTCAATCGCCTTTCCTGCAAAATTCACTATTGGGAGCTAAGGTCCCTTTTGTCGCGGCACGTCACATTAAGGCTTAAAAGAATGCTCAAACCTTTATATTTAAGAACCAAAAGTGAAAAGTAATGTAAAAAATGCAGGGGACTTGTATTTACCGAGTACCATCCCTAATGATTCATACGCCCTGGTAAAAATGACTGGGAATCGAAGCATTGGTGCATATTAATTTTTCATCGTCGGATTGGCTTCAAATTTGTTACTCGGGGGTTTTTGGGGTCGCTGATTACGAATCCGAAGTCAGCTTTCAAAAATTCAAAATGGCGGATAAAATGTTAAAAATCGTTCGGATTCGCTCGAGATTTGGTTCTTGGGGTTTTTGTTGAAGCCGCCATTTTGAATTTTTGAAAGCTGACTTCGGATTGGTAATCAGCGACCCCAAAAACCCCCGAGTAACAAATTTGAAGCCAATCCGACGTTAAAAAATTGATATGCACCAATGCTTCGATTCCCAGTCATTTTTACCAGGGCGTATGAATCATTAGGGATGGTACTCGGTAAATACAAGTCCCCTGCATTTTTTACATTACTTTTCACTTTTGGTTCTTCAATATAAAGGTTTAAAGGACATCAAAAAGTGCAAAAAATACCGTTTTTTAATAATTCAACCCCCTGTTTTAGGAGTTTAAATAAATTAAAATTTTTTTTGCTATTTTCTTGTTCACTGATACCCAAACTTTCAATAAACACAAAAATTTTGAAATAAACACATGACCATTTTTTTGTTACCTAGTGTAATTTGACTTATATGTTATTAATAAATTTATTCATTAATTTTAATGAAAACTAAATCTATGGGCCTTAACAGAGTTGCCCACCTGGACCCTAGCTGGGTTTTCCCTACGTGGGCTGTAGTTGGATTCACCGTTACCAGCCCAGGAAGCGCCCACCTGGGCCATCCCTGCTGGAGCCCACCTAGAACCTGGGAAGCCCACCTGGGATTCACCTTATATTTCCACACGAGCAATAATGTTAATTTTCAATAAAGTATAGAGAATTGAAAATTTGGAATGGTCTTTGTTTACAATAGAAAATGTTTTCTACTTTTAGGGTTATTAAAACAACTTACTTACCGACAGCTGAGAAGTATTTTGATAACAAATCAAATAATGATTTTTATAAATGAAAGTATCATTTACGTCGGTAGTTGAATATTGATAAATTAATTTTAAATTTTTGTTTTTTAAATGTATTTAAAAGTAAATTGTAGAGACTTACAATAAAATTTTATAAAATATAATTAAAAACTTGATTTCAGTTTTTAATAAACTTGGTATTAATTTCATTTCCAGTTTTAGTACTTTAAAATATAGTAGATTTGTTGAACATATTTTTTTAAAATTATTAATGCTCTTAATATTAATTTAAATTTTCTAAATTAAAGTAAATTTTAATTTAATTGAAAAAATTAATTAATAAAAAAAAATGAGTTTAAAAGACTGTCAGCTGATATTAAATTGAAAGTAGGATTTGAAAATGTTAACTCATTAAGTAATAATTGTTGAACATGTTGTGGGACATTTCGATTTCAACTTTGGTGCTCATTTTAGTCTCCATAATTTTTTGAAAATTTGATTAACAAAACCTTATTTTTTAAGCAGAATTTGCTTTATTGTACAGCTTGATTATTATTTTTTTTATATTAATCAAGGAATGTTAAATTAAATATAAATTTCTCTTTAGTTCAAATGGAGCAAATTACAATAATTGTATCGTGAAAATAAATGAGGCTAAAGCAGAATTATTTTTCTTTACTCTTTATTTCTCTTGTGAATATTTACATTTAGGAATCATCTATATTAAGTATATTTAAGAGAGCATCATTGTTGTCATTGAAATGTATTAAAATAAAATATTTTTTTATACTGAATAAAATTTAATTTTATTAACATATCACGATTTGCGTACGTCGATTTTCGCGAAACTTTGTAAGATTATATAGAATTATAATAAAAAATTGTTGAAGATACACCATTTTTAATTTTAATATTAATCCTTTCGTAACAACAAGGTGCGTAAGATCGACTAACTTCAAGTGCAGAACTTTTTCTTGATTAGCACTTTTTCAAAATCTTTTATTTTGAAATCGTGACGACATTTTACTTACTGGTGTCAAAGTAGCTAACTTCAAGTGTAGAACTTTTTCCTCATTGGCTGAATTTTATAATGATGATGACCTCACACTTTTATATTTTCGTTTTTCTTCTTTAAAATTAGAAAATAATTAATTAAAATTATTAACTAAAAGTTAACTAATTTCTTTTTTAAAATTAAAAAAATAATTAATTAAAATTATTAACTAAAAGTAGTTTAATATAATAATTTTTATTTATGGTTTGGTTTCTTCATTGGCTGATTTTATAAAATGTGTTTCTCATTGACTTAATTTTATAATGATGGTGACCTCACACTTTTATATTTTCGTTTTTTTTCTTAAAATTAAAAAAATAATTAATTAAAATTATTAACTAAATGTAGTTAAAATATATTTAATTATATGATTCATTTTAGACGCTTCCAAATTGTTGCGCGCGCATCTTTTTTCCAAACAAAAATTGTTTGTTGGCTACAGCCATGTAAGTGAGTTTGTCAATTTTATTGGTCATAATATCTTATATTTTCCAAGAAACGGTCGTTGCAGATTTTTAACCATTTTAGATCTGCATTGTCGATATGTGGGATCCCCTTAATCTTAATTATTGATTTTTCAACATTTTGGTAGTTAATTATTATTATTTGGAAAAAAACTTTCTAAATATTAAAGATAAGTACTAAAAATAACATGTGATTACGAGATACCAGATACTTGATAAATAGATATTTAGTCAAGATGTACTAGATTAACAGATACTAAACAGAAAAACTTACCAAAAATATACTTATATTTATTGTTGAGAAAGTATAAATAAATACACAACAAATTTAGGTGAAAAGATAAATAGATACCTTCTTTACATTCTTGAGATGAGACGAAATTAAATTAATAGATGAAGATACATTCTTTACATTCTTAATAATCTCCAATAAGAAAGGAAACAATAAAAATTCAAGTTACTGTTAAATGTGACAATAGTAACATTAGTAAGTTGTAAGAAATATATCCTTCCATAGTTTGTAAATGTTGATAATATATATGATCTTGGGAAGGTGAGATTTGAATAAAAATTCAAAAGTGTGTCATTAAAGCAACGTTTCGCTGGCCAGGGTTTGCAGCCTCATCAGGCTAAAATTTTATTAAATACAAAAGTTACACATCAGTATTTTTTATAACGGTCTAAGAGCACCATTTTAATTAATAAACAATAATAATATACCTAGGTTTTGTTAGAACACATACTAACGCGATTTTTTTAAGATACCTTCCTTTCTGTTGATAGTGGAACGATTAGTTTTTATATGAATAATTTCAGATATTCGTCTTTTTTTAAAATTAGGTTCATTGTCCAATCTTTTTGCATTTTCTTAGTCAAAATCATGATTAAAATTTAAGCGATGTCGATAGACTACAGAGTTATTATTTACTTTTTATGTTCGTTAATGCGAGTTTGTAATGATCGTTTTGTCTCGCCAATATAAGTTGCTGGTCAATCTTTGGAATTAAACTTATATACAACATTCATTCTGTCCCATTTTTTGGTTACATTCAAATCTCACCTTCCCAAGATCATATATATTGTCAACATTTAATAGTAACATTATTTACATGTGTTCTGAATTAATTAATTTTATAAAAAACTATTTTTTAAAAGCGACATATTTTCAATAAATTGAAAGAAATCATGTCGAACAAAAAAGAAACTGTTAATTTAAGTGTTACAGATTTTAATATTATACTTACTAAAGGAGAAATGTTAAATGATACTCATTAGAGGTGTGCAAAATTCGAATCGGAAATAATTCGAATCGAACGAGCCAATTCGAATCGAAAGTAAATTTGAATCGAACTAGCTAATTCGAAACTTCGAATTCGAATATCGAATTGGCCGATTCGAATCAAAAGTAAATTCGAATCGAACAAGCTAATTCGAAACTCCGAGTTCGAATTTCGAATTGGCTGATTCGAATCGAAAGTAAATCGAGTCGAGTCGGCCAATTCGAAATTCGAATTTGGAGTTTCGAATTGCACAACTTAACTCGGTTATTTAATTCGCACAATTATTTTGACAGAAATCCTAACCTAAAATTAGTAGGCTGGTATTCATAATACAGCTATCTAGTACTTAGAAACTTGTTGAAAGTGAAGGAAATATTTCGCTTATTGTTTGTATTACATAAGGAAAAAAACTTATTTTGCAAATCTTTTACACAATTTTTAGTAAATAAATAAATTTAATGTTTCAAGAACAATTGAAGAATTTTTGGATTATTTAAAAAAATAATTTTTTGGAGAATTTTAATTTATAATTTTGAATCTTGTTTGTGTATAAATTTGAATTTTTGGAAATATTGAAAATATTGAATATCAAACATATTGAAAATAATTAAATTCTTTGCAAGAATTCAATTATTTTTAAACAAAATTTTAATAAAATTTTACGAATAAATACAATTATTTTCTAAAATTTTAATAAATACTTCAAAAAAATTCAATTATTTTCTTAAATTGTAAAATTTTTGAAAAAAATTCAATTATTTTCAAAAAATTCCACAAAAAATTCATTTTTTAATTCGTTATAGAGTAAATCTCATAAGAATTCAGTTATCTTCTAAAATTTTAATAAATCCTTTGAAATAATTTTATTTTATTTATAAACAGTAAAATTCTTTGCAAAAATTGAATTATTTTTAATACAATTTTAATCGAATTTCTCAAAAAATGTCATTATTCTTAAAATTTTATTAGAATTATTTTATAAAAATTGATTTAAAAATGAATGTCAGTTAAAATTTTAGATTACAATTAAATATTAAAAGCAATGTAGCGTGAATTTTTAAAAATAATTCAATTTTGAAAAAGTTTGATTGAATTTTGCAAATATTATTTTAAGTTTTTATTTTTTAATATTTATTTAATTTGAGAATTTAGGAATATTTGAAATTTCGTAAAATTGAATATTGTAAACTAATAGATTTGAAAATTTTCAAAGAACTTTTTCGAAAATTGTTAAGAATAATCGATTTAAAAAAGAATTTTATTTAAAAATTCTTGCAAATAATAATTGAATTGACAATGATTGTATCACTCGGTTATTTTTAATTATTAGAAAACTTGAAAATATTGATCACTCCAAGTGATATAAGGCTATATAATACTCGGAGTGATCGGTTTGATATGAAAAATTGAATTTATAGTTTAAAGTAAAATGTTCTCTTATTTGACTCGGGCTGGTTTTATTTTTGTCAGTAATTGGTCCGTTAAGTCCGTATTTTTAAAAACCTTCACTGGTTCGAACCCTGTTCACTTTCAACACATTATTGGTATGTTACAATTCTTTTTACAAATAATATAATTTCTTTTGGTATGTTAGTTTTTTTGGTATGTTAATTATATATTAAAATTATAGAATTAATAAAAAATATATTGACATTTTTAAGAAAAAGTTACTAAATACTAGATAGATGTATTATGAATACCAGTCTACTAATTTTAGGTTAGTATTTCTGTCAAAATGATTGTGCGAATTAAATAACCGAGTTAAGTTATACAATTCGAAACTCCGATTTTCGAATCGGCCAATTCGAAATTCGAACTCGGAGATTCGAATTAGCTTGTTCGATTCGAATTTACTTTCGATTCGAATCGGCCAATTCGAAATTCGAATTCGAAGTTTCGAATTAGCTAGTTCGATTCGAATTTTCTTTCGATTCGAATCGGCCAATTCGAAATTCGAATTCGAATTGGCTAGTTCGATTCGAATTATTCCCGACTCGAGTTTTCTGTTGTCGAGTCGAATAATTTTCGAATCGACTCGATTAAATGCACACCTCTAATACTCATATTAATGAATTCAAAAAATTATTGAGAAAAGAATCAAATTCTGCTTTTAGCATGCAAAGCACTTTGTATTTATATACGCTTAAATTTATTAGTCCGATTGAAAAAGGTAAAAAGCATATTCAAATACTTTTTAGTAGACCTATCAAGAAAGGTAATTGGATTTGCACTTATTATGATGGAATAAGACTTAATATTTGTAATAGTCTTAATGAAGGATGTTTAAAAGAAGATCAAAGGAAATATTTAAGTAGATTACATCCTTTTAAACCTCCAGTAGTTTTCACAAATGTTGATCAACAACCAAACAATACATGCTTGTGGAATACATGCAATAGCATTCGCAACATCGATATTTTTTAATATTATGCCCCACTCTGTCAATTACTATTATTATAACATGAGAAATAATTTAATGTTAATGTTTAAAAAATTTAAGTAAATTTCGAGCTAGAGAAAAAAGTTTCCAAAATGAAGAAAATAAAATTGTTGACTATAATTTATCATCGTTTAATTCAACCAGCAATGTTTGTAAAAAAAATTTTGTTGATAGTTGTATAGAAAATTTGCCTTTAGTTCCAACAAATGATGTTAATAATATTTCTATTGATTTAAGCAACGGAATGAAAGATACAAGATTAATAATAACTGAGAAGCAAGGAGAAAAAAGAGCTATGGTTTATTTCGCTGAAGAAGAAGAAAAATATAAAATCATAAAACGTCAAAAAAGCTGCTTACCAAAAAAATATCGACAAAAAAGCGAGAAAATAATAAAATTGTTCGCTCTGAATCATTGGATTCTAATGAATTCATTAGTGCAGAGCAAATTTTAAATACAAGGCCCCAAAGGACATCTGCAGCTTTATCATCAGCAAATAAAATATTTCAAAAGTTTGTTTTGATGTTTTGTCCCATATAATTAATTTAATTGTAGTTTTAAAATTGGCATTTTTTGTATAGGACATGTAATGTATATACAACATTTAACGTTTCGAAACCGGTACCGGTCTCCTCATCAGAATTTATTTACAAAATCTATAAAAATACAAATTCTTAATTTTACTTATATACTCTAATTTTTAATTTTAACATAATTATTTTAATTTTTAGTCTTTTTTAAACCACTATAAAAACAACTTTTAGGTTAATTTTTTTGCATTTGGATTTATTCACTTTCATAACCGAACTTAATTTTGTGGCATATTTTATGGTATGTAAAACATTTCTACTTCTAAAGTTAAAACGTCAATTCGTAACAGAAATGATGCTTACGAACGCACCTCTCGACAAAATAAACATACTTCTGTTCAAAAACAAAATCAGTCTGATATTAATTCAAAGTTACATATAGAGACAGGTTATAATAATAAAATAAACATTACACGTGATCATACTTATGTAAAACTTTGTGAACATAAAGTTAACAGTGAATTATTTTTAAAATCAAAAACAAATAAAAATGAGGGAGAAATTATTATAAACAGAGGTTTGCAAAGTATGCCTTCAACATCAGCGCAGAATAATAATAATAGTACATCAGGAGAAGTAATACACAAAGGAAATTATAAAGACAAAGATAATATAATTATTGAAAAAGCAACAATTAATTCAAAAATCAACAGTTCAGAACAAAATTTTTAATAATAGACAATTACAATGCATGACTTCGAGATCATTAGATAATTGTATTGATTCAAGAAATGTTACAAAATATAGTGATTTAAAAAATGAAAATCAAGTAAAAAAAATAATAATACGTTTTTTAGAGAAAAGAGAACAACACCAAGTCATGAAACGTCTAAAGAAAGCTGCTTATCAAAGAAAGTTTCGATAAAAAAACAAGATAATAATAGAATTCTTAATCCTCAATCAATCCAAACAAATGATAGTATTATTACAGTGGCTAAACCAAATAGAAATTAAGCAAAATCCTCTACGACTGTTAATCCATCGTTAGTAAAAGATAATGTAACTGTTACAGCAAATTTACCAAAAACTAATATTTCTGGTCGTCAAAAAATGCAGCTTATCAAAGAACTCATCGACAATAAAAATTCTCTGACGATATTTCAGTCTCGCATATAGAAGAACTTTGCTGGTGCGATAAACATTTCGTTTAAGCATTGTAATGCTAAACATTTCCAAGCAGAAAGAATATCTAATGAAAAAAATTCATTTCATGATTGTTGCAAACATGGCGAAGTCATTCTTGAAGATCTACCTGCTCCTCCATTCATATTACAAAATTTATTTGATGGCACCCACGAATTATCTAAGCATTTTCTTTATAATATACGTACTTACAATAATTCATTTGGTTTTGCTTCTTTTAACGCTAATTTAGTTAATTTTAACAATAGACGACCAGGACTAAAGTGTCAATGAAGTTTCAGCAATTTTTACTACAACTGCTGATAGTGATATTCCAGAATCATATGTTACCGTATATAATAAGAATATGAAAAGTTGACAATATATATATATATATATAAATATAAGTTCTATGAAGCCCAATGTTGAGCCATGGATATATCCTTTATTTTATCCACATGGTACAAGATGTTAGGACAAAAATCTGACCTGCGCTAATACAAATAAACGTGTATCAAGAGCTGCATACATCAGGCATAGAATGGCTTCTAGGGACAACAATGTATTTTTAAAGGGTGGTAGATTATTTCAGCAATGGATTGTCGACAGTTATGTGAAAGTAGAAAAAGATAGAACAAATTGTCGAAATAATCAAAAGAAACTTCGCGTAGATACTTACAAAGGTCTAATTGATCCTTACAAAGAAGAGCTAATGATTTAAACAATGAAGTTGGGAAAATTGTAATACTTCCATCATCCTTTACAGGTTCTCTGAGAAATATGTTACAGGATTACCAGGCTATGCAATGGCTATTGTGAGAAAATTTGGTAAACCTGATCTTTTTATTACGATAACGTGTATAATGGATAAAAACGGATACCCAACGTATCGCCGACTTAATACAGGACACTATAATCGCATAAATCAAGGAACAACAGATAATCAATACGTTATTCCATACAATCCTACATTGCTTCAGTTATTTAATTGTCATATTAATGTAGAAGTAGTTTCAAGTATTAAATCTGTAAAATATTTGTATAAATATATTTTTAAGGGACATGATGCTGCTGCTGTAGTAATTACCGATAGTAGTAATAATACAAGTTCTTTAGAATATGATGAAATAAAAAACTTTATTGAAACTTGATTTGTTAGTCCTGTTGAAGCATGGGATAGAATATTTTGTAGACCATTACAAAGTAAAAGTCATTCTATTCTCCGATTACCTGTTCATTAAATTAATCGGCATACTGTAACCATTAGTGAAGAAGCAAATGATAATGCTATAAATAAAGCTTTACCCAGTCAATCAGAACTGTTTCATCTTAGATTACTTTTAATAGTAGTTAAAGGCGCTACAAGTTATGATCATCTGCGAACTGCCAACAATATTGTACATGACACTTTTCGTAGTGCATGTTTAGCATTAGGCCTTATGATGATGGAGAATGGGAACGTGCTTTGACAGAAGGAGAAGTATGGATGATTCCACAACAATTAAGATGTTTATATGTGCGTATTTTAATTTATTGCCTTCCAGTTCATCCAAACAAACTTTGGGAAAAGTTTATAGAGGCTATGTCTGAAGATTTTTAGAAAAGTTATCCATCTAATGAAGCTGATAAACGAACATATGGGTCATTCCATTTAAATTGTCATTTTCAGCCTCAACAAAAGTTGAAGTAGCAAGTTTCGATTCTGTTATTTAAACAAAATTTTTTAAACAATTATATATATATATATCACATTAACGAAATTCATAGTGGTCGCGCAATTAAAGTGATACATTCCACATAAGAGACGTTTTTCGTCGGAAATAGTAAAATTTTTCAAAAAAAATTTTCTGCAAAACTTCCATTTAATGATGATTAATTTGTTAGAGACAAGTATTGTTTGGTTACTCTTACAATTATGAAACTCAAACGAACCATAAATTTCACTAAAAGGTCACGTTTGATAAAGAAAATTTTTTTAAATTAAGCAAAACACAGAGAAAAGTGAGAAAAAATGACATTTTCATTTCGCCAAGAAAATTAGAATTTGTTTATAATATATTATTATATGACTCTGTTCTAACTGTTAATGCACTATTAAAGTTGAGAAAAATAGTTTTTTGCTTATTTTTTTTAACTCACCAACAAAGTTTATGTGGTGAAAATTTTTTATACATGTTTGTGTGCATTTTTATTTTTATAAAGACTAAGTATCTAAACTGAGCTTTAGGGACTTGCATAAATAAACAAAAAAAATTTTTTAATTCTAATGCAATTAACATAAAACTTATTACTTTGCGGTTTTTGGGGAACAGATTACGAAACTGAAGTCATATTTTAAATTTTTAAAATTGCGAATCTAATATGGCGAACGAATTTTCTAAAACTCATAGAATTCAGTTCAAACTCGTTACTTGGAGGTTTTCGGGATCGCTGATTACGAATTTGAACTTGAATTTCAAAATGTCGGAAACCGACTAACGTGTTTTAACTGAATTCCATAAGTTTTTACAAAACTCGTACACCATATTGGATCTGACATTTTGAATTTTCAAACGCCGACTTCAGATTCGTAATCCGCAACCCCGAAAACCCCCGAGTAACGAGTTTCAATTTATTTCTATGAGTTTTACAAAACTCATTCGCCATATTAGATCCGCCATTTTTAATTTTTAATATCCGACTACAAATTGGAAATCAGCGAGTCCAAAAACTCCCAAGTAGAATGTTTTAAGTCAATTGCATTATAATTTAGTAATTTTGTTGTGCCTTTTCCACATCCTTTTTTTGAAAAAATGAGTATCAAAAGGCTAATCTGACCAAAACACCCCCGTTTCGGGGGTATTATTCGAAGGAGAATTAAAAACTATTATTAAATTTATTCTGATATTAAATATTGAATATTAATTTACCAATTTTTAAGACGGGACACTCATGACAATTTTCTAATTACATTAAAATCTTTTTGTTTCTGCCACAACGTAAAACTTTCACATTTCGAAACAAGGCATTCAATTTTTTTTAAGTTGATTCGTGATTATCTTCTGCTGCGGATTCGTTAGTAAAACAGCACTTTTGCTCCCTGGATAAATCTTTAAACACGCATAAATACAAAATTTTGCATTCCAAGTAAAATAATGTAAAGGTGAGGGACACGTCATTCTTATATTTTTAGAAGGGTTAAACAATTAAATGAAGTTATCAGAAGTTAATTTTCCTTACATATGTAAGTTGCAGTTCACGACAAAATTTTTGTTTACTTGTGATAAATTAATACAACGAAAATACGTGCATTTGAAAACTAATAATTTACTCCTGGACATGGAACACTCATGACATTTTGCCTGTATTTCGTTCTGCCATTATTATACATATCATCTTTACACGCTTGTAAGTTGAAAAAATGTTAATAGAGATTGTATTTCACAACATTGGAAAATAAATTTTATTAAAAAGTATAACAAATAGTTTTTATTGGCAAAGGATACGATTATGACAATTTTAATGAAATGACCCATGTAATGATATAATTAACTTTCTTCTGCATAAAGGATCAAATATTCGCAATTTTCCTGAAATAATACAGTTAAATGAAATAAATATTGAAACAGAAAATCAAATGAACAAGAAAATGTCATTACAACAACATAAAGAGATTGATGAAATGCAATATGTGAAACTGAATTCCAAACAGAAGGATATTGTTGATGAGGTATTAAATCTACTTTTTTTATCAAAAACATAAACTTCAGAAATCATCAGAACTTCAGAATACATTCAAAATCAGATAAAAACAGAACTAGAATTGTAAAAGTATAAAAAATTGTTTTACACACAACATAGGCTATTATTTTATTATATTGAATAATATTTTTAAATTCCTATTATCAGAAACTGTCACTCAAATTAATACTTTAACAAACAAAAGACTATAATTTACAAAAAATGCGTTAACGATCTTTTTTGGATATTATTTAATGAATGTAATTAATTTATAAAGTTAATAAAGCTAGTAATTATTAGCAGAAAAAGAAACATATGAATTTGACACGTTATGTTCTTTCGCATAAGGCATCTTTGCGCACGACGTACATTTATTTGTTTAATTGTACGGTCGTACGTAACGAAACTTTAATTTAAATCTAGAATAGAAAAGGTGAATGACAAAGTGCACACCAGTGTTTTTTCCGCATAAAAGACAATAATTTTCCAAATTTTAGGTTTTTAAAATGTTTAAACCTCTGATAAACATGGACGAAAAACGTTCAATTTAGGATCAAAAGATGAGTTTTAAAAAACTCTACAACATTTAAAAATTTGTTAAACGCATAAAACCAATAAGAATTTTGTAAAATATGAAATATTTCAATCTTTCAGTGAAATATTTAGGAAATATAATGTGCTGTGTAATGTCAAATAACATCGAGATATGTCAAAAAATCACAATCGAAAATTTTCATTAACACAATTTTGTTGACGGCTAAAGGACGTGGAAGATAAGCGAAATATTATTATGAAGTCAAATTCGTAATTAGTATCCTCAAAAACCGTTGATAAATATACGCAAGATTTGACATCTTTGTTTAACATGTTGGAAGAAATATATCCACAAGTAACTAGTCGCAAATTGAAACATAGATTGACAAAAATCAAAAATCAACTTTTTAAAGTGCAATTTGATAATGAAGAGGATATAATGAATGATACTGCTAGCACGTTTGGAGAAATAGAAGAGTAGAGAAGGATAGTGTCGAATATACAAAGGGCCAATTTTATAAACTAAGGTGTATGTTTTGGAACGTCAGGAGCATAAATAAGCGACTGACTGAATTACAAACATTATTAATTAATTTGGATATTTTTGTGTGTGTTGAATCGTGGATATCACCGACTCAACCAGTGGACAACAAATTTACTTTTCCGGGATTCTTCACTTTTCGAAAGGATCGCCTGCATTCCAGAGGGGGAGGTATTTTAATTCTTATAAGGAAAAATATTGCTTTTTCTGAAATTAAAAATATAAAAACCCCTGATTTATCTGTAGAAATGTGCGGTATACATATAAATAATACGAACCCAGAATTTAATATTATAGTTTGTTACAGAACTCCGGGATTAATTTTAACACAATCACAATGGGATAAAATTGTAGAAAATACTAAACTAAATTCACATAGTATTTTGGTAGGTGATTTTAATGCACACAGTGAGTCGTGGAATTGTAATGAGTCGGATACTAATGGTAATAGATTATACCAAAGTTTAGACTTTTGTGATCTTTTTGTTCATAATAATGATACTTTTACTCATATAGATGTGCAAAGGAATTATAAATCTAATTTAGATCTAATTATTTCAACAATGAATATGGCTGAAAACATAAATGTTAGAGTTGAAGATGAAACTCGAGGTTCAGATCATTTCCCTATACATTTTACTATAAGTACTGAAAAAACTCTTTATTTTAAAAAAACTTTTAAACTAAAAAGTGTTAAAACAAATTGGCAGTCCTTTACTGCTGAGTTAAATGATCGTTTCCCAGAATTTTTTACTAACGAATATGATTCTCTTTCTTGTATTGATAGGTATAATCTGTTTGTGAAGGTAATTACTGAATCGATGCGTGTTGCAACGCCTACAAAAAAGATAGTAAATTTTAAGCAATTTAAAAAAAATAAAAATTATCAAAATCCAGTTTCGTGGTGGAACATAGAGTGTGAACGAGTTAAAAGATTGAGAAGTGCTGCTTTTAAAAAATGGAAATATAATGGTGATTTGAAAAATCTTATTGAGTATAAAAAATCCGTTGCTATAGCTATTAAAACTTTTAAAAAAGCTAAAAAAGATAGTTTCAGAGAGTTTGCAGAAACAATTAATTCTAAATCTGATATAAAATATGTTTGGAATAAGTGCAAAGTATTTAAAAATAAATGGATTAAGGTTTCTTCTACTCATACTGCTGAAAATCTTCAATGTAGTGAGAGAATTTTGGATATGTTGAATAAGGTTTGCCCGCCTTGGGTTAACACTAATCCAAGCAAGACACCTTTTTGTCGGGAAAATGAATTTTTTGATGATTATTTTAATTTTATGGAGTATAATGTCGCGTTGGGTTCCAAACATGTAGGTTCCTCTCCGGGTCTTGACGGAATTGACTATGAAATACTTAAGAAACTACCAATCAGGTATCATTTGATTCTTCTTGATGTATTTAATCAAATGTTTCAGACTAGTTTGTTTCCTGAAAGTTGGAGAGATACGTTCGTTCATTTTGTTGATAAACCAGATGGACGAACTGTTCGACCTATCGCATTAACATCTTGCGTATGTAAGCTGTTTGAAACTATGGTTAAAAATCGATTGCAGTGGTGGTGTGAGTCCAAGGATATTCTTCCTTTGACTCAAAATGGATTCAGGGCGGGTAGATCTTGTATTGACAATCTTACAAGTATGTCTTTGTGTATTAATGAGGCTTTTATGAATCGACAACAGGTGTTGGGGGTTTTTTTAGATATTAGTGGTGCTTTTGATAATGTTAGAAGTGATATTTTATTAGAGAAACTTGCGTCTATAGGTTGCTCAGAGAAAATGATTAATTTCATCAAATCCTTGACGTATGAGCGATATATCTATGCAAATTGTTTAAAGGATGGATTTAGAGTGGCTGGAAAAGGTGTTCCGCAGGGTGGTGTTCTCAGCCCATTATTGTATGTTATATATGTGAAGGACATCACTGAAAATGTGTCTAAGCGTGTAAGAGTGTCTCAGTTTGCTGATGATGTTGCTATTTACTCAAAATTTTCCTCTATTAAAAGATGTAAATCTATGGTGGGAAAAGCTGTTCAGACTATTAAAAATAACTTGTTGGATTTAGGTCTTGAGCTTTCTCCACAAAAAACTAAAATTGTACATTTTAATAACAAAAATATCCAACCTGGGCAAGTTGAAATAATGATAGATGATATTTCTGTAAAATCTACTGAAACCGTACGATTTTTGGGTGTTATTTTTGATTATAAGTTTCTTTTTAAACAGCATGTTAACTACATTCTTAAGAGATGTCTCAGAGCGATAAATATTATTAAATTTTTGAGAGGAACTTGGTGGGGAGCTGACCCAGAAACACTAATTGTTTTGTTTAAGAGTTTCGTTCGCTCCATAATAGAATATGCTATTTTTATATATTTTCCGAATCAAAAAAATAATGTAAATAAAATTGAAAGTGTTCAGTATTCTGCTATTAGAGCGGCCCTTGGTTTCCGTTGTAGTACTCCTAAGGCTGTTCTTCTTGCTGAATCAAAATTGTTGTTGATTCAGGAGCGCGCAAATTTTTTGTGTAAATGTTTCTTACAGAAAACCTTGTCTTTTGAAAATTCGTTAACCAAAAATAATTTAATTCGATATTACTCTAATTTTAAAACGAGAAAAAGAAAAGGCAAACTTAAAATTATTGATCAATGTTTAGAAAATGTATTTATGGTAATTTTTAAAAATTTATATACATCGAATGTTTATTGTAATGATTATAAAACTTTAGTAACGAAATTAAATATTGATACAAAATTGGGTAATGATTTGAGAACTACTATGAGTCCTAATCAGTTGTTATTAGATTTTTTAAATGTAAATAAAGTGTGCGCAATATATACAGATGGTAGCAAGGTCCGAGGATCCAGGTCTGTGGGCGCTGCATGTATCTGTCCAGATTTAAATGTTACTATTAACTTGTCACTTGAAAGTAGGGCTTCCATTTATACTGCTGAAGGATATGCTATACTTAACGCTTTTCAGATAATTAAAGATAATCCTTTATTAGATTTTTTTATATTTTCAGACTCTCTGAGTGTGTTAAATTCGTTAAATTCCGTAAATTGGAATATAAAAACTAACCCAATTATTTTCCTAATTAAGAAAGCTTTTAATGTTGTAGCTGAAAATAACCCTAGACAGAAAATAAAATTTTTTTGGATTCCTTCACATATAGGTATAGATGGAAATGAAATGGCAGATACTAATGCTAAGGCTGCCACTGAGTTGGATCCATCGGACTCTATTCGGATCCCATTTACAGATTTTTATGAATATTTTAGAAAAGAAGCGAGAGAAAGTACAATACAATTTATAAAAAAGGAGTCCTTGAGTAAGGGCAAAAAATATTTTAACAATTGTTTTGGAAAGGAACGTCAACCTTGGTTTGTGAAAAGAAATCTAAATCGACGAACTATAGTGACTGTTAATCGTTGTAGGGCTGATCACTACAATCTTTCTGCGTCCCTTGCAAGGGTTGGATTTATTGATGATCCCTCATGTACTTGTTCGTGGGAAACCCAGGATCTGAATCATGTACTTTGGCAATGTCCATTATATGATAAGGAAAGAAGGGAATTTGTTAGACAACTTAGAAAACTCGGGTTGCAGTTACCACTAAATGTTGATGTTTTGATTTCTAAACCTAATATTGTTGCGTGTAAGTTTATGAATGAATTTTTTGTTAAGTGTGGTTTATTTGTTTGATTGTGTTTTTATTTTATTTTATAATGTAATTTTAAGTGTGATGATAAATGATGAATGATAAACGAAGCGTATAATTTAAATAATATATATTTATATGTAATTTGTAATAAGTCTTCTACAAGACTTGACAATATTAATAAAAAAAAAAAAATAGAAGACTCACATGCTTGTAATCTCGCGGGACTTAGTATGACATGAGGGTATTTTCGCGTGTCAAATATCGTAGATGTGTCAATTATCGCGAGGCAAATTTCGCAGTTAATTTATTTATTGCTTTTTGGATTTTTGTAATAGTTACTTAATTAAAATATAGTAAATGTAAATAAAATAAAAGGAATAATAATAGTTTTTAAAAATAAAAATATAAAAATCGAAAGAATTTGAATTAAAAAATTTTATGCATTATAATAAATGGACGAATTCAATAATAGTAAACTAGTATCACAAGAAGAAAGATACTTGGTTTTATTATAATTATTTAATTAGTCCCATAATATAATATAATACTCTGATGAAATATTCTAAGGCAACTTTTATCAAACATTTCTAACGAATAGTCAATTTTCTTTTGACACTATTGCTCCTTTTTTACAGACATTAAAAATTTTTTTCTTAAGTATACAGATCTCACTTACTTTAATTTTAATTTTTTATCCCTCCTATTACTCTTTACTTTCTTGCATATATTTTATAACTGTTATAAGATTTACTAAAATTCTGAACGTTCAAATAAACGAATTTTTTGTTGTGTCTAAATGTGTTTGCACTTACTGTGCAAAATGGAAAAACAATGTAAATTACAATATTTATTTAGTTGAAAATTAATTCTTAAAAATATATAATTAAAACAAGTAAACTGTTATACAAGTAAAAAAATACTTGTAAGTAAATACTTGTAAATACTTTTAAAAAATAAATACTTTTTTTTTTACTTTTTAGTAAATACTTTTACTTATTAAATACTTAATTATTTAATTTTTATTTTTATTAAGTATTTACTTAATAAAAATACTTACTGTTACCAAGTATTGTTAATTAAAACAAGGAAAAATAATATCGGCTATAATTTCAACGTTTTAAACATTAGAGACACACTGCTAACCTTACTTTCAAGGGTTATAATAGGAGCCGCGAAAATACCAACATGTTAGAAAAAAGATGTCTCTATTATCGGGATTGTAAATATTTAATATAAATCAGTTTTTTTTAACTGAACACATTTTTTTATGTAGAATAACAATAAATTTACCAAAATATAAAAAAATCATCTCTTAGAGTTTTATATATAATATAAAAACAATAATTTTTGACACCACTACAGAGTTGAATCTCAAACCAAGGTGAGCCATTTTGAACTTTTTTCAGACAACCAATTTTAAAACATTTTTAATAAATTGATTACTAGAAAAATAATAAAAAATATGATGCATATTATAATGTCTAAGTTGTCAGGTTCAAGGAGTGATTTTTTAATGTCAAAAATTTTTAATATTATTTGAAATATTCATTAAAATTTACCCTATTAAAAAATTTCTCTAAGTTTTTTTCGGTCTTTTGCACTTCGATATGTCATTATGAATTTTTATAGCTGAGGGTTGGAGGACCTGATATTTTGGGCTTTTGAAACCAAATTCTTTAATTTTCAATGTCAAAATATTAATTGAAAATTTTTTGTTTAATTATAAAGTGATTTTTGCATATATAAATTGTTGTAAATTTTTTAAAAATAATTATAAAGAAATTTTAGATTCATATTTCAAAAGAACGATAAATTTTACGTCATAAATGGTATTTCCTAAATTTTTGAAAATAAATTTCTCACAAAATATTTTTATTTAATTTTATATAAGTAATTTAAATACGGATGAAGGAAAAATATTGTTAATTACTTCCTTATAGAAGCATTGGTTAACAGATCGTTTTTAAACTCGATTTCTTTACTTTTTGTTTGCATTTCCTGCTCTTAAGATTTTTAAAATAAAAAATTTTAAATGTTATTATGTATGTATGTCATAAGCATCACATTTTCATTAATATTTTAATCTTCAGAAGATTATTTTTTAAACATAAAAAAATCACTAGTTTGTTCGATATATCGATAATATCGAAGTTATGGATGTTTATGTTTATTACTTAGATAAGTCATCTAAATAAATACTATATGTTTCATTTAGAAGTTTACTTCATTTCAAAAATTCATCTCAACATATTCCACTACATAATTCTACATCTTCATTATCATTCTCATAAACATTTCTTTATTAATTTTTCTTTAAAACATTTATTATATTTGCACCATATACTCATTGTTAGTACTTTTGTTTAAAAAATTTTTTAAATTAAAAAAAAGGAATGCGCAAGAAAAAAACGCGCGCGTTAGAGCGCGCGATCGTTCTCCTTTTATAAAATTTAGAATATCTCGGAATACTGGTTATAGATTTTAATGAAATTTACAAATTTTTTAGGTGGAAGTATATACTTTAGAAAGCAAAAAAAGATAATAATAAAAATTTTTTTAAAATCTTTTTTAATAATTTTTTTTGTAAAAAATATTTTATATTTTTAAAGATTTCCTTAATCCTTACAATGAAAAAAATTTATTTGATTTATATAATTCAAATTATTTGAAAAATATTTAAGTGATTCAAATACTTTTTACTTGGATCAAAAAAATACGTATTTGATTCAAATAACTTGAATTATTTGAATCACATTTATTTGAACCAAATAAGTTGTATTTAATTCATTTAAATAATTAATTGAATTAAATAAATGAATTTATTTAATGCAAATAATGAGTTACTTGAAACTATTCTTTCATTTATTTCATTCAAATACTTCATATATTTGATGCAAATAAAAATTATTTGACACAATAAATTTATTTTATTGATTCTAATAAACTTAATTATTTAATCCGAATAATTCATTATTCAAAGCAAATACACTATTTTATCAAGACAAATAAAAAAATATTTCAATCGATTAAATAATTATTTAAAACGAAAATAATTAATTACTTGAAACTGTTCATTTATTTATTTTCCTTTAATATTCCATTTATTTAATACAAATAAAAAATATTTCGATAAATAAATGTGTTATTTGCATACAGAATATACGACACTGGCATTTATATAGTAGATCAGCCCGAGTTCTCACTAACTCTCAATGGCCGTGTGGCTTAAAGAGGTGCGTTTATAGGCTTGCAGTCTACGTTATGGGCGAAGGACGTGAGTTCGATGCCACATGCGAGCGAATATTTTTCATTCTTCGTTTTAAGCGTTATATAAAATAATAAAATTGTGTGTTATGTTGTGAATAAAAACTGTGTGAACATGTTTATAAATAATGTTAAATGTCCGTTAAAAAATATGTATAATATATACATAAAATATAATAATATTTAATGAATTAAAAAAAATGCTAAATATTAAAAAAAAATTTTGTATTAAATACAAAATGAAATAATTTTCGTAATTAATTCAAATAGTTATTTACTACCTTGAAATATTACATTTATTTGATTTGAATAATTTCAATAATTGATTCAAATAATTATTTATTAGTTTGAAATATTCCATTTATTTGATTTCAATAGTTTGTATTTGATTCAAATAATTATTAATTAGTTTGAAATATTCCATTTATCTGATTCGCATAATTTGTATTTGATTGAAATAAATAGTTATTTGATGCGATGAAATAAAATATTAAGGTCAAATGAATATGTATTTGGTGCAAATACACATTTATTGGATTATAACCAAATAAATGATTTATTTTGATCAAATAATTTTTATTTGATCCAAATCAATTTTTTTTAATTGCAGAGGTTGAATAAAATACCCGTGTGGAAATTTGTTTACGTATCTGCAACGTAACATTTTACTATTTACTGTATTGTTCCGGTATTCTGGAATGTTATAGAAACTGTCTACAAATGTAACGATACGATCATCAAGTTTCTAGATAATTTTACTATATCGAAACAATCCTGTCAATCTGTATTAAAACTTTATTGTAGATCTAGAACAATTTATGTACATCCGAGGCCAATGCCGGAATTTCCAAGCATTGGTTGTTCATTGACAACAAATATTGGACCAATATTAATAACCAATTATTTTCCAGCGCTTTAAAATTAAATTAATGAATGGTTATTGCTTGGTTACCAATATTGAACCAATGTTTGAAATTAATATTTTATTAATACAATACATGGCAAAAATTATTGTTCAAAAAAATAAATGAAAAAATAAAGCACTAATCTAAAGAAGGAAAAGGAATTAAATTAATTGGAACACTCTATTAAAAACAGAGTGTGATAAAAATCAGACAAAAATAATATTTGTCTTTAAGTTTAAGAATGAAATCCTCTCTTCTTATATAGAACTGGTAAAACAACTTGTTAACGAGAAAAGAAACTTGCTCGCCCTGGTGACAACTTATCGTAAGTAATTTCAAACATAGGCAGCGCGGGACTGCTTTCAAAGGCGAACAATTTCCCATTGGGTAGAAATACTCGACGAAAAGTGTATATTGATTTTGTTTATTTAAATATTTTATTTTATAGGGGAGAGGGCCCTAAGGTGGTCACCCATCTTTTGAACGACTGTAGATTTTAAATGGATGGGTGATTTTCAAATAACTGTCATATTTGCATGTCCCCATAGATAAATGACTAATAAAATTATTATTTTTTGCCACTCACTTCATAAATCACTTAATAGAAGTCTGTTCTTAAAGATACATAATATTCAGTTTATTAACATTAACATTATCATAGTTAAAATTAAGAAAATAGGGTTAAATTGTCAGGTCCGTGGCATACGTTTTTTAAAAATTTTGTTCTGAAATTTTCACGTAAGCAAATATTAAAACTATCTTTTAAGTACTTTGTAGGCCAAATCTAACCAGATGTTTTAGATATAAAAATATTTTTATTACAATGATATTCTACGTACACGAGCACTTTTTTCGTGTTTTAAATTGTTAATTACTTTCTACCAACACATGTTAACGTCATCGTGATTTTATTACTCAATTTTATGTTTAATTGACTTCCAGTGGTATTATTTTGGCATTTTCTTTGCGTTTTCCATCGTAACTTTAGAAATATTTAAAATCTTGTAGTTTCCATTTGAACATATACTTTAATAAGAAAAATGTACTGGAATATGTAATAAATGTCAAATTTGGTTCACTATTTTAGCAGAAAAATGTTTTATTAAAAAAAATCACAGTTATTTGAAAATCACCCGGATCTATATATAAAGGTCAATAATACGGCATTTGAAGTTTTGACTTATTATCTAACTCCCTAACATAAAGTTTATTTTCATTTCATTAATAAAAAAAAAATTATGTCACTTTTTAAAAAAAGTTTAAAATTCGACTTTTAAAATGTGAGAGGTTTTACAAGAAAACTCCTTGATTTAACATATTAAATCAAAACTCAATTTATTAAGTATTTAGAAATGAGAATACATAAAAGGAATATACGCGACTATACTCAATGACTGCACAAAGGCAACTGAGAAGAATAGAATTGACAATGCCCTCTATAGAAATATTAAACAAGTCAGATTCTCGGTAAAACAGTATAGCACTTTATCGATGTTAAATAACAATATTTTTCACACTCCTCCTATCGATATGTGCTCTAGAATCTAACAATTTTCAGATTATTTTAAATTTAACATTTCAATTAGCCTGCTATCATTAAATCTGTGCGTAAGTAACGAATTACAATTTCTTGTTTATCAACTAGTTCTCTTACAAAATGGAAGCTAATGTGAATGTGCTTGCTACGTTTATGAAACACAGTATTTTTCGATAGTTCAATCGCGCTTTGATTGTCACACATTACTTCAATTGGTGAATTAACATATTTCTGAAAACCCATATGAGATAAAAGTCGTCGCATATAGACAGTTTCTCTTGCAACTTCAGAAAGTGCTACATATTCTGCCTCCATTGTAGATAAGGCTACTGAGGCCTGCTTTTTGGATTTCCAACTGATTGAACCGTTGGCTAGTATTAATATATTACCCGAACACGATTTACGGTCATCAATATCTCCACCCCAATCCGAATCCGAATAAGCTCGCAATTTATAATTATCTTTAGCGTAAGTAATTCCGAAGTTCGATGTTTCTTTTAAATATCTCAAAACACGTTCGCTAAAAGCCAATGAGCTTTTCCCGGATTTGAACAAAATTTACTTAACGTGCTTGCAGCGAACGCGATATCCGGTCGAGTGGCGTTACTCAAATGGATAAGACTTCCGATTAATTCTCTGTATGGTCGTCGCTTCATTTCCAAAATTTCACTTTCAGTTACCGGACACATTTCTTTCGAGATTTTTAAATTGGAATCAATGGGAGTGGAAACTGTTTTCGCTAGATCCATACCGAATTTTTGTGTTAATTTTTCTATATATTTTTCTTGGGAGATTCGAATGTTTCCTGTTGGTCCATCGCGTTGTACATTGATGCCTAGAATTTCTTTAATAGGACCAAGATCAACAATTTGAAATCTGGAAGCTAATTTTGTTTTTATATTATCAAGTCTTTCGAGACTTTTCGAAGAAAGAATCAGATCATCGACATAAACAATCAAAATTACACGATCGTCGCCATCACCAAAAACGTAAACACACGGATCGGTTACGGTACGCTTACCTCCCGCACTATTAACAAAGTTAATACTCAAAGGTTTTATACCATTCGGAGCCTGCTTGTCTTAAACCATATAACGGACGTAATAACTTGCACACTTCATCCTTACTTTTTTCATTCACAAAGAGCTCGGGTTGCTCCATATAAACTTCGTCGTTTAAATTCCCTTGGATAAATGCTGACACTACGTCCATTTGGTGCACGTACATTTCCTCGTTGACTGAGGCGGCTAACAATGCACGAATTATCTCGTACCTTGCAACAGGAGCGAATACGTCTTCATAATCGATGTCGAATTTTTGATTGTTGCCTCGAGCAACTAATCTTGCCCTATATTTAATTTCTCCTTTATCGTTAACTGGAGACTTGAACACCCATCGATTTGATAGAATTCGTTTTCCAGGTGGCACGGGTACCAGTGTCCATGCTTTGCGTTCTTCTAATATTCCGATTTCTTTCTTCATGGCGGTTAGTCATGCTTCTGTATCATCACGTTCAAAAATTTCAGACGCTGACTCCGGATTTGATTGCTGAGGATTTCTTGTTTGGTAGATTTTTCGTGGTCTCCCTCTTTTCCCTGTTCTTTCATAGTGTGGTCGTCCAGGTGCTCGAAGCAATTCAGAGTCTTCTTGTTCTTGTTGATCATTACCATCATCTTGACGGTCATCCTCTTGATCAACATCCTCTTGATCAACATTTGGTTGTTGTATGTCATTCAAGAGTTGAAATCTGAATTCGGTGCTTTTTATCATTTCGTCTGGAAGTTTATTTATTTTATGCATGTTTTCGCTGGTTTGAATTTTTTTGAAGAATTTTACGTCTCGTGCTTTGATGATTTCTTTTGTACCCGGTTTCCATAATCGATAGGCCTTTGCCTCTTGGGAGTAACCCACTAGAATGTACTTTTCGCCCTTGACTTGAAACTTGTCTCCTTTTCTGCTTTTATTTAAGGCGATAACACTGCTACCGATTGTCCTAAAGAACCCAACATAAGGTTTTTGTCCTGACCAAGCTTCAAAAGGAGTCATCTATACCAGAGTTCGATTGGCTCTTTCTGCCACTCCATTCTGCTGTGGCGTGTACTCGACAGTCAGTTGACGTGAAATGCCTTCCTCGATGAGAAAATCCTTGAATTGGTTAGACAAATATTCCTTGCTATTATCCGTCCTGAGTTTCTTTATTCTGTGACCTGTCTCGTTCTCCACTTTGCGTTTGTAATTTTTAAAAGCCACTAAAACGTCAGAACGTTTTTTGAGCATGACGACTTCCGTGTATCTTGTCGCGTTATCTATAAAAGTTATGAAATATTTCGCACCACCTAATGATTCTGTATTTATTGGCCCACAAATGTCCGAATGAATCAATGTCAATTTTTCTTTTTCGCGATTAATTGATCTGTCAAATGCTTTAACATGAATTTTGCACTTTGCACACACGACACAATTTAATTCACTAGATTTAGATGGAATTTTCATTCCGTTCACCATATTATTATTTATCATTGTCTTTAAATCTGCGATATTCAAGTGTCCGTATCTTTGATGCCATTTGGTTAAATCCGCGCTTGTTTCGGCACACACTAGAGCTGCGTGATTTTGTTTTTCATTCACTATGTACAGTTGATCACACTTTGTTGCTCTCAGAGCCACTGAACCATCTTGACGATTTATCGTAGCGTAGTCTTTTGAAAATGTCACTGTGTAATTGTTTTCTGTAACACTCGAAACTGACAGAAGATTGTTACGAAGACTCGGAACGTACAATGAATTTTTTAACATAACTTTATTTTCCGTATTTTTGTCAACTACACTATTCAATTTTATTTCACCAACACCAGCTGATGTTATAAAATGCTCATCAGCTGTATACACTTTGAAAGTCTGGTTTTTATTCAGTTCACCGAATTTATTATTGTTATTGCACATATGACGCGTTGCACCACTGTCCAGATACCACTGATTTGATTTTTCTATGTGATCAACATTACACGCAATTACAGTCATTGCGTCACAAGCTTGGTTAGATTCATTCTTAGATTTTAACCTACAATTTTGTTTCTTATGACCGAATTTACCACATGCGTGACACTTTCCTTTAAATTTGTTAAGCGATTGTTTGGAATTATTGTTACTGTAGAACTCTTTTTGCGAATTACTATGACTTTTCATTACGAGAGCATCACTTGTGTTATCATTTGTATTTGTTTTTAAATTCTTGTCACTTTGTCGAGCGTCTTCTTCGATAATCTTGATTTTTAAATTATCAAGCGTCGGTATCGCATCTCTCGATTCTATCGCTATACAAAAATTTTCAAACTCCGTCGGTAATGAGCTGAGTAACATTATTGACAGTAACTCATCCGGGATTTTAATTCCAGCATCTTCTAATTGTTCATATTTATGCACGAAATCTGAAATATACTCATTCATGCTTGTATTGGGTTTCTTTTCCATTCGCAGCAGACTTTTGTACAAAGCCGCTTTTCTTACAGGTCCAGTAGATTCGAAGACGGCTTTCAGCAAATCCCACGCTTCCTTCGAAGACGTCGCCCTTTTCACATGGTTCAGTTGCTTACTCGAAATACACAAGTTGATCAAAGCCAAAGCTTTTGAGTCCCTTTTTACCCAATCATTTGGTTCTAATGCCGGTCTCTGTTCCGAACCATCTACATATGACCACAATTCATTGTATATCAAAACACTTTTCATTTGGATTTTCCAAATCTCATAGTTCGTTTCCGTCAATTTTTCGACGCTCGCGAAACCGTTCATGGCAGCCATTTTTTCAACAGACGCGTTCACGAATAAATTAAACACCTTTTAATATTCTACACTGAGCTCTCCTGGGCCCATAACCTGTGAGAGGTTTTACAAGAAAATTCCTTGATTTAACATATTAAATCAAAACTCAATTTATTAAGTATTTAGAAATGAGAATACATAAAAGGAATATACGCGACTACACCCAATGACTGCACAAAGGCAACTGAGAAGAATAGAATTGACAATGCCCTCAATAGAAATATTAAACAAGTCAGATTCTCGATAAAACAGTATAGCACTTTATCGATGTTAAATAACAATATTTTTCACATAAAAAAGTGTCCCCAAGGTGGTCACTATACGAAAATTCACTAAAAAGTTATTAAAAAATTTTAAAAACGTATTTTTAAGTTATTTATTTAGTATTAATTATTTTTTAGGATCACAGAAACATACAGTCGATCCTCCACAATGACGTTTTTCACAATGAAGGATCCTCCATAATGACGGTTCGGTTTAGTTTCAATCTCCGCCACAATGGTGGGATTGCGTTACTTGATTTGACCAAGTTTAAGTGCCGTATTCTTTGGAAGGATAGAAATAAAAAATAAGCAAATATAAATAAATTTATTTATTATATTTATAAGTTTAATATAATATTAATAAATAAATTTATTTATTTAATGTTCATTCTTATCTTAAATAATTCAAATGACAATGCATATTATTTTAACTACATTATTCATTTAAATATGTCAGTAATTTAAAATTTTAATTATATATTAATATAATAATGCATATATAGTATTAGTATAATACTATATATGATAAATGGGATATCGAACCAGAAAATTTATTAAGTCTTCAAAGGCACAATAAAGAAACTAAAAATATTATAGCCCAATTAAAAAATTTACATTTGCAATAAAGTGATTTTTTATACACTATTGTTATTTTTATTATATACTGCTCATTAATATAATTTTTAAATATTAATAGTATAATGTACATTATAATATAATATATATTAAAATATAATATATTGTTTATATAATCATTAAATTATTAATAATAATTACTTTATTTTATTAAATATTAATTGTTTATTAATATTATAATAATATTGAAAAAACATATTGTATTAATTATTAAAATATTTAATATCACAATTACTTTAATATGAATATTATTTACACTTTCCAACGGACAATTAATTAATTTCATAATTACTACGTTTTAATAAATAATATATATATACCATTTTTCTACGAAAAATCTCCCAGTTTGTCCCAAACAATATTTATGTATACAATATGGACAGCCCTGAAAAAGTAGTGAGGGGGTATGACGTAGGCAACCGTCAAAGTGAAGGATAAGAGAAGGGGAAATTTCGGGCTGATCCGTCATTGTGGAGGATTGACTGTATTACATATTTTTTTTGCACTTTGTCCTTTCGTCAAACATGATACTTTTTGTGCATGCATTAGACACGTAAAATGTTGAAAATAATTCTATTTCATTATTATTCATCATAAAACTTAAAAATTGATAAACTTCAAATTCAAAGTAATAAATGTTGATAAAATAGCGTATAAACACATTTTCATAAAAAATCAAATGTGTCCAGCTTAGGGCCAAGACACAATTTTTTAAACGGTAATGAAAAAATTTTTTTAAAGCACAATATTAATTATATTCATTTGGAATATTATTGTGTAATATGTAAAGATAATTATAACGATTTTTACTAATTTAAAATGGCTAATTTCGATGATTTTAACACCCTGAGAAAAAAATTTCTCGATAATTTAAAAACAGAAATTTTACAACGGTCACGTTACAAAGAGACTCATTCGACTATTTACCTCAAAACTTTACTAAAATCTTTGTCTTCTCAAATAATAACAATAACAGAAAACATTTAAAGATACTAACTAATATACAAAAATTTTCTTAGGGTGACCACCTTGGGGCCCTCTCCCCTATGATAAATAAGTTTCCCATATTATTTATTATCTAGTTTCGCTAAACAGAATTTATATAGTTGAACAACATAAAGTAGTTAATGTAGTGAAACTATACAGATCTTAGAACGTTTAACAATACAAATCAGTTAATGAAGTGAAACTATACACACGGAGAAAAAAGGCGTAGTGAGTCTTACTAAACAGAAATAGTTGAAGAGAAATGGTCGGGCTAACTAACCAACTGGTTCGAGCAACTATAAGAATAGTCAAGATTACTATTCCGACTAGTTAGAAAAACTACGCTGCTTAGTGAACGTTAGAAAAGTTGGTCTTACTACGTAGATAGTTTGACATACTAAATAGCATAGTATTTTGAAAGCAAGGTACTCCGCACTATTTCGTTTAGTAGGTCTTACAAATTATTAGGTTAAAGTGACTTAGCCATACTAGTCATTGAAGTTACACTTAAATTTTAAGGAATATTAATAATTTAAGAAGGAATAATGCTGTGTTAATTAACAATTTAATATCATTTTAAATATTAATAAATAAATTATAAAAAATTTTAATATAACATTATTTATTAATTAAATAATTTTAGTTATTAGTAAATTAATTATAATTTTTCAAAACTTATATAAATTCAAATCTTTGCTTGAAGTATATCTCTAATTTTAATCTAAATGTATTATGATTGTTTAAATTATACATTAATTCTAATTAAAACTTTATAAAAAGTTACATTTAATATAGTAGTGATTAAAAAAATACCCTTTAATTAAAATAAGTAAAATATTACTATATTAACAAATATTTCTGTAACTTAAAAAGGCATACAGCATTTTGTAGTATCCATCCTAAAACATCTTGTCGCCGTTCGGTGAACAAAGACATAAGACCCTTGCAAAGTATTTTGACCCTCCATTTCGTAATTTTTTTTATATGTGTTTTTTTGTTTCGTGTATTTTCGGTTATTTACGGAAAGTGAAAGGACATTTTCCTGTCAACATTTGAACATATTTTCCTTTTTCAGCCCAAGCGTCAGTTGAAAATAATGCGTTTATATTCAAGTCTTATTTTTGAAAGAATATTTAAGCTTTAATAAGTGTACAGTATTACCAGTGTTTTAATGTGAAAGTGTATATATTCAGAATTGCAGAAAAATTAGTTTTTATATTATAAATTATTGAATTGAAACTACAAAAACAGTCAAATTTAGAGAATAATATTATTCAAAGTGTAGTCTCCGCATTCATTTCAGCTAAAGAAGAACAGTGCTTGTAGAAACTATATTTTTATTTGTGAAATAAAGTGTGTTAATTATAAATTTTGTGACAATAGTTTAAGTTATAAAAGTTGAAATGGATTGCTGAAATATTTTTGCTTTAAAATACAAGATTTAATATGTTAAAAACAACATTATGTATGTACAAAATAAATTACATTATTATTAATATAAACATGTTTTTATTATTTTCAAAGTGGACTAAATTAATTTTAAATTGCTATTGCAAATACTACTTAAATAGTAGATCTAAACTAACAGGGTAGTAACTTTTACTACATGACTTGATAATCCTAAAGTAAAAAAATAGCAACAGGTACTACATCATGTAGTAAAAATAATTAAGAAGCAAAGTAGTTTTATTAAATATCGTAGTAAAACTGACTCATCAGATTAGTATGTTCTACTGCACTTTTTAGTAAGAGTTACCAAAAAGCGTAGTATTTTAAACTATTTATCGTAGTAAAATTATAACAACGGCGTAGTATGTTTTACTACGCTACTTAGTGAGACTCACCAAACTCATTGCCACTAGACAGAATAGTATATGCCACTACGCTGCTTAGTGCTCCCATATTTTACTACGCCGAATAGTAAGTCTAACTATTTATTCGGTTATTCTAACTATTCTTTTTTCTCCGTGCAGTAGCTAGACCATTTCAATAAAGATTAACGTGAATAGTTTCACGAGTTATATATATACAACCAAGAAATTTATAATACATTATTAATTTATATTTAAATTTAATAAAAATTACAAATATATAAATATACTTACATTTCCTTACTATTATTGTTTTAAAATGCCGCAATGTTAAGAAAACATACACTACCGGCAGAAATTGTCGGTACGAACGACAGGCGAGCTACGAAAAGTTGCTGCCGAAATTAAATTAACATATTTTATTATTGAAAAATGATAGAAACTTGGTTCTTGGATCGTTTGAAAGCTAATTAAATTCTGCGTCGTTTGATATATGAATGAAAATTATTTGATATTTATGAGAGATTTTATCACCTAAAAGATTTTGAAAAAAAATTAATTAATTTGTCTATTTTGGGCACCATGTTTGTGTGGCTGCACATTCTAGAAAAATTTAGAGAAAAATTTTAAACTCTAGCAACTTAATCTTTAAAGTCTCAGCTTTTATTTGAGCCTTGAAAATTGAAAATCCGTTCAGTAGTTTTTGAAATATCTAAAAAATTATCCTAGCCTGTTGTTTTATAATTTAGACGGTGATACACACTTATTGCACTCTCGCTGCTCACCTGGTTCGTTGCGGCAGGGCCGAATAAGCGGCATATAGAGTGGGGGTCATATTTAGAGCCCTTATTAAGTTTTTTATAATTTTAGATTTAATATTCATTATAAAAATTTAATAATTGTTAAAGTTAATTATTATATACATAAATAAGTTGTCATTTTACAAACTTTCATGATCAAAGAGTCGTTTAATTTGGGAAAAAAGTTAGAAAAGTGAAAATTTGTACGTAGAAATAAACGACTATTTGATCATGAAAGTTTGTAAAATGATAACTTATTTATGTATATAATAATTAACTTCAACAATTATTAAATTTTTAATGAATATTAAATCTAAACTTACAAAAAACTTAATAAGGGCTCTAAATATGACCCCCACACTATATGCCGCTTATTCGGCCCTGCCGCAACGAACCAGGTGAGCAGCGAGAGTGCAATAAGTGTGTATCACCGCCTAAATTATAAAACAACATGCTAGGATATTTTTTTAGATATTTCAAAAACTACTGAACGGATTTTCAATTTTCAAGGCTCAAATAAAAGCTGAGACTTTAAAGATTAAGTTGCTAGAGTTTAAAATTTTTCTCTAAATTTTTCTAGAATGTGCAGCCACACAAACATGGTGCACAAAAATAGACAAATTAATTAATCTTTTTTCAAAATCTTTTAGGTGATAAAATCTCTCAAAAATATCAAATAATTTTCATTTATATATCAAACGACGCAGAATTTAATTGGCTTTCAAACGATCCAAGAACCAAGTTTCTATCATTTTTCATTAATAAAATATGTTAATTTAATTTCGGCAGCAACTTTTCGTAGCTCGCCCGTCGTTCGTACCTACAATTTCTGCCGGTAGTGTATGCTTGAAACAAACAAACAACCACCGATGACACTTTATGCAACAGATATTTGTGGTTATGTTGCATTCTAGCAGAAAGTGCTCGCGTCATGCATGGCGTTAGAAGACGTCGGCGCATAGTTTTTTCTGTTTTATTTTTATGTGAGAACTTATTATATAATGTTTCGCAACAGTAATTAATTAGTACCAATCTAATGATTATTTGAACAATTATTAGTTAACAAATACATCATTTAGATCTTTTTTAGCGTAAAAACTTTGTTTCTTTGACATTATTTGTTTAAATTGAAACATTTTATTATTATTATTAATAGTTGCTAAATGGAACTTCGTTAATAATTTTTAATTTATTAATTTTTATTTAATTTTAGTCTTATTTAAGAACTTTTCAATCTTTAAGCAAAGCTTTTGCTTCTGGAAGTAATTCTTTCTCTTGTTTTTGAAATGATGTCCTCAGATATTTACTTAGCAGATATTTTTTAGTAAGTCTGTGTTCGTATTAATGCGACTTGATTTTCGTGTGTGCATCTCTCTACTATTTTTAAAATCTTTGTTTTTAGCTTCTTGAGCCTCCTCAGATAATTTTCTGATTGGAATAACAAAGGATTCTATTATTTCACCACCATGCACCAATGTTTTGTGCATGGATGCTGGCATATTATACCAGTTATAGTTTTTGACAAACAACTCTGCAGTTTTAAGAGTGTATTCTTTGAATTTCTGTACCTCAATTGCTTTACCCGATGACTATGTCTGCAAAACTATATACAGTTGTTTTAAAAGTTCCTTTTCAAAACCGGTAATTTCAGAAATAATTTCGTAGTTTTCGAAAAATTTCCGAGCTGGATTTCCATCATTGGAAGTTCCAGCATTTTGTTTAGGAGTATCAACTATGAGTCCAAGTCGTTTTCGAATTTCATTCCTAATTTGCTCTTTTCGGGTTTTGAAAATCTCTTTGTGTTCAGGAGCTCTGCACTGCCAAGTTTTAAATGGTAAACGGTAACTAACTTGTAACACGCATTCCATTTTCCTAATCCACTGATGTAAAATTTATAGTCCTAATTGATAAGCTCCTATATCTTTTTCTCTTTTCATCATATCTGGTAAATTATTCATTTCGCTTGGTTTTGCACCAATTATAATACAATTTGCTGGAGAAGAAGTTCCAGTCACATATTGACAAACTTTTCCATCGATCATTGTTCCAAGCAATTCGTGATTTATATTATAAATTATGCCGTCAATCTCAACTTTGCTTGGCTTTAACTTTTTTATTTGAATATTAATATTACGTCGCTTGGGGGGAAGACTATGCCATTTCAGGCTAACTTTGAAAAAGATGCCGTTTCACGCGATCCGGGAAAAAAGTGCCTTTTCGGGCGAAGGATGAAGAAAGTGCCTTTTCAGACGAATTATGAAGAAAATGCCTTTTCAGCTACGCAATTTTTTTTGTTTCTTTTTAGGTTGGCAATACAATGACGAGAAGTAGATTATATTGTTTAAGTTTATGAAAAAACGAATTAAAAAACTGTCTCTTGTTTTATTTTTGTCTCAAGATGTTACTGAGTATATTTATTTTATTTAGAGTTGAAAATATAGTTTAAAAGAAAATATAATTCAAGAAAAAAATGGATTGTAAGTAGATACATAACATTTTTTGTTAATGTAAAAGTAATTAAATTTATTATAAATGTCTTTATTAGATCCGGATTTTTTGTTTGATCAACCACAAGTACAACAAGTTTTTGAAAAAGATTTTCCTTCATCATCAGGAAAAAAATTAGTTTACATGGATCTTTCTACAAATCATTATGATTGTAGTGGTCAATTTGAAACAGATCGCGAATATGAAGGTATTAACAATTACTAAATCATATCAAGTAGTATTTTAGAATTTTTAATTAATCTTAGATTTTGACTATGTGTTGAACGCTGAGGTTAGGTTGAAATTAAAAGTTTTCTTTTATTTTGTTCAATCAGTCCATTTATAGACTTTAAATTAATAATTACGTATTCAGTTATAATTTTAAAAAATTAACTAAACTTTCTTTTAAAATACAAATAATATTTTATATGAATATTTTGTCAATAAAGATCGATATAATTTTGAGCCACAATTAGAACACTTTTATCCCGACTTTGTCGTAATTTAAAATTTGGAAAATTATTAAATTAAACAAAGAATTTTTCAATTTTAATTAAAATAATCTTTTCTGTTCATAATTATATTTAATTCAATTTTATTAAAATGTATTAATGTTAATTAAATTAACTAAACTTTCTTGTAAAATACAAATAATATTTAATATGAATATTTTGTCAATATAGATCGAAATAATTTTGAGTCACAATCAGAAAAGAGTACTGAAAATGATTTTTTATCTTCAACTCAAGAGCCAACAGTAGAACAATTTACAAATAATTCTGATCAATTTGAAGCAAGTGAAAAAGAAGAGCAAAATATAGGTATTTTACTATCCAAAATGCAGGGTGTCTACTATCTTTTTTCGTTCAAACAAATTCCCGGTTATTTCCCACCTTTATTCCGACTTTGTCGTAATTTAAAATTTGGAAAATTATTAAATTAAACAAAGAATTTTTCAATTTTAATTAAAATAATCTTTTCTGTTCATAATTATAATTAATTCAATTTTATTAAAATGTATTAATGTTAATTAAATTAACTAAACTTTCTTGTAAAATACAAATAATGTTTAATATGAATATTTTGTCAATATAGATCGAAATAATTTTGAGTCACAATTAGAAAAGAGTACTGAAAATGATTTTTTATTTTCAACTCAAGAGCCAACAGTAGAACAATCTACAAATAATTCTGATCAATTTGAAGCAAGTGAAAAAGAAGACCAAAATATAGGTATTTTACTATCCAAAATGCAGGGTGTCTACTATCTTTTTTCGTTCAAACAAATTCCCGGTTATTTCCCACTTTTATTCCGACTTTGTCGCAATTTAAAATGTGGAAAAGTATTAAATTAAATAAATAATTTTTCAATTTTTTAACATAATCTTATTTGACCAAAATTATAATTGATTTAATGTTATTAAAATGTATTTATATTGAATTTCTGCAAATAATTTTACTATTTATAAAAGTAATTGAATACCTACAAAGAATGTTATTAATTATAAAAATAATTAAATGTTTGCATAGAATTTTATTAAAATTTTTTAAAATAATTGACTTGTAGAGAACAATTTAATTATTTATAATGATAATTAAAATTTTGAGGAGAATTAAAAAATTATTTAAACATAATTGAATTTCTGCGAAGAATTTTATTACTTTTGAAAATAATTAAATTGTTTTTTAGAATTTTATAGAAATTTATAAAAATAATTTAATTCTTGTGAAGAATTTTTTTTTAAATAATATTCAAAAAAATTTAGTATTCTGTTTCTATTTATGAAAATTAATTAATTCTTGAAAATAATTTTTTACAGTTTCTAGAAATAATTGAATACTTTTGATGAATTTTAATAAAATTTCTTAGAATAATTACATTTTTCAAGGAACTTAATAAAATTAAATTAAAAATAATTGAAATTCTGCAATGAGTTATACTAGGTAGGGTAGAGCGGGGCTAGTTGAGTAACTACTTTCCCTTGACTATTTTTCAGAAATTCTATTTGTTAAAAAGGTTTTAATAAAATTCTTTAACAAATTTATTTATTTTCAGTTGAATTTTACAAAATTTCTATTAATTTGATAATTTTTTAAAAATTTATTTATATATACTATATTTGAATCAGTGACTAATTTTTTACAATCAAATTAATTATTTTTAACTATTTCAAATTTAGAGAACAGTACTTAAAAAAACAAATAAAAATAATAAAACTTTTTTTAATTTGGTGAAATAATTTCCGCTTTGGTATAAAATTTTTGGCTTATTCCCGGTCAAATTAAATTCCCGGCTATTTCCTGGATTTTCGGATTTCCCTGTTAGTAGACAGTCTGCAAATGCTGCAAAATATTAATTATTACATTTTTTCGATTTGATTTTTTATAAAAATTTAACTGAATTTGTTTTGACATAAAAAAGAATATTTTAATTTTACTAATAGATCGTAATTATTTTAAACTATAATTGCATTAGAGAACTAAAAATTATTTTCCTATATTTTCAATATTATCGTACTTGAAAAAGATTAAGAATTTAATATGATAAATTACATTTTATAATTATTATAAAATTAAATCTTTTTAAATGTTTGTAGTGTCGGCATCCACTATTATATCAAACAAAAACTCGTCAGCTCAGAAAAATCTATCGCGAAAAAGAAAAGCAAATCCCGAAAATACTATTAAAAATTGTGCTAAAAAAGCTCGCAATCTAGGAATGCCTTATGTATTAAATAATGAAGAACTCGTCAGTAAAAAAAAAATTGGTCCATCGTGTACGAACTGCCGTTTTCATTGCAGTGCAAAAATAAATGCTCAAGAACGGTTAAATTTGTTTGAAGATTATTGGAAATTAGGGGATCACACACGTCAATGGGATTTTCTTGATAAATTAATTGATACGAAAAAAACAGTCGGCGATGAATTGGATATAAAGAACAAATCAAGAAATTTTTTCCTTAATTTGCCATCAGGAAAAGTAAAAGTCTGCAGAACAATGTTCTTAAATACCTTTGGTAAATAATAATTTGTCTCAATTATATTTAAAAGTAAACATCAAAGTTTAATATTTAATTTACAAAAAAAAATAAAAATTAAAAAATTTCTGTACTTTATAAGTAAATAATATTTTTTGATGTTTGAAATAAATTCATTTCCAATTAATAAAATATTTAAATTTATAGTGAAATTAAAATTTTTATTTAAACAGATATTTCGAAATCCGTATTGGAAACTATTACGGAAAAAAAGAAAAATTCAAAAACAGGTGTATCAATTGGCACGGATAATCGAGGAAAGCATCATAATAAACCGAAAAAGATATCAAACGAAATTTTAGACACTGTGCGTGATCATATAAATTCATTCGAAAAAGTGGAATCTCATTATTGTAGAGCAACCTCATCTCGCGAATATTTAGATGAAACACTGAATATTAGCAAAATGTATTCTTTGTATAAAGATTATATGTCAGAAAATAATCTAACTCCAATTGCAACAGAGCATCGCTACAGACACATTTTTAATACTGAATTTAACTTATCTTTTCACCACCCGAAGAAGGACCAATGTGACGAATGCGCATCATTTAAATTCTTAACAAATGAAGAAAAAGAAATACCAGAATTTAAAGACAAATACGATGAACACATTCGAACGAAAAATTTAGCTCGTCTGTTGATGAATACTGACAAAACCGCAGCTACGAATGATCCTTCAATTTTGTGCGCAACGTTTGATCTTCAAAAGGTTCTATCGTTACCACGGTCACAAATATCGAAAATGTTCTACAGTAGAAAACTGTCGATTTATAATTTTACAATATTCGATATGGTAAGCAAAGAGGGGAAATGTAATGTTTAGAATGAGGCAATCGCTAAAAGAGGAGCAAATGAAATCTGTAGTTGCTTATGGAAATTCATTACAGAAAAAGTTCGAACAGGAATTGTAGAATTCAGATTTTTCAGCGATAACTGTGCGGCCCAAAATAAAAATCAAATATTATTTTCCATGTACATTAAAGCTGCTTCCGATTATAATGTGACTATTACACATAGGTATGAAGGTTCATTCAATGACTCCAGAATTAAATTTACTTTTATTTTCGTAAAAATTTATTATTTATTAAATACTGCTTGTATTTTAAAAATTAAAATTTTAATATGTTCAACAATTTCAAAAAGAAAAAATAATTTTTTGTAGGTTTTAGACTTTACATATTGAAAGATTAGAATTGTATGACTTTGCAGATACCTCGTGACAGGGCACACACAAACTAGTGGGGATTCCATGCATGCAACAATTGAAAATGCAGCAAAAGATAAATCTATCTTTAGTCAAGAGGAATGGTGCAATATAATGAAAACCGCAAAAGTTGAAAACCCAGTTTATAATGTCCAAGAAATGACTTCTGATGATTTCCTCGACTTTTCTGTTCTCAGTGACAAAAAATTTTGGATAGATAAGAGAACTTCGCACATGAGTGAAATTAAAGTTTTTTCGGATAAAAAACTGAAAATTAAATACGACTTTGCACCAAACGAAACAGAAGTAAAGATTAATTTTGACGAGAACACACAGTTAAATAAATGTTATCCACAAAAATTAAAAGTGGACAAAGCCAAAAAGCAGGATTTAAACACCTTAATGGCAAAAGGGTTGATTCCAGAAAAATATCACGCTTTCTACAAAAGAGTTTTAGATTAATGTACATAGACTACATTCTTTGTACATATTTAGTTTTTTTTACATATGTTACAGTTGTCTAATGCTACGAATATTAAAAAATATTACCCAAATCAAAAAATTATTCAATATTTAATGTGTAATGTTCTTAATTTTTGCCAATAAGAATTTGCTCGCCGGATGGAGTCCGGGTCTCTAGAATCGTAAATTCTATCAATTTACTGTGACGCAAGCGCCATCTATATTACATACTAATTAAGAGAAATTTGTGACAGGGTAAAACCAAAATAATAAAACATAATTTTAAACCTTCGAAAGTATATATATTAACAAAATAAAAATAAAATGATAACAAAATTAATAATTAACAAAATTAAATTAAACCATAAAATTACAATAAAAATATAAAATAATAAAACTGACTCGATACATTGCAAAGAAAAATTAATAAAGAAAGAATTTAAGAATTTGAACAATAACTAGATTTGAGAATTAAATTACAATTAATAAAAATAAAATATTTAAACAAATGAAAACTTAATAACAACAAAATAGAAAATTTAGTATAACAAAAATGAACAATTTGGCGCGTCCGCCAATTCACTCCTTCACACTCGACTCATTTCTCGACGTTCTCGATCTCGTTCGGACTGTAATAAAATTTACCCCGTTATTTTACAATAAAAATTACAATTTCATGACACTGAAAATTACTGGGTTGATTCTAGAAATTAACCCCCAATTACGCGCGCGGACGGAAACTAGGGTCGTGCACGCTAGGACGGAATTTAAGAAATTACCGAAAAAGAACTAGATATCGAACTACGGTCGATATTCTTGCCCGTCGCGAAATTAGTGTAATGTTTCATGTATGTACTGGACATCCTGACCTGATTAGCTCCACAAGGCCAAGTTGTCCAGGTATACGAGTCATATCTGTTGAACGATTAGCTCCTCAGTTCAACAGGGGAAAGTGATGTAATTGTGTGTGTGTAAGGATGGTAAAAATAACATGGATGTCTCAACGTCCCGGGTTAGCGCCCCACGTTCAGTTGAGACAAAGGTGGAAAAGAGTACAAAGCATACACGGTGGAGCTCCACACGGTCTACTTTGCACCAGGTAAAAATTATTGAGAAAGCGAAGGGTGTTACAGAGACTCGTTAGCTCCCGAAGTCCCTATACAACTCCTTCTAGGAAATTTTTGGAGAGCCGGTAAACAGATTAGCTCCTCATGTTCTCCAGCTCTTCCGAAGGAAATCATCCCTTGGCCAGGATTAGCTCCTCTCTGTCCAAGGAATAGATCGAGGGTAGGAAAGGACTGTGAGCTGCTGTCGGTCGGCCTCGGAGCAAGCCCCGAGTCTGGTCGTAGGCAGACTGAGTGAATCGAAAAATGCAACCAAGTATTATAGATCGCTGGGCCCACAGAAGGTGTAGCGTGAGGTGAGAGAAACCACGTGATGCGCAGCAATGGGTGCGCTATCGGTACTCTCTACCTGTCTGCCGAGCAGTGAGCTCAGTAATATATATAGATAAACTAAGCATACGAAAATGAATGAATTTTACTCTTTCAGAAACTTTAAAACTATGCGATATCATTACAAATGTTCAATTAAATTATTATTATGAAAAATGTTTATACGTCGATAAAATTTAAAGAAATTAAAAATAATTGTTTATTCTTTAAATTAACAGAAAATTTAATTATTAGTACCATTGTAATTATAAAACTTATCTGCAATAGTAATTACCAAAGCGTAGAATAAATTTTTATTTTATGAAAGAATCCAGTGAATCATTTTTATTTGCAAAAATATAATTAGATAAATTTATTATTTATAAAACTTAAATAATACATGTATTTAGTGCCTTATGTATTATTTTTTAATAAAAGTAAATTTACATTATAAGATAAAAATTTTTTTTATTAAAGACATTACATTTATCTAAAACAAATATTAATATTAATATTATGTTGATATAAATAAATTTTCATGAATTTAGAGTTTTTTTTATAAAAGATTTTAAATTTATTCTATTTAACTTTTATCTGAACATTATACATGAAAATATTTTTTTACAATTTATGAAACTAAAAATGCTTTTTAAATAAGTGAAAAAGCAAATCAAATAAATAATATTACTTACTTCTCGTCATTGTATTGCCAACCTAAAAAAACAAAAAAAATTGCGTAACTGAAAAGGCATTTTCTTCATAATTCGTCTGAAAAGGCACTTTCTTCATCTTTCGTCCGAAAAGGCACTTTTTTCACGGATCGCGTGAAACGGCATCTTTTTCGATGTTAGCCTGAAATGGCATAGTCTTCCCCCCAAGCGACGATTACCAAATTCACGCAAGACAGTAATTTTCGATTCTTTAATGTATTCAAACATAATAGGCATACAATTTTTTGGAAAACATGGTCGAGGGTTTTCCCAAATAATAGTGGAGGATGACTCATTTAAAGATTCAAGTCGAAGAGGAACTAAGGACCTTAAAAAAAGACTTTCATCTGAATTTTCAGGGTCATCAAACTTTTGTTTATAAGCATTAAACCCGGATGTTTCATCACCACCATATTTTGAAATCAGTTTAAAATGAGTCTTATTTGTTGAAGGTGTTGCATCTTTTCTTTGCAATAATCTAGCAGCAGTGTGGTCAAGAAGTTCTTGAAGCTGGATACTAGCACGAGTTTCTGTAATTTCTGTTGCAGACCTTGGCGGATAACATTAAACTTTTGCATCTGTTATATGTTTATCTGGAGAAAAAATATCTAAATTTTTTTCATTCAATTTTTTTCTTAAAACTTCATACTTAGATTTTGTCAAATCTAAATCAACAAAAATAGCCAGAGCTTCATCATCTGAAAATGGAATTATTTTTTCGTTTTCCACAACAGCTGCTTCAAAATTACCAGGATTATTTGATATTCCTTTCGGAACAATATCTACTGCTGTTTTATAATATACAGTCTGTAAACTTTGAAAAAGACCAACTTCATCAGCTGACACAGATTTCTTAAGTTCTTCAATTCTACTTTTGTTAGTTTTGTCTAAACAGTTATCAAAGCTTTTCTTCTTTCGAACATTTTGGGAATTATCTTTTAACTCTACTAAAAATTCAGATTCCAGCTTAGATTTATTTACTTAACTTAACTTCTCTACTCGATTTTCTTTAGCATGAAGAGTTTTATTCCATCTTCTTTTAAAATGAGGGATAAAATAGCGAGACAGTTGAAGACGAATTAAGTCTTTCAAGTTCTTAAAAAGACTACTTTTTGTTTAAAAGATTTAAAAGTAAATTTTCTGAAGAAGAATTTAAATTTATAAGCATAGTGCTTAATTCTACATTTAAAATTTTAAACGAAGTCATTATTCAATAATAACAATCAATAAAATTCTTACTGGTTCTTTTTAGTCCTTAAAAGGACTGATTCGTTTGGTTTTTTGAAAAAAGCTGAAAATTACTTGCTTTAAAAATACTAGATTTTTAAAAAGAGAAAATCTCTTTACCTTAGCAATTATAATAAAAACTTTAAAAATTTGAAAAACAAAATCACTTACCTTTACAATATAATACACGTACCAATATTTAAGAAAAAATTGTATTTAGAACAGCATAGGACTTAGCTACTTATCCTTGTGGCTGTCAGTGTCACTTATGAGAATACAGTCAAAACACTTGAATGTGGCATCTAGCGGCCAGTAACGTAAGTTTAGTCAGTAACATATAGATTTACGAAACCAATTTGTTTTAATAAAATTATTACTGTCAATTAAAAGGGAAAGATCTAGAAAATTCAAGCTTAAAAATTAAATAAAAAAAAAATTTTTTTAATTTAAAAAAAAAATTTTTTTTAATTAAATTAATTCTATTATTGTTAGATAACTCTAAAGTAAATAAATAAATAAATTTTATGGACTACCAAAGTTACATAAAGATAATATCCCTATGAGACCAATTACATCTTTTATAGGTAATACAATATATAATCTATCAAAACATATAGTTAACATTTTAAAAAAATCTCTAAATACTAAAAATAATCACAAACATATCTTGGACACTAATCAATAACACTATTAGAAGCAAATGGTCAGAAATTGAAAAACACACAAACTTCTCGCAGGCTGATTTTCTTAAAGCTTTAAATTTATGCTTGAATTCGGCATACTGTCAATTCCAAAGAGAATTTTATAAACAAATATTTGGTTTACCAATGGATTTTCCAATATCTTCAAGTGCGGCTAATATTGTCATGGAGGGTATTGAAAATGAAATTTTAAACAAAATCAAATATAAAATTATTTTTTATTTTAGATATATTGATGGTATATTAATCTGTGCACCTTCAAATAAGGTGGACGATATATTATGTGATTCAATTCTATCGATAAACATTTAAAATTTACTTTAAAGTTATCTAACAATAATAGAATTAATTTTCTAGATCTTTCCCCTTTAATTGACAGTAATAATTTTATTAAAACAAATTGGTTTCGTAAATCTATATGGACAGGCAGATATATGAATTTCTATTCACACCATCCTCTGAGTTACAAAATAGGTATTATATACACTCTAGTTGATAGGGCAATTAAATTGGCAGATCAACAATTTCATCATGAAAATCTTGACATTGTTAAAAAAAACATTGCTACTTAATGGATACCCAATTGATTTGTTAAATAGAAAGATTTCACAGAGGTACACTACCGTCCGAAATTGTGCGAACGCTTACACCGCGAGTCATTGAAAAACATACTTGCATTAAAATAGATGTAACTCGGAGCAGAAATAAACGAAAACGATTTTTCTTTTTAGAGTTGGAAAGCTATTAAATTTCGAAAAAAATAATATCTACTTAAATAAAATTGCTTAAATAGGTTTCAGTATATCGTCTAACAAAGTTTAAAAAATAATTGTCATTTTTCCCTCATTTCTTACCTTGACTTTAACCTCTTGCATGGTCCAGGAAAATTTACAGAAAATTTTGTCATTTCACATGAATATTCCTTTGAATCTAAGCTTTCAATTGATTCCAAGAACAATAAAAACCGTTAACGGGTGTCCTAGAAATTAAAAGAATTAAGCGAGCGTGCACAGAAAAAAATTCGACCGTCAATCGCTTGCTTTTTTCGTCTCGCTAACTCTTTCGTTCGTGCGCCAGGGCCGAAACAGAAGATTTCGATTGGGCGCTTTTTCGGGCATCATTACATTCATTATTTATGCTTTGTCTTGGAAAATTAAACATTTGTATAGCACCAAAGTTAACATAATGTACTTTTTAAAAAGAAATTAACATTTTAGTATAATAATTGTACAACAAATTAATTTGGATAAGTAAAATTCAATTTCCAAAAAAATTGTGCAAGTTTGTCAAATTAAATTTTTTAATTCCAAAAATATCGTTTTTATTACATTTATTTGATTTTAATAACAGTCTAATTAACTTAGTACAAAATTATAATATCTTTGGTGTTATGCAAATGTTTAATTTTCAAAGAAAAAGCATAAATAATGAAAGTAATGGTGCCCGGAAAAAAAGCCCAATCGAAATTTTCTGTTTCGGCCCTGGCGCTTGATCAAAAGAGTTAGCGAGACGGAAAAAACGAGCGATTGACGGTCGAATTTTTTTCTGCGCACGCTCGCACAATTCTTTTAATTTCTAGGAAACCCGTTAACGGTTTTTATTGTTCTTGGAATCAATTGAAAGCTTAGATTCCAAGGAATATTCATGTGAAATGACAAAATTTTCTGTAAATTTTCCTGGACTATGCAAGAGGTTAAAGTCAAGGTAAGAAATGAGGGAAAAATGACAATTATTTTTTAATCTTTGTAAGACGATATACTGAAACCTATTTAAGCAATTTGATTTAAATAGACATTATTTTTTTCGAAATTTTATTAGCTTTCCAACGCTGAAAAGAAAAATCGTTTTCGTTTATTTCTCTCCGAGTTACATCTATTTTAATGCAAGTATGTTTTTCAATGACTCGCGGTGTGAGCGTTCGCACAATTTCGGACGGTAGTGTATAATACTCTTACCAATAACTTACATAGAAAAATAAATAACAACAATTTTCCAATTGAAAAAATTATAAGTATACCATACATTCAAAATTTTGACAAAATTCTTTTTAATATATTTAAAAAACATAATTTCAATTTGGTTTTCATTAACTCTAATAATTTAAAAAATTGTATTTTTCCAAAATTTAAAGATCCAACAGAGAAATTTCAGAGAGTTGGATGTATATATATATATATATATATATATATATATATATATATATATATATATAAAATTCAATACAAAAATTGTGATAGTTGTTATATCGGAGAAACTTTAAGACGTCTTAAAACTAGAATAAAAGAACATAAACGATATGTCACTCACAACGAAAATTGTAATGCTTTTGATAATAAACATTGTTTTGATTTTGATAATACAAATATTTTACAAATTGAAATAAATGACTGGAAATGAAAAAATTTAGAAATGTTCTACATAAAAAATAATACTAATAGTATTAATTATAGAACACAAAAAAAGGTAAAAGCTTTTCTTCTTTTTTGAGAAGTCGTCATATAATTTTTTTAAATCATGAGAACGAAACTAATTTTCTTCCGTCAAAAGCTCAAAATAATTTATTTATTAATTAATACTTGTTAATATAATTATTAAAGAAGTTCCGTTTTAGCAGCTACTAATAATAATAAAATGTTTAAAATTAAACCAAAAATGTTATCGACAAAAAGTTTTTACACTAAAAAAGATCTAAATGATGTATTTGTTAACTAATAATTGTTTAAATAATTATTAGATTGATACTAATTAATCACTGTTGCGAAACATTATATAATAAGTTCTCACATAAAAATAAAACAGAAGAAACGAACTTCCTAAGTTAGTAAATGTCGAACCAATGCATTTGTTAATTAAGATTTGTTTAAACAATTGTGAAATATCCTTAAAAGTTTAAAATCGTAGTCTACAAATCAATTTGTCCACGGGCGTGCATTTTGCCCCACTGTGTGCAAATTCCAGTGGTGGCGCCAATAAGCATCTAAGCTTCAATTAAATTTTTCTACATGGGAAACTGAACTTCAGATTCATAATCAGCGACCCGAAAAACATTAAAATATCTAGTGATCTAAAATGTTGGCTAATTTTTTAAAAATAAATTAATAAATATATTTACTTCTTTCCTAAAGTAGCCACTTCTTTTGTACATAGTAAGGACGCCATTTTGATTTTTCAATTTTGCCACTTTGCAATGAAAGGAGATGAGTTTACGAGTATTTTGACGTAAGTAACTTGTATTTTGAAAATAGCTTTGGTTTGGTTGACGTGGACCGTCCCATAAATGACAGGTTTCACGTCAAGTGATCCAAGTCCAAATTTGAAATGTTTGGGATCAGGTAAAAAGTTTGCATAAAAAGTAGTCCTATTAGGTACAATTAAGAATATAAAATATTAATAATTTATTTAAACAAATATAAAAACTGGAAGGGGTCAAAGTTTAAATTTTTTGTCTTATATGGGATATTTGAAAAATTTGTTGTTTCTTTAAAACAAAACGAAATTTTGGGGTTTTCTGCTGATTTTCAACACTTTCTAATAGTGTAAACAAATTTAGAGAAAAAAATTGTTTGACCTTGAAAAATTTTATTAAAAAATAAAATTTCAATTTTTTATCTAAAGGACATTTTTTATTTTTTTAAAAAAATTTTTATCATAAAGTTGAGGTTCTTTCCTAAAAAAATGTATAGGTCAAAAAGTGGGACAAGAACTTTTAATTGGTGAAAATAAACATTTACATCTGTAATCCACCGCCCCTGCGCGTTGTTTGGCTGTATATTGTTTTAAAACAATTAAAATAAATTATTCATGCTTTATTAATTATCTGGTAGGCATATTGGATAAATTTGAATTGATTTATATCATATGTTGCAACAGAATAGGAAAATAAACGTCCTTTTTCAAAAAGTGTATTAATTTGTTAACTTTAATTAAAAAAATTATAAACAAATCAAATCTCCAAAATCGGCCTCATGTGATGTCTTAAGAATTTATTCCCCTTTAATTTAAATCAAAGAATACTCAAATCAATTAAAAATTGTAAGCTGTAGCCATTATTTATTAGCAAATTGTAAAAAAATTTATCTGTGGGTTGGTGCACTGCAGAAGTAAATGATTAAATTGACCATTTACAATTTCTTGTCCTACTTTTTGACCTATTAATTTTTTTAGGAAAAAACCTCAACTTTATGATAAAATATTTGATTCAAATACAGTGTATTTATTTCAAATAAAATTTATTCGATCCAAGTAAATATTTATTTGTCAATAGTCAAATAATTGGTTATTTGAATCAAATAAATTTTTTTCCAGTGCATATACATATAATAACCATGACTATTTAGTATCTATATAACCTGTTTAACATCTTTTGAAATCCAAAGTATAAAATGCCAGAACATTAAATACGGCCCAAGATTGGTCCAGTGATGTCTGCCGAAATATGGCATATATTATGGCTACAAAGATAAAGAATAAAGATGAACAACTCCATGGTAAGTGATAATAAAAATTTCCCTATAGTATGGAATTTGGATAAAACTGCTTTATTGTTCTCTTGAACGCTTTTATTTTCGATTTTTGAAGAAACTCCACTTGTATATTTTGGTTAATTTTTTCATAGTAATAGTACTCCCTGATGCTTTAATGCCTTCCTTCCGGTTTTGACGGCGTTTTAAAAAGTCGTCACATATCTATCAAAATGTAGTTAGTTCATGACATAGGAACAAACTTGAATGTCACTAACTAACAAAATTTTGATAGATATTGTCACAACTTTTTTAAACGCCGTCAAAACCGGAAGGAAAGCAATAACATTAAATATTTAATTAATTTATTATCAATTATTAATTAATAGGTATATAATAAAAATGCAATAATAAATTATTATTATTAACTAATTAATTAAAATTTGTTATTATTTGTAGAATAATTATATATTATTCTTTGTAATAAAAAAATTTATATTTATATATGGGCCCGATCGTGGGCCCACGATCGGACAAGGCTTAAAAATTGTTAATTTAGTGCAAGATTCTTACAAAAAATTTGAAAAAAATTGAATGATACATACATTGTTGAAAATGAAATTTTATTTAAAAAGTTTTAAAATCTTATCGTAAATTATTTTAAAAAAATTTTTAAATATTTTTATTAAAAACTACCCCAGCAGCACGTTATATTACAGCAATATTGGGAACATTGTCTCAACATTACCAATGTTTGCCTCAATGTTGCCAATGTTGCTGGAACATTTTGTGCTACTGGGGTACGTGTGTAAACAAAACTTTTCATTATAAAAATGTCCAATTTGATCAATTTTTGACCGAGTTATAAGCACATTAAAAAAATTTACTTAAAAAATGTCATTTTTCATAAATTTGTATCTCCTGAACCACTTTATGAAAAAATTTGAAATTTAAATTTGAAATTCAAGAAAAAAAATGTTTAAAAAAAATTTGAGATGCAAAAGCAAAATAATTTCCGATTTGGCCTGCAGTGCCCCATATATAGTTTTTTTTCATAAGTATGTTACATTTCAATTTATAATTTTAGCGCTGCACATAACGGTCTCACAATTCAAAAGGAAGTTGAAGTAAAATCACTTCCAAGCTTGCGTGGCTATGCGGTATGCGTATTCGACTTGTGTCCTCTAGGTCTAGGTTTCGATCCCCCGAGCGTGCGAAATTTTTCATTCTTAGTTTTAAGTGTTCTGTGTATAATTCTGAATATTGTTACATAAAGTATAAGTTCTAGTTTTGTTCTAGAATTGTTACAGACTTTTGTTCCTCCAGGGGGACGACATTTTGACCTGCCTGTTCCTCACCAGTTACAGAACTTGTTCTTTTTGTTCTGGAATAGTTCTAGAATTATTCTGTAACTTTGCACACTGGGGAGGTAAACGTGAATAGAATTATGTAAATTTGATAGTTGATAACAGTCAATTCAGATGTCAAACTTTTGAAACCCTAGTACAAAGACTAATGTAAGTTAACAAATTTATGGAAAAAGGTACTTACTTAATAATAATTAAATTCTTATGTCGCTTCTAGAATGGGCATGTTTCACGTTCACGATCGACATGCCGCGCTTGTGCTACGAGCACGAAAGCAAGTGTTGCCAACTGTTTTGACTTGCATCTAAAATTGTGTCATCAGCGTGAAATCGAAATGTATAAAATAAAAAATTGTAATTATAAATTGCAATTTAAACTTATAAATTAACTTTGGGCCGCGTTAACAGTGTGGTTTAATTAATGATCAGTGAAATGTGTACATTGAATTAAATATGGTGAAAATATAGTTTCGAGATTATGTTTATTTTTTGTGTTTATATATTAATTCATCAAACTAATTCGATTTCAAATGTCATGAATTAATTTTGTAAATAAATACTTCATAATAAAAATATTTAGTCGTTTTATAATTATTAATATTTGTAAGTATTAAATATAATATTAATATATTAATTAATAATAAAAATAAGTAATTAATGAATATAATTATTATAATATTAAATAATATTTATAATTATTAATATTTATAAACTTTATATATTAAAATTTTTAAATACAAATATTATACATATTTTAGATTAAAGTTAATTTGAAGCATTAAAAACCACTAAGTGATTTTACACTGTATGAGCGAAATAACTCTATTTTACTGTATTTAGTTGTAATTTTATTGCAAATCATAATAAACTTGAAGCAATAAACATATATATATATATATATATATATATATATATATATATATATATATATATATATATATATATATATATATATATATATATATATATATATATATATATATATATATATATATATATATATATATATAAAAACAATTTTTATTTATGTATTTTAATTAAAACAACAAAAAAAGAAAATGTTTTATATTTTGAACAGAAAATTCAAAAATCCATTTTCGTAAGTACAACAATTTTTTTAATTACAATGAAATCTTTATTTGGAGTTTTGTATATGTTTGTGGATTTATTTTGCAACATAGAAAACTATTTAACAGTTGTAAAAGTAGCAATATAAATTCAGTACGCAGCAATTATATAGCTAAATAATCACTGGATTTTCCAGTGATTGTTCCATTGATGGTTCTATTAATATTTTCCGTAATTAATCGACTAATTCTTTTTCTTAAGGAAATTACAGTGTAGAATATTTTTATTCTATTTTTGTTTCAGATATTTTTGTTCAGATATGCCTTCTGACATATGCATATGGGTACAGTCACACGATCAATGCATCAGCATGATGCATGCATGCACAAACATTTGACTGTTCACACCTCAATTTTTCGCTCTCAAAAAATCATTTTTCTGGCGGGATATTTAAAATTGATTAAAATTTAAAAATAACGTATTACTAATTATTACAATAAAAAATAAAAAAAAATGAACGTTTATTATAAGGAATTAATTGTAAATAAATTTCTCTTAATTTGTGGCATATTGTGAATTTTTATAATTTAAAATATGCCACAAATTAAGAGAAATTTATTTACAATTAATTCCTTATAATAAACGGTCAATTTTTTTTATTTTTTATTGTAATAATTAGTAATACGTTGTTTTTAAATTTTAATCAATTTTAAATATCCCGCCAGAAAAATGATTTTTCGAGAGCAAAAAATTGAGGTGTGAACAGTCAAATGTTTGTGCATGCATGCATCATGCAGATGCATTGATCGTGTGACTGTACCCTTAGTCTTCTGGTTTCTCACACATGAAAATTCACCCTTAGCCTTAAAAAAGTATAACTGTGAAAGAACCTTTATGTTTTCGTTCTTTGCAGTTCTGAGGTTATGTATATATTCCGTTTTATTATCTTGCAATTTTGTTCCAGCAATCAAAGGCGTTTAAATTGTGGTAAAAAAAATTTGTTGTTACAAATCATCTGGTTTGGATTTCATCAATAACTTAACAATGATTATTCTTGCCATGTATTTATTTACAATTGCTGCCGAGTGGATGAATATTATTAACATATTATAAACATATTTAATCTTAAACCCGTGCCACCGAAGTGTTAAAGTTTAAATTATTAGTTCATTTTTTTACATTTTGTATGAGAACTTTTTTTTCATTAATCTTTTGCCTTAACAACATTCATATTTATGGTTTTTGATGTGTTGAACACGAATCTGATGTCAAAAACAAGTTTTGACAGCTTCCAGTTGTCAAAACCGCTGTCAATCTTTTTAAAACGACAGTTTTTGTGTTTAATTTAGTAAATAAAACCAAATTTTGCTCATATAAAAATATTTTAAGAACATTCTTCGTGTTACAACAAAGTGGTAAGAAACTGTAGGTATCTTACTGAGGTAAGATATTAAGATAAGAATAAGATGTTTTATGTATCTATATATAAAAAAGGGTGGTAATATTATGAAGGGTAATGGGTAAAAATGACTTGGATAAAGGGTAAAAATTACGAAGGGTAAAATTACAGAGGGTAAAACACTTACCTGAATATGTCACTAAAACAAATTAAAAGTTTTTTTTCTTCTAATTATATTAGGAAGGTTAAATATTAAATTATTTTGATTAGGACTAGTTTGAATTAATCACAACTTAATAATTTTTTTACCTAAATTAATAAACAATTATATTTTCCAATTTGAATTGTTAAATTAATCACTTTTAAACTCACCATTTTATGGTTATGACTTTGTAAACAAACAAGAGTTATAAAACAATATAATAAAATGTTACGCAAAGCAGTACATTTTTAATATAAATTTTTAATTTATTAAAAAATTTTTTTCTTTTCTATAAAAAATGTATAATTGTAAATCATAATACATAATTATGATAAATAAATTTTATGTCTTTCAAAATCATAATTTATAAATAATTATAATGAAAAAGCAAATATTTATCTTTTTGTTTTGTTTGCTTGTTCAAGTGTTGAAGTAACTAATGTTAACTAATTTATTTAAAACTAAAAAACTAAAACATCTTTAATTTATAAAATTTACTTAAAATATTATAATGGTGTAATTAACAAAAAAATATGTTTCTAAATGGAAAACAAGAATTGTTTTAAAGAAATGTGATTAATAATTACGCATTAACCAAAATTTTCATCCTTATTAAAAAAAATTTTCAAGAAAATAATTTGATATCATATTATTACAGAAATATTTTTATTATAGGGGAGACCGGGGCTAAACCGGACACGGGGCTAAACCGGACAAGTCAAATATTTCCGAAACCGTGAAGAATTTCAAATCATGTAAATAACCTATGAACGCACAATTTCGTGATGCATATGCTGCATGAGGTTTTAGAGAAGTGTCATTTTTCTTGTAATAATAGTTGCCGTTAATATATGAAAATGTCATTTTTTGAGGTAAAAGTAAACAAAAAATTTCTAATTTTTTTGGGTTTTTATCGTTAAAGTTAAAGTGCAAATATCATACTGCAATTTTTCTTTTAGCTCAAGGTGTACTGAGTTTAGTAGAAAAAAAGTTTAATGGAAAACGTTAAGAAGAAAAAATATATTGCAGGTTAATTATAAGATGACGGTGTGGGGCTGAATCGGACATCGTGGTAAAAAACAACCAAATCTTTGAATACTTTAATTTATTTTATACTAATTAACTATTTTATATTATATTCTTTGCATAGAACCATTTTATAAATAAATAAATAAATAATTTATATTAAAACTCGAATTCGCAAGCGAGTTGCTACAAACAGACAAGTCTGAAAACTGTAATTCATTTTATATTATATTAATTACCGATTTTACAGTTTATATTATTTTCTTTGTATAAAAGTATCTGCAAATAAATAAAAGAAGAATTGATTTGACTTTTCCACAAAAAAACGAAAATTTGTGTCTCATTCTTTAATTAATTAGCCGTGTACGATTTAGTCCCATGGGGTGTCCGGTTTAGCCCCACCAATTTTCATATTTTCGTTTTCGAGGTAGTCACCTTCGAAGCAATATATCTCCAAAGCTACTGTAGTTTTTTAAAATCGAACAAGTGCGATTTGCAGGTGAAGGTACAAGCTTCAAAACGGTATATTACTCTTTAGCAAAAAATATGTATTTGTATGAGTTTTCTGGTCAAAGACCAAATCCGTCCGGTTTAGCCCCGGTCTTCCCTAGTTTAAAACCAAATATTTTTTAGAAACAAATATTTATTACACCATTTTCTTTCCTTTGAATATAAATGAAATATTTTTAAAAATGTATAATTCGAAAATTTCCTATAAGCAAATTTATTCTTTTTTAAAAAAAATTATAATTTTTACAAAAAAATGCGACTGGAACATAAATATATTTTTATATGAGCAAAATTTGGTTTTATTTACTAAATTAAACACAAAAACTGTCTTAATTCTCACAAAAACTGTCGTTTTAAAATGATTGACAGCGTTTTTGACAACTGGAAGCTGTCAAAACTTGTTTTTGACATCAGATTCGTGTTCAACACATCAAAAACTATAAATATGAATGTTGTTTAACCCTTCGGTGGCACGGGTTAATCTTGATCGACTGGGCTTTTTTTGTGCATAGCTCATTTTTTTCACATTCTGAAGCAAATTCTGCCCGGCGACCTAAGAAATTCCAACTTTTGCAAACTAACGGTCACCCTAATATATATACACCTAGAGAAAAAAGTTATTTATTTTAACTAAAAGTGTATATTTGAAAAAAATTTATTTGTTGCAAATATATATTTTATTCAAAATAAATAAACTAATATTTATTTGAAATAAATGAACTTAGGAATCTAAAATTAAGAAATATATTTGTAATTTAGGAAATAGTATATTTGTAGCAAATAAAAAATATATTTGATTCAAATAAATGTTTGTTTGACTTATAAGTGCGCATATTGCATTACTGTAGTAAAACAATAAAATGTTTTGCTTTTAACAGTTTAACGCGTATAAGTGTAAGAAATTTATTCATTATGAATAGTTAACAAATTTAATTAATTTAAGTACAGAATTTTTCTTTTTAAGTGAAAATTTAAATTAGTACAAAGTAACAGACTTGTATGTGATTTCATTTACATTTTAGTGTCTTATTTGACATTTTGTGAGAAAAATGTGACAGTGTACTTTTACATATCAAGTCGAAAAGTAAAGTAAAATGACTGAGAAGATCTGAGTTTATTTAATTTTTTATTTTGAGTTTTTATTTTTTTTCTGAGTAAATTTTTTATTCTTATAAAAATAAACATGGATTTTAATGAATATTAGAAGCTTCATTAGTGATTATGATTGTTAAATTTATTTGAAGGTTATAAGTGAAATTTAATATTTCAAAATGCTTACAGGATTTATTAAAATAAAAAATGTTTTTACTTGCTCTAAATATAAAATATATTTAAAGAAAATATAAAATATTTTTTATTCAAATAAAAATGTTTATTTAAAGAAATATATTAATTCAAAAGAAAATATTATTTGAGTTAAATAAAAGTTTAGTTGGTTCTGTGACAAATATCCTTTTTTATTTGTTTCAAATAAATTTTATTTACTTCAAATAAATCATTTCTCTGGGTGTATATATATATATATATATATATATATATATATATATATATATATATATATATACTAAAGGGGCTTCGCCCTCCTGCGCGCATCGCGCGCCAACCCCCTAACTATTTCTTATATTTATTTTAATTTTTATTTTCAAATATTAGTCTTAAAGATTCACAAAATTGTTTCTTCTTTTGATATAGCGATTAAACAAAATCTAATTAATATACAATAATTGTAATGTAATTAATTTATAACTACTATGAATGGTTACTTAATTAATTTTTTTTGCATTTCTAATAGATTTTTTAAGAGTGCTCACAACTAATCCAAATCCAAATTCAACAAATCAAAATAAATTAGTAACAGTTTTGACTAATTTTTAGTTAAAAAAACTACTATTTGTTAGTAGAAAACCACCCCCACAGCACCGAAACTTTCCTTAAAATTTATTAAATATTTATTTGAAATATTCAGAATATTTAATTGCAATGCTTAGTGCGAAACATTCCTGAACATTTCAATGAAATTTTCAGAAAGTTTCGCGCTAAACATTTATTTAATCGGAACATTTAAATCACTACACAATTTTCACTAAACTTTTCAGTTAAATATGCCGAATATTGCAAGTAAATATTTAATAAATTTTTAGGAAAGTTTTAGTGCTGTGGGTATACTAATTGAATTAGTAAAACGTATTTTTTACTATTTCAAATTAGTAAATAGCTTACTAATGAATGAGTAGTAAAAAACTACTAAAGATTATTAAAAACTGATACTAATTTAATTGATAAACGAATCTGCACTATTTCATCAATAGTAAACTACTAATTCAGATTTAGAGAGTAGTATTAGTAAATACTAATTAGTAAATTACGTTAGTAAATATTCCGGGATTTTAAGCAGACAGAGTTACAGCTATAACTATAGTTATCGAAGTAAGATAGACAAGTAAGGAAATAAGGGTGTGTGAGAAGACTATACCTTGCAATCCAAAAAACAGGTGCCCCAGCTGTTTGAACAAGTGCAGCGTTCTCAGAACATAGACACATGGACATTAAAATTGTTGCAGGTTGCATGGCCCTGAAAGAGGGGTGCATAACTATGTCGTTAAAATAAGGACAAATTCAACATAAGATATTATTTTTATAACATAACTATTTTAAATAACTATATATTTCTTTTATAATTTTACTTTAATATAACATTATTAAAAAATAATATTAATAATGTATTATGTTTACTGACTATTGAATTATATATGGGACATTCCATTTCAAAACGAACCACCTTATAAACAATTGCCTTTGTAAGGCAATTTTCGAAAAATTATTTCTCCCATTTATTAAAGCCAAACTTTATTTACTATTAGTGATTTTAAAATAAAAATTTCTCAATTTTATGATGGTAAAAAAATTTTTTTTTTAAATAATAGAATTTATAGAAAAAATTAAGTTTGAAAGATAACCTTTTGAATATCTCAAAACAAAATTTTTTTTTTAAATAATAGAATTTATAGAAAAAATTAAGTTTGAAAGATAACCTTTTGAATATCTCAAAACATGTCGTGTCCGATTTTCTTAAAATTTATGTCAAAATGAAGCTTAAAAATTCTAGTTTCATTTTATGTAAACATTACAATGGGCAATTCGGTTGAAATTAAGAACCAATTAAATTTTATGAAGCAGTCAAAGGTTAATCAGTGTAAAAATTTGAAAAAAACAAATTCCTCTCGGTACAAACATTATAACCTTAGAAATTCTTGTAAAATTTAATTAATTTCTCAAATTTCCGCGAATTGCCCATTATAATGTTTACATAGAATAAAACTAGAATTTTTAAGCTATATTTTGACATAAATTTTAAGAAAATCGGACACGACATGTTTTGAGATATTCAAAAGGTTATCTTTCAAACTTAATTTTTTCTATAAATTTTATTATTTATTTAAAAAAAATTTTTACCATCATGAAATTGAGAAAGTTTTATTTTAAAATCACTAATAGTGAATAAAGTTTGGCTTTAGTAAATGGGAGAAATAATTTTTTAAAAATTGCTTTACAATGGCAATTGTTTATAAGGTGGTTCGTTTTGAAATGGAATGTCCCATATTATTTCCAATTATTTAAAATTATGGTAAAAAACTAACAAAATAGTTTGTCCTATTTACTAAAAGAAAGTTAAACTTCTATAAAACATGCAAACAAAATTAATAATTACGGACAAACAGTAGGGTACACTTACAAATTTACTTAAAAATTAAATTTTATGCTTTTATCATGTGTATAGAATATAAGTATAAAGATGATTTGAAGAAAATAAATAGAGGAGCAAATTTGACCGCAAGCAAAATATATTTGTCAAATATAAAGTATTCAAAACATCATATAATGTTTATCTGAGGATGTTAAATGATAGTGTATATGTAATAGTTTGAAGAAGGGGTTGGTGTTAACAATTATATTTCATTTTTCTGAGTACATAAAAATTATAATTTAAAGAATTGCAATCATTTGAAAGAAATAATTTATTTTTTCTAAAAGAATTTGTACTAAAAACATATGTTAGAATCAGCTGGTGTTTATCGATAAACTCAAATCATGCCAAACGACCGTTGAATGCCTTTCACCCTTCAAGCACATATGGTTTTTAGTAGAAGGTAAAACATTTCTTTAAGACACGCACCAGGTTTATCGTATTCTTATTAGTGGCATACATTATTACTACTACCAAGGGTTCCGGAAAATAACGGTCATATTAACGGTTGCCAACACCTGTGCGTTTATTCTAGGGTCTACTCATCACCCTCCATCATAATTACGAGTGTCTTATGATTCGATGACTTTTTAATTCTCTAGTGCAGAATGTCATTTTGAAGAAAAACATTAGTTTCTACAAATTTTGTATTCATAAGTCAAAAAGTAAAATGATGATGACAATAATTACTTACTATTAAACTTTTAGTTTTTCAAATATTTCAAACTTTTTTATTCAGTATACCTCTTAAATTTAATATACAATAAACAACTAAAAACCCTGTATGTGGAATGCGATTTATCTCAAATATATTGTATAAAACATAATCTTCTAATATATATGAAGAAGTGCAAATATAGTACAACATAATTAAATTATTTGTTTATTATTTATTTGTTCAATTACCCACTGAGAGGATAAATGTAGATATTTTTTAAAAGGTGCCTTTCTTCATGCATGGAATATTACATATTCGATGATAGGATTTGCGTCGAGACAACCCGGGTGAAACATGAAAGTGATATGACACCTTCGTCTGAACGCAGAAGATAATAATTGGGATAAAGTCCTACACTTTTCATATAAAACTTACAAATATTCTATAGGAAACATACAATATTTTTGATCAATCTATACAGGATAATAAAAATAACTATTAATTTTTTAGCTTCTGTACACTGAAAAAAAGTGGTAATTATGCAGAAGAAGGAATTTTCTCAAATTTGCAGAAAAACGGTTAATTCTTTTTGGAAAAGCTTTCATTTGACTAAAGAATGAAATATCAGATGGGGGAAGACAAAAAAGTTGATTTTAAGAATGCCAGGGGTGGGAAACAAAATTAAAATTTTCGTTTTTTTGCATATAACTTTCTTAAAACTAATAATATCAAAAAATTTCCTTTATAAGAGTTGTAGATCATGTCAAAATACATCTTTTTTATTTTACACAATTTCTTTCTAAATTAAGAATTTTTCGAGAAAATTCAAAAATTAAAAAAACCGTAATAATGATGTACGGAAGATTAAGGTGCCTCAAGGAGATACCACAACAAAGCAAGTTATTTGGAGGACGAAGCAGTCATCCACCTTGGGTTAGAAATATGTTTTTTATTAGTAAGTAATATTTCTTTTAATTCTAAAAAATTGAAGGTATAGGGTAGAGCGGGGCTAGTTGAGCATAGGGGTAAGTTGAGCAACCGAAATATTTCAGGCTCTATAAATTGGCCGCTAATTTTTTCAATGCCAGAAAGAAGCAGGCGCAGGAGGGAACATAACTGCGCAAGTGCCTGCTTCTTTCTGGCATTGAAAAAATTTAGTGGACAATTTATAGAGCCTGAGATATTTCGGTTGCTCAACTTGCCCCTATGCTCAACTAGCCCCGCTCTACCCAACCTTAGAATTAAAAAAAATATCACTTACTAATAAAAAACATATTTCTAACCCAAGGTGGATGACTCCTTCCTCCTCCAAATAATTTGCTTTGTTGTGGTATCTCCTTGAGGCACCTTATTCTTTCGTACATTCTTCCGTACATCTTCCCAAATAGTATATTTGGAAGAAAAACAGATATTCTTGATTCAAGAAAATATAGAACTCGATCAAGAAGTTAATCGACTTGTACGAAATATAAAATATATTAAATGAATAATATATTTTCTTATTCTAAGCATGTATATAATCAAATCAATAATTGCATTTGATACATTTAATTTTTTGTAAAGTTCGTTTAAGCAATTCAAGATTTAGATGAAGAAAAAATTTATGTTATAGGAAGAATAGATATTCTTGATTCAAGAAAATATGGTATTCGATCAAGAAATTAAGTAGCATGTAAGAAATGCAGAATATATTAAATCAAAATCATTTATGCATCAAATCAAGAAAATATGTTCTCTGACAGAGAAAATATTGTCTTGATTTGAAAAAATTTATAGATTTCAATCAAAAAAATATTTTATTTTTTTTATTTAAATAATTAAATAATTGTTATTTTACATATATATTTACATTTAATTAATACTTTATACAAATACAAATTAATAAATATAATATATTATATTTATTAATATATTAGAAAATTTTCCACGGTCGGAGGAATTGAACCCGGGTTGCACGCACCAGAAGCTGCCACGCTATCACTATGCCATCCTAGCCTCATTGGATTGTTTTAAAAAACTGATATTTAAATTGCATATCTATTTGAAGAAAAATATCTTCTTGGATCAAGAACACCGGCATTGTGTTAAGTAAAAAAAAGTTTCAAAGCAAATAAATAAAATGATCCGATTGAAGAAACATGAATTCTCCAGAAAAAATTAAATTTTTTAATTCAAGAAAAATATAATATTATTTTAAGAAATTAAATGTTCTTGAAACATGGTAATATATAAGTGCTTCAAGTAGGGGAGAATGGGGAGTTATGAAGCATGGGGAGTTGTGAAGCACGGCCATAGATCTCGCATAGTAATTGTTTTGATAGATGTCACTTACTCTGAATATTTTTTTACCTAATATCTTCGTTTTGTAATTGGATTCATTCCGATAGAAGATATTTTGCATATCTTTCAAGACAATGTGTTCAATTTTTCGTTTATAAAGTTTTTTTGTGTGCTCCATTTTGCAGAATTCTTACAAAATTCGCGAACAAATCAAAAAGATAAGTTCACCCATATAATACCCAGCAATGAATAGGTTCTCGAAATTTAAAACGATTTATGCAAAATCGCAATAAAGAATATTTACCAAAAAATATAATTTTTAGCGATTTTTAGTAGTGCTTCACAACTCCCCATGATTTTTAAAAACTTGAAAAAGCAGCTTTTTAGTCCAACTGAAAAAAATTGTCGATTTTATTTTATTTCATGCAAAATCTTCAACCAGTAAGCATATTTGAAGACCCTCTAGAGATTCAAGTGGAGAAAATTTGAAATAAAAATTTCTTTTTGAAGTTACAACTCATAAACAAAGCGTGCTTCATAACTCCTTATTCTCCCCTATAAGAAATGATTAGATTAATTAATAGTTCTTTGAAACAAAATAATTTTTTAATTAAGTTGAAACAATTATTAACGTGTATTAATTTTCAAATTTTCTTGGCTCATGACTATGGGTGTTGGATGAAATAAATAGTTGACTTAAAGAAAATAAAAAAATGATTTGACTCAAGATACTAAATGACTTAAGATAAATTACTTGACGTGAGAACATAATATTCTTGATTCAATACTTTTTCGGGACTTGGCGCATGTAAAACAATTTGTTTGAAACAGTAAGATATTTACTTATGTAAAACCCATATTTTCTTGTTTCAATAACTTTACCCAATTTTTAAAAATAAATCTATTAATTTTTATTTCTCCAAATATTATGTATTCTTGTTTCATACACGGAGAACAATTACATACTAAGAATGCATGTAGTCCAGGAAGGAAGAGTAAGGAGACCAAACTCTGCTTCTACAAATGTCTAAACAACATGCACGAAAAGTGCCAGATCCACTGCATTCTATAAGGCTATTCAAGTTGGGTGGGGGAAAATTCAAGATGGCCGTTTACTGGTGCACAAACTTGTATACAAAGTGTATGGGATGGAATCTAATTTTTTAAATATCTCGCTTAAACGAAATTTTTAACCATTATTAGGATCCAGTTTATTAGGATTTTATGTTTCATTTTTAATGAACTATTTTTTGCAATAATAAAATCAAAAAATTTAAAAAATCGATTTTTATTATTGCAAAAAATAGTTCATTAAAAATGAAACATAAAATCCTAATAAACTTATGGTTAAAAATTTCGTTTAAGCGAGATATTTAAAAAATTAGACTCTGTCCCATACACTTTGTATACAAGTTTGTGCACCAGTAAACGGCCATTTTGAATTTTCCCCCACCCAACTTGAATAGCCTTATTAGACTCCAAATAAGTTGATCATGCGCATTGAACTAAAGTTCAGCAGTGTGTAAACCAGTGTTTATTTTAAAAGCAAATTTATTTATTTGCAATTGTGGTATTATTCGTATTTTGAAAATCATGTGTAAGTACATAATGTACTTACATAATGTCACATGTATCACATCACTAAAAGACCGGCTAAATGTAAACATCATATCTCACTCGCACAGTTGTTACGACAAACAGAGATAGAACAAGGCTACTGCGCATGATCAACTTATTTGGTGGTCGACCAGAACGCAGCAAACCTGGCACTTTTCGTGCATATTTCTCTGACATTTTCAAAGCGCTATCTACACAGAGTTCGGTCTGCTTACTCTTCCTTCCTGATGTAGTCTATTGGTTCGCTTTTTCCATAAGACACTATTGTAAATGTTGCATAGGGAGTATACTAAAAACACGCGGCTTGTGCTGGCTTCTGTTAACCATTGCGCTTTTGATATAATTGAAATTTTCTGTATTATTGATTCAGATTTTTTATTTCTTTTTTATTCTCGAAAACTCAACTACAAAGAGTCCCTTATTTAATAATGCATTTACAATAAATTTTTCGTAATTAAAACAACTAATTATCTTTTTCTTTAATTTTTAATTTACATAGAAATTTTCTCATACATAAAAAACAACTATTGACTGGTCTTCCCCATTCCGATCAAAATTTTTGATTACAAATGTTAATATTTGATGAAAGGTAACATTTATAATACAATGAATTTTGTTTTTAATTTAGTAAGAAAAACGGCGGTATTATCCACTTTCTAATAAAATAATAATTTTTAAAAATTTAGTAAATGCAAAAAAAACGTAATAAAAAATTTAAGCGGGATTTTATATTTGAATTGGTATATTTTGAAAAAATACAACTTTTAACAAATGAATTTACACAAATATTATAGAAATCTGACAAAGATGAAAAATTCTTAAACAACTATATAAAAGCGGTTAAAAAGTCATACGAAGAGATCTCTTTAAAAGTAGTCAGTGACAAAAAAAATTCAAATTTTTGAATTTTTAAAAGTCTTATCTTACAGAAAATGATAAGGCACATCTTTTTTTCTTTTGACCTTTTTTCGTAAAATTAATATTTTCAGTAATGAAAAATAAAAACTGAAAAATTTTAATTTGCAAAACATAAATCATAAATCATAGTATATCTGAAAATTATTAACAAATCCAATTGCAATTTGGTATATAAACTTATTTGAGTCTATTAATAACGAAAATACAATAAAAAGTTGAAAAAACATTTATTGTCTAATAATTTGTTAATAATAATGAAGGCCTGTCGAGAATCACGATTTCTTATTTTCGATGACAAAAGGTCTGCAGGGAACTTCAGAATTGAGAGAACTTCCAGTGAGAGATTCGTTCAATACTATGTAAGGAAGTTTTCTGTAAAATATGAAATTAATTCATTAAAAACTTTGTCAGATTCAGAAGTTGTAAAAAAGCGCGGTCAGCGCGTAAGTACGTCTTTTCGTTACTCGCGCTTCGCTAAGATACATTCTGTACATGAGAATAATATAAATAATATTATTTATATACTATAATAAATTTAAAAAATTTCATAGTATTTAAAAAAATTATTTTATAAAAATAATATATTTTAATAAAATAATTTAACCCTCCATCCGTTGCATCTTTTTTTGTAACGCGATGCGTCGCAGGTGAGGAAATTTCTCACCCATCGTAAATTAATTAAAAATTGTTATAAAATGCCAAATTTTTTTTTGGAATGTTCATTATAATTTCCAAACAACCTATTGCAAGTAAAATAAAGTTTCATTTTCTGTTAATTATTTAAATAAAAAGTTAATGACAAATGAAATCGAGTATACGCGGTCAGTCGCATGGTGAGAAGTTTCCTCACTTAGCGTAAAAAATTCTTGACATTTTCTGCTTAAAAATTCAATTACAAAAAAATTAAAATAAATAAAAACACAGAAATTGTTTTAAAATAAAGAAGAAGAGTGTTGTGAATGGTACTGGGAATATGAAATTATAATTTTTTGTATTTTAAAAGTTATAAATAAAAAAAGAAACTGGGTGAGGAAACTTCTCCCATGCGACGGATGGAGGGTTAGGTGAGACCAGGGCGTAATGGATCACTTCAATTTATTCAAAAGTGGTGAATCAGAGTAATTTCGGATTTTGATCAAAATAATGTAGGGGAGAGTGGGGCAAAATGGGGTAGGCGGGTCAAATGGGGTACCTCTGTTTCTCCATGATGGGTACTTTTAATTTTTTGATCCTCGATATATATTAATCATGTTGATAAGAAAATGTTATTAATTATAAGAACACCATGAAATTTTTTTTTTTTTTGGAAGTTATACAACTTTAAAGTTTTGATTAAAAAAAATCAATTTTTTGCCAAATTAAAGTGCTTATAAAACCTTTTGGGATAATTTATTGAATTTGGCAAGTGTGGGATCCTTTTCAGCACTTATTCCAGAGTCATTTCCAATAGGATAGATTGTTAAATTGTTTACAACAATTTGTAAACATTACATTTTGTTGTAATATGCACTGCGGGGCAAAATGGGGTACCTATGTGCCGGGCCATACAAAGTTGTATTTAATATTCACTGAACTACTTAAAAACATTATATTATGCAGATTAACAACTTTCCGCAGAAAAGTCAATATTTTTGTTTCGGGGTATTATGCTATCGATGTTTCACTATCGATATATCGATATTTTTCATTATCGATATTTTTTGTTAAATTCTAATTAATATTGCTTGTTTTTTTATAATAATAAAGAATCTTACTTTTTGTTTGTATTTATAATCTCTTACAACAAGAATTTAACAAAATTTGAAAGAATGTTTTATATTTTGTATGGTAATTTGATACCACGCCATTTTGCCCCACCCATGTGGCAAAATGTTGCACCTTCTCAGAAAATACAAATACAAAGAAGAATTCTGATAATTAGTTGAATCGATTTATTCATTTGGTTCTCTGTAAACAGCCAATTACAAAAAGGTACCTCATTTTGCCCCACTCTCCCCTACATGGAATACTGTAAGTTTGTACCAAGTTTCATTGTTATTCATTTATTATTGTTCAAAATATGGTAGAAAGAGTGATTTTGGCCCTCGAAAGTAAATTTTTGAAAGCATTGTTTTTTTGTTATATCTTTTTCAAAATTACTTGTAAAAAATTTTTGTATATCAGGTTTTGAGCTTCAAACATTTGTTCTTAAAGAACAATTAACAATTTTCGTTTAAAATACTTACGGTATTGATAAGAAATAACAAAATTTTCAACAAAAACCTCCTGTGCATAATGGATTACTTTGGCCGGGCCCGTGTAGAAATCACCATGCTATGCCTAAAATGATTATTGGCCCTAGCTTGGACCTAACTTGGCAACCCCTTTTTATATATCCTAGGCTGGTCCTAATTTGGTACTAACTAGGAGATCCAGTTGTGACTTAGAAAATTTTTTAGGAAAATAAAGTGTCAAAATTGATACAGGAAAAACATGTAAAAATTGATAAATATTATTCTCAATTAATATTTATAAAATTAATTGATAATCATATTTTTTTAAACAATTTATTGTTTGACATAAATCAGAAAATTATACAAATATTATAAAATAAAGTTAATTTATTAATTCAGCAATTGTTTAAAACTTTAAACAAATAATTGTTATTTACTAACTTTTTACACAATCAACCTAGAAACTAGTAGTTTTTTCTAATTTTGCAATAAGTAAATACTCAGATTAGTTAATTGCAAAATTTTAAAAGACTACAAGTGTCTAGACGCTTTATTGTCTCAAGAGTTAATAAATAACAACAATTTTTTGTTTAAACAAATGCTGAATTGTTAAAATTAAAAAATATCTCTATTTCATACTTTTTAAATTAGTTTATTGCAAAATTAGGAAAAACTGCAAGTTTCTAGGTACTTTGTATCAAGAGTTAATAAATAACAACATTTATTTGTTTAAACAAATAACTGAATTGTTAAAATTATAAATTATCTTCATATTTTACTAATCGCAAAATTAGAAAAAAAACTGCAAATTTCTAAGTAATTTGTAACAAAAGTTAATAAAACAGTAACATTTATTTATTTATTAAAACAGATACAGACTGCAATATAATTTTAATTAGTAAAATATATTTTTAATTTCGTTTGCAGATTTTAAGTTTCGTTTAAGTTGGTGCTAAACACTAGAAGATATTGCAGTTTGAATGTGGGATGACCCACCCAGGTCCAACCCAGGACCTACCTGGATTTCCTAGTTTCATTAGCAAAAATTTCTAAGTCCAAATTTAAAAAATTTTTTGCAACAAAAAATTAATGTTTAAAATGATTTGGAACAATGAAAAACGTGTTTTTAACATACATTTTTTGACATTTTTTTAAAAAGTGGATCACCCACTTAATTAATTAGCAAAAATTTCCAAGTCCAAAAGACGAATATTTTTTTAGACCAACAAATTAATGTTAAAAATGATTGAGAACAATAAAAAAACCTGTTTTTAACGAAAATGTATAGATATTTTTTTCTTGATATAATATAAAAATATTAATTTTTGAATTTTTGTATTTGAATATTATTTTTTTTATTATTGTTGTTGTTAAACTATTTTTTTATTTATTATGGTGTATTAGTGTCAATAAATACTATATTGAATCATCAAAAGCAAATCAACAAGTCACTGACAATAAAAATTTTGATCTCAACTAGCTTCATTAGCATAGTGGTTAGGGCGTTAGTCTCGTAGTCCGTTGGTCATAGGTTCGATTTCCGCGTGCGTTAGATTTTACTTGCTTCTAAGGTTTGCGTTTATTCCGATTTTTCTGCATTATATTCGTATAAGTATGCATAATAAAGATTATATATACTGTAAAATAATTTAATTAACAAATTTCTTATTTTTTTATAATTTTTAATGTATATATTAGAGGAATATATATTAATCTCTGCATATAAGTACTAACATTATTTATGAATTCGCTTTTGGTCATCATTTAATTGAAAAAAATAATAATTTATTAAAACTAATACTTATTATTATAAATTTAGGTTATTTCTTTAACAAATATTATAAACTAATTAAAATTATAATGAAATAGAAAATACTGTCTGAGATGGTCCTTTCTAGGTCTAAAATTGGACCCACAAACTGATCCTAACTAGGCTCCCAAGTTAGGACCAGGCTAAAATCGCATCACCAGCCATTGTTGGTCCAAACTACACTGCCTACTTAGGTCCAAGCTATTAACAGGGCAAAATAGGTAGGACCCTGCTAGGACCAATTTTCATTTTCCACACGGGGGGCGTATTGGCCCACATATTTTATTAAGAAAAACCTATTATATTTAAAATATTTATAAAATGATAACCAAGGATAACCCTTTATAAAGAAAAAATAACTGAAGAATAGATTTTTTATGTAAATGGATTTTGCATTTCGTTACAATTTTTTAAAATTTAATAATTGGATGATTATGTTTAAAGTTTAAATTAAATATGTTCCATTTTCAATGTCCTTTGTTATAAATGTACAATAGAAACCAAAATTGCCAATATTAAATAATATTTCATGATAAAAATTATAATTTCATTGCTGATCCAATACGCCCCGGGTAATAATCCATTACGCCCCGTGCCGAGGTGATTGAAAATTATTATTCAAATGAACATACTATTTAATATATTTTTCCATACTATTTTATAAACAAACGTACTCACTATATTTTAAAAGTTACTCTAAATTAACTTATAAATTTTTATAAGTATATTCTGTTATATATTTCATAAAAAACCTTAACGTAATATAATATGAACAAAAATTAACGTTATTATTAAAAAGAAAGAAATTAATACCTTTATTTCATAGTTTTGTTTATATTTTGATATATCGTCGGCTTGGTGGAAAACTGTACCATTTCAGGAATTCGTTATAAACTGTACCATTTCGGTAAATGTTTTTAAAACATACCATTTCGAGAAAAAAAGTTTTTTGCTTTTTTTCCAACTTTGTCAACACTGATGCTAGACATAAAATAAGGTTATGCATTTTTAAAAAGCGGTATCTTAAATATACTCTTGTTCATCTTTTTAATGTATTATTTAAAAATTTCTAATAATTTAAATTAATTGCTTGTTAATCTTTAGAAATTCTTTAGTGCAACGCTTTTATAGATCTTCATCGAAATGGTATGTTTTATAACAAACTTTTGAAATGGTATAGTTTATAACAAATTCTTGAAATGGTACAGTTTTCCACCAAGCCGACGATATCACAAAACAAACCATGGACTGTATTCGCGTTGTTTAATCGCGTGCAAATTACATATCCATGTACATACTCATACATTCACGAGCTAAAAATTGAATAAAGAATCTCCAAAGTGGGGTTTTTTTTATTTCTCCTCTTGCGTTCGTAATAGAGGGACTCCCGAACTTCTCTTTATAACGAGATTGAAGTGTATATATAGATGTCAATCGAACAATCGAAATTCACGGCAGATTTCTGAAAATTTAAATTTCACTTGTTAAAGAAAAAAAACGGAAGTCAATTTTAATAATAGTTAACATATTGATTTTAATATAGTTTATTAATAGAATTTAGTCTTCATTACAAATTTTTCTAAATTTGAAGTAAAAGAGACGATATATTCATAATAATAAATCTTCGATTGAAAAGTCAATTACTTTTAATTTACAAAAAAGAAAGTTAATCTTCACAAAAGCTAGTTAACATTAAAATTTTATTTAAAAAATTATGCGGGTGCTGATAACTGAGTAGTAATTTCAGCTTCATTCAAATTGAAGACTTTTTTACATAGTAATGTACTATCAGATTATATTCTCTAATCATAAAAATTGATATGATTAATGAAAATATAATAATAACATTGAAACAATCAGAACTAAATGCATGTGTGCTTGATTGTTCTTTTTCATGATGTGACGGGTAGGTGTGCAATTTCAGTCGTACGCTGAGTTCTGTAATAATGTATGAGTCAATATGAATGTCCATGTAGAAAGATGTGTATACGAGAGCAGTTAGAACCTATGTCACAATTGTTACTGTTTTAACTATACATTTTCTTATAAAATTTAATTAGTTTTTATTGTATTATAAAATTAATAAACATATCATTCACTCCTAGTACAATGTACTTATATTTAAAAACTATTTTGGAAGTTACTTATTCTCCGCGTTTGTTTTAGAAATCATGTAAGTTAGAGGATTGTTTTGGAAACTACGTATCTTTCTGTTCCGTGCAAGAAGTACGTAACTCTGACAGTCGTTTTAGAACGTCTACTGATGTACTAAATAATATAATAATTATATTATTACAGAACTCAGCGTTCGACTGAAATTGCACACCTCCCCGTCACATCATGAAAAAGAACAATCAAGCACATATGTGACGCGACACGAGAAAAGGGACATATCGCCTCAAAAGAGAATTCTACAGGAGGAGCGTTTAAAGTGACGCCATGAGCAGAAAACCCGTGTATTTACGCGGACACGTTCAACTTTCGGGCTTTATATTATTAAAACTATTTCAGATTTTTAACTTCTGACTTTTTACGTGAAAGAGCCAATAAAGTCACATATGCATTTAGTTCTCATTGTTTCATTGTTATTATTATATTTTTATTAATCATATCAATTTTTTTTATTTACTTCAATTGCAATTCATGAAAAGAAATTTATAAATGAAGGCATCTAATCAATTCTATTCAAAAGAAAAATAATGATTAGAGAATATAATCTGATAGTACATTGCTTTGTAAAAAAGTCTTCAATTTGAATGAAGCTGAAATTATCACCCAGTTATCAGCACCCACCTAATTTAAAAAAAAATTTTAATGTTAACTAGTTTTTATGAAGATTAACTTTCTTTTTTATTAATTAAAAGTAATTAAATGTCCAATCAACGATCTACATAATATTTTTTAATTCGATCACTTCCTTAAAGATTCTTTATTATGAATACATCGTCTCTTTTACTTCAAATTTAGAAAAATCTGAAATGAAAACTAGCTTCTATTATTAAATATATTAGAATCAATATATTAGCCATTATTAAAATTGACTTTCGTTTCTTTCTTCTTTAACAAGTAAAATTGAATATTAACCTCCTTGTTTGACAAAATACCTCGTTTCAACGTAAGAAAATTAATTAAACACGATGAAAGTAGCACAACTGCAATTGTCATTATTTTTGGATAAGCGAGTTTACATATGCTCTAACTTCAGTAAATTAAAAAAATCAACACAGAAAAAACTAAACTGAAGTCAGAAAAGTGACTCATGAGCTGCAACAAAAATGAACCTCGTAGATGTCTCTGTCTCTTAACATAGACTCATTTTCAGTTACAATAAAAATGATTCTAATTTTTTCTGTGAAAGGATGTAATTGATTTCTTAGCAATTAGCTTATTAATTGATATATTTTTAAAATACACTCATCCCATTTATTAAAAGACACAACTTGATGTAAAATTTAATGTTTCCAGTTTACCCACAAATTTTGAAGCAGTTATGCGCGATTGTTCATGTTTAAGAGCGTTCGACGGTCTCTAAAATTTGTAGGTTATGTTAACTCTAAAAATTACAGTTATCGCCCAAGAAAAACGGCACTGCCTGTTTGAAATCACGTGAAATTAGTAAACAACCGTTTTCGAACTAGTGTTTCTCTGCACACAAGCACTTTTTACAAAATCTGATAACGTACTTTTGTCAGAAATGTTTTAAATTATCCGAATTCAAAAGATTTTGTTAATCCATGCAAAAACGCGGTTTCAGGATTGGAATTACAAAAGTAATGTAATGACAGGCGGTACGTGTGTTACAGCCATTTTGCCAGTAGAGGGCAGAAGCAAGCAGGGAGCGTAAAGGCTCAGCTGTCAAAATGATTCGCATTACATTGCTATGGTAATTCAAATGCTGCAACCGTGTTTCTGTATTGGTTAACAATATCTTTTGAATTCAGATAATTAAAGACATTTGTGTCAAATGTACGTTGTCATATTTTGTAAAAAGTGCCTGTAAACAAAGAGAAATTTGTTAGAAAAAGAATGTTTAACAATTTTACGTCATTAAAACCGATCAGTGCCGTATTTGTTGGGTGATCACTGTTAGTCGCACATTATCGAGAATTTTAAGAGACCATCGAACACGGTTAAATATTGAGGAGCTGTATCGAAGAACTCGCTCGCCACTCGGCGAACCTCTTTGAAGCCAGTCAGTGGCCCAAAAATTGAAAAAAATTAAAATTCAAATTTTTGAATTTTAAAAAGTCCTACTTTATAGGAAATGATAAGGCGCATCTTTTTTTCCTTTAGCTTTTTTTCGTAAAATTATTATTTTCGATGATAAAGAACAAAAACTGAAAAATTTTAATTGACAAATTAAATTAAATTTCAAAACATAAATCATCATATCTCCGAAAGTTATTAACAAATTAAATTGCGATTTGGTATGTAAACTTATTAGGGCCTATTAAAAGCGAAAATACAATAAAAATTTGAAAAATCAATAATTGTTTAATAGTTTGTTAACAATAATGAAGGCATGTCAAAAATTACGATTTCTCATTTTCGATGACAAAAAGTCTGCAGGGAACTTTAGAATTGAGAGAACTTCCAGTGAGAGATTTCTTCAATAGAATGTGAGGAAGTTTTCTGTAAAATTTGAAATTAATTCATTAAAAACTTTGTCAGATACAGAAGTTTTAAGAAAGTGCGGTTAGCGCGTAAGTACGTTCTCTCGTTACTTGCGCTACGCTGATAGTTACTTGAAAAGCAATGCTTACCCGAGTCGAAATTTAGAGTCGAATCAAAGTCTGCTAAGACCTACTTTAAGAAGAATCTAGAAGAACCTAAAGAGGTTTTAGTTATGTTGTTATAGGTTCGATTTTAGATCGTATAGGGTCTACATAAGACCGTTTTCGCTGTCTAAAAGGCGTTAAAGAGGTCTTAATTTAAGGCCTATTTAGAGCATATTAACCACTACTGACTATAGCGTTTAGAATTCGCGCTTGCACCAACAAGAAAACAGTACTGTTAATATTGAACAAAGAATCCAATTGGTTTTATTAAATTTTTTGTTCTTTTGACAATTAGAGTGTTTTATAAACACAAAATTTTGTTGAATCTTAATTTTATAACAAAATTAATTGCCAGGACAACAAAAAATAATCATAACAACGAAATTGGATTATTAATTCAGCATAAAAAATTCCTTTTTTTATTATATGATATGGTTAATATACGCTACCTGATTTTCTTATTAATAACTAGTACAACACAAGAAAAACAATAAAATAACACTGAACTTGGATCAAAAATATACATTTATTTTATAATACACATATGTATACAAATATAATTTTATATATGTATAAATAAATAATTATTAACACTGAAGTAATAATTACACTAAAAATTTTTACTATATATATATCAAATTTTTTAAACACATTCAAACCGCACTTTTTGTAACATTTCACTTAAACACAAGAATACAACTCAGAACACAAGATAAAAACAAGAATTTTTGTTTTTTAAATAAAAGAAAAACAATATTTTTTAACACTACAATAAGCACAAAGAATATTTAAAATGAAAAAGATAAACCATTGTTTATTTATTAGAATTTTAAACATTATTGTCCTTGCGAGCGTGGTTTAAGTGTATACATCTCTCAAATGCTAGAAAGCAACTGACGCTTCGAGGCATTTCTTTGAAAATTTCCCTAAAAATTCAAAAAATTCCTAAATATTTCCCATTTAAATGTTTGTAAATTTCTTTCTTACTAAGTATATATATAAAAAAAACTTGTACAGAAAAATGCACAAAATAGACGAGAAACCGTTATGGCTGGTCAACCTAAGTGAAACCAGATGTGCCAAACTTTTCAAAACGAGAAAATATTTCTAAAGTTCTTCCTTAAGAATGAAAATATTTTACTGTACACAAAATAATTTTTCTAAGAATATAGTTTTACTGCATATTTATAATTTAAACTTTTAAATAAATATAAAAATTGGAATATTATAAATATAATATTTCATTATATTTTAATATATTATATTATAATAAACATAATGCAATATTCAAATCATTAAATTAATTTAAAACTTTATTATAAACACTAAAATCTAATTTTTTTTAAATTCACTGAAAACATCTTAATTTTAATCTATACTTAAAAATATAAAATATTATAATAAGAAACAAGAACAAAGAATTGTTTTACACAAGAAATAAATTTTTTCATTGATTTAATGTCAATTTGTCTAGTTAAAATTGATTAAAAAATTAATTATAGAAGTAAATATAACTGTTTGCTTTTGTATTTATATATTTTCAAACTATCTATTATAAAAAATATGTTTGTAGTTGTAAAATTAACTCAAGTCTAACATTCAACAAATAATTCCTAAGTATTACTTTGAACTTAAAGCGCAGACGCAAGTCCCAACTGACGAATGCAGAATATGAAAAAAATCTTAAAAGTATCTAAAAGAATATAAAATGTTGTTTCAGGACTTGTTAGATTTTAGGGAGAACTAATTCTAAATATGTTCTTGGACACAGCAGAGTTTAAAAGTGTTTAAATATCCTTTACTAGGCCTTAGTAGACTTTAAGTAGACTTTATAGGATCTAAACGTACATATAAAGAAGTTACTAGGCTCTATTAGATCTTAAACCAATTCTAAATTTCGACTCGGGTAATATTATTTATAATAAGTGTAGGGGAGAGTGGGGCAAACCGGACCCCCTAACGGTTTTTTGACTCTTGTGACTAAACGAATCAACCGATTTCATTTTTTGAGGGCTTGTTTGAAAGATCATTTAATTGCGCAACTTTTTCCTAGAGACATCTATACTCTATCTTTTATTGTTTAGTTACTGTGTTAACTTTAAAAAATTTTGCAAACGGTCCGGTTTGCCCCACCCCCTGGGGTAAACCGGACCCCCCATGGGGCAAACCGGACCGATGGGTTTTTTATTTATAATATTGCATGTACATAATCTACAATAATAAAAAACATAAAGAATCATGTAAACAATGGTTGCAGTACAGAAAATAATAATTCGGGATTGAGTTTTAATTAAATAAAGATTTTTTTAAGAAATAAATAAAAATGTTTGTCATTATCAGAGAAACAATATTAAAGGGTCCAATTCCCATTTGAAGACAATTATTAATCATTGTAAGTAAATATTTTAATGAAAGAAACATTTTATTTAAAAATAATTTTTATGAAACTTTAATTCAATGGAAATATCCTATGGCCGGTTTGCCCCACCGAAAACGGTCCGGTTTGCCCCACAGGCTCATTTTGAGAATAAATGTTTGTCAAAAATAAACGCTTTGCAAATTCATCAAACTTTTTGTTGGTAAATATTCCGGAGATGTGTACCTTCAAAACCCAAGACTTCATTTTTGGAAATATTACACGATTTCCTCAGAATTCCCTTAAGAAAAAATTCGAAAAAGTGTAGAAAAAAAGTAAAAAAAAACTTTTGCTCCCAGCGTTGCACAAACAAAAGTAAAAAATGGCAAATTGAAAAAAATAAGGTATACTACACATGGTTGTTTCAAATTTCTAAATAGCACTTTTTACAATTTCGCCATTTCGGAAATATTGAGGGGGGTCCGGTTTACCCACCGGTCCGGTTTGCCCCAATCTCCCCTAATATAATGAACATATTATTTAATATAAAGCATTATTTATTAAAAAAGAGATTAACTGTTTATTTATAAACACATTATTTTATTTTTTCGCTTAAAAACTAATGTACATATTTGTTTGAGTAGTTTTTTTCTATTCCTAATTTTTTTCTTATAGATTTTAATATGATTGTTTCAACCAGTTTTGCAACAAAACCTTTATACAATTATATAATATTAATTTTTCACTGTTGTCAACAAGAAGTGTACAGCCTAACTGTCATTAAGTTTATAAACAAGTCAGATAGTAAGGAAATAGAAAATTATTGTCTAAATGAACAATAGAATTAAAAGTTTTCATTTTCATGAATATAAGATACACGGAGAGACTTTTAGTTACAAAAATTACTTTATTGTATTTCGATATTTTTAATAAAACGTAAGAATTTAGGGATAATCGAGGTACGATGATGATAGTTCTTATTTTAATAATAAGTAGTGTTATTTTTTTATCTACTATTGTAATTTTTAGGGAACAGAAGTTAGTATAAAAGTTTAGAAAGAATATCATTTGATGTTAAGACAATTGCAAATACGAGAATATAGAACATATTTATAATACATTCTGATATTTTTATTTGTAAACCCACTATTTTGAAAACTATTAAATGTAAAAAAATTTTAGATACTGTATTATTTTTAATATTAACACGCTTTGAAATGGTAAGCAGTTTGAATTTTTACAAAATTTTATTAGAATATTTTCACGAAGGTTTCCGAACAGTTCCGTCCACAACCGAAGACAGTTAATGTTAGGCAAACACTCAGCAAACAACCGAGCGTCATCATCGTCTTGAAAGTATTTTGTTAAAAACGTTTCAAAAGTTATTAGTGATTAAACAATTGAATTGTGTAATAATATTATGATAAATCATATATTAATTTATATACATATGTATTATATAAGTATACACGTGCCTAGTAACGCATTTTGTATACCCCTACATATATATATGCTATATTTTATTAGAAATATCAAAATACGATAAAATAATTTTTCTAACTAAAAGTCTCTCCGTGTAGAAATTTATTCAAAACGGAATAAACGTATTTAATTATTGAATACGAAATAAAATATAGATTTATAGAATATTTTTAATTGACTATATTAGTTTTATTATTTATATTATATTTAATGATTTAAATTATTTTATTTTATTAGAATATATAATTTTTTAAAAATACTTTTTGTTAACACCATGAACAATAGTTCATTATAGTAAAGTGTGTAATTAATATGTAAATAAATTGTTAATGAACTGAAATTGTTTACGTTTAATTTTATTTATAAAATATGCAATTAAAATTTGCAAAAAATTGATCAAAATATATTTCTTATGTACAGAATGCATCAGCGTAGCGCGAGCAACGAGAAGACGTACTTACGCGCTAACTGCACTTTCTTAAAACTTCTGTATCTGCCAAAGTTTTTAATGAATTAATTTCAAATTTTACAGAAAACTTCCTCACATACTATTGAAGAAATCTCTCACTGGAAGTTCTCTCAATTCTAAAGTTCCCTGCAGACTTTTTGTCATCGAAAATGAGAAATCGTAATTTTTGACATGCCTTCATTATTGTTAACAAACTATTAAACAATTATTGATTTTTCAAATTTTTATTGTATTTTCGCTTTTAATAGGCCCTAATAAGTTTACATACCAAATCGCAATTTAATTTGTTAATAACTTTCGGAGATATGATGATTTATGTTTTGAAATTTAATTTAATTTGTCAATTAAAATTTTTCAGTTTTTGTTCTTTATCATCGAAAATAATAATTTTACGAAAAAACGCTAAAGGAAAAAAAGATGCGCCTTATCATTTCCTATAAAGTAGAACTTTTCAAAATTCAAAAATTTGAATTCCAATTTTTTTCAATTTTTGGGCCACTGACTGGCTTCAAAGAGGTTCGCCGAGCGGCGTGCGAGTTCTTCGATACAGCTCCTCATATATCTATTCTATAACTTCAGTCTATTTTTGAATAACAAAATTTAAAAATGGATCTAATTGCGGCATATAAGTCTGATTTTTAAACTAAAAACTGAACAATTCAATTTAGTAAAAATAGTCAATAAATATTTCCACTACAATTTGATTTTTATAATTCACAAAGAATTCTTAAAATCGTAGGTTTTTAAGAACTTAAATTGTTCTTTTGAATCCAAAAGCAGCTGTATGTGTTTATGTTATGCAATCTGTTTTGCATTAATTTACATTTAAGTGATTTAGCGTTTATAAAACTTGAAAAGATTTACTCATTTTATATAAAACTGGTGGCATCTTAAAATTGTGAAAAAAAACACTTGTGTTGTTATATGTTATTCCACTAAAAAATAGTGTCAAGGTTTTCCAAAGTCTTCCGGGAAATGTAATCATTGTTCAATAGTTACTAACTAACTTACTAATTAAGTAACTAACTTATTATAGTAGTTACTATCTAACTAATCGATTAAAATAGAACTAACTGATTTACAGTTAGATATACAGTCTTATTATTTTGACCTAAACGAATAATTTATACAAAAAAATTAATATTTTGAAAAATTAATGAAATTAATATGTTTTGTTGTACTAATAAGTGGATAAAAATTTAATAATTAATATTAATATCTAATAAAATGCGTTTTTCAGTTGTTGGACAAAGTATTATGTGCAATTCATATAGAGAACAAAGCTTTTCGCTCGCTTGAAAAGCAAGCTTTTTATGAAAAATCGCGCTTCTTCTCTACTTGTTGCTCAATATACTATTTTTATAGACAAATTAATTTTTTTTAATTTTATGGGCGTTATTAATTCTATTTTTTCTTTATTTATTTATGCATCATAATATGCAGAAAATTTTCCTAAATGAATAGAAATTAAGCATTGCGTAAAACTTGTTTACAATAATTTACGAAATTTATAAATTTAACCTAATGAAATAAAATCACTTATTTTTTAAAACCCTTTCTTTTATTTAAATTTGCTAAAAACTGTACCTATCTCTAAAAAAAATTTCCAAAGAATGAAATAATGATATTACTTCCTCCACAGCAAAATCTTTACATAACAAAAATCTACATTTATAATATTCATTTATAATATTTATAATATTATAATATTTATAATATTTTTTAAATGTTTAAATTTTTTTTAATAATAGTGTATATTTAAAAATTCCTAAAAATAACAACTGACATTTTAAATGCACTCCTAATATAATTAACAATGCATATTTTAAATTTTTAAGCGGTAAATTTTGATCGTATCTAACTTCTACCCAGCACCTAACAGCAAAATTGTAGAACGTTCAAAACTTAACCGCCCCACCGACTCCGTCACGAGGCGACAGGTGAAACTTGTTGCACATGACCCTTTTCACGTTTTCCACACTAACCTAGTCTTCTTGAAACTATCACGAACGTTTTGTCAAACTTATGAATCTAAAAATATAAATACTCTTCAATAATGTTCAATATAAAAACAATTTAATTAAAAATAAAAATCATACATTTCAATTAAATAAAGTTTGATAAAATGAATTTTCTACTACAAGACAAAGCTAAAAATTATAATTATTTTTAATTATTAAATATTTTATTATATATATATATATATATATATAGTAAAAAAAACATTCCACGTCAGTCATATATCCATATATAATATAATATAGGGAAGACTGCGGTAAACCCGCGCACAGGGTAGATTTGACGCTATAAACTCAACTTAAGATGAAGATATTTGTACTGTGAATAGTACTTAACATACAACTAATGTTAACAAACTTTCGTTTAGTTTCATGAATTCGTCATAGAATCTGAGGCGGTCAATTGAAGGGCTACATAAAATAAGGGGACGAACGCGAGACTTGGAAGAGATAATATCAGTCAGGTAGCAGCGAGCGGCTCAAGGCTTCTCACTGCTACCTGACTGGTAGTATCCCTTCCAAGTCTCGCGTTCGTCCCCTTATTTTATGTAGCCCTTCAATTGTTTTTAGATGTGCAAAAAAAGAAAAATGATCTTCGGATTTTTAAGTTTTTCGATTATTATTTTTGGGACTTAATTTATTAGACAAATTTTTTTTTGATGATATTGGATGTTTTTTTTCGAAATATATGTGTAGATATGTTTGATTTCAAAAAGATTTATTTAAATTTATTCTGAAAGGACCCCGCACAAAATACATTGAAAAAAATTTTCGGTCAAATTTGTTCAAACTTCGAAGTTTTGTAGCTTATAATCTCCTGAACAAAAAATGTTAATGGCAAAACCCCCGAAAATCAATAGTTTTTTAGCAACATCATGTTGAGCCTAAAAAAATGAGTGAAAAATAGTAAGGCTTGCTCATGGCTCAAGGCTCAAGACTCAAGACTTAATGCAAAGGGTCGAAGTTTGTTAATGGCTATAGGCCAAGATTAATCTTTGAGCCATAATCAAGCGTTAATCCATAATCGAGTTTTAAGACATGATTAACTGTTGAGCCATAATCAAGCCTTGATCCATATTAGAGTTTCGAGCTATGATTAATCGTTGAGCTATTATCAAGCTTTGAGCCATGATCAAACCTTGAGCCAAGATCAAGCCTTGAGCCAAGATCAAACTTTGATAAAGCCTATAGCCGTCAACAAACTTCGACACTTTGCATTAAGTCTTGAGCCTTGAGCCATGAGCAAGCCTTACTATTTTTCACTCATTTTTTAAGGCTCAACATGATGTTGCTAAAAAACTATTGATTTTCGGGGGTTTTGCCATTAACATTTTTTGTTCAGGAGATTATAAGCTACAAAACTTCGAAGTTTGAACAAATTTGACCGAAACTTTTTTTCAATGTATTTTGTACGGGGTCCTTTGAGAAATACATTCGGGGTAAAGCCGCTCACTTATTAAATTTGTGTGGGAAGCCGAATCAGTATAAACAGTATTTCTTTTTTTGGCGATCTTAAAATTTTTAATATTAAAAATATTTATTAAAAGATAAATAATATTCATTTTCTACCAATATTATTGAATTATTGGGTAATTAGTTGAATATTTAATATTTTGAATGTCCCGCATTTCGCGATTTGTGTCGATTTTTTTCAACAGATAGCACCGAACTATCAATATTTGTTGGTAACATTGAGCGTAATCATGTCTATATAAGTGATTATTAGGTTATAACGGTTATAACAAACAACGCAAACAAATAATCAAAATTTGTCGCTGTCTTTTTGACTAAAAAAAGACATAAATCTAAGTTTGTTGTCTTCGTTCAGTTCACATTTTATCATTGTTTATTTTAAAATTTAAAATTTTTGAATTTCATTTGTTATGTTTTATCAATAATAAAATCTATAACTTGTTACATCAAAAATTGTAACTGTATTGGATAATAAAAAGTTTGACCTTCATTCTATGTACACTTTGAATATTATGAAGTTTCTTTTACTTTCAACCATATTTTTCACGTATATATATATTTCACGTTGTTTTTTTTGAGAATCCTTATTAACTTTATGTGATTTCGGAGGGTGAGTATCTGAGTCTTTTTACCGGAAGAACATTGTCCACTCTATCATTAAATCGTAATACTCATAGGATAATATACCTATTCTTATTCCAAGAAAAAAATTAAATAAGAAAGATTGTATGAAAATAATAAATTCATTTATATCATAAAATCATAATTTTCAAAACTTTTTAGGGTATATTTTTATCTGAAAATTATAAATTTCCTAACAATTGCAGGTGTCATAGGCACCCCATTCAATTATGAAATTTTGTTGAATTAGTGTTTTCATTAGAATTTTAAAGTTGAAACTTTATATTCCCACGATAAATAGTCTTTTATCATACGTATACGGAGAGAGAATAAATATTTTGTAAAAGTATTTTATTTTATTAAAGAAGTAATAGTCTTGATTTTTTATTTATGACTATATACAAACTTTAATTGTAATATCAAAGTAAGATTTCATCAAAAGTACATTTTTCCTTTCTTAAGGTATGGGTAAAGGTTTATACTTTCAAAAAATCTATTTTTATTTTGTTTATTTTCTTATAATAAAACATCTTCTAAAATATTTTGAGCTTTTGAGATGTTACATCCGAATGTTTTCTGATGTAATTTTCAAACAAAACTGACTACTTAAAGTCAATGGTAAGGGTTAAACGCGCTTTTCCCAAATCGACTTTTTCAAAGACCGAGTTCACTGTCATTTGTAAACTACAAGATCGATTTATCTCAAACTTGATAGATACTTTCTACGTATATAAAATATCTTACTACATAACGATAAGTTTAAATTTTTTTCTTTACTTTAAGGTGGTTTTCCTCTTACAAAATTAAAATTATTATCAGAGAACGTTAGGTTTAGCATTTGATGATAAATTTTAAAGAACTTTGATGTTAAATAATTTTCACCAACACCGCAAATCATCTTTTTTCAGACATTTTTGGAAACGCTTTGTCGCCGGTTTATTTGTCGATATTTTCACATAAAAAATGACAATAAATTGTTAAAATGATATTTAATAATGTTATAATAAATTTAATCAATCCGTATTTCTAAAAAAAATTCACAAAAATTTTCACGCTGAAACCCTTACCTCCCTTAAAATCAACATGAGAACTTACATATTCCTTTGTTTTACACATTTTTCAGAAGATTCTCGTTTTTTCAAATTTCTCCGAGCGATTCCTCGCTTGAATGCATACCTATACTTGGGTAATAAAACTTTTTCGACTTCCCAAGTGCGAAAGAAATGGCAAATTATTATTGCCAAAGACGTTACGTGTCTCGTCCGATTACAGGGTCAATATTAACACCGATCTTTTATTACGGCAAATGAATACTGACAATGACGAGACGTGTTTTACTGGGCTAATGATGGCGCCAATTGTCAGATACTCTACTTTTCCAAGATTGGGCCGACTCTCTACCCAATAATAGCACGTTCGCGGCAAAGTTTATTAATCTTTAATGGTAACTTACAATTGTCAGTGATACGATGAAGATCGGTCCAGTGACGGCACATTATTGAACTTTAATGGCCAGAATTTTTTATCTTTAATGGCAAATTATAATTCCTAGTAATGGGAGTAGCTCGGTCCAATAGTGGTACATTCTTGATACATCAATGGAACCTAAACGAATTTGTTAAGCTACCACTTTAGGGAATAGGTGTACAAGTTTTCGAGTTCAGCTTCAAAAGTTTGTTTAAATTCCACCTTATTCATAAAAAAAGTTCAAATTTTCAAGGGCAATGAAATTGAAATAACTATAGTTTATTTGAGGAGCAATTTTACAAAAGTTGATAAATCCATTTTTAAAAAAATTGAGATAAACCCATATTTAAAATATTAAAATCTTAAGAAATCCATTTATCACTGTTCAATTTAAGAAAAAAGTTTATTAATAACCCAGGCGGAAAAGTCGGACGAATGTCGGAGTTTACAATCGGCTGGAATCCGTGCCCGTACAGACCGCAAGTACCGACGGTCTGTACCGATTCGGATCTGAAAACGCAACCGGCGCGGTACAGATTATGCTCCGACTGTCGGAACCGTCTTCCCACTATCGTCAGTACGGACTCGGTACTGGATTTCTTCCGCCCGCGGATCTTATTCTTCTGCGGCGTCGGAAGAATGACGGATATGTTAAGTCCGTACTGGCTCGGTGCTGGGCCGGATCCGACTGCGGATCTTGTCATTTATTGTCACATCATAAATCACATTATGAATTTATTTTTAATAAATGTGTCATAACTAAATAACTATTACAATAATTAATTGAATTATTTTAGAAAATAATGATTAATTAATAAATAAATTTAATCAATATATTAAGTAATTATTTATTGAGACTTTTTTTCAAATTAAACAATTAAAAAAATTTGTCTTACACTTTTACTTTATAATTATTATAAATAAATTTATATTATTAATATAAATTTATTATTATTGAGATATTATTAATTAATATTATATATTATTAATTAGTATTAATATTACACGGAGAGAAATTTCGTTTTAATATTTCGTATTATTATATTAGTATTTAGTAAAACCGATTGCAATTTGGGGAAATCGTGCACTTTTATTAATTATTATTACCATTTTTAAGAAAATTTATAATCAAATTATTACTTTGTATTATTCTGAAGTAACAGAAATTAGAATAGTCAGTAAGAAATTTTAATATTATAAGTAAGAAAGTCTACAATAGTAAAAAGTATTACTAGAGAATTATACTAAATACTATCGAAGTATTGCATAAATTGTAAATTTAGTAACGAATAGTGTTATCGACTATATTAAAAATTATGACCAGCCTAATAGCAGGCTTTCGGCTGTCGAAGAGTGGTTACGAAACTGTCCGAGATTAGCCGAACATTTTAGCCGAGCAGTTTCCGAAATTATCCGAGTCAAACTTCATGGCATTTTGAGACATTTAATTTTTATTTATCTTTAAATATAAATAAGTAAAAATTTACGATTAGATTAGTGGAAACGTCTATTTATTAATAAAATCTGCTAATTCAAAAGCAAAAAGTCAGTTGCCAATTCAAATTAGTAAATACTTTTACTAATTAATTTAGAGAGTTTTCAATTATTATTTAAAATTTTAACTATAATATTCATATTTAAATTAATTTTTTATTAGAAAATTCTACGAAAAATTCAATTAATTAAATACAAAAATAAATAATTTTATTGAACAGTTTGAATGTTTCTTAAAGTTGTTGAACTTTTAAAAGAATTATTTTGACGAATTTTAATAAAATTTTTAAGAATAATTTCATTTTTTAGAGAAATTTTTGATGAAAATTATATAAAAAATAATTGAATTTTTGTAAAAAATTATTAAATTCTTATTAAATTTTTTATTATTTATGAAAACAATTAAATATTTGCGTAGAATTGTTAAAAAAGATTTGTTAATCTTGAATTCTTTGGGAAATTTTATTAAAGAACTGGATATTAAAAATTCTTTAATTTCAAAACAGTTTTTGAAAATAATTGAATTTTGGGAGAAAAAATGTTATTATTCATAATAATAAATGAAATTTTGATGGGAAGTTTTTTAATTTTTTGAATGTGTAACTGAATTTCTGCGAAGGAATCTATCTATTACTTTTGAAAAATAATATTAAATTCTTAAGACGAATTTTAATAATATATTTCTTTTTAAATAATTGGATTTTTTTGTGAAATTTTACTGAAATAGTAGATATTGAAAATAATTGAATTTTGATAAATTATTGAAATTAATTAAATTTCAACGAAGAATTTTTTTAAAATTGTGTCAAAAATAATTGAAATTTCTGTGTTGAGTTTTTTATTATTTATAAAAATGGTTTTACTGCCTTGAAAATAATTTAATTTTTGCAATCATTTGTAACTTCTTCAAAATTCAATTTCTTTTAGAGTTTTTAACTAAACTAGTTCATTAGAAGATATTAAAAAATGATTTAAGAAATGCTGCATTTTATATAAAATGCATAAAAATTTTTAATGCCAATAAATTAAATGATGAGTTTTTTTCAAATAACTTTAAATTGGATATAACTTTAATGGAAATCAGTTTCTAGAAACAAACAATTTTAAAACATATTATGAGAAACATTTCTCAATAAAATTTTGACCCAGCATACAAAATTATTTATTAATAACTTAAAATAAATTAAGAAACTATGTTTAACAAAATATTGAGAAAATATTACTTTCTCGCAAGTTCAGAAAATTTCTCGAGTTTAGTATATAAGGAAGTTGAGAACTGTATCTCCCAATGTACAGCGTGCGTGCGACATTGCGTTTATTTGTATCGGTTAAGTTTATATGTATGCGTATTTAGGTTTTAACATATATCTCCGAAATTGTATATAGTTTGTGTTTATATGTATATAGTATAATGCTTGCGTTGACTCATTTGTGTGTATGTGTGTGTGAAATACTCTCGAAACGCTAATTATATCCTTCTCCTTCTTACATCTTTTTATTTTCTATCCTTTTCGACTCACTCATAATTTTTAGTATTGACTATATTAAAGGTATTCTTTCGATACTTTCCTGGACTATAATTTTAATATAGTCAGTTTTAAAGATTATAATTCTTTTAATAATTTTTCTAAAATATATTAAAAGCTGCCTACTAATATGGACAATATTAATTTTTAATATAAAACACGATTTCCCTAAATTGAAAAAAAATATATTAAATTCTATTACCAATTTTAACAAATATTAATACAAAATCTCTCTCCGTGTATTGAGAATTAATAATAAATTATTAATATTAATATTCATGTTAATTAATAATATCTCAATAATAATAAATTTATTACTATTGAGATATTAATTAAAATTATTAATATTATTATGTTCAATATTATTATATTGAGAAACAATTATTTAATATATTATATAATAATAAAAATATAGCTGTAGCATTGACACGTAGTAATTCTACAAGTTTTATTTCAGCTCGTGACACTTGAGAGTATTTAAGGTTTGAGAGTCCTATGCAAGCGTACACGGAGAAAAAATGCTGTTGAATCAAAGAAATATAAGTTTGATTCATTGAATAGTGTCATAACGGGCTGCCAAACGTATATGCTGTTGTTTTGAAAGCACCGATTCTAATGATTCGATAGTATCACTTTCATTGAAACAAAAGCATATTTCTTAAATTGACAGCATACTATGTTAATTTGAAGGTATTCTTTTTGAATCAACGATCAAAATTTTTTAATTTAACAGTATATGCTTTTGAGTCAATGACTATAGTTTTTAAATTTAAAAGCATCATTTTTATGATTCAAAAATTTGTACTTTTAATTTTTTTAGTTGTTGCTATCGATTGAATAACACCATACTGTTAAGTCAATTCTTTTATGTGGTTAAAGATATACCAACGATAAATTGAAAAAATGAAATTTTTGTTCACATATTTTTTATATACTAATTCTCACACCTTTATCACAACACTTCTTATATACATCTTTTTTTCAATTTTACACACTAACATACACATCTTTATTATTTTTTTCATTTTTTCTAACGACAAACACACATACATACACATTCAAACACACTTTATAATTTTTTGAGTCTGAAAAATACGCTGTTCCCAATCGGTCACCCATCCAGGTATTAACCGCGACCAAACGTGCTTAACTTTCGTGATAGACGAGAACTGCCGCGCTGCAATGTAATACATTCGCTTCTTACATTGAGCAGTTACTTTGTAGTTAAATACCGTGCGCGAGATTTTTCTCGTGAATAAGGGAATTTATATAGGGAATTTATGTTTAACTAGTCCTTAATTCTTTAGAACAATTTAAATAATAGTTTTTTATATAAGAATTTCAAAAACGACAGGTTGAATAAACATATAAATATGTGTGAATAAGTATTTCAATAAATTTAGCACCTGTCAATGTCTCAAATACACAGTGTCCTTATTTTTATAGCATATGCTATTGGCAGTCCGCTATAGCACCACTCATTGAAACGAAAGCATAGGCTTTCATTTTCAAAAGCGCGCTTCTTTGAAGCAAACAACTTTTCATTTGATTCAAATTTACACGCATTTTCTTCAAGTTTATCTATTAGATGTTTCAAATGAATAATGTCAAAGAAGCAATAAATTATTCTGTTGCTATATATAGATGAACTATAGAAACAATTTGTAGAATATCATTAATTTAACAGTACCGTACTTTTAATTTAAACAGTTTCATTTTTTCGTTTTAAGCAATATACTGTTCGATTAATAAATGTGTTATTGAATTAATAACGGGAAATTCAACAACATGGAGCTATTTGATTCAACAGCACTTTTTTTTCAGTGTAGGTGTCTATGTAATAAAAAATTGCGTTTAAGTGCATAAAAAAATAAAGAAATGTGTAAAAAGAACTGTCAATGACTTGTCATCAGTATTTTTATCTTTTGCAATTAATAATTATTTTTTTAATTGATATTTGTTAAAATTATCATTTGGATCCGATCCGGTTGTCAGGCGGTAGAATGTTAGCTATTAAATTGAAAATCCGCAGTCGGTAGAGTGCCAGGTCCCAGCCGGTTGAATTACACACGGAACGGCTTCTCCCGGCCGGTAGGAATGCCAGTTCCGAGCCGGTTGCCAGCGCGCTCCTGGCATGTTACTATTCGGTAGAATGCCCGTTCACATTCGGTAGGCAGGCAGTTCCGAGCCAGCACAGTTACACTAAGGTCAGTACGGGCTAGGATCCGCGCCGGTTGGAAATTTCCGCCTAGGAAAGAATATACCACTAAAAACAAAGTATAAATTTTAACCTGATTTTGGGGTAAAAATTCACTGCAACAAAATTTCACCTAGGTGAGGGCGCCACTGTCTATGCGAGATAACATTGATTAAAATTACCTTAAAAAAATTTTTATCAATGAAAAGTAATTTTTTACTTAAATACACAGTTAATAACTGCGCTGAAAACATTACCGTGTTATATCCTTCCCTTCCATTAAAAGCAAATCTTGAAAAAACGTTCCTTTTAGGCATTTACAGTAGCGTAACCCCTTAAATAATTTGAATTTTATTAACCCTAGAAAGGAAATATGTTTTTATACACTATAACCGAAAACAGGGGTTGTTTGGAACCACAGATTTTTAAATTTTGTGAAATGTTTCTATTTTACTGAAAACTAACTTTTATACAGTGCATTTTCTTCGTTTTTCAATTTCGAAAATGTATCCTCTTTTTGTAATTATTGCAATTTTTTAAAAAAACCTAGTTTTTTGGTCATGGGTTAAAAATATATTAAAAATAATTTATTTGATTCAAATCATCGACTACTTTTCTTATTACCAAATAAAAATTTACTTGAATTAAATCATTTTTAATTGCATCGAATAAACTGTAATCAGAAATAGGGGAGGGTAGGCTACATTGAACCGGGTATTTTCTAAAGTCCAAGAACTAATTAAATTTTACAAATTTTGATCAGGTTTTTGTATCAACATTAAGCTGAAGTACTCCTTTAGTTAATATACACGTTACAAACACAAATTATTATGATTAAATAATTAAATTTAATTTTTTTCTAACAAGTTACACTTTTCTTATTTTGAAGAATCTGTGTCTACATTGAACCACCTTTAATAAAACACTACAATTTACTTCAAAAATAATATTTCCACTTACACATTGTAAAAATATTATTTTTCACTCAAAAAAATAGAAAATTGTTGTTAAAGATTTATTATTTGTTAATATAGGAGATTAATATATTTTGATGTCAGGTTAGGTAGGTAAAGTGACAGTTTGAGTTTATCTCGTTCACAATTGTGATGAAAGCATGTCTTCTAGTATTTTTCTTACTAATTAGTAGAGCAGACAACTTTACCACTCTTAAAATTGAAAATTCTTTGCTTTTTCGGGTGGTTCAATGATGCCGCACTCACTGCATTCACATGACATTCACAACAAAAATTGTTTATAATAAATTTATGTAAGGCTTAAAATTCTTTATCACATCGGAATATTGAAGTTGATACCCTAAGCGACATAAATCACAAGTTTACTAATTTTTAAAACTTCCTATTTCAATAAAAAAAATTCATTATATTTCCACAAAATTTTTTGTTTTGTACGTGAAAAACAGTTTTTTTCGTTTTTCTTTGTAAATAATAAACCTACGTAATAAACCTACCTACCTATAAATAATAATAACCTACTCGAAATTTTTGGACGTAGTCGCTTTCGGTAATACTAATTTATATATTAAATAGGAAAAATTCCACTCAGTCATTTCTTAGAAAATTAAAGTGGTTCACTGTTGAAGCTGGTTCAATGTAGCCTACTCTCCCCTACACTTAAGCACCGTTTTTAAAACATTTGGCTAGAAATCATACCTTTTTCAGTAGAGTACAAAAAAAGTCAGCCCCTTATGTACATTAACATTTGAGGGCTCCGCGTTCTAAATGTACAAAACTGCACCAAAATACGACTTTGAAATTGTGACGTCATTCTTGATTTAACGAAAAAGAACCGAACTGTGCCTAACTATATACTAACCTATATCTAGGCTCCCTTCCCACAAAACGACTAGCGCCCCGCTTCTAGTTGGACTACCCGACTATGAGTCGACTAGCGCCCAGATTCATTTTCCACATGCTTTATTATATTTTTTAATGTTTAATACATTTTTAATTTACTAGAGGACTTATCGAATATACTTAATAGCATTTTTTGAGTGTCTTTTTATATAACTAAAATAACGAAAAAAAATTTTTTATTCGCAGATTAAAGACAAAAAAGAGTAGTAAAAGTAGCTATCGAAATATTAAATTCGACGTTTAAAAAAGCTCATTTTACACGAATTTAATGTATAAAAAAGTAATTTACTTTATTCAGAATTATCACAAAAATTTTAATACATAAATTTTCTTGATTTTCAGAAATAATATTAGAGTTATTCCAGTGAAAACGATGTAGAGCTGATTGCTCGATAATTTTTAAAAATTTTGTAATTAATATATTATACATTTTGGGTATTTATATATCAATGCATGTCATGCATTCTATTAAATAATTTTTTTTAATTTTTAACATGTTACGCACACGTTTTACAATTCAGTAAAAATCATTAAAAATAGAAAATAAATACTATTATGCTTCATCATATAGAGGAAGAATTGTAATACCAAAATTTTTCATGTTTGATTTTTTAACATATCTTTATGTTATTTAACCTCAGGATCGATGAGTTAAAAAATGACATTTGTGTAAAATGTCATTCCGTATGTGTGTGTGTGTGCGTGTATATATCTCCAAATTATAAAAAGCTTTTTGGCTGAATTTTTTTTAAATTGTTGGTCTCACCTGCGGACATAAAATGAGAGTACTTTGAGATAGATTAATAAAGTTTAACTGTTTATTTTTTTGATTTTTAATTTTTCAAAAAAACGTTTTTTGCCCATAATATTTTTATAAATGTTAATACACCTATAAATGTTTTTCTCTAATTTTGTAATTTTTTTAGACGCATCTTTTTAGTCCTCAATGAACATTTTTCGTCCATATTCACCGGAGATATTAAACTTTAGGAAAATAAGACTTTTTAGAAAATTTTGTTTAAAAATGTAGAAAGAACATTGAAACTATATAGTTACCAACTTGTAGAGCATAAAAAAACGCTTCGATTGATCTATTTTTGAAGCTAATTCGATTAGAAATAAATAAGTTATTGATATTTAAAAAAACAGAAATCGTGAAGGAAAATTTTTTTTATGTAGAAGTATTAAATAAAGAGAAAAAAATGTTACAGCAATTGAGAATAATTATTCAAAATTTATACAATGAGATTTACGAAAACGAATGAAATGAGCACTAAAATAATAAAAAAAATGTATAACTTTGCAGCGGTTTTCTATTATATATATTTTTTTTGCTATAATTAAAATAATCGAAACTTTTTTAAAAACGACTCAACAAAACACTATTTTTTATACAAACACAGTAAACATCTTTTTTCTTTATCTTAGAATTTTTTTTCGCACTCAAATCCTTAATTATTCGTTAAAAACGAAAAATTAAGTAAATTTAATCAGATTTCCATTGAATTTTTATTTTCATGGCTGAACTGAAGTTAAACAAGTCTTAAAGTCTTCTTTAAACAAGTGATAAATTATATGGATACCAAAACTAAAATTCATTGGAAATCAGATTATATTTGTCTTAATTTTCCTTGATAATTAACGAGTAGAATGCTCAAGAAAGTTGCAAATATAATAAAATTACTATTTTTTCAGAATGAATCAATTTCAAAAAGTTTCTAGAAAATTCTTTTTTCTCGATAGAAGTAATAAGAAAGAGTTTTATTATACTATGTGCAAGTACAAAAAATATACTAATTTAACTGTTTTTGTAAGTCATTTTCAGATTTTTTTATTTTTGAGCAAATATGTATTTTTAAAATAAAAACATTATTTATTTTTCTATTTTAAATTAGAGTTTTACTGAGTTGTTATAAAATGAGTTAATATGACTGCGTAACCTGTTAAAAATTTGAAAACATGATTTAAAAAATTTAAAATATATATAAAAATTTATTTAAAATATAAAATTGTAATTGTAAATTGCAACTAGCTCCAGATGGTTTCCATTTTTATTTACTTCGCAGACCAGTGTAATATTACAGTAACATTAAAGTTTATAAATAATGATTTTCAAAGAGAAAAGTAATTTTTGAATAAGAAATGATGTTGGAAAGATGATATTTTATTATAAGTAATCGTTTTAATTTGTTTGCTTATTAATTTTTCCTACTTTTCAAATTATTTTCAAAACTTTTCATAAATTGAGGTATTGAAATTTAATTATTATTTTTAAAAATAACAACTCTAATTATTTGGAACTTTAATTACTTTTTAAAATTTTTAAATAAAATTATTCAATAATTGGAAATATTACTTTAAAAAGTAATAAAGTCATACTTTTTAAAAATAAGTATGTAAACATTATTATACTTTTTACAGCAATTAAAGTTTTCAAAAAAATATGTTAAAATGAAAACTTAAATTTATTTTGATTTATTAAAGTTAAATGTAGTAATAAAATTTTGATGTAAATAAAATAATGTAAATAAGCGGTTTGTGAATTTTATTGAAGTTTTGAGAGCGAAGTCTGCTTTTCTTGTGTGAAACAGTTACACATTTTATTAAAATCGAAGAATCTACAAGTAATCGTGTGTTTTTTCATTAAATCTAAATAGATTTTTAAAAATTTGAAGAAAGGTATTACTGTAGTATTTTGACTTTATGCACACTGAAAGAAAATGTATATTAAATTTTGTAAAAGTATTTTACAATTTGGGGAAAAAGTGCAACAAACAGAACTTTTGATTTCAAAAATACCAAACTTTAAAAAAAACTTATGTGGAATTTAGTACAATTATATAAAATATCAAGAATTTTAATATAATTGTTCTAAATTCCACATAAGTTTTTTTAAAGTTTGGTATTTTTGATATCAAAATTTCTGTTTGTTGCACTTTTTACCCAAATTGTAAAATACTTTTACAAAATTTAATATACATTTTCTTTCAGTGCAGTAGTCATTGAACATACATGAAATAAGAGATTTGCATGTTTGAAAAGGTAAGTAGTGAAAGAAAATAGAATGTATCTGTATTAATAAGACGACCATGAAACAGGAAAGAGATTAGGAAAGAAGTTAAATTGTCAAAGAAAAAGAGTGAGAGAGTTGAATGGAGTAGGGATTTAAGCGAAGGTGGGAAGAAGAGGATGCGGTACATCAAACAGTGAAGGTAGAATGAGGTAGCAAAGCAAGTGGGACCCCCGCCCTCGATGTTTTTGTCTACTGATATCACAAATCGCGCTTTGTGGCGTATTGCGTTGGGAGTGAGGTGAAGGGAAACAGAGATAAAAAGAGCTGCAGTTGGAGAAAGTGAGACAGAGCAATGAAGAAAAGGACTGACTAACAGGTAGTTGGAGGTAGTGAGAGACAGATATACGGTTGAAGGTGGGGTACGAGGATCGGAGGGGATTCAGTAAAACGGAGGTGAAGCGCGACCGGCCCTCTCTGTTCCGGGGGCCTAAGTTAGTACTGTCTGAGACAGCACGCCTTTTACTCTACGCTTCACAAGATTCATGATAACGAGAAGCGGGTAAGATGCTTGAGATGCTCTTACATTAGCTCTCGTATCATGGCAAAACATTGGATGTATGTTTTCCTCATCTCAAATAGACATGTTTCATAAAGCGTCATAAAGGTCTTCTGATAGTAAACAATTAGCAATAAGTAGTGGATGACAGTGTCAGGAATGTCCTTTGGGAATCGTGACTTGAAAGGATAAATCTATTCAAATGTGTGTGAATTAAGAGCAATTGCTCTTATAAGTGTAATTCTTCTAGTGTTCACTCATTGTGTTGGAAATAAGAAGTAAAAAGGAAATTACTCAACACATCAAACTTACAATTTGTGCGCGACCGCGGAATCAGCGATCCGGAAGGATTATCGTCTTTTCGTTTGTGATTAGAGACTCCCACCCCGTTCTAAACACCTGACGAGTGACTGATTTACAACAAGAACCTCGTGCCGATAATCTACTTTTTTCGTTTTTTTATTTCAATCGTTGAATATAGCAAAATCATTTCTTATTTATTTCCAACTATTATTTTTTTTCATTCAAATAATAGAAAATTATTGATCTGAAGTAAAATAATTTTAATGCAATTTTTGAGATTAGTATACTAGTAAAATAATTTATATGCAAGATTTCAGAAAGTGTTCAGGTATTTTTTTCAGTGTGATATTGCTAAACCTCCAAGAAGTAAACATGTTGTCATGTGTTTAGTGAGTTAGTTTCACCGGCGTGGACGAGAGATTTCAACGAGCGGTTAGAAAAGATCGGAAGAATAACGCGCGGGAGTAGTTACGAACGAGGTAAGTTATTTATGCTCACGGTGGAGTAGCAATAATTACACAGACCACACCACATCGTAACATATCAGAATGTTTGCTTTTGCTATAATAATTTTACTGCACAAGCAATCATAAATGAAAACAAATACTCAATATTATTCTTCTTTTTCTGCAAATTAGTATACACTACTATTATCAAAATAAACGTAAGGAAAATGTAAGCGAACTAAAATGAGAATCAGACCACCTGTTAGAATCTACCTTGTATACGACTTAAAATAGGTACATAACACACTTTTTTGGTAGAGATAAATTGTAATATTTTAAAAAAGACTTTAATATTTTTTTAATTTCTATAGGTGTTACATTCACATACATCTATTTTTTGACAAACAAGATTAAATGTAATGTATATTTTGAAGTGGGTTAACATTGTATATTTATACTTTAAGTCAAAGTTCTTTTAATCCCAAAGTTATTAAGCAATAGAATTACCGCGTAACTTGTAAAATTTTTCAAATCAATAATTAATATAAAATTCTTCCATTGCATGGAAATTCAAAGACTAAAGTTTATTGATCTTTATTAAAAAACTAAATATCACATCGTGTTGAGTGTGTTATTTTTTCTATATCTACACTCCCGCTCAATAACTTTTGCCCACCCTACAGCGATTGAAGGCTTTACAAAAAGTTTTGTATTTTGTTAACTATTAAAGTTACAAAGTTGAAAAAAAATATATTATTAGAAAACTCATTTCCTGACCTTTAACACTATATAAAATTGAAATTAAAAAAAAAAAATTTTAATGAGTAAATAATGTTATTGCAAAACAAAATTTTTCTTTTTTTTTTTGTTTTTTTCAAAGTGATACAGTTTCATTGGAAATCATCGCATTTTAATGACAAATATATCATTGGAAAGGTAGTTTTATCACCTTTAAACCCCACTTTTTAGAATTTTTTTACGATAATTTTTAAGAAAAATATGATCTTTTGTTTAAAAAATTAACCAGTTTTTTCAATTGTTGATATCTCAAAAACGGTTACTTCAGGAAAAAATTTTTGAGAACATGAATTGTTCCTTTTTGTGTATAGAATTGAAAAAAAATTATTAAAAATTTTTTTTTGAAAAAATTTTTTTTTGAAAAAAATTTTTTTTAAACATTTTTTGAAAAAAAAATTTTAATTTTTTTTTATGATGATTAAAAATTTTTTTTGAAAAAATTTTTTTTAACATTTAAAAAAAAAAATTTTTTTTGAAAAAAAAATTTTAATTTTTTTTATTTTATAGTTATTGTTTAATCCATTTATAAACAATGAAATTCATAAATAGTTTATCAAAACTTATTTGAATGATTGCTGATTTAAAATTATAGAAAGAATTGAATAAATAAGAAGAAAATATGTTTGCTTATGATAAAAAGTGTAAAAAACGAGTTTCTACTATAACAACTATAAAATAAAAAAAAATTAAAATTTTTTTTTCAAAAAATGTTTAAAAAAAATTTTTTTCAAAAAAAAATTTTTTCAAAAAAAAATTTTTAATAATTTTTTTTCAATTCTATACACAAAAAGGAACAATTCATGTTCTCAAAAATTTTTTCCTGAAGTAACCGTTTTTGAGATATCAACAATTGAAAAAACTGGTTAATTTTTTAAACAAAAGATCATATTTTTCTTAAAAATTATCGTAAAAAAATTCTAAAAAGTGGGGTATAAAGGTGATAAAACTACCTTTCCAATGATATATTTGTCATTAAAATGCGATGATTTCCAATGAAACTGTATCACTTTGAAAAAAACAAAAAAAAAAAACGAAAAATTTTGTTTTGCAATAACATTATTTACTCATTAAAAAAAATTTTTTTTAATTTCAATTTTATATAGTGTTAAAGGTCAGGAAATGAGTTTTCTAATAATATATTTTTTTTCAACTTTGTAACTTTAATAGTAAACAAAATACAAAACTTTTTGTAAAGCCTTCAATCGCTGTAGGGTGGGCAAAAGTTATTGAGCGGGAGTGTATATTCCACACTCAGAATCGAATATTAAATAAAAATTTAAGTGAATTCTGTAATACAATTATATATAGTTTTTTAACTTTCGAGTAGTTGTGTTTACATTAATAAACTCATCTTTTTCTTTTCTTTCTTATTAATTATGACTTTTATTTTCTTCCAATTAATAAAATTATAATTTTTACAACACTTCAAAAAGAGGCGTCTTATTTTGAGACGTTTTTAGTGTCCCAAAATAAGATACCTGGTTTTGCAGTTATAATTATCATTAATAAAAAACGCAGACCCTATTATTTATTTAAAACTTTCCATTTAATATAATTAATATTATCCGCAAAGAAAAAACAGGTTTATTGATAAATAAATCCAAGTATAAATACTATAATTGATGTCAAACTATTAAATATAGACAATTTTAGTGCTAAACTAAAGATAAATTGATTTTTTCTCCTTTATATTCCAACATTAATAAAATTTAAAGAATGATTATAATTTCAAGATCTTCATCATTTGCCATTATATGCTCAACACTTGGAAAAGATGCAGTCACATTTAAATATTTAATAAAAATAATAACAAATGAAAGTTTCCTGATCCAAAGTTGTACTTTAGAATTTGAATAAGAAAAAAGTTTTCAGTTAAAATTTCGTTTGGATATAAATGTAATTTGTAATTTTTGTCATTGGCACTTATTTTTGAACATGTGCTATAATCTCTTTTGAGATTTCAATTAATAATAATAACCACATGGAAAAGTTCTCGGATTCGTTTCCAGGATTTATTTCGTCAGTAACTCCTGGAGTTTTTGTATATTCTTCATTAAAATTCCAACCTTTTAAAAAATTAATCTTTTTTAAATTCTCAATTTTTAAACTGTATATGTTTGCATAAAGGTATATAAAAATGTTTGATGATAGTTCAAAGGATGTGTTTAATAAAAAGACTCTTCTAATCAAAAGAAAAAAATCGCTGCCAAGTTATATAGTTTTGTTATAATTTTGGTGCTCATTTCATTCGTTTTTTTAAATCTCGTTGTGTTCATTTCATGAACACATTGCTTCCTCATAGAGATGTTATTAATAACAATAAAGTATAAATTTTGAATAATTATTCTCAATTGCTGTGATATTTTTTTCTCTTTATTTGATTAAAAATTTTTATTTTAATTATTTTCTTTTTTAAAATTTTAGAAATGATTTCAAAAATGATATTTTTCAACTTTTCAAAGTTACTTCCACATTAAATTTTTTTTTAATTCCAAAAATAGATCAATCGAAGCGTTTTTTAATACTCTACAAGATGATAATAAAAGTTTTAAAGTTATTTATACATTTTTCAAGAAAATTTTCAAAAAAGTCTTATTTTCCAAAATTTTTGATTTTTAAAAGTTTAATATCTTTGATGAATATGGACAAAAAATGTTCATTCAAGACTCAAAAGATGCATCTAAAAAACTCTACAAAATTAGAGAAAAACAATCATAGATAAGAAATATGGACGAGTGCCCTAATATTTATCAAAAGATGTGGAAAATGTTTTTTTATTAAAATAATTTGTTATTTTTTGACATGTATATGATTTCTGTTATGAAATATTGTTAAATAAAAAAATATATGACACATTCCTTTAACCTACCCTAATATGTGCATGTACATTTTTATAATTATGAAATAAAAGAAACAAAATGAAATGAAATTTAGAAAGCTTATTTTATAAATTACAATTATTTTCTATAATAAGAATTAGTCTACTGTATAAAATTCTTTTATAAGAATGCTGTTTTATTAATGCGAACGCGCTTTCGATTCGTTAGAACATCTGTAACAAATTTATTTTACATCTTTTTACTTATCGAATTAGAATTATTTAGTTTTTATTGTATTAAACGTCCCACCTTCTTCTATACCAATACTATATACTATACTGTAGGTAAAAATATATATGGTTGTAAATTAAAAGTATCTTCTAAAATTTTTATAAATCAAAAATATTGATGTTACAGGTTAAAAATATACTTCTGAAATTAAATTTTTATCATTTTTAATATAAATGTTTGCCAACAAAAATTATATCAAATTATTTTAAATACTAGATCTTTTCATACTTTTTGAAGGCTTTATTTAAGAATTAATTTTTAGTAAAATGTGACTTGAATAAATAGAATTACTTTGTTTTTACACAATCAGTCTCAATTATATTATCCGGTGTAAAAATTATAATAATACATTTGTGTACTATTTCCTGTAAAAGCACCTCTAACACTAGATTTTTTGTTTGAATTTTACATAAATTCCGTAAAATGTTGTGTATATACATATATGTAGGTAGAAATATACACATTGAATTTATCTGTAGGGTCAAAAGCAGAATTACCATACACCGAAATGTAATATACTATAGGGTCCCTGCTAACTAAGGGGAGTGTTGAAATGTTAATTTTTTTTAGATACAGAAGCAAATAATTTTAACAGCCCCAGCAAATATACATTAAATTGGCATGTATTACAATCTTTTATTTTGTTGTAAATACGCTAACTGTACAAAATTTTAAAACTGAGTACTTTATACTTATATTATTTTTGTAAAAATTATTTTTCGCAGATCTTTAAAAAATGTTTCATGTGGAAAAATTTATATAAATGTTATTTGTATGAAATTTTTAACATGTTTTGCATAAAGTTTTCTTCAACTTGTATTTAGGAGCATGAAAAAATTATTATTTTTATATAACAATCAGATATTTTTATTCTATGTTAAATTATACTTTTGAAATATTTCTAAGGATATTAAAATGTATTTAATATTTTAGGAATAATATTATTTATTATTTGGAAGAGACTTAAATGAAAACTTCAATTTTTCCATCATAGACAAATCTTAGCACGGTTTGACTTGTACAAAATTATGTATGTATTTTTTTCGCTTTTGAAGAAAAGTGGATACTAGATGACTTTTGACACTCATGCTTTTACTTTACTGACTTCTAATCACACCAAATTTTTCCCATCTGACTTCTCTTAACGCCTCTTATCAAGCCTGTTTGGAAATTTGTCACGTATCTGCAGTGTAACGGTATAGTTTTACTATTTACTGTATATATATATTGTATATTTATTGTTTATTGGCAACAAATATTGAACCTTGTATTAATAACCAATTATTTTCCAACGCTTTAAAATTAAATTAATGAATGGTTATTTCTTGGTTACCAATATTGAACCAACGTTTGAAATCAATATTTTATAAATACCAACACATAGCAAAAATTGTTTTAAAAAAAAGTACTAATCTAAAACCAGGTAGCACGACTTCTTGCTGTAAGGCTACTGTGAGGACATCTGTAGGGGTTGTAAGGTTTACCACGTAAGTCTGTTGTAGACATAAGGTAGTCTAAAAAGTTCCGCACTTCCGTAAGATTACACATAAAAGCTGATGTGAGATTACACCTAATTTTATTGTAAGCTCACTCAAAAAACTCATAGTAAGCTCACATGTATAAAGGTTGAGGTAAGGCTGTTAGAAGGTTATAATCAAGTTGTAAGGTTCTTGTAAGGTTGTAGTGAGTTTACCTATTATGGTCAATATTTACAAAATAATTTATAACGTAATTAATTAATAAATATTAAATAAAAAAATTTAGTTTGTTGCTCTGCTCTTTATTATTAAATCTGAATCAGTGGAAATTTTGACTGATTTCAATAAGTGGCCCAGTTTTCTTTAATTCACCAATGAAATTTCACTGACAATCAGTGGTCTTTACTGATTTTCAGTGAAGTTCTACTGATGAATTAAAGAAAAATGGGCCACTGATTTGAAATCAGTGAAATTTTTACTGATTCAGATTTAGAGTGTAACATGCCGCAGAAAATTTTGAAATCAAATTTGGGGAGACTAGGATTCGAACCCGAGATCGACGCGCATAAACCTAACTTCCTAAATAACTGAGCTAAGTGGGGAACTGACATAGAAAAACTCAATTTTGCTTTTAAAGTGATAGTAATTTTCCTAGTTCATTTTAAAAGCAAAATTGAGTTGTAGGTTAAGGGTGGATAGGATTTGTTTTTAGTACCCGTGTAGAAATTAATAGTGGAAGTTTGGATCCATCCTCGCTCCACCGGCCCTAGAAATGTTATAGTCATCTAGCGCCATCCATGGAGTGAGTCGATTCCGCTACATTGAAACATAACCTCCAATTTCTCCGGCATAAAGTGTCAAAACGTGAAAAATCCCCACTGTTTTGTGAAATTGTGAATAATTGTGTTTTATCACAATAATATCAACAGATTGTAAGTAATTCACAATTGTATGCATTTTTTTCGTATTTGACCCAAAGAAAAATTCGGTTCAATAAAAAATACATAGTTAAGACGATTGAATGTTATATTTTTTAAAAATAGAAATTCAATCAAAGGATAATTCGGTTAGGTAAATATTCTGCATGACGAAAATTTCATTATATAAAAATTCAGGTTGGTAAAATTTCGGGCGAATGACAATTTTGTTAAATGAAAATTCGGACTAGTAAAATTTCGATCGGACGCAAATTTGTCTTAATAAAAATTCAGCTAAAGAAAATTTTGGTTAAAAAATTTTTTCTGCTGCAACAACTGAACTTAAAAATTCTATTTTTTGTAAATTGTTAACTTTGAAATTACTTGAATTAATTGATTAATTAATAAACCAATAAATATGTTCTACATTTATAGCAGAAATATATTATTCTATTTTTGTATATACACATATATAAACAATTTAAAGAAACACACTTTTTGTAAAAAAAAAATTTTCTCGAATCAGCTGGCCGTATTTCTTTTTCGTTAATATTATGGAATAAATAAATAGAAATAAAATTGATAAATGCATAAACATCATTTCGTTGATATTTGACGATTAATTTTTTAAGTTCTCAAATCAAATAACATGGTTAACTTCTAAATTCGCGAAAGAAAAAGTTTTGACAGATGAGGTTATGTTTGCAATCTCGCACTGCGAGCCGATTGCGAGGACGGCGCGAGACGACAAAGGTGTTTGAAATGCTAGTAGCGCCATTACAGTGCAATGGAACACTAGCGTGGTTCCAGCCTAGCTCTACGAAATTTTTCTTCACGGGTAGTCTTGTTTAGTTTCAGCGACCCAGAAAATATAATATTATCTTGGCATTTATGTATATATTCATTATCATCACTGAAAAATAATTTCTAATTACTCAAACATTGAAAATAATTTTAATACTTATATAACAAATTAATTTCATTTTTAAGAGTGAACCATACCTTTTGTATATAACTTGTACACATATAAATATAATAATGTTATTTAAGGCGGTGTCAAAGTCGATTGGATTTTTGCATTGAGCTTCAATGGGAAAATCCCATCGACTTTGACATCCCCTTAAGTAAATAGAAAAGTGATCTACTCATAAAGACATTCCCCCAACAATAAGCCCCAGTTTATGGTTTTCTTAGTAAATTAAAATTTTTGTAAATTAGAAGTCAAATTAGAATTGTAAACATAGTTTTATAAATTATTTTTCGAGTAATGAAAAATGTTTCAGTATATTTTGCATAACTAGTTCTTAAGTAACGGTTATTGAGAAAAAGTGTAAATGCTCAAGCAGACGTAATAGTAAGATATGACAAATCATTTTATAGTTTATAAATGAAATATATAATTTCCATTGAATTTTTTTATTAAAATTGAAAATTACATTTACTCATTTTATATGTCATATTCACCTATATTTTTATGGATTTTTAGAACAAACAGATAAATGAAATAGTTATTTCATGCCTGTGGTGTGGAACATTTTTTTGTTTACCTCCATGAAAAGTATAATGAGGCTTAGAAGCCAAACGGCAAATTATTTATAATAGAGAAGCTTTGAACTCTATCTGTATAAATAAAATGTGATGTTTCAATTTTCAGCGCAAGCATATGAAAAAGTATTTAAATCCTATCAATTAGAAAACTGATAAAAGGTGGAAATATTGTCAAGATTTTAAATAATTCATTTACACTTGTCAAAATTAAACTATAACTTTTACTTAGGCTTTAGTATCATTAAAAGTAATAGTCACTTAAAGTAATCTAATACGTATTACCAATAAAAGTTAAATAATATAAAAGATTTAAAAATAAGTTTTCTGTAGTTTTTTATAACAGAACTTTGTAAAATATATATACAAGTTTTTAAAATTTATCTTTTCGCAAATAAAATCTAGTGTTTAGTGCAAGTTTTTTTTACAAATTTTACAATTTTATTATTTCTTTAATCCCTTTCTTCTGGTTTTTTAACCTGAGGACCATTTTAACCATAGATTTTACTCCATGGATACTGTTGTAGTCCATGCGGGCAACGCACTATACAATTTGAGAAGACTCCAATTTGTGCTGATTATTATCCCTGTGTAATAATTTGTTCGTAATTTTCTAAAGTTCCTTTCTTTTTTTAAACCAAATTTTGTGTTCTTTAGCAAAAAAATACTTTTAACAAAATATCTCACATCTTTTATAATTATTTATATATAAAGTGCTTTTCTGGGATAAAAAATAATATAGTGTATAAAATAAACTTTTTTGAGAGGAATTAATTAAATTAGTTTAAAATTGTTACTTAAAAAATTAAGTTTAATTTAAAAATCGCTGTACATATATCACATAAAACTAGAATTAAATTCTCACACGCAAGGGAGATCGAACTCTATTTCTTAGAGATGTAACGCATGCGAACGACCAAGTAGTGACGAAGTCTTGTATACATTCTTTAACATTACTTCTTTAAAGATTTCTTTTTAACTTTGAATTGGTTGCAATATATTAAAACATATTTTACAATTTATCTAAAGAAACCACCACAAAAATTGACATTTTGAATTTTTATTTTTTAAATGTTTATAATTCTGTATAATTTAATTAATATTGTTTAATATTGTTTAAGTACATAAAACTTTTATATTTAATAATGAAAAATGAAATAAATATTTAAAAATATTGGAAAAACATTAGATACGTAGAGGGCAGTGGTTCGGTGTTACTACTCTACGTGTGCACTTTATATTCTATAGTCTATACTCATACCTATGAGTACAAGTAGCTCGAATCTATTTATAGTCGAGAATTGCTAGTACGTAGGTTGGTGTACATACTAGTTGCCGAGGTAGTGGTTTAGTTGGACGTGGTACAGTCGCGTACTCTCTGTGCCACACCTGGCCCCGATTGCATCCTAGCTATCTATTCTACTTACGAACTCATGTAACAGCATACCTACTTGCATACTCCACCCAGTAAAGAGAGAGAGAGAGAAAGAGAGAGACTGGATCTCAAGCACAGATTATCCAACTTCTCGTACACTCTCGTCCGTAATATCTTTTCTGCAGTACTGGGATGAATATACCGTCAAATATTTTATCGCGTTTAACAGTCTACACGTAGTGAATGCGTGTGTATGTGTGATCCTTGTCCATAATTTTCACTGCTGAGTTCGTCGCCTCTCTTTTCACTTATATATTTGATTGGTTGATCCATTTTTTAGATTATAATTGGAATTAAAGATTTAAATTGTACGATCTATTAATGTAAAATTGTGGTAACTTATATCTAAAAATTTTTCCGAGTAAATGATATTTACAATTTAAATCTAGAATCAATAGAGTAAAGAAAATATTCTACTTGATTTATAATAATTTTTAATGTTTTAGATTAAATAAACAAAAGGAAATTCTTCATAAATTTTAGTATATGCTTTCAAATCAGTAACATATTAGAATTCAATAGCACCACACAGTCAGCTGAGTATTTAAAAGTAAGATTAAAATTTTTACCTTCATATATTCGCATACATATAATGCGCGTATACTCAACTATTATAATAAGCTAGGCAGACTTCAGATATGTATATGTAGTTTCAAGCGTGTGTTGGTAATTGTAAACAAATGTCCACTGCAGTCAACAAACTATCCGTGCATCTTACTCTCTTGCCAATACCATGCGCGTTATCTCTCTTTCTTCTTAATTTTCTATTTTCTTAGCACACAGTATAATTCTTATTGACTGCACCCTTCAATGCATGGATGTTTTTCCTGTTTAAATTTTTTTAGATTTAAAATGTAAGGATGCTACTGTTCACAAGAATATTTGTTTTAAATATCTAGTTTTAATTTATATCATTGTGGTCACGTGCTTCATATACTTTACTAAACAAAAATGTCACATGTCCTTAAAAGAAGATTAAAAAATCAAAAAGGAATTTTATATTTTTGTAATATACGTATAGGCAGCAGATTGCAAATTCCTAATATTAATTTTAATATATCACAGTGTAAATATAATATACCTGCACATTAAACTTAATGTATATATACTGACACACATTATATATACTTGAAATTTAACTTTAAGAAGTTTAAGTTTAAGAAGTTGCGTGTATTCCGAATATTAAACATTAGGATAAAGGTGTATATTGAAATGTCTATATTTTAAATTAAATATACCTGCACATTATGCATGACTACAACTTTATAGATTAAATTGGAAATATGTAAGCATGTTAAAATTTAGTAGACAGTCAAGGATTCTATACGACGCAATATTAAAAAAACATTTGACTAACTTAATTACAATACATTCTTATTATTTTATACTCTTTATTAACTTATATCTATTGAAAAAACATATTAAATACCGTCAACCAAAGCTATTTTCTCTACCAAACAGCTCGGTTCTAGTGGGAACCTCATTAGTTTACCTCATCTGAAGAAGAACCCCAGCTAGAGAATTTAGTTGGTTTCTAGTCGGCCTTGTTACGCTCGTGTTGATAGGGTCTCGACTAGAAGTTCAAGTTTACTTCCATCTATACCCGTGTAGAAAAATTTCTTGTTGGAATATATGCAAGATAAAAACTATACCGTAAACAACTCGTGAAACTATTCACGTAAATCTATATCAAAATGGTCTAGCTACTGTACAATTTTACTTCATTAACTGATTTATATTGTTAAACGTTCTATGATCTGTATAGTTTCACTACATTAACTACTTTACGTTGTTCAACTATATAAATTCTGTTTAACAAAACTGGATATAATAAATAATATAAAAAACTTATTTATCATATAAAATAAAATATTTAAATAATCAAACTCAGTAATTGCTTTGCATAAAAACAATATACACTTTTCGTCGAGTATTTATTTCTAACCAATGGGAAATTGTTCGCCTTTAAAAGCAGTCCCGCGCTGTTTATGTTTGAAATTACTTAGGATAAGTTGTCACCAGAGCGCGCAAGTTTCTTTTCTCGTTAACAAGTTGTTTTACCAGTTCTATATAAAAAGAGACGATTTCATTCTTAAACTTAAAGACAAATATTATTTTCGTCTGGTTTTTATCACACTCTGTTTTTAATAGAGTGTTCCAATTAAATTAATTCCTTTTCCATCTTTAGACTAGTACTTTATTTTTTTATTTATTTTTTTTGAACAATTTTTGCCATGTGTTGTATTAATTAATAAAATATTAATTTCAAACGTTGGATCAATATTTGTAACCAAGAAATAACCATTTATTAATTTTATTTTAAACCGCTAGAAAATAATTGATTATTAATATTTGTCCAATATTTGTTGTCAATAAACAACCAAGGCTTGAAAATTCTGGCATTTTCCTCGGATGTACATAAATTGTTTTAGATCCACAATATAGTTTTAATACAGATTTACAGGATTGTTCTGATGTAGTAAAATTATCTAGAAACTTGATGATCATAACGTTACATTTCTAGACAGTTTCTATAACATTTCACAATACCGGAACTATACAGTAAATAGTAAAACTATACCGTTACGCTACAGATACGTGACAAATTTCCACACGGGATTCTAAAAATTTTTATTCTTTAACTCTAAACTGAATATATTGACAGGCGCTTCGGGGCGGAGTCCAGAACAAGTCTAGTGCCGAGTCCCATACTGACTATAATATGAGCAGATTTTTTAGTGACCAATATTATTGTTCTTATTAGTCGAAATATTTACTTTTATTGGGATATTCAATGTCAAAGTAAATATAAAACTGGATAAAATCTTGAGAAATAACTGAAAATATCACAATACTTTGAATTTTATAAAACCTGAGATTTTTATTATTCTTTAGATATTTAAACATTGAATCTCTTTGAAAATTAAATACGAGACCTTTGCCATTTTTACTAAAGGATTTGCTTTAAAGCGTTTAAATAAAGAGATCATATTTAAATATCTATAGGTTAAATAAAAATCTCAATATGCGAAGATTTTTAAGATTGAATCTATATTCTATATAATTTTACATATTATTATTTCATTCTAGCCTTTATATTTAGTTTCCTAAATTGAACATTACAATAAAATATAATAATAATTCTATGTAATACATACATAATAATTATTAGGTATTACTTACCCGGCAAAAAACAAAAGAAACGCACACCTAACTCCAAATGAGTTAAAATCATTTCACTTAGATAGTCTTCTAAATTCGCTTGTAACACTAGAAATATACACTATAATAACTTTATTACAGAACTGCATTTAATATAATATTTAAAATTAAAATTTTTTTAAATTTTCATATATGTGATAAGAAATCATTTTTTCCAAGTCAAATAAAAGAGAAATAACTTCTTCTTCTTCATAAAAAAATCAATTTTTTACACGACATATGTCGCATACTTCGAACAACACGAATACCGAGACTTCTGTTGTATATGTCAAAAACGAAGAAACTGAACAAACGCGGACGCAGGCGCGCCACAGAGTTTCGAATTTCAATAAACTATTTGGGAATGAACATAAGGACTCTCGTACTGAACAATCCCCGTTTTAAGTAAACGTTGATACATATTTTGTAACAATTGAGTAGCTGATGCATTTGCCGAAAGGAGAGTATTAGCGTTTACTAAGATATTTCTTAATTGAAAAACATTACTAAACTTTGTGGGATAGAGAAAAAAATTTAATATTTCTTCCTACTATCATATAAATCTTTAAAATTGCTTTATTTTTTTAATTTATATTATTATTTTATATTATTGAATATATATATATATATATATATATATATATATATATATATATTATATTCAATATATTGAAAAATATATTTTTTCTTCATTGAAGATTGAAAAGTTTAAAATTGATAGTATACTGACATTTAAAATCATGAATGAAAATTGGAAGTAAATAAAATTTGACTAGTTGAAATTTAGATTTTTTGAAATACATTATGTCCTTAAAGTTCTGAATATCTAAATTAACAAAATTAATCTATTTCTTTATCAAATTCTTATATTTATGCCTTAAAATGTATACTTTGTAAAAATAATGAAAAAAATAAACATTTTATACTAAGTTTTTCTAAACTATGAATTAAGAAAGCAATACATATTATATTAAAGTTTAAAATGATTTAAGATAAAAAATAGATTTAAAATTTAGATTGAAATACAGTTAATTTATTTGTACGATAATGAAAAAGGCCTGTTTAAAAAAAATAATAAAAAAATAAAAAATAGGCCTTTTAAATATTCATTCTTACGAATGAATATTTAATACGGTCAAACAAACAAAACTTACTAGAGTTAATTTATATTTTAATCCAAATGAAAGTTATAACAAACTTTAAACGAATAATGAATTTATATATTATATAAGTAATTTCTAATTTGGGTTTCCTAATTTTCATTATACAATGTGTTTTTAAGAATCCTCCTTTTTTAGAAAATAATACGATAATCACTAAATTATAAGTTATATATTTAAATGAAATTCTTATACTTCTTTGTTATTTTTATTAATTGTGTAAAGATAGTCCAAAATGTTTATGAAATTAAATGAAATCTTTGAAATCATGCAGACTGTTTATTTTAATCATAAACCGAGTATTAACATTATAAATTCATACTGACAGTGCAGTTAGAAAGGAATTATATTAAACTAGACTAGTTTCTAAATTAAACTAGACCAAACTTAGATGAGTATCGAAACTCAAACCGTCTTATATTTCCGAACTTAAGACATTGAACAATAATGATTTTTCATTATTTAAAAGGTATATTAAAACTCATGGAAAAATTCTGGAACATATTCTTAAATATACATCTAAATATTAGAAACTAATGTGTTAAAAATATAATGTTTCTTTATCAAGGTTTCTCAAAAAAAAGCTTTATTCCATGGATGACTATGAACTACCTATAGGAATATCCTAATTTTTTCGGACCAATGGTTATCCCCAGTTAAAGTATCCGAATAATATTAGAGAAGATTTTAGAAACTTAAAAATGTTTAAAATGTTAGTTTTTGTAGTCCCGTGTGGAAAATGAAAACTGGTCTTAGCATGGAGCTAATTATTTTGCCCTGTAATAGCTTGGTCCTAAGAGGGCAGTATAAGTTGGACCTACATTAACTGGTGATGCGATTTTAGCCTACTCCTAATGTAGGAGCCTAGTTAGGACCAGTTTATGAGTCTATTTTAGAGCTTGGCAATGACCATCTCAGACAGAATTTTCTATTTCTTTATAATTTTAATTAGTTTAATATATTTGTTAAGCAAATAAGTTAACTTATTATAATAAATAACAGTTTTAATTAATTATTATTACTTTCTTTAATTGAATGGTGACGAAAAACGAATTCATAAATAATTTTAGTATATATATGGGGATTAACACATCCCTCTATACATAAACTAAAAATTATAAAAAAATTATATATTTGTTAATTAAATTATTTAACGGTATTTATAATCATTAAATTGCATACTTATACGCACAGAAAAAATGGACTCATTTTTGCTGCAACTCAAAATGAGTCTATGTTAAATGGCACAGAACGTGGCGTCATTTACGAGGTTTATTTTTGTTGCACCTAATAATGAGTCACTTTTCTGACTCATTTTGAGTTCAGTTTTTTCTGTGTGAATACAATGCAGAAAAATTGGAAGAAATGCAAACCTACGAAATAAATAAAATCTAATGCACGCGGGAATCGAACCCACGAACTACGCAACTAATGCCCTATAACCACTATGCTACGGAGCCTAATTGATCCACTTTATCGAAAAGTGTCAAAAAATTTATTTTAAAAAATGTGTTTGATTATTCTAAGTCCGTGTGGAAAATGAAAATTGGTCCTAGCATGGTCCTACCTATTTTGCCCTGTTAATAGCTTGGACCTAAGTAGGCAGTGTAGTTTGGACCAACAATGGCTGGTGATGCGATTTTAGCCTGGTCCTAACATGGGAGCCTAGTTAGGACCATTTTGTAGGTCCATTTTTGGACCTAGAAAGGACCATCTCAGACAGTATCTTCTATTTCATTATAATTTTAATTAGTTTATAATATTTGTTAAAGAAATAACCTAAATTTATAATAAGTATTAGTTTTAATACATTATTATTTATTTCAATTAAATGATGACCAAAAGCGAATTCATAAATAATGTTAGTACTTATATGTAGAGATTAATATATATTCTTCTAATATATACATTAAAAATTATAAAAAAATAAGAAAGGACCCCGCACAAAATACATTGAAAAAAAGTTTCGGTCAAATTTGTTCAAACTTCGAAGTTTTGTAGCTTATAATCTCCTGAACAAAAAATGTTAATGGCAAAACCCCCGAAAATCAATAGTTTTTTAGCTACATCATGTTGAGCCTAAAAAAATGAGTGAAAAATAGTAAGGCTTGCTCATGGCTCAAGGCTCAAGACTTAATGCCAAGAGTGGAAGCTTGTTGATGGCTACAGGCTTGATCAAAGTTTGATCTTGGCTCAAGGCTTGATCTTGGCTCAATGCTTGATCTTGGCTCAAGGTTTGATCATGGATTAAGGCTTGATTATGGATCAAGGCTTGATTATGGCTCAAAGCTTTATTATGGCTCAACGATTAATCTTGGCTCGAAACTCGATTATGGCTCAAGGTTTGATTATGGATCAAGGCTTGATTATGGATCAAGGCTTGATCATGGCTCAAGGTTTGATTATGGATCAAGGCTTGATTATGGATCAAGGCTTGATCATGGATTAAGGCTTGATTATGGATTAAGGCTTGATTATGGATTAAGGCTTGATTATGGATCAAGGCTTGATTTAATTGATATTTATTAATCTGTCATTGTATTATAATAAAAATTAATTCGACTAATTATTAATACAATGACGTTTATACTTCCCTCATATGTATAATTTACAGTATATAAATAAAAACATTAATTCTCACTTAAAGATATTTATCCTTTTTCTTTAACTTTCACATTCCAGAATAAACAACATTCTTCTTCCTTGAAATATAAGCAAACTTTTAGCAATGCAGAAGACATATTACTTAAAAATAAAAAAAATTTTATTGATTAACCACATGATCTTCAAATGATCTTCAATATAACAACAATAAAGAATACACAATTTGTAAACATTAAACAACAAACAGGTATGTAATTAAGATGATGACAAAATCGATCATTCCGAGTTAGAATTTAAAGAACAATAAAAGCACAACATTTTTTCAACGTTTCGACAGCACAGCTGACCTGTTACCAAACAGATTAGCTCTAAACAATAATTGAGTCTTGAACAGTTAATGCAACCTAAAACCATGACAAATGCTTAATTCATAATCAACCTTGATCCAAGATTAATCGTTAAGCCAGAATCATTCCTTCAACCATAATCGATTTTCGAGCCATAATTGACTGTTGAGCCATAGATCCGTAATCGAGTTTCAAGCCATGATTAACTGTTGAGCCATAATCAAGCCTTGATCCATAATCAAGCCTTGATCCATAATCAAGCCTTAATCCATGATCAAGCCTTGAGCCATAATCGAGTTTCGAGCCAAGATTAATCGTTGAGCCATAATAAAGCTTCGAGCCATAATCAAGCCTTGATCCATAATCAAGCCTTGATCCATAATCAAACCTTGAGCCATAATCGAGTTTCGAGCCAAGATTAATCGTTGAGCCATAATAAAGCTTTGAGCCATAATCAAGCCTTGATCCATAATCAAGCCTTAATCCATGATCAAACCTTGAGCCAAGATCAAGCATTGAGCCAAGATCAAGCCTTGAGCCAAGATCAAACTTTGATCAAGCCTATAGCCATCAACAAGCTTCCACTCTTTGCATTAAGTCTTGAGCCATGAGCAAGCCTTACTATTTTTCACTCATTTTTTTAGGCTCAACATGATGTAGCTAAAAAACTATTGATTTTCGGGGGTTTTGCCATTAACATTTTTTGTTCAGGAGATTATAAGCTACAAAACTTCGAAGTTTGAACAAATTTGACCGAAACTTTTTTTCAATGTATTTTGTGCGGGGTCCTTTGTTAATTAAATTATTTTACAGTATATATAATCTTTAAATTGCATACTTATACGAATATAATGCAGAAAAATCGGAATAAACGCAAACCTAAGAAGCAAGTAAAATCTAACGCACGCAGGAATCGAACCTATGACCTACGGACTACGAAACTAACGCCCTAACCACTATGCTAATGAAGCTAGTTGAGATCAAAATTTTTATTGTCAGTGACTTGTTGACTTGCTTTTGATGATTCAATATAGTATTTATTGACACTAATACACCATAATAAATAAAAAAATAGTTTAACAACAACAATAATAAAAAAAAATAATATTCAAATACAAAAATTCAAAAATTAATATTTTTATATTATATCAAGAAAAAAATATCTATACATTTTCGTTAAAAACAGGTTTTTTTTATTGTTTTCAATCATTTTTAACATTAATTTGTTGGTCTAAAAAAATATTCGTCTTTTGAACTTGGAAATTTTTTCTAATTAATTAAGTGGGTGATCCACTTTTTAAAAAAATGTCAAAAAATGTATGTTAAAAACACGTTTTTCATTTTTCCAAATCATTTTAAACATTAATTTTTTGTTGCAAAAAATTTTTTAAATTTGGACTTAGAAATTTTTGCTAATGAAACTAGGAAGTCCAGGTAGGTCCTGGGTTGGACCTGGGTGGGTTTAGCACCTACTTAAACGAAACTTAAAATCTGCAAACGAAATTAAAAATATATTTTACTAATTATAATTATATTGCAGTCTGTATCTGTTTTAATAAATAAATAAATGTTACTGTTTTATTAACTTTTGTTACAAATTACTTAGAAATTTGTAGTTTTTTTTCTAATTTTGCGATTAGTAAAATATGAAGATAATTTATAATTTTAACAATTCAGTTATTTGTTTAAACAAAGAAATGTTGTTATTTATTAACTCTTGATACAAAGTACCTAGAAACTTGCAGTTTTTCCTAATTTTGCAATAAACTAATTTAAAAAGTATGAAATCGAGATATTTTTTAATTTTAACAATTCAGCATTTGTTTAAACAAAAAATTGTTGTTATTTATTAACTCTTGAGACAATAAAGCATCTAGACACTTGTAGTCTTTTAAAATTTTGCAATTAACTAATCTGAGTATTTACTTATTGCAAAATTAGAAAAAACTACTAGTTTCTAGGTTGATTGTGTAAAAAGTTAGTAAATAACAATTATTTGTTTAAAGTTTTAAACAATTGCTGAATTAATAAATTAATAAATTAACTTTATTTTATAATATTTGTATAATTTTCTGATTTATGTCAAACAATAAATTGTTTAAAAAAATATGATTATCAATTACTTTTATAAATATTAATTGAGAATAATATTTATCAATTTTTACATGTTTTTCCTGTATCAATTTTGACACTTTATTTTCCTAAAAAATTTTCTAAGTCACAACTGGATCTCCTAGTTAGTACCAAATTAGGACCAGCCTAGGATATATAAAAAGGGGTTGCCAAGTTAGGTCCAAGCTAGGGCCAATAATCATTTTAGGCATAGCATGGTGATTTCTACACGGGAGTCATTTTAAGTAGGGAAGAGGGCCCTAAGGTGGTCACCCATCTTTTGAACGACTGTAAATTTCAAATGGAATTATATATAAAGGTCAATAAGACGGCGTTTGAAGTTTTGTCTTATTACCTAACTTCACAGAGAGAGTATATATTAAATTTTGTAAAAATATTTTCAAATTGGGGAAAAAGTGCAACAAAGCGAAATTTTGATATTGAAAATACTAAACTTTAAAAATAGTTTTGTGAAATTTATTAAAGTTATATTAGAATTTAATTAATATTCTTCATATTTGATATAATTATACTAAATTTCACATAAGTTTTTTTTTAAGTTTAGTATTTTTTATATTAAAATTTCGCTTTGTCGCACTTTTTTCCCAATTTGAAAATATTTTTACAAAATTTAATATATATTCTCTCTCCGTGTTCCTATCATAAAGTTTTTTTCATTTCATTAATAACAAAAAAGTTATGTCACTTTTGAAAAAAAGTTGAAAATTCGATTTTTAAAAAAGTGGCCCAAAGGTGGTCACCATACGAAAATTCACAAAAAAAGTTATTAAAAAATTTAAAAAACGTATTATTAAGTTGTTTATTTAATATTAATTATTTTTCAACATCACAGAAATATATTACATATTTTTTTGCACTTTGTCTTTTCGTCAAAAATGATACTTTTTGTGTATGTATTTGACACGTAAAATTTTGAAAATAATTCTATTTCATTATTATTCACCATAAAACTTAAAAATTGATAAAATTCACATTCACAGTGCTAAATGTTGATAAATATAGCGTATAAACACATTTTCATAAAAAATCAAGTGTCCACCTTAGGGCCAAGACACAATTTTTTAAACGTTAATGAAAAAAATTTTTAAAGCACAATATTAAGTATATTCATTTGGAATATTATTATACGATATATAAAGATAATTATAACGATTTTTACGAATTTAAAATGGTTAATTTCGATGATTTTAAAACCCTGAAAAAAAAATTTCTCGATCATTTGAAAACAGAAATTTTACAACGTTCACGTTACAAAGAGACTCATGCGACTATTTACCTCAAAACTTTACTAAAATCTTTGTCTTCTCAAATAATAACATTAACAGAAAACATTTAAAGATACTAACTAATATACAAAAATTTTCTTAGGGTGACCACCTTGGGGCCCTCTCCCCTATTAATTTTATTTTGTAAAAAATTTTTTAAATTTGTATTTAAACATTTTTGCTAATGAAACTAGGAAGCCTAGGTAGGGCCTGGATGGGTTAGCTCACATTAACATTTTCAATAGCTCCTATAATGTTTGGCAATAACTTAAACAAAACTTAAAATCAGAGAATAAAATTTCACTTTAACTCATTTTTGCTATTACATAATATATTTTATTAACCCTTTAACGACCAAATGTGCTGATTTCTAACTTCGATTTCAAACTCTTATTATTGAAAGAAAAAAATTATTAAAAATTCTGCAGGCACATACCCATATGTTTTTGGGGTCGCTCTTTCGAATGGCGTTGTCAAAATTCCAAAAAGTGCCATTTAACCCTTATTTTTTTCAAAAATACTCCAAAAATACAAAATTTTGGAAAGTAATTTTTTTTAGATCCAATTTTAGTTAGTATATTAATTTTTCCAGGTCACCTAAGGTATACAAAACGTGTTCCCGATAGTTCTAATTTGAAAATATGCTTTGCGTTTTAAGATTTTTTGTTTTTATTAATTCAAAATGGCGCCTGAAAATAAAATTTTTTCAAAATTTAACACAGGATGGACAAAATTTTCAAAAATTGTTGAATTCGCTTGAAACTTGTTGCTCGGGGGTTTTTGGGGTCCCTGATTACGAATCTGAATTCAGATTTTCAAAATTCAAAATGGCGGATCCAATATGGCGGACGACAAAGTTAAAACTTTATCGTATTGTCTTCAAATTTGTTACTCGGGGGGGGGGGTTTGGGATTTGAGAATCATTTTTTATTTAAAAACAATTTTTTTGTTTAATGTTTAAAGTTTTTTGTGTTTTAATTTTCAATTGTTTTGAATTAAATTTTGTAATAAAAATAGATCCTTGTGTTCGTGTGAAGGTTGTACAATATTGTAGCATTCGTTATTGCAGAATGTATCATCCGCACAAAAATTGTCAATACATTGATACAAATACATTGATACTTATACGTTGATATTTATGCATTGATATTTATACATTGATCCTTATACATTGATACTCATACATTGATACTCATACATTGATACATATACATTGATACATATACATTGATACTAATACATCGATACTTATACATTGATACTTATACATTGATAGTAATACACTGATACTAATACACTGACACTTATACATTGACACTAATACATTGATAGTAATACATTTACACTAATACATTGATACTCATACATTTATACCTATACATTGATACTGATACATTGATACTAATCCATTGACACTAATGTCAGATTCGTAATCAGTGACCCCGAAAACCCCCGAGTAACAAATTTGAAATGACAATACAGATAAAGATAAAGATAAAGATCAAGACAATACGATAAAGTTTTAGATTTGTCGTCCGCCATATTGGATCCGCCATTTTGAATTTTGAAAATCTGAATTCAGATTCGTAATCAGCGACCCCGAAACCCCCGAGTAACAAATTTGAAGACAATTCGATAAAGTTTTAGATTTATCGTCCGCCATATTGGATCCGCCATTTTGAATTTTGAAAATCTGAATTCAGATTCGTAATCAGGGACCCCAAAAACCCCCGAGCAACAAGTTTCAAGCGAATTCAACAATTTTTGAAAATTTTGTCCATCCTGTGTTAAATTTTGAAAAAATTTTATTTTCAGGCGCCATTTTGAATTAATAAAAACAAAAAATCTTAAAACGCAAAGCATATTTTCAAATTAGAACTATCGGGAACACGTTTTGTATACCTTAGGTGACCTGGAAAAATTAATATACTAACTAAAATTTGATCTAAAAAAAATTACTTTCCAAAATTTTGTATTTTTTGAGTATTTTTGAAAAAAATAAGGGTTAAATGGCACTTTTTGGGAATTTTGACAACGCCATTTGAAAGAGCGACCCCAAAAACATATGGGTATGTGGCTGCAGAATTTTTAATAATTTTTTTCTTTCAATAATAAGAGTTTGAAATCGAAGTTAGAAATCAGCACATTTGGTCGTTAAAGGGTTAATAATATATTGCAGTCTGTATTTGTTTAAATAAATAAGTGTTGCTTTTTACTAACATTTGTGACAAGCTATTTGGAATTTGCAGTTTTTTTCTAATTTCGTGATTAACAGACTTCAGTAGTATTTATTTATATTTATACACTCGTATTTTGCCTTAACACTAGCGTTACAAGTGTCCCTGTCGAAATTTTCTTACAAACTACGACCACTGTGGGAGCACTTCCACTAAATAATAGGAGACTATAACTATAGTTTATGGTAAAAAGTGCAGATGTCGCTGTCATAGAAGCTAAACAAATTTGCGGTTGAGCGCATGCGTTTACTTTGAATTTTAAAACATGATTTTTTATTTTCATGAATTAATAATAATTTATTCTGCTTCTTTTATCTTTATAAAGTATAACAATGTTTTTGTGTCCAAATAATCTTTTTATTTTTGCTTGATTAAAAAAAAACAGTAAATTGCACAGTCATTTAAATTGTGTTAATATACAAATAAGTAATGTAAGTTACCCATATTTAATCGTTACAGTTTTTTAAACATAGTGGTGTCTGTATAACAAATATATATAGGGTAAATATGCCATCTACTGCGATTTTCAGATTTAGCAGGCTTTGAAATAAAAAACTCGGGAATTATAATGCAAGAAGTAAAGTTAAAGCTAATTAAATTGAAAGCTTTTGTCATTTAGATAATAAAACATTAATAAAAACTTTAATAAATTGACCATTTAAACAAATTAAATCAATAAACAAATTATATCAAATGCGTGTATTACTAGGACATTGACTATTGTGAGGGAATTACTGCGATAAAAATACGTGTATTTAAAGGTTATGTTGCTCCCAGTAATTGGAGCATATGCATATTCAATGGAAATGTGCCAATTATTACGATAAGCAATTTTCATTCTTAAATAATTAAATTAATAATACTTTAAATGTGTTTCTTTACGCACAATGGTATTAAGTAAGGTCGAAAATAATTTTTTCTAACATTTTCAAATACTATATTATTCTGTATAATAGTAAATAATATAGTATTATACAAAAATCTAAGTAATTGGAACAATCTCAGTAATAGGCGCATTTACCCTATTTAAAAAAGTCAACATTAATGTACAATAATAGGTTTAAAATTATTTTAAATATCAAAAATTAAATAATTTTAATTTTTTAATACCCACAAAGGCTATGTATATATTATATTAATTATATATATATATATATATATATATATATATATATATTATACATAGTATATAATAAATTATATATATTATAAACATTCAATTCTACAAATAGTTATATTATAATCCTGAAAATAAAAAATCATGTTTTAAAATTCAAAGTAAACGCATGCGCTTAACAGCAAATTTGTTTAGCTTCTATGACGGTGACATCTGCACCTTTTACCTATAGAACTATAGTTATAGTCTCCCTCTCATGTAAATGCACATCCTCCACTGTGACTACGACTTATACTAAATTTTCCGTCTACAGAACCGCTTTGAAAATTAGGAATACCCGCATTTGATTGGACTATTCGCCTAATGGGTTTTCTCGCCAGAGGAGAGGGGAATGGTAGAAAACCTCTCCTGAGCATAACCGGTTTATCGACAGTCGAGTTCTAATGGTGTGTACTAGACAATAATCGATTATTATCCACCCATCCAAGCACTAACTGCACTGAATGTTGCTTAACCTTGATGATCGCAACCCAAAGAGTCTCACCACTATAATTTACCATCGGTGACTTGAGTAGTAAAATATGAAGATAATTTATGATTTTAACAATTCAACTTTATGTTTAAATAAATAAATCTTATTATTTATTAACTTCTGATACAACCTAGAAACTTGCAGTTACTACAATGTTCAAACCATTTCTGAATTTTTAAAAATATAAATTATCTTCAATTTATACTTTTAAAGATAAATGAATTTCATACTGTTCGTATTAGTTGATTGCAAAATTAGATACAAACTGCAAGTTTCTTGATAGTTTATGTCAAGAGTTAGTAATTTATAACGAATATTTGTTTAAACAATTACAAAATGGTAAATGTAAACAAAACCGTTATGACTTGAAATAATAAATAAATTCATCTGGAGAATTTGCAAAAATTCGAAAAAATTGAATCTCCATTGGTGAACTCTAATTAAAAATTAGTGATTAACAATAATAAATTGTTTAAACCACTACACGGAGAAAAATAAATAGTAATAATTATACTATTTTCGATGAAAAATTACTACTTGAAAGTAGTAATTTTGAAACTGCTCGAGAAATAGTAACTTTTGCTTCTTTTTCGAAGACTTTTTACTTTTTTGAAAAAGTATAATTTACTTCAAGGAATCTAAATTTTATTAACAGCCTAGTAATATTTAAAATGTCCAGATCAATTAACACTCTGAGCGAAGCAAGTTTTATTACAAATCAGAGCAATTATTACTATTTCGCAGAGATTTTTACTCGGAGAAGTACACTGCAAAAATAAGTATCTTATTTGACATTTTAACATAAGATGTAGGATGGAAAAATGGTATCTTACATCTTAAAATAAGATGTTTTCGAAAGTATCTTACAGATTTTTAAGATGCTTTATACGTCTTAGATATTTTTTCTATTTTAAAAAGTAAGATACTTCTGTAAGTTTTTTAAAGTATTTTAAATTAAGATGTTTCTGTCTCAATAAGATGTTTAGCGATAAGTTACTTGTGAATTGTAAGATGCGAAAAAAATTTAAGTTACTAAAACCTAAGATGCATAAAATATCTTACATATAAGCCCATAATTAACCTCAAAACTTTTTCTCCAAAAAATATGTTGGAAAATGTGTACGAAGATACATTAAACATCTTAAATTAAGATACTTTAAATGACTAAAAAGTGACTACAATAACACCTTGGAAATGACTACCAAAACATCTTAATTAAGATACTTCTTTTTGCAGTGAAGCAATCCGTACCCACACAATGACGCGCCTCACACCGACGGGTGAGATAAATATAAAATAAAATTACAAATAAAAATAAAATAATCAGTGCGTTCAAAAAATATTTCTTTAAGTAATTAACACTCTACATGTGTATTATTATTCATTATTCATAAGTTTCACTCTTTTATCACATTCATTCTTACAATTAACATCCAAATATCTGATGAAACATTGAATACATCTACGCCCAGGTGCGAATTTTCGGTTGGCCCATAGTTGGGCCAACTTTTACAAGGTCGGTCCAACTTCTCGTGCCAGAGGTTGGGCCAACCATACAGATGATAACGGTTGGCCGTCTAATGGCGACGATGGTTGGCCCGACAAGTCATAAGGAAGTTGGCCCAACTTAAAATGCATATGTTGTGCCAGCTATACATTTCAATGGTTGGTCCAAAAACTGACGCCAAAGTTGGCACGACTTTAAATGCGTAAGTTTGGCCAACTTTAACAGCCAAAGGTAAAAAATTATTAAAAAACTAAATTATTTAAACAATTAACACGTTATTATTAGCAAGAACATCAGATATAACCTTTACCTATTATTATTAAACACAATCTCATACATACATTTTCGAAAATATCTACCGCTTGCTGGGATCGAACCCCTAACCTAACGCGCCGAAGACTTATACACTGACCACCACGAAGTAGTATAAGGAGCTTCCACTCAATGGATAGTTTGAAATATTTTGATGACGATTTTTCTTTTCTGTTCGGCTCGTGGTTAGTTAGCGAAACTAGCGCTCTTGCGGGGAAACGGCTTCAACTCAGGTGAGAGATCCGCCATTACAAATCGCGGATATGTGAATTTAATAAATTCAAAAAAGACCGCGTTGATCTGCGCGTGCGTGTTACGTTTAGCAGACGAAAAAAAGAAAAATTCTAGAGTTGTACATTTTCACGTTAGATGGATTCTTGTCGCTAACTAACCCATGACGTCAAACAGAAAAGAAAAATTGGAAACACTTTTTACGAAGAGTGCAAGCTCCTTATACTACTTCGTGCTGACCACTACGCTACGCTCACATGGGAGTCCATACCGTTAAATGTATATTAAAGCTGCAACAGTCGGGCCAACCGTGGCCCAGAGTTAGGCCAACCGAGAAAGTTTAAGTCATTTAAACTGTTTTTCACAAAGTTTTGCCAACCGTGGCCCAGAGTTTGGCCAACCTAAATTTTTAAGTCATATGAGATACGTTCCCCATAGTTGTGTCAACCTTTGTCGCCAAAGTTGGCCCGACGGTTGGTTATACTCTGCATGTAATGGTTGGCTTGCAAAGTCGGGCCAACTGTGGGCACTAGTACTTGCCAAAGTTGGGCAAACTCTGGCAACCAAAACTTCGCTTGCCAAAGTTAGGCCAACCGTGGGCCAACCTTCAAACTCTGGCGGCCAACCAAAATTCGCACCTGGGTTAATATTTCCGAAAGTTTTCGATGACATTTAATAAAATTTGGACGGCTTATACTTAACATCATGTTTCTTCTGACTATCACATAAAAAGAAACAAAAAAAGTCAAAAAAATTTTTTGAAACCGTTTTGCCCGAGCGGGACCGATTTTTGAGTTTTCTTGTCAATTAATAAAATATTCCTTATAATATCACCTTTCACTTAAAAAAAGAAAATCGATGGAGACTCAAATTGTTTTCGAAATATTGCAATTTTTGTGGAAGCGCGACCACGTTTCAGTACCAGCGATGTGTGAGTGCCCGGGAATCCTAATTCTTACACTTTACTCTTCAAAATTGTCTAGAACCTACAAATTTTATCCGATTTTGATGTTCTTGGTCTTAAATGAAAGGAAATAAATTTTCTAAGAGTTTCCCCGAAACTTTTGTTTCAATTATTAATTGTTCATTAATTTTTTTGTTACTCAAAGTAAACAATTTACAAGAATTTAAAAAAAAATCGTGTTAATTTTTTATTTTTCCATTCCTCATGATCGAAATCAATTTAAATTAGTCTAGTATGACCACCTGATAAATAATAATGCATAATTCAATTTATTTAAATAATTTCGTTAATTAACAAATAGATAACTCTGGTCCTTCTTAAAAAAAATGGTATTTTTTACAGATAAATTTATGTTCATTTGAGTAATTTATGTCTCTTTTGTTACAAAATAATTTTAAATTTAATAATTATCATTGTTATTAACAATTATATTTATATAAAACATAAATTAAAAATTAATTAATCAATTTTTTATTACTTACTTATATCTTTATTTATATAAGCATAAATTTGTCTCTAAAAGATACAATTTTTTTAATAATTGTTAATAACAATGATAATTATTAACTTTAAAATTATTTTGTAACAAAATGGACATAAATTACTTAAATAAACATAAATTTATCTGTAAAAAATAAAATTTTTTTTAAGAAGGACCAGAATTATCTATTTGTTAATTAACGAAATTATTTAAATAAATTGAATTATGCATTATTATTTATCGGGTGGTCATACTAGACTAATTTAAATTGATTTCGTTCATGAGGAATAGAAAAATAAAAAATAAACACGATTTTTTTCAAAATTCTTGTAAATTGTTTACTTTGAGAAACAAAAAAATAAATAAACAATTAGTAATTGAAACAACAGTTCCGGGAAAACTCTTAGAAAATTTATCTCCTTTCATTTAAGACCAAGAACATCAAAATCGGATAAAATTTGTAGGTTCTAGACAATTTTGAAGAGTAAAGTGTAAGAATTAGGATTCCCGGGCACTCACACATCGCTGGTACTGAAACGTGGTCGCGCTTCCACAAAAATTGCAATATTTCGAAAACAATTTGAGTCTCCATCGATTTTCTTTTTTTAAATGAAAGGTGATATTATAAGGAATATTTTATTAATTGACAAGAAAACTCAAAAATCGGTCCCGCTCGGGCAAAACGGTTTCAAAAAATTTTTTTGACTTTTTTTGTTTCTTTTTATGTGATAGTCAGAAGAAACATGATGTTAAGTATAAGCCTTCCAAATTTTATTAAATTTCATCGAAAACTTTCGGAAATATTAAGATTTAAAAAAATTATAACAAAAAAATTCAAAATGGCGTAACTTCAACAGATTTCAAAATTTTCAAAAAATTTTTGGCACACTTGTTTCTATTATCCAATACTACAATTTCACCAAATTACAGCCTAATCCAAAGACCCCATGCAAACCGCATATTTTCTGACGGAGTCTTACCCATTAACCAGAAGGTAAGTTACTTTTCCTCCCTGCTAATGACGTCAGCGTCAGCAGGAAAAGATCAACTTTTCTCCCGCTTGACATGTATGAAATGGTGTACTTACGGTGCGTGTGTTAGAAAAAAATTTTTTTTTAATTTTAATTTTTTTTATTAATTTACTTGGCACAGCACCATTTATTTATTTTACATTCTCTTACATCCCAAGAGTAATATATATTTTGGCCAGCTTGATCTAAAGGGTACTTGATAGTTAAAATTAAAAAAATCTTATTTTTGGCCCTTAAAATGTATAGTATCTCATGATACTATACATACTACATACATACTATACTCAATATAATATATACGTATAAACTATAAAATTCAAAATAGAAAATGTTAAATTAAAACGATTTTTGGGAATGTACTCCTGACTATTTCCAAGGCGTATCATATACGTGATTTTTGCTTGAGATACATTTTCCTATTTAAATAAACTGAGGTTGGAGTCACATCGAGCAACTTTATACGCCTGAAAGTGATGATGAAAATAACATTCAATGTTGCTAACAATCACGTTTAAATCATCAACTTTATTTGGTTCATCTTCGTTAAAATTAACTAAAATCATTCCTGGCTTAACTACTTCTCCATTAAAAGAGATCCAAGAAGTAACTAACAAATTTTCAATTCGCAAGTCATTTACAACATTCATACAAATTGAAACAAGCAACATGCCACAATGAATCTAATAATCGCATTACTCTCGGGTAATGAATAAAGAAGTGGTGCTTTGGTTTAAAGAAAATTGGAAATAATTCTTTCAATAGAGTTAGATATTCTTTTATCGTGTAATCTAAGAGGTCAACGCAACCGAATTGACATCACTTTGAACTCACACATACACGGAGAGAAGAGAATAGTGAAGGCGACTGTCGGTTCAGTTCTGATAACTAAACAGTTTAGTTAATTTTCGACGGACAAAAATAACAGTCGCATCTACTATATAATAGTAGGAACGACTGTACGTTCAGTCAGAGTAACTAAACAGGAACTAAACCGCCAGGGGCGCTACTATCGCTCTCCATGTATTTCTGCTACTAAACGTGTTTAGTTGTCACAACTGTAACTCTTCTCTCCGTGTAATGTTATGTGCTACAAAAGAATTATATGTCACTACACGGAGAGAAAAATCTACCTTTAATAGTATAACACTACCTATAGTAATTTTGCATGGACTATAGTCACGCTTCAAATGCATGAATTCATTGCCAAAAACCATGAGTCCACGCTTTTTGGGTATAAATTCATGTATTTGAAGCGTGACTATAGTCCATGCAAAATTACTATAGGTAGTGTTATACTCTTAAAAGTAGATTTTTCTCTCCGTGTAATGTTTCGAATCTTCTGGTACTAAATAACCAATAATCATTGATAAAGTTCGAATTAAACACATCATTTCACTTCCTGACATTAAAAATGTTTCATTTTTGAAATGAGTTTCTTTAAATTCAGATGGCTTATTTTTTCTTGTAACCTAGAAATGTTGGATTACTTTGACGTCAGACTACGGTCGCTGCGCATGACAGTAGTGACGTGATCACTCACACACACACACACAGAGAGGTATGTAATAGTAGTGATACGGATTACTACTTTTCTGAGTAAAAAATTCGCTCTGCAATAGTAGAGGTTACTGTAAGCTTACAAGTAAAGGTTATTGTAAGCTTACAAGTAAAGGTTATTGTAAGTTTACATGTAAAGGTTGTTGTAAGCTTACAAGTAAAGGTTGTAAGCTTACAAGTAAAGGTTATTGTAAGCTTAAATGGTAAGGCTGTGGTAAGGTTACTATAAAGTTGTAAGGTTCTGGTAAGTTTACTAAATAAGGTACATCTTTACAAAATAATTTATAATATAATTAAAAACTAAATAAAAAATTTAAAAAAAAAATTTTAGTCTTGCTCCATTTAGGAAATTTAACATGCTATTGAAAATTTTGAAAACAAATTTGGGAGGACTGGGATTCGAACCCGGGATCGACGCACATAAACCTAACATCCTAACTAACTGAGCTAAGTAGGGAACTGACAAAGAAAATTCAATATTGCTTTTAAAGAGTTAGTCATCTTCTTGGTTCACCTTAAAAGCAATATTGATTTTTTCTTTGTCAGTTCCCTACTTAACTCAGTTAGTTAGGATGTTAGGTTTATGCGCGTCGATCCCGGGATCGAATCCCAGTTCTCCTAAATTTGTTTTCAAGATTTTCTTGGCTTGTTAAATTTCCAAAATGGAGCAAGACCAAAAAATTTTATATTTATTTTTTAATTATATTATAAATTATTTTGTAAAGATTTACTTTATTTAGTAAACTTACCACAACCTTACCTCAACCTTACAACTTTATAGTAACCTCACCACCGCCTTACCATTTAAGCTTACAATAACCCCGGTTAAAACTACTTAACCGACACAGGCGTTAACATAACCTCTGATACCCAAGTCAGCACAATTTGACAGCCAGGCAGTTTTGACCTGGTTGACTCAAGTAATGTCAATGGCTGGATTGATATCTGTAGTAAATGGACTAACGAAAACTGGAGAGCCAAGTCAAAACGGCCTGGCTCTTCGGTTATTACTACTTGATTTTATAAAATTAGCATGACGACTCAAAAGGAAGCAGTTACAACTTTTTTTCTCTCGGTGTATGCTTGTAAGCTTACAATAACCTTTACTTGTAAGCTTACAGCAACCTTTACATGTAAGCTTACAATAACCTTTACTTGTAAGCTTACAGTAACCTTTACATGTAAGCTTATAATAACCTTTACTTGTAAGCTTACGGTAATGGCGGATATTTAAAGTTTACCTTAAGTTTACCACAAGTATACAACCCTATCCTTATAAACTATACGTGTAATCCACACCACAAATTTACAGCAAGATCCCGAGTCGAAATTTAGAGTCGAATCAAAGTCTGCTAAGACCTACTTTAAGAAGAATCTAGAAGAACCTAAAGAGGTTTTAGTTATGTTGTTATAGATTCGATTTTGGATCGTATAGGGTCTACATAAGACCGTTTTCGCTGTCTAAAAGGCGTTAAAGAGGTCTTAATTTAAGGCCTATTTAGAGCATATTAACCACTACTGACTATAGCGTTTAGAATTCGCGCTTGCGCCAACAAGAAAACAGTACTGTTAATATTGAACAAAGAATCCAATTGGTTTTATTAAATTTTTTGTTCTTTTGACAATTAGAGTGTTTTATAAACACAAAATTTTGTTGAATCTTAATTTTATAACAAAATTAATTGCCAGGACCGTTATGGCTGGTCAACCTAAGTGAAACCAGATGTGCCAAACTTTTCAAAACGAGAAAATATTTCTAAAGTTCTTCCTTAAGAATGAAAATATTTTACTGTACACAAAATAATTTTTCTAAGAATATAGTTTTACTGTATATTTATAATTTAAACTTTTAAATAAATATAAAAATCGGAATATTATAAATATAATACTTCATTATATTTTAATATATTATATTATAATAAACATAATGCAATATTCAAATCATTAAATTAATTTAAAACTTTATTATAAACACTAAAATCTAATGTTTTTTAAATTCACTGAAAACATCTTAATTTTAATCTATACTTAAAAATATAAAATATTATAATAAGAAACAAGAACAAAGAATTGTTTTACACAAGAAATAAATTTTTTCATTGATTTAATGTCAATTTGTCTAGTTAAAATTGATTAAAAAATTAATTATAGAAGTAAATAAAACTGTTTGCTTTTGTATTTATATATTTTCAAACTATCTATTATAAAAAATATGTTTGTAGTTGTAAAATTAACTCAAGTCTAACATTCAACAAATAATTCCTAAGTATTACTTTGAACTTAAAGCGCAGACGCAAGTCCCAACTGACGAATGCAGAATATGAAAAAAATCTTAAAAGTATCTAAAAGAATATAAAATGTTGTTTCAGGACTTGTTAGATTTTAGGGAGAACTAATTCTAAATATGTTCTTGGACACAGCAGAGTTTAAAAGTGTTTAAATATCCTTTACTAGGCCTTAGTAGACTTTAAGTAGACTTTATAGGATCTAAAAGTACTTATAAAGAAGTTACTAGGCTCTATTAGATCTTAAACCAATTCTAAATTTCGACTCGGGATACTGTGCTATGTGGGTCTTTACTTTCCGTAGTATTAATTATTAGAATTTATACGAGTAATATTCACAACATATCGAATGTAAAAAGTAATACAAAATTTAATAAAATTTACAATGACGATGTAAAAATTAAAATTCTTAAAGCAGTTTTTAAAAGTGACTACTGTAATAATTACTATTAGTAATTTTAACTACCAGAAATAGTAATATTCACTTCATGCAAAGTACATTTTACAATGAATAGTAAATTTTAATATAAAAGTAGAATTATTACTATTTAATAGGAACTTTTACTAGAAACTCAACACCATTTTTCTCCGTGTATGATTATTACACTGGTCTACACGAAAAATGATTCAAAGATCGGACAATGATATTCTTATAGGATTTTCATCGTTGAATACGAATATGACCTCCAAAAGTGCTCATCACGTCGAGACTTTGAGAAAAATAAACTGAAAGTTTCAAAAATTCTGTTTTTGGTCTTTTTTTATCACATGTAGAGAATGATGCTGACGTGCTAGAAGTCTCTAATTAGGATTAAATTAAAGCATGAACTGTCAACTATGAGAATCAAATCGAAAAATTTCTGAATCAGTCAAAAATTTTCAAAATTGATGGATTTTAATAAAATTTGGTATTTGGGGGTTTTCAAAATCGATAATTACGAATCTTAAGTCAAAATAAAAAAATTTTAAATGGTGATTTCAAAATTCGTATTAATTAGCGATCCCAAAAATGATAAATAACAATAAATAGCGCAAATTTTTAACTGATTCAGAAATTTTTCGATTTGATTCTCATATTTGCCAGTTCAAGTTTTAATTTAAGCCTAATTAAAGACTTCTAGCACGTCGGTATTATTCTCTACACGTGTTAAAAAAAACAAAAGCAGGGTTTTTTAAAACTTTGAGTCCATTTTTCGCAAAATCTCGACGTGATGGGCACTTTCGGAGGTCGTATTTGTGTTAAGCGATGAAAATCCTATATGAATATCATTGTCCGATCTTTGAATCAGAGAAAAAGTAACTTTTTGTCGACCAGTGTTATCAATTAATTTTGCTTCCTCATGAGGAAGCTTTGCACTCGTAACAATTTTCAATTTTTCAAAAGAAGGTTATATAGACTCATTTTCATCTATGTATATTATAATCTGAACAAATGTCCAGATGTATGTGTGTGTGTCACAAAATATTGTGTACATAATATCTCAGACAAATTTTAATGGATTGTCCTCTAATTTTGCAGGTTTATTGCTGTCATTAATGCCTAAAATCTGACACAAGGATTTCTGAATATATCTAAAAAATTTTTTGAATCAACTTAATATATTTATTAATATTTTCATTAATTAATTATGGTCAAAATTACATTCCTGACCAGAAAACGAATCGATTGATGCATATAAAGTATATACATTTCATCAAAATTTATAAATGTAATCACTATTTATATTTTTCAAATAAATTAAAAATTTTGTATTTCTTGAAATTGTTAAAATTTTTTAAATTAATTACTATTTAATAAAAGATTAAGAAATTGATGTATACTATATTGAGGAAGCTAAATGTTCTTGGAATGAACAACTTGTTATAAATATGAATAAAGAATATTCATCAAATTCATCACTCTATTTTCCTAAAAATTGTTACAAGTCATAACTAGATATTCTAGCTAGTACCAAGTTAGGACCAGCTTAGGATATATAAAAAAGGATTGTCAAGTTAGGTCCAAGTTAGGGCCAATATTTTTTATTTCTTATATTCAACTGAGTTTTTAATATGTTCTTTGTTTAAATCTTTCAAATGCTCAATATCTATAGATATATTTATCTAAACACAAATATACAAAAGTATAATAAATAATTAAATCGAATAAATAATAAATTAGGTTAAACAAACTTTATTTAGAAGAACCTGAAACTTTGGATTACACAAAAAATAGAGAATTTGATTCGAATATAATTGAACGCCTTGATGTAAGAACTAAACATAGACCATTGAATTTGAATGGTCTGCGCCTCTTTCTTGCATCGAGGAGTTCAGTTTTTCTTTGAATGTAAATAAATAAGAACATTGGTCGACAAAAACTCAAATGAGCACCTCCAAAATTACATTCTGAATAAATAAGTACCTAAAAGTTGACATCATGAAAGAAATTACTTTAAATACTTTTTAGTCACAAATACTAAATGCGTTCATAACGGCAGGATGTGGCTCCTTGTTTAAGCGTCCTGCAGGAAGCGCCTTCCGGCAGGTAGGACGGGCGCTTGGACGTTTCGTCATTAACTTGACGACGTAAAATAGAGATAGAAGATATATTTTTATGTGTACGTTATTTGAAATTATCTGTGTATAAATTAATAAGTTATAACGTTAAATAATACAAATATAAACTAATGTAAATATAAACAAATATAAACTATGGTTTATTCAAATCGTTTCACCTAGACTAAAAACTATCACAAAATGAGAAATTTTCGAAAAAAATCGTTATTTATAAATATTTAGGTAGATAATAGTTTATAATATATTGAACACTAATTCGGAAGAGGATTTTAATAAACTTCCTACTTATTTTTTTATCTTGATAATCTTTTCTGAATTTTGTTTGAATTACGAATAAATGATTCAAATAAATAAAAATTATTTACATTTGTTATTTTATCTATAAATGTAATAAGTAAACTTATTTAATTCTATTATTAAAAATTTAGTTTAATTTATTTTAATTCAATTTATTACTTCTAACGTATCCCTATTTTTTTCTCATCTTAGATTCAATAAATGCAAGTCTGAATGATACTGAGATATTAAAACTTTACTGTACACGTGTGTCGTTAGCATAGTGGTTAGAGCGTTAGTCTGTAAATCCGTAGGTCGTAGGTTCGATTCCCCTCGTGAGCAATTTTGTTTATTTTTATATAGGTTTGCGATATTTCTAGATTCCAATCATTTGGTACTAAAATATGAAAATCTAATATGCACTTACTGTAATTGTCTATTACTTAATTTTTAAAAGTTATAAACAATTTTTTTCTACTTCATTCACTATATCCATTGTTAGTCTCCATCTTTAATATAATTTCTTTAAAAAAATAAATATTTTATGAATAATAACTATTTATTAATATTATTTACTATTTTGTTATTAAATTTTTTATAATTATTAATTTACGACTAATTAATAACTATACGGCATTTATTGTGTCAATATTCTCAGCCAGTACTGGCCCAGTGATGCGCCAGCGCTGTCTGGTAGCACTGGCAGGCAGTGCTTCCCCAGAGTTACACAGCGTTATCATCCCAGCGTTATGCCAGTGCTGTCTGTCAGCGTAGCTGCCAGTACTGACAGTGCTGGCGCAGTACTCTGCCAGTTGTAAATTTCCCATTGGAAATTAAAAAAGTAATAAAATGTATGGTCTGTTGAGAGTCCTCAATTTGTGATATAAATATAACTTATCTTCCTGTAGGTATACCGAAGCAGGGTTCATGAGATGCTGTTCTTTCCTGTCGTATACAGTGTAGTGTTATTGTGCTAAACCTTTCGCGCTATTATCACGAATCATACAGCGTATAATATATACATATAGAGAAAGAGAGGGAGAGAGAACATTGTATGTATTAAAAAGTTTGCTTAAAGCATTTTTTATTTTACCAATTTTTTTTATTTTTATTAAGAATAATAATAATATTTAGTTTTTGATAAAGAAAAAAGGAACAAAGAAGATGATACCGAAATAGTACAGAAAAAGACGTATTAAGTGAAAGAGATAAAAAGTTTTAAAAATGATAAAAAATTGTCTCATTATCCGAACTTGAGGATTTATATTTTGTCAAATATTTAATTATGAGAAATGCACATTAATTGGAGATCTTCGATTTAGAACGATTAATAGATTTTAATAATACGTATAAATGTCTAGAGGTTTAAATTCATTTCCTAACAGTAGTTTTGAATAATGCTTTGATAAATGTTGAGTGGTTTTCGTTGCGAGCGCTAAGCAATCGTCTTCCACAGGAAAAGAGACAAATTGATGACAGTTCATTTTATTGTAGAGAGAGAAGAGAAGGAGGTGGAAGAAAGAAGAACGGTAAAGAGAGACAGCAGTAAAGAAAAGGGGACCGGCGTGCACAATTGATTGGTCCTGGTACATCTTGCTCGCTTCCTCCGCCCTCAACTCATGGGAAAGTCATCTATACTCTACACGGACTACTCCTCTTCAAGTATACTTTTTGTGTCCGCCTCTTGATCGAGCCTGACTCTTTTCGCCGCGCTCAACTATCTAGCGAAATAAGGTCGATTATTGGTTCAATATCCCCTTCCTAATTCGTTCGATGGACTGTATTTGTCTTTTTCTGACTCGTCTACCTGTGGTTTCCTCGAAACATTGCTGAGGGTCTACAATTCCGTGCCTAATCGAAATTCTAGTCTTCTTTCATTCATAAATGGACCGAACCGAAACAACCATAGTGCAGTATGAAACTCTAGCTCAACACAAATATGTATGGAAATAGAAAATAATCCATCGTCCTTGGATTTATGCATGTAGAACGTACATTGCTAGAAATGTTAGTAATTTAACTGTAGTTGACAAATGTAATGCAATTTTATCATTGTTTCCGTACAGTAACGTGTTATTCATGTGCAGTAAATAAACATTTTTTTTATAAATATTCACATATAATTCAAGTTCAAGTTTACAATGGACATTTTTACTTAATTTTAAAATAATCGCTTTACTACCGCTAACAATTATAGTCACAGTAAGGTGAACGTTCACAGCAAATACCTAAATTAAAGTTGTTACACAAAAACTGTCTGATAATTTTAACAAGTTTTTCATGTCAATTTTTCCATACATAATAGTTAAGTTGATAATTGATACTTTCAATTTGAGTTTAAATTATGCAAATTCATAGATATTTTAACGAAAATAAAGCTATTTTCAATTTGAAGTCAATAACATTCATACATAAACTTCCTTACATCCGGTCCAAACTAACTTTTCCACTAATGTAAACTACCTTCAAAATAGAAAAAAACTATTTTTCAATAGAATCCATTTTTAATTTCAAACACTACTATATATATATATATATATATATATATATATATATATACAATAGTACTAATAGATAGTAATTTTTCGTGAAAATATATTTTTAGCTAGTCCAATATTTTCCGAGAGGGAGGGGGTTAAATTTTTGGGATTTTCAGTACAATGCTTATTTCAATAATTTTTTACTCTTAAACTATTAAACATGAAAATTTGGCAAGGTACATTTTGGAAAGGTTTTTAATGCTCTTTCGATTGAAAATAGGCATTTAAAAAAAAAAATTTTTTTGTCCCAAAAAAATCAAAATTGAAAATAAATTTTAATTTTTTGGAAAAAGGACAGCTTTTTTTTTTTTTTTTTTAAACGAAAGCTGAGGTATTTTCCTAAAAGAACATATAAATGAAAAAGTGGGACAAGAATGTTTAAACATTGAAAAAATAAATTTTCTTGTAAAAACCGGGTCTAGAGCGCTCCGGTGAGTAGAAACCTCTGTTTTTCAATGTTTAAACATTCTTGTTCCACTTTTTCATTTATATGTCCTTTTAGGAAAAAACCTCAGCTTTCGTTTAAAAAAAAAAAAAAAAAAAGCTGCCCTTTTTCCAAAAAATTAAAATTTATTTTTAATTTTGGTTTTTTTTTGGGCCCAAAAATTTTTTTTTATATGCCTATTTTCAATCGAAAGAGCATTAAAAAACCTTTCCAAAATGTACCTTGCCAAATTTTCATGTTTAATAGTTTAAGAGTAAAAAATTATTGAAATAAGCATTACACCGTAAGACACCTGGGTCACTTGACATGGAATGCCTCATATATATCTGTATTTTTTTAATACCGTAAAAATGTAATTAAATTCAATTTGAAATTTGTTTGAAATAGTTTTCTTTGATCACGCGGTATATTTTTTATATTTTATTATTCTTCTTTTTCCGAAATCCAGGTAAAATAATTTGGAAATAGATTAAAATAAAAGTTTTCATCACACTTTCATTTATTTTAAAAGACAGGTGCTTATCTGTTTTGTGGTAAAGATAATTTGAAAATGAAGGCTGATCCATGGAAGTCTATTGAATTTTATACCGTGATTCGATTAAAGCATAAAAATGATCCAGCTGTTATGTATAACTGCTAAAGACAAATTTCTGAACGGTGAAATCTATGTGATGAAGTAATCACAGACATTTTTCTGATGAAATAGGATTTGCTTAATGTTTGTTATAATAATACTTTTATTGGAATTAAATAAATAACTTATAAATACATAAAAGTTTTCTCTTTAATCCAATTTTTTATTGATATTTGATTTACATATAGCATTTCACCAAAATTTAATTTTTGTAGGTTTTTTATTTACACGGAGAGACTTTTAGTTAGAAAAATTATTTTATCGTATTTTGATATTTCTAATAAAACGTATGAATTTAGGGATAATCGAGGTATAGTTAGAAGAATTCTAATAAAGATTATGAAAAGACATAGTCAACGTCACTTTTGGTAATAAGTCTTAGTTTTTTTAATCTTTTCTAAAGCTTTATACTAAAAGTGAAGATTAGGTGACGCTACATATATATATATATATATATATATATATGTAGGGGTATATAAAATGCGTTACTAGGCACGTGTATACTTATATAATACATATGTATATAAATAAATATATGATTTATCATAATATTATTACACAATTCAATTGTTTAATCACTAATAACTTTTGAAACGTTTTTAACAAAATACTTTCAAGACGATGATGACGCTCGGTTGTTTGCTGAGTGTTTGCCTAACATTAACTGTCTTCGGTTGTGGACGGAACTGTTCGGAAACCTTCGTAAAAATATTCTAATAAAATTTTGTAAAAATTCAGACTGCTTACCATTTCAGAGCGTGTTAATATTAAAAATATATAATATACTAACTTTTGTTCCCTAAAAATTACAATAGTAGATAAAAAAATAACACTACTTATTAATATAATAAGAACTATCATCATCGTACCTCGATTATCCCTAAATTCTTACGTTTTATTAGAAATATCGAAATACAATAAAGTAATTTTTGTAACTAAAAGTCTCTCCGTCTAACAAATTTACTACATTACGTTTATAAATAAATGCTAATAAAAATTTAAAATAAAAAATTTTGTAAGGAATAATTTATAAAAACATGATTATAAGTTGAATCAGCCCTTAAAAAAATATATTTAAATATGAATCTGTCTAAAATTTTAATTGTTTAAAACTTTAATGAATAAAAGTATAAATAGTTACTATAAATGATAATATTCTAGATATCAAAGAATTTAATGGAACCTTTTTGTTCTTTCCTTTTGGTAAATTATTTATCTTACTCATCATCGACTTTTGTAAAAGAACACTATGACCACTGAGATGCTTCCAGTATTAAGAGAGCCTACAAAGAAATACATATATTGATGCTTAAGAAATACACATAGATATAAATACATTTTCAACAGGTGTTCCATAATGGTTTATTACAGAACGATCAACAGAGGAATGCTCCTTTTGTTACCTGCTGGATGCTTGAACAATACCTGTACCGGCTATGCTTATGAAACTAGTTGGAATCGTACAGGTAGCATCTGAAGATTATATGGTGGCACGTGCCATAACCCACAGGTGGTTTCCCAAAACTCACTTATCCTCCGTCACGTCTCATCTTCCATTCCTTCCCGGTCAAATATATATAATGACTGCGAACTTGAAATTTTAAGATCACGCACATTGAAGGAAAACCTGTTAATTTATTTCTTTTATACTTCACTGTTAGATTCCTTATTTACAAAGACTTTAATCTATATATCTAAAAAATAAAATCATTATGACATCATAGTTGTAGAACATTTACGTTATCTATAATATATAATCCTTATATGCCGCACATAAATATAAATACTTCACTGTTAAAAATTTGTGTAATTTTACAGCAACTTTACAGTTCAAATTCCCGTGTATCGGGCAGTGTGTTTCATTCCCTAATACAGAAAGTCCGATCTGTCCCTGTTGTGGGTCATAGCGAAATTTCTACACGGGTTAATGTGAATTTGCAGTTTTTGCTGTAATAACACAGAAATGTAATACATTTACAAAAATATTGTTATTTTACAGTAAAACCTTAAAAATACAGCAAAATTTTACGTACAGAAAATTGTATTTCTTTTTTACATAAAATCGTTAGAAAAAACACAGTATAAAACTCAAAGAATCTTACAGCCCCCACAGCACCGAAACTTTCCTAAACATTTATTAAATATTCACTTGCAATATTTCGGCATATTTAACTGAAAAGTTTAGAAAAAATTGTGTAAAGATTTAAATGTCCCGATTAAATAAATGTTTAGCGTGAAACTTGCCTTAACATTTGAATGAAATCTTCACCTACTTATAATTATAATTCACTGCAAAAACTAGCGTCTTCAAAACGTCTTATTTTAAGACATTAGACGATAGGCTGGAGTAAATGACTAATTTTTAGGTTATGTATCGATTCAAGCAGTAAATTTCATCTTAATGAAGACACTTTAATCGTCTGCAAAATAGTCGCTTTTAACGTCTTCCTAAAAGATATCCCAAAATTTCTTAAAAATTAGGACAAAAGTGTCTCAAATTTAGACACCTGTTTTTACAGTGTTATAGGAAGGTTTCAGGAAAGTTTCGCGCTAAACATTTGTTGAAGTAAGACATTTAAATCTTTACATAACTTATTCATAAACATTGCAATTAAATATTCAAAATATTGCAAGTAAATATATAATAAATTTTTAGGAAAGTTTCGGTACTGTGGGGGAGTAGATATTAATTTTGTGATTTTAGCTGTTGCTTATTACATTATAACTTGTTTCGACTGGATTATTGCTTTTAGAATTTGATATATATATATATATATATATATATATATATATATATATATATATATATATATATATATATATATATATATATACCCAGATAGCCAAGCGTACTAATCATTAATTTTCAGTACAGCGTATTGGTATCGTACTCATATTGTACTAGCACAAAATAATAAAGTATGTACATACCAGTACGATACTAGTATAATAACGGTATGTCATACGGATAGAATTATGAAATTGTCAAGGTACTTCGTACGAGTATAACGCTAAGTACAATACCAATACGCTGAACTAATTGAGATTTTAGGTTATAAATTTACAATGCTTTTCCGCCATTATCTATACGACCCAATGGGAAACTGCCAAGAGTCACCATTGGCGCATTAATGAACCAATATTGGGAGCCATTGAATTTCTATTGGTATATTATTGGCACCTATTAATGGACTAATAATGGTAAAGTCATGGGCTGACTACGTCGTTGCCAATAATTGGCAGCCACCATTGGCGCATTAATGGTAGTGATGGTAGAATCGAGTCCGATTCCTGTGAAGAATCGATTCTCGACTTCCATGAATCGATACTTTGGAATCGATTCTATACTAAAAAAAATCGAGAAGAATCGATTCTTACGTCACAATTCCAACGTCTGCTGTCTGCGCAGAGATATATTTATTGGGCGTTTCAAGAGTTGCTGTGAGCATACTCTGAATATGCCGTTATTGGTTGACCCAACAGCATGTTTATGGTGATTGGTCCGAAAACTGAAATTAGTCATTATTTACTTTTTTTTGGCGCTAATCTGTACACGTGGTATATGAATATCCGGTATAATCACCTTATTGTCACATTACAAGAAAAATACCACAATTATTAGTAAAAAAAAGTGCAACTTATTTAGATTTTTATAATGCGAAAAATAACTATAAACAAATCTATCAAAAATTATTTTAAAATATAATCAAATTCTACAGGAACTTTTAGAAAATAATTTTAATTAATTAATTGATACAAAAATTAATTAAATGATAAATGTTTCCTAAGAAATACAATTTTTACATATAAAAAAAATGTATGGAATCGAAAACGATTGCTTGCTAGAATCGATTCTTGAAATCGATTCTTCGATTCCTAGAATCGAGAGAATCTAAGAATCGATTCTCAAAAAAAAATCCGATCACTAATTAATGGCTGCCAATAAAACGCCAATAATAAATTTTTTTTAAATTAACAAAAATTATTAATTAAAAATATATTTATTTAATTACAAAACTTAAAAATTATTAATTAATTTTTTTTAAATTATATTTGTAATAGAAAAAAGTCGTTTCAGTAATTAGTCGTCTCCACACATCCTGTGCAAAAAAAGGAGAGGCAGGGGGCAGAAATATATTCTACGAATGGACCTCAGGAGTTCAGCCTTTATATGTACGGGCTGGAGTAACTTCGATGCGAGTAGAATTGATGTTTGCTCGCCCTATGCGGTACGGTTGGCACTAACTTCCAAGCACAACGCGCACACGTGTTCACGCATGCAGGAAGATTTCAATAAATTTCAACTATTTGCTGATTCATTCCAAATCTATTCTATTCAATTTTAATAAAATAAATAACAAATAAAGAAATAATACAATTTAAAATAAATAATAATATCTATTGTTTTCAATTGTCTTATAAAATAAAACAAAATTTAATTTCTTTTCAAGTATTTCTGTAACCAAAAAAAATGCTGAGAATTCTTTGAAAATAATATTCAATCCGAGGGGAAATTCACTTTAGAAGTCAGAAATCGCTAGTAGCAGTCGTTGTAAGATTCTCATATTGATTTTTAAAACTTCTTGAGATTTCTACGCGACTACCTGCGATTTCGAGGAACTGCCGGTGACTGCTTACATGCTCGCGCGCAATATATCGAAATGTAGCTTCGGATGAGCATGAGCTAGGTAAAAATCGGTTTTTAGAAATCACAAAAAATTCACATTTAAATAAATAAAATTGATTTTAATTTTTCATAATTTATTGAATATTAATTGCCATTAGAATAAACGTTAAGAATTTAATTAATAAAAATTATTTGCTACATAAAAAATTTGCTGCTCTTTTAAATAAATTTGAAATTAAGATTTAAAAAAAGATTAATATAGATGAATTTTTTTCAATATTAAAAATATTAAAAAATGTTGTTATTTCTCAAAATCAAAGGTGCTATATTTTTACAAACAAAATTGTTTTTATACATTTTCTAAACAGTCTATCCAAAATTGTGATAATAAGAGATTGTAAAAGTACTGATTATTTCTTTATTTATATTTATCAAAAAAGTTATGGATTGAAATATATGTAACGTTTTTTCTTTAATGAAATTTATTATTAAAATATTTTCAATTTTTTTCCCACCGGTCCGGTTTGCCCCACTCTCCCCTACACAATTAATGAATAATAATAATAATAGATTTTTATAAACACAAGATTGAATATTATTTTCAAAGAATTCTCAGCATTTTTTTTTTGTTATAGAAATACTTGAAAAGAAATTAAATTTTGTTTTATTTTATAAGACAATTGAAAACAATAGATATTATTATTTATTTTAAATTGTATTATTTCTTTATTTGTTATTTATTTTATTAAAATTGAATAGAATAGATTTGGAATGAATCAGCAAATAGTTGAAAGTTATTGAAATCTTCCTGCATGCGTGAACACGTGTGCGCGTTGTGCTTGGAAGTTAGTGCCAACCGTACCGCATAGGGCGAGCAAACATCACTTCTACTCGCATCGAAGTTACTCCAGCCCGTACATATAAAGGCTGAACTCCTGAGGTCCATTCGTAGAATATATTTCTGCCCCCTGCCTCTCCTTTTTTTGCACAGGATGTGAGGCAATTTTTTTTGAAAGAGAAAAGATCTCGCTAATTACTGAAATGACTTTTTTCTATTACAAATATAATTAAAAAAAATTAATAAATAATTTTTAAGTTTTGTAATTAAATAAATATATTTTTAATTAATAATTTTTGTTAATTTAAAAAAATTTTGAAATATGAAGATTTCGACTATATCAGCAGATAGTGACATCCATTAGATGTCATTTAAACTCTTTGGTTTAGAGTTAGGTGTTACATATGATAATTACTTCGATATGGTTGTCGATAAGTAATTAATTTTTTAAATTAATTTTGATCTGAAAAAATAAGCTGCGTGAACGAATGCACTGTGCATCTGCACTGAGCATAAAAAAAAATCTGGATATATATATATATATATATATACCGTTTTCGAACTAGTGTTTCTCTGCACACAAGCACTTTTTACAAAATCTGATAACATACTTTTGTCAGAAATGTTTTAAATTATCCGAATTCAAAAGATTTTGTTAATCCATGCAGAAACGCGGTTTCAAGATTCGAATTACAAAAGTAATGTAATGACAGGCGGCAGGTGTGTTAAAGCCATTTTGCCAGTAGAGGGCAGAAGCAAGCAGGGAGCGTAAAGGCTCAGCTGTCAAAATGATTCGCATTACATTGCTATGGTAATTCCAATGCTGCAACCGTGTTTCTGTATTGGTTAACAATATCTTTTGAATTCGGATAATTAAAGACATTTGTGTCAAATGTACGTTGTCATATTTCGTAAAAAGTGCCTGTAAATTTTGATTTTTTATCAAAAGGATATTTTTTATTTTTTTAACAAAATTTTTATCATAAAGTTGAGGTTTTTTCTTTAAAAAAATGTATAGGTCAAAAAGTGGGACAAGAACTTTTAATTGATCAAAATAAACATTTACTTCTGCAATCTACCGCCCCTGCGTGTTGTTTAGCTGTATATTGTTTATAACAATTAAAATAATTTATTTTATGCTTTATTAATTATCTGGTAGTCATATTGGATAAATTTGAATTGAGTTAGATCGTATGTAGCAACGGAATAAGAAAATAGACGTTCTTTTTTTAAAAAAATGTATTAATTTGTTAACTTTAATTTAAAAAAAATTATAAAACAATTAAAATCCCCAAAATCGACCTCATGGGATGTCTTAAGAATTTATTCCCCTGTAATTTAAATCAAAGAACACTCAAATCGATTACAAATTGTAAGCTGTAGCCATTTTTTAATAACAAATTGTAAAAAAATTCCACTGTGGGTCGGTGCACTGCAGGAGTAAATAATTAAATTGACCATTTACAATTTCTTGTCCCACTTTTTGACCTACACATTTTTTTAGGAAAAAACCTCAACTTTATGATAAAAATTTTGTTAAAAAAATAAAAAATGTCCTTTTGATAAAAAATTGAAATTTTATTTTTTAATATAATTTTTCAAGGTCAAAAAATTTTTTTTCTCTAAATTTGTTTACACTATTAGAAACCCCTATGGAAATGTAAGGTGGGTCCCAGGTGGGCTTCCTAGGTTCTAGGTGGGCCCCAGCAGGGATGGCCCAGTTGGGCGCTTCCTGGGCTGGTAACGGTGAATCCAGCCACAGCTCACGTAGGGAAAACCCAGCTGGGGCCCAGGTGGGCAACCCTGCACGGAGAAAATTTGTTCCTCATATTTTACCGAATTCTTCAGTAAAGTTGGGATATAGTAGCATAACAGTAATTTTTAATAATTTTTAAATTATTTTTTCATGAATAATATTCAAAATTTAATGTCATATCTTTATTTTTTACAAACTAGTACTGTAAAAGTTAAAACAAAATCGAAACTGAACGTTTAATAAAAATTAAATAAAATTTTAACGTTTCTTTTGAACACTTCCTTGATGGTCACTAACGTTTCAGGAACAGTTCGGTAAAACTTTCTTGACTTGACTCGAGTGTTAGTTTTCAGGAATAGTTCGGTAAAACTTCCTTGACATGCTTGAATTGTTAATTTTCAGGATTGAAATACTTTTTTAAATGCCCCGTAGTAAAAAAAAAAACTTTGACGTTAATAGTTAGTTTTTTTTAACTTATTTGTACTCATTAAATAATCCAAAAACAAAAGTATTTGAAACTTTTAATTTTCGTGTCGACTCGAAGCAAAAGAATGAAAAACATAATAATTTAGTGATAATCACAGAAAAATTGTTTTTATATTTTACATTTTTTAATTTACATAATTACAGCAAGTTACGTATGTGACGTAACCAGAGAAAATAACGTAAGTACAGTAACTTACGTAAATGTTCCAACTTAAGTAAGTTACGTAACTAGAATAACTTACGTAATTTATAAATTTTACGTAACTGACGTAAGTTGGATCCTTCACGTGAGTTACGTAAGTAAAATAACTTTACAAAAATTACGAAAATAATCGAGTTTACGTAACCTACGTAAATAATCAATTTTACGTAACTTACGTATGTAATTTACGTAGAAGATCAAACTTACATAAGTCACGTAACTAGAATAACTTACGCAAGTTACGTAAATGATGAAACTTATATGTAACTTATGCAAATGATCAAAGTTGCATAACTTACGTAACTATAACACCTTACGCAATTAAAAGAATTTACGTAAGTTTTACCATTTACATAAGTTACTGTAGTTACGTTATTTAGTCTGGTTATGTAATTATAGTAATTTCCTTTAGTTATGTAAGTTACTATAGTTACGAAATTTACTCTGGTTGCGTAACTTACATTAATTACTTAAGTTGCTCTAGTTACGTAAGTCAGGGAAAACAATTTTTTTTTGTTTGACACTAAAAAATTATGTTCTTTAATCTTTTGTTTCGAGTTGTCACGAAACTAAATACACTTTATTAGTTTAGTTTCGTGTCGACTTGAAATTAAAGTCACTTTGTTAATTTAATTTCGTGCCATCTAGAAAACTAAAACGAAACTAATCTTTCGAGACGGTCCCTGATTTATAGTAACAATAACACTAAAATTGATAATTTTAATCTTTTTTGATAAAAATATGGGAACAATAAGAATTTTAATAAACTATTGTTTTATTACATAAAATACAAATTTAAACATTTTTCTTTATAACAATAAAAACATAATTTGAAACTATTTTATAAATTGACCTTAAATATAGTTAGAAATTATTCAGTAACATGGATTTAATATGGATGATTCTTTTATTTTACACAATTATTGTTTATTAATTTGAATCTTTCTCGCAAGCGGTGAAATAAAATTCAGATTCATATATAAGGACAGTTGAAACTTTCTGAAGCAATAATGTAAAGCGTGCGATGTATGTATTAATGTATGCGTTTAGAATGTACTGTAGGCAGGTGTAATGTATAAGTATTTGTTCGTGAATAATTGTAGAGGTTTAGGTAGTGATTAAAGTAGGTAGAGTGAGATTAACGGCAGTATTGCTATAGAACTACTGCAATGACATTATTTTTTATTTTTTATTCTTCAAGTTTTACCGAACTATTCAGTAATTCAATGAATATAAATTTTACCGAACATTGTACCTTACGTTTTACTGAACTTTCAATAAAAATAAGTGTAGTGAACACTTACCCTACGTTTTACTGAACTATACAATAAATATAAGTTTTACCGAACACTGTACCTTACGTTTTACCGAACTGTAAGTGAAGGGCTAATACATGTACCGTAAGATTTATTCTTTTTACATTATTTTTCAATGCAATTGCTTTTACAGTCCTGTTCCTTAAAAATTACAGTTTTGACACTTCATCCCAATTTTACCGAACAAAGTTCGGTAAATTTTCAGGAATAAATTTTCTCCGTGTGTTAATGCTCATAGATTTAGTTTTCATTAAAATTAATGAATATATTATTCATTAATAACATATAAGTCAAATTATAAATAAATAGCTTTATTATTTAATGATTTATACTTTTTTTAATTAAATTGTGACCAAAAGCAAATTAATAAATAATGTTAGCACATATATATATATATATATATATATATATATATATATATATATATATATATATAGGAATTAATATACATCCTTTTATTTATAAATTGATTGAAAATTTATAAAAAAATTTGACTTTTGTTAATTAAACTATTTAATGGAATATATAATTATTGAAGTTCATACTTATACGTATACAATGCAGAAAAATCGGAATAGTCGCAAACCTACGAAACAAATAAAATTTAAGACACACGTGGGAATCGAACCTACGACCTACAGACTACCAGACTAACACCCAAACCACTATGCTACGCAACCTAACTGAACACCAATAGGTCAGTCGTTGGGTCGAAAAAGTGCACAAAAATGCAACCTGAAAAATCTCAGTGGTATATTGTAGTTTGGGGGCTCCACATAAGAGCCCCACAGTTTGCTCTCGATTATCAGTTGCGAAAAATAGTGTAAACAGTCGTCAAAGTTTGGAAAACATGGGTTTTCGATGACCGACGCTACGGGTTACATTTTAGAAGAAAAAGTTGTTATTGAAAGTTGTAGAGCTTGGAAATAGCTTTCAAATGACTGGTCGTGCGTTAAAAAAGGTTAATTAGTTTACTTGCAAATTAATTTAAACTATTAAAAATACCACTTTTTCAATTGTTTAATAACTTTGTTAATAATTATCGAATTTGTTTATTATTCACCAGGAATATTCTCCTTGCAAAGCTAAATAAATCCCGAAAATTTCAACTCGATCGGACAAATAGTTTATGCATAATTCCATTTGTTAACTAAAAACATGTAATTTTGCAACGGAATTTCTACACTTTTGGACTTGCGAATTTCTTTTTTTTTTAAAGTACACTTGAGGAGTCAAACTTTCATCCCACTTAAATGGAAATTCGATATTGTTTATTTAAATGCATAATAATGGAGATTAAAAAAGGGTACGTTTTTTTGTCATAAACAAGTGGAATAACTTAGCCAATTTTCACTTTATCAATTTGGTCTAAACGGCATTAAATTTCATATGTTTTCACAAATCTTTTCCAAAAAAAATCCGACCTAGATTCAAGGGTGGGAGAGTTAGTTTTTTTTATTTCAAAAATTTCCTGACTAGTTAATTATTAATATTTTTAAATAAAATTTAAACATTTGATGAATTGTATTATTGTTATGAATTAATTGTAGAATGATTTATTATCAATAAATATATTTAATTTTAAGAATTTTTTTATTATAATATTAATATTTTTAAAAAAATGGGAAGCCCAGGTGGGGCCCAGCTGGCCCCCACTTTTCAACTGGGCTAACTTGGGCAGATTTCCACACGGGAAGTGTTGAAAAACAGCAGAAAAACCCAAAATAGGAAACGTTTTTTCGTTTTGTTTTAAAGAAACTACAAATTTTTCAAATATTACATGTAAATTTTTGACCTGGGTCACTTGACGTAGAACCCGTCATATATTATATAAAAAAACATTGCTCAGTGGAAGAGTAATAAACCTGCAATTGATATAGATCCTGCGGATTTTCGAGCCCCAGCAAAGTAATCCCCCAGTTTTTCATAGTTTTAATTATATTATAATAATATATATAATAATATATAATAATAATAATAATAATAATAATAATAAATAATAATAATAAATTTAACCCTTTGCCGTTCTTGTGTTACGAAATGTCGTTCAGAGTCTTTTCTGGGGGAACAACCAATGAGAAAAGGCGGGATGCTTGTGTTGATAAATTAGTTATGTGTGAGAATGTAAGTGTTCTGAATTTGCAGGAACGTACCTAATTAAAAAATGAATCCATTTATATTTTAAAATAAATTATATTAAAAAATAAAATTTAATACCTAAAAATCTATTTTTTTGTATAAAGTGGAAGTGTATTTGCAATTTATTACTTTTTAAACATAAGTATATTTGATTATTAAAGACATTTATCAAATCTACATAACCCATGTAAACATAACCTCAAAATCAAACTAATTCCGGCCCTGATATTATCCACGTGATTCCACTGTCAAACTGATTTCTTTTAAGGTGGGGAAAGCTTATGCACGGCAAAGGGTTAAATAAATAAATAAATTTATAAATTTATTTCAATTCTTAAAAAATTCAAATTATTTTAATTTTGTAATTAATTTTACTTAAAATTTGGTAGATAGTCCATGGGTCCTTTTACTCATTTCACCGCATAGTTAATATATTTTTTTAACTGACCAACAACTTTTTTTCAAAATTTTTGCATCAAAATGCATAATAGGGAATATTTAAGGGGTTCAAGATATTTAAATTTTTTTGTATTATTTACATGAATGCGCATGATATCTCTAGAATATTGGTATAAAAATCCGGAGTAAATTTGAGCAAAATTAAAGGAGTTATAAGTATTTGAACATTTTTATTAAATAATCATCTGTAATTTGTTTATATTTAAATTTAAAATGTTTCTTCACCTGGCAAATCTTGGAAACAATAATATAGAAATATTTGTTTATAAGCATTTATTCATTATAGAATTTATTAATTTAATTAATTTAAAAAAAAATTTTATAAAACCAAAGTTAATCGAGAACTAAGCTTTTCTGAATAAAGTGAATGCTGTATTAAGTTATTAAGAGTAAAACTTATCTTTAGACCTTGTGATAAACAAGTTAAAAGTCCTAAACAGGAAGTGTCATAAAATAACATTCAGATATAGAAAAGAAAATTTTTTTATTATTTCCTGGCAATGCACTGCACTAACAAATGTAACAATTTAAAAAATATTAAGAAACATAAATCTAGAATTTATCAAGAGAATTCAAAAGAATTCTGCAAAAGACTCTTGAAACTATCTGAGAAATCTCTTCAAATTCCCAGCATGCGTCTTCGTTTATGAACCGAGAAGTTGCATAATGTATCGAACATTTTCGCGTAAGAGTTGAGTGATGAATATGATTAGATATTCTTCAAGATTCTTCAGAATACAATATACATACATACATATATATGTATTTTATTCCATTCGTCCAATATTTCAGCATGTATCCAGAAACAGATGCTTTTATTGCTCGAACAATTTCTTGATGCATACTGACACGCGTTGTTAAACTTTGAGTTTTTCTGTTATGCGTGCTAGAGAAATCAGCACATCAATATATGCAGCAAAATAAAAAGTACGCCTCCCTACTATACTATGCTCCGCTACTGCTTTCCTATACATAACTTCTTATTTGATGATATCGATACATTTATAAAAATAAAGTTTAATACCATGTTTTCATATTCAAACCTGTGTTCTATATTGTAATTTTAATTCTTTCAGGAAATTTTAATAATTTGTTTAAAAAAATTCAATTATCTTTAAAAATAACACTGCTATACCTTTAAAAATTAGTTTTCCAGAATAATTTTAAATAAAATTTTATATTTAGTTGTATTTTCTAAAAATTAAGTAATGAATACAAATTTTAATTGGAACTCTTTTAAAATCAAGTTATTTTAGATACAATTTGCGGTTGTAGTCTTTAATACTACTTTTTAGTCTAACCATTCGATTCACATTCTTTGTATAATGTTAAATTATAATTATTATCACATAAAAATCCTTAAAGATTCAATTTTTTTAAACTACTAATGAAATTCATTAACAAATTTACCTCCATAACTTTTACTAAAAAAAAGTTATACGGTTTAAAAAAAAAGTGATGAATAATTTCAAAGTTGTATATCTCCTGTGCTTGTGAATATTTTTCCTGGAAGGTTTCACTACTTTTTTAGTTGTATTTAATACTTATACTAGAAGGAAATTTGTATGATCACTTACTATGGAATTGCTCAAATCTTCAATAAATAATTTTAACCCTCACGGTCTCGAGACGGGTCCCTCGGACACGGAGGAAAGTTTTTTTTATCTACTTCCGGTTAAGAAAATATTAGGCTTGGGCTTAGGGACGTAAAAACAGACATTTTTCACCTTCCTAAAGAATTTTTTATTTATAAAATACTATGAAAAATTAGCTTTTAAGTCGAATGTACGTAAAGACTCAAGCTGGGTCCGAGCAGGGACCCTGGTTATGAATAAGTACATACTACTGTGATAAGTGTAAACATATCCCAAATAATTCCAAAAAGTTATGGAACAGAAAATCGATCAGATTTTCTTTAAAATCGATACTCGGAAGTTTTTGGGGTCGCTGATTACAAATGTGATGTCTGAATTGAAAAATTCAAAATGGCAGATTCAATATGGCGGTCATTAAAGTTTTAAGTTTTTCAGATTTACTTTAAAATCGGTATTTGGGGGTTTTTGGGGACGCTGATTACGATTATGATATCAGATTTCAAAAATTCAAAATGTCGGATTCAGAATAGATTATATTTTGCTAAAAGTAATAAGAATTATATAAATTAGTTCTGCTTCTTAAAAATTTTTCACTATAATGTAATACACGAAAAAAAATTTTTACGGTGGGGAGCAGCTAAATTCGAAAATAAATAATATAAAGAATCTATGCAACTAACTCAGTGAATAATTTCCAATGCAGTATAGTCAATCAGTTTCTCTGATCTAGTGAAAATGAATATAACTGGTTAGCCATATTGGAAATGCTCGACAGTTTACCATTCTCATAGAAATTTCTCTGAATCTCTAGATCAGCGAAAATGGATTATCGATGGAGCCAAATCAGCGAAGCGTTTAGCTATTTCAGTGATTGTTATGTCTACCGTAGGTGAACTTTTTTTCCGTGTAAGAGAATAAATATAATAATATAATAATTTAAAAAATTTTAAATAAGAAAGTTGAAAAGCTTTAAAATTTTTTTAATTAATGTAACTATTTTAGTTTTCTTTCAACTTTTTAAAAATGTTTAAAAAATAATTTTTTTTTAATTTTCTATAAAAAAATAAACAGGGAACCCGACCGCGCCCCGGTCTGGAAACTCGGCAAATCGAGCTTTTCGCCATGGCTCCGGCCGGTTCTATTGTTTCACCCCGGTTTAGGGAAACCCGGTCTGGACCCGGCCAAGGCTCTGTCAAAATTTCAATACCGGTTACAGTGGGATTTTTTTTCAATTAATTTTTCAAAAATGTCTACAGCCTAGAATTTTTAATGGATTTGAATGTCTTTTGGTTTAAATTCAAGAAGAATAATTTTTCAACATTTCCCTCCATTAAAACTAAAGAATATTCAATTGTTTTAATTTTTTTAAATCAAAGTTCCCAAATTAATTGTGTACATATACTTTGCTTTAAAAATGAACTTTCTTTTTTTTATTCCGCACTAATCATGTCTTAAATTAGTTTAAATTACTATAATATAATGTCTAGTTAAATAGCAAATCATAAACTAATTTATGTAAATTTTTATAAACAATAATACTTAACAAATAGTTAACTTTGGTTCGTCACCATAAAAAACTTTGCCTTTCATTAAATATATTGTACTTTAGATTCTTTAATGAATATAACTCTTTTTGTTAACAAAGTTTTAAATTTTTCTATACATGCAATACTAATCTCATGGGACGAAAATTTGTATAGCCCAAGGAAATCAACGGAATATCCCGCGTGCAAAATATGTCATCGCATATGTAGGAAACAAAATACGATGATAAAATTATATTTAACGCATTTAAATTAGAAAATGTTCCTTTCGATATTTGTTGCATCAATATAACCAAGTCGAAAATGAAGTATATGAATAATGTTATTTAAAACTTAAATAATTTTATAAACAAGTATTTAATTATTAATTTCTTTGGAAAAATTAAAATTTTCTGATATCTTTTTTTCATATTCTAAAATAAAATTATTCCTAAAAATTGGAATTTGCTTTTAATTAACATTTTTTTTAATTCAACTATTATTATTATTATTATTATTATTATTATTATTATTATTATTATTATTATTATTATTATTATTAATATCTTTAACAAAATTTTCTAGAATTTAATTATACACAGAAATAATGAAAAATCTAGGTACTTTTTTAAAAGTCATTATGATTATGAAAAGTTTTTAAGATGAAGAAAGTACACTGAAAGAAAATGTATATTAAATTTTGTAAAAGTATTTTACAATTTGGGGAAAAAGTGCAACAAACAGAAATTTTGATTTCAAAAATACCAAACTTTAAAAAAACTTATGTGGAATTTAGTACAATTATATGAAATATTAAGAATTTTAATATAATTGTTCTATTTTTGATATCAAAATTTCTGTTTGTTGCACTTTTTCCCCAAATTGTAAAATACTTTTACAAAAATTTAATATACATTTTCTTTCAGTGTACAAAGACAGTACATGATTCTTAAGTTTTTTAAAAATATTTGTCGACTATAAAACAGAATTTTATGATATATAAATTCTAAAAATTTAATATTTATCTGCAGTAGTTTTTTATTTATTTATACAACACACACGAACCTTTATAATTATTCGTGCAGAGTATTAAAATTAACTTTTTAAAAAGTTACTTAAAATTTCTTTAACAATAGTTTCATTTTTTACGCCTTTTTTCTGAACTGTGGTTTAACTCTAACTTCAAGCACAAAATTTGTTTTATGCCAAAACGTGAATACTTGTGAAATTAAACAATTGTATAAAAATTTCACGTATATACTATAATTAAGCTGATCTAACAAAAATGCCAAATACGAGTCCACTTAGTCATTTTGTCCGCAAACAATTGACTTTTTCATGAATATAAAATTGTGCTGGATGATAAAATATATAGTAAAAGATAACTTATTGCCAGAATACCATGCACTAGACTTATTTGCAACGCTTTTTCTTTATCTATCTCTACACTGAGCATCCTTATTGGTGTTAGGCTACTTTTCAAACATTGTAACAAGGAAATGAAGTCTAAGCACGTCTAAGAGACGTAATAAGTATGCGGAATGCTTGTTACATTTTGTAAAATAAGTTCCAAGTCCACTGCTTAGGAAAAAGATCTAAGTTTTTCTTCGTAACCGTAGCAGGCGTTTAAGCTTAAACCTATGAATAGATCCTCCTAATAGAGGTTGGAACGTAGAGAATAGGTGGTGTAAATGTCGGTAATATTCTGAGTAAATCCTGCGTATGTAGACTTGTTTTGCGTTATTGAGTATAAGTGAAGTAAAGTGGGTGAGCAAGTAACTGCGAACAACTTGGTATTAAGACTAAACTAACTTTCAGTCTCGTTTGCTCGTCTTTACCGTGGGAGTATATCTACATAGCACGCAACCCTAACCCATTGTTTATGAAATCTGTATACTGCGTACTTTACTAACTACCCTTCAAGTTTTGCAACCACATAAACTCTCAAAGAAATCGACTGTTTTATTCTTTCCCCAACTTGCACTGAACATAATGCTTTTCTAACATTAGTCACTATTGCATTCTTAAAATAGATAAACTCAACTTTTACATGACCATCATTTTTCTCTTTAAACATAAAATTATCATTAATGGTCCATTCGTTTTTTTCATTTTTTAAAAGATTAAAATAACTTTCCATTTATTTGCATCTGAATCAAAATTCTTGAGGAATGACAGAATTAGCGTGTGTCTTTTTTATTTTATCTTCAATATTTATGGAACAAAATATAAGAAATATTGAAAAATCTTTCTTTTGGTTCATTCCTAATATAAATTAAAAGTAACAAATTATTAAAAAGTTTCAAAATTATGGAATCAATAATCACTCAAAGTTTTGTTTGTTTCAGGACAAATAATAAAAAGCAATTGTTATTTAAAAAGGTCTTCCTTTAGAAAATTTTTTAGAAAATACTTACAATTTTTTGAACCATTCTCTATTTCTTTAAATGTAGAATATTCAATGTTCTAACTTCAAAATCATATAATAAAAATAACTTATACCACAAAACTTGTAAAATAGATTTTCCTTTGCAACTAGGAATCCTGATAGCTTAAGTAAAAATAGATTTTACGGTAAATTTATTATAAATCTTCTCTGTAAATTGCAGTCATGATTGTACTCAATTATGATGAATAAATTTCTACTTAAGTTTCCACTTCAAACGAAAACTAAATTTGACCAAATAAATTAAAAAAAGTAAATCGATTTAACTATAACATTTTCGGTTAATAAGCACATATGCCGCAATCGAATTTTAGGCCCAAAAAAGCTTTTCTAGTCGATTCAAGGTACAACGAATTTTTTGTAAAACTAAATTTTTTAAATTGCAACTGTAATTCTTCTAAAATTCAATTCTTCTATAGAACTGTTTCTTGTTACTAAACAAGAAAAAGACAAACATAATATTTCAATATTAACATTGCATTTTCAACAATTATTTTGAATTTAAAAAATCTCTAAAAGAGCTTAAATATAAACTTAAAATTATGAACCTTTAAGCTCAAAATAGAAATATGATTAAAAATAAGAAATGAATTGTTTTTATCTCGATTTCCATAATTGAATTTGCTTAGAATTAATTATTTGGGAGTTTCTGAAGTTACTAATGACAAATCAAAAGTTAGATTTGAAAAATTCAAAATGTCGGATTTATAAAGGCGTCATAAAACTCGTTCAAACCTTAAATATAACCCGATTTATTCAGCTGTCATCTCATAAATGTCATAAACAACCGTGTAGCAGACGATACATTATAATTCTGTATTTTCCCTCAAGGGGCGCTTGAGACCTATATAGGTCCCCTATAGGGAGATGAAAACTTCACTACTCTGACCCCCCTATTTGGGGGCCAATAAATATAGGCCGTTTCATCTCCTTATCCTACTTCATGATTATTACGAACGTTCCAAATTCTATGTTTTATTACTATAATTGAAATTATTATTTAATAACATAAATTTTAGCTTTTAATTTATTTGAAAAGGACAAAATAATGTATTTAATTATTTTATTATTAAATTAAACTTTATTCATAATATAAAAATAAATATTTATTTTTATTTAGATAACAAAATTAAATTAAATAATTATTTGAGGTTATATCTGTAAATCATATTTTTTATTTATTTAACAAAAACTTTAATTATTATGCATTGCCATTTAGTTCCTTTTGTCTGTTTTGAGGGTTTTGAATGTCTTGGAGAATACTTTTTATTTTTTAACTTTTATCTTTTTTATTTTAGCTATAAATTATAATTTTCATTGCGTTCGCTACAAGTATTATAGGTAAACAAACACGAACCACGAACTGCCACAAACTATCACAACTATACTTTAGAATGTGTTACACGGCGTATAAATAAACGTATGACCGAAAAATCCTGGGTTCAATTCTATGTTTAAAATTAAATAATAAAAACGTTCAAAATATTACATTTTCTTTAAATTTATAAAAACTAATGTTATTGCTTTATTTAAAAATAACTTAACATTAAATATTTGATCACAAAACGCATAAATATATTTATCTTTCTAAAAGCACTCTCAACTCACTAATGCAACTTTTTGTGCTCTCATCTGAACTAGTGATTTTCAAAGTTAAATAAAATGTATTAAAATACATTTTTTTAGAATTTTTCATTAAAAATAAAAATTAATATAAATTAAATTTTTATTATAGATATTTCATAGTTTATTATCTGTCAAATAGTTTTATTTTAACATTTTTAATGAAATTCGTAGTAAATGGGGCACACGTAGTAATACACACAATCACCCTAACGAAGAGTTACAAAAGAAATTATTTAATTTTGCACAAAAATTGTAACACGCTCTAATATCAGTCAAGCGACAACTCACAGCTACTTGAGAGAGAGAGGCAAAACGAAAATTGAGTAATTTAAATGAATTTCACAACTAATACCTAGAAAATAATTTGATGAAAATAATATAGTACATTTTGTCGCATTGTTCTCGACTTCATAAAACGTATATTAAGTAAATATTAAATGTATATTAAATACATGCATGTACATTTCATTAAAGGAGCTAATATTAAAAATGAAATAAAAGAATGAACCACTTTGATTCATTCAAGATTAGAAAGTATTGGAGACCGCTTTATTTTGCAGTGAAACGACTTCAAAGTATAAATATTATATACACTATTTTCCATTAAATTTATCTATTTTTTGTATTCTTTTTGGAAGTTTCAATATAAAAATAATAGTAATTTTTTTAATTTTTCCTATAAGAAATTTTGTTCTCTAGGCGTTACAAAAATAATCTACAATATTGAATTTATATATAGTAAATATTAATCTTAACGAACTAATTTTCTTTTGTATTACAGACAGTTGGTTGACAAGAAAAGATCTCATTATCCTTTGAAAAAGTGGAGAAAAAATGGAAAGATAAGTTGGAAGATTCGAAAATACGGGTTCGCTATGATCAGCATGGAGCTGCCGGCACATTCACAGCAACACGGTGCACTTCATCTGGTTAGCGTGAACACAGGTGACTCTACCGGAAATGCTCTTAATACAATTCATACACATTCCCAAGACTCGCTGTCTCTCCACCTTCATAATCATGGATCTTCAACCCCAGGAGGTATACACGAAGAGTCAAAGAAAAAGCGTATGTTTTTTTTCAAAAAACATAAGTGTCTTTCTTTCCCTAACACAAAAAAATTGGGCAGTCCAGTCAAATTAAAATTTTTAACCGATTTAACTTTAAACTAAAATTTTATTCGCTTTAAAATAACTTTATTTCGAAATGCAAATAAACTACACTCAGAAAAATTTGTCCATAAAATAGTATGAACTGTAGCCATACTTTTTTTACATCTCGATTGGTGAAAACAACATACTCATTTCGTAAAGATTTAGTACCTTAAACTTCTAACTCTAGTAAAAATATTTCATGCAAGCCTAAAGAATCCTAACAGTATTCAATTGTAATACTAAAATTATATCACAGTATATTAAATTCAAAATCATTAATTTTTCCTAATAATTAATAGATATAGATTCGTTAGAAGTATGACAGTAGTTATATATACTTAATTATATACATATAAAATGTTTTAAATGGTTAACATTAAATTAATTATTTTTGTTTAATTTAGATGATGGAGGGCATGGAATGAACCAAGATGGTGAGTTTCGCTTTTATTCTTTTTGTATTAATTATTTCATGAAAAATATGGTATATAACAAAATGTAATTGGAAAGTTAACGATTGGATCATTAAGAGGTCAATATTGAAAGTCAGTAATAAAAAGATTGGTGTGATAATCTCAGCCATTATTGTTGCAATTCGGCTACGGAGTTGAACATGTAGCACAAATATCTTCATATATCTCAAAATTACAATTAACAATGGGACGATGAGTGGAGTTAATTTATTTGCGTGTAGGATCTTTAATTTGACAATTAACTAAGTAAAAACAACTGTTTTTACTCTATTCATAACTTAGAATTCTTAAAATTGAAATTGTTTAACTTATTTAAATTTTAAAAATGTTATTTTAAAGTTTTGTATCCACTGAGAGATCTTTGTGTGACATATAAGTCACAGTAAAATTTGAAAACTTCTGTAATCAAGAGAAATCGTCAATTTCGTTTTCAATAGAAAAAACCTGAACTCAAAATGTTCACTGTACAATAATACGCATATCATATCAGCAAAAACCAATATAAATTTTTCTGTGCAAATTTAAACTATTTTACTATTTTAATACACTATTGCATTAATTTTTTTCTTCAGAAGAAAGTTGAGCACTATTATTCAAGCGCTTTTAAAAAGTTAATACTTTCATCAAATCATTGAATTTGTCTTTCACGTAGTCAATCTCTTTATTTTGTACGAAGCAAATAAGTCGTTTACTTTCGACAGTCGAATGCAAATGAAACCAAACATTATCACATAGTATTTTATTATTTTTATTTATATTATAATAATAGAAATACTGAACTGAGAATTATTCAAATAAAATAAATAAAAATTGTAATGAGCATAAGCTGAGAAAATTGGAACAAATTACAAATTTGAAAAAATTGTATTAATCTGCAATTAAAGCTAATTTTTTTGCATTTTTAGTTTCAATTTTTATTCTAAACTAACAAAGTGTACTTTTTCCCACTTGTTAAATGATTACATTTTTAAAACTTAGAAAATTTTTCAGAATAATTATATTCTTTCTATTTGTGAATAATTTTTGAATTTAGGAAATTAATTTCATTATTGCTTTCTATTTCCTGACTAAATTCTAATATATAATGAAAATTATAACAATTATTAATGAAATCCGAAATTTTGTTGAAACACACAAAAAAAAGTACGGTGTAAAAAAGTTACAAACGTAAAAATATTTTGACAACATTTCAGAAAAATACGGACAAGATTTTATACATTGTACATCCAAACAGTGAATATATACTTTCACTCTAATCCAGACTAAAAAAAAAATTCTCTCGATTACAAAGTTCTAAAGTCTAAAATTAAAAAATGTATATCTGCTGATTACTCTCGCTTATACAAGTTTCTCACTTATCTAGTCTCCACTATATATATATATATATATATATATATATATATATATATATATATATATATATATATATATATATATATATATATATATATATTAGTTTGAATATATATTAGTTTCTTTGAAAGCGCCCTCAATATTTAATCCAATGCGCATAATAACTATTGGCCACAGAATCACACAGGCAGCTTTACAGAAGTGCAAAGCAGGACTTCAATGACCACAATTGCGGTATAAAGATAATAGGATGACAGTCTGTCTTACAAATGATTTTTGGTAAAAAAAACCACGTGATTCTTTTGTTCTCATTCGAAAAGAAATATTTATTAATATATTTATAAAGTTTATTCTTGTAGCCCTCATAAATACTAGCACTCACAAGTTTCAAATTAAAAGCCAAAAACGAAAATATAGTCTTTTTGCAGAAATTTGTATTTTTTAATGTTTATTAGAATTAGAGATAGAATTTGGCGTTTTCCACTAGTACATTATGTGGTAGTTAGAGCGACAGAAGTAAAACGAAGACGAGATGAAGGTGAAACTGAAGCGAGCCAAGTCAATAACACAGACAGCGAGCACTGAAATCATCTGAACGTAAAAATTGCTAACGTGCGAGCCATATGCGGTGTTTTTCAGTATAAATAAAATCAATAAGAACCAAAACGCAAAAAGAAAAACACAGCACATAAAATTTACTGAAAGTTAGTGCAATGATCATGCAATTTCAAGTTTTCCTTTAAATGCCTGATGTTATTCAATGTTTGACATAAAAGTTGACTAAACATTGATGGGAGTTGAAGAAATTTTAAACTTTCATGCACTGAAAAAAATGTTTATGATATTATTAACTATAAACCCAGGGTTAATCTTCCTAGTAAAGTTAATTAGGATTCCCAGTAAATTCAACCAAAGTTTCCCAGATCAATTCCATAAATTCAAACTTTGTAAAAGTAACTCTGCATTCCCTGGTCAAATCAACTAGGATAATTAGTTATTTTGAAAATTTTTTGAACTGAATTACACAGGTCTACAAAATACAACTTTTCTTTTAGATATGGGAGTGGTTTCCCATGTAATTTTGTGCGCTGAATACGATCCCGGTGTCCAAAATTGCGTATCACGTCAGGATTTTGAGGAAAGTGGGGGTAAACACCCTAAAAACGTGTTTTTGACGGTTTTCAGCATTTTTTTCTCCTAAACCTGATGTGCTAAAAACTTCTATATAGTCTTAAATTAAAGCTTTATTCGTGTATTTTAAGACCCAAATTTGAAAAATAAAAAAAAAAGATTTTGAGAAAAGTGGGGGTTATGAAAAAGTGGGGGCCCCAGAAAAACCTGTTTTTGACGGTTTTCAGTATTTTTATTCACCTAAACCTGCACGGAGAAACATTGAATACTAGTTTTCGTTAAACACACTATGTGTTTTTAGTAAATTAATACTAAAGTGGGGAAAAACTGTGACAATATTAATATTTCGTAGTCTGTCTATTAAAACCCAGAAAGAGAGTTTGAAAATTTAGTAGCCTGTTGATCAAAGTCTAAAATTCATGATTTCACTAATAAACATTGTCGAATGTCAGTGTCAGGCACATATATAGAATGTCGCATACTAATGAGTAAGGTGGAAATCTATCTTACCTATGTCGATTGATAAATTAATTTTAACGCAACCTAATCAAATCTAATCACCTAAAATACAGATAAAGTAACGCACACTTTAATCGACTGAACGCATATACAATTTATATTGAGAAAATAAGTCAGTGTTCTTATATGCTAATCCGGCATTTGTATTTCCACTTGGGAAAAAATTTGTATGCGTTACCTAAATGCTGTTTTGAACAATATTTGTTTGTTAAACAAAATTGATAAAATTAGTTAATTACTTAAAATTAATAAGGTCAATTTTTGAAATGAACACAATTAGTTTTAATCCAAACGGGATATTTGTAATAAATTATAAAAATGTTTGACACATAGAAAAATAAGATATATTATTACTTCGTAAAATATATTTTTTTCATTTATTCAATTTTTATTTAATTAAATTAAATAATTTAATTTTATTATTATCAAAAAACATATTAATACGTCATTTACAATTATTTTTCATTAATTAAAAATAATTATATAAATATTAAGAAATTTAGGAAAATCCTCTTAAATATAATTCGAATATTTAAAAAATTTGAATTTAATTAAAAATTTTAATTAAAAAACAATTACACTGAGAAAAATATTAATTGTCAATATGTATGACTGATATATATATATAAACATCTTGTTCTAATTTAAAAGACTTGTTCAAACATAACCTCACATTTGTAGATTAAACTTTTTGACATCTGAAACATTAAGCAATAGCACAATGATGATAAACATTAGCATCTTTTTTCTAATATTTAGTATTTTAAGATTTTTATTATCCACTTTTCTTCGTATAATTAATTATTAATTTATTAAAAGAGAATCAGGTGGATTGACGGCGGCCATTTAACTCGAATACATGTTTATGAGGTTGAGTGTTTATGTGTGACTGCCCGAACAGCGGTGCTCGTTTGTGAACGTGCAGTTTTGATAGTTTGACTACTAAATTGTAAACGCGAAACAAAGAAAATATCATTTTGACGAATATAGAAAATAAAATTTTGACATTAACTTTTTCTATACTAACTTATTATTCGTATATCATAAGCGAATTTTTCTCAACTTGACTATTAAATGTTGAAAAAATAGAAATCATATAATATTATAGAAATTTCTATTAATTTATAAATCTCGTCTAGTGACCATTTTTGCCCCACTTTAGTAATCAGTTTACTAAAAATACATTGTGAGTTTCACAAAAAATAGTATACAAAGTTTTTCCGTGTGATGTTTAGGATCCCTCGAATAAGACCCTTCGTCGCGCAAAAAACTTAGGTAACTGCAAGAGAATATAATGGGGAGTTCTAAAAAAAGGTTTGTTTAATATAATAATTTTAGAATAAATACAAAAATAATATAATATTATTTATTATAATAATATTATTTAGTATAATATATAATGTTAATAATAAAATTATGAAATCAAATCAAGAAATTCAGAAATTTAATCCAGAATTAAGATTTCCTTTCTGCTTTGAAATAAAATGTTTTTTTTGTCAATATTAAACGTAAAAAATTTGGGTAAATATTATTAACATTCCTGATTGGTTATCAGATCTTCAGTACAGTTGTTTACACTTAAATTGTTCCAAAAAATGACGAGTTTTGGGTATAAACTATCTCTTAAAAACATTTACAAAAAACGACAAATTTTGTTTGCTTGTGGTACACTTATTCCTGTGTAGATGACACTGTCTTCAACCATGATAAAGTAGATCACTATTTTTTGACACTGTATTTTAAGCTAATTATTAACTAATAATAAAAAAATTATTAATTATTGTCTTTTAGATTAAAATAAATTGTTTTTATTTGCTTTTAATAATTTTAAATTAATAAATTAAAATAAATGTAATTAAAAATATTATATAATTAAGTTTTAAAATTAATAATGGAAAATTATTAATTATTATGTAAATGTATTGCAACTCTAACGAGCTCTATATATAAAATTCTGCAGTTACTTAGTCTTTCAAATTACTGGCGTTCTTCTTTCTTTTTTTCTTTACCGGTAAAATAACATAATTATTAAAAAAATTTTAATTAATATAATAATTTTAAAAAATGATTTGCATAAACAGGTGTATCTTTTTTCTACGATTCCAACTATATAAAAAACTCATTTTTTGATTTTTTTGCAGTTACTGTGTTTTTCTAATATACACGGCAGTATAGGTTTCATGAATTGCAACTGTGAATTTAAATAATATTTTATTAAGAGAAAATTAAAATGTAGTTACAATTTTGGATGTAACAAGTTATAGATTTAATTATTGATAAAATATAACAAATGAAATTAAAAATTAAAAATTTTAAAATAAACAATGATAAAACGTGAACTGAACGAAGACACAAACTTAGATTTATTTCTTTTTTTAGCCGAAAAAGACAGCGACAAATTTTGATTATTTGTTTGCGTGGTTTGTTATAACCGTTATAACCTAATAATCAGTAATAATGATTAATATAGACATGATTTCGCTAAATGTCGCCAACAAATATTGTTATTTCACAGAAAAAAAGGTGGTATAAATTTTGTTGCGGGTAATTTTAACCAATGCTAAGTCACATAGACAGTGGCGCCCTCACATAGGTGAAATTTTGTTGCAGCGAATTTTTACCCCAAAATCAGGTTAAAATTTAAACTTTTTTTTCTTGTGTTCGGCGCCATCTGTTGAAAAAAATCGCCACAAATTGCGAAATGCGGGACATTCAAAATGTTAAATATTCAACTAATTACCCAATAATTCAATAATATTGTTAAGAAATGAATATTATTTATCTTTTAATAAATATTTTTAATATTAAAAATTTTAAGATCGCAAAAAAAGAAATATACTGTTAATACTGATTCGGCTTCCTAAACAAATTTAATAAGTGAGCGGCTTTATCCCGAATTATGTGAGCGATTTTACCCCGAATGTATTTCTCACATTTCATAATAAATTTAAATAAATCTTTTTGCAATCAAACAAAACTACATATATATTTCAAAAAAGGACATCCAATAGCATCAAAAAAATTTGTCGAAAAAATTAAGTCTCAAAAATAATAATCAAAAAACTTAAAAATCCGAAGATCATTTTTTTGCACTTCAAAAAACAATTGATCGCCTCAGATTCTATGACGAATTCATGAAACTAAACGAAAGTTCGTTAACATTAATTATATGTTAAGTACTATATTCACAGTACAAATATCTCCATCTTAAGTTGAGTTTATAGCGTTAAATCGCTAGTGAGCGGGTTTACCCCTGTCTCCTCTGTATGTTACTTTTTTTAAAGGTACTTCCAATTTTTACATTATTTTTATAAATTTAAATAAATATTTTTCATAAATTTACTTTTATAATTACTTTAATGATATTTAATTTAGAAAATAAATAACAATATGTATCAAACGATTTTAATTTTTACTCAAAGTATATACATTTTTTATTTTATTTTCTATATTTTTCGTTAATATCAAATGATATATACTTAATTTATAGCATTAAGTTTAACTTATTTTAATTTAAAAAAACACTATTTAACATTATAACATAACATTTAGAAAACATCTTTTGAATAACGTGTTTTTTACTTTTTTTACGATAAAGTTGAAGTCCACAACGTTGATCAACGAAAAAAAATTTGTTTAATTTATTCCAAAATTATTTTTAATTTAATATTTATTCATATAACAGTTATTATAACATAAACATCAATCTATTCTTTATAAATATTTTTATAACAATATAAAAGCTTTATATTGTTTTAATTTATTAAGTGAATAATTTATTTCGTTGATAAACGTTGTGGACTTCAACGTCGTTTTTTTGAGAACAACGTATGTTCTATTTGCTCTCATACATAACGAGTTCTTATTTAGGAACAATCGACATTTTAGGTTTCATAATTTATGCTTTAGTTAAAGAAAAAAATGAATAAAGTAGTAGTAGTTGGGCCAGTATTGAAGACAGTACTGGTTTCATTTTTACGTATTGAACCAATAATACACCTATCGTCGATTTCTATCTGGGAATTGTTTTAACAGATTTTTAAGTTTGCTGATATTTACTAAAAATAACAAAGTTATTATGTATAATAATATAGACAGTCAACCGATGGTAAATCACAGTAGTGAGACTGTGGCTTGCGATCATCGAGGTTAAGCAACATTCAGTGCGGTGTCGATGTGCACTGTCGATTATAGTCCAGTACACACCATTAGAACTCGAATGTCGATAAACCGGTTATACTCAGGAGGATTTTTATTTCAAAATGGCGGCGATATACGCAATTTTCGAAAATGCCCATTTTCGGTGGTAAGATCGATTTCAAACTTTCTAAAACAGATAAAACCAAAAACGAAGTGACATTCTCTTCGTTAGATATTTCTTCAGGTGTGGAACCTCAAAAAAGTGGAATTTTCTCTCTCCCTTTTTTTTAGAGTACTTTTTCCCCAAAATATGCAAAAAAGGTGTTTTTATTCAGAATTTCTCTTATAAAAAAAGGGAAGTTGGAAATTTTCCAGTTTTTGAGGTTCCACTTATAGGCATGATGACGCTGAATCAAAAGCCGCTTGATTTTTTAAAATCGCTTCAGAAGAACTTGAGATATTATTCTTACCAGATAAAAAAAATACATTTTGACATTTTTACTCAGGGGTTTTTGAGATCGCTAATTACGAATATGGAATCAGATTTTTAAAATTCAAAATGGCAGATCCAATATGGCGGACATTTATTTCAAAATCATTGGATTTGCTTGAAAATCGTTACGAATATGACATAATTTTTTCAAAATTAAAATTGTCGAATGCAACATGCAGGAGGAAAAAAAATTAAACAAAAAAAATTAAAATAAAGAAATGTTCTTTTCCGCCATATTGGATAGGACATTTTGAATTTTGAAAATTTGATATCTAATTTGTGATCAGCAACACCAAATATATTTTTTTCGTCTTTTTAAAAAATACTAATGAGAAATCATTTAAACCATTCGATTGCTTATCCGCATACAAAAATATCTTTGACATGGCGAAGAATAAAAATGTATAACCTTTGTTTTACTTCGAATTTTGCAATAATATTTCAGGAGAGTATTCTTGACACTATAAGAAATCCGAAAATAAAAACAAAAAAAATCAATTTTTTTGACATTTTGAACTGGAATGTCCCCTTAAGGAAGTATGAATATGAAGAATAAAATACACATTTTAAACAAAAAATTTTAAAAATTCGTTTAATTGAGAGAATGAATCAAATCCTAAATTGCAAAATAATTTCTAACATAAGATTCAAAGTATATAGATTATTTCTAAAGCAACCCAATATATACAAATGTTTTTCAACGGAAATAATGTCGCTTCCTAATAACTTCTCATACCTTGACCGAGAAAGGCCATGATCGTAAAAAGTAACAGGAATAACAGGCAACAAACATAAAAAGAGCAAATAATACTTTGAGGCGCAATTATATTTACGAACCAGAGCCGCGCGACAATAACGGAAAGTAATAAAAATTGGTACTACCATGTTTTACTCTAGACTCTTAAGAATAGAACTTGTAGAGTAATGTGAGTTGTATATCAGTAAATAATCAATTTCTTTATTATCAAATGCTCTGAAAATGTAGCTGAGAGTGTATTTAAGACAAAAAAATAATTGCATGAGAAAAATACTTTTACTATAACTATCGTAGATATTACTTATATATTCCCAGATAACCAGCGTACTAGTACATTACTGTCTATCCCAAGTTCATTCAAAATCTGAGAACAAAATAAATCAATTTCATTAATAACACATATCTAATATTAGCTAAAATAATTAAGAAGAAATGAATTTAAGATTATAAATTCATCATTCGATTTAACAATTTTTAATTTTTTAATAGTTCGTAATAAAAATTAAATAATTGTTTCAGATGAGGTTGAGGAAGGTCAAAGCTTCAAATATTAATGACTTTTTATTGGTAATTCTTTACTATTAACGAAGAAGCTATGTTATTTGCTATTGTGCAATAAAAAAAGAAAATTAAGTACACATTAGAAAACAAAGAATCTGCAGAACCTATTAAGATGTACATATGACGGATACATTTTTTTCTTATAATTTTGACGAACAAAAAAAATTTAAATGATTTCAAATATTACTAATATAGAAAATAGTATAAAACTATTATGAATTTAATTAGATTCACATAAAAATAGTTTGAATATCTTTATGCAAAATATTTTAAATTTAATTTTTCATTTAAACTTTTTGCACTGTAAAAAAAGTTGTTAAATTAGAACAAAAGGATTTCTATATTCAAAGCCATTTTTATGTATTGAAATAACGTAGATAAAGGTATTGTATCAGAAATTGGTTCTAAATTAATATAAATTGTTGTAATTTGACAATTTTTTAGTGAGGAAAAAGACTGGTTTCTACGATAAAAAACTTTGAAAAAAATTAAGACTCTTTGAATTCGATTATAATTTTTTTTACTCTATGAAAATCGATATAAGTGGCATTTTGTACTAAAAAAGTGGTATTTTGTTGCAATATGAGGAAGAAAATTTGAATAAATTCTATTTTATTAAAATAATTTGAAAAATATCCCATTTTTAGAAAACACGCGAAAAGGTATATATTATTGAAGGTCTGCATTACATTTCCTGTAAGAAAATTTTGTCCTCTGCTGATGTTTTTTTATAATTAAAATAATGTTAATTGATGATATATATATATATATATATATATATATATATATATATATATATAGATCTATATAACAGCGTAGACGTTTCAGATCTCACGCTCAACTTTGTTTGTTCCTGCCGTAGCGCTGGTCATTGTCCGTAAATTCAACTAAAGAAGAGTATAATAGATATCAGCCTCAGGCCGCGGCCGATTGGTTGGTTAGTTGTCGAATAAAGCGGTGAGTCTGTCGCATTTTCTGCGGTCATCATTGCCATCAGTTATTGGTTGTTGCAATGACTTTGGTAGAGCTCATGGGAACTCAATTCTGTAAAATCACTTCCGTGTTTAATAGTCTTTCTCTCTTTCACATAGAAACTATTTCTGTAAACCATCGATTCCTAGTTTCATGTTATTTATATTTTTTTCAATACTTTAAGATCTAGTTCATAAAATTATTAAAAATCTGTTTTTCTCAAAACTTAATAATTATGAAATAAAATATTTCTCATTGACAATTATTAAATTAACAAATTCAGTTTTATTTTAATTTAAATCCAATTAAAGTAAAACGAAAGTTTAAAATAATTCTGTTTCGTGAAAAAGCGATAGTGTTGCTTTCTTGTTATTTCTATATTAAAAAATTTTTACAAATGTATTATATTATATTGATAAAAGTAAAAAACTGACGATACTTCTTGATCTTTTTTCCTTCTCTTTTCTATGATTTATGTTCCGTTTAATCCAAAATTAACAATTTTCCAATTTTTACGGTTGAAAAATGTTAAATACGCATTAGAAAAATTTTTTATAAATAATAAATAATGTTGTGATTACAGTAACTGTATTATTTTTTGCATAATTAAGACAAATGATTCATTATTAATAAAATTGGTTGAATTTTCTTGATACAAATACCAAAAAAGTACAAAATTAATAAATTTAATTAGTATTTTAAGACAAGTGAACATTTCAATCATGACAATCAATTCTTCTCCTTTTATTTCACTTTTATGTAATTAATTTGTTTAAAATTTTTTATTATGATTTATATTGATTTAGCAGGTTAATGTACCATGTGGTACAATATGACTTTCCAATTAGAATTTTTACAGTGAGTTGACTGAATGTAGTGTGCAGACCTGTTTGTTATCTAAATATCTGAATTTGCATACTTTAAGGCAAATTATAAGAATAAATTACATTGACTTTAAAACGCAATAATAATTTATGTATATTTATAGAGTTTGCAAATGTCAATCCCTCACAGTATCAAAAATTTTCTGAAGATTTCTACACACTCGCACAATTTGTTGATTCTGAATTAAGGAAATATAAATAAACTAGTAAATTTTACATTGAAAGCATTTTAACTAAATTTCTTGAGTTAAAGGTAATAAAAATGAGTAGTTGACTTTATGTATATAGTTAAACTTAGGAGTTGAAATATATGATTGTAAATGACTCATCAATAGTAGAATAGTAAAAACTACTTTTGAGAATATTTCTATTTTCAGTATTTCTGTATAACAAAAAAGTGAAAGATCCCGTTAAATCAATAAAAACTGATGAAAAGGATTATACTGAAATAATGTATAAATGGACATTTGAGGAAATGATTTTAAGAATTGTTGCTGTAAATTAAATTGCAATTATTAAAGTATTAATATATTCCAATATGTAAAGTTCTTGGTAAACATTTTCTATATTTTATTTGCTTTCTCATCAAAGTACTGCGCGTCTGTCCACGTCTTGATAAAATAATGCTAGTGTAGAGAGCTAAATATTTTCTCGTTTTCTTTTTATTAAATTCAATAATAATTATTCAATAAAAATAAAATAATCAGTGCGTCCAAAAAATATTTCTTAAAGTAATTAACACTCTAGATGTGTATTATTATTCATTATTCATAAGTTTCACTTTTTTATCACATTCATTCTTACAATTAACAACATAAAATATCGGAAAATCTTAACATTTATACAGATTCGAACCCTACTTAACTTATATCTAACGAATCTTAGAAAATCGCACGCATTAATACTAATCCTCTCGGCTACGCAATCGCTATGGAAAAAATTTTCAGTTACTCGCATATATCTTTTTTCAATAAAGTGAATCATAAATTATATTTTTTTAGATAAGCTACTAAATTAAAATATAACAGGGTTGCCACGGACCTGGAAAACGTGGAAAACCTGGAATTGTCATGGAATTTTTTTTCAGTCATGGAAAACCTGGATTTGTCAGAGAATTTTATGAAGCCTGATATTAAAAACTCAATTTTTTTGTATTTGAGTCGTAAAAATTTCAAGTTTTCAAGTTGACATTATACCAACAACTTTTTTATTTTAAATTTAGTGCTTACAATTGAAATGAATATGGCATTTATAAATGTTAGTTTCTTTTAGTCAATATCTTCCTTAAATAATTTTTAAATTAATACATTTTAGAAACCCAAAAATGTTATGAAACTGAAGTTACCAACTTTTATGCAATGAAAATTTTTTCTTTAACTAATTGTTTTTTAATGTGAGAAGCCCTTTAAAAATTGCAAGTGCATCCATATTAAATTTATATAATTTTTCATATTTATTAAATAATTAATGAGTAGAGGTCCCAAGGAAATTTCAATTAAAATAAATTTATAATTTTAAAACAAATCCAGTCTAAAAGGTTTCGTGAAGATTCCTTTTTCTCCACAGAAGATAAAAGAAAAAGACAATGATGTTTATTATACTGTGCAAGTACAAAAAAATACTGATTTAAATGTTCTGGTGAGATATTTTTAAATAATTTTCGTTTATTTAGATGAATTTAGCAAAAACATATATATTTAAAATAAAAAGCAGTATTTTTATTCTGTTTTTAGTTATTTATACTGAGTTTTCGAAAAGTGGGTTATGTTAGACTTCATAACCAGTTAGAAATTTAAAAAAATTATTTAAATGAATGTAAAATATATTTGGAGCTATAAACCACCAAAGGATAATCTAATTGTATTGCAGAATATTATATATTAATTACAGCATTTTTTAAAATCATCGAGCAACCAGCTCTAGACGATTTTCGCTGGAATGACCCCAATCATCATTGATTTTGAATTAAACACATCATTTTACTTGCTGACATTGAAAATGTTTGATTTTTTAAATGAGTATCTTTAAATTCCATTGGCTTATTTCTTCTTGTATTAACCTAGAAATATTGAATCACTTTGACGTCAGGCTACGGTCGCTACGCATGACAGTAGTGACGTGATCACACACACACACAGAGGTGTGTAATAGTAGTGATACGGATTACTACTTTTCTGAGTAAAAAATTCGCTCTGCAATAGTAAAAGTTGCTTCTTGCAGAAGCAGTCTTTACTTTTCGTAGTATTAATTATTAGAATTTATACGAGTAATATTCACAACATATCGAATTTAAAAAGTAATACAAAATTTAATAAAATTTACAATGTCGATGTAAAAACTAATATTCTTAAAACGATTTTTAAAAGTGACTACTGTAATTATTACTACTAGTTATTTTTACTACTAAAAATAGTAATATTCACTTCATGCAAAGTACATTTGACAATGATAATAATAGTAGAAATTTCTTATAAAATTCTAATTTTATTTTTTAATAAAAAGAAAACTTGTATCAATATACAAGTTTTCTCTTTATTAAAAAATACGTTTATTAAATGATACGTTTTAAAAGGAATTGTATTATTTCTTTCAAAAGTATTAATATATTATATAAGAATTTAATTTCGTTTAAGAAATAATTTTAAAAAAACTTTTTACCTTTAAATTAATTAAATTCCCCATAACACCTAAGGGACCGTTCACAAATTTCGTCACACTCCTAGAGGAAGGAGGGGGGGGGGTATCATGCTGTGTGTGACAAAGTGTGGAAAAAAAATTTTTTTGTATGTAAAAAATGTGACGAAGGGGGGAGGGGGTCAAAATTAGTCTGAAAAAGCGTGACGTAGTTTGTGAATGAATTTCTTGTCTATATCACTTCAAAATTAATTTTTCTATTTTTTATTTTAATCAAAAAAAGAATTTTACAATTAACATTAGAATTATTTTTGACTGAATTTTATCTTTGAGAATTATGACTGCGATTTTGAATTCTAAAACTGACTAATTATTATCTAGTTTAAAGCTTAAAAGTAAGATACTTTTTAATCATTTTGATTCAAGTTCTTTAAACTTTTTTTCTGAATAATGTTTTTCTCAATGTTTTCTACCTATATTACATTTGTTTTTTAGATTATTTTTAAAAATAATATCTATTTTTCAAAAATTTTTAATATTTCTTTATTAATTCAAGGAAGAATAAATAGATTTTTTAGAAAAATTGAATTTTTTATTGCATTTACGTAAAACTGTAGACGTGCTTGCTAAATTAACAATAGGAGACCCAGGTGGTGACTACAACTTCATGACTTGAATAGAACATATTTTATTTAATTCGAATCCAGAGATTTCTTGTTTCTTTTATTTTTATGTTTCAGTTTTTAAATTTTGCACTATTTGGCTTAATAGAAAACTATTATTTCCTTATATTAATTTAAATAAAAGTACTTAAATATAGATTCATTTGTGAGAATCAATGAATTAAAATTTTCTTTTAATTAGATATACTACTAATTAAAAAGGATGGAACGCAGTTTGCTATTTATAACTGTAATGCTTTTTTCCAAGTAATTTAAATTATCTTCCTAATTAATATTTTTCTACATAACACTCAAGTTACATAAGCTGAATATCAGTATTTCACAAATAGTTATATTGCAAGTACGACTTCAATTGAGGGGCGCGGTTTTAATCGCTGCGATCCTCGGATCTTTTAATATTTTCTGCTTATGTTTTTATCGTTGATCTTTGGTCATATCTATACTCACAGATATAGTTAAGGAGTACGTGTAGTTTTAAGCAGTTCTGTGTTAATTGTAAGAGTTTGTATTTTCGCATGTCTAACGTATCCCTTGAAGAGATCATCAACATTTTAATGATACAATAATTTTCATATATTTGTAAGTACACATATGTACCTGGTATTTTATTTAATACTTCTAAATTTAAAATTAATTTTTAATGTTTTACTTAAATCGACCTGATTGATAATACTTCTTTACTGTTATGGTCAACATTGGCATCAAAAATCAATTATAAGATTAATTTTTCTGACAATGAAAATATGCCATACTATGCATGTTATGAAATCCTTAATGTATATTTAAAAATTGATTTTCCAACAACAAAACACTGTTGAATTATTAACAGCAAATGAATTACGTTAGGATCTCAAAATTTTTAACATATTATCAGTGGATACTTGTACAGGTTTTTATGTTTGATATGAAGTTAGTACATCAATTTTAAATAAAAAATTCTCTTATTATTTCGGTTAAATTTTAGTTATATAACAATTAAAAAAATCCGTTAATTAGAAATTCCACTTTCAAAGTTAAAGAAGAAATTGTTTGTGTTCATTTCATGTGCATTTTGCTTCCTCATGGAGATTTTCTTTTTATGAATATTACAAATTGCCTTATTGCCATACATTATTACATTTATACAACGTAAAAATGGAAAATATTTGTAAACATTCTCAACTCTTAAAATACAAATAACTTGTTAATTCTAGGTCGTATAAAATTAAAAAATTGATAATTTGATTCGTCTTTGAAACGTTTGTGGAATGGAAACATAAAATATTAAAACTTAAATGACAATAAATACCGGAAACTTGCAGTTTTCAAAATTTATAATTTTCAAAATGGAATTTACTTTTACTTATATGTATTATAGAATGATGTTTTCAAAAATGCGTTTTACTTTGAAATCTTAAAATCAGAAAATGTAACAAAATCGAATTAGAATTGAATGAATTAAATTGACAATTTTATTACTAGAATTTGTTATCAGTGAAAATGAGGAATAGTTTCAATTTCGATCAATTGCGATTTTTTATTTACTCAATAATTGAAATTTAATTAATAACAGCTATTTAATTAATATTATTTTTAATTATAATAAATGTATTGTTTTGTTGGATAAAAAGCCACTATTTTACTTTTTACGCAACAAGATTGAAATTCAATTTTTTTTTAAATTACAATAATTGGTACTGAAAGCTTAGTTACTACTCTCTAAATCGGGAGCAGTAGAAAATTAATAATATTAAGGTAATATACAGATAAACTTAGAATAATTTTATAATTGAAAAAAACATTTCACCAAGCTGGACTTGAACCCTGAATCTTGTGTACAGTAAGCAAGAGTTTTACCAGTGAGCCAATAATACTTATAGTATATTAAGATTTTTGATTAAATATGAATAACATTAAAAAAAAACTTACAAAGATTATATTCCGTCGAAAATCTTAAAACACTGCTCTTGCTTACTGTGCACAAAGTTCTGGGTTCGAGTCCAGCTTGGTAAAATGTTTTTTTTTAAATATAAAATTATTATAATTGTATTATTTATTATAGGGGAGACCGGAGCGTAATGGATTACTTTTCACTTTTTGTCGCTTAACTTCGTCATTCTAGCATCAATAAAAATTTCATCATGTGGAAAATTGAGCCTAACATCTCCGCTTTCAATTAAAAAAAGTACGCCCTAAAATCACTTATATATTTTTTTCTAGAACAATGTTTTGTGAGAAATGCAAGATGAGCCATTTCGCCTCGGGCCGGGGCGTATTGAATCATCAATAAAATTATAATTTTGATCATAAAATATTATTTACTATTGACAATTTTGGTTTCTATTGTACGTTTATAACGGATCAGAATTTTTCAAACGGATCACTTTAAAAATAGTATATTGTGCATCTAGGGAGAAAAATGGGTGATTTCCACGAGTGTGAAGTTTGCAGTTCGAGGCGCAGCGAGCGCACGAGCCCAAGGCGAAGCTTCGCTTCGCCTACAGTTTGTTCCAAAAAAAGTGCTCGTTCAAAAATTGGCAACTACTCGCACTCGTTACGAAATATACTATTTGGTGACAGTGTTCTAGAACACTGTAGGAACAATGTTACTTCAAAATGCTATAACTAATTTAGAACAAATGTTACATGTCTGTTATAGAACAGATACAGAACAACTGTTCCAGAACACATTTAGAACAAAGCTCTAGAATTGTTCTATAATAAAATTGTAACACTTATTCTAGAACACTGTTCTTTTTTTGGTCTAGAACAGTTATAGTACGTGCACACTGGGTTTGAGAAGAAATAATTTTTTCTTGTATCAAGAACACTTCTTGCTTTGTGTTTAGTAAATAAAAAGTTTTAAAGCGTATCAATAAAACGAATTGATTCAGAAAACGAAAATTCTCAAGACAATATTTTATTATTTTGCTTAACATAATACTTTTGATGCAATACTTTTTGGTACTTCGAGTAAGTAAAACATTTGATTGAAATAATAACATTCCTTCCAAATACTAAATTGTTAATTCGAGAACTCTGTTCAATGCTAATGATAATTACTTGACAAAAGAAAATATTTTTCAAATTTGTATTGCAGTTGACAGTGTGTCATCATGAGAAAAAATTTATTTTTTATCTTATCAATTATTATACCTATCATTTTTTAATTGGACACTTTTTTAAAATTACATATTTTTTATCGGGTAATAATTAAAAATGATTTGCTAAAATAAAACGTCAGACAACATACATAGATTATTAGATATATATCGTCAACAATTAAAAGTTTTATTCACTTTCAAGTTATCCCTGTAAATGCAACCAAATGTACAGAAGAACATGTAAAGGGTGATTGAACAGGCGCATTTGTAAGCGCACTTCATTGGATTCTACGTTTACTGCGAACCCTTCTTATACATTGACCTTCAGGGAAATAAGCAACAAATTTTTATTTCAGGTATTGTGAAGGCTTTTTAAATTATTTATTTCTTTAGATGATGCACGTATATCTATAGTTGATAGTGTAAGTCTCATTGAATGTTAAAAATAACGTAAAAATAACCATTATTAGAACAGTAAATGATAAAATGCCAATCTCATTTATTTTGCAAAATAAAATCTACTGATGCATTCCTTGAGGTTAACTTACCACATCTACTAAATTTAAACAAAAAAAACTTTATATTGAAAGTAATTTACTTATTGTGTACATTATACTTATACAATATTTTTAAGTTCCCTGAAAGAATTTAGTGCAACTAGTTAGAGTTGTATATTTATTGCAATAAATTTCTACATGTGCATTTTAAGAAAGTCAAGGACATTGATTTGCATGGTGCGCAAAGAATCATTAATGGAGTATAAAAGTTATGCGATCAAGTGAATGTGCAATCTACTAGCTTACTCTAACCGTTTTTCTGTCAATCTTCGTGTGATCCCTGTAATTTCCTGTCTAGAAAACCAAGCAATGGCTTTAATGCTCCATTGTCTCAGTAGGCTCCCTTCGCCTTACTCAAACTGTAGACTGTGTAACTTTCAGTCAACTCACACTATTTTAGCTGTAGACAAAGGTTCTCATTCACTTATTGTGCTAAAAATTCCAAGTTTATTCAAAAATTAACTGAAATTCATGTTTCTATTTACATATTATGCAATTGAAACTAAAAGTTTTGAAATTGAATGATTTTAAATGAATTTTTCAATTGATGACAAAATACTGAGACATCAAAATTTTTCGATAAACTTTGCGTGAATTACAGGTGCTTTCTACGTCAGAAGATATTTGGCTCATTACAATTTCAAATCCCTAACTTATAATAAAATTTTGTAATTCATTTAGTAAGAAGTGCTATTTTTTTAATATGAAATTGAAAAATGAATTTTTTACTTAAAAAATTAAAATGAATTAATAAGAAAATATTAGAAATTTCTGTTACGCAGTTTAATATATCAACTTTCTAGAAATGCTAAAAATATTCTGACTTCCGGTGTCCTTTTAAAATATTAAAAACTAGAAAATTTTAGAAAATAAATTGAATATTTGATAAGAATTATTATTATTAAAATTTCAAATTAAAATTCAAAATAACTTTGTTGTTTTAAAAAAATTAATTCTAATTTTTTTAAATTAGTTAAATTTTCAAATATAAATTTTATTTAGAGAATTTCATTCGAAGTCAGGGAAAATTCTACATACAAATATTAAAATTTTTTGTGAATTCAAAAAATGTTCTTCATCTAATAAAACTTAATTTTTTTGATTACCGTCTGTCAATACCATTCGAAATTAATTAATTGTTAACTATGTGTCAGTTACTATACTTTTATCCCAAGAAAGCAAAAAATAAAATTAGTAAAGGAGTGCAAAAAGCCCGAAACCCGATCGGGTTATTTCGGGCTTTTAACTTATCGGGTCGGGCTCACGGAGAAAAATAGTTAGCTATTTCAGCTAATTTTTAGCTACCTTAGCTAAGCTTAATTGCTATTATATGGATAGCAATTATTGTTAGCTAATGCAGCTAATAATTAGCTAAAATTGCTAATTTGTATTGCTAAAACAGATAATTATTAGCTGTAATAGCTAAAAATTCGCTATATAATATATAATAGCAAACTCATTTTTCTCCGTGCTGAGTTCGAGCTTTTCTCGATGTATATTGGGTATCCGAAATTTTCGGGCTGTAATCGTCTGTAATTTTTAATGTTTATTGTAATTATACAAAAGAAGGAATTAAATTATTAATAATAAAACAAGTTGTTCATTCCACGAACATTTAGCTTCCTCAATACAATATACACCAATTTTTCAATCTTTTATTGGATAGTAATTATTTTAAAGTAAAATTATTTTAAACTATTATTTTAAAGTAAAACCTTTTTTTGAAAAAATAATTCGCGATTACTTTTATAAATTTTGATGAAATATATTATACTTTATGTAGATCATTCGATTCGTTTTAATGTCAGGAATGTAATTTTGACCAGAATTAATGAAAATATTAATAAATAAAAAAGTTATTTCAAAAAATACAAAAACTTTTTTTTCAAATTTTGAAAAAATTGTATAAAAAAAATTTTGTAGATATATTCGGAAATCCTTGTGCCAGATTTGAGGTATTAATGACTGCAATAAACCTGCAAAATTTCAGAACAATCCAATAAAATTTGTCCGAGATATTTTGTACACAATATTTTGTGACACACACACATACATACACACACATACATACACACATTCATACATCTGGATATTTCCTCAGAATTGAATATATACACATAGATTCTAGTCCATATAACCTTCTTTTAAAAAATTGAAAATTGTCACGAATGCAAATAAGTTTCCTCATGAGGAAGCAAATTTAATGAATTGTTATATGTAAAAATAAATTAATAATAATAAATAGACATGAATGCATTCGGGTACCCGAAACGTCGAGAAAGCTTGAGACATGAAACGTTTTAAATACGCTTTTGGCACGCTCTTAAAACAATGATGGTCTTTACCCAATGGGACAAAAACATATTTGACAGCATGTCTATAGGGGTGATTAAATTGATATCAAAAGATTATAAACTGATTGTAGAAATCTTTAATTCAGTGAATATCTTTCTTGCTTCTTTTGCTAACTTTACTCATAAATAAAACGTAATTCTGATTTCAATTATTTGTATGTTAATTGGAATTAATAATTTATTCACAATTCAGAGATTATAAGTATTATAAAATTTAGTGTACAAAAAGAATAATAAATTTCGGGTTAAAAAATTAAACAAGAATTTAATTACAGCACAGTTTGACTTAAAATGCTTTGTGAGGTCTACTTTCAAGACAAGGCAAATCACTTTCAATGGCATTCATCTGCAATTAAGTGACGGACCTAGAGAAAAATGAAACAATGGAGGCTACGGGAAAAAAGACAAGGACGATCCCATGTAGGCATCTAATATTCCCTTACAAAATAGAATTATTTTCAGTCTTATTCTTCTTCAGAATTTGACTTTAAAATTTTCTTACGTATATACATACTTCACTTCTCTATTATTTAAGTGAATCTTTAATGTTAAATATTTCTTTTAGAAAATAAAAGTAATGTTTCATATACCCAAAACTTCCTCGTAACAGTAAAAATTGTTGGTTTGTCATAATTGTTTTGCTTTTTGTCTAATCGAATTCTGCCGCAAATTTAAAATATCCAATTTATTTTTTTAGAAGCTATGGACACACGTATGTATGTATACTGAAAATCGTAAGACGTAAATTATAATGTTTACATGAGAAAGAACGTGACAAAATTGCTTGTAAATGAATTAAAAAATTTACTTAATTTGCAGAAACTGCCTTTGTCAACTAAAATGATAGTTTTTCAGAAATAGTACATTACGTAACAAGTGTGAACTAACGGCCTTTTTGAAACGAGCGCTAAATTGTCGTACCGAGTCGTAGGTGAGGACGACTTTAGCGCCGCAGTCGAGTTACGAAAAAGTAGCGTGAGTTCCAAAATGCCGCCATACGTGTTGCGCACGATACTTTTCATAACAAAATCAAAAAGAACGGAAAAGAATGTTGAGAAAAGCGTACATAAGATTCGGATCACAAAAACGCTGTCAAACCTTCTCGTATACTTCGACGTATTAATGAAAATAATATCGTTAAAGAATAAAAACAGAATTTTTCAGATGACCGATTGGGACAAGAAGGTTATAAACTCTCAGTACATGACAGATGCTGTGTTGGAGCTGTAATACACGGTAAAAGTAGATAACTGAACGGAAACATAATCAAACCTCTACTGGACTGAATTACAACTACTACATCGTTACGAAAATACTCGAACTAGCGCAAACAAAGCGCTTTTTTATCTGAACTGTCATTCAGAGTATTTTCGTAACTACGTACTAAAAAGCATCACTTTACATTGGCCTACGGTGATACAAAAAAGCCGTTTTAATTATTGCGTTATGGAAATATTGTTGTTTCATTCCCTTCATAAAAAGACAATTTTTCAATTAATAATAACTGAAAAATTGAATCTTTTTCAAAAATTGGTTTCTTAGACGTTAAATTTTATTCTCATAAACAATCAAACACAGTAGCAACAATTTTAATTTCAATAATTAGAGATATTCACCATTCTATTACTTTTCCCCAAAATTTGTCAGTTCATTAGTTATACTATTCGGGGGTACCCTTGCAATAGTACATTAGACCCTTGTATTGTCTGACCCAACAGAGATATATCTACTTCGATTTTTTCAGTGAAGTCTGGATTTGACTTATAAGAACACTAAATTCTGTTCCTCGAAGTAGATAATACTTTGTTTGTTGGGACAAACAGATAGTCCAAACGCTATTGCATTGGCAAACTTATTTGTTCAAAAATGATCAAAAACTATGAAGATCCTTTAGTTATCAAAAATAAATGTGAAACAATGTGACTTTTGAACTTGATTGAATCGGCTCAATTTGAGAAAATTATTTAAGCCATTTGCTCACTCCTTATTGACTTATTATAAAATACAATTAAATTAATTTTCAATTTAATTAACAATAAAAACAATCCTTATTATTTTTATTATGAAAATTAACCTTTATAGAAAAATTTCGTTCTATGTAGAAAAAATATTGTACTAATTTATGAGAAGGATATGGAAAAGAAAAAAATAATACATATATAACTTTTTAAATGAGAATAACATGTTGAATAGAAATAGGGAAGCATAACGTAGACGATCGCGTAGCGGTCAACAGGGGCGCTAGTATTATAAATTATTACATGCCACACACATAACATTTTAGAACAGTAGTATAGCACTAAAAGTATTTAGAGATAACGCAATTGAATGTTAGACCTAGAAGTTTAAAAATTTTAATTTTTAGAAATTTGTTTTACTTTAAAATCCACATGTGATTTTGAATATGTGAAACAACTTGAGCTGACTGAAAAAAATCTATTGAGTTTCTAATTTTTTGCACTTTCATTAAAAACATTCTACAAACAGGGAAAAATATTTAGCATTTTCGAAAAATGATATCAACGAATAGAACTCTACTGCTTTGTCTGTCATTAGTTCATCTAATATCTAGTTAATAAAGTTGGAAAAATGATCGAGGTATTAAACAGGATATTGGCAACATTGAGTATAATTGCAATCTTAAGATTTATGCTAGTCGTCGAAGAGACTGAGATGAAGGTTTAAGAAGGTCGCCGCAAGGCTTGGTAGACCACACCGAGAGATTGTCTGTTCGACTATCAATTCGTGGGGGGTCTTTCTTCTCATCCTAAAGGCTATATGCTGCTACTCCACAAGTCTAAATCTCACCCTTACCCAATCTTAATTTGTTCTTAAACTTTCCAGCTTCATTTAATACATTTTTTTATTTTTTTATGTTAGTGATAAATATTTATAGTCTCCACATAAAACTAAGAATTTCCTGAAAATTTTCATATCTTGTCTCTGTTCATATGAAGTAATTGATGCTTTAACCAGTAATATGTAATATTGGGTAGTCCAAAAAACACTAGACACTAGACACACATAGAGTTTAAGGGGGTTATGGATTTCAGCATGAAAAACACTATTTTTGGGAATTTTTTTTAGAAATCAGTCCGTATTGATTACCAATTAATTGATTATAACCTTTTGTACATTATTGTATCGTTTTAACAATATTATTTTTTGCACAATATTTACATACATAATTTGATTATTACATTATCAAAAATAACTATAGCTAAATACTTTTCTGTGAAGAATCATGCATTCTTTTTACAGGTCCTTCAGAATATAAAATAGAATTTTGCCCTAAAAAGTAATAATTTAATTCTGATGTTCTTAAGATATGATAAATATTATGAGGTATATCCGAGGAATAACATGAGATATTTTATGGATACCCTAATAATATTCTTAATATGCCATGTAGATGTCCATAAAATATCTATAGGATATTATCTTATCCACACGATATCTACAGAATATAATTAGGGTATCCATAAAATATCCCACTTGAGATATTTTTTGTGTATATCTTTTGATATCTCATATGATAACTAAATCGTCGCTCTTTTCAATATCCTAAAAGTATCAATTAATTTATTATTTTAATATTTTTTCATAATTTTTATACAATTCACTAAGATTCACAATTCACGAATCTATATAATATATTTTTATTTAAACACTGTTTGAAAAATATCATTTTTAAACTTAGTTAATTATTGGTTCCTAATCAAATTAATATTGCATTTACTGCTACAGTTACTTTGTCACGAAAATAATCTACATTTTGTTGTACAAATCAATTACAAAAATTTACAGAATTTATTTTGTTTTTGTTGCAGGTAAGTGACTAGTTTTGAAAACAACTAATGTACAAATATGGTTTTTGAGCCAGCAACATCCATTACGTGAGTAAACTTCTTAAGGGTTGAAATCTAGAAGATATGAGCGCATAAATAAAAATATACAAATAAACAAATACATTTTTTTAATCTTGGTTCTAAAACATACAAAACAAATTAAAAAATATGTAAATTGATAATAACCGATGTGTTTTTTATACACTGGAAAAAAATTCTGGTTCGAATTACCAGATGACCTGTTCTTAACTAGAATTTCGTGTTAAATGTGCCCTTACTAGAGTTTTTCGGTTATAGGTTAACCAGAATTTTAGTTAATTTAGTATAACTTAAATAAGACTCATAAATAAGCCCTAAAATATATTTCATGGAACTTTTATTTCAAAATATTTTAAGGAAGAAAAATTTTCAGAGGTAAGTACTTATATTTAATTGGATTTTTCGCTGAATGTAGTTCTGTGAACAGTTTTAAAGAATTTTTAGATAATTGCATGTTCTTCAAAAAACGGGTTAAAATGTTTTATGTCTTTAAAATGATCTGAAAAGATTATTTACAGGATATAAAACATTCTAAAAACGACTTTAAAACGATTCCAGAGTAAAAATGTTTTCGTACCGACTGGGTTGTTTGTCCAAATTTTTATTTTTAAGAAATTTTTAAAATTCTTTACGTTTTCTGATCTTAGAAATTCAAAAATCACATTTTGATAAAAGTTCCCGTGCATGCGTGTGTAAACATTACATTTTTATGTTACATTTGCAACATTACATCTTCCGTTCTATGAAAGCTAAAGGTTAGAATTTTTATAAAATTGAAGGGTTGCATAGCAAAATTAATTCTTAAAAATATTAAAGTATTTTGTCTCGTAGAAGATTGATACTTTGTTGCTCCACTAGATTAATATTATTTGATTCGCAAGTTTTTCTATTACAAATTTACGCTGATATCGTTCACATAAACCAAAATAAATTTACACAAAAACAATTTAAAAACAATTTTAAAAAAAAATAATTTTCATATTTTAATCATTCAGAGATGAAAAATAATTTTTTTTTTACTTTTATTCACATTAGGGAAAAATTAAAATAGGTTTTTTACTAAAATATACAAATTTCACACCGTAGTTTTATATTCTCATTGAAATATTCTGTTAAACTTACTATTACATTCAGTTATTTAATAAAAATCCAGGCTTCGGAGATGAAATTGGATTTTTACTAGGACCAAAAAAAACATAAGTATAAATAACGGACATAAGTTGTGGTCTGAATAAATAAATACGAATAATTCTGAGTTCAGGTGTGGACAAAATGAAGGAAAGACAGAAAGAAAGAAAATACAAAGATTATTTTAGTTAATTGTAGACATCAATTTTTGGAATAAAGAAATTGACTTCACTATAAAAACACTGCAAAAACAAGCATCTTGAAATACATTATAATCACTTTTAAAACGATTAAAACATCTTATTTTTCCATCTTCTATCTTAGAAACTAATGCATTTTAAGATGCTTTGGATAACATTTTGGAAACAACTTAAAAGTGACTACCAAAGTATCTTAAAATAAGATGCCTTCTTTTTACAGTGTTCAAGCTCACAAATAAATGAAACAGTCATATCTAATAAGTGGCACATTTATATGTAGTATATATGATATTACTTAATTCAAAACCTACTTGAAACAAAGAAAGGAGAATTAATTGGTATCTTTTGAAAATAATCAGTACGTTATTGGTATATCAGAAGGTAATTGAGTATAATGAGAAATGAAAGACGAGTAAAGATCAGAGGGGTCCTGCGGTTAGAAAAGCGATGTTATGGTTTAAGTTTGTAACAGGTTATATACAACTGCAGTATAGCAGTTTCTTAACTACATATTGTATATACTTTGAAAGTGACGCCGCACTGTATTGATGCGCCGGATATATACGTGGATAGTAGCCGTGGACCCACTCATAATATGCTTACCGAGACAACCTGTGGTCAATTATTGCCCGACAACCACAGAATTGTTCGAGTCGTCGACTATATCTGATCTGAAATTACTTACAATGGATTTTCAGAGGAGCACGTTATAATTTTATTCAGTCGTGCTTTCAAAAAAAATTAACACAATCTATTGTTTCAGGTGTTTCCAAAAAAAATTTGTAAATTTGTTGCTTCCGCTTTAAAATCAGATGAATTTATTTATTTTCGACAAGCCTAATACATTTTTTACACTATAAAGTAAAAAATGGTTGCGGAAATGTTAACTTTCAAAATTTTTTTTGCTAACCATACAAATATTTTTTGATAATATGCATAATATGCGTTGTAAATTATTATAATTTTGGTTCTTCTTATAATTATTATAATTTGTATTAGGAATATAAATAATTTAAGGTTGTCGATTTATTTTCTAATATTTATTAAGGTAGTTCTTCGGATGCTACTCTTGTAAAAATTGATTTTTTATCAAAATTAAAAATAAAATTAATAAAATTTGAAGAAAATCAATTTTTTAAAGAGTAGCAACCAGAGAACTACCTTAAGGATATAAAGTTATACTATATATTATGAAAACTTAGATAAAAATTGTTAATTATTGATTGACAATCTTTGCATCATGATTTGGAAAAAACAATTGTGTAGATTTTAAAATATTTAATGCAGAATATTTTTTAATCATAAAAACTGTCAAAAAAAATTACGTTTGTCAACAACAAAAGTTTTGGTGGATTGAAATGCTGGTTTCTCTCGTCTTAAGTATTTTAAATTATTTATTTTGTAGATGCAATGGTAGATTATTAAATTATCTTTAAGAAAATTAACTATACAAGTCGTTTTGAAAATGATGAAAAATTGATTCTTTTCATATTTTTGCGTAAAATGTGTACAAAACCTTGAAATTGTTTGTAAAAAAATTAGGGTCAAGAATATCCCGTCTCAATTTATGCGACTCTTCCGTATAAGTTTTTTAGATAGTTAAATCGATAACAGTAACCAGTAAGTCCTTTCCTGAAGAATGCCTTGAAAGTACATATTGCTGCCATCTGGAGCTATTCTATGAAAGTGAGTGTCAGAGTTGCAAAACACCACTGCCTTACTACTTCTAGTTTCACTCAGTGGGTAAGCAACTTTAAAGTAGAAACATTTTCTTATACATATGCACATGGTAAATTTTTCATTATCCCATGATAATCTACAATGTTTGAGAAAAATGAATTTTTTTCTGTCTCCGGAATAAATTCAATGAATTTATGATGATTTGTATTAAGCTGCTTATACAAAGGAAAATGCTCTACCATGACAAGTTTTGAGAAATTAGTGTTATGAAGTCAAGCAACCTGCTTGTCTTCAACGTTATACAATTTTGAATTTCAAAAATCAAACGCCAATAGAATATTCCTTTTATATATTCTTACTATTGCATAAATCAAAGAAACATTTGGGAATTTAATTAAAAGTACTGGAAAAATTAAAATATTCAATTTATTAAATTCAACAAAAAATTCTTGTTTCCTTAATAATTTTGAAAGCATTTAATTCTTGAACTTTTTCAATTCACCTTCCAAACTTTGCAATCATTACAATGTGGACAGGGTGTCCACATTGTTAGTAATGCCAGGAATAAAAATTTTTGTCAGTTAATAAGTCAGGAAACAAATTTTTTGTCAGTAAAGTGAAGGAAATGCCAGGATTAAATGCTAGGTGAAATTTTTTGACAGAGAAATTAAGCAAATGGAGACTTCTTAGACTTATTTTAAAAATTGCGACATTTCTCCAAACATTAAAACAAAATATAACAATTTTTAGTTAATTTTAAAATTTTTTTTCTATAAAAAGAATTTTGTCAGGAAAATTGATAACTGAAACTTGTGGCCATCCTGCTTTGGACTTTGTCCTTTTCTATCAATAAATAATAAGAAGAGTTTCATATGAGATTGATTGGTCAACTCGCGAATTTTTTCCAAATTTCATTTTTCAATAGAGTTTGTTTGTCTATGTAATTATACCAAATATTAATTTAAAAAAATATTTAATATTTTATTAGATATTTGCATTGACAAATTAATGTAATACTTTTTTTTAAACTTAAATAACTTTTTTATTTTTGCTTATCTTTTTTTTCAGCTTGATTGAAAGCCGGTAACAGGTTTAAATATTAAAAAAATTATTTTTTAAATAAATTTATTGAAATTAAAACTAAGATCAGAGATGCTTATAATAAATTTAATTATAATACAAAAAAATACAAAAGTACTTCCGGTGATATATGGCACACTCTCAAAAAACTCAACCTCATTCCTGACAATAAGAAATCTTTTAATAACAGTTTCTAAGCACATGGATTTTTAGATGTATTTTCTAATAACCCTATTCCTATTCCCGCATCTATTCCTGGTTCCTCCTTTCCTTCTATAGATATTTTTGATGAAAATAAATTTTTTTTATGATACTTTGTTAAACAGTCTTAGTCGTATCAAATCTAACGCAATATGTCCGGATTATATCTCTATTAAAATGTTAAAAATTGCTCTACCAGTCATTTTTCCAGTATTATTGCACATTTACAATTATTCACTCCAGACTGGGATTTTTCCAGATATATGGAAAATGAGCAATGTAATTCCTATGCCCAAAATTCCAAATCCGAAAAATCATGGAGATTACAGACCAATTTCTAATATTTGCACATTATCAAATCCTTTTGAACAAATAGTTTGCAGTCAAATGACATCTTTTCTATTAAGTGACAACTTATTAGAGCCGTTACAGTCAGGTTTTAAAAAGAAACATAGTATACTTGCACGGTTGCATTAAGATTTACTAATAATATCAAATGTGCCATGGATATTAAAAATATAACAATTGTTGTATTTTTTTATTTTTCAAAAGCTTTTTTTCCTTCAGTAAATCATAATCTATTAATTGATAAATTTCATTCTTTTCATATATCCAAATCAGTTTGTAATTGGTTTGAGTCTTACTTGAGTTACAGATTTCAGAGAGTTGTTGATAGATTGGGCGACAATTCTGATTGGAATAGACTTAAATGTGGTGTACCGCAAGGTGCCTCACTTTCATTTTTATTATTTAATTTATTCATCTCAGATCTTGGACGTGAACTTAATTATCGCAAGTATCATAAGTATGCGGATGATTTTAAAATTTATATTTCTGGACTATTTTCATCTCTTCCTCAGCTACTGAAAAATTTGCAATTTGATATTAATTATGTTGAAGAATGGGCACAAAATAATGGACTTGCTCTCAACTCCAGTAAGACTCAGACCATGATTTTCTCAGCATCAAATAATCCAACTAAAGAATATTTAACAACCCTTCCACCTCTTATCGTGAGAGGTAATACCATTGCATTTAGCGATACTGTAAAAGATCTTGGTATTACGCTTGACCGCTCCTTGACTTGGAAGAAACATGTTCTTGGAATATCGCGAAAAGCTTATATTATACTACAACAGTTAAATAGAAATAGAGATTCAATTCCAACCTCAACTAGATCTATACTGGTAAAAACATTAATACTACCTATATATGATTACTGTTGTGCTGTATATGATGATATAACTAAAAAACTAAATTGTAAGCTCGAAAGATCTTTAAATGCTTGTATACGTTTATTTACAATATACCTAAATTTGAGCATATCACATCATATAGAATTGAGAGCAGACTATTAAATGTTGCAAGTAGGAGACAATATTTTATTGGATTTTTACTATATTCAATTTTTCATAATGAAAGTCCTTCATATTTATATGAACTTTTTGATTTTAAGCATCGCAAGGAAACAATGAGTGGTAGGCTTCGAGAACGTAATCAGATTTTAAACACTCCTTCTCATCGTACTTGTATAATGCAAAGATCATTTATTATAAGAGGTGCGAGACTATGGAACAAATTGCCAATTGAAATTAGAGACTCGTCGACTCATTTTATATTGAAGAAACTTTTCTTTATTTTTCTTCTCAATTGTGAAAACAAATTATTGAATATAACATATTGGTGAATTAGATATTATTTCATTTAGTGGTCTAATTTATCTATGAATAATTTTATGTATTTTTGATATTAATAGTTTTAGTATCTTATTAATTTTGCATAGATGATTTATTATTTTCAATGTTAATTTTTTATATTTATAAACCAAAGTCATTTGATGGCAACATTTATATGTATGTTTATATGTATATATATATATATATACAAAGTAGTAACACAAAGCTCTTTCGCTAAATAATTAAATTAATGTCAGTACTTTCACTCCTAACTTTATTGTTATTTAGTTTATAATATACTACTTACTGTAAGACTACGGTGTAAATTTTGTTTTTTTTCTTTGTACTTACAAATGTATGCTTAGAAGAAGTATATAGCCATTTATTCATTATAAATGTAATTGTATCTATTTATTTGTTTCTTAGTGAGCTATTTAGCTCTAGAAACTATCATAAATAAATAAAAAAATTAATTTTTATTTAATTAATTTTTTATCAAAAAATTTGAACCATTAAAAAAAACATTTAGACAACTTTTATCTATAATAAAAATAAAAAAGTTATTTCAGTTTAAAAAAATATTACATGAATTTGTCAATGCACATATCTAATAAAATATTAAATATTTCTAATTAATATTTGGTATAATTATATAGAGAAACAAACTCTATTGAAAAATAAAATTTGAAAAAAATTCGAGAGTTGACCCCTCAATCTCATATGAAACTCCTCATAGAACTTTATGGCACGTTAAATTAATTCATTTTAAATAATTAAATTATTGAATTTTTTAAGATTTGTGATTGTAATTTTTATTAATCACTAGTCCATTAAAAAAAATTAATATTTATTGTCTTTAAGATTTCGAATTTTTCATTAAATGTTAATGAATGAAAAAATTTTTAATGTTTCGAATAAGTTTAGAATTAAAAATATTCTTAAAAAATAAAAATTCTATATCTGAAAATCAGGAAAAAACAAGAATAAATTAAATACAAATTAGTAGTACTATTTACTATAATTTGAATCGATGACTAACTTTTTAATAATAAATTTTACATTAATGATAAATAATTAATTAATAAATTGATATAGTACTAATACATTTTATTCTACGTATAATTTTACGGTATCAAAATTTATTGAAAATAAACTAAACAAAATAATTTAAATTAAATTTTATTTAAAATCAATTTTAACAAACAGTAATTAATTTTTCTACTTGGAATAATCGTAATAATAATTATTTAAAAAAATTAACTTAATTTATCTTTTGTTTTAAGTTCAATTAATTTTAATTTTTATTATTGTTATTACTTATTAATTATATTATTATTATAATTTCTATATCGCAATAGTATAGAATGAATAAAAGAAGAAAAGAAAACAAATTTCGCTGTCCTTCTCTTTTTCATTCTCAGCTTTACGATCCCTGGTAAAAATTTCGGACTAATTCCGGATTAATACAGACAGATTAGTACGGATTAGTCCGAAAATTGTACTAAAAAGGTCCGAAAATGATCCGCGATAGTCTGATATCAATCCGAACGAAAACCTGAACCCGAAAACACTCCGGAGTAATCCTGAATGTCTACGAATTCAGTCCGTAATTAGTCCGCAAGAATCCGAATTTATTACCGGTGAAGAATTCTTCTAAAATAAGTACGGAATTATCCGATATCAATATGTAAAGAATACGGAATCAGTCCGCAACTATCCGAGTTTAATCTAGTTAAAAAAACTTAATCCGCAAAATATCCGGAGCAGTCCGAACTCTGTAAGCAAGAAATCCGGTATTAGTCCGCAACAATTTGAAACTAAGTGTGGCAAAATCCTTTTCAGAAAGAAGTACGAAACAATCCGAAAACTGTATGATAAGAATCCGAAAATTGTCTGCAACAATCCGGATTTAATCCAACTAAAAGGTATAATCCGAAACAAATACGAAATAATCCAAAATCAATATGTAAAGAATAGGAATTCAGTCCGCAATAATCATAATTTAATCCAGTTAAAAGAATTTTAATCCGAAACAAGTATGGAACAATCCAAAATCTGTATGCAAAGAATCCGGTAATAGTCAGCGTCAATCCGAATAATATCCGATCAAAACACCCCAGTCCGAAAATAAGTCTTATTATTATAAGATTTTGTAAATATGTACAATCCACAGACAGTTCAAAACAATCCATATTCAATCCAATTCAAAGACTTAATCAGGAATGATTTTGGTATAATATTGAATTTGTATATTAAAAACAATTTGTATAAAATGCAGATAAATTCAAACTATAATTATAATTTCGTGTGAGAAAAACCTGACCAAAACCAGATTAATTTCGGATTTAATAATTTCACATTTGCAAGTTGCGTATTATCAGACTAACTTCGGACTAGATCGAACTAATTCCGGGTTCACTGGTTTTACACAAACCGCATTGAGTTTGAATTTATCCTGACAAATTTCGAGCGACAAAAACCTGTCCATAAGCAGTCTGTTTCGGATTAGCTGTGGATTCACTGGTTAAACCAACCGGATTACTTCTGTATTTACTAGTTGCATATGATCTGACTATAACTGCAGACTAAACCGGACTAATTACGGATTCAATAGTTATAAAAAACGGTTTTGATTTCAAACTTAATTCATGGTGAAAAAACTCCACAATAAACCGTACTGATGCGGACAAATTCTGGATTAGTCTGAAATCGGTCCCACTTTTTATTCAGGGTATTTACTTACGGTAAATAAAATATTTAATTCTGCAGTCAGTTTGTTTTTATAAATTTACTAGTAGGTATTATTAGTTATCTTGTTTCAATATTAAAATTAACACTGATGTGTTAGTTTCTTGTCATTTCTTTTTGTGGCACTTCATAAATTCTATTATGAATTTGAACTTCCATGCGAGCGTGGTATAGTGGTTAGTGTATTCGATTTCGGTGCGTTATAATGTTAGATAGGTGTAGGTTCGAATCCCCAAGCGTTAGAAATTTTAAGTTAATGTAAATAAAATTGCGATAGGTAAATCGAAAAATATGATGAATGTAGCATAAAGTAATAATAATTAATATGTAAAACTTGTATAATTTTTTTTTATTAACATTCACTAAATTGTCCGGACTAACTTTTGACTGTTTCGGACTAATTCCGGATTCACTAGTTAAAATTAACTGATTAATTTCGGACTTCATCGGACCAACTCCGATTTCACTAGTTGTTCACAAACCGTATAGAATTCGGATTTTTCCGGATTAATTGCGGATGACAAAAACCTGACCATAAACCGCATTGTTTCGGACAAATTTCGGATTAGTCCGAAATCTGTCCGGTTCTTTAACTAGGGATAGATTCACTTTTGAAAATTAAAATCATTTTTCGGCCTATTATCATATTAGTTCAGTTGGTTCAGTTCTATTCCTCGCGTTCCTTGCATTTTACGAGTGATCACGAGCGATTCCGATTATAATTGGGCTTAACTATTACATTTTTCACATGTGTGCAACCTCACCTATTTAGGCAATATACACACATAGCCAACCACCTAAGCTTGGGACCAACCCCATGGGGAATGACATACATCCAGAAAAAGATGCTTTTGATTTCAGAGCCAGTGAAATTATTTATTTGTTTCAAATAAATTATATTTGCTTTATATTAAAATTTTACATATGCCACTATAAAATTTCAATTTAAAACAAATCCATAATTTAGTAGACACTATAAAAAATATATTTGTTGGACTTAAAAAAATTATATTTGGTTTTAAATAATTTACAAAATTAAATGAAAATTTTGCATCAAACTAAGTATGATAATATAAAAAGAATTGAATGGATCATAGTACACCAAAAAAATCTTGATAGTATTATTAACTATGAACCTATAATTAAGCTTAACCTAGTAACATTAATAAGAATTTCAAATCATTATAATTATGATCTCTGGGTTGATTCAATAAATCCAAGCCTTGTAAAAACAAGTTGAATGAAAATTGTGTAAAGATTTAAATGTCCCGATAAAATAAATATTTAGCGCGAATCTTTCCTGAACATTTCAATGAAATTTTCGCATAATTATAATTAGGCGAAGATTTCATTGAAATGTTCACGAAAGTTTCGCACTAGACGTTTATTCAAGTCGGACATTCTAATCTTTACACAACTTTCAACAAACATTGTCTTAAGAACGTTCTCGTATCTACAACAAAAACTTTTCTGTGGTCACTGTGTAAAGTGTCAAATTTGAAGAGATAAACTGCACTCTATAAATAAAACAACATATCATTCACAGATATTAAATTTCGCTCACCCAGAGAAAGAATTAAACTATCATAAAGGAAGAAATATGTAGTGGTCATTCTTTCTCAAACGTCTCATCAGTCAAAAACTAAAAGTTTTTAAATTGTCTTGTCTCTAAACTTTGCTAAATTATTTTTCTACAAGTGAGTACTAAATTTGTAAAATATTATCTTTTTTAAAGAGATTTTGTAAAAAGTAGAGGATGTTTATTTTATTTTTGTTAAGCAATACAAGTCTATAGTCAATTAAGAAGTTAATGATAGAACGTCAAAACGCCCCTCCTGACAGAAGGACATTTTAAAAAGTAAAAAAAAACATTCTTTCGTAAATTTAATGTAAGATCTACAAAAATCAATATTTTTTGTCTGGACAAGTCTTTTCCTCTTCAGAAATTCCTACATATGAAATCTAATTGTTTAATTAATAAAATTTTCATAATTAATATTTTTTTAGATTTATGAAGAGAAACCTATAAAAAGTTCAACTTCTTTAAGCTACTCAGCCCTAAGGTTTGAATTGGCGTACTCATATTTACATGCGCTGAAAGCTAACGTTTTTACCTTTCCAACGATATATTTTTTGTTATGGTTATTTGAATCCATATTAATTTTACAAAGCGATTGTAACGGTTTTTTTATAACCCTTCATTTTTTAAATATAGAAATTTAGGTACACAAGGTCGATAAATAAATTTGAGACAAACCATAAATATTTTTATTATCATTTATTGAAAAACAACCAAATCTAAGGTATGGCCTAGCACACTTAATAAGCTAAAAAATTTCTATTCTTCAATAAAAATTGTTGAAAAAGCGTATATTTTAGTCGGGTGAAAGTAGTGTTACCTCTTAACATTAAACTCTGCTTACCGCAGAAACTGAAACATGCATGGGACATGCATGTGCTTTAGTTGTTACAGAATCTGACGCACAACAATTAACACAGCACGCATGAATAGTTGATTTTATTTTTTTCTTTAATATATAAATTTCTTTAAAATTAACACAGCACGCATGAATAGTTGATTTTATTTTTTTCTTTAATATATAAATTTCTTTAAAATGATCTATTTTCATAAGGTATTAGTTTTTAAAAAATTTCTTAATAATGCAAGCAATTAGTTTAATAAATTTCAAGTTTAACTCCTTTGCTATAAATATTTTTTTCTATGCAGAATATATATTGGCCAGAATGCCGCAGAAACTACTACACTTAACTTAATTAATACGTCCACGTTTCACTTTGAAAATGTACTCCCACACACTTCTTAAAGACAACTAAAGACATATTAAAAATAGGTTTATTAACATCTTTACAATGACACATATTATATTAAGGAAGATATTGTACATGATTGCGTAAAACCTAATTATTAATCTTGGCATCGGTAAAGAAGAAGGCTTGTAATATTTCGTGCAGAAATTGAAGTACTTATTGGCGATTCAAACAGTTCAAGCAGCGCCACTGTTGGAACTAATATAAGCAGGACAGCTGGTCTATGTTTTTGTTTGTTTACTTAAACTTTGTAATGATTTTAATAAAACAATTTATGTAATTGTATAATATACAGTTTATTTAATAAAATAATTATAAAGATAAATAAACAAACAAAAACATAGATCAGCTATTCTGCATATATTAGTTCCAACAGTGGCGCTGCTTGAATCGCCAATTTCATTAACGAAAAGACGTTTTACTTTTATTTTAAGACTAAAATTTATGGTTTTATAATTTTTTATCTTAAAAACAGAGAAAAAGAATAGAGTAAAGTAAAATAAGAAAATTTATTTTTGTTTATGATTATATACTATAGGATAATGTTTCCATTGTATTCTCTCCTACATCAGTTAATGTTGTCAAACGACGCCACTAAACACCAACAACACTAGTATTAAAAAACACGCAACATATGTAAGACCTACTTTTTATGTGTAGGTAACTTTATATGTTCAAAAGCAAATACAGTAATAATGGTACTAACATAATTATTAAGATTTCTTACAGTGTGATATTTTTTGTTTAATTCTTATGTGCTTATTTCTAACAAAATTCCAAAGCGCACTGTAAAAAATTATTTGGGGAAAATTCCCAATAAATAGGTGATGCAAAATACACCAAAATGTTTGTGATTATTCACCAGAAATTTTTAGGAAAAAATTTTTCCCTAAAATTGTTTAATATTCCCTGATACCTTTCAGGAAAAATTTTTCCCAAAAATTTTGGTGAAAATTTTTTACTAAAATGTTTTTAAATATTCAGCAAACATTAACAGAAAATTTTTTCCATAAATTTCTTAAATTTTCCCCAAATGCTTGGGGAAAATTTTTTTTCAATAAGTTGTTGAATTTCTCCTTTTTTGTGAATTTTACAATTAATGATAAATTTTCCCAAGACTAAAAAAATAATTGTACTGCATAGAGTTTCTTTATATTTCAAAAAATTTTTTTATTACAAAACTGTTTTACAAAATATTTTTTCACAACCATAATTAAGAATTGTGAAAAACAAAATTATAAAATAGTCTAAACATTATATTAGATTCATTATAACTCACACTTATAATTAAATGTAATTCCGAGTCAAAATAACTATAATAATATAGTAAAAATAACTAATAATGCACAAAATTAAAGAAATTAATTAAAAACATCACTATTTTTGTTCACTATATATTTACACAATTTAACATTTTATACATATTTATATTAAATTAAATTTTAAACACTTATTTTTTATTCAAAACAGTTTAAAAACAAAAAGATTTTCAGGCGCGGATTTAGTTCCTCTGGCAAATGCTGTAAATTCAAAATACTTCTTTTATTCGAAACATTTCACAAACTTTCAGTCTGAATAAACCAATGATATATCATTGGTTGAATTGGTATTTGAAAAGTCATAAACTAAGCTGGTCATCTTAATTCAAACCAGATGGGACAAAATATTCAAAAGGAAAAAATACTTTACGAAATTTATATTTTCAGTTGAAAATGAAAATATTTTGAAGTATATATATGTACAAAATTCGGAATTCGTTTCACAAATTTTCTTTAAAAAATGTTTAATTTATTATTTATTAGGAAATTATTATTAGTTAACTTTAAAACAATGCTTCCAAAATAACAAAACAGTTTTGTTTCAATAGCGCAATAATATATTTTAATTAAATATCACATCGATAAATTCAATGTATTCATTTTAATTTAATGGAAACTTTGTTAATTTTTGAGTGGTATTCACCTATTTTGTGAAAAAATTTTAATCATTACAATTTTCTGGAATTTTTCATAACTTTAGAAATAATATTTATTAATTTTTTGGGATAATATATTCATTAGAATTTTCGCAAATTTTCACTAACTTTTTAAATGATATTCACTAATTTTTTGGGGAAAACATATTCATCAGAATTTTAGGAATATTTCATTACATTTTTTAGTAATTTTCACTATCTTTTTAAGAAAAAGCATTTTCCTCAGAAAATGTGGAAAATTCACCATAAATAATTGGTGAAAATTCCCAAATTTTTTTACAGTGCATATTAAGTACTCAGTCAGCATTGAAATTCATGGAAGAATTTTAATTCTTAATGACTATTCTGATGAGATTTAATATCAGTCAAGAGTATGATGAATTGGCCATTATCCACGCGGATCTGTACTTGGGTTTTGGATCGGCAGAAACCTGGGGTGACTGGTGGTACAAATTGAAGGGGGTGGCAGATTGATCCGTCACGGAATGCGAGCACAATCAACCCCATTAGACATTATAAGCCTCTATTCCGTTCACACGCACATGCGTATTAACATTCTTGCACTAAACACTGTTCAGAAATGTCCCTTTCCTCTTCTATTTTACATTTTAAAAATAATTTAACTGTCTGCAGACAATAACAGTATTTTAAAATCAAACCAGATCTATGTTATTAGGTATTGAACCCATTGGATTGTGATTTAAAAAAAATAATACCAAATCAGCGAATATTTTTATTTAGTTTGTGGACCCCAAATAAATTTAGGTCTGCGGCTTAACGCCTTTCATCGACGGATAGTGTGGATTAGGAATTCGAAGTTTTATAGAACTACCCTACGCTTATCGTCATGTAACGCTTTAACGCATTCTCTTGAATTATCTTCCCGTATTGAAATCCTCGAAAGCCACACTGTCACAAGCAAATCTTCCACCAAGCAATTTTCCAATACTACCGAGAAATTGTAATTATGCATCAGTAATTCATAAAAGACCCTATAGTGTTTGAACCCCTAAAAGTGACTCACATGCGGTAGTGAAATGAGTAATTTCTATAAAATTTTCTTTACCTATTAATTTTTATATACAAATAGGAAAATTTTTTTAAAATACCTTTCGTCTGCAATTTTAAAGCAATAAATCTTTGTAAACATTTTATAATGTAAATATTATCTTTAAATAATTGTTTCCAAATGAATATTGTCCTTTACATAATCTTAGCTAGAAAACATATTGTTTACAGCAGCTAGCACCTGTGGAAGAAGCCCTTACATTGTCTGTTACGCTGGGGTTTGGCTATGGCTGACCGAACACCCACCGTTCTTTATCGTCCGTGCTTAGAGATCTGCTGTTTAAGCGATTGGCTTTATTTTGTCAATGATTTGATTCACACCCTTCATAAAATATTTTAAAAGAATTAAAAATATCTCAATGGCTAACCGATTTCACTTCACATCAAATATTTTTAGTTTGGTTAACCAAGATTTGGTTTAAATAACAAAATGACCAATCACGTCAGGATTTTTAATTAAATAGTCATTTTTGTAAATTTTTATGGCATGTCAGAATTTTTAGAAATTTTAAAAAATGGTAAGCATCAAAACCCATTTATGAAAATAGTTTTTTGGCCTTCAAATTAATTAATTTATGGCCTCAGGAAAAAGTTTTCAATTGTGAGATATTTTTTTCAACTAATTATTCTTGGGTATTCAATTATCTACAAAAAATGTTAATTAAAACTTATAAAAAACTAAATTTTTTTAGCATTTATAATTTTGTAATTGAATAAATTAGAAAGTTATAACTACTCTACTATGCTTCCAAATAATTTATCGTAAAAATCAAATTGTTTGCGTAAAATTTCCGAGATCATAAAAATTACTTATAACCTTTTTAATGAAGTATTAGTTTCGTTTAAGCTTCTAGATGTATTTAATACGTACTTTTTAAAATGATTTGCGGAAAAATATTTTGGAATTTATATATGGCTTTCCAAAGTGTCACTGAGCAGGACTTTCAATGTATGTATGTAAAACTAGTTTTTATTGTTGTGTATTTTGTTATATTAAAAATTATCCGTTTTAGAATCATTTGTTCTAAGCTTGAATGCCATAGAGAGGATAAAGTGCTTTTTTGGTGTTGGAAAGTTAAAAGTTGAGAAGTATAATGCTGAGGGTAAAAAGGCGAGGTGAGATGAATAAATAAGGGGGTTTTGAAAGGTTCGCGGTGGACCAGGAAGTTATTACATGACGTCAGGGGATGATGTATCCACGCTGATTCAGATTGTCTCCGCGAGATGGAACCACCAACCGTGAAATATGCATCAACCCCAGTTAAACCCTCAGAGACTACCAACTTGCCTCAGCCCCTTACATCTCTATACCAAACCACATTAAGATTTCAACATATTTGTTATTCCAGTGAAAACCATATTCTATATATTCTTCATTTTATGAGGATTAATTTTATAATTCTCATTTTTGTAAATACACCCATAGTATATTGTTCTCCAAAATTATCATTTTATTTATTTAAATCTATTTAAATAACATTTTTAATATATGATCTTCTACAATTGTTTTTAGAACTTATCAATCTCAATCCACTAATTTTTATTAAAACTTATCATCACAATTTATAAATTAAATAATTAACAATTTTTCCTTAATGAATGAACAGAATTTCTTTATTTCAATTTTAAAATAAATATTAATTTAACAATTTTCAAGAAATCTGTATTTCCAAATTAATAATAACATAATAAAATAATATTTGAAACAATACATTTACTTTTAAATCGATGCGTAGATTCCCCATTAGATAGCGCTCTTCCTTCTCATTCTTTGGGCCGTCGGAACCTAAACTAACGCTAGCATTAATCATACGTAGACTGAAACCGCACTATGCAACAATGAGTATCTGTAATATTTTTTAAAACATTAATATTGTATTGTATTAATATAATAAGGGAGATTGGTCCTAAGTTGGCCGTAGGCATAAATTGGCCACGAAGCGTCTCTCAGAAATAGTATACTGGACGAATCTATAATTTATTGGTTCCATATATTAATAAAAAAGGACATAATTATAATTAAGGATTCTACTACGCATTGTGAGGACAATAATATTGTTTACGACAAAAAAATTTATTTTTTCTTGTGTTTTCATGAACAGCTACAAAAGATAAATAATTAGAAATTTCTAAATGAGTGGTTTAGTTCCTTTAGTTTCCTACAGTTCCTTTACTTAATGCTGTGATAAGAAATTGATTTTTTAATTAAATTTTTTTTTATTTGCGTAATAATTTGAAAAAAACTTGTAAAAAACTTGTAAAAATTTGTAGTAGTCCTAAGTTATCCCCTATTGTTATTGTTTGTTTTTATTTATGTTTTCCTTTTCTTGTGTTTTTGATCACGAAAAAGACTGTGAAAGTGTACCATAGGAATTAAACAAAGACATAAATCAATAGAAAAGACATACTACAAGAGCGCCAGTCTCCGCAACCATCCACCATTGCAAATTAATAAAATAAAACAATGCTTCATTTTCTAAACAATAATAGTTAAATAATGCGTTTTTATTCTCCTAAATGCATTTCTTCCTTAGGGGAGACTGGGGCGTAATGGATCACTTCAATTTATTCAAAAGTGGTAAATCAGAGTAATTTTGATTTATTATTGTTAAAAATATGGTAGAAAAAGTGATTTTGACGCTCAAAAGTAAATTTTTAAAATCTTTGTTTTTTTGTTATGTCTTTTTCAAAATTACTTGTAAAATTTTTTGTTTATCAGGTTTTGAGCTTTAAACATTTGTTCTTAAAGAACAATTGACAATTTTTATTTAATACTTACGGTATTGATTACAAATAACAAAATTTTTAACAAAAACTTCCAGGGCGTAATGGATATTATGATGGGTGGCTGGGGCGCATTGGCTCGCATATTTTGTTAACAAAAACATATTATATTTAAAATATTAATAAAATGATAACCAATTTTAACCCTTTATAAACAAATAACTGGAGAATAGATTTTTTTAAGTAAATGTATTTTGCATTTCGCTACAATTTTTTAAAATTTGAAAATTGCATGAAAATGTTTAAAGTTTAAATTAAATATGTTTTATTTTCAATATTCTTTGTTATAAATGTACAATAGAAACCAAAATTGCCAGTACCATTAATAATATTTGATGATCTAAATTATAATTTCATTGCTGATCCATTACGCCCCGGATAGTGATCCATTACGCCCCGGCCCGTGGCGAAATTTCTCACCTTGCATTTCACCAAAAACATTGTTCTAGAAAAAAAAGTATAAGTGATATTAGGGCGCACTTTTTTTTAATTGAAAACTGAGATGTTAGGCTAAGTTTTTCACGTGATGAAATTTTTATTAAAGCAAGAATGACGAAGTTAAGCAAACAAAAAGTGAAAAGTAATCCATTACGCCCCGGTCTCCCCTACACTCAAGCGAATAACATAAATAGCATAAAATAACATAAAATATAGGAAAATAACATAACATAAATATATTACATAACATAACATAAACATATAAAATAACATAAAATTATAGGAAAACTATCGCAGAACACAATTATATATTTGCTCTTCTTAATTAAATTTCATTTTGTCAATTTTCGATCAATTAGCTTATGCGGTCAACTCAGGACCACTCTCCCCTAAATTGATAAATTTATAAAATCTAAGATATTCTGAAACATAAAGTTTAAAATACACGAATATTATAGTATACTTTATCTGAAGTTTCGGTTTAATATTTGAAAAATTCAGTTTTAAATATTTTTAAAATTTATTTTTCAGTTAGACTTGTTTTTAAATTTCTATGAATATATATGAAGTTTCTGTAGGACAGAAAATTTAGAGAAGTAATGTAATTTTATCCAAAGTAGTGGGAAAATATAAAAATTCTTGCTTTTAAACACTCTGAAAATCTTAAATCCTCCTTAAATTTTTGTTTATCTTCGAAACTTTTAAAAGAAGCAGTTTGGAATTTTTAAAAAAAGTTGTATTATTGTATTTAAATATACAACAATATTTACAATAAAAATTTTTCGAATAAATGAAATTGCAAAATGTTTAAAGTTAAAATATTTGAAAATTAAAATATTATTGAGTAACTTTAATAAAAAATTTAAACAATATATTTTTTTTAAAATGTTAGTTTTCTTTAAAGTAGTTCGTTGAATTTTTGAATATATACACGGAGAAAAAAGAATAATTAAATTTACCCTAAGGAGTGTCAAGCTTGAAAAATTTGACACTCTTTTGTTTAGAACTTAACCTGAGGAGTGTTAAATTTACATTGCTCATAATAAGTTTAATTATCCTTAATTCTCCTTTTTTTCTCCGTGTATACACGAAAAAAGATCTTCACCTGGAACAACTACAAATTTTACTATATTAGCGAAATTTTTAATTATTGCAGCGAATACTTTCGTTATTTTGGCAAAATTTATCGCTGTTCCAATTAAAGATTTTTTTTCTTGTACATTAACATTTGTTGAATAATCGAAAATTCGTAATACAGTGAACTCTATGAATTCAGAATTTAAATCACACTGTAGGAATAGTGCTATATATAGTGTAATTTATAGTATTCAAATTTAGAGTTACCACAAGAGGAGAAATATATAAAAAAGTGGAAATACTACAGTTTCAAGAAAAGTCATAAATGCTGTGCAATTTTGACGCACTATTGATTGAGTTTTATTAAAATCAATTGAATTTTAAACAAACTTTAAAATTTTAAATGCCTTTTTTTAATGCCTTTTCTTTTCTTGAAATAATTATACTCTCGAAGATTGTTTCCAAAATTATTATCAGAAATAATTTTTTTTTGTACATGAACTAACGAAAAATCAGATTTATCAAAATATAATAATTTTTTCAAAGCCTGTATTTTGTTTTATATTTACCAGCAAAAATGAAGATAGAATATTTATCACAATCATTATAAATATTTTAAGAAGGCGTCCGGAATTCGCCATTTTAACACCAGGATACTTCCCTACAAATTCTACAGGAATTTTGTTTCTTAAATGAAAATTTCCTTTGGGCCAACACTTTTCAGGGTTAAGTCGCGTCATCTTGATCTCCGAAATTTTAGCACTAGATGTTTTTTTAATTTTTCTACAGGAACTTCTTGTTAAAATATAAATGTCCAATAACCATTGATATAGCAGCTCGAATAGCGAAATGCTGTAGCTATTGATTACGAGGGTTAAGCATCATTGAGTACGGTTAGTACTTGCATGAGTGTGAGATGTTCAGTCGCGGCGTCAAGAACAATTATTTCTAAACCATTACGAAAACACCTAAACATTTTTTAAATGTCCCCTAGAGTTCATTTCTTATGTGGCTTTCAAGTATTACAAATTTTACAAATTTTCATCAATTAAATAAATATATTAAAAAAATGCAAAAATGAATTAATACGGGAAATGTGTGCATTTATGAAAAGGCAAATTACATTGATTTTCATTGACACATAATTGTCAATGTCTGATCATGATTGATTCTAGAGAGACAACATACTGGTCAGGAAATCATTGATTTTAAACTTAAAATTCATGTTTCTTTAGAATCTTAGAAGACTTTTCAACATACTAGTGCAAGCATTCATTTAATCGTAGGCAGAGTATAAAATTTTTCAAAGGGGAAATGTTAAATGTCAAGTATAAAAGCACATATTATTCCCTTGAGTGATAAAGGTCAGAATCATTTATTATGTTAACGCTGCTCGATTCCCCTTAAGGGATAACAACATTGTTGCATAAAAAATTATCAGTCTTTACTTAAATTATTTTCTATCAATAAAAACAATGTGTCAAAAAATTAGATTCACAATTTAAATCAAATAAATGTTTAGCAAATACAATATATTGTTTGATTTACCGAAAGTTAAAAAATATTGTCACGTTTAAATTGAAATTTTATTCTCAAATATAAACTTTACATCTAAATTAATTTCTACTCTCTAAATTTGAATCAGCGAAAAGTTGCTAATTCACCAGCCCAGAGTATGCAGCTGATCAAACAGCGTATATACGCTGGAAAATCAGTGCATATACGCTGTTTCATCAGTGTATATTCGCTGATTGACTCAGCTGCATACTCTAGGCTGGTGAATCAGCGACTTTTCGCTGATTCAAATTTAGAGAGTAGTTTACTTATAATATTATAATTAGAGTCTTCTAGAATTAAAAAAATTCCTTAAATGCCCTTTTGCCACAGATTGATAACTTAATCTTTAAAGTGGACGAGGCTATGTTTTAAATCGACATCACAGAAGCAAGGGTCGAAAACAGGAACCGTCATGGAATCAAAATAAAATTCAAAATACCCTTTTTATTTTTTTCAGGACAGAGTATCGGAATCAAATGACAACTTTGTTTAGTTTTGATTTGATATTTCAATCAAAATTTCATCTATTTCTTAGAATTATTTTACTCAACTATAGAAAAGGATAATAAATAATCAAAAAAGTAATTTTTCAGATTTTCTTAATATGCGATTTGCCCTCCCTAGTAAAATTTTCAAATAGAAATTAACGGAGAAATCTTCATGATTTTTAAACTAATTTATAATTTCGAATAAATATTGAAATATATTTTAATATAATGTAGCTTATAATCAAAACATTTTTATTATATGAACAAAACATTAGTTCTTGCGTAAATCTACTGTAAAAATTTATTTGAATATCTTAATATTATGAAATTAAAGCAAAAACATCGTATAACACATTTGTTAACACTCTGTGAACTGCTCATTTTCTTCGACTGACAAACCACCCACGACGCGCAACTCTCATTTGTCATGCGACAAATAGCTTCCACCGTACGAACTCTGCTCCTGTCTGTACAATTTACGTCGTGTCTTATTTTTTGCTTTTTATTTCTTAATCTATGTACTGTACTTAAAAATATCACAGAAAATTATTAATAATATCTGTGAATTCTCGCAGCTTGTTTTAGAGTTACTAATCCGTCGTCAAAAGTATAATAATAATTTTAAGCAGTTCTTAATAAAAATATATTTTTGAGCACTCAGATTTTAAAACTTTCCTTAAACTTTAGCAGACTGAAAGCTTTTGCCTTAAACAAAGGGAGAAAACAAAATTAAGAAATATATTAAACATGAAAACTGAAAAGGTAAATCAAATTACTCGATATTGGTGCTTGATTACATATATTAAGAAGTTGGTTAAAGAAAAAAGACTGAAGTGACTGAAACTCAAAATTTCAATTTTTTAAAAATCCTATATTGAGCCGTTGGATCGTAGAAGGGCACGTAAATTTTTTTTCACTAAAATCAAAATCCTTCAGGTCACTCAAAACTTTACCTTTAACTTTAAATATTTTATATGCGTTATGTTTTTTCCTTTAAGGATATGCATTCAGAATATTTAAACTCAAAAGTTAAATTTTGAGTGTCTAGGAGAGCTTTGATTTTGGTCAAAAAAATTTTACGTGCCCTTCTACGATCCAGCGGCTCTATTGTAGAAAATAAAAAATTGCTATTTTTCAATTTTTTAATTTTTAATTATTAAAAACTACAAAATCTTTTCTGCATCTTAAAAGTTTTAAAACATTAAAAGCCTTTCTTTGCATAAATAAAATTTATAATTTTATTCAAAATTTAAATTGTTAGTTGAGTTTACTAAAACTTTCTATGACAAGTTATTTTTTTATCATCTAACCCACATAGCACAATATTTTACTGTAAGTTTGTGGTGTGGATTACACGTATAGTTTGTAAGGATAGGGTTGTATACTTGTGGTAAACTTAAGGTAAACTTCAAATTTCCGCCATTACCGTAAGCTTACAAGTAAAGGTTATTGTAAGCTTGCAACAACCTTTACTTGTAAACTTACAATAACCTTTACTTGTAAGTTTACCGTAATAGCGGAAATTTAAAGTTTACCTTAAATTTACCACAAGTATACAACCCTATATCCCTACAAACTATATGTGTAATCCACACCACAAACTTACAGCAAGATATTATGCTATGTGGAAAGTTTTTACCCAGTAGCATAGTGTTTGTATATTATATCGCATGTGACATACAATTCTTGACATCCTGCAATACATTTTAATAACAAAGATCTGCATTTTCAATATTTCTAAAATTCTTGCAGTTAAATAATATTGAATGAATGAATAATTCTAAATTGTATTATTTTGACGTTAAAATCTTAATTAAAGATCCCAAAAAAACTACTGATTAAAGTTTAATAGTAATTAGTATCAATCATATTTATCTCGATTTTTTGACATTAAAATCATTTTTAAACAGATATTTTAATAAAGCTTTCCATTAAAAAATGTGAAATTTGGAAATTTTCGATTTTTCGAAAATATTTTTATATTTATATCTTAGTTATAGGATAGTATTTTTTGCAAAATTATGCTAAAATGTGCCTAAATAACATGTCATACTCAAGTATAGAAAGTTTAAGAGCAATCCATGAAAAAAATGTGAAATTTTGAATTATTCGATTTCTTCAAATCCTTGGGTCAATATCTAACAATGTGCCAAATTTAATTCAAGTCGGTAAACGCATTTTTGTGAGATTGGGGTACAAAGATTTTGTGACAGTCATACATACACACATACATACATAAATACATTAAAATTTTTGAGATTATTTCTGGAATCCTTGATGTCAATAACAACTGTTTATGTTAAAATTTTGAAGTTGTAAGCAATGTACAGACAGACGTCTGATTTCATTAAATATTACTTTCGTATCTTATAATACGATTCCTTTTTGGTAGTTATTTGTTAAAAGAAAAACATAAAACAACTTAGTGTCCTGAGAATAAGCTTTGAATATGTCACAATAACACTAAAACTCCAATTATATGGACAGCTCAGGCGTATATCCATATAATCATATAGTCAGATTTTCCACATCTATTTCTTCTCGTCCCGTTCTACAGCACCTATACTTTCTATTAAAACAGTTTCCGTATTTAATATATAGGAGATCCAGTGTATGAGTAAGACAAGGGTCAAATTTGATGGAAAACTCAAAATAAGTTGTGAGACTTTAAATATTTACGAAACCCTGCGCAATTGTAGTACTTAATAAGAAAAACATTGTAAAGAAAATGTTTCAATAGCTTTAAAAATTTAATTTATGCTTTAATATAGCTTCAAAAAAATGTGTATATTTCACTGAGCATCAAATGTTAAAATAAATTTTTCCCTGGTGAAAATTCCGAATTTCATACAAAATTCAACACGAAGTCCGTGAGAATTTCTCTCGGTTTTATGTAGACTTTCGTTATAAAGTATGCTCTCTTTTAAACCTGTTTTGGACGAAAATTTCTGCAAATTTTATATAAATTGTTTTGTTAATAGACATAAATTGTCCTCTGAAAATGCATGCGAATAATATTTCGATTAGAAATCCAAAGGAAACTGAATTCTGATACAAATATGAAATTTGTAGTCAAATTTTATATGAAAATAAAAACATTTAATTCGCATTATGTACGAAAGTTTCATTAACTTTTGTACAAGAAAAGTTTTAAAACGTCATACAAATTCATAACGAAGTTCTATACGAAATTCAAACAAAATCCGCATGGAATTCTTTTTAAGTTTCTTATTGGCGAATTATTTTTTCCTTTAAAAATTAATAAATTTTAAACCATTTTAATGCAAATTGAGCTCGCATTTTTCCAGTATAATTGTAAACATTTCTATTGATCCCTTAAGTTTTATTTATAAATTGTTTTCTTACTTATATTAATTTGTTAGATAAATTAGGATATTACAATGAGAATTTGCTTAAAGCATTATTTTTATATATGAGTTTCTCTCATAAGTAGGAAATCCGAGCAAATTTAGTCAATTCCTGGTATATTTTTCCTTATATTCGAGACTCATTAAAATATTATTATTTGTGTTATTTGTAATAAATTTTACAATCAAAAAGTTTCATAGAAACACTAAATAACAGGAATAAATTTGTCACAAAAATATGACTTTTCATGTTTGTTCTTTATAAGTTGCAGTCTTTTTATAGTGGAACGGTTTGAAATAAAATGCCCCATGTGTTACAATTTCTTCGTGGAATAATTAGGGAAGTAACTCTCACCGAGAAACCTCATTTCGACACCTTTGACGATTGTTTAAAAATAACCTGACACATAATTTCGAATGACAAAAATGTATATACATTTTTATCTTTAACTCCTTTCTTTTGAATGGGTAAAACGAATCTTTAAATTTGTTTAATTATTTTTGGAAAAATTTTTATAAAAAATTGTGAAAATGTTTATTTATTCTAGACTTGGATCGAATTTGTGGCCACAAAACTGTCTTTTTGCTGTGACACTATACTAATATATTCCCATGTAGTTTTTCACTTTAATTTCGAAGTCAGATTCTCAAAGTGGCTGAAATTTTGAGTTCAGTGAAAAGTGCTCAAAAACTCGAATGTAAAAGAGTATACACTAATGAAAATACACTAATCTAATATACTATAGCATGGGAAAGTTGAATCTCTTGACTTAAATTTGTTTTTCTTAGTAGATTTTCTTGAATAAAAAAAAAAATTTTGAGCCATTTTGAAATTTCTGATTATGAATTCGGATTCAGTGGGAAAAAATACCTAGAAATATACTAGTTATACAATTTTTTTCAAATATTTTTTATTGTAATTCGATTTTTTGAATAGTTTTTAAGTTTATCTCAACATTTTTAGCAAATCTGTTAATTCTGACATCGAATTCGGATTCAGCGTGAAAAATGCATAGAAAAATAATACTTTAGTGTCATAAAATTTTTTTTTGTTTGGTTTTTGAGTCTTTTTTGAGCATAACTAAAAAAAGAACCAATTTGGCAATTCTGACTTCGTATTCGGATTCAACGGGCCAAAATACATGGGAATATATTGATGTAGTGTCTCGGACAAAAACATTTTTTTGTGTCTGTATTATGAGATTACTTTACTTAGAGTGCGTTATCTTCAAATTTTGTCATGATACTGATTTAAAATTAATAAGTTGCTTTTCAATTGCATTTAACTGTAGTTCTCATAATTTATATAGAATTAATTTTTAAAGAAGTTAATATTTTAAGATTTTATTACAGTTAGGGGAGTGTGTCCAGTTGTGAGACACCACCAGTTGTGAGAAAGTCAATTTTTTTTAATACGTAATATTGAAAAGCCGATTGCGTTCATATAAAAACATTTCTTGTTATATGAGCGTCGTTTTTCGTGTAGACCGAAGCGGATATATAAACTATTTTTGTTAGATTTCAATACTGTGTGTGATAATCGACTAAAAAAGCGTTTTTTCAATAAATGCAAAGTACTTTTTTCCAAGTTAAATAATTGGAAAAGGTAACTTTTATGTATTTTCTTTTTTTCTTATAGTTTGTGATGCAATATTGCATTGTTCCAATCTACGGTTGAAAATAATTTTTTTTTACTTTTTAAAAATAGCGCCAATTTCTGGGTGTGAGACATAGCATATTACCAGTTATGAGAAGGTGTCAACACCCATCTTAACGACTTTGGAGGCATACTATTTAAAAGCTGTTTTGATTTCTTTTCTTGTATTTTTGGGCATGTCAAGTGAAAGAAAGTCATCTGATTCAAAATAAATAAAAATTTAATGCTCTTGTTGAAGCTATTAAATTGTGTTTATTTGATAGTCATATTTTGTCGAATAGACATTATTATTTAGTATATAATTATAAAAAAATTAGCATAAAATAGTACAATTATAATGTACATTATTAATATATTTAATTATTTATACTAAACATAACGTTTTATGTCAAACTTTTTAAATTTTAACAATTTTTTATAAGTGTCACTCAACTGGACAAATTTTTTTTGTTTTAAACAGGGATGTTGAGTGTATCTGAACACTACACTTTCTGTAAATAAAAGTTGCATATTTAAGTTTCTCTTTCGAGCAGTATATTTTATTTACAATTTCGTTTATACATTTACAATTTATGGGTCAAAAACAAAACTTGTCTCATACCTATAGACACACTCCCCTATATAGAACGATTTACTAGTTTCCAGCCAATCCTAGAAAATTAAAAATTGTGCTTGATAAAAACAGTAATATTTACGACTTCAGATTTTCATCATTTGTATTTAAATTTATATTAAAATACAAATATAAAAAAATTTAAAGTTTAAGGAACACCAAAAACCATAATGTCTGTGTCATTTTTAGAAATTTCATATTTTTTCACAACATACTTTGAATTAAATTTCCTCATTTTTTAACTTTAGTCGGAAATGTGTGACTATTTATTTTTACCATTATAGAAATCGGAGTAAGTTGCATTTTATTTTAAAAAAATTATTTTTTTGCAATATGTTCAAGAAAAGATAAAAAAGTCGCTTTTTGTTATATTAAGTCGAAAAAAGTAAAAAAATTTATGAGGGTTGTGACCTGTTTATTTGATTATTATTTCCTACGCTATATCTGAATAACAAAATTCACAATTACAGCACAAGTAAAAATATACCGAGAGTAGAATAAAAAAATAGAAAGGAAGAAGCGGGCAGAGAAACTTTTTTAACATTAATGAAAGCAATCAATTTCAGTCACTGATGTACAAGCAGTTACACCCTTTCTTTTAAAGTTTCTTCTTTTAGGGCAATTGTAATTTGCAATTTTCTTATACGCTATCTTTTATTCTAGACACAGTTCCAATATAAGGTGTTAGAAAGTGGGAAAAAGAAAATAATCGTTTAGTTAATTTAATTATAAAATTAGTAAGAAGTATAATAAACGTAGATTATACTTTCTAAAATACGCATTCAACTAAAATTTTATCAAAAAATAATATCATTTTTGAAGTAATTAGTCTTTATTGTTTGATAAAAATATTTTTTATAATAGACACATTTTTTAAATAAGAAAACGTAATCAGTTATATTCAAAATCTACTGTATATTAACTAAATGTTTCCCGTTGAGACCTACAACAACTACTAAACACACACTGAATGTTATTTTTTAAAAATGTGATTTTTGAATGACTGACGGAATGAGGTCCAGGAAATGTAAAGAAAAGTGAAAAATGTAATTAGTTGTTTTAAATAAATTTCTTTCTAAGTATGTCTTAACAAATCTTTGACAAAGAAATTAATGACATTTGGTCAAAACTGAAACCAAAGTGTACTTTGTTCGTCGGGTATGTGTAGGCCATCTAAAGAATTAGATTGTTAAACAAGTCGACCCGACGAAACACGATGTAATGGTCTGATGGTTTAAGGGAAACTAAGAATCTCTTTAAAACAGAAGTAAAGTACCATTAATCTTGGGAAATGGATCTTTACTTACTCTGAAAACAAACTAGTTAAATACTTTGGAAAAATATAAAAATATGTTTCGACGTTCCATAATACCTCTTAACTCTAGCCAACACAGAAGTTTGCAGTCTTCACAAACAAATTTCTTTCTTGTTTCATTAAATTTATTAAACAAATCTTCTCATTATACCATATATGTAGGTACTAATTTATTATCTTGTCTTTTTGAAAACTAATATTAACATTTTCGCGTATTTTGTAGAAATGACAGACTGTCACCATTTTAAATTTTGACACCTGTTTCCAGAGATGGCTTCATAAGTGTTTAGTCTTTTTCACTAGAAAATAAACTTGGATAGTAGAATATATGGGGCGTTCCACGCGAAATCGGACAGTATTTGACTTTTGCATCTCAGATTTTTTTCAAATATTTTGTTCTTTTAGTGCTATTTGAAATAAGCTAAAATGATTTTTTTCAAATTTTTTCATCAAGCCGTTTAAGAGATACAGGATTTTGAAAAATCACGTTTTTTACGAAAATGTTTTTTTGAAATGGTTATAACTCGGTCAAAAATTGACCAAATTTGACGTTCTATATATAAAAATTTTTGTTTTTACACGTAGTTTTTGATAAACATATAAAAAAAATTTATTTTTTAAATTTACGAAAAATTTTTTTTATTTTTAAAAAAAAATTTTATTTTTAAGAATGTATGTATGGATCGATTTTTTTCAAAATTTTTTGTAAGAAACTAGAACTAAATTAACGAACTTTTAGGCGTTGTCTGATTGTGGGCAAACGATGGGATCTATTTATTTCGAATTTTTTAATTTTTATATCCATATAATATAGCAAACAATAGGGCTTTTGAGCTAAAATTATTAATAACACAGGTCAACAAAAGCAGTCTTACTTTTTTATGAGATACTATATATATATATATATATATATATATATATATATATATATATTATGAGCTTGAATTGTCCACTACAAGAGCCATATCCGTAAAACCAAAAAAAATTAAAAATTTTTTAAAACATGGGATTGAAGTTACCAAAAATGTGATTTTTAGGGTCGCGGATTATAATCATCAGATTATAACATTTTATAAGTTTCTGACACGTCAGATTACAATTCGCGACCTCAAAAACCTCCGAGTAACAATTTTCAAGCGAATCCAGAATAATTTTAAAAGTTCATTAAAGCAACCCAAAAAACGCATTTTTGGTAACTTCAACCCCATTTTTTGAAAAAATTTTAATCTTTTTTGGTTTTTCGGATATGGGTCTTGTAGTGGACAATTCAAGCTTCCCAAGTAGAAATGTCTGGAGTTATGACGGAGTTAAACACCAGAATGGTACTGACTCAGTACTGACCGTCGGTACTGACTTTCGGAACCCGATCAGTACTGGGAGTATACTGACTCCAAAACCGAATCAGTAATATGTCGGAGTTAAAAAAGTGTTAAAATCAGTACTGGCAGAAAACTGGCATAACACCAAATCAGTACTGCGAAGGAGTTATAAAAAACAAACAAACTTTGTTATAATGGCATTAAACCGGCCACTATTAATAACAACATTGTTTGATTTATTAGCTATTAAAAAAATTTTCCAAGATTTTTAAAAACATTATTCATCAACAATAACAATAACAATATAATAATAATAATAATAATTATGTTAATAATAATTAACATATTATTAATTATTAATTAATAGTGTATTCGACTTGCGTCCTCGAGGTCTAGGGTTCGATACCCCGTGCGTGCGATATTTTTCCGTCTTACTTCTAAGTGTTTAGTGTATAATTCTCAACAGTATTACATAAAATATAAATTTAAATAATAATAGATAATAATAATAATAATTTAGTAATTAATTTAAATAAATAAGATTGTCTAAATTAATGAAAAAAATAAGAAAATTTTTTTTAAAAACTTATTTCAATAATAGGAATTTTGCTAATTATTTACATTTTAATTGATACTCATAAAAGTTTATTTACTACAGAAATATTAATAATAATTATTAGTATTCAATAAATTACTCCCTCTTCTTTAATAATCAAATAACAAATTAATACAAGGTTCTAAAGGTAAATTTTCTTTTATAGAACGCGCTGCAGCATTTTCCAAATTTGTTAAATTTTACCTGCGAATCAGTAATTAGGCGGTGTTCTGCCAGTGATATTTCAGTACTGACTTAGTACTGACTGCCGGTAAAAAATCAGTACTGGACAGCGTTACCAGCCAGGGATTTCCCAGTACTGATTTAGTACTGGAGTCAGTACTGCTATACTGCCAGTCAGTACTGGGTCAGTACAATGCCAGTATTACATTTCTACTTGGGATTTAATTTAAGTCTTTGTAGAAGTTTCTGGCGCGTCAGGTTTAGGATATTTTTAATGCAATTTGGTTAACAATTTTAACTTAGACAAACACCTAAAAAACTGTCAAAGAATTAATTTTAAGCAATGTACAGACCAAAATCTGTTTTTATTAATACAGGTAAACATAGATATAGATATGAGTTTTAGTTTTAGTTTGTTAAAACTTTCATCGATTAAAATATTAATTAACCAATTTCTAATCTTGAATCTAGAGTTTAAACATTTAAAACTTTAACTTATGTATTATATAATTTGTGTTGTTGTAAAATACTGTTTTATTGTAGTTAGTTTAAATATTTACATGGAATATAATAATTTATTTCATCTTTCGAGATTTGAATTCAAAATAAGCTCAATTTGTTATACGTGTCCTTTTGAGTGAATGTATCTTCAATCATATATCCTATGACAAACGAGATTAATACATATAGGTAACCAGCAAATTAAAAGGAAAATACGTTTGGAAGATAAAACACTGATGCACACACACGCACATGATCGATGCACTTGAAACTACGAGGACGATGAGACACTCTCATCTACATCAAATCTACCCTCACCCTCGGTAGTTGACTCCTCGCCCTCGCTATTGCTATATGACTTCGTTCTTGGTTTCAACCTAAACCTTCATCCTCATAAACTCATTCCCCCATTTTGGGTGTAAATGTATCCCCACACGAAGGCACACTACAATTACTTTAAGACATATTGCCCATCATCACTGTTAAATTTATTCATTCGTTGACACAAATGACATGTCATAATCTAACATTCTTGATGTTAACATGTATACTCTTAATTTAAAGTCAAAAGAAAAATTTCCATCAACAAGATTATGGCTACACTGTTGTAATGCGCGTCTAGTGCATGAATACCAACAAGTCACAAAATTCGCAATAAATACATTCTATTAACGCTAACTCAATATCAAGATGATAATGATAATAATGATGTTTGTTTGTTGATTTTATCAAGAAATAAATGAGGAGCTGGATGCTTTAAGGGGACGCACATAGTTTTCGTTGTCCCCTCGCACAGCCGCTGTCTCGCTGTACGCGGAGACTTCTACTTTCATATGTATCCTCTTATAGCATCCAATCCCTCAAATATTTTTTATTTAAATTTATATGCACTTGGCGTTTATCTTAATAAATAATAACGTCACTAGTGTCCCCATAGAAATTTCTTACAAACTACATATTATTTACTAGATTTTGCATCTATAGCACGACCTTAAAATAGAAGTAATCGCATTTCAATCCCGAAAAACCCCAAGTACCAAATTCGAGATCTGCTATTTTTAAATTTGAAAAACTGACATTTAATTCGAAATCCACAACTTCAGAAACCTTTGATTAGTGATTTTAGTAACTTTAACGATAAGTAAATTAATTGGTTGAATTTCTGCTGCAAATGTTGAAGGGGGTACTAAAACTAAAAAAAAGTAGTATCGTTCACTAAATCCAGTATCGAATTGTCATTTTTAATAAAATCTAGTTCCACAAAAACCCCAAAAGTTTCGTAGTCTATCAATAAAAAAATAAAACTACTATATAACATCTCTAAAACTGAATTATTTTTAAAAATAATAATTTAATAGTAATAATAATAATTTAATAATAATTTTCATAATTTTCAAAATTTTAAGAAAATTTTTGAATGAGTTTAACTATTTAAAGAAAAGGTCACTTAAAATTTGTCTATAATTTAATTGCTTTTAATTCAACACAACGAAATTTGGACAATTTGCGTAAGTTTTTAATTAAATACTGTAGGTGATTGTAAATGTGATTTTAAAAATAAAATTACACAAAAAGGACCAATTCTTAATATATACCACACTAATGTTTAAGTCTTTATTAGATCTAATATAATTAACTCCTTAAGTGTCGCAGGCAAAAATGTAAGAAATTGGCCACGTTATCAAGAAAAAATAAAAATATTAAAGTCTAAATAATTCACTTAAAATTCATTAAATAAGCCATTCTTAATTTTGAGAATTTAACGTCGAATTAATAATAAGTGACCCTGAATGCACCTGAGTAATCAATTCTAAACAATTTTATAAAGCAGAAAAAAGATTTTAGCCAAAGGCGTCACCTCCTGGCCAGTTTCAATCGTGATACTTATATGCGCCAGTGCCAGTCAAAGGATAAATGAAAACTGATTTTAGTTTTCGAATAAAAGCATAAAAAATCCAAACAAAACCTTGAAATGATTTGTTTTTATTCTGAAACCCTTTGCAATGTTATTCTAAATTAGTTATATTTTTACTAATTTACAGAAAGTTTTTTCTGGAATTCGAATAAAATTTCAAAAACTAATTTTAGAAATACGATTTTCGAATTTGTTGCATTTTGTTGCAATTCTCCCTAAAAAAGTAATCTTGATTTGATGCGGATTCCTCTAAACTGAATACATACTTTCCTCTTCTATATGGTATCAAAAGTAATATACTTCACTTTAGAGGATTTTCATCTCTCATATTATTTGCTAATTATGGTTATGAACTCATAAAGAAAAGCTAATTTTTATACACTGAATTAAACGTTTCTAATTAAATAAACATAATTCATTATTAATAGCAGTTAATCACTCACATTAATAAGTATATATCTATTTGTTTATTTACTTCATTTGAATTGAATTTTGTTGTCATTTGAACCTCAAAAAATTGTTTTGTTTTATTATTATTCAACCAAAAAATAAAAATAATATACATTCTAGTGGAATACTTTTGTTTTGAGAGGAAAACTTGAAAGGATATTAGAAGAGGATTTTCCTCTAGCTATATGAGATTACTTTTTTTAAAGGTGTATATGGGAGAAATTTCAAAAGTCATGAATTTGATGAAAATAAGTCAAGAAAGTCTTATTATCCGAGGCTTGTATATTTAAGGTTGACAATTTCCTGCATGCTGTATACTGATTACATAAGATTTCCTTTACATGGGACAACAGTACCACAATCTCATCGTATCTAGTATCAAGGTGCGTGAAACGATGAAGGGAAAACAAGTTGAATGTTCGAAAGCAAAAGGAGCGAAAGACGAAACGAAAGAACGAACTGAAATGTAAACCGGCCCTTGTGAGATTCGCAATGCGACAGCGGTCCCACCAACGCCAATGACTAACCGCACCTTCCGGGCAACCCAAGCGATCCAGACGATGCGAAGCAATGCGTTAAGCCATAAGTACAGGTGGAAATAGGGGCAACCTCTCGACCAACAACTATTAGTCCTCCCACTTACGAGATGTGAGAGAGCCTTCATCAACCCTTCACCGCACAATCTTTGTCAGTTGCATTATTCGTATCTAGTCAATCAGTTTACTGATTGTGAGCAAAGAACGTTTTGCACTCTATATATTTCTCGCTTCTCATTTTAGTTTTGTTTCCTCAAACAATGAAATGAGGGTGTTATAAAAAAATTATTTTCTCAGAAGACAGTTGAGAAGAAATATGGAAAAGGAAAAAAATGGAACTCGACATCTAGCAGAGAAAGAAATTGGCATACTGTCGACCGCCCTCGGATCTTGCTCCTCATGAATAAACAGTCTTCGGCTGCTGCGTGATTTCGCGTGGGATTGTTGGCGGTAGACCAGCCGACGAACGCTTATTTCGCAACCTTTACCACTGTCGATGCCAATAACGGCATTATCCCACGCGACGCAGCTAGCGTTACTATAGCAACCCTCCGAGAATACGCCCAAAATTTCCATCACGTGACCTCACTTCCACCAACGAAGCTCTGTCTACAGGATGCTGGATACGATTCTAAGGGTTGCAGGGCGGAGTCTTCAGCGTGGGGGTGAATGTTTCATGTTTCAAATGGGCGAGAAGTCACCAAAAGTCACGTGCCACCGTCAAAGACTGTCCATGCTACCGTGTCGTCGCGAGACCAATCACCGTGAACGTCGCTTAAGTTTCCTAATAATTCGACCAAATTAACCGATTTTCATGATTTCAATCGAACCGATTATCACGGCCTAACTTGCATTCAAATTTCCCAATTCAATCCACATGTGTTAATTTTCATGTTTTTCTCGTTTCAAGAGCAAGTTATCATGAATTAAAGTAGTGATTGTGAGTGTGTGTTGTGCCGTAAATTGCATTTGAAAATGCAAAAGTGATTTTTTAATCATTCATTAGTGAATATATTATTCGTAACATGCACAATAAATTATTTCTCTAATCATTTCATCTTTATGAATAAGGGACATTTATTTACAAGTTAGAGAAAGAATGAGCAATTATTTCGTACGTCCATTAAGAGGTCGAAATTTGCACGGATCCAGATGGACTAAAACGATATCACTGGCGAAATAATCAATTTTCAAAATTCTTTCTATCTAGTGGAATTGGAACTTATTTGGAAAGTTATTGTGATTTCAATAAAAGGCAAGATGGACCGGCAGGGTCGGACGGATGCCCGCTGCCACCACCCGTCGGCAACTACAAAGACTTTCTTGATCACTGTCATTGTACATTGACAACGTAAAGTGCCATGCTTTTCAAGTCAATGTGACACCGTGTAAAAAGTCTTCATTAAACTTCAATACATTTCAAACACCTTGGAAAGCCACCTGGATAGTTTCATTCATCTCTAATTTCTAAGGATAAACTGTGCCGAAATGGATCTTAGTACAGCTTATCGCTATAATCAAAATATGATGGAATACTACACTTGTGAGTCGGCTATGCAACAATTATTCTAATCCATATTAAGGGGGGAAGTGGATAAAGTTAATACGGTGACAATTTTTTCTTGTAAATCTTGATTCAAAAATATTTAATATTGATCAAATAATAGACGCGCTTCAAGAATTTTTTTATTTTTTCCATCACTTGGAAGCAAAAAACAGATTTTTGATTCAAAAAATCGGACGATTTGATATTATAAAATTAATAATTTAAAAAAACTTCCGCATATACTTGAGAAATTATATATGAAGAAATAGTGCGTAAAACGATTGGTCCATTAGATTTTGAGTTATTTTTGCGTGCAAAAATAATAATAATAATAATCTAGTGCAAAATTTTTCCCTCTTTGCCACCGTGCGCCGCTTATATATATACTGTTGCATTGAAACCTGACTTGAAGCAACGGACCATCAAATAACCATAATTTTGTTAAATTTGCTCTAATTGACTTGAAATTTTTACGTAATATTCTTGAGATATTATGTATTCATTTAAAAAGTATCGAATACATTTGTGGACACTGGACCATCTTTAAAAAAAGTTCGAACCGCTTCGTTATGCAAAAGCGTTAGAAATTTATTCACTTAATAAAAAGAAATTATTTTTTAAATGTAGTTGCTATTTTCCCCAAATTTTATTGAAAGCAATCTTCAATTTAATCGGTTTTTTCATCTACTTTTCCATCTATAGTTTAGAAAAGCATCCGAAAAAAGAAATTAGTTTTTCTTCCTTAACATTTAAAATTAATCTTGGATTTCGATTCTCAGAAGAGTTTGTTATCTATTTTTTTAATAATTTAAGGTTTTCAAAAAATTCATATATTCATTTCATTATCATTTTTAGTTAGTTTATTTGGAATATATTTTCTGTAAGAAATTTTTTTAAATAATTATATGAATTATAGGAATTCCTTTTATTTCACAAAATATGTTTTTTTGCAAAACTATATTTGTTTTACGAAATATTTTTTCACAATAATCAACAGTAATATATCGAATATAATAGTGAAATAATATGATTGTTATGTGAACTTAATTTTAACTGAAATTTTGATAATTAAATGTCTTATTTTAGGAAATCTACAAAAAATTTTCCTCTAAAGTATATATTACTTCTTTTACAATAGTCTTTCAGCATATAAAAAAATGTTCTTCTTCTTCTTCTTCTTTATTTATTAAAATAAAGTTTTTAATTTAGTTTTAATATTAAAATTGTACAAAAAGAAAACATTTTATACTCAGTTTATACCTATCAAGAAAATAAATGTGAAGAATTTCATCGCTCTAGATAATTTTTAATATAAGTTATACAAACACAAAAGTACGCTACTGGACCACTGTAACCCGTCGGTAGTTCAAGTGATATTTTAAAGAACTTTATGCTGAAATTGTTTACAGTGTACCTCTATTTTATGATGATATAATAAAGACATATTCTTAAATAATACTTTAATTTATTAAAAATATATTGTTTTCATTATTTTAGAGCTAAAAACAGGTTTTCAAATAACCGAAAATAATTAAATAGTTAACATTGCAAAAACTACTTATAAAACATTTCAGAGGTTTGGAAAATTAATTCCAGTTCCTTGATATAAAATTAATTGAAAGAACAACTAATTCATTACAAATTGCAGTATAAAAAATATTTGTTTTCAAGAAAATTAGGAAACTATTTATTAAAAAAAATATCTAAAAGAATAAATAATAAATGTTTGTAATGTTTTGATTAGAGTTTAATGATCTTATTCTTGCTGTGATATAAAAATTGATTCTACCGCGTTTTAGTATATATACATAATCAACTTCGCGGAAATCGAAATTTTTGTAACGTAACAGTCTTTTTAAAATGTTCGCGATGTTGACCATATATATGTATTCACAAACAATAATTAATTTTTCTTACAAATTTAACTTTTTGACATTTATATTTATTTTTTTACTAATAAAGTTAAAAAAAACTTAATTTCGAAAAAAACGAAATCAAATATAACTATATCTCTGTTTCTTATGAGAACCAGAGAAATATATTATTTCCATATATATTTCCAAATATATTATTCAGAATAATATATTATTTTAAATACGATATATCAGTACGACATCCAAACTAGAATAAAAAGTTGCACGTTACTTAGTTAAACTTATATTATAAATGAATGATAAAACCATTTAGTTATTTTAATATAAAACTTAAAAACCACTTTGTTTTCCAGACAAAATTTCATTCTTTTCTCCGATCCCAATTAAATACTGCTACATAGATAAAGTGAAGTGCGACGCGGTCACTATTTCCTTTACATGTTGACGTCCACATGAAAAGGGACTACTTTGTCGGTTCTAGATTCCGAGATAATCGCAATTTACTAATTTTGAAATAAAATATGGAATCTTTTTTATTCATTTTTCTTAGCCTACAGGGTGTCCACGTCGAATTATACATTTTTTATTAATTTATTGATACTTTAAGTACTTTATTTCGTAGTTAGACAAAGAAATAAAAAGAGACCACTTTGTCGGCTTGTTGCAAAAATGGTTTCTGCTTCAAAATGGGGAGGGCGGAAAAATTCAAAATCTTTTGATTTGTTATCTTCAGGGTGTACTAGAATTAAAACAACTTTCATCTGAATTTCGATATTTCCTAAAATTATTCACAATAGAGTCCTTCGAATGTTTTGTTATGCCTACTTTCTCTTTTTTTGCTTCCACAATTAACTTCGTAAAAAATCAGGTTTATTAATTGAAGCATTTTGTGCAGAAACCGTATAAGTCCATTTTTTTAAATCATTTTTTTATTGAAAATTAATCTTTAAATGAAGTTCTACAATCTGGTAAAATATTACATAAGTTTATATTGTTTATATTGTAAATGAAATGGATTCAAAGGAAGCAAAAAGTGATAGTGGTGACTGAATTTATTAAAAATTGGTTAAATTTATTCAAACCATTTTATTATTTATAAAATGTTACTAAAAATGATCAAAATTCAACATTTTTAATAAATATTAAATATTTAATAAAACTGCGATACTTCAGTTGATTTAATCACCTTTCTGTGTTTTTTATTTATTTGTGTAGAAACCGCATAAGTACAAAAGTTAATTTATTTTTTTATTCTTTATATTAATTAAAAAATAAATATCAACACTCATCTGAATAACTTCTTAGTAGAACCAGAGAACAATATCCAATAGTAGGTTAAAAGATTCGCCCCAAAATGCTTTATAAAATTAAAGTAAAACCCACATAGATCAAAAACATTTTGTTAAATATTTGCAAAAAAATACGTTTTCTGACAAATTTAAAAACTCAAAGTAAATATAGTTAAGTAAACTTGATTAAAATATAATTTTGCGTACACACTCACAAACACGCAATAGCTTTTTTTATTTGATTTTTAGACAAAAATTGAAATTAAAAATTTGCCAAAACTTAAAAATGAAATAAATGATTTTCAAACTAGAACAGATAGCGACTACATACCCAGAAAAAAATAATCTCATAGTAAGGGGAAGAAACCTCCTTTTATAATATCTCTCAATTTATCGTGTGAAAACAAAAGTATTCAACTTCAATGTAAAATACAAAACAATAATTTGTTTAAAAGTTTTGATGCAAAAAAAATTAAATTTAAGAGAAATAAAAAAATTAGTGAATACAATAATGAATGTAAGTAATTAATTAATAATCGTTAATAATTATATATAATTAATTTAAACAAAATTTAGTTCAGAGCATTATAATTGCTTTTTCGAACAGTTTTATTCATAAGAAATTATGAATTAAAAGAAATGATTGAATAAATAAATTTCGAATCCATACGTAGAATTAAAAAATAGAGAGAACTTTCGGGATTAAATGTAATTAATTTTTTTGATTCCTGTGACTTTTTACCGGGATCTTATAGAAATTATAGTTAAAACGATCATCAGTCACTTGAAACTATTGTTTTGTAAAAATTTTTTTTAATTTTGGTGAGGTTTAATAATTCGCTGCCTCTTTACATCAGTCGCACTGAGAAAATGGACATTAAGTTTTATTATCTAGATATTGATGTTCAATACCTGCGAAAATGAAATATGTAAACATCTTAGATGCTTAAATTCAATATCTATACAGATATTGCGGAAAATGACTTTTTCAAACATAACCTTGCAAAAGATCCTATTTTATGGCTTTTCAAATACCGGTTTTTTAATCATAGGTTTTTTAGACTAAAAGTTTGTGAAATTTTTTAAATGAAAGAAATATTTGAAAAATTTCAATTTCTTAGAAGTTTTTGTCAAAAAGGTCCTTTTAGCGTCTGTTGCTTTACAGCATTTTCCAGAGGAAATCACACATCCGCGCGAGAAAGTCTTCTTGTTTTTACAGTGTTTAAAAATTAATCCAAAATAAAATAAATATTATAATATATTATAATATTTTATTTTTTAATTATTCAACAATAGTGAACAGCAATAGTGAATTTTTTTAATCTTCTTGTCTGTATTATCAATTAATTTTGACGAATTTCAATATCTGAAAATAAGTAATTTTATTGTTAGTGTGTATGAAATAATTTATATAATATTGATAATATTTTATTATTGTTCTTCATAATAGTTTATTATGGTTTGTGAAAAATATTTTGTAAAATAGTTTTGTAATAAAACGTATATTATGTGAAATAAAAAGAATCTCTATAAGCTACAATTATTTTCTTCAATCTTGGTAAATATTCACCTTTAATTGTAAAATTTTCAAAAAAAGAAGTTCTTAAATTATTAGGAATGTTTTTCCCAAAAAATGTTTTACAGTGTATGTACACACAATACTGGTCAAACTTACATAATTTTCATATTAATGTTATTGAATTTTCATTTCCATGTCATTGTTATTGAATATTCAACTCAATGTTATTGAAAATTCAGTATCGCGTACTGATATGGACTTCACTTACATTTATTTGAAAATTCATATATATATATGGGGCGTTCCACGCGAAATCGGACAGTATTTGACTTTTGCATCTCAGATTTTTTTCAAATATTTTTTTTCTTTTAGTGCTCATTGAAATAAGCTACCATGATTTTTTTCAAATTTTTTCATCAAGCCGTTTAAGAGATACAGGTTTTTGAAAAATCACGTTTTTTACGAAAATGTTTTTTTGAAATGGTTATAACTCGGTCAAAAATTGACCAAATTTGACGTTCTATATATAAAAATTTTTGTTTTTACACGTAGTTTTTGATAAAAATATAAAAAAAATTTATTTTTTAAATTTACGAAAAATTTTTTTTATTTAAAAAAAAAAATTTTATTTTTAAAAATGTATGTATCAATCGATTTTTTTCAAAATTTTTTGTAAGAAACTAGAACTAAATTAACAAACTTTTAGGCGTTGTCTGATTGTGGGCAAACGATGGGATCTATTTATTTCGAATTTTTTAATTTTTATATCCATATAATATAGCAAACAATAGGGCTTTTGAGCTAAAATTATTAATAACACAGGTCAACAAAAAAAGTCTTAATTTTTTATGAGATACTATAGTGTCCATTAAAGACGCTGAACACGATCCCGGGTCACAAAATTGGTCTTCACGTCAGGATCTTGAGAAAAGTGGGGATAAAGACCCCAAAAAAAGTGTTTTTGAGGGTTTTCAAAATTTTTTTATCCTACACCTGACGCGCCAGAAACTTCTACATAGACTTAAATTGAAGCTTGAATTGTCCACTACAAGAGCCATATCCGTAAAACCAAAAAAGATTAAAATTTTTTTAAAACATGGGGTCGAAGTTACCAAAAAGTGATTTTTTGGGTTGCTTTAATGGACTTTTAAAATTGTTTTGGAATCGCTTGAAAATTGTTTACTCAAGGATGTTTGAGGTCGCGGATTGTAATCTGACGTGCCAGAAACTTATAAAATGTTATAATCTGATGATTATAATCAGCGACCCTAAAAATCACATTTTTAGTAACTTCAACCCCATGTTTTAAAAAAATTTTAATCTTTTTAGGTTTTACTGATATGGGTCTTGTAGTGGACAATTCAGGCTTCAATTTAAGTCTATGTAAAAGTTTCTGGCGCGTCAGGTGTAGGATAAAAAAATTTTGAAAACCCTCAAAAACACTTTTTTTGGGTCTTTATCCCCACTTTTCTCAAGATCCTGACGTGAAGGCCAATTTTGTGACCCGGGATCGTGTTCAGCGTCTTTAATGGACACTATAGTATCTCATAAAAAAGTAAGACTTTTTTTGTTGGCCTGTGTTATTAATAATTTTAGCTCAAAAGTCCTATTGTTTGCTATATTATATGGATATAAAAACTAAAAAATTTGAAATAAATAGATCCCATTGTTTGCCCACAATCAGACAACGCCTAAAAATTGTTAATTTAGTTCTAGTTTCTAACAAAAAATTTTGAAAAAAATTGATCGATACATACATTTTTAAAAATAAAATTTTTTTTTAAAAATTAAAAAAAAAATTTCGTAAATTTAAAAAATAAATTTTTTTTATATGTTTATCAAAAACTACGTATAAAAACAAAAATTTTTATATATAGAACGTGAAATTTGATCAATTTTTGACCGAGTTATATCCATTTCAAAAAAACATTTTCGTAAAAAACGTGATTTTTCAAAAACCTGTATCTCTTAAACGGCTTGATGAAAAAATTTGAAAAAAATCATGGTAGCTTATTTCAATGAGGACTAAAAGAAATAAAATATTTGAAAAAAATCTGAGATGCAAAAGTCAAATACTGTCCGATTTCGCGTGGAACGCCCCATATATATAGCACAATATCATGCTGTGAGTTTGTGGTGTATCCTATATGTATATGTAAGGCTTGTAAGGTTACGCGGTATTTTTGTGGTAGACATAAGGTGAACTAAAAAGTTCCGCCCTGATAGTAAGCTTACAAGTAATGGTCAAGGTAAGCAAAACATGTAACTGTCAAGGTACGGTTACATGTAAAGGTCAAGGTAAGCTTACATGTAAAGCTTGAGGGAAGCTGATATGGTAAGACTGTGGTAAGGTTATTATTTAGTTGTAAGGTTGTTGTAAGGCTGAGGTAAGTTTACAAATTAATTAATTAATTAATAAATATTTAAAAAAAATTAACTCCGTTGCCCTGCTATATATTTTTGAAACCTAACATGAAGCAGAAAATTTTGAAAACATATTTGGTGGAACTGGGATTCGAACCCGAGATCAACGCGCATAAACCTAAGATCCTAACTAACTGAGCTAAGTGGAGAACTGACAGAAAGAAAATAAATTTTGTCTTTAAGAAATTTATCATCTTCTTGGTACACCTTAAAGGCAAAATTTATTTTCCTTCCGTCAGTTCTCCACTTAGCTCAGTTAGTTAGGATCACGTTTTGTTTATTTCGTTAGGTAAAATTTATATGTTTGTTAATAAATAAACTATTTGAAAAAAAGATAGTTATGATGTTAGGATTGTGCGCGTTGATCACGGGTTCGAAACCCAGTCCCATCAAATATGTTTTCAAAATTTTCTGCTTCATGTTAGGTTTCAAAAATATATAGCAGGGCAACGTAGTTAATTTTTTTTAATTTAATATTAATTAATTAATTTGTAAACTTACCTCAGCCTTACAACAACCTTACAACTAAATAATAACCTTACCACAGCCTTACCATATAAGCTTTCCTCAAGCTTTACATGTAAGCTTACCTTGACCTTTACATGTAATCTTACCTTGACCTTTACATGTAACCTTACCTTGACCTTTACATGTAACCTTACCTTGACTTTTACATGTAACCTTACCTTGACAGTTACATGTAAGCTTACCTTGACCATTACTTGTAAGCTTACTATCAGGGCGGAACTTTTCAGTTCACCTTATGTCTGTCACAAAAATACCGCGTAATCTTACAAGCCTTACGTATAAGATACACCACAAACCTACAGCAAGATATTGTGCTATGTGGGTATATATAGGGTAGAGTGGGGTAAAAAAGACACTTTTTTACTTTTGGTACTATAAAATCGAAATTTGAATTTCTTTTTTCAAATTTCAAATTGTTACTGAAAGTTTAGTTATCAAGCTTAAAAACCATTGTAGAACACTTTTTTGTATTCTGCGAAAGGAGAAAGTTATAAGAGTTTTACGAAAGTTCTGCATATGGCTTTTTTGCACCACCTGGTGGGGTGAAAAAGCCTTTTGGTGGTTTCGTCAAAATATTTTGTTATCAAATTTTTTAATATTATATTTTGCTTTTATCTGTATAATAAATAAATAATTTAGAAAAGTTTTTAGCTTCCAAAATTGTATTTTTTGTTAAGTTTACTAGCTTTCAATTCAATCTTTCAATACAATCTGGAAGTAAAAAGCTAAGGATCCTCTCGAGATCCTGTGCAGGTTCTGATGCATGAACTTTAGCTAATCAATGTTCCTGCAAAGGTACTGTACAGGAACACTTGCAGGATCATGAACAGGAAACTTTTTAATTTTTTAAATGTTAAGTTTAACATTTTTTAATGTTAAGCAACATTTGACAGACATAAACTTCATATTTTAATATGTTAGGCCTGTATATCAATGTTGGACAGAAAAATGGTTCGCGCATTCGAGAAACTCATAGAAAACTACTGCGCAGGAGTTAAAAATATAAATAAATTAATTGAAGAGACCGTGTAGGATCTTTTACAGGCCTCTTACAGTATCCTTTACACTTAAGTACCTGCAGTTTACAAAACTGCAAAGGTTCCTGTACAGGACCCTTACAAAGTTTCCTATACATGATCTTGCAAGGGTTCCGGTACAGAAACCTTTACAGAAACCTTTAATAGCTAAAGTTCCTGCATCGAAACCTGCACAGGATCATGAGAGGATCCTGTACGGGGTTTGTAAACCGAGTTTATTACTTACATATTGTTAATGCAAGATCTTACAAATGATTTTACAAAGGAAACTGTCTAGGATGCTATGTTGTTGTTTGTTTCGGTACAAAGGATAACACGCTTGATCTTCTTAAGTTTCACTAGAGAACCTGGGTACATAATTAAAAAAAAAACTACTACTACTACTACTACTGCTACTGCGTTCTTATGTACGAACTTGCAATGGATCTTATGAATATTCCTGGAACAGAATCTTATATAAGATCCTTCGCAGGAATTTTTAACAGGGAAGCAACTGACGCTAAAAGAACCTTTTTGAAAAAAACTTCTAAGAAATTGTGGAACTTTCCTAAAAAATTCTTTTATTTGAAAGTTTCACAAACTTTTAGTGTAAATAAACCTTTGATAAACAAACCGGTATTTGAAAAGTCATAAAATAGGATCTCTTGCAAGGTGAAACCCTTAGCTGCGCTGTGGTCATCTTTGAACACACCATATGTGACAAAAATTTTAGAAAGAGAAATATGCCTTCACAGTTTATTAAATTTTCAATAACAGTAATGAATATTCAATAACAGTACTGAATTTTCAATAACTACGTCTGTATTTTTCTATTACAAGTTAATGAATATTCACTTCGAGTTCTTTAATTTTCTATTCAACCTGAATTGAATTCAAATTCAGTAACTCGTGTAATTGAAAAGTTGTTGAATTTTCAATTCTTTTCTGACAGTGATATGGTGCTATAACGCGGCAACGCTTTTCTTACAAAAACTTGAATATCTTCAGAAACAGTTGAGTCTCCATCAATTTTTTTTAATGAAATTAAAGATGAATTCATAAGGAATCCAAATATGTTAAAAGCATTTTTCTCGGAGATGATTAAATAAGCAAAAAGTTTTTTTTATTAACTTTATTTGCTATTGTCACCCAATCGCCCGAAAACACCCGCTCGAATCCAATCAAAATTTAATCCATAAAAAATATTTCGAAGTATTCCTAATTTTATAAAATTAATATTAAAATTAATTTGGAGGAAAGAAGTCTCTTATGTAAAACTATAATCCCACAAGGTTCGCGAAAATCGGTGTACTCTTTGCAAATCGTGATATTTCTGACATGAAATCCCTTATTACAAATGGTTTTTTTTAAATTTCTGAAAACTGCTTAAAATGGACTATTTTACGATAATTAATTTTTAACTGTATATAGCAATGAATTAAAGATTTAGTAAAATTCTTTCTATATATTTATTAGTTTTAATTTTTCTTATAAATTTTCAAAACCATTTTTTGAAATATGCCACAGTGTGTATATCCACAAGAAAGTTAAAAACTATAGATAATTCAGCGATTTTTGTATGTAATGCGGTTCACGTTTCAGTTTAAAAAAAGTGAAACTCAACAGTCAATTTCTAACTTTCTATGCAACAACTTATTACGTAACTTACAGCCAGGAAATAAATTAATCTAAAGTTCATCTTTAATTTGGAGAAATATAAATTTATAATTAAAATTAGTATTATAAATTTAAAAAATAATTTATAAATTTTTAAATTTATTTTTATTAAATTTGATAAATTACATTTTTATCAAAATTGGAAAATTCATTCTGACAATAAACTGATTTTTAAATATCTAAAATTATTGCAAAATTGTTAACAAATATTTTCAGAATTCACTATTATACAGCTAGTAAAAAAATATAACTTACATTCAAGTTTGCAATATGTATATGACAGATTTTATTTTGTTTATTTTGTTTTATTTGGAATCGCCAGGAAGAATAAATTTATGTATGAAAAATCAACATCAAATTATGTGTCGAAAACTGTCTGAAACATTTGGAAGTTACATTGTTTCGCATGCGCTGTATATCAATTTCCTGTACATTCCTTTTTTTAAATTGGATACAAAAATCATTAAGTGAAACGGAAAGGGCTTTCAATGTAAAAAGCTTTTGAAATTGGCATCCACCTCAATCCCACATTTCTCTATATCCTGTAAAAATATTTAACGATAATTGAATAATTTCTTAGCACTTGTTCTATCTTTTTTAAACATCTTTGTTTCATTTTTTATCATTAACACAATATTTTGTACAGAAATTGCACAAAGTTTATATGTATCGTTAATTCTTTTAACAATTAGCTCAATATATTTTTAAAATAATAATGTTAATAATAATGATAATAATTTTTGTTATTAATATTATTATCATCAGCAAAGCTTCTATCATTGCTTGAAACGATAGTGACTTCCGGTCGCAAATCAACTCTCTCACGTTTATGGTCACATCCCCATGGTTAGACCGGTAGTCATGGGGTTCGTTTGACTATATGAGAGAGAACAGCAAAGTGTGCTCTTACTACCCTGTGAGTTGCTGCGAGTCGTCACGCTTGCTGACCGCAACTATACGAGGGCTGCCAGCTCTCTCCACCTCGAACAATCAGCTCCGCAATTTGGTCAAGTTCGCACAACTCAAACCACAACTTGAGTAATGCTCGAACCAGCACTTGAGTAACATCAGTCTGCTAATTTCTGTTGATAACAATATTTACATAGAAAAATATAATTTTGTTCCCGTCTATCTTATTTGAACTGACAATGAGATTAAACCACCAGCTTTCATTTGTACAAAATTGAGCTTGTTCAAAGCTTCAAAAGTTCTTTTCATTATCAAGTTTATTTATAAAACTCTTAATTTCAAGTCGAAAAACACTTGTATAGCCAATCATGTAAGACTGAGGATAGGTGTATAAATAATTTTCTGCCAATGTTGATTCATCGACTACATATGAAAACGTTAATAGCTAGACAAGAAAAATATAAACTATTTTACTGTTGTCAGGTGGTTTTGGAGTGAGAATATGTAGCACAATAAGTATCTCTCCAAAGAAAAATGTCACATTTGCCATAATATACCCTAAGAAGTTTACCACGAATTTAATACGTTCAGAACCTTCATGAATACTTAAATATTACATTTTTTAAAAATATTATAGCATTATTATAATCACAGTATTAATTTTCAGGTCATGGGGGAGTGAATCAACTCGGAGGTGTTTTTGTTAATGGAAGACCCTTACCTGATGTGGTAAGGCAAAGGATAGTTGAGCTAGCACATAGTGGTGTTCGACCGTGTGATATTTCCAGACAGCTTAGGGTGTCTCATGGCTGTGTATCCAAAATACTGTCGAGGTTAGTGAAGTGATATTTATATTTGTTGACAAACATATTAATTTTTAATCCTGACATTAAAATCGGGCAAGTAATAATAGTCAGATTATGATGATTATAGATTTAAAATGTCATTTCCGGTCACTACAATGAGTTGATTTTGCAATGTGGAAATTTAGAATTGTTAATGCTTGTTTCTAGTTTAGTATCATTTGTGATATAGGGGAGAGGGCCCTAAGGTGGTCCCCTAAGATATTTTTTGTATATTAGTTAGTATCTTCAAATATTTTCTGTTATTGTTATTATTTGAGAAAACAAAGATTTTAGTAAAGTTTTGAGGTAAATAGTCGTATGAGTCTCTTTGTAACGTGAACGTTGTAAAATTTCTGTTTTTAAATGATAGAGAAATTTTTTTCTCAGGGTGTTAAAATCATCGAAATTAACCATTTTAAATTAGTACCAATCGTTATAATTATCTTCATATATCATACAATAATATTCCAAATGAATATAAATAATATTGTGCTTTACAAAATTTTTTCATTAACGTTTAAAAAGTGTCTTGGCCCTAAGGGGGACACTTTTTTTGCCACAAGGTGGTTACTTTTGATTTTTTATGAAAATGTGTTTATACGCTATATTTATCAACATTTATCACTGTGAATGTGAATTTTATCAATTTTTAAGTTTTATGATGAATAATAATGAAATAGAATTATTTTCAAAATTTTACCTGTCTAATACGTACAAAAAAAATATCATTTTTGACGAAAGGACAAAGTACACAAAAAAATATGTAATATGTTTCTGTGATCCTGAAAAATAATTAATATTAAATAAACAACTTAATAATACGTTTTTACATTTTTTTATAACTTTTTTAGTAAATTTTCGTATGGTGACCACCTTGGGGACACTTTTTTAAAAGTCGAATTTTCATGTTTTTTTAAAAAGTCACATAACTTTTTTTTATTAATAAAATGAAAAAACTTTATGATAGGAAGTTAGGTAATATGATTAAGCTTCAAACGCCGTATTCTTGGCCTTTATTTATAATTCCATTTGAAATCTACAGTCGTTTACTCTCTAAATCTGAATCAGCGATAAGTATGCCACTATTTCAATTAGCGTATATGCTCTGTGAATTAGTGAAATTTCACTGATTAATTAGCGCATATACGCTGATTGAAATTAGTGGCATACTTATCGCTGAGAATCAGTGAAATTTCGCTGATTCAGATTTAGAGAGTAAAAGATGGGTGACCACCTTAGGGCCCTCTCCCTTACATAATTAATTGCAGTTGAGCAGACAGAAGTACATTTTTTTATCACATGATAATCAGTATTTTTCAATGCTAACACCAAGAAATCATATGTGACGTTCCACGGTGAAAGGGACCTTAGCTGCTTAAAATTTTAGGTTATGTTTAGAGTAGTTTTAGCTTTATTAAAAATTTATTATTGATTATTTAACATCAAAACCAAATTTTTCTGAAAATATTGCATATAATAATGAATAAAATATTAATAGTTTGTAAAGAAAACTAGTCATTTGTATTTATTTATACTTCCAATTTTAGTTCTGTCAAAAATAATAATAAGTTTTTCGACATTCAGTATACCTTACAAAAATCTATATTTATGATTAAACAATTCTCTATTTTTTATTGGTTGCGAGCTGTGACTTCCAGTTAGAAATTTGTCAGATATTTTTTATGTATTTCTAGTGGCTAGAAAAAAAAGATTAATTGACCATAATTTCCTATATAAATGCATACTGAAGTTTTTTCAGTATACGACTGAACAATTACAATTTTAAATTTAATTTAATTCTACTTATAATTTTCCTATTAAAAAAGAAAAGAATTTTTTACTATTTTATTATTATTTATCTATTACATTAAGAAAAAAATAATATAAAGTTAAAAATATATTGTTTTCTTTTATGCATCATTAAATATTTGAAAATTTTATATTTATATTATATATTTTTTAAACAATTATTATTAAAAGAAAATATGCACATTTAAAGTAACCACATTTAGGAATAATTTTATTCTAAAAAAATGTTTCTTTCATTTAACTTTTAATTGTTTATGAAATAATTCCAGTATTTTGCAAGTGTGGCTTTACAAAAAGTCATCTTGTATTAGCTAATAGAAAGTTTATTGAAATATTAGTCAAGAGTTTTTAAAAAAATAACGAAATGTTTGTAACTACTTCAAACATAGTCTATTGTCACAAAACTATTGCAAACATTCTGCCGCAAACAAAAGAATTTGGCTATTTTTAAAATTATATCATAAATATACTTGAATTTTCATTCTTTTTTTCAAATTGTTACTATTCCTAAAATAATGAATATATTTTGAAGTTTTTTTTACTGAAAAGAAGCCATGGATATTAAAATATGATAATTATATAGAAAACAATTTGAACTTTAAGAGAACAGCTTAAATTAAAACATTTTTTTAGTTCTTTGTTTTAAACTTTAACAATTACTTAGTATACAGCTCCTACTTTTTTCTACTTGAATTTTATAAAATAAATTTTTTGGCATCATTTAAAACTATAATGTATTATTTCTAATTACAATAAAAAGATGGAATCCCAATGTTTTAGAAAAATTATTATATTGATGATTTAAAAAAAATATTAATTAATTTTTATTATTGTATATATATTCTTTAATCTTATATGAATTTAGTATTGATATCTAATGATGTTTTTGAATTTTAAATTATGTTAATAATATTTATTTTATTATTATATTATTAAAATTTCTTGGAATGTATTGTCATATTTAATATGGAAAATATTCCACCCGGATGGTCAAAATTAAGAGGTTTCTAAAAAATTGCTTATATCCAAAAATTATTGGTATATATAAGTGCTTTTGAAAAATCCAATATGACGGCTCCAATATAACCTATAAATGTAGCTAAATTTAAAAAGGAGCTCTCTAAATTTGAATCAGTTAAAAATAACGGATTTAAAAGCAAAAAGTCAGTCATTAATTCAAATAGTAATATTTCTACTGACAATTAGTCAGAAGTAACTGATTGTCAGTTAAAAATAACTGATGTTTCAATAAATTTTTTTTTGACTGATTCAATTAGTCAAGCTTAACTAATTTTTCAGTTATTTATTACTGTAAATCAGTTATTTTTTAACTAAAAATCAGTTGTTTTAACTGATTCAGAAGCAAAAAGTCAGTCACTGATTGTCAGTTAAAACCATGATTTTTAACTGCCCGTGTAGAAATTGCAATGTGGCACTGTTAGGGACCGTAATAGTTTTCCCTTTTAATATTAGGGGCCCAATAGGGCAAATTGCTAGGGTCCTTACTAGTTTCGTTACGCAAAATGTAATGGGGCCCGTCAGTGGAAAATTAATGTGGCCCCAAACAAGGGCCTTACAGGTCCCCTATCAAAGCACTCCTCATTACAAATGACCGCCTACATTAAAAAAAGCCTGCTTTTCATTAATTTTTGACTATTTCCTATAGTTTCAGGATAATTAGGAAGATGAGTAAAAAATTATCAGAAATAAATATCATGATTTTAATATTAATTATCATAGTTCCTGGAGGCCCCAATAAAAAACGTATTTGAAAAAACTTTAAAAAACAATTAAATTAATTATATAAAGTATTAAAATTGAAATTATTTATTTATGTTTAATAATTGCTTAATTCTGTTTTTTAATCTTGTTTCCTACCTACTTTTATAAATTTTACCTCATATATTTAATATAAATACACCTAACAGAGAAAAAATTCCTAAACGCCGGGAATTGAACCCACGGCTTTTTGGGGTTGCTGATTACGAATCTGAAGTGATTTTTAAAAAATTCAAAATGGCGGATCCAATATGGCGGAAAAAATTCAAATTTGATTAGATTCGCATAAAACTTGTTACTCGGGGGTTTTTGAGGTCGCTGATTACAAATTTGAAGTCACTTTTAAGAAATTCTTGCTTTACACTAATCTATAATGTAACCCGTGAGTAACAAGTTTTTGACAATTTGATCAAATGTTAATTTTGTCCACCGTAATCCAATTTTGATTGGATCCGCCATTTTTAATTTCTAAAAAGTGACTTCAAATTCGTAATCAGCGACTTCAAAAATCCCCCGGGTATCAATTTTTAAGGAAATTGCATCAAATTAAAAATTTCTCAGCCATATTGAATTCGACATTTTGAAGTTTTAAAAAGTGACATCAGCTTCGTAATCAGTGACCCAAAAAACCCCCGGCTAACAAGTTTCTTTCGAATCTGATCAAATTTCAAATTTTGATCGCCATATTGGATCCGCCATTTTGAAATGTTTTTAAATAACTTCAGATTCGTAATCAGCGACCCTTATTCCTCTGACTGGGACGGTTGTAAGGGATTTACTTCGCGTGTCACATTAATAAAGAAATTATTTAAATAAACTAAAATTTTGCAAGAAGCTATTTTAAAAATTTTTTAAATATAAATTAATAATAATAAATAACTAATTAAAAATTATAAAATAATATAATGTAATAATAATATCATAGTTTAATAAAATGAGACTAATAATTTGATTCTATAATACTACACGCAAAATAATTAAAAATAATGAATTAAACTTCTAATAATAGGGACCGAATTTGCTCTGTTTGGGACCCTTATAAGGGAATTACTTCGCGTGCCACATTATATACAAAAATCTGTAATTCTGTCTTATGAATCGGGCCGTATTAGGACCTGATAGGGAAAACGATATAATTTTTTGTTGGGGAAAACTGTTACGGGCCACAAAAAAGCCCTATTATTATATCAGGGACTATAATGGCAATTTCTACACGGGTGATTCAAATTAAGAGAGTAAAATCTCAAATAGTTTGGTGTACTGGTATTGTACTTATAGTGTTATACTCGTACGGAGTACTTTGGCAATTTCATAATTCTATCCGTATGACGTACCGTTGTTATACTAGTATCGCACTGCACTGCAAAAAGAAGTATCTTAATTAAGATGTTTTGGTAGTCATTTTTAAGATGTTATTGTAGTCACTTTTTAGTCATTTAAAATATCTTAATTCAAGATGTTTAAAGTATCTTCGTACACATTTTCCAACATATTTTTTGGGGAAAAAATTCTGAGGTTAACTATGGGCTTACATGTAAGATATTTTATGCATCTTAGGTTTTAGTAACTTAAATTTTTTTCGCATCTTACAATTCTCAAGTAACTTACCGCTAAACATCTTATTGAGACAGAAACATCTGAATTTAAGATACTTTAAAAAACTTACAGAAGTATCTTACTTTTTTAAGATAGAAAAAATATCTAAGAAGTATAAAGCATCTTAAAAATCTGTAAGATACTTTCGAAAACATCTTATTTTAAGATGTAAGATACAATTTTTCCATCTAACATCTTATGTTAAGATATCAAATAAGATACTTATTTTTGCAGTGTGGTATGTACATACCTTATTATTTCGTGCTAGTGCAATATGAGTACGATACCAATACGCTGTACTGAAAAATAATGATTAGTACGCTTGGCTATCTGGGTAGCGATCATTTTTTACAATTTTGATGAAATGTATACTTTATATACATCAATCGATTCGTTTTCACGTCAGAATGAAATTATGACAAGAATTAACTAAAATTTATATATAGAAAACAATTATTTCAAAAAATACAAAAATTTTTTTTCAAATTTTGAAAAAATTGTATAAAAAATGTTTTTGTAGATATATTTGGAAATCCTTGTTTTAGATTTTTGGTATTAATGACTGCAATTTACCTACAAAATTTCAGGAAAATCCATTGAAACGCGTCTGAGATAATTTGCACACAATATTTTGGGACATACAATAAATCTGATGTTGGTTATTAGAAATTGAATATGGTGAATTCAATACGATGTCGGTTTTCAAAAATTTTTATACTGAGCGTTAAAAGTAGTTTTTTCCAAAGTTTGCAATATATGAATCTTCACATATAATTAAAAAGTAGAGGCAATTTAAAACCACACGGAGAGACTTTTAGTTAGAAAAATTATTTTATCGTATTTTGATATTTCTAATAAAACGTAAGAATTTAGGGATAATCGAGGTATAGTTAAAAGAATTCTAATAAAGATTATGAAAAGACATAGTCAACGTCACTTTTGATAATAAGTCTTAAAGTTTTTTGAATCTTTTCTAAAACTTTATACTAAAAGTGAAGATTAGGTGACGCTACATATATATATATATATATATATATATATATATATATATATATATATATATATAGCATATATATGTAGGGGTATACAAAATGCGTTACTAGGCACGTGTATACTTATATAATACATATGTATATAAATTAATATATGATTTATCATAATATTATTACACAATTCAATTGTTTAATCACTAATAACTTTTGAAACGTTTTTAACAAAATACTTTCAAGACGATGATGACGCTCGGTTGTTTGCTGAGTGTTTGCCTAACATTAGCTGTCTTCGGTTGTGGACGGAACTGTTCGGAAACCTTCGTGAAAATATTCTAATAAAATTTTGTAAAAATTCAAACTGCTTACCATTTCAAAGCGTGTTAATATTAAAAATAATACAGTATATAAAATTTTTTACATTTAATAGTTTTCAAAATAGTGGGTTTACAAATAAAAATATCAGAATGTATTATAAATATGTTCTATATTCTCGTATTTGCAATTGTCTTAACATCAAATGATATTCTTTCTAAACTTTTATACTAACTTCTGTTCCCTAAAAATTACAATAGTAGATAAAAAAATAACACTACTTATTATTATAAAAAGAACTATCATCATCGTACCTCGATTATCCCTAAATTCTTACGTTTTATTAGAAATATCGAAATACAATAAAGTAATTTTTGTAACTAAAAGTCTCTCCGTGCATCATTCAACCCATTCACAATTGATATAACAATTATCTAATAAAGTTATTATTGATATTTATTAATATTCTTTCGTTGTCCCTCGACAAAAGCATTTATTGAAAGAAAAAGAATTTTTGTAAAATAGTTATCTCAATAATTATTTAAACAAATAATTTTAGTTTCAGTTTCGGTATCAGCGACCCCAAAAATCACCGAGTAGTAAGTTTTAACCAAATCCGACGCATTTTAAAAATGTTTGTCCGACATATTTAATTTCTGAAAGCCGACATCAAATTACCGTTATTGCTTATGGATTACACAAAGTATGTATCCCAGTGGTAATTTTATCTTTAATTTTAATCTTTAATCCCTTTTTATTAACACTTTTAGGCCTCTTTTTTAAAATTGAGCCACATTTATGGGTTATATTGGATCCGCCATATTGGATATTTCAAAAGGCTATATATTTTTCGAAAGCACTTATATATACCAATAATTTTTGGGTGTAAGCAATTTTTTTAGAAAGCTTTCCATATTTTGGCCATCGGGGTGGTCCTCTTAATTAAATTATAGACGAAACTTCTAACTTAACTATTTTTTAGAAAATAATACTCATCCCCAAGTAGAAATGTCCGGAGTTATGACGGAGTTAAACACGGGCATGGTACTGACTCAGTACTGATCGTCGGTACTGACATTCGGAACCCGATCAGTACTGGGAGTATACTGACTCCAAAACCGAATCAGTAACATGTCGGAGTTAAAAAAGTGTTAAAATCAGTACTGGCAGAATACTGGCATAACACCAAATCAGTACTGCGAAGGAGTTATAAAAAACAAACAAAATTTATTATAATGGCATTAAACCGGCCACTATTAATAACAACATCGTTTGATTTATTAACTATTAAAATATTTTCCAATATTTTTAAAAACATTATTCATCAACAATAACGCCAAACACTTAATTAACATATTATTAATTATTAATTAACAGGTATATGTCATAATAATAATAAATTATTATTTATTAATTATTTTTACTATTATGTGTTATTAATAATAAATTAAAAATTTTTTTTTAAATGTAAAAATATATACATTTTTCTATTATTATTTTACATTTTTACATTTTTTACATTTTAATTGATACTCATAAAAGTTTATTTACTACAGAAATATTAATAATAATTATTAGTACTCAATAAATTACTCCCTCTTTAATAATCAAATAACAAATTAATACAAGGTTCTAAAGGTAAATTTTGTTTCAGAGAACGCGTTACAGCATTTTCCAAATTTGTTAAATTTTACCTGCGAATCAGTAATTAGGCGGTGTTCTGCCAGTGATATTTCAGTACTGACTTAGTACTGACTGCCGGTAAAAAATCAGTACTGGACAGCGTTACCAGCCAGGGATTTCCCAGTACTGATTTAGTACTGGAGTCAGTACTGCTATACTGCCAGTCAGTACTCGGTCAGTACAATGCCAGTATTACATTTCTACTTGGGTCGAAGATGCTAGTATCTAATAATATCGTTAGGAATTGTAAATTAGGAAGCACGATAATAACTTTGACAATTTAAATTGTAAAATGTAAAAGTTTTAATTTTACATCTTACACTACGTTTAAAAAAATTACCATTTTTTAATAAAGAAGCAGAAGTGCAAAACATTTCATAGTTTTAAGTAGTCGATTATATAATTTGAAATAGTTTTGTAATAAAATTTCTAACAAAGATATAAATCAAGTAAAATGATTCCTGGTCATTTTCCCGAATGGCATTTCCCGATTGACCTTCTACCCGAAAATTTTTTTTCCCGAATTAATACGTTCCCGAATGACTTTTTTGTCGAATAGTTTATTTTCCCGAATAATTTTTTTCCCAAATGTTAGTTCCCAAATGATTTCTTTGTCGAATTGTTTATTTTCCCGAATAATTTATTTCGAACATATATATATATATATATATATATATATATATATATATATATATATATATATATATATATACCCAGATAGCCAAGCGTACTAATCATTATTTTTCAGTACAGCGTATTGGTATCGTACTCATATTGTACTAGCACAAAATAATAAAGTATGTACATACCAGTACGATACTAGTATAATAACGGTAGGGGAGACCGGGGCGTAATGGCTAAGGGGCGTAATGGATAATTGTAATTTATTTAAAATTGGTAAATCGAAATAATTTCGTTCTATAGACAAGTTATTGTACTTGGTATACTGCAACTTTGTACGAAGTTTCAATAATATTTGTTCACTATTGTAAGAAATATAGTAGAAAAACTTTTTTTGACATACGAAAGTAACTTTTCAAAATTTTCATTTTTTCGTTCTCATTTTTTCAAAAATAGCTTTAAAAATAAAAATCAAATTGGGTTTTGAGCTTGATACATTTGTTTTTAAGGGCCAATTGGAGATTTTTCATTTACACTTTCTGTATTGATAGAAAATTACAAAATATTGGCCAAGTACCCCTGGGGCGTAATGGCTAGTTTTTCCCGGGGCGCGATGGATAATGCAGCGTAGGTTCGTTTTCGCGGTTACTTGTTACTTAGTTGCAGTATGTTCGTGTGTTTATCAACTTATTTATTTGTTTTGATCTAAAATCGATAAATAGTAGATTTTAAACAATTGAAATGAGAAATTACAAACCAAAAAAACAGCGTTTCAGGAGAAGAGTGGGTTCAGTGCACATCGTGTCAGCTTTGGGCCCACGACGCTTGTGCTGACGATAACCGATTTTTTATCTGTGATTATTGTAAAAGCAAATAATTTTGCTAGTTTACTAGACAAGAAAAGTATTTCGAAAATTCTTATTTAATTGTTATCATTTTATAAATTAAAATAAATTTACTATACAGTTACTTACTTTTTTAAAGATTACTAAAAAAGTTAAACTTCCGATTTGTAATTTTGCTATATTAAATTTAAAAAATAACCAAAAAATATTTTTTTCATTTGTGAGTAATGTAAAAGCAAATAATTTTGCTTGTTTATTTAAGACAGGAAAAGTATTTTAAAAATCCTTATTTAATTGTCATCGTTTTATGAATCAAATTAAATTTACTATAAAGTTACTTACTTTTATTAAAGATAAATGAGAAAGTGAAACTTCAGATTTGTAATTTTGTAATATTAATTTTAATAAAAAAACCGAAGAATATGTCTTTACACTGAAAGAAATTTTCCGACATTACTGCCATAATTATGGCTGATTCTGCCAGAATGAATCACTGTATTATAATGAAATACAACTGCCAAAACAGTTTGGTTAATACAGCCATACGAATGACAGAAACAGAGGACAGTAAGTGTGAATCATCCTTCACATGTCTAACATAACCTCACTTATGTGCTAATCTGACAGATTGTATGACTGCTTCAACCAAAATCCTTAACCAGAAGTTTATGGATGAATTCTCGAAAGTATTTCTTTCAGTGTAGAAAATAATTGTAGTTATATTTTTTGATCTTATCTTCTATACAATAATTATATTTACAATATTTTTTACATAAAATTTAATTCACAAACCTTAATTTACAATATATAATAAAATTTGAGGCCGTAAATATTAATTTTCACTCATTATTCATTACGCCCCGGGAGTTATCCATTACGCCCCGGCCTGGGGCGTTTTGGATAGCTTTGCATTGCTCCAGAAAAATTATTGTAGAAAAAAAAGTAAGAGTCATATCGGGATGTTTTTTTTTTAAAAGAAAGCTGAGATACCAGAGTAACTTTTCCAGAAGAAAAACATTTAATTAAAACAAAAATGGCCGAGAAAAAGCACAAAGAGTGAAAAGTTAGCCATTACGCCCCGGTCTCCCCTATGTCATGCGGATAGAATTATGAAATTGCCAAAGTACTCCGTACGAGTATAACACTAAGTACAATACCAGTACGCCAAACTAATTGAGATTTTAGGTTATAAATTTACAATGCTTTTCCGCCATTATCTGTACGACATACCAGGAATCATTTTACTTGATTTATATCTTGTTAGAAATTTTATTACGAAACAGTACCAGGTACTGTACTGGTATGTCGTACAGATAATGGCGGAAAAGCATTGTTAATTTATAAATTATAAAAATATAAAGCGATTATAAAACAATATTATGGGCTATGGGCCATTTTAAAATTTTAAAAATATTATTCTTACACTGAATAAAAAATTTATTTGATTCAAATAATTCAAATTATTTGAAAAATATTTAATTGATTCAAATACTTTTTAGTTGAATCAAAAAAATATGTATTTGATTCAAATAGCTTGAATTATTTGAATCACACTTATTTGAACCAAATAAATCGTATTTGATTCAATTAAATAATTATTTGAATTGAATAAATGAATTTATTTAATGCAAATAATGAGCTACTTGACACTATTCTTTTAATTATTTCATTCAAATGCTTCGCATATTTGATGCACATGCGAGCGAATATTTTTCATTCTTCGTTTAAAGCATTATATAAAATAATAAAATTGTGTGTTGTGTTGTGAATAAAAATTGTGTGAATATGTTTATAAATAATGTTAAAAGTCTGTTAAAAAGTCAGTTAATGTATATAATATATACATATAATATAATAATATATTAATTAATTTAAAAAATACTAAATATTTTTAAAAAATTTTTGTATTAAATATAGAATGAAATAATTTTCATATTTGATTCAAATAATTATTTATTAGCTTGAAATATTACATTTATTTGATTTGAATATTTTAAATAATTGATTTAATTAATTATTTATTAGTTTGAAATATTCCATTTATTTGAATTGAATAATTTGTATTTGATTCAAATAAATAGTTATTTGTTGCGATAAAATCAAATATTTAAGTCAAATAAATATGTATTTGGTTCATATACACATTTATTAGATTATAACCAAATAAATGATTTATTTGAATCAAATAATTTTTATTTGTTTCAAATAAATTTTTTTTCAGTGTATAACTTCCAAAAAAGCAAAAATTGAGGTCTAAAATAATAGTAATTAATAATATAAATAGGTTTAATATTACCATAGCAACGACCGCAAAAAATTTATTTTTGTAATTTTTACGAATACAATAATTCAAAAAAAGGTAATTCGTTAAAAAATTTTTCGGGTAATAAATTATTCGGGAAAAAAATAATTCGGGAAATTACACACAGAGAAAGAAGTTATTTATTTTATCTAAAAGTGTATATTTAAAAAAAATTTATTTGTTGCAAATAAATATTTTATTCAAAATAAATAAACTAATATTTTTTTCAATTAAATGCACTTAGTAATCTAAAATAAAGAAATATATTTGCAATTTAGAAAATAGTATATTTGTAGCAAATAAAAAATATATTTGATTCAAATAAATGTTTGTTTAACTTATAAGTACTGCCGTCCAGATTTAACCCTCACGGGCTCGAGTTCGTTTTTCCGCCTGCGCGCACAAGCCGAGTCCGAGGGACCCGGTATTTAAATTCAATAGAAATCAAAAATTTGATAGCAAAATTGTTAATATTTTTTATCTAACATATAATTGTATCATTTTAAAGAAATTATTTTAAAAAATAGTTTAAAAACAACATTATTTATAATAAAAAAATAATATAAAAAATATAAAAAACAAAAAGATTTAAAAAATTTTCAGACAAGTCACCGTATAATGTATAAATAATTATATAAACATTTTATATATTATATATATGTTACATATATATAAAATAGTTTAAAAAATAGTAATACAAAATAATGGTAGAAATATAAAACACCTGAAAGAAATCTTCAGCTAAATTCCCTAATAATAATTATCTATATTTAGACGTAAAACAAAAAAAAAATTTTTAATGACCGCCATATTGAATCCGTCATTTTGAATATTTCAATTCTGACATCACATTTGTAATCAGCGACCCCAAAAACCCCCGAGTACCGATTTTAAAGAAAATCTGATCGATTTTCTGTTCTTTAACTTTTGGGAATGGAATTTTCCAAAAAACGCTGGACCCGGCTCGAGCCCGTGAGGGTTAAAAACACCATAACTACACTTTGGGTTGTTTCGAGATATTTAGCAAAATACGTTTTTATTTATATCTTCTTTAACATAATGTTTCTTCAAAAGGTAATGGTGCTTCTTTACTAATTCGGGTACGCTGAATTTTATTATGCAAAAAAAAATTTCAAATTTTCATTGGAAATATGCAAAACTGTAGTTATGCTTATTAATTAAATGAAAAATCCCATTCAAAGATTAAAATGTTTAAATATCTACTATTGATTCTATTTTGAGGAGATGTGTGTAATAATTTTAAAGTAATCAGTTATTTTTATGTTCTTTATTAATTAATTAACATACTAATTACTATTATTATGCAAATTACAAAACTTATTTTCAAATATGAATTTTTGAACAATTTCAAATTCAAACTTTAAAAAAAATTCAATTCTTAACTAATTTACTAATTAATTATTCTTGTTTATTACCTTCAAAATTTTGTCGCAAAAATTCAATTATTTTTTTAAAAAGCCAAATCTTTGCAAACATTTAATTATTTTAAAAAAATTTCCCGAAAGAATTGAATGTTTTTTCTTAATTCAGTATAAAATATTTCAAAAATTAAATTAATTTCTAAAATTTTATGAAAGAATTTAATTAAAAGAAAAACATCAATAACTTCTTTAAGATTGAGTATTAATAAATTTGTTGATTACTATTTATTTAGTTTGTTTAAATAATCTTCTGCATTTTATAAATACAGTCAATTTTTTTTTATTGAATTATTGCTAATAACTAATAATTATTGAACTAAAATAAAAAACTATTTAAAAAACTTTTTTCAATTAATTAACCTTAAAAAATTCTATTAAAAATAAAAATTGTTAAAAATAGCTATATTTATTATTAACAGTTTATTTAATAAAAATATATTAAAATTGGAAAACTTCTTGTTTTAATAAAGTGAATGTAGATGTGCTTTTTTTTAAGGAAAGTGTTGTAGATTTTCATGTGATTTTCATGAGATTCCTGACGTAGAAACACTCTATGTACTTAGGCCAAAGTCCATAAGGAAAGTAGCCTCTACAAAGCTCGAGTTCCTGATCTCAAAAAGCATAACTACGTAGATAGGCCTTTTTATTAGGAAATCACTGGTTAGACGACCCGAAATCCTCACAAACTGTAGTTAGGCCTGTAGTTAGGCCTCTTAATATCAGGATTCGACGGAAATCGATGTAGATAGTGCTTTTTAGTAAAATTAATTCCTAATTAACACGAAAATTAATTAAGATTAATAATTCTAATTAGCATAGAAAAATTCGTCTTTTTTTACGAATCCAACGATATAAAAAACTCATTTTTGATAAAAAGTGTAGTTATGGTGTTTTTAAATCAGGACGGCAGAGTAGACGTCTGCGCATATTGCATTACTACACCCAGAGAAATGGTATATTTGTCTCAGAACCAACTAGACTTTTTATTTGTTTCAAATAAATTTTATTTATTTTAAATAAAATTTCATTTAACTCAAATATATGTTTTATTTATGTCAAATATAAATTTTATTTAAAACAAATAAAAAGTCTAGTTGGTTCTGAGACAAATATACGTTTATTTAAGTCAAATAAAATATATTTGTTTTAAATAATAATTTTCTCTGGGTGTATAGTAAAACAATAAGATGTTTTGCTTTTAACAGTTTAACGCGTATAAGTATAAGGGATTCATTCATTATGAATAGTTAACAAATTTCATTATTTTAAGTACAGAATTTTTCTTTTAAAGTGAAAATTTAAATTAGTACAAAGTAACAAACTGGAATGTGATTTCATTTACATTTTAGTGTCTTATTTGAGAATTTGTGAGAAAAATGTGACAGTGGACTTTTAAATATGAAGTTAAAAAGTAAAGTAAAATGACTGAGAAGATTTAAGTTCATTTAACAAATATTCTTATAAAAATAAACATTTATTTTAATAAATATTAAGAGTTTCATTAGTGATTGTGATTGTTAAATTTATTTGAAGGTTATAAGTGAATTTTAATATTTCCGAATGCTTACAGGATTTATTAAAATGAAAAATGTTTTTTACTTGCTCTAAAGATAAAATATATTTAAAGAAAATATAAAATATTTTTTATTCAAATAAAAATGGATATTTAAACGTAATCAGGGCTGCCAGTGTACTTAGAGGTTAAAAATAGTGAAAAAGTGAGTTTTTGATTGAAAAAAGTGAGTAAATAGTGAATTTACAAATAAAATAGTGAGTAAAAGTGAGGTTAATTTTGGCATATTTTTGAAGATTTAAATTAATAATTAATCTGTAATATCAATTTTCTTCTCAATTTAATAAATAATAGGTACAGATATTTAATACTTTTACCATTAATTTTTATTTTTTTTAAACTTTCTTAACAAAAATCGCAAAATTGAGTGTCAAAGTCTGCAATGAAACCATATTTGACTATGAGTATTTCTACACAGCACCAAAACTTTCCTAAAAATTTATAAAAGATTTACATACTTGCAAACTTTGAAAAATTTACTTGCAAACTTTAGTGAAAATTGTGCAAAGATTTAAGGGGACTTTCTGGTTTAGGATTTTAAAAAAATCGATTTTTCTTTTTTTGCTTTAAAATGTTCCTTAGTATCATAAAATTACTTTCCCAAAACAATTATGAAAAAATATGCGAAAGAAAAAAGTTATAGCAATTTTTATGTCCGTTTCTTAACGGACTGTAGTAGAGGTACACATTACATGAAAACTTTAAACGGGGAGTAACTTTTCTCGAAATCTACCAAACCGATTTCACAGTCAAACCCCCTTTTTTATGCGGGGGTAAATTGACCATAAAACGTAGCGGTTTTGCGATTTTTTAAGTAAAATGTTTATAAAATATTAAAAAATACATTTAAAAATCGTTTTTTAGGTTTTTTACCTAGAACAAATACTTATGAATAGAATCCAGTTTGAATTTTTAATTTATGAGGTACTGGTCATTCGGAAAATTACTCCCCGAAAAAGGTACCTTTTGGAAGACGCCACCTACATCTGCCATACGTAACTAAATTTACTTCAAACAGTTTTTAATATTCTTTCCACGTAATGTGTAACAATGTCCAAAAAGAATTTTGGGAAAAACTGTAATACTTTTTTCACAATAAAAGTTTAAAAAAGTGTATTTTTTGTCTATTCCAAACCAGAAAGTCCCCTTAAATGTCCCACACTGAGAAAAATAAACATGACTGGGTACTGTCTAGACAGGAACCACTGTTCCTGTCAAAAAAATTTTTGTAATTAGACAGTACTCTTTGCTTTCTGGACAGGAACTATTTTTGTCTATAAAGGAATCAGTAATGTCTGGACATTAATCGTTCATGTCCAAACAGCACTGACAGCTGCCAAACTCAATTGTTTTTTTTTGGACAGGAACCATTCCTGTCTGGACAGCACCCAGTCATGTTTATTTTTCTCGCACTTCAATAAATGTTTATAGTCAAATTTTACCAAAAATTTAGCTTCAAACTTTCCTGATTCCTGATGATTTAAATTACATTTTCGACAACTCTATTATAAGCGAAAATGTAGCGTAAAACGTTCCTGAAAATTTTATATTTCATATTTTTCTGATATTCTATGATTGAATCGTATAATAATCACAACCAACAATAAAAGCTAAAAGTAACTTATAAAAATATTATCTAAATTTTTAGTAACATTTGTTACTCTTATTTTATTTTAAGAGATGTAAGTACATCTCTTTTAGAATTTATAATAAATCTTAAATTTTTAAACTAAAATTTAATAACGTGGTTTAAAAACTTACCTATTTATTATTTTATTTAAAAAATAAAGAAACTGAAATTTTTTTTTACATTGCTTAGTTAAAAAAACACTATTTTGGAATTTTTGAGCCTATTATGCGATCATTATGCAAAAAGAGTAAAATTATGCAATCAGTAAAAATTGTGAAATATTGTGCGCTCTAGGAACATGTTGTTAAAGGTTTAAAACATGAATTAACATAATATTATAATGTTTCTACTCGATTTTAAAAAATTATGCAGTCGCATAATCTACCTTTCTCTACTCATAGTCAAAAAATGTGGTTTTATTGAAAACTTTAACACCCTAATTAACTATTTTTGTATAGAAAGAGTAAAAATGTTAATTTTTATGGTAATAAATGCTCCCAAACAATTGCGATTTTAGTGTTTGGTTTGTTTACTGTTTTGTTTGTTTACATTTTTCAACTTGGACTTGCCCTTAAATAAAATTTATTTTTTTTAAATTGAGAAATAAGGTATTTTACAAAAAATAGTGAGAAAAGTGAGTTTTTTTTAAAAAGTGAGTAATAGTGAGTGGCCTGAAAAAAAGTGAGTAAAAGTGAGAAAAGTGAGTCACTGGCAGCCCTGCGTAATATATATTAATTCAAATAAAAAATATTATTTGAGCTAAATAAAAGTTTAGTTGGTCCTGTAACAAATATCCTTTTTTATTTGTTGCAAATAAATTTTATTTAATTCAAATAAATCATTTCTCTGGGTGTAATTATTCGGGAAAATAGATTCGGGAAAATTGTCATTCGAAAACTCTCATTCGGGAAAATGAGCAGGAACGATTTTACTTTCTTCTGATGTTTGTTAAGGGTATGTTAAAGACGATGCTATTGTTCCATTGTAACTCTGGGTAAAAATATGATCCACTTTGACAGTCTATAATAAGTGGTTTAACTTGTAATAGAGTATTTTTAAATTATGTGTAATACTTTTGTGTAATTTATTTTTTTATTGAAAAGAGAGTGAGGAGGAAAGTAACACGTTGTTACTTTCTTCCTCGTTTCAATAAATATTATAATATTAGCTATAATTCTATAGTGTTAGTGTCCTCCTCGGGGATTAGGAAGAAAGTAACAAATGCAGAGGTCGCGAAAAAGTCATGCTGTGAATTGGTTATTTAATCTAAATGTCTACTTTAAATTTCATGGTAAAAATAGTTAATTTTAATAAAATATACTTCATATTTTCAAAAAATTTATTTACAAATAATTTAAACTTTTTATTTATTGTTATTATTATTAACTTATTATTATTGTGACATCATAGTGGTTCAAATGCGCTTAATGTAGAGCAATGTTTTTAAAATAGTGAAACATAATTTTGAAAATCAAAAATGAGGTTTCTTCATTAAAAATGGTCGTTGCCGATCTGTGTAAGATAAATTATAAAAATTTATTTAATTTATTTTTAATTTTAAAAGTATGAATATAGGGGAGAGTGGGGCAAACCGGACCCCCTAACGGTTTTTTGACTCTTGTGACTAAACGAATCAACCGATTTCATTTTATGGGGGCTTGTTTGGAAGATCATGTAATTACGCAACTTTTTCCCAGAGACGCCTATACTTCATCTTTTATTGTTTAGTTGCTGTGTTAACTTTCAAAAAATTTGCAAACGGTCCGGTTTGACCCACCCTCTGGGGTAAACCGGACCGTTTGGTTTTTTATTTATAATATTGCATTTACATAATCTACAATAATAAAAAACATAATGAATCACGTAAACAATGGTTGTAGTAATGAAAATAATAATTCGGGATTGAATTTTAATTAAATAAAGATTTTTTTAAATAAATAAATAAAAATGTTTGTCATTATCAGAGAAACAATATTAAAGGGTTCAATTCTCAATATTGGAAGACAATTATTTTTCATTGTAAGTAAATATTTTAATGAAAGAAACATTTTATTTAAAAATAATTTTTATGAAACTTTAATTCAATGGAAATATCCTATGGCCGCTTTGCCCCACCGAAAACGGTTCGGTTTGCCCCACAGGCTCATTTTGAGGATAAATGTTTGTCAAAAAGAAACGCTTTGCAAATTCTTCAAAGTTTTTGGTGGTAAATATTCCTGAGGTGTGTATCTTTAAAATCCAAGACCTAATATTTGAAAATATTACACGATTTTCGTCAGAATCTCCTTAACCACTTCACTGGCAGGGCGTTCCAAATGGCGTTCCACGCGCCAAGGCCCAGACTGGCAAAAACATATACGTATAATATTACCATTCATAATGGTCAATAATAGTTATTTATATACTTTATATTTATATATATATTATCAATAGTTATAATATTATATTATAATATTGTATGTAAATATCTTTTTTCAATAAAAATACAAGTTTTATTGTGTAAAAATTGAAAGAAAGTGGAACGCCATTTGTTGAAAAATATTAAAAATAGCCAATTTGAACGTTCGGAAAAACGTTGAAAATCACAAAAACTTAAATTTTTATTGTGATAATCTTGTTCTCTGATGTCTAAACTATAGAAATATTTCTTTACAACAGTTAAATGTGGTGTACACTCTTTAAAAACAGAGTTTTTTTAGGAACGCCATTTCGGTGTTTTTGCCAGTCTGGGCCTCGGCTCGTGGAACGCCATTTGGAACGCCCTGCCAGTGAAGTGGTTAAGAAAAAATTTGTAAAAGTGTAGAAAAAACTAAAAAAAAACTTTTGCTCCCAGCGTTGCACAAATAAAAGTAAAAAATGGTAAATTGAAAAAAATAAGGTATACTACACATGGTTGTTTCAAATTTCTAAATAGCACTTTTGACAATTTCGACACTTCGGAAATATTGAGGGGGGTCCGGTTTACCCACCGGTCCGGTTTGCCCCACTCTCCCCTAATATAATACCCCGTATGGAAAAAGCCACGTTCGAGCCCCACAGCTCCTAGGCCCTCGTGGAAGATCCACGAGGAGAAATCCATGAGGGCACCAGCAGGGGTCCCGATCTTTGCCCTTACGGTTGCCCTGCTCAAAAATTTATCTAAGTTTCAAAAAAAAAATTTTTTTATTGAAAAACTTTAGTTCAGAATGCATTAAATTACGTTTCAAAGCACCTGAAATGAACATTAAGTGCACTGAAAAAAAAATTTATTTGAATCAAATAAAAATTATTTGATCCAAATAAATCATTTATTTGGTTATAATCCAATAAATGTGTATATGAACCAAATACATATTTATTTGACTTAAATATTTGATTTTATCGCATCAAATAACTATTTATTTAAATCAAATACAAATTATTCAATTCAAATAAATGGAATATTTCAAACTAATAAATAATTAATTGAATCAATTATTTAAAATATTCAAATCAAATAAACGTAATATTTCAAGCTAATAAATAATTATTTGAATCAAATACAATTTTTATTCACAACACCACACACAATTTTATTATTTTATATAATGCTTTAAACGAAGAATGAAAAATATTCGCTCGCATGTGCATCAAATATGCGAAGCATTTGAATGAAATAATTAAAAGAATAGTGTCAAGTAGCTCATTATTTGCATTAAATAAATTCATTTATTCAATTCAAATAATTATTTAATTGAATCAAATACGATTTATTTGGTTCAAATAAGTGTGATTCAAATAATTCAAGTTATTTGAATCAAATACATATTTTTTTGATTCAACTAAAAAGTATTTGAATCAATTAAATATTTTTCAAATAATTTGAATTATTTGAATCAAATAAATTTTTTTTTCAGTGTGACATTTTTCCAGAAATCCTATCACATAGTTATGGAAATTTACGAGGGCACCAGCAGAACCCTACTCTTAGCCATTATGAATGCCTTTCTCAACAATTTTTCTAAGTCCAAACAAAAATTTTTTTTACAACAAAAAATTATTGTTTACTATCATTTTAAACAATGAATAACACGTTTTTAACAAATATTTAATGTTACTTTTTAAAAAATATATGAATTTACATGAGGGCAAATCCTTGAGGGCCCACGCGAGGGGCCCTCATGGATTGCCCACATCATTAACTAGAATAAATTTCTAAGTCAAAAAAAAAAAATCTTTTTACATAACAAAAATTAATGTTTATAATGATTTTAAACAATGAAAAACACGTTTTTAACACAAATGTTTTGACATTTTTTTTTTTTTGAAATGATAAAAATATTAATTTATGAATATTTATGGTCTATTATTATATTATTAATATTGTTATTATTATTATTATTAAACTATTTAATTATTTGTCATGGTGTATTAGTGTCAATAAATAATTTATTGAATCATCAAAAGCAAGTCAGCAAGTCACCTACATTAAACCAATAATTTTCAAGTAGGTCCCGTAGCATACTGGTAAGAATGTTGTATAGTTGTCAGTAGGTCGTAGGCTCAATTCCCGCAAGCGTCAGATTTTATTTTTTGGTCACGATTTAATTAAAAAAAGTAAAAATTGTTAAATAAGAATGGTATTTATCAATAATTGTACTAATTTGTTATTAATAAATAATTAATTTTTTAATTTAATTGAAAATAAATTCGAGGGCATTTTATGAAATCCACGAGGGCACCGCGTGAAAAATCCATATGCAATCCATGAGGATTTGCCTCGAGAGCACCCATGAGGGAAAGCATGTCACGCCTTCGAGGGCTCCGCGTGGATTGCCCCTCTGGATTTCAAATGGGAAGAGGGCAATCCACGAGAGCCTCGCCGGGGGCTCTCACCATTTTTCTGTACAGGACATATGTAATATATAATGTTATAATATATATATATATATATATATATATATATATATAAATAAATTTATTTCGAAATATTTATTTCATGCATTTTTATCTTCGAAAGATATAAATTCAAAATTTAAATCCTACGTGGCCCTGATCTGATCCCTAAGATTTCCCTGATGTGGGCCTGACCAGGGTTGCCACGTCTGACCTTGATCAGGTTTAGGCGTCAAGTAGGTCAATTTCTGTACGGGAGGAAAAGAATATAATGAAAAATTACCTGCAGATCGAAATTATCTTGAAATTTGAGTCACCAGATTTGAACATTTGTATTATATGTATGATAAATGTATCACCACCCATGTAGAAATTTTGCTATGGCCTAGATCAGGGACAGATCGGGTCTTCCCTATTAGGGAATGAAACACACGGCCCGATATGGCCCTGATCAGGAAATCCACATTTGAGTGTCGCCCCTATCTGGCCCAGGTCGGGCCGTGTGTTTCATCCCTAATATTTGGCCATAATAGGGAAATTTCTACACGGGCAATAATGACGAAATAAGTATTAAAAGTGCGAAATTTTTTAAATAAAGATCGACTCTCCCTAGATACGAGATTTTTGAAAGACATATACTTTTTCATAATTTTGACTCAGAAGGGGCAAATACAATACATTTTCCGCCATCTCAAAGTAGTGACACGTGATACCCCAATAGTTTTCTATTTGGTAAGGGAGAAAATAAAGTTTGATTCCCGACAATCCTGCTTTTAAGAGAACTCCAATTTTTTCTTTATATTAAGAAATATACAAACACAGGAAATTTTTTAATGCACCAACAGAGTAAGAAATATTAATTAGTAGAGCTTTTTTAATTTTATAATGCATAAAAATTAATTTGTATTAAATATTTAAGAGGTAGGATTTAAATATCATTAGTTTTCACTAAAGGTAAACCTACAGATCCTTTTTATGTATTTTATCAATTCAAAATTAATTATCATAACATAAAATTTGGCGGAAGATGTATATACCTAAATAATTTCATCTTAAAATTGAAAATATTATATAATTTGAAACATAATTAATATTGCTAAGTTTATTTTACTGCTAGAAATATATATTGCGAACATAAAAATTAAATATTCCTTTTTTTATTTTGTGCAAAAAAGCCCGTCTTATTGTAAGTTTTGTGATGATTTAATTAGAAGTACGCTAGAGAGGGAACTTTAGCGTACGGAAAGGGAACCGACAAAAGCTGTGGCTTCATGGAAACCGGAAGGAAGATCCTGGGTCGCGTGATGGAGACAGCGTAATGTCTTTTGCATGTTTTTTGCTTGCACACTTCACCCTGTGTTAAGATTGTGGTTGCCTCGTGCCACATTGATGGTCAAATATATAATCACTTATCAAAAGAAGAGAAAAGTATATCATTGTTGTCTTACTTATATCTTTCATGTCATATTCACTGATACAATAATATATATATATATATATATATATATATATATATATATATATATATATATATATATATATATATATATATATACGGAAAATCTTTGTATACTATTTTTTGTGAAACTCACAATGTATTTTTAGTAAACTGACTACTAAAGTGGGGAAAAAGTGGTCACTAGACGAAATTTCTAATTTAATAGAAATTTCTATAATATTATATGATTTCTATTTTTTCAACATTTAGTAGTCAAGTTGAGAAAAATTCGCTTATGATATATGAGAAATAAGTTAGTATAGAGAAAGTTAATGTCAAAATTTTATTTTCTATATTCGTCAAAATGATATTTTCTTTGTTTCGCGTTTACAATTTAGTAGTCAAACTATCCAAACTGCACGTTCACAAACGAGCACCGCTGTTCGTGTAGTCACACATAAACACTCAACCTCATAAACATGTATTCGAGTTAAATGGCCGCCGTCAATCCACCTGATTCTCTTTTAATAAATTAATAATTAATTATACGAAGAAAAGTGGATAATAAAAATCTTAAAATACTAAATATTAGAAAAAAGATGCTAATGTTTATCATTATTGTGCTATTGCTTAATGTTTCAGATGTCAAAAAGTTTAATCTACAAATGTGAGGTTATGTTTGAACAAGTCTTTTAAATTTGAACAAGATGTTTATATATATATATCAGTCATACATATTGACAATTAATATTTTTCTCAGTGTAATTGTTTTTTAATTCAAATTTTTAATTAAATTCAAATTTTTTAATATTTATATAATTACTAGCGACAAATACCTCGCTCGCTCGGTTAAAATTTAACTTATTTGTTTTTAATTATTTATTTGCATTTTAACGTCAGTATTAGTACACAGAAAAAATGTGAATGGTAAAAACAACGACATATGTGTAGTTAGAAAAAAAGTAGTTAAAACTACCATAATCAGCAGCATTTTAACTACACTTCCTCAGTTATTGGAACCAAAATTAAGTAGTTGGTTTTATGTGGTTAAAATTACTACTTCACGTAGTTGAGATAACTAATAGATGGTAGTAAATGACTCAACAATAATACTGTAGTAAAAACTAGGGGAATAGGTTCGGTTGTGGGCATAATTTCGTTTTTTACTCATAATTTGTTGCCTTGTAGATATTAAGCAAACATATGTATATGTCGTATTTAAAGCTAGGGACCATATGTAACTACTCGTGAAGAAAATAAATTGATTCTGTTGACTAGAAAAATTTTATTAAAACTTCAATAAATTGGTCATTTTTCTAACAAAAAAAATTTTGGTTCGGTTATGGGCACTCTTGAAAAATCTATTAAAAATGCAAAAAAATTAATGAAGTAACCATTCATTAACTACATAAGAATGATTTCTTCTAATTTTGACAATACATGCTCCCCATGTAAGGGCATATAAGATTTCTCACACTGAACCTGAACAGCCCAGTTACTACAATCACTATAACTGCGAACGACGTACGAACATCAAAGTCTCATTATATTAATTTCCGTGCTGGACCACGAAACTCTTAAAATTCATAAAACACTATTAAATGTTGTAAGGATTTACTTATGATTATATCGACAACGATATTTCACGATTTATCAAAAATAAGACTGGTGTCCACAACCGAATCAATTTAGATGCCCACAACCAAACTTGACGATCATTTTAAAATATCATGAAAAAAATTTTCCTTGTGAACATTTTTGGGATACTTGGTATTGGATCATAAAATATAACATATTTACTGTGTAAATACGCTTTGAACTTATCATTTTAATTAATTCACTTGGATTTGTTGAACATTTAACAATGTTTAAAAATACATTTTTGTTATATTCAACGGGTCGAAAAATTAATTTATATATAGTAAAAAGCGGAATTGTCTAATCAGTTTTGTATTCGCATAGAAAACTACGTTAGGTCATAACATATACGTGATAAGTATATGCCAGATTAGACAAATCTCATTTCTGTCAAAAGTTCTGCGTGGGTGTCCACAACCGAACCTCTTCCCCTACTGTTAAAAAAGTTAATTTTACTATTGTTCTAGTAAAAAAAACTATTTTGTATTAGTTGCAAACAAAATGAAACTTACTGTTTTTATATAGTAAATTCAACCGCTGGAATTTGTTATTTTTATGTTTAATGTAGTTAAAAGAACCAATTCTTACTAGCTTTTGATAATTTATTTCTATGGTGGTGAGAAACATTTATTTTTATAATTACAAAAGTCATAAAAGTAACAATTTTTATGTTATTTTTACTATATGAAAATAGTAAGTTTACTTTTTTTATAACTAGTAAAAAATGGATAATTTTACTACAGAAATTCTGAAAATAACTATTTTCAACAGTACTTTTAACTACTGCTCCATTGTTGAGTCACTTAAAATCATATACTGGCTATATTTCAACCAAGTCCTTGAGCTTCAAAAATTAGTTACTGCAACTAAACAGAGTAGTTACTATGACTGAATATAAGAAGAATGTCCTCAGGTATAATGCGAGTCATCGTAGCGTGCGAGCGTGGTTAGGTGGTTAGGTTATCGGTTTGCGAATGTTAGGGTCGTGCGTTCAATCCCCAGCGTTTGGGGATTTTTCTCTGTTAGGTATATAAGAATTTAATATATAAATTATATATGAACAAAAATTGGTAAGAGAAAATATAAAAAAATGGAACTCAATAATAATAAAAAACAAATAAATAATTTCATTTTACTACTTTAAATAGTTAATTGAATTATTTTTTACAGTTGTTACAACTATAATTTGTTACGGGCGCCTATAGGAACTATAAAAATTTAGTTACTGCAACTAAATAAAGCAGTTGGTATGACTAACAACAAATAGTTAAGATAACTGTTTTAGTAGTTAAATTTACTGTAAAAATGGAATTTATTACTACATTTTACAGTTAGACTAACTATTCTGTCATAGTTCATTTTACTAAATAATGTTACGGGCGCCTATAGGAACTACAGGAAATAGTAAAAAGTAGTCAAATTTACCATATTTTTTTGTGTGTATTTTATTATTTTATTTATATTAACATTTAACATATATAACATATATATTTATTTTTTCTGTATTTGTATTTTGTTATTGTTATTATTTTTATTATTATTATAAATAAAAATATGAATATTATAAGATATATTCTTCTATTATTTAAATTAGTTTTTAAAATTGATTATAGCAATTAATGAAGAATAATTGTTAATGACGTATTAATATGTTTTTTGATAATAAAAAAATTAATAATGAAATTAAATTATTTAAATAATATTATTTAATTTAATTAAATAAAAATTAAATAAATGAAAAAATAATATTTTACGAAATAATAATATTATATCTTATTTTTCTATGTGTCAAACATTTTTATAATTTATTACAAATATTCCGTTTGGATTAAAATTAACTGTGTTCATTTCAAAAATTGACCTTATTAATTTTAAGTAATTAACTAATTTTGTCAATTTTGTTTAACGAACAAATATTGTTCAAAACAGCATTTAGGTAACGCATACAAATTTTCACCCAAGTAGAAATACAAATGCCGGATTAGCATATAAGAACACTGACTTATTTTCTTAATATAAATTGTATATGCGTTCAGTCGATTAAAGTGTGCGTTACTTTATCTGTATTTTAGGTGATTAGATTTGATTAAGTTGCATTAAAATTAAGTTATCAATCGACATAGGTAAGATAGATTTCCACCTTAATCATTAGTATGCGACATTCGACAATGTTTTTTAGTGAAATCATGAATTTTAGACTTTGATCAACTGACTACTAAATTTTCAAACTCACTTTCTGGGTTTGAATAGTCAGACTACGAAATATTGATACCGTCGCAGTTCTTTACCACTTTAGTAGTCAATTTACTAAAAACACATAGTGTGTTTAACGAAAACTAGTATACAAAGTTTCTCCGTGTACGTAAACTAAAAGAAACAAAATAGTTGAAAAAATCAACCTTTAAAACTTTTTCTCACATAAATGTATAAATATATGGGTGATTCTCCTGAAAGGGACCACTTCACAAGTCTCCAACGTGAGACTCAATATTTGCATTAACTTTTTATTTATATTTTGTTGTGTATAAATTTAAAAAAAAAAATTTATCCAGAATCTACTATTAAACATAAAAATTTGGAAAGGTTTTTTCATGCTCTTTCGATTAAAAATAAGCATTAAAAAAAAAATTTTTTTTGACCCAAAAAAATCAAAATTAAAAATAAATTTTTATTTTTGGGAGGGAAAGGTGCCATTTTTTCTTTTTTTTTAACGAAAGCTGAGGTTTTTTCCTAAAAGGACATATAAATGAAAAAGTGGGACAAGAATATTTAGACATTGAAAAACAGAGGTTTCTACTCACCGGAGCGCTCTAAACCCGGTTTTTAGCTCTGTTTACGAGAAAATTCATTTTTTCAATGTTTAAACATTCTTGTCCCACTTTTTCATTTATACGTCCTTTTAGGAAAAAACTTCAGCTTTCGTTAAAAAAATGGGACCTTTCCCTCCCAAAAATTAAAATTTATTTTTAATTTTTATTTTTTTGGGTCAACAAAAAATTTTTTTAAATGCTTATTTTCAATCGAAAGAGCATGAAAAAACCTTTCCAAAATGTACCTTGCCAAATTTTTATGTTTAATAGTTTAAGAGTAAAAAAATATCAAAATTAGCACACGGAGAGACTTTTAGTTAGAAAAATTATTTTATCGTATTTTGATATTTCTAATAAAACGTAAGAATTTAGGGATAATCGAGGTATAGTTAGAAGAATTCTAATAAAGATTATGAAAAGACATAGTCAACGTCACTTTTGGTAATAAGTCTTAGTTTTTTTAATCTTTTCTAAAGCTTTATACTAAAAGTGAAGATTAGGTGACGCTACATATATATAGCATATATATATGTAGGGGTATATAAAATGCGTTACTAGGCACGTGTATACTTATATAATACATATGTATATAAATTAATATAAGATTTATCATAATATTATTACACAATTGAATTGTTTAATCACTAATAACTTTTGAAACGTTTTTAACAAAATACTTTCAAGACGATGATGACGCTCGGTTGTTTGCTGAGTGTTCGTCTAACATTAGCTGTCTTCGGTTGTGGACGGAACTGTTCGGAAACCTTCGTGAAAATATTCTAATAAAATTTTGTAAAAATTCAAACTGCTTACCATTTCAAAGCGTGTTAATATTAAAAATAATACAGTATCTAAAATTTTTTACATTTAATAGTTTTCGAAATAGTGGGTTTACAAATAAAAATATCAGAATGTATTATAAATATGTTCTATATTCTCGTATTTGCAATTGTCTTAACATCAAATGATATTCTTTCTAAACTTTTATACTAACTTCTGTTCCCTAAAAATTACAATAGTAGATAAAAAATAACACTACTTATTATTATAATAAGAACTATCATCATCGTACCTCGATTATCCCTAAATTCTTACGTTTTATTAGAAATATCGAAATACAATAAAGTAATTTTTGTAACTAAAAGTCTCTCCGTGCATTGTAATAATAAAATTTTCTGTTTTATTTAAAATAAAATATTTTTAATTTTTTAAAATATAATATACTAAGTAGAAAGTTAGATAAATAATAAAATTATAATTAAAAATAAAAATTTTTTACAGAAAATATCAATTTTGAACATAAAATGATAAATTAAAAAATTCATTACAATTTTTTTCCGTTCAATATAAAAAAATCGGACAAGTGCGAGTTGCACTCGCACTAAGATCGAGGGTTCCGAACACAAATATTCAAACAAAATTTTTTTTAAAATTATTTTAACAATTCTTTTAAAATTAAAAACAAATTAAACAAAATGGTAAAATACTGTTACGTGTTCGCTATAATTTTTCTGTAATCTGCACTTAAAACTAAAGATCCCTGCCGAATTTCAACTCACCAGGTTCAGATTTGTAGAAGTTAAGGGGGGGGGACAGCCCATTTTGCGTGGCTGGGACGGATACACGAGTGATTTCATAAGGGTTCCGTCAGTACACCTACGGTGTACGGAACCCTAAAAAATATACATTAGTTATTTTTTAAGAGATAAAATAGTTAAAAATAAATTATTAAATACACAATTAATTAAATTATAAATAAATAATGTTAAAAGTTTAATAAATTAATGAAATTATATAATTAAAAGGAATTTTTTTACAAAAACCCCAATATTGATTACAGTTTATATTTAACCTTCAAAACACTTAATATTAAAATGATGGTGGAAGGCTTATTTTTGAAAATTAATTTTACGCAACTCAGATTTGTATCTTTAAACGTATTTAAAACGTACCCATGACAAAAAATTCAGAAAATGTTAAAATTAATTTTTTTAGTTTTTGGACAAATTTCAGAAGAATCAACCATATCTTTAACTTTTGAAAATATGTATGACGAGAAATTAACCCAACCAAATCTAGACACCTACAGGATTATCAATTTTGGAAAATGATTGTAACTATAGAGATTTATATGTATAAGTATGAATTTATCCCTCGAATATAGAGATTTATATTTGAATTGTTGAAAGTATTGTTTAAAAACTAATATTATATTGAACTAAATGTACATTTCACAGTAATGGAGGCTATTTTACCTCAGTTACAGGTTGAGTCGATTCAGGAGAAGTTTTTATAGTTTTTATAGACGAAATTTCTAAATTAATTATTTAGATTTAGATTTTTAAATAAAACTGTTTAAAAAAACATCGTTCAGATTATTAAAAAAAACAACAACTTTTTCTTTCAGGTATTACGAGACAGGAAGTTTTAAAGCTGGTGTGATAGGAGGTTCTAAACCAAAAGTAGCTACGCCACCAGTTGTAGACGCAATCGCGAATTATAAAAGAGATAATCCAACGATGTTTGCTTGGGAGATCAGAGACAGGTTGCTTGCGGAAGGCATTTGCTCGCAAGACAACGTGCCATCTGTTTCATCAATTAATCGGTAAGTAATAGTTTGAGTTGTGGTTGATCAAGTGAAGTACATAAGTTAGTCATATAGGTGATAACTACATATATATATATATCCAAATATTCATTATTAATTTGACTGGTCATGAAGTAATCAACTGAAGACGAATTATACTGAAAAGTTCATAACAAATTCAAGTTTTGTCTATCAGTATACAAAATTAGGATATTTGAATCAATCCTTAAAAAATAATGCGAAAAGATAAAAAATGGTAATGTTTATGTAGTTTGTAACAAATAGGTAATACAGGCGATCTCTGTGCAACAGATTTAGAGGAATAAATATTACTGAGTCATTTATATACATCTATTATATAATAGTAGATAAGGATAAAACGTTATTTGCATTCAATCTATTCTAAAAAAAGTCGTTTAGTCTAAAGTCCTTGACTCATGAACTCTCTTAATTTGAATCAGTTAAAAATCATGGTTTTATCTGAAAATCAGTGACTGACTGTTTCTTCTAAATCAGTTAAAAACAACTGATTTTCAGTTTAAAAATAACTGATTTTCAGTAAAAAAAAATACTAAAAAATTTGTTAAACTTGACTAAATGAATCAGAAAAAAAATTTACTGAAACATCAGTTATTTTTAATTAATTATCAGTAGTAATATTACTATTTAAATTAGCGACTGACTCTTTGCTTCTATCTCAGTTATTTTTAACTGATTAAAATTTAGAGAGAATATAAACCACAAGTTAGTATGATTTTAGTTTGTTTACATTTCTCATCCGAAAATACTATTTTTAAATGTAGGTACTTTCTAATTTCTTCTACACTCTAAATCTGAATCAGTGAAAATTTCACTAATTTCAAATCAGTGGCCCAGTTTTCTTTAATTCATGAGTAGATTTTCACTGAGAATCAGTAAAAACCACTGATTGTTAGTGAAATGTCACTGATGAATTAAAGAAAACTGGGCTACTGATTGAAATCAGTCAAAATTTTCACTGATTCAGATTTAGAGTGTACTTGGTCAGTACTTATATGACAATATTTCGCATTTACTTTAAAAGAGTAAGGAATCTACAATTCTACTCATCTGTAAACCTCATATTGCAGACACATCAATTAAATGATTAGCAGTTAAAAATTACTGATGTTTCAGCACATTTTGTTTTAACTGATTCAATGAGTCAGGTTTAACTAATTTTTCAGTAATTTTTTTTTACTGAGAATCAGTTCTTTTTAACTAATAAAGAAGCAAACACTCAGTCACTGATTGTCAGTTAAAACTACGATTTTTAACTGTTTTAAATTAAAGAGAGTAATCAGCGACGCAAAAACCTCTTAAAAATAACTTCCAAAAAAATCCGATTAATTTTTACAAAATCATCCGCCATGTTAGATTCGCTATTTTGTATTTTCAAAAATAAGACTGCATATTCGTAATCAGCGATCTCAAAACCCCCTGAAGTAATGAATTTCAAGCAAATGAGCGTTCAAAAATATACAAGAAAACGTGTTTCTCAGTTGAAAATTGATTTGATAATCATGATCGCTAGATATTGAAAAATACAATTTTTTGCTAACATACCATTTCAGGTAAAACTAAACGATTTGAAAAAATCTTTCGCCATCTTGGATCCGCCATTTTGAAATTTTAAAAACTGATATCATGTTCGTAATCAGTGACCCCAAAAATCCCCGAGTAACAGTTGAATTTAAAATTTGTTCTAAATCCAAAATCATAAAACTATAACGTAAATAATAATTTAAGTGCGTAATTTTTTTGCTTTTTCTGATACATATTTACATTGCTTTGGAACAATGCAGAATTTTCACTCTGATTTTAAAAGATAGTTTACAATTTATTTGTTTTAAATCTGTCTTTTAACAAAACTTATTATTATAGAACTTTGAAGTATAACTGTTAATTACAAGTTTTTTGTTAAGTTGCTATTATTGATTACGTTTGCCACAATATACAACAGAAATTAAATTGAAAATGTATAAATGTCTGCACTTTATTTTTCCATAAAAATGATATTTTAATTACTAGCCTAATTTAATGAATGCTGTTAGGTGAGACTACTTTATTTGCGTGTATTTCCATTTATACTGCTGCCAATGATCGAATGAAGTTAATGTACATATAAATTGCACGAAATTTGATACACATTACACTCAATTTCATTATTAAGCCACGAAAGGGTCTATAGAGGAAAGGGCGTGAACTGAGTCGAGTGGTAGATAAACAAGAGATAAAGCCTTAAGTAGTAACTGATTAAATCTCGAGACATATGTGAACAGATCAATGGAACCAGTTCCCCAATGTTCCTTTTCTCACTCGGTATGCTTTTCCTTGCAGTTTGTGTGATGCTGATACGCAATAATGTCATCCTAAGGGATTTGCTCCCTATGTCTACACAACCCTTCGCAGTCGTACTAACACTATGTCCTGGCAACGCAAAAACATTTGAATTAATCGGATATTCCCTAAGGATACCGTTAAAGGTCAACAGAGCTAGGCTGATGGGAGTTGGTCTATTGCACTTATTTTGATGGTCCCTTTCTATCATCAATTGAGTAAAATAGACATTGAAAATGCAATCTGAATAAATATACAAACAAATATTTATAATACTTACGTTATTTCTTCAATCATTTATTTTGATAAAGGTTTGTTAACTTCTTTTTATCAGTGCGATTAATTTTGGCATTAAAACCAAATATCCAATATCGCGGATGGAAAAAAACACAAGAAAAAAAAAGTTTAAATTTTAACCTGATTTTGGGGTAAAAATTCGCTGCAACAAAATTTCACCTAGGTGAGGGCGCCACTGTCTATGTGACTTAGCATTGGTTAAAATTACCCGCAACAAAATTTATACCACCTTTTTTTCTGTGAATTAGTGGTTTTGACTTTATACTTGATACTTGGGGGTCTTTGCTGGTATCCGACATTTTAATTTGTAAATGCAAAAAAAACTCGACAGTCAACTTTTTTATTCTAAAAGTCTGAAAATGACGATCTCGTACGTACAATTTAGTTATAACCTTAATATTAGTTGTAACAAGTTTGAATGTTCGACTAAAACTACTGAAGTTATGGACAAAAAACGAAGAGAACGAGAGCTGCAATGATGCCGAATGAAAATGTATGTACTTACTTAAATCAAAACTATGAATCCAAGTGATTATATTAATGTTTGGAACTAAATTAATGGAAGCTACAGACTATAGAAAAAAGCGTAAAAAATAATTTCGAATAATTTTTCTTCCGAGGAAATGAATATCAAACTTGGATTATTTTATGTTTGCGTTTTTTTCAGTGAAAAAACTTTCTAAATATTTCCTAATATCTCCGAGACATGTGATTAAATCAAGCATACTCTCTAAACTTGAATCAGACAAAAATAACAGATTTAGAAGCAAAAAAATCAGTCACTAATTCCAATAGTAATATTTCTACTGACAGTTAGTTAAAAATAACTGATTGTCAGTTAAAAATAAATGATGTTGCAGTAATTTTTTTAATGATTCAATTAGTCTAGTTTAACAAATTTTCAATTATTTTTTTTTACTGAAAATCAGTTATTTTTTAACAGAAAATCAGTTGTTTTTAACTGATTCAAATTAAGAGAGTTTTATTACTAATATCAAAATACTATTATTTATGATTCCTTGTGTATGTTTCTATATTTGTTATTTGATCTATTGAAATATAATGCCCAGTATATGCTATTATATTGTAAGTTCCAGCAAAAAGAAGAGAGGCAAAATTTTGATTAGAGAGGAAGTGAACTAAAGCGAGAGAGAATATATACAGAAAAATAGAGAGTGAATTCTGCTCTTTCATGATATGTGAGGCGAAAGAAGCATGAAGGATTCTCGGAGGAAATATTGATAGGCTTGGCTTTGACTGTGGAGTTACGCTCGAGTAGGCGGCGCTCTACTGAGGTCTATATTACACGTACCCATATAAACCCACCCAAAACCCACCTCACTCCACTCAATTCCACTCTAACCTCCTCTACTCTACTCTTGAAAGAGAGTGTCTCAGGGGCAGATCGATAAGGAGCGTGGTTTGCCCAAGGGGTTTACGCTGGTACCAGCCTCCGTCGTTTCGTTTCTGAAATCGACGTAGCAAACGCTGTAACATTTCATTTTCTACAAACTTAAAATAATTTGAAAGACCTTCTCAGAAATTTATACAATTCTCCTAAAATTGCTGTCCTTTTGCCCAAAAGCAAACGTTAAAAATGTATTCTTATTAAAAATGTATATTTTTGTATAAATACTCTGTTTTTGGTCATTAAATTCAGAATATTTTCAAGTATTTATTGTTAGGCTTTAGATAATATAACTTTCTCCACTTTTATCTACTATTTTTCAAAAGTGAAACATTTTTCGACTTATTTCAATAAAATATGACTATTTCCACTTTCCTTTCATGTATTGCAAAAATGTTACTTTATTTGTGTAAAATGGTATTTATGTATTTAAATATTCAGAATACAAAAAATAACTATAGTCAAATTTTCACATCTGAAATTTGTTGCATTCTTTTCCGAAAATTCTACTGTTTGAAAACCTTAAACTCTTGAATTAACTATTTCATTTAAAAGGTAAAAAAAACTGTGTAGACTTACAGTTGAAATTTTTATATATTTTATAGAATTTTTGTATTTCAATAACTGAATTCACAAAAAACTTTTTGAAAAATATTCAAAATAAGTATTATTTAGAGAGAAATTTTTTAATAAAAATTTGGAAAATGGAAACTAGAAAGACTTGTAAGTAGATATTTCTGAAACCAATTGAATTTTAAATTTCTAAATAGTTTAGTTGTACAAAAATTTTTGAAAATAGTTAGACTTACGTTCACTAACGCTATAATAAAAAAATGTTGTTAGCCTAACGTTAGTTAACGTTAGTAGCATTATAGTTAACGATAACTAACGTTAACTTTTCTACCTGGGTTAATACTACAAAATTAATTGAAAATTTTCCATGTAACTTAATTAACTAACTTCTAATTAAATTTTTTTGAAATGAATGAATTTCCAAAAATAATTAGATGAAAAATTATCAAGAAATTGTAAATTTGGTCAAATTGTCTATTTTGAAAAGTTTTATCACTTTTATGAAAGAAAATGATAAAATCTATTTTGTTATTAATATTTATTTCAAATTTTGATTTAAGTCATGGTTTGATTTTCACTGACAACTTTGAAACTTTAAAAGTTGGAAATGTTGAGAAAATGTAAAAGCAGTTTTGAATGTATTCAAAAAAGTTGTTTTTTTAAACAAATTTTTCTGTTTAATAGTATATACTTAAACTCAAAGAGTTTAATCTAAATAACATTTTTCTGCAATTTCATAACATATACAATGAAAAAAATTTACATATCTAGTCTTTCTTGTGTTTCTTTGATGCTGTGAAAGAAATCCGAGAGATCTGAGTTGCTATGAAGCAAAAAAGGAAAAAAATGTGAAAATTGTATATGTACTCTGGTGTTGTAATCAAAACTTAGCATGAATATGATTATTAATATGAACATACATAGGCTCATTACATTATGTTTGGCACATTGAAGTGTATGATAATACTTCGTATTCTTAACAATTTAAGTCAAGCTTTGACACAAAATTCTATCAGTTGGTTTTTGAGGGGTGCTGTCCACTAATCTGAAGAGTTAAAATTGAGCGTTTCGATGCAATAATCGGTCTTACGCGTGAACGCAAGCGCTAATACCAGTCGGGTGGCAGTGACAAGCGAATTAAAGAGAATCAAGTGCAAGGATGACAATATACATTTTTTGCAAATGAAGTAAAGACTCATTTTATTTGGAAAACAGTATTTTTCTTTTTTCCACTCTCTAAATATGAATCAGCGAAATTTCACTGATTCTCAGCGATAAGTATGCCACTAATTTCAATCAGCGTATATGCGCTAATTAATCAGTGAAATTTCACTGATTATTCAGTGAAATTTCACTAATTCACAGTGCATATACGCTAATTGAAATAGTGGCATACTTATCGCTGATTCAGATTTAGAGAGCAGCATCAAAATAATGTAACACGGACAACTATCAATGTGTAGTGAGTAGTGGGGCTGAATTTCAATGGAATATCTTAACCAATCAGAGTGGCTCTACTTTAAATATTTTTCCTGTAAAATTTGTGTATTGCAGCTAAGGTCCCTTTCACCGTGGACCGTCATAATTATATGGATTATTCTTCTGAAAGTGAAATTTTTAACTTCAGTTTTTCAATTAATTTTTTTGTTTAATTTATGATTTTTTTTAAACTACTTAATTTCATACTCAAGAGTAAGATTTTTAGATTCCGCAAAATTAATTCTTAAAAATATTAAAGTTTTTCTCCTTTGAAGAAGATTATTGTTGCTCCATTAGATTAATTTTATTTATTTCGCGAGTTTTTCAATTAAAAATCCACGCTAATATCGTTCACGAAATCGAAAATAAAATTACACTTCTTAAAACTGAATAATTTGTATATATTTTAATACCAAATATATTTAATTCGATTAAAATATAAATTTATTTAAAGTATTTGATTTAACCCTTTGAAGCACAGTGGCACACAGTGTACCACCTATTTAGCTGCAATATTTACATTTTAAATTAACATATTATGAACTTTTATGCCGAAATTTGTCAAAACATAATTCCAAAAATATATAATCAAGAAAAAAATGTCAAATAATTAAATGTTAATAAATATTTTATTGCTAAAACACTATGAAAAAACCAATAATCTTTACTGTAAAATGTTTCAAAATCAAAATTAAAAATTGATTAGATTCGCTTGAAAATGGTTACTCGGGGGCTTTTGGGGTCGCTGATTACGAATCCGCTATTAACTTTTAAAAAATCAAAATGGCGGATTCAATATGGCGGCGAGGTCGATGATTAGGAACCTGATGTTAGTTTTTAAAAATTCAAAATGGTACAATATAATACATCTGACACCGGTTTACAAAAAGATTTCAGCAGTGATTAAATCCAATTCGTATTTTATAACCTAAGTGATTTATTTTTCAGTTAACCATTTGCGGTATAGTCGTAATAATATAACTATATATATAACTTTTCCTATTTTCAAATTTTCTCATTAAATTCAATCTTTTTAAAATAAAATCAAAAAATCTTTTTTTTCACTGAGAAATGAAACAATATTAAATTTAAAAATATTAATAATAAATGCAGATACGTAAAATTATTAAAAATTTTAAATAAATAAATTTCGAAAATAAAAATAAATGATTTTCGTGCAAATTTTTTGGTATTTTAGAATCGAACTTCTTATTAAAATGTTTTTTGGAAAAATGACTTCAGATTCCTAATCAGGGATTCTAAAGACCTTTCTAAAAATTTTTGTTTTTTAACTCAACGAGCGTAAGGTGTAATTTTGCAACACCGAGCGTAAGGTATAGGGTATTTTTAACCCTGTAATGTAATACTATTTATAAATTAAATAAAACTTAAAATCATGAAATTTTTTTTCTATAAATGTTTTATGGTGCCTAGTAATCTAATTTATTAATGTTACGATAAATTTTTCATTTGTTTAAACAAATTATTATTGTTAATTTATAACAATTATTCCAAAAACAAAACAGAGAAAAGAAAATTTCTATATATTTGGCAGCATGATATCGGTACTATTTAATGCTAAATTAATGAATTAGAATCATTTAACATTGTTTAAATAATAAATTGTTGTTATTTATAAACTTTTTTTCTATTGCACCTAAGAAGATGCAGTTTTTTTCTAATTTTGCAATTTTAGACCTAAGATAGTAACCGATAATTGGTGGGTTCCACGTCGCAGTTCAACACACTTATATCTTCATGGCGTGTTGGGATTAGGCTGTACTTCTGTAAATTTATTTCTTTTATAGTGATAAACAGCTCCACTAAATATTTTTTTTTAATTTTGAAAATTACCAATCATATGGCATTTTCAAAATTTTTGTCTTTTTTTAAAGTGCTATAACTTTGGTACTAATTAACCGATTTTAGATTAAAAAAAAAATTCTTTGGTTTTAAGTATATTTTAAGATACAATTAATATAAAAAAGAAAAATTCAAAAAATTTTTTTTTGAAATTTTGAAAAATTAAAAATCCGTTTTTGAAAAAACATTGTCTTCGATTTTTTTCAAAATTTTACTAAATGTTAGGGCAAATGTGCTTTACATGTCCTGTAAGTTTTATCTTAAGATCTCAAAGGGATTCGAAGTAAAAAAATAAAACGTAACCACAAATTACGAACATATGGGGCAAAATTCCTTAACTGCCCAGGTAAAAAAATGAATTTTCTCTAAACTTTGCTAAAATATTACTATTATTAGTGGAAGTGTAAATATTAATTTTTTTTAATTTGATAAAATATTTTTTGAGTTATGGAGTTTCAAAATTTTAATTTTTTTGAAAATATCTTTTTTGGATTTAATATGTTGATAAGTAAAATTAATGAAATTTAATGTATGAATAGTGATTTTTAAAGGGGTTTTCACGGGCTAGAAGCTGGTGACCTTTTTTCTATAGGCCATGTAAAAATCAGAGTGTGACCATGAGAATTTTTGAGGAAAATAATAATTTATCATTATTTTACATAGAAAATAATGATTTATAATTAATTTCTTCAAAAAGTTCCAGTGTCCCACTATAATTTTTACACTGAAAAAAATCTTTATGGTATTATTAACTATAAACCCAGGGTTAATCTTAACCTAGTAAAGTTAATTAGGATTCCCAGTAAATTCAACCAGTTCCCCTAATCAATACCATAAATTCAAAGTTTGTAAAAGTAACTCTGCATTCCCTGGTCAAATCAACTAGGATAATTAGTTATTTTGAAAATTTTCTGAACTGCGCATGCGTCTATTTATTTTTTGACAGTATTCAGCTCTGTGTCTTTTGTGATTCATGATTGTTATTTCGTAAAACGATTTTTATATTCGTTAATCGTAGTTATTTTTTGTGCAAAAAATATCTTTTCTGCGTATTTCACATTTACAGCTTTCATCGAGTAAATTGAAATTTAGCTATTATATATTTGATAATTTAATTCGTTCAAACTTTATATCTAACCTAAAAAGCCTGAAATTTCACACAAGTGGAATAAAAATTTTTTAGTATTTTAATAACTGTGCTTAAGTGTTGTACCGTTATAATAATGCTTGCATTTTAATGTTATAATTTATTGTTTGTTAATTTTTTATTAATTACTAATAACATATAAATGGCATAAATAAATAAAAGTGAATAGTTCTTGACGTGCAAGTAAAAATGTATTTTTAAATAAATAAAATATCTGATTAAATATTACATTTTGACTGGAAACTCTAATATCTGATAAAAAATTTAGTACAACACATGGATGTGTAGTGTAGTGGGTAGCGTTCCGGGTTTCAATGTGCGTATGCGTTAGTGTTATAGGTGTTCGCGTCCTCCAGTGTTAAATATTTATTTCATAGGTTTGTGTTAATTCTAAGACGTATACATATAAGGTGAATTATGAATGTGTTCTAAACAATATTATTTATTTTTTTTATTTAATCTTTACTTTTTGTTTGTTATCGAATAATAGAAATTTGATTAAGAATCCTAGTCAATTTGACTATTTTTCTTGTCCACATTAACTAATTTTCTAGTCACTTTGACTATGCTTAACCTTAGTCTTTTAACTAGGTTGTCCTAGTGGATGCCTCTCGTAACCAGGCAAACTAGTCAATTCCTGGTATACGGGTGCCAGAAATTTTTTTCAGTGTACATGGCTTATATGAAAAAAGGTAAGCTTTTCCATTGGGATAGGTTACGAAAAAATAAAAAATACAATAGAACTTGGTTAATACGATTCTGTAGGGACCGTACTAAGAATGCGTCTTATGCGGGAAAACGTATTAGGTGAGATATAAAATGTATGTCTTTATTGCAGGGACCACCATAAATGAGCGTCTTAAGCGGGAAATCGTATTAAACGGGATCGTATTAACCGGGTTCTACTGTATATTGAAATTAAGAATTTGACCTTGAATTTCAAGGTTAAATTGACAGAAAACAACTTTCTTTTCATCACCAGCTTCTAGCCCGTGAAAACCTCTTTAAAAATCACTATTCACACTTTCAATTTAATTAATTTTACTTATCAATATATTTAATAAAAAAAGATATTTTCAAAAAAATCTACTGTCAAATTAAAAAAAAATTAATATTTACACTTCCACTAATAATAGTAATATTTTAGCAAAGTTTAGAGAAAATTCATTTTTTGACCTGGGCAGTTAAGGAATTTTGCCCCATATGTTCGTAATTTGTGGTTACGTTTTATTTTTTTACTCCGAATCCCTTTGAGATCTCAAGATAAAACTTACAGGACATGTAAAGCACATTTGCCCTAACATTTAGTAAAATTTTGAAAAAAATCGAAGACGATGTTTTTTCAAAAACGGATTTTTAATTTTTCAAAATTTCAAAAAAAAATTTTTTGAATTTTTCTTTTTTATATTAATTGTATCTTAAAATATACTTAAAACCAAAGAATTTTTTTTTAATCTAAAATCGGTTAATTAGTACCAAAGTTATAGCACTTTAAAAAAAGACAAAAATTTTGAAAATGCCATATGATTGGTAATTTTCAAAATTAAAAAAAAATATTTAGTGGAGCTGTTTATCACTATAAAAGAAATAAATTTACAGAAGTACAGCCTAATCCCAACACGCCATGAAAATATAAGTGTGTTGAACTGCGACGTGGAATCCACCAATTATGAAATGTCAATTCGATATGTTAACAATTGTTTAAACATTTACAATAATAATATTATAATATTATAATAATATTAATAATAATAATAATAATAATAATAATATATTTACTAATAGTTAATAAATAACAAATATTTGTTTAAAAAATTTCTAAATTAGCAATTTGAAATTTTATATTAATTGGTAGGTGTAATAGAAAAAAGTTAATAAATAATAACAATTAATTTTTTAAACAATTGTTAACATATCGAACTGACATTCAATAATTATCGGTTATTATCTTAGGTCCAAAATTGCAAAATTAGAAAAAATTGCATCTTTCTAGATGCAATAGAAAAAAAGTTTATAAATAACAACAATTAATTGTTTAAACAATTGTTAACATATCAAATTGATATTTAATAATTATCGGTTATTATCTTAGGTCTAAAATTGCAAAATCAGAAAAAAACTGCATCTTCCTAGGAGCAGTAGAAAAAAAGTTTATAAATAACAATAATTAATTGTTTAAACAATGTTAGTTAATAACTATAGCAAATTTAATTTAATGTTTTACGTAATTCATTAATTTAGCATTAAAGAATACCGATATCAGCTGCCAAATTTTTATGAAATTTGCTTTTCTCTTTTGTTTTTGGAATTGTTATAAAATAACAATAATAATTTGTTTAAAGTTTTAAACAAATGAAAATTTAATAGTAATAATAGTAAAATGCATTATTTATCCTTAGTAAACAATAATAGTGAATTTCATTCATGATTCCAACTTTTTTTAAATTATACAAAAAACAATACTCGTAGTGTGTTTTATATTCAGGGTACATGTGTTGACAATAATTATAAATATATAATAAGAAATAAAAAAAAATATTTTTTTATTCTCTATTGATTTGTTACCGTATTCAGTGCAGCTATTAAAAATTACAGGTAAATTCATCAATTCAAATTCGAATTATGAAGAAATGAATATTCTACAGGGTAAATTTTACCCTACCTTACGCTCGCCGGGTTAAATTAGTGTTGTAATGTAATGTATGCCTCAAAGGGTTAATTCTCAATTTCGGCAAACTTCATTTTGAATTTTCAAAAACTTATATCAGGTTCATGATCAGTGACCCCGAAAACCCCCGAGTCACAAGTTTTAAACGAATCTGAAAATTTTTTATTTTGACAGCCGTCATATTGGATTCGTAGTTATGAATTTAGGAAAACTAATAGCATATTCATAATCAGTGACCCCAAAAACCCCCAAGTAACAATTTTCAAGCGAATCCTATTAATTTTTTTTCAGCCGACATATTGGATCCGCCATTTTGAATTTTCAATAACTAACATCATATTCATGATCTGCAAACCCGAAAACCCTTATAACTGCTGTTGTAAATTAAGTTCATCTGCTCTAAAAATTCATGCTTCAAAGGGTTAATAGTAATTTGGGTTAATTTTTTCAAAACAATGCAGGTAAATACTTAAAACAAAAGAAAAACTAGCATATTTCAAGGAAAAGGCTTCGAAGATGAAAAGCTTCGGAAATGAAAAATAAATTTTCTTTCACATTTATATATAGAGCGCAATTAAAATATATTTATTAGTAAAATATACAAATCTCACACCCTTATTTTATATTGCCATCGAAATATTCTGTTAAATTTACTTCTACATTCAGTTATTTATTAAAAAGGAAGGCTTCCGAAATGAAACGAATTTTTACTCGGAACAAAATGTAAATTTAGATTATTACTTATAACAGCAATAGTTTTTGTCCTTTTTATAGATAAAATATAGGAAAATTAAACGTCAGATTCTCAGTTTTATTTTAAATAAAATAGTTTTTATTTTTGCATTAAACTTTTGTTTAAAATATTTTTAATGTATTAAGTATCAGTGATCATTGTGAAATAATTTTAACTTAAAACTGAAGAGAATGTTTAAACATTTTTATCAAAAAATAAAAGTAAGGTCTAAAAATTTTTAAAATGCACATAATGATAGAAAAAACATTGTACTTTCTGCCAATATTTTAAAAAAATTTTTGAGAATTTGAAAAAAACCATAAAAATTTAGTTTTCTTATAGAAGTCCGGTTAAAGACATGTTGAAAAGGCTTCCGAGATGAATAAAATTATTTAATTTTTTTTAAAATGATAATAAGTGCTAAATATTTACTATGGAAGTTGATAATAATTATTAAAGAGTAGATTTTGTAAAATTAATCGAGACATCAAAAATGTCACTTTCAGAAGAATCACCCATATATATACCCAGATAGCCAAGCGTACTAATCATTATTTTTCAGTACAGCGTAATGGTATCGTACTCATATTGTACTAGCACAAAATAATAAAGTATGTACATACCAGTACGATACTAGTATAATAACGGTATGTCATACGGATAGAATTATGAAATTGCCAAAGTCTCCGTACGAGTATAACACTAAGTACAATACCAGTACGCCAAACTAATTGAGATTTTAGGTTATAAATTTACAATGCTTTTCCGCCATTATCTGTACGACATATCAGTACAGTACCTGGTACTGTTTCGTAATAAAATTTCTAACAAAGATATAAATCAAGTAAAATGATTCCTGGTATGTCGTACAGATAATGGCGGAAAAGCATTGTAAATTTATAACCTAAAATCACAATTAGTTTGGCGTACTGGTATTGTACTTAGTGTTATACTCGTACGGAGTACTTTGGCAATTTCATAATTCTATCCGCATGACATACCGTTATTATACTAGTATCGTACTGGTATGTACATACTTTATTATTTTGTGCTAGTTCAATATGAGTACGATACCAATACGCTGTACTGAAAAATAATGATTAGTGCGCTTGGCTATCTGGGTGTATATATATATATGTTACCGGCAAAACCTGAAATGCCTAAGATACACTAGGAAATTTGGATAATTCCTGAAATCTTAGGATGTTTCCAAATTTACTAGGCATTTCGGGTTTTGCTCAAGGCGATTTAGGCAATTTGGAAATTAGCAAAAAGTTAACAATTCGTTAAAAATTATAAAAATATCAATTTTTAAAACTTTTATTCGCTTAACAGGATATAATATAATAAAATAAAAAATAATATAAATATAATTATATACTATATTAATAATAATATAATAATATAAATAATAATAATAAAAGAAATATTTCCGTACCTCATCTGCACGTTTCAAAGTCAGCGGTCGAAGAAGGACAAAAGTTAGATGGTCTTGATACACCGTAATAAATTTAAACATTATTATTTGCTTGAGACTGCAAATCAATTAAATCCATTTGACATCGGCTGTTTATCTCACTGTGCAAAATTGGTTTTGAAACCAAACCTCGTTTCCTTTTAACCTTTTTCGTTATTAGCGATATGAAATTTATATAATTTGATATAATAATATCAAATCAAAAATATAATTTTACATTATTGTAATAAAATTCTTTGGTGTATAAAATTTATTTTTAAAAAATTTCATAGAATTTTTCAATTAATTTAACAAGATAAATATCCTCAAAAAAATTTTCTTTTTTTTAAATTTTCAGAATGTTTTTAGATAATCCAATTGTTCAACCATAAAAATTCAATTTTTTATAAAAATTGCAAACTTTGTTAAAAATTTTTAAATCCATTAAAATATTTAAAAAATGTCTATCGCAAAATTAAAGTTTGAAAGGTAATGAAGCTTGAAATGTTAGTCCTGACACAAAGTTACAGTGTAAGATAGCTGTAAGCTTGTCTCAATGTTGTTCGGTAAGATTGCCGCAAGGTTACAATGAAAGGTTGCTGCAATTTTCAAAATTTTTGTGTTTTATATATACGCCCGTATTAAGCAATAAAAAATATAAAAAATCAGAAAAAAAACATAGAAATTTTTCGATTTTAAAATTTACAGAATTTTTTTTTGTAATCTTATGGCAACGTTGACATATTATTAAAATGCGTCTGCAGTGGGAATGGAAAATAATCTCTTACTGATAAAAATTGGGTACGAAGATGTAATTTAATAAGCGAAAGATGAGCAGGGGGATATAGCTGTAACATTGAAGTAGAACGCGGCATGAAAGTAGCAGTTATTATCATTGGCTGATTGTGTATAACTGTCCAAGCCAACAGAACCTTATACCATATGGCCGTACACTAACGCATACTGACTCAAATTTTGGGGTGCGAAATGATATGGAAGTAATGCAGAGATGCCTGTTTTGTACACTCAAGAGATTGACTAACCGATAGTGAAGGAAAGCACGAATCGCACTCATACAAACTCTCAATTGATGACAGATTGATGTTATTCCCGCGAGTGAAATTCCAAGTGACAGACTTTCTACCAACTGTTCTTGATTTAATGCACCATTCCAATGGTCCTTAGATCAATTTAAAGCAATGAAAGTGTGAATTGAATTTACTTTTATGTTTGTATACTGTAGAGTGTCAATTTTTCATATTATATGACCTTTCAACGCTTATGATTTCGGCACTTTGCCAACACTTTTGATCATAAATGCTCCAACTTTGTTTTAGTTTCAATATCGTAAATGAATTATTAGAATATGTTACTAAAAATATAACATGCGACCAAGAATATACGAAAAGAAAGTTTCTAAGAACAGAAAAATTTCTCTTATCAGAGGTTGAATTTTGCTTGATTTTACTGAGTTGTGTAAAAATATCGAATTAAGAGACATCAAAACATATCATATTGTAAATAGTACTGCTGTTTGAAGAAAATAAAAGCAATTTTTATTTGAGTATATTTGATGAGACCGGGCATACTTTCAGAATAATCCCTCCTCCTTTATTTAACGACACAACCCTCAAGAGTCGGAGAGGAGGATTCGCTTGACTCAGCGGGGGTGAATAGAACGTTGTTAGCGGTATAGTGTGGCAGGGCGCAACGCGGCGCGTATCCATAACCGTCCTTTGTCTAGATAACGCAATTATTACCGCGTTTCATCATAGCCTCCGGTCGAAATTAGCCTCAAATGAAGTTACAATTACGATCCTCCCTTCCTTCTTGTTGAACAGGTAACGGGGAGAACAAACGGAACATGAGAGTAAAACTCCGTCCGGAACTTGAAATCCGGGTTGCCGTGGAAACGTCAGAGGACAGACGGATTCGCGATAAAACCGGATGGTCGTTTATACCAGCCGCATTTCATATGCAGTCCTTTGTTTCATATCCAACGTATTTTAAAATTCTACATTTGTCATCAGTTTCACATCATTTTAAACGTTCGCAGTCTTTTTTCTGTTACAATAAATTTTATATAATATATGTGCACTTCTGACAAATTCGCACTATTACATAATAGCAAGTGATGTATTAGGATATCCTATACGTAATTCCTAATCATATGTAGGGGAGAGTTGGGTAAGTTCGCACAAAAAAAGATTAAATAAAAAATAAGTTACACAATGTTAGTTTGTAAGCAAACACAGCATTTTCTTCATTTTAAATTAAAAAGACAACCTTTGAAAATAATTTATGTCGAAGTGGTCTGATATGCGGATAAGTTCGACAGCGTTGGAGGGTAAGTTCGTTTTTTCCATAAAATAGGCATAAATAAAAATAAAAGACGCTTCAGTAAGTGAAAATATTTATAAAACTAAGAAGTATAACATTTTTAATGTATATCACAGGAAGAAAGAAGTGTTATTTCAACACTAAAAGTAGTGTTAAAACTACACGCAACATTTTTAACCGACGCTGTGTGGTTTTAACACTACATTGGTGTTAAAATAACAATAGAGACTGTTAAATTAACACTAAAGGGTGTTAAATTAATATACATTTTAAATGGGATTAAAATAACACTAAAATTGTGTTAAACAACATAATCTGAAAACTACACGCAAGACATTTAACACTTACTTTTTTCTGTGTATAACTATCTGTGACTATAACTAAATTGTGATTCAAAAAAATTTGATGAACGATAAAAAGTTAACGTCTATTTGGTATTCTATTATATTGCACATGCGCTGATGTCAGCTGATTTGCCATACAATTAACGAACTTAACCGTACGAACTAACCCGTTATTAATTTGTTGAAAAATGAGAAGGCCTAGATACCGTATCTAGGCCTTCTCATTTTTCAACAAATTAATTATTACAGTCAAGCAAAAACAAAAATTACAAAATAACCCGTTATTATTAATTAAGGTAAATGTCCCAAAACTGTGGCACGGCTTTTTAAGCTAAGTAAATTTCTATGATAAATTTCTTGGTATCAGGAGTTTTAATATAAATAATTAGGGTTTAAAATATTGGCATGTTATAAATAATATTTACACCCTAATATGGTTATTTTTCATTAAATAAAAACAATATTAATTAAATTTTGAAACTATGCACTGCACTAATTATTATGGGACAATAATTTTCTGTATGTACGGATGTCCCAAAATAAATTGTCCCTATTATGGGACACTTATTTAATTCAATAAGTAATTAAAACTCTATTGACTTATCTCAATAATTGAAATATTAATTATAAAGAATAAAATACAATGAACAAATTCTCCTTTCATAAATAATTATAAAACTAATATTTCTGGTAGAAAATTAATGCGAAAATACTGAAAATATTTGAGGTTATGTTTGTTTTATGTTTTCTGTATGTCCCATAATAAGGAAATGTAAAATAATAAGTGTACTTAATATGGAACGGTAGGCAGAAGAAAAACCTGGCTTACCTTAATTTAAAAGTTAAATTGCAATTAAATATTTCTTAATTAATTAAATACTATATAGAAATAATTATTCTTATAACGTGTAAAAATTTTTGAAATACGTAGAAATTTCTTATCACCAATTTTAATTGCATTTATTTTAATTTTTGTAATACTGTTCCATAATAGAGATGAAATTTTAAAACGTCCCATAATGGGAATATTTACCTTACATTAAGTATGGTTTTTTCAAAATTTAAAATTGAAAAAATTAACGATTGGAACCATCATTTCATAATTGTTAAATATTTCTGTTAAAAACAAACCAATTAATACGAAATTTTGAATATACCATAGTTACCTTATAAGAAAATAATCTTAAAGAGAAATTTACAAAAAAAATTATTTTTGTAAAAGTTATTAAGAAAATCGGACTTACCCGACTTTCCCCTATGGATGCTGTTTGGGTAATATCTTCATACTCAAAAAATTTATCAAAGTTTGCAAATTAAAAAATCAACATTACTTATTTCTGTATTTATATTTTAAATGCTTTGATTCATTGTTGTCAATAAAATGCACAATCAGCAGGAAATATTATTGTCGTGCATCGATACCCATATTAAAATAAAATAATAGTTGTCATTTCTTCTGTAAAATGGACGATTTGAACCATTCTGCGACCACATGGTAGTTATGGTTTAAAATAATTTCTGGACAAAATGTACTCTGGAGTTTCATGGTTATTTTATGTATGAGCAATCAGATTTTATTTGACACGAAATATACGTTTGTTAGAACTTGTGGGGTGGTCTATTACAAATTACACAGGCCTGCAAAAGTCTTCTTTTCGTTTTTATTTTTGATATTGAATTTGTTCCTTACGTCATTTTGTCTGCTGTACACGATCCCGGGGCACAAAATTGGTATCACGTCAGGATTTCGAGAAATGTTGGGGTAAATAGCACAAATAGCGTGTTTTTGAAAATTTCAAAACTTTTTTCTTTTTAACCTTTCACGAGGCCTTAAATTAAAGCTTGAAATATGGGTATTTCTACAAACGAAGGAAGAAAATGAAGAAAATTTTGGCACGACATTTTTTTTACGTTCAGGTCTTAAAAAGTAGTTTAAATTCAAGTTAATAGTATTGTCAAAGATACCTAAAAGTGTCCAGTCAAAAAATTACAAATTGCAAATTTTACAGCTATTTACTAATAATTTAACCTCAAGACCCAGGTTGTGAAAAGAAAATTAACAATAACTCACAAAACAATGTATAGATTTTTATAACTTTTGTTACTCAGGGCTTTTTGAGGTCGCTGATTAGGAATCAGGTGTCAGATTTCCAAAATTCAAAATGGCGGATAAAATGTTAAAAATCGTTCGGATTCGCTTGATACACTGCAAAAAGAGGTGTCTTGGTACTTGGTGGTTTTTGGGGTCGCTGATTACGAATCCGAAGTCAGCTTTCAAAAATTCAAAATGCCGGATCGAATAGAGCTGACGAATTTTTAATAATTGTATGCAATTTACACGGATTTGTTCTTCGTTTAAAATAAATTGTTTCAGGCTGTTTGGTGTTGCTGATTATAAATCCAATGTTAGGTTTTAACCCTTTAAAGACGAGATATGCTGCTTTTCAACATGAATTTCAATCTCTTATACAATTAACAGAATAAATCCATAAAAGTTTTCAAAAGTCCATATCCTACTATTTTTGGGGTCGATCTTTCGAATGGCGTGGTCAAAATTTTCAAAACATAATATTTAATCTTTCTTTTTTTCAAAAATAACGAGCTTTAATATAAGCTAATAAAAGCAAATTTTGTTTTCAAGAAGGCGTTACAGCATTTTCCAAATTTGTTTAAATTTTACCTGCGAATCAGTAATTAGGCGGTGTTCTGCCAGTGATATTTCAGTACTGACTTAGTACTGACTGCCGGTAAAAAATCAGCACTGGACAGCGTTACCATGCAGGGTTTTCCCAGCACTGGAGTCAGTACTGCTATACTGGCAGTCAGTACTGGATCAATACCATGCCAGTATTAGATTTCTACTTGGGTATGCGCAAAACCAAAAAACAGGGGTTTTGAAAAAAGTGTGTGTATAGATCCTAACAAAATTTCTTCATTTATTTTTAATATCTGAGTTATTTTTAATGTGGTTTAGTCCACTGAACACAATCCTGGATCCCAAAACGAACCTTGTGGGAGTCTCCAGCACGTCAGGTTAATTAAAGAGAAAAAAAATAATGAGAACTCTCAAAAACACGTTTTTGATCTCTTTACCCCCACTTTTCCCAAAATTCTTAATTTTTTTTTGTAAAGCCTAGTGGAAGGCTCTTGCCCGTCTGGTTATAGGTATAGGCCTCTACGACTTAATGTTTTGCGATAACCATTTAAATAATAACTTGTGATTCGGGAAAGCAAATAAAAACATTGGAAAATGATGTACAGAAAAAGCTAAACTCATTTTTAATATAACATGTTACTTAATTTGAAACACATCAAAAAATAAGGTTTGAGATTAAAAGTATATAATATTTTTCAATCTTTCGGTTCAAAGTTGGAGTTCGATTTTTAACAGTGTAGAAGTCAGTTCAACATTATCTTCTGGAAATGTTGTTTTCTCTCGAGTAAACATGCTTGCAGAATAACAATAAAAAACAACCAAACGCCTAGGAGTTAGTTGAACCTCAACTTCAGAGAATCACTATCTCCTAGACATTCAGGTGTACCTTGGTGTTCATTTAGAGTTACGATTGTGTGATAAAGATTAAAGTCTCCGAAAACGATGTTCAACTGTCTCCTAGATGTCTGGATGTACCTTGGTGTTAATATAAATCTTTGATTATGCGATTTTCTCCATGTAGCTTTATTTTCCAAAAATTATTTATAACTGTTTGCCAAAACTTAACTTTTTTGGGTAGACTTATTAATTATTTTTTAAATCATCCAATTCCAAACGACAAAAATTAAAAGTTATTAGATTGGCTTGAAATTGATTACTCGGAAGTTTTTGAGGTAGAATTACGAATCCGATGTCAGATTTTCAAAATTCAAAACCCACTGACTATAAATAGTTCTAAGTGAATCCGATAAATATTTCATTTCGTACACCATAATGGATCCACCATAACATTCGTATTCAACAACCCCAAAATCACATTGAAAATTGAATAAAAATGTATGTACTATCAAACTGTTTCTTCGTGCACTACATTTTTTAGGTCACAGAGTCGCTAGTTCCGAGTAATGCAAGGTAAAAAATAACACCATCATTTTGAATTGTATTAAAGTTGACCAGCGAATTACATTGTTCAGACGAAGCGCTTATTGGAAAATCGTATAACAAAAGAAATGTCATATTATTCTCGATTGTTAACCAGATTATAATTAATTGTATTAGGAGATTAAAGTCAGAATATAGATTCCATAAGACGCCTTGATTTGTTTACCGTGCTTTGAGTTCATAAACTTGACATTATAACAAAGTTCGTTGGCTTTTCAAATAAAATATTTATTTTTCAATTGATCATTGTATAGAATGACGGAAATTATTGTGTACCTTGTATTATTTACTATTCCGTTGTATGTTATTTATTAATTTTAGTATTGTTTAAATAAATTTGAATTTACTTCTTAACATCATTTTTAAGCCTGCGTATTAAAATACATGAATATAGAATAGAATAATTTAAAAGTTTATTTATAAAATCCGTTTTTCATCTTATTTTACTTTTGCGTTCTAAGCAGCAATAAATTGTAGAATAATCCCTAAAAATATTGTATATTTTCTCAATTTTTGGAGCAGCGTTCATGGCATCAGCGTATTTTCTCTTTCCTAAGGTGATATATGTATTTATTATGTTTGTCTGCACCTAGGTCGAGTACCTTAACAGCACAAGGACAGAAACCTATGCTTTAACCATATAATAGCACACAAGCTAAGCTGGTACTTAACTGCGGCAAGCGGCCCTTCTAGAAGACCCCACAAGGGAAAGAGACTATGTATTATAAATCGTGTGTTACATTGTGCTTAGGAGCGCCGTTGTCGTGACTGTTGACTTGTCCGTGCATTGTTGGAAATACACCTTTTGTGCTCATCACAAACAAATATTCCCATACTCCTTTTCATTTATATACGTATATATGAACGTACTATTGTATATGAACGAATTCTGTGTCCCAACGCCGTATGCAGTAGGCACAGTTAATATAGTCGTATACAGTATGCGATGTATACGATATAAATATACGAGAGACCATACAGCTGCCATTTAACAATACAGCCTACGTCCCGAGATATAATAATGTGCACATCTGAATCTAGGGTGCACTTCATCAAAATGACTGGAACGCGGTATTGGAGTGAATTGCAATGGAATGATGTGTCTTGTATCATGACACATAATGTCGTTTGGTCGAGTTCAGCTTCTGCCTTCATTCATTTCACCTGACACTTTCATACACATATGTGCATATTCTATTATACAGACGTGGCGATAGGAACTTTACTTTTTTCCTACACTCTCAATGTTTTGTCAGGGAGTGCGCCATCGTTTCAAAACAATACTTGTACTGTTTCAGAAGAATTTCAATATATTACTACAAAAAGAACAATCAAATATTTTCAATCATTAAATAAAAACTAAAACTTGTGGATAAATCCATCCCGTGTAGAAATTTGTCTATATCAAATCATGCAGGCGGTCTAACTTCAAGTAGTCGATTTATTTGCAATAATATACATGTTATTTTTTACGCACATTCGAACTTTGAGTCATAAAACTCGAGAGAAGAGTGCAAAAATTTTTCAGTTAAAACCTTCTCTCTCTTCTAATGACAATGAACCATATTAATAGTTGATGCGTTCATACGAGTAAGTAACATATGAACATCGTTTTCCTTTCAATGTAAAGGAATTACAACAATTAGTGAAGAAAGTGCTTCACTAAGACCTGATCTCCTTAAGTTTTAGGTATATAATAACAAATTGTTTAGAAATAAATCTTTTTAATGTAGCACATTTTTTTAATAAAATGTTGATTTTGATACTTTCGTTATTAGACTGAAAATTGAACGAAATACAACAAAGTTAGTGAAGAAGTAATTCGAATATAAAGTTTTATTCGCAATAATTTAGCTAGGAACAGAGATGCTCTGGAAAGCAGGACGTGGGCCATATATATTTGATGGGATACTTGGTATAAAGTTGTGCATAAAAGTAATACCGACATTAAAGTTTGCGGTTCCAGAACAGGACGCTATCGTCAACCCTTACTTCCCTTTTCCCTCTTCAATGTTCTTTATGGTCTACAACCATAGCGTCTATGTCTTTCTCATTGTGTTCAGGCATTTTCAACTGTTCATGTTTTCTTTCGTTTTCATTCATTACAGTATTTCTACATTAAAGTATGCAGAAATAGAAAATAATAATAATAACAAATCATGTACTTGGGCACGAATTTTGTACATAAACTGAAAAAGTGTATTTTGAATAAATAGTATAAATATATACAGGTAGTTCTACAAACGAAGGACGAAAATTAAGAAAATTTTGGCACAACATTTTTTTACGTTCAGGTTTTAAAAAGTAGGTCAAATTCAGGTTAAAAGTATTATCAAAGTTAGCTAAAAGTATCCAGTCAAAAAAATACATATTGTAAATTTTACAGCTTAAGCACATGTATATTTTGTCATTTTTAAAATGTATGCCAGAAAACTGAGAATTGGTCTGACAAAATGGACATTTCGATCACAAAGTACGCAATTTCAGTTAATTGATCTGCAAGTTAATAAAATTACAAGTGATACACGAAAAAAATCTTCACCTGGATCAACTACAAATTTCACTATATTAGCGAGATTTTTAGTTATTGCAGCGAATATTTTCGCTATTTCAACGAATATTTTTGCTATTTTAGCGAAAGTTATCGCTGTTTCAGTTAAAAGTTTTTTTCCGTGTCTCATATTTCAAAAACCTTTACTAAACTAAACACTGTGAAAAATAATGAATTAATCGGAATAAAAATTCTTAATAATTTTAACGTTTTTTATGATGCCAGGAAACTAAGAATAAATTCGAGGGACAAAATTCAAGATAATATTTTTTAAATAAAATATAACGTAATGTAACAATTATTTAAATCTTTGTAAAGTACAACTATTTGAAATTATCTTCCAAGTGTAAATTTGTATTTAAACGCTTAAAAATAACATTTATGTAGTTTAATAACTTTCATTTTCACATCGGAACATGGCAGGAAACTTGGGATTTAGGATTTAAATGCTTATTTTTTGAAACCGGGTAACGTTTTGTGGCATATGTTTCCATTAAAAATAATTATATTTTTTTCAAAATGAATGTAAAAATAACCTTAGACATATATTTCCCCTTTTGTAGAACTAACCATATGCAAAGTCAGCCTACATCAGTTTAGCAAACGTAGTTTTAAACATATAAAAATGCGTATTTGATAAATGAATTAAAAATGAATTAATTAATATAATTAACTTAGATACTGATTAAAAATTTTTGTTATTAATTTATAATTAAAATTCATATACAAATATTGTATTGTCTTTTTTGAATTTAAATATTGCTTATGTTCTCTAATACTTTCCTCAATTTTTGCAACAAAAGATTCATGTTAGAAGGTTTTGGCAAGTACACTCTGCAATGTATAATAGAGTAATTTAGTTCGGAAGTGCTCATCAGGGAACGATCTTCTTGCGTCAAGGGATGTATGACTTCTTCCCTAGTGGTGTCTCGCTTCGCTTCGACAGATCCATAACTTAATGTGGCTTACGTATTGCTAGATACCACTTAAAGTTACTGAAAATAAAAAGTAACCTTAATCCATGAATATCTCATTAGTATGTAAGCCATATTCATAAAATTGACGTATCTAACGGCGTTACTAAAATATAATTGATTTAAATATGTAATTACTTACATTACAATCTTGCAGCAAGTTTACATTACAAAGCCTCCGACAAGAGAACATTTTGTTATTTGCGGGAAACTTATCGTGTAAGGTAGCACACATTTCATGGCTGACATTCATTTCGAACGAACAAATCTAGGTAAAATAATCTGCTTTTAAAAATAGAGAAAATATTACAATAATTATTACACTCTGCTTAACCATGAACAAGTGTAAACTTTCTCTTTTTAGGGCACAACTACAAACTTAACTGAAATTAAATGAGTTGAAAACATAATCGTAATCATTAAAAAATGTTATTATATAGTTCTTATATACAAACGCCCAATTCCATATTTCCATATTTCTTACAAATAGTAGAAAGAAGCGACAAAAGTTTTCAAAAGTCCATATCCTACTATTTTTTGGGTTGCTCTCTCGAATGGCGTGGTCAAAATTTTCAACAAGTGATATTCAACCATTCTTTTTTCAAAAATATTTTTAAAAAGTAAAGTTTTTTTATGTAGTTTTTTTCCAAAGAATTTTTTCTCTGTCATAACGCTTTTCAAATAGAACAAAAAGTATCAGAAACGTGTTCCCGATAGATGTAATTGAAAAATATCCATTTTTAATTTTTATTTTTTTCTAATTTGAATTTAAAATGGCGCTTGAAGGACAAAAAAATTTCCTAATTTTACTTAAGATGACAAACTTTTTCAAAATGAAATTGGTTACTCGGGGGTTTTTGGGGTCGCTCATTACGAAATTGATGTTAGATTTTCAATATTGAAAATGGCGGATGACTTTTTTAAAAATTAATCGGATTCATATTATTACGTATTCATAATTAAATGTAAGATTTTGAAATGCATGTTAAAAGGCATCTCGTCGTTAAAGGGTTAAAGAATATTTTCATTTTCTCGATAATTGATTACACGGAGAGAAAATATAGGGGAGACCGGGGCATAATAGATCATTTTTCACTTTTTGTTGCTTAACTTCGTCATTCTTGCTTTAATAAACATTTCATCATGTGGAAAACTTAGCCTAACATCTCAGCTTTCAATTAAAAAAAGTACGCCCTAATATCACTTATACTATTTATTCTAGAACAATGTTTTTGGAGAAATACAAGGTGAGCAATTTCGCCTCGGGCCGGGGCGTAATGGATCAGCAATGAAATTATAATTTAGATCATCAAATATTATTACGCACTGAAAAATATGATAGTGTTAATTTTGACATACAAGTATGGTTAGGATGTAATCAGCAATACCGTATTGCTGTTCTTAAAATACAGTATTCGTGTTCTCCGCAAACATATTATTGTCTCTCAAATACATATTGCTGTTCTACACTGCATATGGCTAAAACAGCAATACTGTATGGCAGTATCATATCTACTAATATAATATGTCAGAATTGGCTATATTTATGGCAGTACAATATATATACTTTTTTTCAATGCGGTATTGACAATTTTGGTTTCTATTGTACATTTATAACAAAGAATATTGAAAATGGAACATATTTCATTTAAACTTTAAATATTTTCATGCAATTTTCAAATTTTAAAAAGTTGTAGCGAAATGCAAAATCTATTCACTTAAAAAATCTATTCTCCAGTTATTTTTTTAATGAGGGGTTATCATTGGTACTTACTAATATATAAATTACAAGAAATTGAATTTGAGAGGATTATTTTATTAATATTTTTAAATATAATAAGTTTTTCTTAATAGCTAGGCCGAAGTGATCTATTACGTCCCGGAGGTGTTTGTTAAAGATTTTGTTATTTTTTATCAATACCGTAAGTATTAAACAAAAATTGTCAATAGTTCTTAAAGAATAAATGTCTGAAGCTCAAAACCTGATATACAAAAATTTTTTGCAAGTAATTTTGAAAAAGATAATATAATAAAAAAACAAAGATTTCAAAAATTTACTTTCCAGCGTAAAAGTCACTTTTTCTACCATATTTTGAACAATAATAAATGAATAACAATAAAAGTTTGTTCAAACTTAGAGTATTATTATTTAAAAATTGATGTGAAATTTAGTAAAGTTATTGTTAGAATTCATTACTGATTGAATATTTTTGAAATATGAAGACTTCGACTATATCAGCATATAGCTATCACTAATGAATTTTAAAAATTCAATTTAAAAATTCATAATTACTTATCGATAACACCTAATTCTAAACTAAAGAATTTAATTGACATCTAACAGATGTCACTATGTTCTGATATAGTCGAAATCTTCATATTTTAAAAATTAGTAAAGTTATATTAGAAATTAAATAAGTATTAAATAAGTTTTTTGTAAAGTTTAATTAATGTCAGAAATAAAAAAATTAAGGTTTTGTATACAAAGTTTATATGTACATAAATTGAAATTCAATAAAAATGAAATCTTTTAATATTTTCAAATTTATTCTTTATTCTTTAAGCTTTATCGAATACTACTCAGTTTACAAATATTAACAAATGTAACATTTAAAAACTTTGGAGAATTATACCTCAGAGCAAAACATAGGTTTTTTTTTATATTTAAAAATGATTATAAAAGTAAAGAATAGTCTTTCAGATTAAGCTGAAAGAAAAAAATTTTTATTTATTATTATTTTTAAACTTGTAGAGATCAAAGACATTTTATAAATTTTTATTTTACATATATTTTTGTTGTCCAAAACGTTTAAAAAATCATTTTTTATATTTTTTCAAAAAATGTCTACCATTTCTTCAATTTTCAAAAAAATCGTATGTTACTGGTAAATAATAACAAGAAAAATTAGGAATAAAAAAATACATTTCTTATATATTCTTATAGATTTACTGCTGTGCATCGAAATAGAAAAACTGCTTTAAATAAATTAATTTTTAATGAATTTTAGTGAAATAGAGGTCATTGAACGCAAAATTCAATACTCTTATGTTTGAAATAATATTCAGACTACAATTGACGTTGGCAAATATTAATATTATTTATTATTTTAACAGGTTTTTTAATACACGAACATACAAAAAAGATTTGTTTGCTTTAAAATAGAAATTGCCATAGTTTTTTTCGTAAAATTGTTTGTCTTTGTTTCATAGTCATCTATACTCTATTCCTTATTAAAGTTTCTATAACCAACTTAATGGAGTGAATTTGGAAATGACAACAATCTTCTTTCCTTTATGACAATAAGGGAGAGATGGTTAACATCCGGTTTCAATAAACAGTACTTCAGTTAACCTTGATTAGAATTTCTGCTAATAGTTGTGAATTGGTGAAGGTAGAAAACGAATGGGGAAGTTAGGCAACAGGTGTCATCTGATTGATCACCGACGCTTGAACTCCCTACACTATTACCTAGCCCACAAACGTATCCACAATATAAATCAAGTATTTAATGTTAGTCCATGAGAAAATAATAAGGTAAATATCCCTATTTGTATTCATTCAGAAATGGTTTAAAAGTTAGTCTAAAAGTAGTAAAGTATTTACTTTTAATAACTTGATTTAAAAACTGTTTCTAAATTACATACAAAATTGTTATTTTCCGTATTTATCAGGTTAACATTTTGCTTTTCGTAAAGAAAACCTTAGGGGATAGTTTCTACCCTATAAGAAAATATCGAATGAAGGAAGAACAGAAATTATAATCGAATTTCAATTGCATGAATAATTTCATATTTCTTTTTGTAAGAGTAATTTTTATTTGCAATATGATATTAAATATTGTTTTACCATGAGAAGTACAAGTCTTTCGCACTACTAGCTTCTTATTTTTAGTTATTAGAAACAATTTTCTTAATAAATGAATATTTTTCAGAATTGTAAGAAATAAGGCTGCCGAGAAAGCAAAGCATGCACACCAACAACAGCAAGCGCAACAGCAAGGTCAACAACAACAGGGTCAACCAGGTACAGGTGGCTCCGTGTCAGTTATTGCACACGCTCCTGCTACACCATCTGGTCATCCTGCAGTAACAGCGCCTAATGCTTATAGCATAAGTGGAATTTTAGGTATTCCACCACATCATCAAGATCCTAATGGAAACAGTATCAAAAGAAAACGAACTGATGACGGTAACGTATTATTCAATAGTTATTTCTCATTAAATTTTAATGGTGATAGTGTAAAAGTATTATTTTTATGCCGCGATTTACGAATAGATGCAATATAACGCACATTAAATTTTATAACGTAATGGATAAAAATTTTAAATAAATTCTTTTCTCAGTTTTAGTATGACTTTTTCGACTTTTCTGACACATATTGCAACTCCATCATATTGCAATACAATTTTTATTGTATAAAATGCAACTTCCTTAGATTTTTATAGTATGAAAAATAACTATAGTAAAATCTTTTTCTGCTAACATGTTCCTTTTACAAGTTATTTTGTTCTAATTTTAAAAAAATTTTCATATTACAATTGGAAATAATTTTGAATCAATTTTGGGTACTAAATATTTACTTGTTTTATTTTCATACCAAAAACGGTTTTAACACCAAGACTCCTTTATTATAATTTCACTTTGTTTATTGAGCTAAAAAGCAAAATTATTATTCATTAAAATAAATTTTCAAAATTTTTTTTTTACTATTGATAACAGATTATTCTACAATTAATTCATAACAATAATAATCATTATTTGTTTAAACAATTTATTATTGTTAATAATTATAAACTTTTATTATGGTATATTAACAGACATTTAGTTTACCGAAATTATGAAGATTATCCAGCTGACTTTATTTAATTAATAACTAACTCATCAATAAGGTATGACGGCTTTTAATGCATTTTACTAATTATTTAAACAAATAATTGTTGTTAATTAATAACTCTCGACACAAACTACCTAGAAACTTGCAGTTTTTTCTAATTTTACTATTAACTAATACAAAAGACATTACAGAAAGATAATTTATGGTTTTAACAATTCAGAAATTGTTTCAACAAATAATAATTGTTGTTATTTATTATCTTTTGATACACATAACTTAAAAACTTGCAGTTTCTAAGTAAGTTTTTAAGCAAATAAATGCAGTTTTTTCTTATTTTGCAATTAGCTAAGTTTCTAGGTTGTTTATATCAAAAGTTAACAAACAATAACAATTGTTTGTTTAAAGAATTTGTAAACTGTTTAAGTCGTAAAATATTTTTATTTCATACTTTTCAGATTAGTTAAACGCAAAATTATAAAGAAACTGTATGTTTTTAGGTGATTTGTGTCAGAAGTTAGTGAATAACAACAATCATTTGTTTAAACAATTTTTGAATTATTAAAACCATAAATTATTTTTATTTAATGCGGTTCGTATTAGTTAATTGCAAAATTAGTAAAAAAACTGCAAGTGTTAGGTATTTTGTGTTAAGAGTTATTAATTAATAACAGTTATTTATTTAAACAAATAAAGACTGCAATATAACATTAGTAAAATTTATTATATTTAATAACAAAAATCATTTACAATAAAAATGATTAATAAGTTCAGTTTTTCTTTAACATTTAATAATAAAACTTTGATATAATCGTGGTCATCTTAGTACATCAATTGACAATTGTTAGGGGAGAATGGGGAGTTATGAAGCACGCTTTGTTTATGAGTTGTAACTTCAAAAAGAAATTTTTATTTCAAATTTTCTCCACTTGAATCTCTAGAGGGTCTTCAAATATGCTTACTGGTTGAAGATTTTGCATGAAATAAAATAAAATCGACAATTTTTTTCAGTTGGACTAAAAAGCTGCTTTTTCAAGTTTTTAAAAATCATGGGGAGTTGTGAAGCACTACTAAAAATCGCTCAAAATTATATTTTTTGGTAAATATTCTTTATTGCGATTTTGCATAAATCGTTTTAAATTTCGAGAACCTAATCATTGCTGGGTATTATATGAGTGAACTTATCTTTTTGATTTGTTCGCGAATTTTGTAAGAATTCTGCAAAATGGAGCACACAAAAAAACTTTATAAACGAAAAATTGAACACATTGTCTTGAAAGATATGCAAAATATCTTCTATCGGAATGAATCCAATTACAAAACGAAGATATAAGGTGAAAAAATATTCAGAGTAAGTGACATCTATCAAAACAATTACTATGCGAGATCTATGGCCGTGCTTCACAACTCCCCATGCTTCATAACTCCCCATTCTCCCCTATAAATAAACAATAAACAAAAAAAATATATAATTGTTAACATTTTTCAGAAGCATTTTGAGCCACCCACGGTATATATAGGATATTTAGGATATTCTATGGATACTCTAGGGATAAAAATTAGTCCAGGAAAATTATGATATTCCGAGAATGTCTCAGGAGTGACCATGAACATAATTGGGATATGCTAGGAATATCCTGATTTCTTCTGACCCATCCCGTGTGGAAAAGTGAGGTAGTTCCCAGGTGGGAAGTTAAAAAACATTTGACTTTTTTATCAAAGTTTTCCACGGTGGGATCCGATCAGGCGAAATAATATTATAAGTGGGCGTGAGTTGGGTCCTACCTCGGCTTCCCAGTTATTGGGGGCCCATATCAATAATTATATGAGCAAAAATTTCAAAGTACAAACAACTAAGAACATTTTTAGACCAACAAATTAATGTTTATAATGATTGTAAACAATAAAAAACACATTTTTAATAAAAATATAATGACATTTTTTTAATAATAATATAACTATTAATTTATGTATATTTATCGTTTATTATTGCATTATTAATATTGTTATTATTATTATTAAACTATTTATTTATTTGTTACGGTGTAGTGGCTTTATTGAATCATTAAAGCAAATCAACAAGTCACTGACAATAAAACATTGATGTTCAGTTAGGTTTCGCAGCATAGTGGTTAGGATGTTAGTCTGGTAGACTGTAGAGTCGTAGGTTCGGTTCCCGCGTGCGTTAGATTTTATTTGTTTCATAGGTTTGTGACTATTCCGATTTTTCTGCATTGTATACGTATAAGTATGAAATTTAATGGTTATATATGCCGTTAAATAATTTAATTCACAAAAGTCTAATTTTTTTTATAAATTTTCAATTTAATTAAAAAAAAATAAAATTAATTAAATAATAATTTTATTTATTTATAATTTGAATTATTTGCTATTAATAAAAAATTTATTCATTAATTTTAATGAAAACTAAATCTGTGGGCTGTGACTGGATTCATCGTTACAAGTCCAGGAATCGCCCGCCTGGGCCATCCCTTCTGGGGCCCACCTAGAACCTGGGAAGTCCACCTGGAGCATATCCTAGCATATCCCAAAGATGTTCATGGTCACTTCTGGGACATTCTCGGAATATCATAATTTTCCTGGGCCAATGTTTATCCCTAGAGCATCCATAGATTATCCTAAATATCCGGAAGTTGTTAGAGAAAAAGGATTTACTTCAGTTATATTGGTAACATTAAATTTTATTTTGAATATGCATGTCGACAATTTCAAATTTTGTAAAAATATTCTTCTGACTATCAGGATAGTTTTTAAACCCCTTAAAATTTTTAGGAATTATTCAACATTTTAGTAAGAATTCAGGATAAAAATTTGACAGGAAAAAGTGGGGTTTTTGAGAAAATTGATTGCAAATGCCAGTACGATTTCAAAACTATTCAGTCTATTTTAAATATTTGAATATATTCACATAATATTTTGTTACATGCAACATAACCTACAATTTTCAAAGTGTGCTCATTTATTCAAAATTTGTCATGGATCCAATCGTAATCGAATTGATTTCATAACCTGACTTAAGTTACAAGACGCAAATGGTCCAGGATTAGAAACACAAATTTATACTTCGTAGGGTCATCAGTCAAATGTCACATTGCACGTGCTCTCATTCATTCCGCTGCGCTACGTGAATAGTCGTTGCCCGAAAATATTCCTGTCACGTGTCGGCTCACGTGTCTCCCTTTTCAAGTTCGAAATGATTCGCTCTCACATTTTGAGTAGTGACTTCCGCAAATGCATATACGGTCAAAAATATAAAATAAAAATATTGAAAACAAGAGACAAGATTTATAACTCCTTTTACGTATGGAGATCATTTATTACAATACAGTTCTAAAATCTGGATCCATTAAACATTTTTATTCTTCAACTCATGATTTAAAAATTTTGTAATATTATGTATTATTTGAAAAGTAGACATATTTGCTTCTAATTTTCATTAAAAATTGTGTTTAAGAAAATGTTGTGCAGAAATTTTATTAGATACAAATAAGTTGAACATTAACAAAATAGTTTTGGCTCCATTTAAGTATTCCGATAGAATTTTAAATATATTTTTACAAAACAAAAATTATTTTAAATGTAGTGCCAATATATTCTGAAGGATTAAGTATAACAATTTTCAAAAGGTTTGTATTACAAAGATAAAAAATTTCCATTCGAAGGTTTTATGACATCTTTTGCGTATAGAAGAATGTTCTTCAGGTGTAAAATACGCAATAGGGGGAAGTCCCCTAGTACCGGACATCTAAGGTTTTCATAGAATAAAATTAAAACTATTTCAAAAAATATGACTTCAATTATGAATTAATTAACTCTACAATAGATAACACCAAAATCAATTAACAAAAAAAGAATATTTTGATAAACATTTTTCTTAAGTTCAATTTAGTTTTGGTATCGAAATACTACAATTTTGAAATTGTCCCCTAGTACCGGACAGTCTAAAACTTTTAATTTTACGCGCAAGATATTATTGAGAAATAATGCAGTGATCAAAGACTGCATTCTTGCTGTATTAAATAAAGTGTTATTGCCAAAGATATTGTAAAATAAAATCATCAACTTTAGAAAAAAATGTGTTACCTTTTTTTTATTTTTTATTTAAAGTTTACAGTGCATTCTACCAAAAATACATTCACATTAAGTGAATGATTGATTCAACGAATATTCCTGTTTAATATATTCAGATAAAACAAAAGTGACTTAATTATTCACTTATTGGCTGAGTTTACCTACAAAAACCAATTTTTTAACTGTCCGGTACTAGGGGAATTCCTTGTGTCCGGTACTAGGGGACAAGCAATCCTCAAAATTATGTTATTTTATGCTAACACCGTTAAGAAAATAAAACCAACTTTTACAGTTTTGGAATTATAGTTAAATCCTCTCTTTAATGCAAGTTAAAATAAACACGTAGGCACAAAACTATAGTAGTAATCGCACTTTGAAATTTAAACGATACAACGTCTTCTCGATAAAAAAACAATTTAGTGCTCTCATCGAGGTCATTCGCGTTATTGACAAACCGAACTCTCTGATTCTTTATTATTACGTTCTTCCGCGACTTTTTTGACAATTTTTTAATCCGATGATTTGTCATTTGTTGAAGAATTAGAAGTGTCCGGCGCTAGGTGCCGTCCGGCGTTAGGGGACTTCCCCCTAATTCTTTTAATTAAAATAATTAAATTTTTTATTTAATCACTTTTTTATCTTAAAGTAGGTAAATTATAAAATGAGTAATTAATAAAATTTTCTTAAAAATTAAATTAAATTATTAAGCCTGTACCAACAGGTTCTTTAAGACCATTTTCACAAAAAAGCGACATCAGCATTAATAGCGATGTCTTCTGACTGCTTCAACTAAAATATGTATAATTAAAGAAAGTGAATTTATCATTCAGTAATTTTAATATTAAAGATAGAAGAAGTTAACAATTTTCCGAATCAATCTCACAAAATAAATCTCTTTAAATAAGATCTTGAATTTCATATGTATCGACAGCACAGCTGTCTCAATACAGGAATCTGCTTTTCTCAGAGAATAATTTTCGAAATTAGTAATAATTAATTTCAAAATTATCAAAGAACTCAGAAAAACGTTAGCATGCTGGGATACAAGCCCACAATCTTTCAAATAAGTATAGTTATCGCGTTATACTGCAAATATTCTAGATTCTTCTCTCTGTGTCTTAACAGAAAATATTTGTGTTTTACATTAAAGTTAAAGACATCGCTATCACAAAAAAAATTCTTTTTGTCCAAAAGGTCTCGCAAAACCTGCTTGTTTCTTAATTTTTGTAAACAAAAATTTTATAAATTATGCATTTTATTGTGCACTTTAAGATATAAAAGTGCTTAAATAAAAAGATTCATTTAATTTATTAAAAACGATAATTCATTTTCTGGACAACTAGACCCCTGTAATTGTAATGTACTATTAGTATAATGTTAGTTATATAAAAATGGTAATTCAAATTAAGAAAATTTGGATATATAAAAGTAGAAAGACGAAAATAACTCAGTCATTTGTTTTTAACTTTTTTCACCAAAAAACTTTTTAAAAAATTTGTACACAAATTTTTTTCATCTCCAAATTTATTTAAAAATCATTCTCTTTCAGACAACTCTCAATGAAAGATTTTGGTTTTATTATAATAAAGAAGAAAGTATATTTTCTTAATCTAGAAAGATAATACTTTTAAAAATTGTCCTTCATATTAGAAGATCAAACATTTCGAATCAATTTCCCGCTAATTGTTATATTGTTAATTTGTTAAAATTGCCGATCCATGTAATGGAAATATTTTTTAAAAATTTAACAGATTCGCTCGAAGTTCATTATTTAGAGTTTTTTGAGGTCGGAAGACGAAATTTAAATCATGTGTTGAAAATTCAAAACCGCTAAATGAAAAAATTTTATGTGAATGCGATAGATTTTAAATTTCGTTCTGCATTTTGGGTTCACCTTACCATACCCCCAATCCGCTATTTTGATTTTTTTAAATCTGCTACCAGATTCAAAAAAGCAACCTCAAAAACTACCAAGTATTAAACTAAGAAAATAACAATAAACAAGGAACTGACGTATCCAGACCAGTCTATTTTCCGCTCAAGCAACAGATAAAAAGGTTTCAAGAAAAAGAACAAAAAGAATATGTAAACATTATTAGATCGATTTTTTCGTGTAGAACATGTTCTTTTAAAAATAGAATATATTTATCTTGCACGTAACAATGTTTTATAATCTTATTAATCGATATATTTTCTTTATTCCACATTTAAGAGAAATCAGTTTCTTTCTTTTAATCGTCTTTCTTCTCACTTTTAGTAAACTTTTCAACAACTTACGACTTTCTGGTTTTCATCATGTAAAAGAGTGTCGTTTAAAACGACGTTAAAAATGATTTTTTTCACTTAGATTTTAGACTTTTCCTACACCATTATGTAACCTAGGTTACATAATATTTTGTTTATTTGAACGTTCTAAATTCAATGTAAAATTTATATATATATATATAGTTTTGAAAAGTATCAAATCTTAAACTTTTGCAAAAAATATATACAACTGAAATCGGCTTTAGTTTATTTCACTGAAAAATACATACTTTTCAGGACTGTACTTTCACCCTTAGATACAAGTTTTGTGAGGGCGAGGTTTCTGGCAACCGTATCAATAACACTTTTCTAACTTAAAGGGTCTTACTTCTTCTTCTTCTTCTTACTTCAATCTTCTTTGATTTCCCAAAAGCTGTTTTAAAGGTAGCACTAATGTCTAATTCTGGGCAGATGTACTCTCTCTTTTTAAAGAAGAACTGGTACACAACTACAGCATTTTTTGCCCAGGTTAAGAATAATCTTGTCAGAATGATAATATTCTCAGTGAAAGAAAAGTTCTGATTAAAGAGGAAATAACTTTTATTAGAAGAAAGTTCTTTAAGGTTCTGTAAAAAATTGTGAAGGAAACGTTTCAATAATTTTTATTTCTAAGTTTCAAGGTTTTAAGAAATGTAAAAATGAACATTAGGTATTTAAAATTGCGGATAGGATAGGATAGGTGAACTGAAAAATAAAACAAAGTTTTGTACCTATCGTCTTTCATATGTAAATTCACTGAAACATTGTATGCAGAAAAATAATTAAATTTGATTTATAAACGACCAAACAAATGAACGGCACTGATGAATAAACATGTTTGTAATGAGGACCTTGAATTTATATTTAATGAAATTAAAATTAAATACAGTGAAGCAACGAACTTATATTCAAAATTTATGAACATTCCACAAAACATAATTGCAGACAACTAAAAAATACAACAAAATTTCCATGAATGAAATTTCATTTCTTTATTTAATTTGTCATTTTTGACGAAATATAAGAAAGATTAATTAATTAAATTAATGAAAAACGTTCTTAAAACGTTTTAGGTTAAATATGAGTAAAATAATATTTCTAATTGAACTTTAAAGAGCTCATATTACACTTAGTTTGTTTTAATATTTTTTTACAAAATATATATTACCCTTTTTGTATTCGATTTAGAGATTCCAACTTATTACTCATGTTACAGCTGTTCAAAATTACCCCATGTAGCTTCAGGTTCTATTGACTATTCTCCCTACTTTCTAGATTCTAGGGTGAGCACTAGTAACAGATTCACCCTAAAGTCCATTATTTTCAGTGTATTGTACTGCTTAACATTGACTCAATTGCTTTTGAATAACGACGCGGGAGCAGCTCTTTCAAGTAAAGCGAATTATTCTATTTGCTGCTCTTTTTAGGGACCCTTAGTGTTATTTTTGTTCCTTAATATATATATATATAACAATCATATTCTCAGATAAAAACAGTATAAAAAGTCATTAAGTTTATGTTTCACAGATTTTTCGGTGTTTAATTTTATTAAAAGACAAAACATAGACAGGCAATATTGTAAATTATACCAATTTTCATTTTGGATGTCAGATTCCAAATGGCAAATTCAAAGAACGTAGACGTATTAAATGTTGTAATTGTAATAAAACTGAAGAGCTGTGTAGAAATAAATATATTTTATACTTTAAAGTAAACACTGCAAAAGATACATCGTTGAAGATTCATTAGAACCGATTTAATCGTAAAATTCAAACGGTCTAACTCGTTCGGTTACGAGCCTGAAACGAGTTTTATAGCAATTGTGGAACAACCCTGTCGGGAAAATGCTCCGACCAGCAGCTAGTTGGACAATCGCGACTTGACAGTGAGGTTTAACGAGCCCTATGCTCGCACCCCCATCTACTCCGGAAGGTCATTTAATTATTCGAGAAGCCCCCCGTACGTTTGGGTAACTATGTTTGGTCATCCTTTCCTGTTTGACCTCTTTCTTTCTCTCATTCACTCTCCCTCCCTTTCTATGTTGAAAACATCATCCCTACTTCTCTGTTCCTCATTCCACTTTTCTATCTAGCAATCGTCCCTGGTGCCAGTTTCTATATTAAACCACTGGTACGTACGCAAGATAATAAAGACGTATAATGGAATCGAAATTGTTTCTCTATCTATCAATGCCATGCACTGACCCTTTCTCTTGCAATACACTCTTTGCACGTTCAGCGACAGATTCAATTAAGTTCAGAGTTTCAGACATGTTTAATTTGTGTCTTGATTCGTGGTCATTCTGATCACTATACTAACCAGAATTTGTAATGTTTTTTTATTTGGCACTCTAGTGTCATAAGTTTTTTAATTGATAAATGTATTATAATTAAATTTATTCTCAAATAAAGTGTCAAAGTTTATATTTATTTTGTGATTTTAAACATATTTGCAGTTCATGCACGGAAAAAAAAAGTTCACGAATCTCTCGTGAACTAGTATATCACTTTTGGATGGGACACAAAATTCTTCAAAATCTATAAACACAGTTCATCAAAATTTCATCAACTCCTTCACTAGAAACGTAGAACGGTTTCTGAACTTTTCGTCAAAGTTGACGAAAAATTCGTGAACTTTTAAAAAATGTTAAAAACAAAAAAAAATTTCTAGACACTACTTTTTTGATAGTATTTCATTTAATTTGATAACTTGACGCCTATACGTACCCAACTACACAGAATACACAATTTTATCGCCATTAAAATTCGCAACTCGCTTCACGGGATTCGAACCTAGTACCCTAATAATATTCCTAACAACTAACCCACACGGCTAAATCTATATACACTGACAGTACTCCTGCAAACGACACGATTAGCTTTGTCTGCTGTTGTCTGCTACAAAACTCAGGACCGTGCAAAGTATAAAGCGATCCTTGTCGTAACTTCTAATTTATTTTATGAATTATTTGTTTCACAAAAGAAATTAGCACACAAAAATATTCAAGGAATAATAAAAACATTGATTCTAAATAATAAATTTAATCAAACAAAGAATTTGTCCGAGTGTAAACACTGATGACACCGACTGAATTATGACAGATGAATTCTTGATCAGCCATATTTGATGCGCATTGCGAACTGCGCATACTACTGAGACTCGCGAGTTCACGACTTTTTCGTCAACTTGTACCTCTACTTTTGACGAACTACTCATCCTTAACACGTTCATCAAAAATTCATTAACTTTGTTTCAGTTTTTCGTTGACGTTCGCCATTTCTAATCAAAAGTGAATGAAAATTTTGAAATTTTGTGTCCCATCCAAAAGTGATATACTAGTTCACGAGACATTCGTGAACTATTTTTTTCCGTGTGGCTTAGGCGAGATGTTCTACCTTCTTTAGCAGCGTATAATGAGCGTGCAGTTTGCAGTAAACAGATGTTTGCTATGAAATCTCTGAAAATTAGCTACCACAGCTAAGAAGTTTGCAGTGGCAGCGAACATGTTAGCTGTCACAGCAAACATTAGTAAAAATTTATGCGAGTTTGCTGTCATAGCGAACTTGTTTGATCTCACAGCGAACTTTTTCGCTGTCCCTATTTCAACGAACAAGGTTTGCTGTGGCAACAAAATGTTCGCTGCCACAGCAAACCCTTTCTATGTGTGCGGCCTTAAAGAATTTGTTTAAATATTAATATTCGGTAACATTTATTTAAAAAATGTATCAGATTTAATTTAAATAAATGCTCATATGCGCTATATATATATATATATATATACATCAAAAACATTTGCTAATAATTCCTGTCAAAAAAATTAGTTCTTTTAATTTCCCGGCAATATTTTTAAATATGGGTAAATTATATATTTTTTACTTCATTTAAAATTATTTTATTATTTTTAAAAATGTAAATAATACAAATGGATAAAAGATTATTAAAAGCTTTTAATGTTATTTTATCGATAAACAAAAATTAATCCTTTTATTTTATTTAGTATATGTATTTATGCAAAATATTGTAACTCTAAAACAGTATATTGCTTCCTCATATAGAGGAAGTATTATTATAACAAAATTTTTCGACTTCGATTTTTTGACATATCTTTATGTTTTTTGACCTCAGGAGTTCAAAAATGACATATTTGAAAAATGTCATTCCGTATGTGTGTGTGTGTGTGCGCGCGCGTGTAAACATCATATTTTCATAAATATCTCCAAATTATAAAGAGCTTTTGAACTAAATTTTTTTTAAATTGTATAGGTCTCATCTGCGGACATAAAATGAGAGTACTTTGAGACAGATTAATGAACTTTAACAATATATTTTTTTGATTTTTAATTTTTCAAAAAAACGTTTTTGCCCATAACTTTAAAAAAATGTTAGGACACCTATGATTGTTTTTCTCTATTTTCGTAGAGTTTTTTAGATGCATCTTTTGAGCCCTGAATGAAAATTTTTCGTCCATATTCATCAGAGATATTAAACTTTTAAAAATCAAAAATTTTGGAAAATAAGACTTTTTTGAAAATTTTCTTGAAAAATGTAGAAATAACTTTAAAACTATTATTATTATCTTGTAGAGTATTAAAAAACACTTCGATTGACCTATTTTTAAAGCTAATTCGATTAGAAATAAAGAAGTTATTGATATTTCAAAAAACAGAAATTGTGATGGAGATTAAAAAAAAATTTATAATGTGGAAGTAAATTTAGAAAGTTAAAAAATATCATTTTCCAAATCATTTCTAAAATTTTAAAAAAGAAAATAATTAAAGTCATAATATACCATAAAAATCAAAATCGCTTATGTATATCGAAACTGAATTTTTAATCAAATAAAGAGAAAAAAATATTACAGCAACAATTAAAAAAAATTGTTCAAAATTTATACTTTATTATTATTAACATCTCTATGAGGAAGCAAAGTGTTCATGAAATGAACACAACGAGATTTACGAAAACAAATGAAATAAACAGCAAAATTATAACAAAAATATATAACTTGGCAGCGGTTTTTTTACTGCATATTAATTTTAAAAACATTACAATATTGTTTTAGAAGAAAATCGGGAAATAAGTGATCATACTGATGAGGAACTTAAAAGACAGAGAGGTACTTACAATGGAGATCAACTTTATTCTAATGTAAGTAACATTTTACTATTTATATTAAACATCTTATTATTGTAAATGCATTGAACTACTTTAAATAACATTAAATTTATAAAGAATCTAGATTGAAAAAAATCTAATTGAAATAACCAGAGTGAAATTTTTTACTTTTTTTATTAAAAATATGAGAAAGTCTAGTTAAATTTCTGGTAAATTTAACAAAAATTTCTTGTTAAATACATACGAGAATTTTAATTAAAATAATTTCTACTTAATTTTTAAAATAGTGTATATTCTCATTGATCTTACCAAAAATTCTGGTTCAGAAAGACCATGGGATAACTATGTTTTGTGTTTTAAGTAGAATTCTCTAGTCGTACATATTAACCATATACATTTCCTCTTAGTTTAACTAGAAATTTTTTAACCAGATGCATCTAGTAACTTGAACCCATATATACTTTTTTAGTAAAAACTTAAAAAATATACATTTCAAGATTGTACAGTTTTAAGTCGTAAGTATGAGAAATTACATTATTCTCTAATTCGCATGTCTTGAAAAACAGATGTTAAATAATAAATAATAAAATGATAATACATGTATATTGCATGAATATTACAATATTATATATACATGAATATTGCAATATTCGCAAAATAGGAGAAAATAATGATTGTACATAATTCTTGTATTATTACTTCATTCTATGGTGGAAACTTGAGTTTAGAAAGAAGAATTTTTAACCATTTCTTGTCTTGTAATTCCAAAATTATAGTCGTGTCTCCTTCATTTGATAATCATTAATCTCATATCGTTTAAAAAAAGTACGTCAAAAGTTCCAAATAAAAAGTTCCAATTGGAAAATTCAAAAATACGAAAGGTCCAAAATAACTCTCTAAATCTGCGAATATGTGAAATTTCACTTATTCTACGTTATAAGTCGTCTTCTCGATCAATAAGTGCATATACACTTATAAATAAGTGAATTTTTCACTTATTTTGAAATTTCACTTATTACAAGTGTATATGCACTTATTGATCGAGAAGACGACTTATAACTTAGAAATAAGTGAATTTTCATACATTCAGATTTACAGAGAGAATATGTACCAAAAGACAACTAAAACTTTAATAAAATTTGAGGAAAGTTTCGGTTCTGTGTGGGTGTTAAAAGTGCAAAATTATTAAAAAGTATTAAATATTCAAAATTTTTTTAAAGAAGTCATCTTGAAAAATGTTATGTTATTTTAAAGATTTTTATAAAAAATGGAATTGGATTTTTTAGCTTCAGATAAATTATTGGTTCGATGACTAACGCTTTTGAAGAACATAATTTTTGGTCTTTGGAAAAAAGAAGTTTTGGAATATTTTTCATTGGAACTTCTAATGTCTTGGAAATTTTGTCATCCGACCAAAAACATATATAGTGATAAAGATCACTGAAACTGATCGCTGCAGAGTACCTTAAAAAATCTTTGTACTCTTTTTATAAGGTCATAAACCAAATATTTTGCAAAAAAAATTCCTAATAAAAATTTGGTTACTTATCAAAAGTTGCTTAATTGAATGGTATATTAATTGCAGTCTTTAAGTAAAAACGTTCAGTTTTTAAATCAAAACATCCTATTGCTACTGATGTGTTAATCTTTTTGTAGCATATTATGCAAGTTATCAGAGTTGCTCCGAGAAAAGTGGAATCACACAAATATGGCTTTATTTAAAAAAAAAAACAAGGAATAGACAAGGATTTGTTTATAGTAATCAATTATGGAGATTTTAAAATTTTTAGTTTTTAGTTTTTAAAAATTTCTTTTATAGAAAACACAAACTTTTTCGTAAAATATACAAATAAGTTAAGTTGTGCTTTATGCAGGCGAGTTTTGTGTTTTCAACAAGCTGGTTTGTGTGTACCACAAACCAATCTGTTATAACACCAAGAAATCCACGCATGCGCAAGAAAATTCAAGTGAACGTCTGATTTTCGTCTGCTGCGTGACTGTTTAAGCTGTTGAATCATAAACTGAAGTTTGTGACAAGACTCATTCTGGTTTGTGTATTTCCCAAACTCAGCCGTTTGTGGATACTACAACCGCCGTTCATAGATGGCACAGGAAATCTTGTAATTTTCACAGGAAACTTTTTTCCGTGAAGATTTCCTGTAAATGAAAATTTCTTTCACATTTCTTGGACCAATATAACACCTTTTCTGTACAAAATTGGAAAGTATTCATAAAATGAATTTTTTTCCATTCACTTTTTCTTTATTAAAATGTATTGATAAATTTAAGCTTTCGTTAACTAAAATTTTACCTGCATTAATAATATTAGCAGTACTAATTTATTTGACTACTATTCTTAATTATGACTTTATTGAGACTAAATATGATTGCAGCTGTGGTCAAGTAAATGGAGCATTAAGGATGAGCATAAGTTGTTGAATGAACTTGGAGGTAGCGGTGCTACCGGAAACGGTAGTGGCTCAGGAGGTAGTGGTGGAAGTAGCGGAGGAGGCAGCGGATACTATGAACATGGTGGATTCCCCGGGAATGCGATTGCAACCTCCGCAGAACTGTACGATTCCCTGGGCACCATTACAACTATGACGCAAGCGCAGACGCCCCACCTCTACACCCCGCCCATAGGGGGCACTATAGGTGAGCGTCTCCTTCCTATTCTCTCTCTTTCTCTCTCTCTCTCTCTCCCTTTGAACTCCCCTTTTACTCTTTTCCTCCCTGGTACTGATTCCAACACACGTAGTATTTGCCTATTAAAAATCCTTTCTTTTTCTATGTGCGTTTATTATTGTGGTTTTTACATATTGCTTTGCATATTCACGTTAGTGCTAATATATGGCTTAAATAACGCATGAGTAATGGCGAAATGTAAAATGGTGGAAATTGTTTTTTTAATCATTTTTTTCATACATCAGCTTACATTCTCTCTGTGTATATTTGGATCTTTAGATTCAACCATTATTGTATTCTTTGTTGTATATTTCTTGTTGGGCATCAAATCCCTTTAAACATAATAATTGACAATTTCCTGATCAGTAAGATGTTAGGTTTAGAATTAAATTATCTAGTTCTTAAGATTCAAAAGTGCTATTGGTGATAGGCAGTTTAATCCGTAAATTTCGAAACCTTTCTATAATAGCATTACGTATTTTGTAATTTAATAAATTGTTGTGTAATCAACGACGGAACGTATAAGGCTTTCTAATTTAATTTATATGAAAGCAAAATGTTATGTCTGTGATAAGAATTCATTTTTTATAAGTGTATAACAAATTAGTCAAATTTGTTGCGGTTATTGATAAAATTTCGGAAAAATGAAAAGTAAATATACAACAATAAAGGTTTATACCCATCAATTTTATAAAAAGTTAAATATACATCTTTAATGAAATTATATTCCCAAGCAGCACGTAAGCTCATAGTGACATCACTGTAATATTAAACTGGATATTCGTAATCTCAACTGTAATATTACAGTGATCTTACTGGGATATCAAAATGTCCGCCTGGAGGTAGTATTACGTTGTATTATTAAGGTAATATTACATGGGAATACTAAGGTAATATTACACTGTAATATTAACGTAATGTTAATATAATATACAGATAAAATTAAAATAATTTTATATTTTAGAAAAAACATTTCACCAAGTCTGGACTCGAACCCTGAACCTTGTGTTCAGTAAGCTAGAGTCTTACTAGTGAGCTACTGTTACTTGTAGTGTATTAAGATTTTCGAAGAAATAAAATCTTTGTAAGTTTTTTTTAAAGTTCTTCAAATTTAATATAAATATTTAATACACTACAAGTAACAGTAGCAAACTGGAAAGATTGTAGCTTACTGAACACAAGGTTCAAGGTTAGAGCGAGGGGAAATTCACTTGAGAAGTCAGAAATCGCCAGTAGCAGTCGTTGTAAGATTCTCATATTGATTTTTAAAACTTCTTGAGATTTCTACGCGACTACCTGCGATTTCTAGGGACTGCCGGTGACTGCTTACATGCTCGCGCGCAATATATCGAAATGTAGCTTCGGATGAGCATGAGCTAGGTAAAAATCGGTATTTAGAAATCACAAAAAAATTCACATTTAAGGTTATGTCCAAGTTGCAAAATGTAAACAAAGCAAAATGTAAGCAAACCAAGCACTAAAATCAGCTTTTTTATACATCTTTTTTTCTCACAAAAATTACGATTAGAAAACGTTTTTTTAGAAAAATGATAAATTAGAGTGTCAAAGTTTCCAAAAAAATCATTTTTGAGTGTGATCAATAAAGAGCAATTAATAAAATAACTAATTAAAATGACCTGTAAAATAGCATTTTTGACGCGTCGCGAAAAATAAACTGTTTGAGTATATCAAACGCACTGACGATGAAGAAGTCTCATATCAGCGATTGGACCTTCAACATGTGGAAAAATTTCCCTTTCCTCCCTACTCCCTACGATTTCGATTGAGAATCCCAATGATTTCAATAGACTGCTAAAATTTCTTGAATATTTTCTGACTTCGAAAACAAGGAAATCGTGATTTCTTAAGTGAATTTCCCCTCGCTCAAAAACCCTATTGTTTGCTATATTATATAAATATAAAACTAAAAAATTTGAAATAAATAGATCCCATCGTTTGCCCACAATCAGACAACGCCTAAAAATTGTTAATTTAGTTCTAGTTTCTAACAAAAAATTTTGAAAAAATCGATCGATACATACATTCTTAAAAATAATTTTTTTTAAAAATTAAAAAAAATTTCGTAAATTAAAAAAATAAATTGTTTTATATTTTTATCAAAAACTACGTGTAAAAGCAAAAATTTCCATATATAGAACGTCAAATTTGGTCAATTTTTGACCGAGTTATAACCATTTCAAAAAAACATTTTCGTAAAAAACGTGATTTTTCAAAAACCTGTATCTCTTAAACGGCTTAATGAAAAAATTTGAAAAAAGTCATGGTTGCTTATTTCAATGAGCACTAAAAGAAAAAAAATATTTGAAACAAATCTGAGATGCAAAAGTAAAATACTGTCCGATTTCGCTTGGAACGCCCCATATGTTTATGGTTTGCAAACACTACTTTCAATTTATGTAAAAAACGTTTATTTTAACCCGAGCCTAATCAGTTCGAGCCGAGTCCGAGCCAAGTCGAGCCTCCTAAAAAGTTCGAATAATATCGAGCACTCGAATGAATTCGAGCTTTTAAATTAATAAAAAAAAATATCAATAAGTAGAAAATTTCAATTTTATGGGATTTAATGATCGTAGAAAATCTTTAGGTCTTAAAATAACTAACTTACTAACTAACGTATATAAGACATTTAAGGGGAATCGATATTTTCTCTCTAAATTTGAATTAGTAAAAATGTTTACTAATTTGAATTAGTGACAGACTTCTTGCTTTTGAAGAGACGCATTATTTTGGCCTAAAATCTAAAAGTTAGAATGTTTATTTGTTAGAATTTTGAAAGTTAGAATGATTATTTGTTAGAATTATAAAAAGTAAGAATGTTTATTTGTTAGAATGTTCAATTGTTGGAATGTTTATTTGATAGAATTTTTAAATGTCAGACTGTCTATTTGTTAGAATTTCCAAGTGTTAGAATGTCAATTTCTTAGAATAACTAAAAGTTAGAATTTCCAAGTGTTAGAATATTAATTAGTTAGAATAAATAAAAGTTAGAATATTTATTTGTTAGAATGTTCAATTGTTAGAATGTTTATTTGATTGAATTTTTAAATGTCAGACTGTCTATTTGTTAAAATATCTAAAAGTTAGAATGTTTATTTGTTAGAATAACTAAAAGTTAGAATGTTTACTTGATAGAATATACAATTGTTAGAATACTTATTTGTTTGAAATAATTATTTAATTGATTGAAATAATTTTTTATTTGTCTTGTTAAAACAGTGTATTTGCTTTGAATAATGAATTATTCGGATTAAATAATTAAGTTTATTAGAATCAACAAAATAAATTTATTGTGTTAAATAAATCAAATTTGATTCAATTAAATAATTATTTGAATGAAATAAATAAAAGATTAGTTTCAAGTAACTCACTATTAGTATTAAATAAATTCATTTAATCAATTCAAATAATTATTTAATTGAATCAAATACGATTTATTTAGTTCAAATAAGTGTGATTCAAATAATTCAAGTTATTTGAAACAAATACATATTTTTTTGATCCAACTAAAAAGTATTTGAATCAATTAAATATTTTTCAAATAATTTGAATTATTTGAATCAAATAATTTTTTTTTCAGTGTATTCCTTTTCATTTTTTACAATTACGATATATTTTAATTAAGTGACTATTGTAAAAATCCAAAAAGTCAAAATAAGTCCCGCGAGATTACAAGCATATAAGACTTCCACTTCCTAATTTATTTAAATATTAAAACTATTTTCTATAACATTGTTAACTTTTTGTTAAAGAAAAAAAATTTAATTTAAAATAAAAAACAAAACCATATGTACTTATTTATCATTTTTAAACCACTTGGAAGTATGACCAAAAATATTTCTAACAAAATAACTCATTCTTTTTAATTAAACATTTCTTAACATTTTAAAATAAGGTATTTAATTGTAAATTAAAATAAAGGAACAGCTTTTAACATATAATTCTTTACATATAGTAATACTCCTGCCGCCATCTAACATGTGAACGCAGAAACATGTCCACTGTTGGAACAAATGGTAAATAAACTCAAGATTTAACAGTAACATAGAAAGGAAACTCAGTGCTCAAAAAAATTCTAACAAATGAACATTCTAACAGTTGAAAATTCTAACAAATAAACATTCTAACTTTTAGATATTATAACAAATAGACATTCTAACAAATAAGTATTCTAACAATTGAAAATTTTAACAAGTAAGTATTCTAACAATTGAATATTCTATCAAGTAAACATTCTAACTTTTAGTTATTCTAACAAATAAACATTCTAACTTTTAGATATTTTAACAACCCCAGTAGCACAAAATGTTCCAGCAGCATTGACAACATTGAGACAAACATTGGTAATGTTGAGACAATGTTCTCAATATTGCTGTAATATAACGTGCTACTGGGGAAGTAGACATTCTAACAAATAGACAGTCTGACAATAAAAAATTCTATCAAATAAACATTCTAACAATTGAACATTCTAACAAATAAACATTCTAACTTTTAGTTATTCTAACAAATTAATATTCTAATAATTAGAAATTCTACCAAATAGACATTCTAACTTTTTAAAATTTTAACAGATAATCATTCTAACTTTTAGATATTCTAACAAGTAGACATTCTAACTTTAAAAATTCTAACAAATAAACATTCTAACTTTTAGATTTTAGGCCAAAAGAATGCGTCTCCTTTTGAATTAGTAAACTTTACTAATAAATTAATAAAAATGACTAATTATTAGTAAAATTTACTAATTCAAATGCAAAAAGTCAGTCACTAATTCAAATTAGTAAACATTTTTACTAATTCAAATTTAGATAGTTCTACTTATTACTTTTTAAAATTTGATAGACTCGAATTTACTCGAGTGTTCGAAAAATTCGAGTACTTTATACATTGAGCTAAGCTAGGGCTCGAGTCGGCTTTTTGAACTTTTTGCATACCTCTAATACTTGGAATTGATCTTCATAGTGTTTTCAGCGTGAAACTAAAATCTCTTTTTGCAAGCTCGGATAAAATACTTTAACCCGCTTGCTGGTTCTCTCAATTTTTAATCTATAGTGGACTGGTGCTATATGTTTTTTTTATTTTCACACGTAGATTTAAAAAACAAACAGCAAAAATTATAGGAGTTGATCTTTATATTTTTTGAGACAAACCAAAAATTTTCTACGATTTAGTAACAAATTATTTTACCTCCTATAGCGCTCATAATTCTTGGCTCAGTGAACTAAAGTTTTGCATTATTTATGTTTTTTCATTAGTAAATTTCTGGAATAATATATCGAAAATGATAGGAGTTGATCTTTATATGGTTCTCAGCGAAAAAAGTAGATATTTTTAAGAATTTAGTCATAATAGTGTACTCATCACTGGCGGTTACAATTCTTGACCTACTGGACTGCTGTTTTACATTCGTATATATTTTTATAATTAGACTTTAAGAAAATTGTAATAAAAATTATTAGAATTCAGTAGGAGTACAGAACCATCGGTTTTAGTATACGACTTCAACTCGCACTTGTCCGATTTTTTTTCTTAAGTTAAATATATATATATATAGATTCAATTACTTACCAACAAGAAATTTTAGTTACTATATTTTAAAAAGAAGAATTTTTTACAATAGTGTATAAAGGAGTGTCTCACTGCTTTGATGAACCAGGAATTTTCTTTAATAGAAAATAGAAAAATATTAGATATTTAATTATAATATATGAGAATTTTTCTATAGAAGTTGTACAATTTGAGGTATTAGAATTAATTATTTTAGTAATTGCTTTTTATTCCTCCTAGTCAAAAATTATTTCATTAGAAACTTTGACACTCTAATTTACTATTTCTCTCAAGAAAGTGTAAAATTGTTAATTTTTGTGAGAAAAAAGGCTGTTTGAAAAATATGATTTTAGTGTTCGGTTTCTTTACATTCTAGTTTGTTTACATTTCACAACTTGGACTTGCCTTTAAAGGTTAAAATTTATAAAATTTAAAGGAGCGTTACTTTTATGCATATTTTCAGAATTAGTAGTTTTAAGTGTCCTGATGAAAGATATAATTTAGTTAAACTCTAAACTATAATTGTTTAGATAAAAACAAGAGGTAAAAGTACTACCTATTTAATGCAAAAAATCAACATTTCAATGATTTTGGCTAAACGAACATTGAATGTTAAATCACATTCAATTGTTTTCATTGTCTTCTTCATAAGATTTTTCGTTCTTTTCGAGCGATTTCTCGCTCGAATGCAACACTAAACGAACCATTATTTTTGGCAAGTTTAATGTCTAATGACATAAAATATACAAAGGGAAAATTCTTAATGTTGAACAAATAAAAATGTAAAACATCAACCCTTAAAAACTACCCCTTGCGCAATTAATACCATATAAGAAAAGAAATAACTATTTTAAACATCGCAAATTTTTTTATACATGAATTAATTTTTATTTTATTTATGAACTGTCATATTCGCCCTGACAAGAAACCCTGCTTTTGAAAACAACTCCTATTATATATTAGATTTTGAATAAATCCTATGAAGAAGGAGTAATGAATACTTTAAACAGTAAAAGATTGTTGAAAATCGACTGAAAGTTATTGTCGAATCTTCAGTGACATTTGAGTGCAATGTTTAAAATACAAAAGTACCCTTAGAAAGAAAACAACCCCTTAACATTTGAAGTAAAAGAAGTAACACTGAAAAAAATGAAAAAAATGTATTTTCTTTATACATACATGCACGGAGAGACTTTTAGTTACAAAAATTACTTTATTGTATTTCGATATTTCTAATAAAACGTAAGAATCTTTATTAGAATTCTTCTAACTATACCTCGATTATCCCTAAATTCTTATGTTTTATTAGAAATATCAAAATACGATAAAATAATTTTTCTAACTAAAAGTCTCTCCGTGTGCAAAATCATCGTTTTGCAATCGTTCACAGCTATCCAAAATTGCCGATTTCCTCACTGTGAGCAAAATGCCATCAGCTGTTACTAAACATTATGTTCATTAGTTAGTTTTAAGTTTTAACGTTGGAACTTATATTGGCGTTGTCCCATGTATATCTGGCCAGGATCTGGTACATATACATTATGTTCATATTACTTGACCTGCTCTGCGCATGCGTTACGGTAATTGATCGCAATACCCGCGTTGATTTGAAATTTAATATTTTATGTTTAAAATATATATATCCGTTATATTTATATAGAGTATATTTTGTTAAGCTTATTTGTCTTAAAATAACATTATTATTGATATTTCAAATCAACTCGCGCAGTTCTACACGGAAAAAAGTACGTGAATCCTTCCTTGGAAGTGTTTGACTTTTGGATAGGACACAAAATACAAGGTGGTATCATATACTTTTTATTAGAAAATATAAGAAAGTCCTAGAATTATTCTAGTACTAGTATGGGCAACAGTGTTTTTTTAATTTTAACCAAAAGTCATTTGTTCAGATTTATTTAATACGTGAAAGATTAGTTGACTGCGCTTGAAAATTCTGTAGAGCATGCGCAGTGTGCGTTGCGGGTTTCTATCCAAGGTAAATGACAGCTGATCGTCTGTTTCCATTTGTGTTAATTTTCAGATGTGAATATACTATTATTTTATGAAAAACAAATAGTATTAATATTTATTTGTCTTCAAGAATTAACTTTAAAAAAATATTTTTTATTTTGTGTTTCTCACAAAACAGAATGTTATGTAAGTCTCAGTTTTCAGTGAAATAGCATGTCTCTCAAGTCGTGAAAAATTTCACCATGTGGTATATAAGAACAATTCGATACGTACTTTTGAGTGTTTAGTGTGTGTTTATCTTTAAGTTACACGCGAATATATGTGTGTGTTATAGGTTAGTTCATAAGTGTTGATAAACGTCGAAAGTTGATACAATAATAGTTGTTCTTTGTTTGTGTGATTAATTATCCAAATATGTGAATGGATGAGTGGATTTCACAAAAACTGTGAACAAGTGGAAATTATTTTTTTATTTTACAGAAATACACAATTTTTTTGAAAGTCAATGAAATTCTCAAGCAAGGTACTAGAAATGTTCATTGACTGCTTTTGAAACTCTCATACAAAAGTACTAGACTGTTTTTAGTATTTTGAGTCGTATCCAAAAGTCAAGTACTGAATCAATGAAAATTTCACGTACTTTTTTTCCCTGTACCAACGTTACTGCCATAATTATGGCTAATTCTCACATATTGTGCTGGTGTACATGGTACAATCATACAGTATTGCTGTTTCAACTCATATGCAGGCATTTGAGAGACAGTAATGTATATGTGAAGAACACGTCTATATTCCCCAGTAGCACAAAATGTTCCAGTAACATTGACAACATTGAGGCAATGGTTTGTAATGTTGAGGCAATGTTCTCAATATTGCTGTAATATAATGTGCTACTGGGGTTGTATTTGAAGAACAGGAATACAGTATATGTTTATTTAAGACAAAAGTATATATCAGTTGTAAAAACATATCCCCTAAAAAGTGACATTGAGAAATAAGCAAGGTGAAGCATTAAAAGTATAAATAAGTCTCAGTGTTTTCTATTATATTTATCAACTATTAGGCTTACTGTTGCGGTGTTTGAAAAGGCTATTTCTTTTCTTATATGGTATTAATTGCGCAAGGGGTAGTTTTTAAGAGTTAATGTTTTACATTTTTATTTGTTTAAAATTAAGAATTTTCTCTTTGTATATTTTACGTCATTAGACATTAACCTTACCAAAAATAATGGTTCGTTTAGCCAAAATCACTGAAATGTTAATTTTTTGCATTAAATAGGGAGTAGGGGAGACCGGGGCTAAACCGGACAAGTAAAATATTTCCGAAACCGTGAAAAATTTCAAATCGTGTAAATAACCTATGAACGCGCAATTTCGTGATGCATATGCTGCATGGGGTTTTAGGGACGTGTCATTTTTTTTGTAATAATAGTTGCCGTTAATATGTGAAAATGTCATTTCTTGAGGTAAAAGTAAAAAAATATTTTCTTCATTTTTTTTGGGTTTTTATCGTTAAAATTAAAGTGCAAATATCATACGGACATTTTTCTTTTAGCTCAAGGTGTACTGAGTTTAGTAGAAAAAAAGTTTAATGGAAAAGGTTAAGAAGAAAAAATATATTGCAGGTTAATTATAAGATGACGGTGTGGGGCTGAATCCGACATCGTGGTAAAAAGCAACCAAATCTTTGAATACTTTAATTTATTTTATACTAATTAACTATTTTATATTATCTTCTTTGCATAGAACCATTTTATAAATAAATAATTTATATTAAAACTCGAATTCGCAAGCGAGTTGCTACAAACAGACAAGTCTGAAAACTGTAATTCATTTTATATTATATTAATTACCGATTTTACAGTTTATATTATATTCTTTGAACCTGCACAGGAACCCTGTCCCAAAATCCCGTACGGGATCCTCTACATACCAGTACGGGATCCTGTATGGGATCCTGCGCAGGACCTGTACAGGATCCCAAGAGGATCCTTTAAGGATCCTGTACAGGGCTTTTAAGCTGGGTATTATTTACATCTTCTATAGGGCAATTGAAATATAACTTTGTGAAAAGAATTCCAATTTTAGTTTTCGAAATATTTTTAAAAATCTTTTTTCGGACCTCTTTTAAGCTTTCTTACTTCTCTTTTTAACCCCTTTGAACCTCTAATTGTGCGGAAAAGTCTATTTCAGCAGTTTCCAGGTTCAAAAAAGGATTTAGATGTGTTATTCAAAAGAGGTTAAAGGAGGTTTTTGGAGATCTAAAAGAGAGTCTAAATTTTGACTCGGGTTATAAACCAAGTTTATAGTACTATTATCCAAACATTACAATAAGAGAATTGAATTTCATTCAAGTGGAAATAGTAAAAAATAGTCTAATTCTTAAGTTTAATGGTATTTTATATATATAACGTTCCGTCTTGATAAGCAACAAGAAATAAACTTACATACAGTAACAAAAGAAATGGGGATCCCTTATGGCAGGTGGTACTTTGACGCCGCTTACACCTCTGACGATGCAAGAATTAAAACTGAGTCAAACATTGGATGGTGCTAACATGTCTCCATATCATACATCTGGTGAGTTTGCATCCTTAAAAGTCTTAGTTATGTCTAATTATAAATGAAGACACTGTAGCTTTCACTGTCAATTGAAATTAATATACTTACTTACAGTAACTAATATTTCATGTCACTGACACTTACTTTTCTCTCCTGAATTAATATTTATTCTCTTATATTCTAATATTTATATTTTTAAAAAAAATTTTAACTTTCACAATCTAAGTGTATAATTAACTGACAAAAATAGAAACTTTATGAATTATTTAACATACGCGATAAGACATCGACATCGAAAATTCATAACATCTAAGTATCAAAAAGAAAACATCGATGTTTGGATGTTTTTCTCACTTCCTTTTGATTATTCAAAAAATATATTTATAAAATAATAATAATAACATGTGAAGAAGATTTTAAAAAGATTTAAGATGAAGTGGTAATTTTTAAAAAAGCAATTTTCAGTTTTCAATAGAAAAGTAATTAAAGTACAATGAAATGTAGAATTAATGAAAATTAAATTCTGTCTGTTAACCCTCTGTCTATTCATGTGACCGCTATCTTCTAAAATCGTTTATTTCGATGTCTGGTGGAGACTATGGGAATTACATTTTAAGGCGCTATAGATTGAGGATAAGTCATAAAAACTACTATACTGGCTGATATAATAAAAATTTAGAGTAAAATAATGCAAAAGTTCTAAATAGGGGCTAATACTATTTTCGAAATATCTTTTTTATTTTTTGTGAATAACTATTTGTTTTTAAAAATTTACAATTATATATAAGCGCAATTGTTTTAAAGATAATAAACACTAATTATAAAAAGCAAAAAATAAAGAAGTTATTTGAAAAAAGCTCTTTTCCTCGCACCTAATTAATATTGTTTTAAAACATCGTAAAATAATCTTGACACACCTAAAACATTGAAATAAAAAAATTGCAAAACGTAATTTATTTTAATTTCTAATAAAAATAACAAGTCGGTTAAGGTCTCATTTCAAAGATAATATTCCATACTTTCATAATATTTAAATTTTAAATGATAAATTTTTTCTTTTTTGGGTCAATTTCAAACAAATGTAATTATAATAAAAGTTTTAAGAAGACGTAGTTAAATTTTTAGAGGTCCATTCTCAATTTGTCAGAAATCTGTCGAACAAATATTAATAGAACTTTGAATACCTAAAATTGAATAAATGTTATTCACTTATTTTCAATCAAATTAATCAGTTCTTACTTAGGAGACTCAGAATTAGTTATTTTGGTTAAAAATACATTGTATTTTCACAATCAGAATTTATTCATGAAATATTTGTGTGATCACTTGTTAAAAAATGACATTTGTTTGAAATTGACCCAAAAATGGTTAAAGTTCATATATTATTACATAGCACAAAAACTTTCAGAAAGTTTCCCGTGTCAACCTTTAAATACAATAAAGAAATGGTATATTTGTCTCAGAACCAACTAGACTTTTTATATGTTTCAAATAAATTTTATTTAGTTTAAATAAAATTTTATTTAACTCAAATATATGTTTTATTTATGGCAAATATAAGTTTTATTTAAAACAAAAAAAAAGTCTAGTTGGTTATGAGACAGATATACGTTTATTTAAGTCACATAATATATATTTGGTTTAAATAATAAATTTATACTACTTTAACATTCACTCAATTTGATCAAGCCATTAAATTCTGTATGGGTAATGCTTACTTTCAATGTAATTTTAAATTTTATAAACAAAAATTCGGAACCCCCATGGGCTCTCCATTGTCGTCAACTGTGTCTGAGAAAGTTATGCAACATATCAAGGATAAAGTTTTGTGCAACACAGCACTCAATATAAAATTTTATTATAGATATGTGGATGACACTATTATATGTGTACAAAAAAGACAAACCAAAAACTTATTAAACTCATTCAACTCCATTGGTGGCTCACTACAATTTATTATTTTATTTTTATTTATTTTTATTTTTTTTGTTTTTATTATTTATTTATTTATAATCATTTCTAGAGCTATGTAGCTCACTAAGAAACAAGTAAAAAGTTACAATTATATTTATAATGAATAAATTGCTATATACTACTACTAAACATACACTTGTAAGTACAAAGAGAGAAAAAATTTACACCGTAGTCTTACAGTTAGTAGTATATTATAAACTAAATAACAATAAAGTTAAAAGTAAAAGTAGTGACATTAATTCAATTAACGAAAGAGTTTTGTGTTACCACTTTGCAAATGAAGAGTATATAATTAATATACATATGCATATATATATTTATAACTAAAGAAAACATTATAAAATTTGCAAACAATAATGAAAATAAAAAAAACATATACATACATATATACATGTATGATATAAAATGACTTTGGTTCATAAATATAAAAATTAACATTGAAGATAATTAATCATCTATGCAAAAGTAATAAGATAGTAAAACTATTACTATAAAAAATACATATAATTCTTCATAGATAAATTGAACTATTAAATGAAATACCAGCTAATTCACCAATATGTTATGTTAAATAATTGATTTTCACAATTGAAAAGAAAACTAAAAAAACATTTCTTAAATATAAAATGAGTCGACGAGTCTCTAATTTCAATTGGCATTTTGTTCCATAGTCTCGCACCTCTTATAATAAATGATCTTTGCATTATACAAGTACGATGAGAAGGAATGTTTAAAACCTGATTACGTTCTCGAAGCCTACCACTCATTGTTTCTTTGCGAAGTTTAAAATCAAAAAGTTCATATAAATATGCAGGACTTTCATTATGAAAAATTGAATATAGTAAAGATCCAATAAAATATTGTCTCCTACTTGCAACATTTAATAGTCTGCTCTCAATTCTATATGATGTGATATGCTCAAATTTAGGTATATTGTAAATAAATCGTATACAAGCATTTAAATATCTTTCTAGCTTATAATTTAGTTCTTTAGTTATATCGTCATATACTGTACAACAGTAATCATAAATAGGTAGTATTAATGTTTTTACTAGTAAAGATCTAGTTGAGGTTGGAGTTGAATCAATTGAAACAATTTACACTTGAACCATCAAATAATAACGAAATAAATTTCCTTGATTTAAAATTAATTTTTTCTCAAGGCTTTATCAAAACTGACTGGTGCCAGAAACCTTATGCTTCTGGCCGCCTTTTAAATTTTTTATCTAACCATCATATAAACCATAAAAGAGGTATCATATTCTCTCTTGTCGATAGAGCCTTCACACTATCCTAGAAAAGATTCCTTAATAAAAATATAGACATTGTCTTTCGATTGTTACAAGAAAACAATTTTTCATATGATTTCATAAAAGATAATATCGAAAAAAGAATAACCTATTTGACAAATAAGAATAAAAATGATATAGTTACCCAAGTTTTTGACTTATCACGAACCCTAATCTTACCTTATGTAAATTATATTTTACAAGCAATAACTAAGGTAAATGTACACAATTGCGTGCTAGTACATAATTCCGTGCTATTTTCTTAAATTAAGTAGAATAAGAAATTGACAAAATATTTCAACAAATGAAAAATTTTAGCATAAACTTTGCTATTTATTTAATCAATATTCTGTGTTTTAATTGCATCTGTTTAGTTTATGTACTCAAAATAAAATATTTTGTCAGTCAATCGACGACTAAGCGTCGTGCAATAAGTTAGGTTAAAGTGACAGCTACGACTAGAGGTGATTTTCTTAAGGAAAAGAAAAGAGAAGTGTGAATATTTTTTAATTTATGTTTTCATTTTTTGATTAATTAAGGCCTATTTAAATGAAATTTCCTATTGCTGAGTAATTTTTAAAAGTTTTTTTTACATAAAAACCACTTTTTTAAATACACGGAATTATGTTCGCTCTTCTCACACGAAGTACATTATTCCGTGTGACACACGTAAATATGGATTTACATTGCTTTATATTAAACTTGTTTTAATGAATCTAATAAGAATATTTAATATACTTACACTTTTTAATAAAAAATGAAATTCTAAACAAACGAGGTAATTACGTGGTAGTGTTTTACTATCCATTTATTAATTATAATCTGTTTTATAACTCTAATTTTACGAACGGAATTAGGTTCAAAACATTTTATATGCGTTCCTAATTCCGTGCTATAACCTTATTTGGTATAGCAGATTGATAGAGACGACATCCGCATCTACAATGCTCAAAATGTTTTTAAAGAACTAAATTTTCATGTAATATTTAATAACCGCAAAGTATATTATGTTATTAATTTTATTAAGAATAATAGTTATTGTCAAAAAGATTGATATTTTATATAAAAATGCGTAAAAACGGAATATACCGCAATTATGGACAAGCTAGCACGGAATTACCTACATGACAAAATTTTGGCACGGAATTACGTTCAATTCAGTGTTTTAAAAAATTAATAAAAATTAATATAAATTTAGTTTTAAAACAGATAAAACCAATGGAAAACTGAGAATGATTAATTAACTTTTACGATGCAAATGTTTTCTTGCACTTTAAGTTATTTACTAAAATAACATAAATAAAATTCTCAGCAAGGGCCTTAACATGCCGTAAATATGTACATTTACCTTACTTTGTGTAAAAAATTAAAAATGTCAATTATTTTTTCTATTACTAAAAAAATCCAAAATTCTCTTTTACCTTAATCCAAGGACAGAATCCCCAAATTTGAAAGAACAAATGTAGTATATAAGATCCCATGTGGAAATTGTGACAGCGTATACATTGAACAAACTAGTAGACAATTAAAGAAGAGAATCTATGAACATAATTATTCTCAAAATAAAGACCACACAAAAACTGCATTATGCAGACATGCACATAATTTTAAACATAGTTTCAATTTTAATGCTAATAATATTAAAATCTTAGACAGTGCTAATTACTTTAGAAAGAGAAATATTCTCGAAATGTACCACATTCTAAAAAATGGAAATGCCATTAATTTTAGAACTGACACTGAAGAACTATTCATAATTTACCATGATGTTATAGGTACCTTAAATTGTTTCAATTAGCACTCTAGTATATTATACCTATATATTAAAACGAATATTCGCGCTTATTGTAATCTTCGTATCTAACGCTTTATCAAAATGTCAAATCTCCGTATTTCGTAAACCACGAAGCTTGTCTCACAGTGTACAGCCGCATTAAAAATTTGTTCTCACTCTCCTACCTCTATAGAGAATATTCTATGCCATAAGATGACAGCATGTTCACATTTTTACACCACACATTTTTATTTTAATTGTATATTTTTTATATAATGTGTTGTTTGTGTTTACTATTTTTTAATGTTCAGTGTTTATTTTATGTTTTTTACATTCAGTGACATGCATATACACGTAACAAAAAATCTCAACAAAAAAACATCATTCTTAACATCAGAAAAAAATTTTTTTGTCATCCTGTATTTTTATTTTCATGTTTTATGTTTTTTATTGTATATAATGGTTTTTGATCAAAAAATCCCATTATTATTAATATTTATTTCGAAACTCTTATGTTGGTATGTTTTTTTTTATTTTATTATTTTCGTTTTCCTTCTCGACGAAATATTCTCATCTGTCATATGTATTTTTTACAGTCTTGAAGAGTCGTAATAACACGACGAAATGCATAGACGAATTCGAATTTTTTAAATATATGAAAATTCTTTTGTGAACAAAAACAACTGTTCTTATTTAATAGACCAAAGGCCACAAGAATTTTATCTATATGTTATATAAACTAACCCTGCAAAGTCAAGTTGTGATTTGGTTGAGCGCATAAAACGCTATCCCAACAGCTCACTTCGAGGGCTATTCTATGAGACTTGGGGTTCGAGTCCGCCTTATCCTCATATGTGCTGTAGTTGTGAAGATCATTTTTTTAATTATACCCACTTTTTTATTTTAAAACAATGCAAAATAATAATAAATTACTTTTGAAAACTGTCTGGTAACTTCTAGGAAGTTTCTATGGGAAGCTTCTAACCTACGGACATTATTGTATTTTCTGGAAATTTCCAGGAAGTTACCAAGGGTAACTTCCGAAGGTTGTCACGGGAAACTTCCTGGAAGCTTTTGTGTTATGTGGGTAACTGTAATTAAACAATGAAGTAAAAAAATTTTTTAATTTGTTATTTGGATATTATATAACTAGAGAATATTAGCTTTGAAATAAGATCTTAACTAACATTTTATTTCTATTAGAAATTAAAATAGAATAAAAATAAAATACTTTCTAAATAACCAGCGTACTAGTACTGTACCAGCCATGTATTTTCGCACTGTACCAGGTGCTGTATGTCGTACAGATAATAGCGGAAAAGCATTGTATCGCAAAATTCCGTATTATAATAAGTTTATGATCTTTTTTGTAACATCACTGTGACATTGGTGTAATATTACTGAGATAGTACTGTAACATTCCCGTGTAGAGGATATTTTAATATTACACTGCAAAAAGAAGTATCTTACAATGTATCTTATTCTAAGATGTAAGATAGTAAAAACCCGTTTTCCATCTTAATATAAGGCACTAAACGAAATATCTTTAAGAATTTAAGACACTTTACATGTCTACGTAAGAATTAATATGTTTATACTGTCTTAATATTTAAGATACTTTTTGTAGTTACTTTATGTATCTTAATATAAGTTATTAAAGACACCGTAAGATATTTACCTTCTATGATACTTGTGAGTCGTAAGATACTTGAGAACGATAAGTTAGGACAGCCTAATATACTTTAAATATCCTACATATAAAGCCATTTTAAAGTCAGAGACACTTTAAGCATTTTATATACTATCTTACAACCTTGATTTTTCGGGTAAAGTAAAGTAGCCTAAAGCCCTGAATTGCATTTTCAAGCTATTGCAGAAACATTCTTAATATACTTCATTGCATATAGGACCTGTCACAATTCAGACGTTTTACTGATGCAGTTACTCATCCCTGTAACGGACGTTAAACTGGCCAGCATTTAACCTACCAGTCGAAAGACAAAAATATTATCATTTGATAGGGTCAGATCATCAGGTAGTATAATTTGAAAAATGTCTTTAAAAAGGGTGTTCTGTACGATGGGAAGTGGAAATGAGCGTCGTTGCAAAATAATAAAATATTCAACTGAAGTCGGTCATTCTTCGTGTTACAACAAAGTGGTAAGATACTGTAGGTATCTTACTGAGGTAATATATTAAGATAAGAATAAGATGATTTATGTATCTCAAAAGTGACTACAAAAACATCTTATTTAAGATACTTCTTTTTGCAGTGTAGTGTAACATCACTGTCATGTCCTATTTTAATGTTACTAATATCACTGGTCGACAAAAAGTTATTTTTTCTCTGATTGAAAGATCGGACAATGATATTCTCATAGGATTTTCATCGCTGAATACGAATATGACCTCCAAAAGTGCCCATCACGTCGAGATTTTGAGAAAAATGGACTGAAAGTTTCAAAAACCCTGTTTTTGGCCTATTTTGATCACGTGTAGAGAATGATGCCGACATGCTAGAAGTCTCTAATTAGGCTTAAATTTAAGCTTGAACTGTCAACTATAAAAATCTAATCCAAAAAGTTCTGAATCAGTCAAAAATTTTCATTTAGCACAACTTTTTTTATGTGCGCGCGCGCTCTACTTGTACTTATAGAGCGGTACACTATGGCACTCTTACTTATTAATTTTATTTGCGCTATTTAATGTTATTTATCATTTTTGAGCAAGCTAAATGTTGCTGATTGAATGTAAGGTCGTTATTAAACAATTCCAAATGACGGTTTCAAAATGGCGGACATATAAATTTTAAAAATTGACGGATTTGACTGAAACTTGGTATTTGGTGGTTTTCGAGGTCGATGATTACGAATCTTAAGTCAAAATTAAAAATGGTGGTTTCAAAATTTGTATTAATTAGCCATCCTAAAAATGATAAATAACAATAAATAGCGCAAATAAAATTAATAAGTAAGAGTGCCATAATGTACCGCTCTATAAGTACAAGTAGAGCGCGCCCGCACATGAAAAAGTTGTTCTATATGAAAATTTTTGACTGATTCAGAACTTTTTGGATTTGATTTTAATAGTTGACTGTTCAAGTTTTAATTTAAGCCTAATTAGAGACTTCTAGCACGTCGGCATCATTCTCTACACGTGATCAAAATAGGCCAAAAACAGGGTTTTTGAAACTTTCAGTCCATTTTTCTCAAAATCTCGACGTGATGGGCACTTTTGGAAGTCATATTCGTATTCAGCGATGAAAATCCTATGAGAATATCATTGTCCGATCTTTGAATCATTTTTCGTGTCGACCAGTGTATTACATGTACAAAAAAATTGTTCTGTAAACGTTTCTTATTCGTATTGAAGCAGAATTTATATAACTTGTTTACCATAATGACACTGAAAAAATTATAATAGTTTAAATTAATTAATTATTATATTATTATTAGAATGCTTATATTCAATGTGATAGAACAAAATTATACATTGCAAATTTCAGTTTTAAGTCCCGTTCCCGTTTTGGTACTGCAATAAATTGGTGGATATGGAATAGCCATTCAGTATTGCTGTTTCAGCTATACGCAGTGTAGAACAACCCTATGTGAGAGACAGTAATATGTATATGTGAAGAACACCAATACTGTAACCCAATACTGTATGGGGCGTTCCACGCGAAATCGGATAGTATTTGACTTTTGCATCTCAGATTTTTTTCAAATATTTTTTTTCTTTTAGTGCTCATTGAAATAAGCTAAAATGATATTTTTCAAATTTTTTCATCAAGTCGTTTAAGAGATACAGGTTTTTGAAAAATCACGTTTTTTAAGAAAATGTTTTTTTGAAATGGTTATAACTCGGTCAAAAATTGGCCAAATTTGACGTTCTATATATGAAAATTTTGGTTTTTACACGTAGTTTTTGATAAAAATATTTAAAAAATTATTTTTTAAATTTACGAAATTTTTTTTTAAATTTAAAAAAAAATTTTTATTTTTAAGAATGTATGTATCGATTGATTTTTTCCAAAATTTTTTGTAAGAAACCAGAACTAAATTAACAACTTTTAGGCGTTGTCTGATTGTGGGCAAACGATGGGATCTATTTATTTCAAATTTTTTAATTTATATATCCATAGAATATGGCAAACAATAGGACTTTTGAGCTAAAGTTATTAATAACACAGGTCAACAAAAAAAGTCTTGCTTTTTTATGAGATGCCATAGTGTCCATTAAAGACGCCGAACACGATCCCGGGTCACAATATTGGCCATCACGTCAGGATTTTGACAAAAGTGTGGTAAAGACCCCAAAAAACGTGTTTTTGAGGATTTTCAAAATTTTTTTTATCCTAAACCTGACGAGCCAGAAACTTTTACATAGACTTAAATTAAAGCTTGAATTGTCCACTACAAGACCCATATCCGTAAAACCAAAAAAGATTAAAATTTTTTCAAAAAATGGGGAAGTTCTGGTGCGTCAGGTTTTGAATGAAAAAAATTTTGAAAACCTTCAAAAACACGTTTTTTAGGGTCTTTACCTCCACTTTTCTTAAAATCCTGACGTGATGGCCAATTTTTTCCCGGGATCGTGTTCAGCGTCTTTAATTGACACTATGGTATCTCATAAAAAAGTAAGACTTCTTTTGTTGACCTGTGTTATTAATAATTTTAGCTCAAAAGTCCTATTGTTTGCCATATTCTATGGATATAAAAATTAAAAAAATTGAAATAAATAGATCCCATCGTTTGCCCACAATCAGACAACGCCTAAAAGTTGTTAATTTAGTTCTGGTTTCTTACAAAAAATTTTGGAAAAAATCAATCGATACATACATTCTTAAAAATAAAATTTTTTTTTTAAATTAAAAAAAAAATTTCGTAAATTTAAAAAATAATTTTTTAAATATTTTTATCAAAAACTACGTGTAAAAACCAAAATTTTCATATATAGAACGTCAAATTTGGCCAATTTTTGACCGAGTTATAACCATTTCAAAAAAACATTTTCTTAAAAAACGTGATTTTTCAAAAACCTGTATCTCTTAAACGGCTTGATGAAAAAATTTGAAAAATATCATTTTAGCTTATTTCAATGAGCACTAAAAGAAAAAAAATATTTAAAAAAAATCTGAGATGCAAAAGTCAAATACTGTCGGATTTCGCGTGGAACGCTCCATATAATAATATAATAAATTAATTAAATGAATTAATTTCAGCTATTTCAACAGTGAAACACATATTAAACATATAATTGAACCGCATATATTTCAAGACTACATGCAATTTAAACTTGCATGTTTCTTCACTTTATATTAAAATATCGGACTACCAATATTCCTCTTTGGTTTAATTTCTTAGTTTTTATCGTAACTTTGTACCATGACACTAAGAAGCATAAATGAAAGATTTAAGGTTGGCAGCCTCGCCCCACGAGTATACTTTTTACAAGTGACTATACAGTTTATCTGATCATGATGATTTCTGATCTTCACTTTTTACATGTCACTAAGACCAAAAATTCTAGTCACAATGGTTATAGAGAATTATGCTTTTAAACTTGCAGTTATAATAAATTCCCATCTAGTCACCGTGGCTGCGTGGTAACTCTGATACGTCGTATCTCCAATGTCTAGTGTTAGATTCCATATGTGTGCATATTTTTTATTTTCAATTTTTAAATTTTATTTATTTAATTTTTATAAAAATTTATTTTTAGTTATTGGTAGAGTAATTGTTCATTAGTTTTAAATATTTGAATAAACACAAAAACATTAAAAACATATACCTATAAATAAAATAACAAGAGCTAGGAAAAATTATACTTCTTTCTAGATTTTCGAGTAGAAATACATTCATACATTCAAGTCCTTTATCTATGTCACGTGACTTTAAGTTTCTCATATTACAAGAGAATCAAAATACAAATATTCAGTGATGAAGGAGAACAGTTCCAATTCTTAACATCACTCCCCCGATTAAATCACTTGTGATTTCATTGAGTTAACAAAATTATAATTGAGAGAAAAGAAAAAATGACATACATATATCATTTTTTTCTTTTTTTAACATTTACTATATACAAAAATGATTTCAAGATAAATTAAATTTTATTTCATTGATATGCGGGTCGTGAACTTCTTAGGGTAAAATAAACGCAATTTCTTCTGTAAATTATAAAATAAATTCTTTTATGACATTATTCACACACTATAGTGTTTAATGATAATGGTAGAGCTGTGCAAAATTCGAACCGAACCGAGTTTTGTTCGGTTTTTGGGCGCCGAAATGTCGAATGTCGAATATTCGACATCTGAACTGGACTAGTTCGAATGTCGAATATTCGACATTCGAACTGGGTGACTAAAATGTCGAATTTTAGAATTCGACATTTTAGCGTACTAAAACCGAACACAACTCGGTTCGGTTCGAAATTTGTAGTAACTCGAATGTCGAATATTCGACATCCCAACTGGGCTAGTTCGAATGTCGAAAAACCGATATTCGAACTAAGCTATTTCGAATTTCGAATTTTCGACATTCGAACTAGGCGAAAAAATTCGAACAGTTCGGTTCGAATTATTTTGCACAGCTCTAGATAATGGATTAAGTAATAAATAAATAATTCTTTTTTTTAAGTAGGTAATATAATAATTTAAAAACAAATAAAATTTACAAACAAAATTTTTTTAAAATTTAACTTACATTTGGTATACAAGGGTTTTTAAGGTCGCTGATTTCGAATTTGATGTCGAAAAAAATTCAAAATAACGGACAAAATTTTTTTATTTTAAACAGATATTGATGAAACTTAGTATACAAGGGTTTTCGGGGTCGCTGAATTCAAATATGACGTCAAAAAAATTCAAAATGGCGGACGTAATTTTTATGATTCATTTTGATTTTTCTGAATTTCAGTATCGACCTTATAGCATCGAGACCATCAATTTAAATTTCTTCATTTTTAAAATTTTGACGTCATATTTGAATACAGCGACCCGAAAACCCTTGTGTACTAAGTTTCATAAAAATCCATCGATTAGATTTTGCTGGACATTTTTATTCACTCATATGAACATTCTTTCTAACAGCGAAAGGGTTAATAATAAGGGGTTAATGGGTTAATAATATTTCATCTGAATCACTTTCTTTTTAACAGTCATCAATTAATATTAATAATTTATCAACATATAAATTGAAAATTTTTTGTTTTTAGTTTAACGGACCTTACAAGATTTTCTTTTATCATAAAAGCATTCAATTCAGCGATCAAGATCCTATTTTGCGGGGGGTAAATTTGTGTTTTTTAAAAGGACCAAGACATTGATTTTTAAATTGGGTTTTCGAAAACGCTATTTCGTACTGTTGAGGTGAGTGCAAATAGTCTTGAGACCAAATCCGACAAAATTGTTCGTATTTCTTTTGAATTCTTTGCCAGTTACTTAATCGGTTATCATTATAATCGAAGACTGATGGCCTTAAGTGATACGTGACAAGTTATATTTTAAAAATAGATTCAATTTGCCTAAAACTCGTTACTTTAGTTTTTGGGGTCGCTGATCACGAATCCGATGTCCGTTTTTAAAAATTAAAATGGCGGATCCAATATCGCGGCTGTCAAAAATAAAAAATTGATCGGATTCGCTTGAAACTTATTACTCTGGGGTTTCTGGGGTCGAAGATTACAAGTCTGATGTCACTTTTTAAAATTCAAAATTGCGGATCCAATATGTCGCACAACTTTTAAAAAAATATTTTATTTGCCTAAAACTCGTTGCTTGGGGTTTTTTTTATCCGACGTTTTGAATTTTGAAAAACTGACATCGGATTCGTGATCAGCGACCCTAAAAAACAAAGTAACGAGTTTTAGGCAAATTTAATCTATTTTTAAAATATAACTTGTCACTTTTCATTTAAGGGTTGTTTTCAACTCTAGAAGCCACAAACGACTTGATCCAGTAAAACGGCCAGACACGGAAATTTTTTTTGGTCCTAGTTTCCAAAAATGTTTGGTTTTTTTGTATGTGAAAAATCGTGTCGGACGGTGTTATTTGTAAGCATAGAGGCATGAAATAGTATGCGCAATTTTGTTGTAATCCTATCTATTTTTAAGACTGCTAGATGTATTAGGTAAACAAATTGGTCTGTTTGTTTTGGTTCGGGAACTATTTCCATGTGCCCTATTCGAATGTAAACTTTTAAAAAATCTGAATATTGAATTTTGAGTTTATTTTTCGTCTTTTTCTAAATTAAGAAAGGAAGAAGGTGCTATTTTTCGTGAATTTCCAATGTTAATTGGAGGGCCTTTTTGAAATGAAAGACGGACGCCATATCTTCCACCAGGAATTCGATAATGAGTGGATTTAAAATGATTTTCACACTGTTCATCTTCAGGATAAAGGGATGTTTGCATTCGAATTTCTTCTATGTTCCAAAATTTTTTTAAATCCTCATTCAATTCTCGAACATTTGAATGATGAACATGTATCTTTTTTTTGAATGTGTCAGGGGTTGAAAAGATCCTGATAATATCCAACCGAAGACTGAATTTCGTGCGATTAGTGAATTATTTTTTTTGGATATACCCCATCGAGATTTATTAAACCATATAAAACTGCACCAATAAAAAAATTCTAATAATAAGGGGCCATCCATAAACCACGTAGCCTTTTGAAGGGGGGGGGGGTTAAGTAATTGACTACAACAAGAGGAAAAAATGGCGGTAATACATGAAATAGCGTACTACATGAGAGGAGGAGGGGGGGGGTCAAAATTCCCAAAAAATGGGGCTACGTAGTTTATGGACGACCCCTAAATAAAATAAACCCTACGTACCTGCTTTAGACAGTCACCAATACCGACTACAAACCTCTTCTGATTCCACTGGGTTTCGAACCTTATATCCACCTACGGAACTACCTTCTCGCCAAATTTTGCCTGGCATAAAAAGCAGCATGGAATGTTCTTACAGTCTGCTGCCTTATGGCCGGCTTCTCTGCACTTGAAGCACGCAGTTGACCTGTCTGCTGCTTGGCAAACTCTACTTATATGGACATAGTCAAGGCACCTATGACACATTGTAACAATAGTTCTTCTTCTTATCTTGCAGGAGACGAATGCAATCTTTACGTGACCGATTTTTTCTATAGCTTATCTGCGTCTTCCTGACTTGTGACCACGAAATGATTATATCGTTGTCGATATAATCATAAGTCCGCACGTCGTTGGCAGTTATAGTAATTGTAGTAACTGTGCAGTTCAGGTTCAGTGTGAGAAATCTTATATGCCCTTACATGGGGAGGAGGTAATGTCAAAAGTAGAAGAAATCATCCTTATGTACTTAATTAATGGTTACTTAATTAATTTTTTTGCATTTTTAATAGATTTTTCAAGAGTGCCCATAACCGAACCATAATTTTCTTTGTTAGAAAAATGAACACTTCATTGAGTTTTAAATACAATTTTTTTAGGCAACGGAATCAATTTATTTTCTACACGAGTAGTTAGCTAAGGACCTTAGCTTTAAATAATATACATATGTTTGCTTAATGTCTACAAGGACACAAATTATGAGTCAAAAACGATACTATGCCTACAACTGAACGTATTCTCCTATCATTGTCGTTCGTTGTTGTGGCTGTCTTCTTTCCTTGGCTTCCTTTGGTGCGAGTTTGGAATGTTTGCCGACAGTCTTTTTAGGAGGTCCTTCCTCCTTCTTCTTCTTTGTGTCCTTTACAAACTCAGGACCGCTTCTCTTCTGCTTCTGACTTTCAAAAACGACGTTCCTTAGCATGACTGTGTTGAAATGGTCGCGTCTCATCTTTCGATCTTTGCGTGCTTCTTCTATCCAGGTTAATCCTTGGTAGAACTTCTCGTCCATTCTAGCCGCTGCTGTGTGCTTCTTCTTCACATCCTGTATGAGCGATGTTAAGCTTCTAAGTCTATCCTTAATTGTCATATTGACATTTTTCTGGATCTCACAGGACTTCATCATCTTGCTGACCTCCTCCTCCCGCAGCTTAATGCATTCTTTCCGATCCTGGTTACAACTAGAAATGTCATTTGCCGATGGATTACTAAAAATAGAAATGCAGCTGGCCGGACTTGTGACGCTGCTCGTACTTCCTCTTTTCTCTATTTTGGCCACGATGATCTGTGGCACTCCTAATGCGTTGCTGCCTTTCTGGATTCTTGGGCCACTGGCCACCGCCCACACGCTCGAAAGCGCTTGACGATCGGAACCAGTAAGGGATTTAGCCGAAGCATTACCCCGCCGGTAGTTTTCCTCGTTTTTACAATCGCTCATGATGGATGTTTCTTGTTTGCTGGTTTTGGTCCGCGTCGAGTATTTGATTTCCTCGATACCACCTATTTCTAAGAAGCTATCCTATCCGCCACAAGGCACGCGTCCGATAGAGGACCAGCAACCCCACGCAAAAGAACAAGTTCTAATGCGCCCCAGATAGAACGAAAGTTCTAACCGGGTACGGATTATTATTAAACACAATTCCATAAGTACATTTTCGAACATATCTAACGCTCGCTGGGATCAAACCCTTAACCTAACGCACCGAAGTCTTATACGCTGACCACTATGGCACGCTTACACGGGAGTATATAACATTAAATGTATATAGAAGCTACAATCGACGGACCAACCATGGCCCAGAGTTTGGCCAACCAAGAAAGTATAAGACATTTAAACTGCGTTTTACACGGTTTATCCAACTGTGACCCAGAGTTTGTTCAAACCGAAACTGAAAGTATTTTGAAGTGCGTTTCGATAAGTTGTGCCAACTTTCGGGCACAAAAATGGCCTGATGGTTGGTTAAACTCTGCATGTAATGGTTGGCTAGCAAATTTGGGCCATCTGTGAGCACTACTACTTGACAAAGTTGGGTAAACATTGGCAACCAAAACTTCGCTTGCCAAAGTTAGGCCAACCTTGAGCTGACCATCAAACTCTGACGATGAACCTAAAGTCGCGCCTGGTTGATGAAGGTAATTTTTATTTTTTGACGATATCTAGACAAGAACTGAATAGAGCATTATACTAGGGGAGTATTGCAAAGTTTTATTAGAACCTAAAACAATTCCTTTAGGTTCTAGGACCTCTACTTGTTACAATTCTTTAAGGAAATTTATGTTTAACCTTTTACCGCCTGCGGGACATATATGTCCCACTTACAAAAATCACTGTAACTTTTTTAAATATTAATTTATTTTAATCAAAGTAGAATTTATTTCTTCGGAATCGGTCATGGTATCCAAAAAACTTAAAGTTAACTATGAAATAAATTTTTTAATATAAAAAAATAATAAAAAGTTTATGCAGATAGGAAAAATTGGTGTAATAAGTCGGTTAGTTCATCTGACGACGTTAGTAACCAAAACATTTTTTGAAGCACATCATCTAAAGTGTTTTGGACCAAGGAATATAATTGTAGTCACAATTTTAAAAAAATCGCATAAATATCAAAATGGCGCACCCAAGATGGCGTCTAAGACAAAAAAATATCTTACATTACCCAAATAGAAAAAAAAATTAATGAAAAGTTTCTTAAGGTTTTTGAGGTATTTGATTACAAATTTGAGGTCAAATTGACAATTTGGTAGTTGACAGCTGTCAAACCAACTGTCGATAGTTATAAAAGTGATTTATTTTTTACAAAAGTAATTTTAAAAGGGTTTTTAATGTCGCTGCGATTACGAATTTGAACTCAAATTGACAATTTGACAACTGTCAAACTGTCTGTTAACTTTTACAAAAATGATTATTTTTTATAAAATATTCATAAAAACGATTTTTAGGGTCTCTGATTTCGGATTTGACAATACGCAGGTGGCATAATAAGCATAAGCCCTCCCTTACCATGGGAACACTGAGAGAAATGGATAGTTGAAATTTGATGGTTAAAAAAAAGTTTGTACGAGGTACCATCATTATGTTACTGGGTACAATCTACTATCCACATTTTACAATCTAAGATGTTACTTGAGAACATATGGGGAAATCTCACCAAGTGGGGACTTTTTCTTTTAAAAAAATTTTATTTTCAATTTAGTGGCACATTGTTTTTTACCATAAATTATTATTTTTCGACCAAATAGAAGTATATTTTAACTGGCGAAACTTATATTTTTTAATTGCTACTGTATTTAAAATATATTATTCATATTTTTGGTTAAGAGTGCAGGTTAAACTTACTTCTAAGAGAAAAAAGTTACAAATGAAGATTGTAATTCTACTACTCTTGTTTTTAGATAAAACAACGTGAGTATAATTAAAATAGAATTTTATTTTAAGGAAAGAAATTAGTCTTATTTTAAGTAAAATAATTTTTTGAAATTAATTTTCGATTATTTAAAATTTTTTTCAAAATAGGGATGGATACCACCCTATCAGTCACTTCACTTATTCTAAAAAATTTAATATATTTTAAAACCCTTCAAAACACATTTCCTTTTATTTACCTGAACTTACATTCATCAAAAATCCACCCGCAATATAGTTCAAATAAATGTTTTTCAGTAATGGCCCTATAAACAGAGTAACTAATATATTTAGGTGAAAAATTATTTAATATCAACCCCAAATATTATTTTTAGGGGTGAGCATTTTGCACATATATTTATTTACACTAAAGCAAGATATTACGCGAAGATGTATCCATTTTTTTAAAAGTGATTTCTTGTGCTCGTCGAAAAACCATATTTTGACAACGAGTTACGCACTCGTTGCGCGTTTTCCAAGGCCGATTTCATAGATGTATCAAGTGGCACAATGTTCTACCACCCAAAATTCTTTTTCTGAATACCTAAAAATGTAAATAGTATATGAGCGAATGTTAAATGATGATCGCTCAACGAGTATTATAAGAAAATTAATGATATAATATAATTATATATATATATATAATTGGCACACTTGTCCAATTTATATTTTTCTAATCTTCACAACCCATGGATGAATGACGAAAAACTCAAAACATAAAAAATAAATTGCTCAAAAAGTTATTGTTTAATAAAAATTCGAATAAATGGGAGTTAATTATTTTTTAAAGTTAATCAAAGGCTACAAAATTTATACATGTTTATAACCTCAAAATTTTAAACGATTGAAGTGTATTTTAAAATGACAGGTTAATGCTTGCACAAGTTATTTTTATTTTACAAAAATTATTTTTAAAGTTTTGGAAAGGTTCTGAAATTTGTAGGTTAAATGAGACTTCCGATATTATCGCCCAACAGAACGGCACTGACTGATTTGAAAGACCTGAAATAAGTAAACAAACATTTTCCAACAAATTTTGCTCTGAACACAGACAGTTTTAACGAAATCTGCTTAAGTACACTGATTTATCGTGTTCTAAATTCTCATAACCGAAAAGATTATTTAATTTCATGCGTATAAACGTATTGTAAAATGAAAAGTAATGTAATGTAAAGAATATGACAGCTCGGACATTGTGCTCGCTCTGCATACTTCTGCCCTCTTCTGGCGATTGTCAACAATCTCTGATGGTATAACCCCAACCAATCATTTTTAATATCAAAGATTGTTGCCTGTACAATCAAATTTCAATAATCTTTTGATAGTAAATACTACAATCTAGATAGCTGTCTGTATACGTAGCATTAAAGATCGTCACCTTAACCATCATTATGTTACCCACTACTATAAATTTCTCTTCGTGAACCAAGCGAGCCTGTAGGTAATTATTAATGATTAAACGAACTTACAAGTGAAGTTCGATCATAATTATATGAATAACTTGTTCGAAGATATAAAGAAATTTGTTTTCAGATATTTGATGCACTTTCGGTGACTGGTGCAGTTACCCTATTTCCTATGTTTATGATTATTTTTCTAAAAAGTATTAATATTTTTTTAGTTGCATTCAAGAGAACAATAAAGCACAATTTCATCAAAATTCCATACTAGAAGAAAATTTCTACGATCAATTATCATGGAATTACTCTTTTTTAAAATGTTACTAACTTTGAATAATCTTGTCAAAAAATGTACAGTAATTGGTCCAAAACTATGTGTCCGTCAATGACATCTACAATTTAACAAATGTTTACACACACATACAGAATGATATTTTTTCAAATGTGATTTTATGAGTTTCTGATATCAGAAAACGTAAACAGAGGTGGAAAAATCAATCGTGTTTGAACATTTTCGGTAAAACAATGCTTTCATAAGAAAGCAATGTTTCTGAAGAGAATAACTTTGCTGTTGAAACTCAGAGTAATCAATATCTTCAATTTTTATCATAATTTGACAACTGAGTGAAATTGTACATGGTACCTTGTCCATGATAAAACATGCATATGGTTGGGATTGTAAAAACAAAATATTTTAATTATTGATATATATTCGTTTGCATTTTAAAATGACAGGGTTTTATTAATTTGTTTGATTTCATTTTGAGGATTTAAAGAAAATTGGATTTTGGCATTGGTTTAAATTAATTTTGACCAAAATAGAATTCGAGCTAACAGTGTTTTTTTGTACAGCGGTCTTTTCGTTATTAACGTGCAGGACCTCCCTATACAGGTATACCCACACGGATCGCATACGAGCGTAACTGGGAGAGATCACGCTCTCCAACGCCGATGGCCAAATTGATTCCATTGATTTAAGTGATTGGAAAAACATTTTGTGAAAATAGTGGGGTAGTACGAAACCGACACTCAAGGGGTGGTCCACACCTAACCCCCATATTTATACATTAAAATTGTTTATTCTCTTCATCCTCATTGTTTACGTAAAGTGAGAATAGGTTTTGCGTACTTACTTTCATATTTTAGGAATCTAGAAAATATTATACTATCTATTACAGCACTTATTACTAAACTTTAATTCTCTTTTGATTAAATACTTTAATTATTGGGTCATTCCAGTGAAAATCGACTAGAGCTGGATGCTCGAAGATTTTAAAAAATTCTGTAATTATTATGTAATATTCTTTAGTAAAAGCGGTTTATTAGCGGTCTTTTAGCGGTCTTTTAGCGGTTTATTTCACTAAATATATTTTACATTTATTATTTTATTTTTATTCATAATTTTATTTTTATTTATAATTTTCAAAGAAATCAAGTTTAAAAGGATTCATTAAATTTCCTTTTTCTCCACAAAACATATAAGTAAAAGAAAATTATGTTTTTCATACTGTGCAAATTAAAAAAAATAATTTTACTGTTCTGGTGAGTTATTTTCAAATAATTTTTGATTATTTAGATGAATTTAGTAAATATATGTATATTTAAATATAAATCAGTATTTATATTTCTATTTTTAATGATTTATACTGAGTTTTCGGAAAATGGGTTACGTTAGACTGCATAACCAGTTAAAAATTGAAAAAAATTATTTAAAAGGTGTACTTTTTGTCATTTTTGGTAGTATTTAAGTACAAACACGAACAAAAAATTAATAAGAAAATTCGAATATATTTTATTAGAAATATGGCGAAAATTAAAACAGGCAAAACCATTGATGCTATTACATTGAAAATTTATACACTGTTTAACAATTTATTTATTATTATTTTAAAAAGGCATTAAAATTTATTTAATAATTAAGTGTTTACATTTGCCCCGAGAATTCAAAAGCTCGGAGTAAATGTAAACAGAACTTCAACTACATTTTAAAAGAAAATAATTGAATAAATTTGCTTCTATTTCACAATTTCATTACTTTGGCAATGTAAAATTACATAAAAAAGGAAATTAGGTCTTCTTCCATACCTCCCGAGTAGCCAGATTAAAAACCGAAAATATCATAGTTATCCCACATATAATAATAATTAAAACAGTTTTTTTCTTGCACTTCGAGAGTATTAATTTATCTATAAAACCTCACATCGTCGGCTTAGCGAAATATCATACTTACTTGGCAACGAATGCAAGAACAAACTTATTCAGGAAAAAGGCAAGAACATCCTTATTCAAAATATAAAGTAAAAACAAATGAAATTGAAAATTAGCCTTTTCTGTCAAATTTTAAATAGTTTTTTATTTAAATGTTTATATATTTATTTATTATTAATACTATTAGAATTAAAGAAATTCGCTCAACTGGAGATTATTTTTTTAATGTCTACGGATCTTTAGGATGTTTTATATAACTGAAAAACATAGAGGGGGAAATACATTTTTGTTTTCTTATGTATATACTGAAAGTAAACGTAAAAAGTGGGAAATGTTTTTTAATTTATATATAAGTCAAGTAATATGTAGTGCATTACGAGTTAATATACCGCTAGATTAATGTTTTTCTGCAGGTTCTGCAGAAGGTTCTTAATGAAATTAGAACCTTAGAATTAAATATATGCATTTTATTAGCTCATTGCATTTATTTCCTGATAATTTAAACCTTCTATTAATTATATCTTAAAAAATATACATAGTTCTTGTTTAATTAAGCGATGCAATGGATTTGTACTGTAAATTTTTAATAATCCTATTAGAATTGAAAAACATTTTCAATTGCTATACTTCCACTCGTATTACTATACGTACAGCAATGGATTTATACTGGATATTTTTTATAATCACAATAGAATTCAAATACATTTTCGATTGCTATACGTACAGTCGTATTTTTCTCCTTTTCTATGTTGATTTTATGGAAAAACAATACCATAACGGAATTCTGCTTTTTAACTGGCTGATTCTGTAGACCACATAGAAAGGAGTTAAACTATGCAAAATTACTGTTTTCTCTGAGGGAAGGCATTATTTTACACGATTTTAACATTTTTGGTAAGTTTGTATGTCTTAGATAAGGCCTCTTTTAATTTTGCATTTTAGAAATTTAATTTTAAACGTAATTGCTAATTGTTAGCTTCTGCCTGATTTGAATGTTATATTGTATTGTGCATGATCATAGCAGAGAGCAGTACCGTTGCTGTATCGTACGTTGGTGTAGGAGCCGGAGGGGGCGAGCAAAGTCCACCGCTTTCTTTACATAACGAGACTAGCTCAGCCCCTACGGCTATCAACACTTCTTCTGGAGATCCGGGATTGACAGTATTACAACCACCAGTCTCTCAACCTCAGGTATCATCAGCAATACCACCTTACACGACAATGCTTCCTAGTTTTGGACACTATGCAACTGGTAAGTACTCAAGAACTTAATTAACGGTTTAGATCAATCGACTCGAACTGAAAATCATTTCTAGTTCTCAACTTAAGGGGTTAGACCTTTGTAAAAAAGTATTTTTACTTTGTTTTAAAAGTTTTGTTAACATCGCTTAAAGAAATGAACTATAAAATCGAGTCGTTCTATATCAAAATAAGAGATAATGATGTTGTTGGATTTCAATGTTTAATTAAATAGGTTGAGATAATTATATAGCAGAAAGGTTGTCGCGGTTAGTTTGAACACCATTTGAATGATAATTTAATCTTTAAAGAAATGTTTTATTTATCTAATAATTAATATTTGTTATTTTTGAGACCCAAATGCAACCTTTTAAAAAGAAAAACATTTTTTGACTTATATAAAATTTCACAGTCGCTAACCTCTTAAATGAGTTCCCAACTGCGCAGGGCAGTTGTCTAATTCAGTTTGAGTCACTTGAGTTAGCCCTGGATTTTTTATTCTCCCCTTCTATTTATGTTAGAAATGCATGAATTTTTTGCCATTTATGAAAAGTTATTACATTCTTATATTTCTTTTTCAAATTATTTACAAAAGCATTTAGTTAAATAACATGTGCTTTTATGTGTAGTGAAAGTCTTAATTTTTAATGACATTTTTGTAAAACTATTTTTAAAATCGCTATTTGCTAAAACTGTTAAAAACTATTCTGTTAATATTTATACTAAAAAATGTACGATATCCTTGATTTGATCTGGGAATATCTTTCTCTTTAGAACGTTTTAATATCTTAGGGTATCTATGAGGTTGTTGAAACCTTCAAGTGTCAGAAAACATTCATGAAGGAAAAATCTGGACAGGAACCTTAAAGGACTCCTTCAATATCCTGTAAAGGATTTTTATATGCGATTAGCTCACCCAGAACTTCACTGCACTGAAAAAACCTAGTTGCAACAAAATTGAGACTTTTAGGTGGCGCCACGTTCTATTTCGTTTAACATAGTCTCATTTTGAGATCCAACAAAAATGAGACTGGGTTTTTTGCGTGTCTCGTGCGAGACATGAGTGGTACATTTGAATGTAATATGGCTTATTTTCTTAAAAATAATTTTTTTCTACAACATTACCGCACAGACTTTTAAACAACCGTCTTTTTAAAAATATTCTTATTTTTTTTAATTTTTACTTTGTTTAAAGAAATAAGTATATTTTCAAAATCACTTTTTGAAGAAAAAATAAGGAGTCTTTCATAAACCACGTGTCACTTCAAGGGGGAGGGAGGTCAAGTTATTGTTTACGATAAAAGAAAAAAATGATGCTAATACATGTAACAGAGGGCATTGAGAGGAATATTACCGAGAGGGGGTTGAAATATTAAAAAAATCAGGCTACGTAATTTATGAACGAACCCTAAACCCTTACATTGAAATCCAATCATTTTTAAAAAAATTTTATACAAGTGATACACGGAAAAAAAAAGTCCATCAATCATTAATAGACTAGTATATTACTTTGAGACGGGACACAAAATCATTGAATGGATAACATACTTGGAGTCACAATATATAAAACTCGTTCACTAAAATTTAGAAAACTGTCTATTAAATTTTCCATGACTATCAAAAGCATTCAAAAAATTCAACTTATTCTTTCAGAATTATCCCTAATTTTAGACACTTTTGGTACAGAATAAACACATTTTTTTCGTTGCACAGTTCCGATATTTTATTTACACTCTTAGACGCTTTAGACCAATACATTTTCGCACTTATAATAACTACACGTAGAAACGCACACTTATAACACTTTAAGTTTAGAAGCGAACTGTTCTTATATACCAAATAACAAAATTTTTCACAACTTGTGAGAAATGATTTTGCACTAATAACTACTTTTTAATTAGCGAGAAATATAAAAGAAAATATATTTTCATCGAGGTCAATTTCTAGACGCAATCAAACTGCAAATTATTAGTTAAGTTAAATATTCACATTACACATAATAGTATATAGGGATTTGTATAGCAGACAGCAAAAACACATGGACTATAGAGAAACCGGAAGAAATGCGCATCGGTACACTGCGCAACAATGCGCTGGTGAAGAGCACCGATTTAGACTACGAGTCAACTAACGTTTCACAAACTTTACTAATGGTTCGTAAACATTCAAACATCCATTGATATAATAATTCACCATTAAATCTAAAACAATTGGTCACATACTGGCATTCTAATCATTCCATGACTCTTTTTTAATACTTCAATGATGTTTTTCAATTGTTAAGTGAAGTTAAGTAACCATCAACGGAAAAAGAGTCCCGTCTCAAAGTAATATACTAATCCATTAATGGTTGATGGACTTTTTTTTTCCGTGTATGATAAAAATTTTCAATTATTTATACCAATTCAACTTTTTAAATGTTAATTTCTTATGTTTTTTAAAAACTGCATTTCTTTGGATGAATTCTCTTAAATGTCAATAACATTCTGATATAATAGAAAAGTTTATAAAAAATATAACTTTTAGGACATTTTATTTTGTTTGGTATATTTTTGTCCCCTCTTAAAGGTACTGTGATGTCTGTATTTTGCTCTGGTTGCCTTTCTCAAACGCAATATCTACTTCGAGTTACCTAGAAGTTGAAAGAATCACGTCTCCGATTGAATAAGACAGATCGAGCGTAGGTGTTGTTGAAATTGCTGAATCACGTCAAGTCTTTGTGAAAATAGGATTCACAAAAAAATGTGTTAAATTTGCTATACCTCCTACTAACACAAAAAATTAAAAAATTTGAAACAAAAATTTGTTGTACAAGATATTGAGCTAAGAAAAAGTGTGGACCACAATACCCCAATCTCCCCTAATTAACATTACTGTTAAAATAAATTACTTTCATTTCTCTGAAAAAATATAGTTGTATAATAATTTCTTTCTCATGTTTTTAAATAGTATATATGTATCTAAAAAATATTTGTTTTATTTAAATAGTAGTTTATTTTAATTTAAAGAATATACCAATAATGAAATTAATAAGATTCTTCAGAGATATAACTTGTCAATACATGTGACGTTCCACCCTTGAAAGGGACCTTAGCTGCAATACACAAATTTTACAGGAAAGACATTTAAAGTAGAGCAAATTAATTTTTATTTTTGTATATGAAAGAACAACTCAAAAACTGTAGAATGATATACATAACTCAAAATTAATTTTTCTGCAGCTAAGGTCCCTTTCTTCATAGAACGTCACATATGTATAGTTATATTGAACTTCAATTTTTGTAAATTTAAATTTCAAATATATGTGTGTAGTTAAACTAGTCCATAACATTAGATTTGAATCTATTTTAACAAAGACTAAGATTATTTCTATGTTTGTTTAGGTACTGGTGACTACGCGTATAGTGCGGCATATTCTCAGTATTCAGCTGCTCCTTATAGTAGTTATGGTTATGGAACTGCGACAAGCGGGTTACTCAGTAAGTAAACAGTGAGTATTACTACCCATTAGGCCAGGGAACAATTGATTGTAATACAAGAGACGTTGAATACAAAATGAAATCTCGTATTTTTTTACATACATACAGTAAGAATAGCTTCGTGTCAGTCATAAAAAAGTACAGAATTTATGTAAGAATGTCTTTCTTCCACTCATAGACTATGGCTGACATGAAATCTTCCCTATTGTATACATACATTAATCAGTATTGACATATATGTAAGATATATTTAAAGTCGATCGAGTTCTAAAATTGCATCAACGTCTCACATATCTTTCGTGCTACTCGGTTGAAAGCCCGATTTTACATGTACAAAACATTTCAACCGGGTATCCAAAGTTAATGATATTTTAAGAATGTAACTTTTATTGTATTTTGGTGTTAATTTTTCATAGAAAAATTTTAGAAATGACCCCATTTTTAAAGCACCTATAAATGTTTTCGATAGTACACCCGCGTATTTTGGAAATTTCCAATTTCCAGATTTGCTTGAAACTTCGTATACTTATACATTTTAAGGAGGTTCTATCGATAAATGAATGAACAAACAGACTTTGACAAAAGTGTAGTTAAATTTTTAAGACCTCTAGGTACTTATGAAAAAATTTATAAACATTTTTGATGTTCAATATCCTCTTATGAGGTTTCAATAGTTTTATATACTATTATACTATTATACTAGCTGTCGTACCCGTCTTCGACGGGTATTAGTTTCTACCAATAGATATATACCAGTTTGTCTACCAATCTGGAAAACCGGAAAATAGTAGGGAATTTATATTGACAGGAGAAAATAATAATTTTCAGTTCACTTTGAACTATTTTTTCGTCGTGTTTAATTAATTTCATTAATTAAACACGAGAAATTTTGTAAAACATGTGGAATTTCACTTATTCTACGTTATAAGTCGTCTTTTCGATCAATAAGTGCACTGAAAAAACCTAGTCTCAAAATGAGTATCATACGCTACTCATTTTGAGTTGCAACAAAAATGAGACTTTTAGGTGGCGCCACGTTCTATGGCGTTTAACATAGTCTCTTTTTGAGATGCAACAAAAATGAGACTGGGTTTTTTGTGTGTGCACGGAGAAAAATGGAGTATTCAACTAACTATCTGGAGGGACAAACAGACAATACTTGAGGTTAAGTTTTTCATAACCATCTCGGAGGATTAAATAGACACTCAGAAGATCAATTTGACTAACTTGGAGGGAAAAGTTAACTATCCAGAAAATCAGGCTTAACACACAAAACCTAACCCTCTAAGTTTGACTCTCCAATTTTCTCAGTGTGCATATACACTTATAAATAAGTGAATTTTTCACTTATTTTGAGTGAAATTTTACTTATTACAAGTTTATCTGCACTTATTGATCGAGAAGACTAATCATCACTTATAAAGAAGTGAATTTTTACATATTTAGACTTAGAGAGTATATTATTTAAGATACAACATCCAAACTAGAATCAAAAGTTGCGTATTGCCTACTCTCTAAATCTGAATAAGTCAAAACTCTTCCACCTAAAAAAATAAGTGCATATACACTTAAAATAAGTGAAATTCAACTTACTAATAAGTGAAGGTTCACTTATTTTAAGTGTATATGCACTTATTTTTTTATGTAGGTGGAAGAGTTTTGAAACATGAATAAGTGAATATGCACTTATTCAGATTTAGAGAGTAATGGTATTTATATTCTAAATATCTGATAAATAGGTTTAATAGTTTTTAAATAAAACTCAAATGGCTTTTTTACACCATGGTTTGTTCACTCCGTTCTACCCTACATATTTGAAATACACCGTTACAAAAAAAAATTTCTAGTGCGAAGAAAACCATATGGTAGGTTCTCTTTCTTAGGGTGTTTCTGAAAAGAAAAACATACTCAGACCTAAAGTTTAGTGCAGGTATTTTTTATACGCCTAATAAGGTGGTGAAATCTGAGAAATTGATTTGCATTGTAATTGACTTCCTTTTTGTGCCTTAAAAAGAATTTTCCCATATTTTTATTATTGATTTGAATTCAGTGACTCTAATTACATAAAAGTTGAATTAGAAGGAGTTAAAAATAGCGGATCTAAAATGGCGGATTTTTCAAAAAATTTCTCATATTTCCTTGCAAATCATTACTCTGGGGTTTCGAGGTCGCTAATTAGAAATATAAAGCCGATTTTAAATTATAAATGTCGGATCCAATATGGCGGCAAAAAAAATTGAAAACTAATCAGATTCATTCGTAAATCATTACTTTGGGGTTTTCGGGGTCGCTAAAAATGAATATAACGTCGGTTTTTAAAAATGTTAAATGTCAAATTTACAGCAGTTTTAATCTTTAGCTACGAAAACCTTACTTTTTTATTTAGATGATCTCTGGAGAAGAGCTCTTTTTTCTTCATTAAATTTTCGGTCTCAGGTATATGTGTTTTTTTAGCGTTCAACAGTAGACGTTCAACACTTTCCTTGGTAACGTTTTTCCATTTCCTTTATATCTTGGTGAAATCTCTCATCTTTTTCTAAGAAGTGGACCTTATAGCTCATTAAGCAACCTAAACGTTTATAATTCTCCACCATTTTTGACACAATTCCTGGGAAGCAAAAAAAGTAACAAATATAAAGAAATTGTGGCAAAAATTGAAGAGAATTACAAACGAGTAGGTTGCGTAATAAGCTATAAGGTCCACTTTTTAGATTTTCACAATGATGAGTTTCTCAAATACCTTAGTGATTTCAACGAGGAACAAGGTGAGAGATTTTACCAAGATAGCAAGAAAATGGAAAAACGCCACCAAGCAAAAGGAATGAAAATATGTTAGCGAACTACTCTTGGACTACCCCTGAGTAATGATTTTCGAGTGAATCTGATTAGTTTTTAATTTTTTTAGGCTGTCATATTAGATCCGACATTTTGAATTTTTAAAAACCGACTTCATATTCCTAATTGGAAACCCCAAAAACCCTTGAGTAACGATTATCAAGGAAATATGAGCAATTGAAAAAAACCGCCATTTTGGATCCGCCATTTTTAACTTCTTCTATGCATTCAATTTTTATGTAATTAGAGTCAATGAATTTAGATCAACAGTAAAAGTATGAGAAAAGTCTGTTCAAGACACAAAAGTATGTCAATTACCGCATGTATATCAATTTCTGAGACTTCACCACCTTATTAGACGTATAAAAAATACCAGCACCAAACATACCATATGCGGTACTCTTCGCACTCGAAATTTTGTTTTGTGTGTGCCGGTGATATCGAAGAAAAAACAAATAATTTTAATATATTATAATATTTTTCGTCTTTTAGCATAACAAAATTTTTTAAAATTCATCACTGACATATGAACTACAATTCTTTAATGTTGCATAGTTTTCTTATCTCTCAGACTATTTTTTAAAGTTTTGAGTGTTTATCTTTTTTTAGGTGAAAACCCAAGCTTTCTTCTTAGATAATTAAAAAAGAAAAAACTGTCAAACTTGCAAAAAACAATTTATTTTTAAAAATTTTTGCATAAATTTTTTTTTGTTTATAAAATATTTTAAAAGTACACAAAAAACCTTTCGAAACCATTATTCACTTTTTTTAATCGAATAATTTAAGTAGAAATGATTATTATTATCTTTTCTTTCTGAAGTACAAAGAAAATCCAAGAACTTTCTTTTTTTTCTGGGGCAGTTCAGAAATAATGTCTCATATAGACGATCGGTCATTGAACCGCAATCTAAACCATTATTTAAATTTATTAAGCAAAGAAAAATAGATATTACTAAGCAACTGTAGATATTTCTTCTTGTTAATAGTAAAATTATTGCATTTAATATAAATTATTTTACAAATTAATCGTTTTTTATAAGAAGTTTCATAATGTAAAATTTTACCATCGTCAACATTACAAGAATGCATTCAATTTGATGTTTGTTTAAAGCATAAAAACGGTTTTGGTTTTTATGTTCACTTATTCTTTTTTTAAAAGTTCTTTTCAATTTACCAATATACGTGGCTGGACAATCAAAGCTCACTTATTTTGTTGTGAACAAACATAAAATTGAATATAAACATTCTTTTAATTTTTACGGTGCAGATATTTTAAATTATGAAACTTCTTATAAAAAGGTTTCAATCACTTCACCAATAATAATTTTCAAGCAGTTTTGCCATAAAAATCATAAGTCATAAAAGGAATTACCTAGTTTATCTACCTACCACAATATTGATAAAGATCTCGGTTTTACCTTCTTAAATAATATGTTAATTATTAACAAGAAGTTTATATAATTGATTTTATCTAGATAAAAATTGTTTTTAATTTCTGTTTAACTTCCCCAGTAGCACGTAATATTACGAACATTACAACAGTATTCTAGAACCATTAGTAACATTAAATCAATATTGGTAATGTTACGGCAGTTCTCTCAATATTGCTATAATATTACGTGCTACTGGGGAAAAGTTAAAAAACAAACCTCGTAAAAAGGTTTGAATAGAAAGATAAAGTAAATGTCCCTTTTTGTGGACTACTTAAATTCCCACTCTCTAAATTTGAATCAGCGAAAAGTCGCTGATTCACCAGCCCAGAGTATGCAGCTGATCAAAAGCGTATATACGCTGGAAAATCAGTGCATATACGCTGTTTCATCAGTGTATATTCGCTGATTAACTCAGCTGCATACTTTGGGCTGGTGAATCAGCGACTTTTCGCTGATTCAAATTTAGAGAGCACTACACTTAAAAGTGAAAAAATTACCTTTATGTTTTTTTTATAAAAATATTTGTTTATGATAAGAAGATATATTAATTTTTAAAGCAAATATGACTTTAAATCAATTTTTTATTGTCAAAACGTTAATGTACCAATTTGTGAACTGATTAGTGTTTATCATGAATACGCTATGATATACATATCTTTATATGCATTAGTTGTTTAAAAAAAATAAATTAATACAAAATCTCATAAATAATCACTTTAATTTATAAAACTATAGTTTTTTTTGCTCTGATAAACTCTAAAACGTAAATCTATCAAATGATTTGATTGCTTGCAGATGTCAAAATACAAAATAGAATTATTAAAACATTTCTTTCATAAAATACTGTTTTATAATAATAAAATACGTTTCAGGATAAAAATCAAGTACTTACAACAGTATATTTAATTGATTTCTATTTAAATTTGCACATATTTGCGCAAAGTGCACAAGTCGGTACATGTGCATAAATGGGCCCTATACTGAAAATCCCCGTACAATATCTCGTACAGGAAATTGTACAAGATCTTGTACAGGAAACCATACCCTTTCTGTCAATGAACCTGTACCATTTCCGCATAAGAAATTGAAACAAGTTCTTGCACAAGATCTTGTACAACATCTTGTACAAGAACCTGTAAATGGATTATAAAAAGCTCCTTCAAAAATGTAGATTTGAAAAATATATTGACAAATGAAGAAAAAATGTGTCTAGTTTGCTTAAATTTAATATAAATATGTTAGCCTAAGATGTATTTTATAAAGAACTTTTTTCAAGAAAAAATATTTATAAGTAGGGTTGTTTTAACCAAATTATTTGTTTCCTATAACCTAATTTCAAATGGTATTTCCAAACGAACAGTTTGGTTGTGTTAACCGAACTCCGTGGAACCAAACTAGTTTGGTTAGTTCGTAGTAAATTATCCAGTTCGGTTGGCCAAAACGAATTTTCGTTTGTTTTAACCAAACCGTTTTTCCGTGTACTTGTACAGGTTCTTGTACAAGATGTTGCACAAGATCTTGTACAAGAACTTGTTTCAATTTCTTATGCGGAAATGGTACAGGTTCATTGACAGAATGCAATATAAACTGAGCGATTTTCCTGTCAAGTTTCAAGAAATTCTTGGTGCTGTGTGATTTTCATGTAAATCACATATAATGGTAATGACATTACTAATAAAAATAAATAAATAAATTAAAAAATACATTACTAATAGTTATGTAAAATTTGTCTTAAAACTTTATTTAATTTTAATTATTACTTATTTCCTTTATTTCACTTACTCACATGAAAAAAAACCCTTAACTGGAACAGCGATAACTCTCGTTAAAATAGCGAAAGTATTCGCTGCTATAACTAAAAAGTTTCACTAATACAGTGAAATTTGTGGTTCTTCCAGGTGAAAATTTTTTTTCGTGCATTAAAAATTGACATCGTGAGCATCAAAATTGCCATAAATAGTAATATTTATAATTGAATACCTTTTTATACCTTGGCCAACGTTTATAAGACGATATTAAATTGAATTAATAAATGTTTATATATACTCTTATTGGGAATTCAAAACTCAGGATAAAAAAGGAATTAATAGAAATTCAATTTTTTCAATACTTTTTAATCAAGCCTTTTTACCAGGAAAACGCTTATCATTTTTTTTTCACAAATACCCTCACGGCCCCAAAAATGTAATTATATATTTTTTAACCCTTTATCTAATAGTGGTCCAAGTTTGAATAAATTGGTAATGTTAATTCTATTTGCGATAAAACGTCCTTAAATCTTTTTGTTCTAAATAATTTTGCAAATGCGTAGATCTTGATTCAAATTTCAAGGAATTCTATAGAAAAGTGCGATGGAAAGCGTACTCACTACCTTAAATAATTGCGGAAGGAGAAAAATATACCCAGGCGCGAAGTGACGCCGAGTTCAGGCTTTATAAAGATTTGCCAAGCATTGGTCAATATTGGTTGAGCATTAGTGCTGCCGTCCTTTTTAAAAAAGGCACTATCTGCATTTTTTAAGAAAAATGAGTTTTTTATATGGCTGGATTCGTTACAAAATTCAAAAATTATCTGTGCAACCGAAAATTATAAATTTTAATTAGTTAAAATGTAAATTAAATTTTAATTGTAAAAATGAGCTAATTATCCATTTTTGGTGTAGATAGTGACGCTTTTAAAAGGAAAACATCCCCATCTTGATTATAAAATACTGATATTTTAGCCACCAAAAATGTGCACTATGTACATAGGCCGGCGCCATATGTATTTCCTTCAATTTTTACTCTCTAAATCTGAATCAGCGAAATTTCACTGATTCTCAGCGATAAGTATGCCACTAATTTCAATCAGCGTATATGCGTTTATGAATCAGTGAAATTTCACTGATTATTCAGTGAAATTTCACTAATTCACAGTGCATATACGCTAATTGAAATAGTGGCATACTTATCGCTGATTCAGATTTAGAGAGTAGTTTAAAATTTTGCACTATCTACTGTTCTGCATATTATTATTTAAAATTATAAATTTATTTTTGCACCAATGAAAAGAGCGGGTCCGATTTAGTTAAGAACAATAGATTGATTTACAAAATTTTATTTTTGTTAAGAGATATAAATGCAAACGCGTTTAGTTAAATATCTCGGTTCGAGTTAAAATGTAGATAGTGCCTTTTTTAAAAAGGACGGCAGAGTAAGACAGCGGGATCAGGACTGATTGAAGCTTTAATGTAACACCGATTCTAGACAGCAGCGCGAGCCTTGATTGAGCATTGGACACCAAGGCTCAATTAATGCTGCGGAAGCCTGATGCAGGACTGAACAAGACTGCTTCCACTTCCCAAAATTAAGCGTCTCTCGCGTTTCTGCTATATAATATGAATATATTAATTCTTAATAATAATAATAAATATTATTGTTATTATTTTATCCATATTACATGCGTGTATAAATTTAATGACAATAAGTTACTTCTATAATAATTACATATTATTTCCACATAAATAATATATTATTACTAACAATAAATTTCATTTGAAATAGGAATTAAAAAAAAATAATTTTAGTAAAAAAAGACAATTTTTCTGTTAATCGGTACATTTTTTCTTGATTTTTTAACACACTTTTAATATTATTTACAATATTAAAAACAAACAAGTTCACATTTTTTATTCACAACACGACACACAATTTTATTATTTTATATATCGCTTAGAAACGAAAACTGAAAAATATTCGCTCGTGTAAATATTATCAAAATACTATTTTTTGTCAAATGCGTGTGACTTTGCGACTCAGTGTTGCCATCTCAAGAGTTTAACTATGTGTTGAGTTGGCTACACTGAATCGCAAAGTCACACGCATTTGACAAAAAATAGTATGTTGATAATATTTACTAAACGGTTAATCCTAGTGTAAAAATACTTGGCATAAATATTTATTACACCCCAATGAACAATTTTTACACTGGAAGTTTTTGATCACTAAAAATTTTTTTACAAATGAAATCGAAATTCTTGAAATTTGTAAATAGTAATTTGACACTGTATAAAAAAAATAATATAAGATTTAACTTTATTTATAATACAATATAATTAATGAAAATATTATGCACTAAATAATTATTAATATTTATTTACCATTGATATCTTAATATTATAATTACAGTATTATTATTTTAAATAATAATAATAATAATAATAATTAATTGTAATAATAATTAATAATAATACTTATTATATTATATTATTATATAATTGAGCCTCCCAATTCAATAACTCGATCTGCGCTCAGACGATCAGTATGAAGGTTGTCAAAAGCTCCAAAATATGACAAAAATTAAAAGTTAAAATAAAATTTTTTTAAAAACACTATCTTATAGAGAATGAAAATCCGCATCTTTTTTCTCTTGAGAATTTTTTTGTAAAGTAAATATTGTAGACACTAGAGACAAAAAACAAGAAAATTTTCATTACTCGATTTCATTGATTTTTGAAACATAAATCGTCATAAGTTGGACAAATATTAACGGATTTTTACAAAAATTGGTATGCATGCGTATTATGGTCTGCTAAAGACGATGAGATGATAAAACTATTAAAAATGACCCTTGGTTAAATAATATTTAATTATAAATCAATGAGTGTCGGTAATGACAGTTTCCTTTTTTCGTCGACAAAAAGTCTGCACGGAATTTTCGAATTGAACAAACTTCCAGTGAGAAATTTGTTCATTATGAATCAAAGAAGTTTTTTGGAAAGTTTGGTGCAAATTGATGAAAAAATATCAAAAATATATTACAAAAGAAAAAAGATAAAGAATTAGAAAAAATAACCATTAGAAAAACAGTGCTCCAGTCACGACTTTCAGGTGTTTTCATGTATTATTTTTTGACAGTTTTTTTCTTGCTAATAAGTTAATGCTTTTTTAACCAAAAGTTTGTTAAAAAATGTTTATTTAAATTGTATTCTGCAATTATCTCGAGAAATTATTTGTTTCTATTTTTTATTATTATCTCGAGAACTTATTAGCAAGAAAAAAACTGTCAAAAAATAATACATGAAAACACCTGAAAGTCGTGACTGGAGCACTGTTTTTCTAATGGCTATTTTTTCTAATTCTTTATCTTTTTTCTTTTGTAATATATTTTTGATATTTTTCCATCAATTTGCACCAAACTTTCGAAAAAACTTCTTTGATTCATAATGAACAAATTTCTCACTGGAAGTTTGTTCAATTCGAAAATTCCGTGCAGACTTTTTGTCGACGAAAAAAGGAAACTGTCATTACCGACACTCATTGATTTATAATTAAATATTATTTAACCAAGGGTCATTTTTAATAGTTTTATCATCTCATCGTCTTTAGCAGACCATAATACGCATGCATACCAATTTTTGTAAAAATCCGTTAATATTTGTCCAACTTATGACGATTTATGTTTCAAAAATCAATGAAATCGAGTAATGAAAATTTTCTTGTTTTTTGTCTCTAGTGTCTACAATATTTACTTTACAAAAAAATTCTCAAGAGAAAAAAGATGCGGATTTTCATTCTCTATAAGATAGTGTTTTTAAAAAAATTTTATTTTAACTTTTAATTTTTGTCATATTTTGGAGCTTTTGACAACCTTCATACTGATCGTCTGAGCGCAGATCGAGTTATTGAATTGGGAGGCTCAATTATTATAGTATTTAATAATAATAACAATAATTTTTAAATAACATTTAACTACATATAAGGGGACATTCCAGTTCAAAATGTTAAAAAAATCGATATTTTTTTTTTGTTTTACTTTCCGATTTCTTATATAGTGTCAAGAATACTCTCTTAAAATATTATTGCAAAATTCGAAGTATACCAAAAGTTATACATTTTTATTGTTCGCCATGTAAAAGATGTTTTTGTATGCGGATAAGCAATCGAATGATTTAAATGTTTTCTCATTTGCATTTAAAAAAACAAACAAAAATGTATTTGGTATTGCTGATCACAAATTAGATATCAAAATTCAAAATGGCGGATCTAATATGGCGAAAAAGAAAATTTTTTTATTTTAATTTTTTTTTCGTCCACCATATTGCATCCGACATTTTTAATTTTGGAAAAATTATGTCATATTCGTAATCAGCGACCCCAAAAACCCCTCGTAACAATTTTCAAGAAAATCCAATGATTTTGAAAAATAAAATGTCCACCATATTGGATCCGCCATTTAAAAGTTTTAAAATCTGATTCCATATTCGTGTTTAGCGACCTCAAAAACCCCCGAGTAACGATTTTCAAGCAAATCCGATGATTTTTTTTTAAAAATGTCGAAACTTATGAACAAAAACTTTAATTGCGTTTTTCTCAAAATGTCTTTTTTTGATCTGGTAAGACTGATATCTCGAGTTCTTTTAAAGCGATTTTAAAAAATTAAACGGCTTTTGATTCAGCGTCATCATGACTATAAGTGGAACCTCAAAAACTGGAAAATTTCCATCTCCCTTTTTTTATAAGAGAAATTCTAAATAAAAACACCTTTTTTGCATATTTTGAGGAAAAAGTACTTTAAAAAAAGGGGGGAAGAAAATTCCACTTTTTTGAAGTTCCACACAAGAAATATCTAACGAAGAGAATGTTACTTCGATTTTGGTTTTATCTGTTTTAGAAAGTTTGGAATCGATCTTACCATCGAAAATGGGCATTTTCGAAAATGGCTTATATCGCCGCCATTTTGAAATGAAAATGAAAATTTTTTTTTTGTAAATTTTTAAATAAATTATTTATTACATGCAAAAGAAATTTTTTAAATAAATGTCATAGTTATTTTAATAGTATTTATTAAAGAAGCCTTCTTTTTGCTTATTTTGAACTGGAATGTCCCCTTAATATATTAAATGTAAATATTAATAAATGTGACGTGCTCCGAAGAAAGGCACCTAAGAAGCAAAAAATTTTAGGTTATGTTTTTAATTTTTCAAGTAAAAATAAACAAAGAAAATCAATTATTAATTTAAAATTATTGATCTTCAAGTCTTCATTATATCCAAAATATTCAATAAAAATTAGTTTTAAATTCAAATAATAAGAAATAAACTTTTAATCAAGAGAAATCTAACACGACTCTAACCTGTAATTCGTTTGCTTCTTAGGTACCTTTCTTCGGAGCGCGTCACAAATAATTATTTAATATTTAATAATTATTTACTAATGTAGATAATTTTTCATATTATTTAAAAATTATTGATGAACAATATATTATTCAGTGCATACGGTAAAAAATAAACTAAATATTGTATCATGGTTGATTCAAGCCTTGATTCAAGTTCGAATAAAAATTGAATATTCAAGCTTCACACACGAAAATTGACCGAGTCTTGAATCGAGCATGGGACGAACATTGGTCTCCAATGTTGAACCAATATTGAGTTACAGTGTTTTAAAGATTGCTTCAACTCTGGGTTACCCAGTTACCCACGCTGGGCATTCAAGGCTCAATCAAGCTTCAACCCATCGTCAACATTGGTCTTTCGCTCCTGGATATATTTAAATAAATTTTTATTTATTCATATCTACGATGGTTATTTAGATCAGAAACTGTTCATTATTGTTCATTATTGTTCATATTGAGGAAATATTATCACTATTGTTACAAGTTTCAATACTGTGTGAGAAATTTTAATTTAAATTTTCTTTTGGCACAAATTTAATTTATCATTTATTTTACCAAAGAAAGTGTTTATACTGTTGTTTTTTTATAAATAAGCGTATATGATATAAGTTATTTTTTTCAGATTCATCTTACTATTACTGCGGCGGGGATACGCTGGCGTCTTCCCACAATAATACACAGCAGGGTGGTTGTAATAATGCAGGATCAGAGAACAACGCAGATGTAGCTAGTCGTTCACCCCTTGCTGCAACAAGAGCTAGTAGTGGCGCTAGTGCTGCATCACCTACAGGAAGCGCTTGCACGAAGCCAGATCATAGTACGACTTCGACCGATCTATATTTAGCTTAATTAAAGGGAAGTTGTTATAGGTTAGAACTCCTTAGGTGCATTGCTAGTAACCCAACAAACTTACCAAAAAAATTGAAGACAATTAGCAAGCGCCATATCATAAAAATTTATTCAAATTTCGTATTGTTTTGTTGTGAGACAAAGTGATAAATGCTCATGTATTTTGACATAGTAGTCTCACATTAGAAACTAGCACGAGAACGCTCTTCCTTTATTGCTTCTACAATCAAGTGCAACAAAAACCGTCAATGGATGCTCTATCATATATTAGTGAATCCGTAAGTTTCCTCTAAATTTGGATGTGATCATTAGTGCGACATAATAAATGAAACATTGCATTATCAGATCACAGTCAACATTTTCTGTAAATCAGAGAAACAAATGGACTTGACATTGTATCCTTAATCATCAGCAATATATTTATTTTTACCAGAGAAAACAGTCAGTATATTATAGAAGGTGGAAATATTTTGACATAAATTTTATTTAAATCTATTAGTTTATTACGGTAAAAGAAATTTTAGATTATAAATTACATGGGAGAAGTATTATTTTTCTGTAATTGGCACGCTGAATTAAAAAATGAGAAAAAGTATTCAAAAATAGAAATTGTAGTCCACATAAATTTTATCTTGACTTAATTTATGTAACAAGTTGAATCAGCATGAAAATCTTTTTGATCGTTCTTAAATTAGGATTGCATTTCCACTTTTTTAATATTAAAATTATATTAAACAGATTGAATTTAGAACGTTATAAAAATAAAAAAATTGTATAAATAAGTAAAAAAACCTTGCTAACGTAGATTAAAAGTTTAAAAATTGTTTTACAACAGCACCGCATTTAAGAAAAATTAGAAAAAAATGTTGCTGTACTTACTCTAGTAGCTTTAAAATTCGTCTACATATAGCTTATGATTTTTCATACAAAAGTTTTTTAATCATTAAGATAAATTTTCATGTTGATACATCTTTATTCAATATCAATTTTGGTACTATTCGAGGATCGAGACACCAATATATTAAGGATTCACATCCTAGATACTAATAGACACTTATCTTTGAAACTCTATTGTGAATATATATTCATGCTTTTATTTATTAACTCCTTTTGGTATGTTTCGATCCATCGAGTAATAATATATAAATATGCTTTATATTATTTATACTTATTTCTCAATATTAATATTAGGTTTCAGTCAGCTAAGACTATTTCCATCTTAATTTCGCTCTTCAACTTTTGACTGAAGTTTAAAATGCACAGTTCTAAATATGTTAATTTTTTACATTTATAGTATTTTCACTACTTTTAGAATCGTCTTCATATTCAACCATCTAAAATATTCGAAGATTTGTCTTGAAGGATTAAGCAGGACAAAAGCGAAGTTATTAATGGTTAAACATTTTTTCATATTAGATTTATTTCTCATTGAAAAAAGACTGTTGCAGTATTTATCTTTGTAGTATTAAAATATTGTCATTTTATTTTTAAAAAAATTTACAGGTTTTCGATTTTTTAATTTTGATATTTCATACCATAGCGTTTATTTATTTAAGAAAGCTTGTCGAAAATTATCATTCTTTTCTTTTTTAAATTATGACAAATAATTTAAAATAATAAAAATTTAAATTACTAGCTTTTTATAAGACTGGGAGAATTAAATTCTTAATTAAGATTCATTACATTCTAATAATATAACCATAATTTATTATTATTTATTTTTCTGATATTTTAAAGGTAAAAGATTATTGTATATTGTTTAGTTACTTAATATATATAAAAAAACTATCATTGCAACAAACCGTTTAAATGTGTTGTATAAAATCATTTTTAGAAAATCGAAAATTTTAAATTTATCTTTTGAAATAAAGTTCTTCTATATCGAATATATGAAAATTCGCATGGATTATGAAAAAAGTTAATTTAATTTTAGTTAGTACATTAAAAATATTTATTTTACAGACGTATTATATATATATTATGTATATCGACGTATTAGTTTTTTAAATTTTGATATAATTTTATAATTTAAAATAATTATTTAATTTTCTTTTAAATATTTTTACTTGCGAATTTGTAGATAGTTATATATATATACATATATATATATTTCTAGAAACTGATCCAAAACACAAATTTGACACATATTGAAACCCGAACCAAAAGTTGGATCGTTTGCTCGATACTTGCAAGTCAATTGCCTCTGTGAAGTCACTCCGTAGGTCAAGAGACTATTGTCGGTATTATTAAAACAATAGAAATTAATTTTGAGTGACTTTGAGAGTATTTTACAAATCATGTACCGAGTAACGATCACTACGTTAAGGATATTATATCTATTTTTTGTAGAAAACCAAAGACCACTTAGAAGAGAATAATGAAATGGTAAGCACGACGCGCATTCATATATTGCGGACACATTTATTAAAAGTGAATATTAGTTAAAAAGTATGATTGCATTGTCTTTACCAAGCGACGATTAAGATATATTTTATTATGTTAATAGTTCTTTATAATTTGAAATTCTGCCTTGGAAATTATAAATAAAAAATATATATTGTCAATTTATAAAAGTAAATATCAAAGACGCACAAATAGAAACTTTATTTACCGAATTACTTACAGATTAAAATAAACCCAAGATTATTGCACACGTATAAGGATGAAAATTTTATTTGGGCAGTTCTCAAGAAACTATATTTTTAACGACGTTGCTAATGATATATTTAAGTTAAAAAATTATTTATATGTTTTAGGACGATATATTTTTTTGTAAATCTGTAATGCAAAATGGTAATTCATATATAATTTTGAACAATATTGCTGAAGACCATCTTTTTTCATTTTATCTCTCTAGAATTTCTAAATTATCAATTTTTATTATTAAATTTATATTCTTCAAAAAAATTTGATTGATTGCAATCATTTAATATATTCGTACTCTATTGTACAAAATAGGGTTGCTGACAAGGTATTTTTGGTACCTTTCAGAACCATTATTGGTATATAAGTTTTTTAATTATTAAGAACATATCAGTTGTTATTTCTAAAATAATTTTAAAAATATACACTGAGAAAAAAGAGGGAACGTTGTAGCACATTTTTGAGTATTGTTGCGCGACTCAGACCTGATTTCTGCTGTATACTTTTCTGACTTGAAGTCTTTTGAAAATAGTGTATAACACGCTCGTCTGGGGAGCGCTACGTGCCCCACGAAAGTCGTAGCAGAACTCAGGGCTGAATCGCGCAACAATACTCAAAACGGGTTGCAACGCTCCCTCTTTTTTCTCAGTGTAGGACATTAAAAACTTCATATTTTTCTATTATTAAATAAACCGTACAAAAGTGTACTATTTATAAATTAAAATTGTCGTTAGATGAAGTGTTTATCTAGATTTGAATGGACTAGGGTCAGTACCATTTTGTATTTCGTGAATATTATCATAATTCAAGACCAAGTAATTGAAAATTACCATAAAAATTAAAAGTTTATATGTATTTATTTATTAAAAAAATTTCTTTTCAATTAAAAATTATCTTAAAATACAAGAGTAGTGAAAATTGTCTATATGAAAGAATACAGAAATTATCATTTTTGACTGTCTTCTCTTAAATCAAAATTATATATTTGAAGATTCTGCATTCCAGAAAGCCACATGAACTGTTGTTTTAGTTTTCTAAAAAATTTATGAAATTAAAGAATTAATATAATTCAGATATTAAGTACACGTTAGTAAGGTAATTTATTGAGTTTAACGCAATTTAAATTGAAATTTTCAGTTGTTAAGTCTATTTTTTAATACAAAATAAAAATGTATTCAAAATTGCCTACCTGTGAGTTGAAAGACATGAATTAGTTGAATAAAGATTGTTGACATCAAAAGAACAAAGAAAATAAGATATAGGGTGAAGGAAATCATTATTAAGACTATTAATTTTGTCGATATTAACATGGTTCTGACATAAAATATTGTCTACAATATTTCACTTGTGCGTAAATATAAAAGTGATATATTATTTAATATTTACAACACATAAAATGTTAAATAATACATACTAACTATTTGCATTTCCAATGTGATTTAATGCTTAAATCAAAAACAGAATTTATTAACTCGATAGATAGATATATCTTCAAGAATTATTTCCTTAACCCTATGAAAAATACAAATAGGAAAAGAGCAAAACACTTTCTTAATTAATTTTTTACTGAATTAGAAAAAATCTATTTACTGTAAACAATTTCAAATGAAATGATAAAAAAATTAATCAATGATCGAAGTATCTAAATTTCTATATAATCAAGACACATAATTTATTGCTTAAAAATGTTCAAAGTAAGACAATAATTTTTATTTTAATTTAACACAACGTAATATACATTATTTTCATTGAAAGTAAAGCAATGGCCCATTCAAATATTTTTTAACATTATTTGCTATGCTAAAATTTAAAAACAACGTTTAAATTTTTATTGTAGAATAAATTCCTTATTGAATCATTTTTAAATTAATAACATGAAAATGTTTTATAAGTAAAAATTATTTTTTGAACACTAAATAATTATAACTTTCACACATTAAAAATAATATATACCTTATTTATTAAAAGATTCTATATACGTACCTTAGAAAAATATATGTAAAAACTATTTTAAAAAATAAAGATAATAGGTACTTTAATTTGAAATTTTAGAAAAAATTATTTTCGAAAATATTTAATCAATTTAAAACAAATAATTTGTATTATCTTAATTTTTGCACTTTTTTCTATAACTTATTTATTTAATATATTATTTAATTACTAAAATTGTAATTCAAAAGCTTTATTTTGTTTATATTATAGTATTCATTTTATTTTTTCCAGTAAATGTACTTCATACTTCAATGCTCTGTAAAATCCTCAATTTATTAATATAATTTTTGAATAATCTTTTTTCCATTCTTTTTTAAACAGAAATATATTAGCCAGGGTGTCCAATAAGAGTTGAGAAAAAATTCCCTGATAGCTGAACATCTTGATTAACAAATCATTTTCCTTTTTAAAATTGAAATATCCATTACCAGCTTTGACTTTATTACCTAAAATTTGCTCCACTTGACTAACTTAATCTTAAATTTATCTTAAATAAATAAACTACATAAACAAGGCCATGTTTTATGCAAATAACTTCTAAAAATAATTTTTTTCGATTGTTTTTGTTATTAGAAAATATTTAAAGAATTTTCAGTGCAATATAATTTTACTGTTCGGTATAAATTGGTTTCAGACAAAATTTCGGTAATACGTAAAATAGACTCAGAATTACCTTGAACTAATATTTATATATAATATATTTTTTTAGTTTATCAAATATTTATAATTTATATGTAAAAAAATATAAAACAGTCGTGTTCTGTAACACGAAGACATTTATTAACTTTCAGTATAGTAAATTTAGAAACAAAGAGCGTTTCAAATGAAAGTTAGTAAAAATCATCATAAATTTGCTGTTTACCATAAAAATTATAAAAAGCACTCAAAATTCTTTTGGCACATTATTTTCTTTAATGATAGAACGTTCAAGCGCCCCTTCTGCTGTAAGAATATTCCGAAAGGTCTTTTATAGATAAGGCTTTAAAAAAAGAATTCAAGTAGACAAAAAGATAAAAAAATCTATATATTTGACTTTTTAAAATAAAAATATTAAAACATTTTTCAAAGCTCTCCAACTTCCTGTTTTAAAAAGTCTAAAAACATTCTTTTGTAAATTTAATGTAAAATCTACAAAAATCAATATTTTTTAACAAAAATTTCATTTTTAATATTTTTTAGATTCATGAAAAAAACCTATAAAATGGTTCAGATTCTTTAACTTACCCAGTCCTGGGGTTTGAATTTATATACTAGATATTTGCATGCGCCGAGAGCAGACATTTTTACCCTTTCAAACATATTATATTTTATGTTATGTTTGTCTACATCCATATTAATTTTACAAAGCAATTTCGAAGGGACTCACGAGATTATTTTTTGTCCTGCCAAAGGATGTTGGATACTCTGTGGTTAACAAATGTGTTTTTGAAAATTTCTTTAAATAAAAGTTTTAGATTAATTCCTTAAAATGCTCATTTTATATAATGTATATTTTAGTATGTAAATGCAAAGAACCATTCATTTTTGGTTTTTTTATGGTTCTTACCATCTTAATAAAATTTACAGCACTTTCCACAATTATGTATGTAATTAGAGTATCCAGATACGAAATTATTTAAAGTTTTATTAAAATCTATTGGGACTTGTTTTGTGAAATTATTACTAAAATAATAGATAAATAAATTGTCAGTAATTACATAGTCCTTAAAAATAAAGTACTTAATATTGTTAAATATTGTTTATCAGAAAAGCGTAAGCATATCCCTGGAAAACTAGAACAGACAAGATATAACTTACAATCCCGATAGTTTAGTAGATAATTTTGACAAATCTTCGAATTACAAGGTACGACTTTAAACGACCAAAAGGCAGATTTATTTTCTATTTATGTGACACTATTTTTGTGTAATAAATAAATTTTATCAATGATTTTGTTAGAAAGAGTAAAAATAATATTGCTTAATTTTTCAAAATAACGCTGGGACTCTCAAAAAAATCGCAATTTTTTGGGTAAACATTACAGTTATATAAAAAGAAAAAACCTAAACTCAATGTGAGTAAGAATTTGACTTAAATAGATTACGCATCTAAAATGAAACTGAACGTCCCATTTTAAGTTGGAACTGAAAGTTTCAAACTGAGACAGCGCAATTTTATTTTGAGTAACAAAGTAAATCTGAAAAATTTCGTCAAATAACGAATATTTTTAAACCAATTCATAAAACATACTTACTATCCGATAAAAATAACAATAGTATTTAGTGTCAGATGGGGTAAATAGAAACAGTAGTTATTTCAATTAAATTAAAAGATTCAAAAATAAATGTGTCTAAGGTTATGCTATTCAGTGTGGCATTATTTTTTCCATTGTAAAGTCTATGAGGCACGTGACCATTGAATAACATAACCTTAACCTTGAACCTCAGATCATCCCCAACAGGTTCTAAGTATTTTCCCATTTTTCTTATTGCACAAAAAATTGAAAATCAAAGTAGACATTTTTTTACTTATTTGACTCGGTTTTGGAAAACAATGAAGTAAAAATTCTTACCAACATTTTTAATGTTCTCTTATTAATACTACAACAAAAATCAACTTTGATTTTTTCATTTTACAAACTTTAATTGAAAACAGGATACTGTTTCTATTTACCCATAAAAACTGAAAAATCTAGGTAAATAGAAACAGCAAAAATTTTAATAATATTTCTGATAATATAAATGAGAAAATTGTTTCCACCCAACTACCACAATATAATAAGAGAGAATATGAAAGAGCGGGATAGAATTAGAGAGAATAGATGAGAACTAACCTTTATTTGAGTGATAATTTTTTCTAAATTTTCAGTTTTTGTAAGTATAGACAATATAGTTATGTATATAACAATATAAATTTATCTTCCTAGACCGCAGTTATTATATTTTTTGACGGTGACGTGCTTGAGAATATTGCAGTAAAAATTTCAAATTCCAAAAAAATAAAAAAACACTATTTTTACATTTACACCGTCGGTTCAATATATAATGAAGTTTATTTTTTAAAATAAAAATCCATCACCATATTCATACAAAAATTAACATTAACAAATTATTGTTTAAACAAATTGTTAAAAAATTAAGTATTGTTATTTTTATAAATAATATTAAACTTCAATGTTTTCTCTATCATTTTAAATCACAAAATTTCTTTCTATGATCAATAGTTTACGAAGTGAATATTCCTGAAAAAAGTGTTGAAATTATATAAGTGCAAATATTTTGCAAAATTAAAAATTTTTTTGGCACGCTTATTTAGAACCCTGAACACTATGAGATTACAAAGTATAAGCCGTTGTAAGCAAAATCAAAGTTTCCTCAGTGCACGGAGTCATGGAACTCCCCAAATAGTAAATTGATCATATTGTAAATAAGTTATGTAAAATTTAAAATCGATAACAATACATTAGAATTGAAGTAAAGTTTATAAATTAAGTTCTACAGTACTGATAGATATGATATGATAGTTTTTACTTTTTCAAATATGTAATTTTTAGATTGTATGTCAAAAAATATTTAGTTATTTACGAACACTTTACTTATTTATATAATTAAATAAGGGTCTAGACGAAATATTAATATTTTACTTAACTTATTTTGTTTTAAAAGATTTTCATCCTTCATGTTCGAGAGTCCCAGTGTATTTAAAGATCCATTCAGCGTCTTATACAAGAAAACCCGGTTCACATATGTGATAATGAGTAGTACATAGGTAAATAGAAATCATTGTAGAAAATAATAAGAACTAATAATATTTTTAATAACTTAATGTGGCAAAAATTACTATAATAAATCATAATTTATCTAATTAAAAAAAGTTTGTAACATATTAGAAAGTATTCATTTATAAATTTAAAGCAATACAAGTATTTTAGTAAATATTATTAAATTAATGACTTCGTCCCTTAATTATTTTAGGACTAAAGCATAAATTTCCCACGAAATTGACAGTTAAATTATCTTAATATACAAAAATATATTTTTTTATCTTTGAAAAATGAATCTTGTTTTATCTTTTATACTTATGAAGATAAACAAATTTTAAAGGCAGAATCTCATACGTCGCATGGTACATAAATAAATACTAATGAAATAACAAATTATTACAAAATTATTTTAATTATAAATTTTTTTTTCCAATTTCACTTTTAAAATCAAATTAATTTGTCTAAAAATAAAATGAATATGTACAGAAAATGTGTCTCGCATTCATTTTAAAAATCTGATGACTTTATTTATATATATACATATAAGTAGTGTAAAATTACATACCGAGCGTAAGATAAGTTGTTACTTAGTACATTAAGAAAAAAATGATTATTATTGGTCTAAGTATTATTCATTCTTAATTATTAAACACAAATTCTCCAATATTTATATTACTATTATTGGTATTACAACCATCATTATTATAATTATGATTATTATGATTATTATTATTATTATTATTATTATTATTATTATTATTATTATTATTATTATTATTATTATTATTTAAAACATTTATTATTTATTACTTGTCACAAAAACTATGTGTAATAAGTTTTGCCAAAGAATCAAGTTTAGTAGCAACATTGATGTTATAATGATGCTTCCATATTCTGTAGCAAAAGAAAATGCAGGTATACTGTACTTAAATATACCTACACCAGAATTTAATTGTGTAACCTGTACAAATTTCATTATTGCAAACTCAAATATGAATTGAATGCTGCCAATCAATGCATTTAAAAAATGTATAACAAAAAATTTATCTTTACATTATATCAATTTGTCTAATGTGATAATCTTGTTCTGTGCGCCGTTTGCTTGCCAAATCTTCTTGTTGGTACTTGTAAACAAATAATGTAAATCCTTTTTAATAAATATGAAGTTTATACAATTTTTTAGTAATATAAAAATTATTTAATAGAAATTTTGACGAAAATAAAATGCAATATTAAATTTGCGGAAAAATTATATTATATAATTTCATTTGCAAAATTTTACTACGATGTTTTGAAAATATCATTTTATCAATTGATATAGTTTGACGCGTGTTTTAATGTTCGAAGATCTTTAAATTTGAAAAAAATCGCTTTAAATTTAAAAAAGTATTATTTCTATTCGTATTAATCAATTGATGATAGAATGAGAAATGTCAAATTCGCAAGTATGAGGTAATTCTCATATTTGTAACATGTGAACTCTCAGAATCTTATCGTTATACACGAATGTTACAACTGGTACCCTGGTATTTTTGTTTTCAATGTGAAGAGACTCATAGTAGATAAGAATTTGAGAAATAAATGAGGCATTCCACACCAAATCGGAAATTATTTTACTATTGCATCTTAAATTTTTCAAAAATTGTTCAAATTAAACACATAACTAACTTGCAATTTAACCAAATTACACAATTTTTTCACATCACAACTGTTTTTAGACTAACTCTCTCTAAACCTTATCTTCTTATTGTTTAAAATTCTTATTTGGTCAAATTGCAAGTTAGACATTTGTCTACCTACTGTTTTATAAAATTTTTAAATAAATATATCCCATCGATTGTCCATAATCAGGCAAGGATTAAAAATTGTTAATTTAGTGCTAGTTTCTTGCAAAAAGTTTTAAAAAAAATTAATCAATATGTAAAAAATGAAATTTTATTTAAAAATTTTATCGTAAATTATTTAAAAAATTTTTTTGGTCGCCATTTTAGAGCCGCCATTTTGAATTTTTTAATTTTGATCAAATATTCGAATTCAGCGACCCCGAAAACATAAAATAGAATCATATCAAATAATTTAAAAAACAAAATTTTTTTGCACATTTGTGGCACAAAAAGCTAATTTTGACAAAACTGCTAAGGGGTTAAAAACTATATATGAAAACAAAAAGTTTCGTTATAAGAGCGTCCAATTATAACAATTTTTGTCCGAGTCATGATCATTTGAAAAAAAAATTTATTTAAAAAACGTGATGTTTCAAAAATTTGTGTCTCTTAAGTCGCTTTTTGGAAAAATTTGAAAACAATCATGGTAGCTCATTTCAACGAACACTACAAGAAAAAAAATATTTGAAAAAAATTTAAGATGCAAGAGCAAAATAATTTCCGATTTGGTGTGGTGTGCCCCAAATGCATTCAATTAAAAGTATGAAAACATTTTAACCATTCGCGATTATTACAATCAAATTGGAAATAAATGTTGAAATAAATTAAAATTAGAATAAAGCATTAACTAAATAATTTACACTTTTGACATAAATAAATAGACTAAATAAAAATGGATGAAAAAGAACCCAGCATACTGGGAACATCGAAATCTAACTTAGAGGTAAAAATAGGAATAAAAATGATAGGAGTTTCATAAGAATTTTTGATGACGTAGATACAGTCCACTAATTTAGAGTGAAATGCGATTATTAAGAAGTAGAATTAAATAAAGAAGAAAAAATTATGAGTAGAATTGAGCAAGATAATTAATTAAACGGCAATATGAAAATTTGAAAATGTAGAGGAATCATTGGATGAGGTTCCGGGAAAATTGGTGAAATAGATAGTAAATTAAATACGGTACACTTGCTTGCGGAAGAGAATGCTACATCAGTAATAAATAAGGTGATTAAAATAAAAAATTGAAGAAAATCAAAATTTATTTAAACAAAGAATAAGTAGACAAAAATTTAATGACAATGCAGGTAAAAATTCATGGACTAAAGAGTATCCATTACCAAAGTATTTCGAAAGTATTCAAGAACGTCCGATGGTATTTCTAAGAGAATTATAAGATTATATAGGGGAAGTTTGCCGGTTATAGGTACCGTTAGGTTTTTAACTCATAACATTTGTCCATGAACATATTTATATAAATATATTTGTGTACTTATTTCTTTATTTTAAGAGATTTCGACGGCGCGGCATGAAGAACAAAAATGAAGACACGTTTTTACACTACACTCATCGCTAACAGAAGAATAATGCTTGCATGTGAAGTAGCTGAATGACTATTTATTGCATTTAATGGAGTTTGCGTTTGTTAATTTCCTTAGCAGAAAGTTTAGACAGATAAGACAGTAATCCACATGATCATCAGATGGTAGAGCTTCCTTTACAAAAAGGTGCTCATAATGCCAGTCATTTTTTAAAAATAACCAACACATTACGAGAAGCAGGATTTTGATTAAACGAGATAGTAAATCACAAAATGTAATGAAAAAAATAATACAATTTTTTGTATGAATCTATGCTTATATGTCGCTCATTGAAAACCATAAAAATAATTTTTTTATTTATTTAATGCAAATTTTCTTTATTATGCACTTAGCTATTACACAAATACTTTTATTGGTTTGGTTATCAATACGAAAACTGCGTATTGTCAACAAACACAACTTGCAATACTCAGATCATTAACGTCTGCTTGCAGTTGAAGTTTAAGCAGGGGTGTCCACAACTAGACCGTGCAGACAACCGGTGCACTTCCCCTGACATTAATCAATATTTTTAATTTGGGAAATAAATATGTTATTCAAGCATTTTTAGATGTAATTTTTAAAGAATGGTGAAGTTTGGTTAAGGAAGAAAATGACCATTTTTGTCATTTTAAAGAAAAATTTATTAATAGATTTTGGAATAAAAATATTTTTTTTAAAATTAGAACTAATTTAGAATGAGGTTCTTATAGACCAAATGAAAAATTTTCAAGGTCCGCTTACGCGATAAAAGTAATAAATAAAGCCAAAGACATAATTCCATCTCCTTTAGAGAGTAAAAATATAATGAGAATTGATATACATTTCAAAGAAGAAATTTAAACTGCTATCATAATTAGTGGTTTTAAAAAATTAGAAGATCTATTAGATTTATTATAAAAATTTTATGGAGCAGGGTCAGTAAATTCTGTTATGTCGAAAACAAGAAAACTTTTTAAATTTACATAACTTCTTCGTTTTAGTGCGTTATCGTTTTGTGTTATCTTTTGTACCGAAAAAACAACAACATAGCATCCTAGACAGTTTCCTTTGTAAAATCATTTGTAAGGTCTTGCATTAACAATCTGTAAGTAAAAAACTCGGTTTACAAACCCCGTACAGGATCCTCTCATGATCCTGTGCAGGTTTCGATGCAGGAACTTTAGCTATTAAAGGTTTCTGTAAAGGTTTCTGTACCGGAACCCTTGCAGGATCATGTATAGGAAACTTTGTAAGGGTCCTGTACAGGAACCTTTGCAGTTTTGTAAACTGCAGGTACTTAAGTGTAAAGGATCCTGTGAGGAACCCTTAAAGGAACCTACACAGTTTCCTCAATTAATTTATTTATATTTTTAACTCCTGCGCAGTAGTTTTCTATGAGTTTCTCGAATGCGCGAACCATTTTTCTGTCCAACATTGATATACGGGCCTAACATATTAAAATATGAAGTTTATGTCTGTCAAATGTTGCTTAACATTAAAAAATGTTAAACTTAACATTTAAAAAATTAAAAAGTTTCCTGTACATGATTCTGCAAGTGTTCCTGTACAGTACCTTTGCAGGAACATTTATTAGCTAAAGTTCCTGCATCGAAACCCAAGAGGATCCTTAGATTTTTACTTCCAGATTGTTAATGCAAGATCTTACAAATGATTTTACAAAGGAAACTGTCCAGAATGCTATGTTGTTGTTTGTTTTGGTACAAAGGATAACACGCTTGATCTTATTAAGTTTCACTAAAGAAACTTGCAAAGGATCTTACGAACAGTTGTCATTAATGGCTGGGTATTACTTCTCTTGTTAACACTAATGAGATTGCGTTTTGAAAATATATGTTTTCTTCCAGACGGTTGTCGACTTTTGAGCAAATTTCAATGTTTCGAAATTTTTAATGTGTTGTTTCAATATAAGATTTGAGAATTGTTGACACTTGAATTTATTTCCAAACTAATAATTTTTGAAATAATTAAAATTGTTTTTAGGGAAATAATTCACTTTTAAACGTAGTACGTTTCGAAATAATACTGAAAAATATTTTTTAGTTCACTTTTAACCGATGTACTTTTCAAACTAATACTTGGAGATAAACTGTTGTTCACTTTTGAAAATATACTTTGAGTTCACGTGAAGATGCTGTGTTCACTATCTTCTTCTCAAAGATAGTATATGGTTTGTTTCCAAATCATTACTCTCCGTTCTAATTGGATATGTTCAATCTTATTATATATAAATTTTTCATTACTCTAATGCTTTCTGGATCTTGTGTTGTTTCAGCGTATTGCGAGTAGCATCTCTTTGACCTTCACAGATTTCATTGAGATCGCATCGTTTGTCTTAGATCCTTATGAGTGGTCCGTATCCACCATAATAATTTGTATCTTTGATCTTGAATTCTCCATAATCCTTATTCTTTCGACATCATTTTAAAATTTTATTCTTTCCTGGATTTGTTATAAGAAACACATAATATATAATTAAAATATTTGTTCTAAAATATACTGTATAGAATGCAAATTTAAAACACACATAAAATAATAATTACAATATCTGTTAGAAAATTTACTGAATATAATGAAATTTGAAACATACAGAAAATAAGAATTAAAAGTACTGCATATAATATCTTAATGAAATACAATAGTTTAATAGAAGATTGCATTAGTAAAATATTGATTGTATACAATATATGAAAAGAAATACATGCGTGAAAATATTTAGTTAAAATAAGTATATTACTAAAAAGTTGCAGACGTTACGATTCTCATAGGGAATAAAAAATTTGTCAGGTCTCAGAACAATTCATTGAGTGTTTCTTATAATTGAGGGGCTGGATGATATAACGTGTTACGCACCATTTACTTAACATGGCGCGTAACACATTATAGCATCCAGCCCCTCAATTATAATCGGTAATAAAACAATTCACAATATCAGAATAAATAAAATTCTAACCAATAATATCAATATATTATAGAGAAAATTTAAACTAATAATTAAAATCAGAATTGTTATGGAGGTAATAGTAATAGTACAAATCAAAATAGAAATAATAATCAACAAGATAATAAGAATGAAAATTTACAAAATCAAATGACCGTGATAACAATTCTGATAGAAACAGATTTTTAAATAAAAATTTTTATCATTCGCAATTTAATAATTATCAGAATAACTCAAATCAGAGATAGTACTAGACTAACAGTTATGTTGAAAATTCGAAAAACATGAATAATGAAAATTTCCAACATGCGAGAATAAATGTCACAAAAAATTTTAAAAACAAACAATGAAAATAACGAAGAATATTGTGAACCGTTAACTACTGCGAAAACAAGTAACATTCGGATTTGTAAACACAAGTTCACTAAATACAAATCCGAGGTCAATGACATTAATTAGTAAAAGAAAAGAATTAATTCCATCTAATATGTTGTAAGACAAACAAAACGAATTTAAACATAATATCATTCGAGTAATTAGAGTTGAAGAAGTTTTAGCAATGAAAATGCTAAAAGAAAATATAAATAAAATTAAAATAATTAAGGTAAATGTCCCCATTATGAGACGTTTTAAAATTTCGTCCCTCCCTATGAAGGTAAGTCAGGTTTTTCTTCAGACTACCGTCTTATATTAGGTACACTTATTGTTTGCATTTCCTTATTATGAGACACACAGAAAATATAATGCAAACATAACTTCAAATATTTTTAGTATTTTCGCATTAATTTTCTACCAGAAAAATTAGTTTTATAATTATTTATTAAACTAGAATTTGTTTATTGTATTTTATTCATTATAATTAAGATTTGAATTATTGAGATAAGTCAATAGAATTCTAATTACTTAATGAATTAAATAAGTGTCCCATAATAGGGACATTCATTTTAGGACACCCGTACATACAGAAAATCACTGTCCCATAATTAGTACAATGCAGACTTTTAAAATTTAATTCATATATTTTTTTTATGAAAAATAACCATTTTAGGGTGTAAATATTTTTTATAACATATGGGGCATTCTCAGTGAGATTTTCACTAAAAAATTTTTTTTGGATTAAAACAATTTTTCTCGAATTCTATAAGAAGAATAAGTGAATACGTGTTATTTTATTTTTTTATTTGATGAAAATTATAAAAGTTATGATTTTTTAAAATTTAACATCTTCAGAAGCAAAGGACTTTTGAAACGCTTTTTTCTCTTTTATATCCAAATTTAAAAAATAATTTAAGATATGAAAATGACTTTTTTTCTTAAATATTTCAAATCTATATTAATAAAATCAGACTTTTGTCTGTACATTGCCCGAAATTAATTTTTTCTAGCATAATTTATTTATTTGAACAACGAAGAATCCAAAAATGGTAATAGAAAATTTTCTGTCTGCCTGTATGTATATATGTATGTATGTATGTCTGCGAAATTTTGTTCGCGTATAACTTGAAAACATCTTGACCAATTAAAGTAAAATTTGTCAATCTTTGAGGTATTGGCCTAACTTAAAATATTAGCTATATTTGATGAAAAAATATTAAGCTAAACGAAAGTTATGAATTTTTCAAAAAATTCATTGTCATAAATTTTTAAATTAATTAATAATATAAATGATTTTAAAGATATATAATAATAAATAAATTTTTGAATTAAAAAATAATAATATGAAAAAAATTATGAATTTTCCAAAAAACGAAATTTTTTAAAAATTTTTGACAGATTGCAGTAAATTAATCTGTTATGACTTTTGTAAGATGTATATATAAATAATCAATTTACAGTTTTTAAACATATTAATTAGAACGGGAGATATTAAGATTTTTCAAAAAATTTTTAATTGCAAAACTACGAATATATTAGGAATAGTAAATGATATTAAAAAATATTAATTCATAGCATTAAAATCATTTTTCAATTATTAAAAATCAAGAATTTTTATGATAAAATAGATACTGCAGAAATTCAAGAATACCTGTGATACGATACTTGGATTATGCTACTGGGAAAAAACTTCTATAGTAAAATGTTTTGCTATTATAATTCTAGATTTAACTTTTAGGGATGTTTTGAGTATTGTAAAGGCAAAAGTTAAACAAGGTGTCTATTATTAGTTCTGTTTTACAAACTATCCGGTTTTTCCCTGCTTTGTCCAAATTTTTTGTGAAATATAAATTTTATTGATAAGTATTAACAATAAATAAATCTTCAAATGGCTACGAAAATTCACTTATTTTATGAAAATACTCTTTGACTGGTTTTTGTTTTTACTAATACTTTTAACAGGGGTTCTACCAACTGGAAAAAACGGAAAATATACAGGAATTTAATTTAATCGAAAAAACTGTGAATTCAGCTTCCCGTGTAGAAATTGCCTTAAGTAAATTCTGTTTGTGATTTGGCCCTGATCACGATTGACTTATCACGGCCACATTACAGGCCCTGATCAGGACCTAATCAGGTTCCAGGTTACTTTGAAAAAGGGGTTGTATAATTTGTTCTCAACACATTAAGCCACATTCAATTATTTTAAATGTATTTGACGTCAGTTTCAACGAAGGAGAAAAACTTTTTGTAAAAAAAATAATAATCTATTGAAATGAATTCTAAAAAATGTTCAAGAAGAGTAAAAAAACACAGATTTATTAAAGAATTGAATAGCTATTTCGAAAATACAAAAGAAAGTAAGTACATAATTACATATTTCACATTAGCATTTTTTAAATATTTTATAAACAATATGATTTGTTCAAACTCCACATAACACACACATATATAAATATATAATACACTTAGGGTAGGGTGGGTCATTACTAATCGCAGGGCGTAACTATTCTTTAGTCCTAGAGAGAAAACTATTCATCCGATTAAAGTTTTTTTTACAGTGTATACTTGTCATGTGAAATAAACATTGTATGCCAAATTTGAGCTTTTGGCGCCATTTATCATAGGAGTTAGGTACCCACATGTGATTTTGACACACTCGCTTACTTGTTTTCACCCATTTAGTCTGCCATTGTTAATAGTGAGAAACGGTGGGAAAAAATTTCGGGTAAGTGTTTTCTAAAGTCAAATTTAGTGCTGAACGCGAATATCATAATGGATTTTCGATATTCTATTGTTCAAAAATTTTACAACTGTTTTTTAAAAAAATGGTCGGGTGGGGCGTAACTATTCTTTCACTGATGACAGCGAAAACTACAAAATGTGTATGTTTTTTGTGTGTTTGTTTTTAGGTTTTTAGGCACACGTTACATGTTCAAGAATTGAGTTAAACTGGGCTTGCGTCAATTGTGTTGTAAGCGACGAAGAAATGGACATATAAGAAATTTTTTTTAAACATTTTATGTTTTCTTATTTCTTGATATATTTTATACAATAATAAATTTTATTACTGTTGGTAGTAGTTTTTAATATATTGTATAACTACAGATAAAAATTTGATATAATTTGGATAATAAAAACAATATTTATTGTATTTTTTAGTATTATATCATTAATAGCTGAAAGAATAGTTACGCCCCTGTTTTCTTCGACATAAAAAATTTTTTTTTTCGTAAAATCGCTGTAATTCGGAACAGAATTGAGCTACCGCAAAATAATACATGGCAAAATTGTAGCTAAGGAGTCAAGCTTTCAAATGGTTCTACTCATTATTTTTTTAAAATAAATTTTGTAGACTCAAAAATCCAAACAAGAATAGTAATGCCTCACCCTACCCTACATAATCTATTTTTTCTAGTTTATTTATCAATTTATTGTTTTCTATTTATTCAGATACTGATGAATTTTTTTAAGCGGATTCTGATGGAACTGAAAAAAATGTTTCTTCTGAATTTGAAGGTACGGATATAATATTCTAATTCTTAACAATAAAAATATATAACTAAGCATTTTTTTAAAATTGGAATTAATTAAAAACATTACTTTTTTTCCTTTTTTTAAAAAAACTCCGAATTTTATACAAAATTATGATTTAAAAATAGAAATGAGAAAATATTTTTTTTTTTTGCTAACATTTGCTTAATTTTCTACATATCTTTAAATATATAACAAAATTTTAGTTTTTTATTGAATATTTTCCTTTTTTCTTAATGAAATAATAATAGATAAAAACAATACAATTTTAAAAATTAATAAACATTTTTTTAATTAATTAAAAAATACAAAAATAATTATTTTTTTAAAAAATCCACAAACACTTAATAAAAAACTTTCTTTATTAAAAAATTTAGATTCCGGTGATAGTGACATCGATGATGACTTTGAGGACGGAATACTAAATTCATGTGATTATCAAGAGGACAAAAAAAGCAAATCCAAGATTGGATTGTGAAAAAGAATATCAATCATAATGCTTTAGAAGAATTGATGGATATCTTGCGCGAAACATTTATTACTGATTTACCAAAATCAGCAAAAACGTTTTTGGGTACGGATAAAGCTGAGTACAAAATAAAAAATATGCTGGATGTCAACGGTTGTGAAGGGGAATACACTTATTTTGACATTGCAAAAGGTCTCAAAGAATGTATTGACCCCGAAGTTCACAAAAATCTACCATTTTTTTACAGTACAATATTGACGGCATGGATCTCAATAAATCAGAAGAAAAGGGTTTTTAGGTCATATCAGCCAAAGTTTTTTCAGTCCAGATATATATAAACCATTTCCGGTTGCCATATATTGTGAAAATTCAAAACCTGCAAGCATTGAAGAATTTTTATTAGAATTTATTGATAAAATTAACCATCTCACTTTTCATGGAATAAACATTTAAAAAAAGTTTAACGTTCGTGTTCACTGTTTCATTTGTGATACACTTGCTCGGGCATTTATAAAATGCACTAAAGGACCCATTGGTTATTATTCATGCAAAAGTTGTACAATCAAAGGAGATAGGAAAAACTACTTTACAGAATTTCAAGAAACTGAATGCGAGGAAAGGACTGATAAGTCATTTAGGAAACAGGAACAACCGCGTCATCACAAGGGAATATCTCCTCTTCTGCGAATTAAACCTTTTGTAAATATGATTTTCATATGTATATTGGATTTTATGCATTTATTTTGTGAAGGGACCATGAAGCGACTTTTACTGCGATGGTTTTTTATATCAGGGCGTCCAAAAGTGAATAAAAAATCACTGAAAGAGGTGTCTAGAAGACTGATACAAATTAAAAATTATGTTTCTATAGAATTTCAACAAAAACCAAGGAGAATAAAATCACTAAATAAATGGAAAGCAACCGAATTTCGTTTTTTTCTTTTATATTGCGAATCAATTGTCATGAAAAATATTATGAAGTTAAATTATTTTAAACACTTTTTATTGTTGCATACAGCGTGCCGAATTTTATGTAATAATAAGTTGATTAATCTCTACCATGACCATGCAAAGATATATTTACAACGTTTTTTTTTCGGGAGCCGAAATTTTGTACAAAAAAATGCAAGTTATGAATATGCATTGTGCAATTCATGCTGCAGATGATGTAATTGCAAGGGGGTGTAGCTTGAGTCAAATAAATGCTTTTCCGTTTGAAATTTTTTTGGGAAAGCTTAAAGGTTTGATTAGAACGCCCTTTCGACCGCCTTTTCAAGTGTGTCAAAGACTTCATGAAATTTTTTTGACAAATCCACGTAAACCTCAAAAACCTTATCGCTATGAAATCTTAAAAATTGAAGGTAATAGTATACTCAAGTTAAGATTTAAGCAATGCACTTTAACTACCAAAAGTATTGACAATTTTGTTATGCTAAAAAATAAAAAGTTGATTAAAGTAAACAGAATAACCCGCACTAAAAAAGGAATAGAAATAAAGGGACAACCCTGGAAAATTAAGCAACCTATTTTTCATTTCCCTTCCGACTTCAGCTGCTTGTCTATGTCGGAATTATACAAACAACCTGAAAAATGTACAATTATTGTTAATATTAATCGAAATCAAACAAAAATTATTTTTTTATCTTTAAATTTTGAAATCGGCAAATCGGAAAGAGTATTGTCGATTCAAACAACTAAACTAGCGCATCTGGTTGCCGACTTGGAACTGCCGCTGGTGTGACTCTGTGTATTACAATACGGTGAACTCCATGAGTTTTGACAGTTCGCTTAAATTGTTTTTACAAAAAGTTCAAAAGTAATTTCATAAGTGTGAATAAAAATTGAAATTTATAATTATAGATGGAAATAAATATGCCCGTTCACAACAAAAGAGTAACTGAAAACGACACAATTTCTGCGTTTATTCTCAGTCGTAAGTTTATACTCGCACAATTTTAGGTAAGCTATAATTATTTTATCACACAACCGTGTGGGCAAATTTCGAGATGGCACAATAGGTTTTTTTTAAATTGGACCTCTCAAACCCTGTACACCTGTACGAATATGAAATTTAAAAAAAGTCTATATATATCTTGTAAAGAGACATAACCTGAAACTTTGAGTATATAAACTTAAGACTTGAGATATAATCATAAAGATTTGAAATAATTGCTGTAAAAATAATATTATCATTCATTTGGCCCTGTTTTTATTGCTAAATTCAATTGTTTGCGTCTTCAAATATTAAGTTGTATTCTGTGAAGATGTTTTTTATTATTTTTGAATGTAGAGCACAGTGAAACACAGAAATTGTGTCGTTTTTAGTTTCTCTTTTGTTGTGAACGGGCATATTTATTTTCATCTATAATTATAAATTTCAATTTTTATTTACACTTATGAAATTACTTTTAAATTTTTTGTAAAAACAATTTAAGCGAACTGTCAAAACTCATGGAGTTCACCGTATTGTAATACACAAAGTCACACCAGCGGCAGTTCCAAGTCGGCCATCAAATGCGCTAGTTTAGCTGTTTGAATCGCCAATTTACAATGCCTCTTTTGCATCATTGAAATATGTTCTCATTTGTGTGCAATATTATGTTGTTTTAATTTTAATATTGATGTTTGTATTAATACTTTTAAAAATGTTAGAAATGAAATAATAAAAAATTTTGTAATATCGAAAAGTTGATACAAAGAATTTGTAAAATTTCATAATGTAAATAATTTTTTTGTTAACAAAAAATTGTTGGCATGTTGATTATCTTTATGAATTAATAATTAATAATAAATAGTTATATTTAATTGTTAAATTTATTATTTGGTTGTTAACTTAAGTGGAAATGCAGTGTTTAACAAAAAAAGAGATTTCTAATAAATGTCAAACAAATATAAGGTTAATAATTTCTCAAATTGTGAAATTTTGTTTTCAATTTTACAGTGGATAAGAAAAAATATAAATTTAGAAGTAAGAATTAATAATAATGACGTAAATAAATTATTTAATATATTTTCACGTAAAGTATTTTTTTTATATTATATTATTTTAAATTGTTATTAGAATTTTTATTTATTGCTTCACGCATTTTTTTAAGTACTCCGATTCCTATAATATTATAATTAATACATAGAAGATAATAAGAAATAAATTTCGATACTGAATTATATAATCAAATCATCAAATCGCATTATTATTTTACACTTATATTTTCTAATTCATTTATAAATTTTAGGATGGTGAAACTTCATGTTGATTCTGTGAATCCATTCCAATTAATTGAATTTTCTTCAAACGATACCAATTGTCAGAGATCTGTTGATTGTATACCTGTGACATGGATTCATTTCGATGTAGATAAACTATCTTTTTTCGCCCAATTCATGCCTCTACCTTATAACACGAAAACAAATAAAATATTACAAACTCTTGTAAAGAACCAAGTGGATGCTCCGGACCATTGGCCAAATTATAATGTCAAGCTCGCTGGTCATGGAAGTATATATATATATATATATATATAACAAAAATTTTACTTTTAAATAAGAAATTTTTTTATTTTCTACTGGACAATTTTAACGTAATTTAATTAGATTAAACTTTAATTACTTAAATGTGTTTAAAAAATTTTATGGAAAGAAATGTTTAGTTTTAAATTTATTCAATTTCACGCATTCTAGAAACTTACAAAGAAGCAGTGACAAAATTGAAAATTTTGAATGAGAACGAGTTTGCTTATACCAGTGAATCTCACATTAATTCGAAACAAAAGGCCGAAGCAGTATCAAATTTTGTTAAAGAAAAAAGAGTTTTGCCTACTATACAGTACCAACATTGAATGTAAAAATTATTCTGGATACAAATCAGTCAAATTCAATCATAATTGGTATCTCTATATATGTGACGCTCCACAGTGAAAGGGACCTTACGTGCCAAAAAATTAATTTTGAGTTCTTTACATCATTCTATAATTTTTGAGTTGCTCTTTCATATACAAAAGGCAAAACTATTTTCTACTTATAGGTTTTGCTGTTATTAATGTTTAAGAATGAGCTTGTTGAGTGTTTACACATGGTTACTCAGAAAATTAGCCCCTCTACTTTCCAATACTACTACACTGCTTATGTACGTACAATTCGTGCGCTTCGTGTAACACGGACAACTATCAATGTGTAACGAGTAGTGGGGCTGATTTTCGCTAGAGTATCTCAACCAATCAGAACGCTCGACTTTTAAATGCTTGTTTTTTAATTTAATTGAAAAGTGTCAATTCAGAGGAATGGGAAACGCATTTGTGGTGAATGCAATAAAGAAACCTCCAATTTTTATTTTTTTTGTGTGAGTTTATTGTTTCAAATAAAGATGAATAACGCATTCGAATATTTATCAAATGTAGTCCGCCGTGGCGTGCCGGCAAAGTAAAGAATAGCTCAGCCAGCCGAATACAGGCTTGTCGTAGGAGGCGACAGAACGAGCATTTAGTGAACCCTCTCAATACGAAACATTGTACGTTGCACTAGTAGCTTCGGCTAACGGCGACTAGGCATTTGTAAGTGTTTGACAGTTCAAAAAGGAAATAAAAGTTTTTAATCATTATTTCCACAGCTAAATGCATTATAGCAAACTTCTCGTTGCCGGATTCAGCCCGTCTCTGAGATTACCATTATTTGAAAGGCATATAAATGACTTTATTTTATGTGCGATTTCACACTCCATGACTAAAATCGCAACTTAAACCTAGAGCAGCCCATACGTGTGCCTGGACGTATGGGCGGTCGATTGACTAGTGCAATCGCTTGTCGATATGTCCACGGTCACAGCTACTGTCGCTGATATGACGGATGAGGGGAACCACTGAACTACAGAGACCCCAGAACCTCTAGTTAATCTAGTAAACCTGGGAAATCTGGAAATTCAGGCGGAATCTGAGCAAACTGGCACCTGCCTATCATGTCCGGGTAAGCTTAAGCGGGGTACCGGACTGTAGGTTTCTGTGGTGATGAAATCATTTTTTTTTAATCAAATGTAGTATGGTTGAAGTAAAAATAGCACAACACATATATTAAAAATTAAATTTATTTCTTTTTTTGGCAACTCAGCAGAGCCGTATTACCTCATCACCTCATTTGAAGAGATATGGAGTCTCTTACCTTAAGAAAAGGAAGGGGTCCACCCAGCAACAGCGGGCCGAAGCCCAACTCTTAAGAGCAATTGCAATTATTAATAGCACAACACTTATAACTCACTACTCTTCCTTCAGCAGCTCCACTCTTAAATCTGACATGCTCTCGCCTTTTTTGTCCATCGAACTCCTCAATCCATCCTCATCCCCTCCAGTTTCCCTCTTACAATTATTAGGAAGGGGAAAGAAAAAAAAAGAGGATAAAAGATATGAAGAAGTAAGAAAAGAGATAGATAGCTATGAAACGATAAAGAGAGAGAAGCATAGCTCAGGTAGAGAAATAGTGAATACACAAAAAATGTAAATAAACTATTCTCAGGGCAAATTATTTTTGTGCCCTTAAAGGCATTTAGTCAAACAAAGAGAACAAATTAAGTTCGTAAACAATGAAAAACATGATTTTTGGAAATTTTGCCTCACTTTTCTCAAAATCCTGACGTGATAGGAGGTTTTCGTGTCCAGATTCGGATTCAGCGCAGTCAGTTTTTATTTTTTTCCAGGCTTGTAAATATTATTGTAATAATTTATGTGGCACAGGAATTCCTGATTAATCAATATTATCTTTCAAATTTTACATTCGTAATTATTGTATACATTATTTTTTGTAACATTTCATTTAATCTATTAGTCCAGTCGCCCTGTGAAAAAAGTGGTCATTTCGTGCCAAAATTGATACCTGAAGTCTGATTGTGGATTCATATAGTGTGGGGTGGTAGTATGAATATGTATATGTTTCCCACTCGAGATTTTTTATGCTGCGCGTTATAAACAATTTTGAAGGTGCCGAAAAACAGTTTTTTGATGACCGTTCTATCCCATCAAATTATAGGGGAAAAAGTTGTTAATAAAAGTTATAGAGCTCGGAAATACCATTAAAATAATAGATCATATGTTAAAATTGGTCCATTTGTTTACTGCAAATGAATTTAAACCACTAAAAATGGCACATTCTTATTTGTTTAATAACTTGAACAAAAGTTAACAAATTTTTTTGATATTCTCCAAAAATTGTTCCTCTCAAGACCCTCAAGATGTGTGCCAAATCTGAATACGATTCGATAAATAGTTTATGAGAAATTCCATTTGTTAACTAAAAACATGATTTTTTAAAATGGAATTTCTACATTTTTGGCCGGATGACAATCAATTTTTATGTTGGGTTCTCTTCATGAAATGTCAATCTATCAATCACAATTTGTAGCGAATTGAATTTTTACAAGAAAACTGGTTTTCTGGGGGGAGAAATTTTTGGCTTATAAACAAATGAACACTACATCAACAATTTTTACTTTAACAATTTGTCATAAACCCCATTTGATTACTTATTCTTTCCTGCAAATTTTGCAACAAAAAATTTTGATCTAGGTCAAAGGGGGGGGAGATAATTTTTTTATTTCAAAAAATTCCTGAGCCCTTGAATTATTAATATTTTTTATTTTTTTATTATATTTTTTTAGTTGATTAGTCATACTAATTATAAAAAAAATCAATCTAAACATCTATGCACTTCTTGTTCGTAAAAAAAATCCTAAAATGTATGCAACGTTTGAATGCAACGTAGAGCAGTCTATTTTCTCTAGGCTGCATTGTGGGGGACATCATCAGTCGCTCGCGCTAAAGTTGAATTCAAACTTTCAAATTCGTAAAAGTTGTCATAACATTCAAACAAATTGATGAATTTTGATCATTTTTTTTAAACTGGGCAAAAATTTTCTCAGGAATTCAAATTTTTTATTTGTTTTTTGAAAAATTTATAAATAATGTCAAAAAATTATTAATTAAAAAAAAATTTTTTTTTTAATTCATTTTTTTCAAATTTTTTATTTTTAACTGCTCAAATAATAAAAGCAATACGAATTTATTAAGGATTTCGGTAAAATGCTATTTGCAGAACTTTTTTCTTACCCAAAATTGAGGTATTTTCGAAATATATGTCAAATTATTAGTATAATATTGTTCTGCGAATAGCATTTGCAGGAAAGAATAAGTAATCAAATGGCGTTTATGACAAATTGTTAAAGTAAAAATTGTTGATGTAGTGTTCATTTGTTTATAAGCCAAAAATTTCTCCCCCCAGAAAACCAGTTTTCTTGTAAAAATTCAATTCGCTACAAATTGTGATTGATAGATTGACATTTCATGAAGAGAACCCAACATAAAAATTGATTGTCATCCGGCCAAAAATGTAGAAATTCCATTTTAAGAAATCATGTTTTTAGTTAACCAATGGAATTTCTCATAAACTATTTATCGAATCGTATTCAGATTTGGCACACATCTTGAGGGTTTTGAGAGGTACATTTTTGGAGAATTTAAAAGAATTTGTTAACTTTTGTTCAAGTTATTAAACAAATAAGAAAGTGCCATTTTTAGTGGTTTAAATTCATTTGCAAGTAAACATATGGACCAATTTTAACATATGACCTATCATTTTAAAGGTATTTCCGAGCTCTATAACTTCTATTAACAACTTTTTCCCCTATAATTTGATGGGAAAGAACGGTCATCAAGAAGCTGTTTTTCGGCACCTTCAAAATTGTTTATAACGCGCAGCATGAAAAATCTCGAGTGGGAAACATATACATATTCATACTACCACCCCACACTATATGAATCCACAATCAGACTTCAGGTATCAATTTTGGCACGAAATGACCACTTTTTTCACAGGGCGACTGGACTATTTATTCTTAGAAATAAAAGTCATAGAAGATGTGCTATTGAAAAATTCTCAGAATCCAATACTGCATGTCCAAATATGGCATTGCTACTCCTAATTCCGAGCAACCCTTATTTCATCTATGCCATTTTGCATTGAGCTGAGCTTCTATAAAAGCCAGGGCACAAGCACTGGTCTCCAGTCTTAAAGTAGATTCTATATCCCTTATAACGCGTTTGTGCGGTAGTCTAATCAAATAAAAGTCTGCAGTAAATTTCGCGAGGCGTTCTAGAATTTTTCTGCTGAATCACGATTGATTTTCATGGAACCAGATAATAATTCGGGATATTACTTTAATTCAAAAATTATTATATTCTGTTGTATCACGATAGATTTTCGTTGAGCCGGATAATAATTTTGAGTGTTAAAAAAATTATTGTTCGCTGTATCACATTAGCTTTTCGTCGAATCCGAATAATATTTTAAAATAAATTTTTGATCACTGTATCACATTAACTATTCGTAGAATCCGAACAATAGTTTACTTTAGACCCGTCCGCGTGCTGGCTTCAAATTTGACTTTTGAGTTTTATTTGGGCGAACGTTAAATTAAATAAAAATCTTAAACCGGCGAGTCCCTTTCGGTGATTTGATGTAGTGAGAAATTATTAAAATAATTTAATAATTTCTTGTTCTTACAACCGGCCAGTTGTGTTGACTGTACTTGCGCCGTCTACACTTAAACGGGCACCGATACCGCGTTTCGAGACGTGGATAGTACGCGTAAGCGTACAACTTTCATTCATTTTGCCCGTCGGAAGAATGGTAAGTCAAAGATATCCTCCCTTCTCTCCATCTTTCAGGCGGTAAAGTGTAAGAGTATACTGTAAGTAAGATAACAAATGTATCGTTTCTATTTATTATTTTCTTATTGCATGAAGCAAGCATTATTATAATTTAATTTTTGATGTTAATAAATAAAGCTAATTATACTAAATTGTGAATCTTATTATTTATTAAAATTTAACTTTCTGTAAAATATTAAGTGTTAAATTTTTATCTCAAAGGAAATAAGATACTTTTTGGAATTTAATCATATTCATTGGCAGTTTCGTCTTCTATCGGCGATCAAATCAATCGAACCCACAAAAATAAACATTATCTGTTTGAGATTTCTCCCTAAGGTATTGGCAGCTTGGTTCCTCCGGCGAATAATTAATAAATAAAGTACTAAATAAATAAAAATAAATAAAGTTTATTTTTCGTTCGTAACAAGCTGATGGTGGCAGCGGTGGGATAGATTTTATAAAAATTTTATTAAAAATATATAAATTCTCAATATCAAAATAAGAAAACAAATTTTCCTTCTACCTTATTAATTGTTTGAAAATTATCAGTTGGTGCTGTTCTTATGCCGTTCGGCAAATTATAGCGCTACACTTGACATTTTATGCCGTCCGGCAAATTTGTCATACTGGTATTTTTACTTGATTATTAATTAATCCAATACTTATTAAAGATTTTAAGAAATTAAGGTTAATCTATTCTTATGCCGTTCGGCAAATTCCAGTTTTGTCATTGACATCTTATGCCGTCCGGCAAATTTGTCAAGTTAGAGTTCTAAAATTTTATTTCCTTAAAATTTTTAACAATACTAAAGGACTGGTGAGAACTATTCTTATGCCGTTCGGCAAATTATGGTTCGATCATAGACATCTTATGCCGTCCGGCAAATTTGTCAACTCAGCCACTTGATTGTTAATAATTTTCCTACAATTATTGATTGATTAAAAAGTATCGACTGGTGCTGTTCTTATGCGGTTCGGCAAATTATAGTACTACATATGACATCTTATGCCGTCCGGCAAATTTGTCAGGTAGGTGTTTTTATTCGACAATTAATTCAATCTTCAACTTTAAAATTTTGGATACCCTATCGAAACTGTTCTTATGCCGTTCGGCAAATTCCAGTTCTGTCATTGACATCTTATGCCGTCCGGCAAATTTGTCAAGTTAGAGTTCTAGTATTTTAATCCTTTAGTTCAAATTTAATTTTGTCGGACAATAAAATATTCTCAAGTAAAAAAAAGAGAGAAAAATTTTCATGGGAATAAAACTACAACTATAAGTAACAAGAACTTTGTGACAGAAAATATCCGTGGTGGCGATAGTACACGATATTGCCAATATTCAATATAACGCTTGAATACTCTTTTCTATTGTATAAAATAATGCTTTCTTACAATTATATAGTTGTTTAGTTGATTGTATACCGTAAGTGGTAAAAATAAAATCTAATAAGATAGGTATACATACTGATATTCTTCTTTTCAAATTATATTTGCTCTTTTTCAAAATTTAATTGTTTATAGTTCTTCTTAATGTTTATTTTTACAATTTATAATTTTAAAAATTGTAATAATTGACCTAACAATCGTGGCTACATTTGATCGAAAATTTCCCCCCATTAAAAGATTTTCTTCAAGATGTGGTGAATGGTGCAGTGTTTGTGAGTGAGTGAAACCTAGTTTCATAAAAGCTATTTCAAGTAAGCTGAAGGGTCCTGTTCGCGAAAGTGTTAGAGATAAAACTTTTAATAGGATAGATGACCTTGTAGCTCATTTAAAAAAACGTTTTGCTTCCACGAAAAAGTACCAATGGTATTTTGAAAGTATAATTAATTTAAGAATGAAACAAAGCGAAACCGTAAGCGACTATTATGATCGTTTACAAGGATTAATAAGTGGTGCAAAGCATGCCCTTGAGGCGAAGTATACAACTGAATATCGTAATGCTAATGAAGAGGCTTGTAATCAAATTATAACTGTAAAAGAAATTATGATAAGACCGATAATAGATTGTGCTTTTGAAGTATTTGTTAGGGGCTTTCCTGAAGTACTGTCAACATTTGTTGATACTAGAAATTCAAAGGACCTTGCAGAAGCTTTTGAACATGCCTTACGGGCAGAAGAAAGACAGGCATATGCCGATAGATCTAGGTCTTCGACTTATCACATATCTCGTACCGGAAATTTTGAAAAACATCGCTCACCCAGCCCATATTCTCGACAAATAGAAAAAACAAACGATTTTGAAAAGAAAAATCGCGAGTCAGACCAAACAATTCAATTTTCAAAATGTAATACTGATTCAAACACTTCTAATTTAGTTCAGTTTACACCAGAACAATTGGCTCAATTTTATAGATCAATATGTGTTCAAGCTCCACAATCTGTTTCTTACCAACATCCTCAAGCTATACAATATCCTCAACATGTACAATTCAAATCTCCTAGTCAAAGTCAACCAATGCTTAGAGATGGTAATATTTCTCCCAAATCAAATTCACCAGGACCTTAGAGAAATTTAAACTTTCAGCAGACTCGTCAGTCAAACGCAGTGACGAGTGCAACTCCTCATCGTTCCAGGACAGTACAGCCCTTACAAGCGAAGAAAAATCCAAGAACCATTCTTCTCAATCCTAAACTCAAAAGAACTTTAAGTGATCCAACAGAAATTCAACAACTAGAAGGTTTCTAGTTTTCTAACTAGAATTCTAGAGTAATTCTAACTAGAATTTTCTAAAGTTCCTATACGAACCTTAAACCCTAAACAACTCCCTAGCAAAAGTAAAAAGTTAGCGGATAAACCTAAAAGTAATACGACGAAGAATGACAAAGAAGATAAGACCTTTTCTCCACCAAAATCGTCAACCGCGGCAAAAATCCCAATTGATCCTGATGAAAGTTGCATTGCAAAAAGACTTACTCGAAAAATAATTATGGCAACGTCCGAACCTACTACTTCTCTCGACGAATCATCTTCTCCAGAAGAAGAATTAAGGAAGGCTCTCCACCCCCAGTATTTATAAAAGGACATAGTGTTTTACCCAGTGTAGTGCCAACCTTAACCCAAAAACAATTAAGTCCTAAATTTACAAGTGCTAGTGTGATGGTTGAACCAGAAAAACCCTATTGTTCTCTTTTAAAAGAGAATTACAAAACTGTTTATGTGGATGGTGCATGTAGTTCGAATGGAAGTGAACAACCACGGGCAGGAATAGTAGTTTGGTTTGGTCCAAATCACCCACTTAATGTTTCCGAACGAGCAACAGGACGGCAAACTAATAATACAGCTGAAATAGAAGCAGCAACAGTAGCTGCTCTAAAGGCAAGAAAAGCTAGAATCCGAAACCTTAAAATCATCAGTGATTCTCAATTCATGATTTAAAGTAAGACGGAATAGATGCCAAGATGGAAATCTAATGATTGGAAAACGCAAGAAAACAAACCTGTTAAAAATAGGCAAGCGTTTGAAAAACTATCAGAAGCTATAAAACCTCTTAATATAATTTGGGAACATGTGCCCAGTCATAAGGGTATAACCGGAAATGAAATGGCTGATGAACTAGCCAGAAATGGAATTGATAAGGGTGAAATTAATATAGAAGAAGAAGAAAAAGTAGAAAACATGTTTGTAGATATTTTACCTCAACCTATTGGAAGTGGTGACTCAAGTGACTCAAGTGAAGATGAAGTTTGCAAAACTTCACAACTAGGAAATGACTTAGAAAAATCGTTCCGACAGTTTGATAATGTTATGAAGAAAAAATTAGATCAAACCAATTTATCTTTAGCATGGGACTACGAAGGAATGAACGAAGAATTCAGTCGACCAATCATTACATCTGTTTCTGATAATGAAATCAATTCAGATGTACTTGAATTTTTAGAAGACCTTGATCCATGTGGAGAATATGACGACAAACTGTTTAATGAAAGAATTAACAAATTCCTAGAAGAATATAATAAACAAAAAACTACAATTCCTATGACCGTAGATGAAGAAGATTCCTTTGAAACAAAAATTTTACCAAATAAAAACCAAAAGGACAGACGAAGTGCAGTACGATTTAAGGACTATCTGGATATTATACATTCTCATGTTGCTGATTATTCACAATCGCAAAAAGCCTTAAGTCTAAAATAGGCGAAAAAGTTTTTGTTTATAAAGAAATAAGAGGAAATAAGTTTGATAAAAGGGCCGAAGGATCTTTCACTATAGTAGGATTTACTCCAAATAATAATGTTATCCTAGAAGATGAAAATGGCGAAAGGTTCTCAAAACATAAGGATAAAGTTATGAAAGCATATTGCTAATCATTTGATTTTAGATTGAGATATATGTATATCTTTAATGTGAACGAATTATGAACATATTTTTCTTTTGTTGTAAGGAACAGTCCATTCAACTTAAAGGAGAGTCATTAACACTAAAATGGTTAACGGAATACTATCAAGTCTAAAAAAACCGATTTCCCTAATATTATCAAATAATGTCCAACAGAAGCTGAATAATCGTCGACGTTATATTTTATCCTAAGTCCAGATTCATGGTGTCCTATGAAAATTAAGTGAAAAGGTTGATCCACAATTTCTAAAATTTCTATTTTCCATTAATTCAGAAGGACAAGGTATTGGTAATTTTAACTCCAACTTCTGACAAGAAATTTTAGTTTTACAAAAACATACGAAAAATAAGGAAAAAAATGTATGTATATATGTATAGCGAGAAATTATTTAAATAATTTAATATATTGATTAAATGATTTCTTGTTCTAAAAAAACAATATATCTATAATAATTTTAATTATACTCACATGATATGATGCACGCTGTTATTCCGTTGTTTTATCCCAACGATAAATTATTTCTTGTGTTCCATTGTCAGTTACTTCAATCTTTAATAAACACCGAACAAGTTGCTTCCCCGGGTTGCTTAGAGCTCTACACCAATCTAAAAAAAAAAATTTTTGTGTAATACAAAAATGTAATACAAATTTTTGTGTAATACAAAAATGATATATATATATATATATATATATATATATATATATATATATATATATATATATATATATATATATATATATATATATATATATATATATATATATATATATATATATATACACTAAAATATATATATACACTAAAATATATATATATATATATATATATATATATATATATATATATATATATATATATATATATATATTTTAGTGTATATATATATATATATATATATATATACACTAAAATATATATATATATATATATATATAAATTTTTTTAAAAAAATCTTTGATAATATTTAATGTTTTTATTACAGTGTAAAAATATAATTAAAAGTATAATTTTTTATTATACCACGCATGATTTATTTTTGTTATATATATATATATATATATATATATATATATATATATATATGTTTTTTTAATAGTTGCATTGCCTAATTTTATAATTAATGAATTATAAAATTTAATCTAACATGTATTAGGCTGCGGTTCCTTATCAACAGAATGTCCATAACCAGATGTTATTGGTAAACTTGGTGTCGAATAATCTAAATATGGAAGGGTATATATATATAACATTTTTGTATTATTTTGGTATAAAACCATTATATTAAATTTAAAAATTATATTAATAACTTTTACATATAATTCTGTTGAAATGGTGATCAATTTGTGGCTAATATAAATAATAATAAATAAATAAATTATTGTTTCAAAATAATGTTGATTATATGAAATTCATAATTTAAAAAAAGCCTTAAATTGCGATTATGATTTCAACAGAATTAAAGAAAAGAAAATACAAATCGTTAAAATAAAAAAATTGTTCAATATGCCCTATAACTGGTGCCTGATGTTCAGAGAGGGTGGTGAAAAGCCTAGAAATTATATTAAAAAACAAAAAAAGAGGGATACGTATATATAAATATGTATCTTGAATGTAAAAGAAAAGTTTCATCTCTCTATATTCTACGCGCAAAGTTCGTGTTCGAGTATATCTATATATACATATGCAGTGTGTGGATATGCTCGACGCATGGCTCTCCTTGTCGGTTCTTCGCTCCCTCACGTTCGTTAGCGTCTTGCTTGCTCTGCGACCATCTAGAAGCAATGCGTGCCTCCATACGCCCGTCTCCTACTTCCCCACCCCCTCTGCTCTTCCCGGCGTTTCACCACTACCTCTGATCATCTACAAGCTTCTACCATGCGTAATCGTATGCTATTAAGAGATAGAGATGGGAAATAAAGAGAAATCTATATTCGAACGAAAAATGTATATTATGCATTAAATAGGCTCATACATTTATGTGACAAAATGTAATATTATAGATATTATACAATTATAAAATCACTGTAACTAAACAGATGATGAATTTGCCTTTGATGTGATTTAATGCATAACACTCTCTTGAACTGATTTTAAATATGAAATTGATTAATTACAGGTGTGGTCAGAATAAGAGAATGTAAGAAATAGCATAATAAAATCATAACATACTTGCATATTAGAATAAGATTAATTTTTGGTTTTAAAATAAAAATATCATTTTGCAATTTTTAGTGATGGATGTCGAGAAATTGATTGTTAATTTTTATAAAATTCAATTCCAATTTAATTATTTTATTGTTATTTTGACAGTTTTTCTATTTTATGAAAATATGTCAATCAAGACTAGCTCAACATCAAACACTAGTATTTCTTTATAACCAAAAATACCAATAGGGTCAGAATTCGTGAAATTTTCACAGAAAACAAAAAGTATTTTTTTTAAATCATAATGGTGAAAAAACATTTCTATTTGGTCTTAGGAATGTGTTCACCAAAGAACAGAAAAAAATATTATTTTTTATAAAAGTTATTGAAAAATTAATTTTTTAGCAACTTTTTAAACAAAATGTTATTTCTCCTAAATGAATGAACCGATTTAAGTGAACCAAGCGGGAAAATAAAGGGAATAAAAAATACTTTCGTTTAGAATTAGAAAATTTAAAAAAAGTTAATATTTTAATAATTATTTAATAAATTTTTTATAAACAATTAATTTTATTAAATGTTCTACGACTTTAAAATTTTTTTTAAAATATCTACATACACTTAAAACTATAAGAAATCAAAATCCGTTGAGAAAATTTTAGAGCGACAATTATTTTAAAAGTTATAATGGAAATTATATTGGCGCGGTGTAGTGAATCAACATTGAACTTAGTTTTTGATCATTTTTATGATTATATAACTAAATAAAAATGTTAATTCGACAGTGTTTTGTTCATTTTATAGTTAAAAATAATGTTTTAATTCTGAAAATCATCAAAATCGCATCTCCATTCCATATAATTTCTATTATAACTTTTAAAATAATTGTCGCTCCAAAATTTTCTCAACGGATTTTGATTTCTTATAGTTTTAAGAGTACGTAGATATTTTTAAAAAAAATTTAAAGGCGTAGAACATTTAAAACAAGTTGTAAATCCAGATGTTTATTACATGAACATTTTGCATCCTCTATACGATCAGCAAAAAAATTTGCTTCCTCGTGAAGGAAGCACTAACTTATTGTCACGTATTGACATATTTTCCATGTTTTTGTCTTCAAATCTAATTAAAAATTAATTTAAAAAATTTGTTATATTTATTATAATTATAATTAAGTATATTAAGTACATTTAATTTTTAAGTAATTTCTGAAAGATCTAATATTTATAAAATCAAAAAAATATTTATAAAATTTGTTTTAATCCTAAATGAACAAAATAAAATTTTTAATAAAAAAATGAATTTTTCATCTTTAATTGTAATTAATTCTATAATTTTCAATAGAATATATATTTTACATACATCAATCGATTCGCCTTGATGCAAGGAATAAGATTTTAGATTTATTTTTCAATAAATAATAACATTTTATTGTACAGCAACATGATTCTTAAGAAAAAATGAATTTTTATTAAAAATGCAAATTTTGTGTCTGTAATTGGTTTTAATTTTACGAGAACTAATTTTTGCGCGCTACGCGCGCCTATTTTGTGATTTTCAACTTTAACTACTAATATGAATGAAGTAGTTTATACCATCTATTACAACCATTGTGATGATAAATATTTTAAGATAATCGAATTTTCTTTGCCTGTTTCTTATTTTATATTTCAATATTTAATAACGTATGAAGGCTTGGCTGCTATAAGGGGACGTATGCTCTCTCCGCGTATATTCAAGTCAGTCAACCTTCCAAAATTTCGAAAAAAATGAAATTCAAATTTTTAAGTTTTAAAAAGTTCTACCTTATAGGAAATAAGAAGGCGCATCTTTTTTTGCTTAAAATTTTTTTTCTAAAACAAATATTTTTCATAATAAACATGAAAAATTTTGCTAATAAAAAATCATTCCATTTTAAAACATAAATCATCATATCTTTGTCAAATGTTGATGCATTTAATTAAAAAAAGTGTGTACACTCGTTTGGACCCATAGAAGACGATGACATAATAAAAATTTCGAAAAATGAAAATTTGTTTAAATATTTTTAATTGTAAATAGAGCTTTGTCACCAAAGACATTTTCTTAACTTTGACAACAAAAAGTCTGCGAGGAATTTTAAGTTTAAACAAACTTCCAGGGAGACATTTGTTGATTATCATGTAAAAAAGTTTTCTGTAAATTTTCAAAGAGATTCCTTATTTATTTACAGAAATATAAGAGTATTAACAAATACGGTGGCGCCGCCAGCTACAGCCACTATGCGTAGATACACAGCATAGCAGCTGATAATAAAGGATTTTTCTTTACAGAACATATAAACTTATATTTATAATAATATTTATTTATATAATATTTATTTATATAAATAAATAATAAATGAATTTATTTTATATATATTATATATTTATTTATAAGAAAATGTTTTAAATATAGAAACATTGAAATGATAATTTGGCATTATTTGTTGATTCATTCAAAATTTTATTTTCACAAATAATTTGCTGGTCAAATATATAATTTCTCTAGATTCTTATTTAATTTGCATCAAAATTAGGACACATATTGCTTTAGATTTATTTAAAACTGTGCATATGTTTTTATTTATTCTAATTCTTATTTAATTATTTTTTATGTAAATATTCAAAATGTCGCTCGTCAAATATGTCGCTTGGTCAAATCAATCGTTTTCTAATCGATCTAAAGTTTCGAATTTATTTGTTCCATGTTATTTATCACGAAGTAATCAAAAATATAATAAAAAGTGACAAAATGAAAGAAAATTAAAGCAAAGAAAATAAAAAGCGAGAAAAAAGGAACGCTGAATAGAAAATTTATCAACGGAAGGCACTTAAGTAATATTTATTTTTTATTAAACGTTTATAAAAAAGGTTAGTGTTTCTTAAAGATTATATTAAGATCCTCGATATTTTTAAAACAATTCATTCAATCAAATAATTACAAAAGTTCATGTTACTATTATATGTTACATGTTACATATTATACGTAAAATTTTTTTTATTTTTTTTTGTAATTTTGTCCTTATTAGTTGTATTAGACGTTTGTTATATTTATTTTAATGTTTAATTATGTTTATGTGATACTGAGAAATAACATGCTTAAGTGTAAGAGATAAAATGTTTATGTATATATCTTCTTACAGATTTAAAATATCTAACATTACTTTCTTTCCAAAAATTTATATTTTAAAATAGAAGGCAACCAAATAACGGTTGTACAATAATAAAAATGAAATTTATTTTGGTCGAAGACGAAATACTTAAAATATCAAAATTGTGCACAAAATTTTTTTTTTGAAATATTCAAATTCAAATGTTAAAGCTTCTAAAGATTTGCCCCAAAAACAGTGTGTAAAAAATTACTTCACGGACACATAAAATGTTTTTAAATTATAATATACTGTTTTACAAGAAAATGATAAAATCCTAAAATATTAAATTTTTTAGCAAAACAAACTGAATTAAGTAGAGTCCAAAATTTCACTATAAACATAATTTTTTAAATACATATTACTTCTATTATCTCCTAAATATATTTTTACGTAATCAAATGATCGCACTCTTGATAATGCAACATACATCTGACCATGATTAAAATCATCTCTTCTTAAATCAATAAATATTTTGTTAAATGTTTGTCCTTGAGATTTGTTAATGGTCATTGCAAAAGCCAGTTTTATAGGAAATTGTCTTCTTTTAAAAGTGAACGGATATAAATTTTCACAATAAATCGTCGCTTGGGGGCAGCAACATGCAGACTCAGCTAAACGGTGCAAAAGATGCCGTTTCAAAAAGAAAAGTGAAAAACATGCCATTTCGCGAAAGCGGTGAGAAACATACCTTCTTCAAACGAACGGTGAAGAACATGCCTTTTTAACAGTTAATATTAAATATTCATATTATATTAATAATATTATATTAATTATAAATAATTACTAATATTTTATTTATTATAAACAATTAATGATTAATTAATTAATTTAATTAATTGATTAATTTATAATTATTAATATTATTATGTTAATTATTTATTTATTTAATATTATATTAAATATTAACCGTTGAAAAGGCATGTTCTTCACCGTTCATTTGAAGAAGGTATGTTTCTCAGCGCTTTCGCGAAATGGCATGTTTTTCACTTTTCTTTTTGAAACGGCATCTTTTTCACCGTTTAGCTGAGTCTGCATGTTGCTGCCCCCAAGCGACGAAATAAAGTTACTCGATGTAGAAAAACAATATTTCCACTTTTATCACCCGTTAATATTTGACATTTAATTACATTATGTGACAAATCTAAAATAATTAACCCATTTAGTCCCAAATGTCCGTTTTTTTAAGTACAAGTTCGAACTTCCCGTTCTACGAGTTCCGGTTTAAAAAAAAATCGGAACAAAGGTTTTTTTATGTATTTGAGTGTCCTCTTTCAGAATCTGGAAAGAAATTTTAATTTCGACTTAATGATAAAAAGTTATAATTGTTTAAACAAAAAACCCCGTTTTTTTAGTGTTTTTTTTTCTTTAAATGCAGATTATTTAATTGAAATCGGTTTGGGAAAAATCTGGAACATCAAAATATCGCGTCCGAAATGTTAGGACTATCAAATAGACATACTGCCAAAACAATTTTTTACAAATTTCAAAATGGCGCCTCAATAATGGCCGCCAAAATATGCAAATTTGGAAAAATAATTTTAAAAAATTTTAACTCTACATTTTTTTACTTTTATGCTTCATTTAAATAAAATAATGCTACTTCAATAAAAAATATTGTTATTTGATGTTATTTAACAATATTATAAACAATTATTATAAACAATTTGAAAACTATGAGCCAAAGTGAATGTAAAAAATTTATTTTCATCAATTCTCTTTTTTGGGGAAGGTAAAAAATGGATATTGAAAGTAAACAATTTAATTCAAAATTATTTTGCAATGTTTAAGAATGTTATAAACAATTTTTATAAACAATTTTGCAAAAAATGAAATAGAATGGTAGAAATTTTATTTTTGTAATTTTATTATGCTCTCTGGTTATCAAAATGTTGCATAAGGATTAAACTTTCATTTAACATTATTTAGCAATATTTAAAAATGTTATAAACAATTTTTATAAACAATTTTCATAGAAAAAGAAGTTTAGAGTGAAAAGAAATATTTTTTTTCACTATTCACTTGGTTTGTCATTAGAATAGATATTTAAATGACAAATCTTTGTCTGTAATTATTTAAATTTTTTTACAATGTTATAAACAATTTTTATAAACAATTGTTATAAAAAAAGATGTTTAGAGTGGACAAAAATATTCTTTTCTTTACTACTAACTTTCTTTTGTCATTAAAAGTGGAAACTAAAGTATCTATTGTTTATAAAAAATTTGTAAACAATGTATAAAAATGTTGTAAACAATTCTCTCTTATTAATATCATCAACATCAACGTTTCTAGGTGCTAAAATTGCACATCCCGACAACTCCTTAAATTTATTCTGTGGCATTAAATGACCATACATTTCTTCAGCTATATCTATATTGCCTTGTTGAATAATATGTTCTGGTACTTGAATGTTATCATCTATATCATTTAATTCGCCATTACCAACTTTAAGTAGGAAATCTACCAGTTCTGTTACCTCTGGTAAAGCTCTCATATTTTCTATTAATGTGTACTTTCGGAAATATTTCCATAATATACTATTTTTTATTGATAAATTTATTATTTCTGATCTAGTACCTCGTTCTTTTATTGGTAAAATTTGTTGAAAATCTTCTCCTAGGATAACAATTTTTCCACCAAAAACTTCAATTGATTTCATTATGTCTCTTAATAACTTATCCATAACTTCTAAGTCATATTTTGCAGCCATTGGTGCTTCATTCCAAATAAAAACATCAGTGTTTTTTAAAAAAAGTGCTTCTTTTGACTGAACTTTTATATTTGAAAATGAATCACTGTACAGTGGAACAGGTAAGCCTAAAACTTTATGAACAGTTTTCCCGTTAGGAAGCAAAGTGGCAGCTATACCTGTAAAAGCCATGTTGCAATCATTTATTTCTTTACTTTTTAATAAATTCCATAAAATATATAAAAGTTTTTCCAGATCTTCCACAACCACAACCACAATATATAAGCATTTAGAACTATTTAAAGAAGAATCTTTTATGACTTCAAGAATGTAATCAACTATATTTTTTTGTTCAACATTTAATTTATTACAATTTTGCTCTCCTATCTTAATATGTTCAAAAATATTTACATCATCAACCTGTGCAGATAAATCTTTATTTATGTCTAATAATCCCAGAAAATCAGTTAGACTATATCCTTCATTTAATAACATTGATTTTATATTCTTATAAGCTGCTTTTTCAGCATCAATATTGTCATGTTTTGAATAGTCTTCTGACATTTGACCCTTAATTTTTTCCCAAAGTTTTTCCGGATGTACAGGATGACAATGAATTAGAATTCTTACAAATAATTGTCGAAGTGAATGAGGCATCATCCATAAGGTAGCTTCTTCCATTGTCCTAATCCACTCACTATCGTCTTCTATGAGTCCTAATGCTAAACAGGCAGATGTGAAAGATTCATGAATAAGTCAATTAACTGTTCTTAAACTTTGGAATGAAGTTACTCTTTTTACTGTAAGCAACAATAATCTAAGGTGAAATAACTCTAATTGACATGGATTAACTGAATACATTCTTCCTAATACTTTTTCTTTACCAACTCTTTTTTCCAATCAAGAGAATTCGATACCCACGTAAAATGTTCTGGTATTTCTGAATAATAATACTGACGAGCAGAAATATCGCGTTCATTAAGTTTAAAAAAATCGAGCAATTTTGTATTTTTCTGCATATCAAATGAAACATTGTTATTATTTTTCCCTTCACGAATAATAACATTCTGTTCATTTGGTAAATGTATGGGTAAACGATTAATACTATGGCTCTTTTTCCCCAATGGTTTACTTAAAATTCTCCAAACTGCCTCAACAGGACCTACATATCTGAGTGATTTTCCCGAAATACTCCTTTTTGTGAGTTACAAACAGAAAAGAAAAAAATTCTTATTTATGGATTAATACAGTCAATTATATTGAGCTTTCAAAAATCTACCACCTCTATAGCATGATCATGCTAACTTTTAGCTTTTAAAGTATATATTTTAAATTAAAATTTACAAAAAAAGTAAAAGGTTAAAATTTGACTCTAGCGTTTTTTATTATATATATTTTTCTATTTACAAATAATTATTTAATAATCATAATTTATTAATATTATCTATAAATTTTATAGATTTTGAAATACTTACAGCTATCAAACATCTCTTTTAACAATTAGCAAAAATTATTTTCCATACATTTTAGGTTCACTTTTCACTGTCAGTTTGTAAACAATCGACAATCATATCAATTTTTAATTTTCATTTAAAAAAGTGAGAGGAATGACAATTTCAACATTTTTTAATTTTATTTAATTGACAAATAATTTTCCTCCAACTTAGAATGCCCTGTCATGTTTATAAAGGATAACTTTATGTAAAAAAAAATTGTGATCAATTTATATTTATTAATATTGTTTTTATTAGGGGTGAGAGGAATGCCGCTTTAGGTTGTGAATCTCTCCCTATGTCTCAATTTTTATTTTATTAACGCAAAATAATGACATTTTTTAAAAAGTAACTTAAGAAATTAATATTAGAGATGTTAATTTAGATATTGATCACAATAATTAATCAATATCTCTACCCACAGCAAAAATATTGGATAATATTCAACGAGTGAGAGGAATGACGCGGTACTACATGACAAATTTTATTTTCTATATTTAAAAAAACTACAAGACATATTTTATTCATATTTTAGAAAATTATTCTTAAATATCATAACTTTTAGAAAAAATTGTTAATGTAACTATTTTCAATTTTAAATAATTGTTTTACGTATTGAAAAAATGAAAAACACTTAGATGACAGGTTAGAAAATCAACTTTGAGGTGGTAAAATATTTTAAAAATGTATTAAACAATAAAATTTCACAACTTTTTTATGCAGAACATTTAGAAAAAGTGATAAAATAGGGAAATATGACTTGGTATTTTTCCAAATGATTATAATTAATTAGAAAATCTTGACTACATGCAAAATGAGGTTTTTTGGAGAATCACCCATCTATTCTCTTCATAATGATTAATTTCATTGTGATCAACAGTCACCTCACCATTGGCATTTGTAATAATAATGCATGTAGCATCATGCCCCTTGAATATATATTTATATAAATATTTAACAGATTTGATACTTAAAACTATTTACACATTTATGTGACAATTAAATAATTCTGAAAGTACAGGACAATATGGAACTACATTAGAATTGTCAACAACAAATCCGTTTGGTCGTTCATACGTTCTATTATTATTTTTTCGCCGACAACGAACATAACAATTTTTGTTCAATTGTTGTTTCTTCTTGGAAGCTTTTTGGAAATTTTTTTGAATATTTACCATCAATTAAACACCAATCTCCACAAGGTTCATGAATGTTATTTTGCATTATTATTTTATGCAAAGAAGGATTGCTATTTTCATCAGGAATTTCTGCAGAAATATAACGATAAACACTGTCAACTGTTAATAATTTAGAATTTTCTTTCAATATAACTAACAAATGAATATGTGGCAATCCTTGCTTTTGAAATTCAATAACATAAACATAAGACTTCACTTCTCCAAATAACTTGTTGTCAACAATAACTGTTAAAAGATGTTTAACCTTCAAGGCAAAAACTCTAGTTACTATATCAGGCCTATCAGAAGCAGTTTGATGAGGCAATAAATTTTCTTGTATTTCTTTCCAATATAGATTACACGTCATTGTAATATATAAATCTGGTGTACCATGACGACCAACAATAGCCATGGCATCCTGATATTGCTGCATCATATTACGAGGTGATCCTATAAAAGTTGATGGCAATATAATCATTTTTCCTACATGTACATTATTTTCTAACTCATGATTTTGTAAATAATCGATTAGCCCTTGATATGTTTCACTTCTCAATTGAGCTTGATTGTTTGCACAAAATCGTAATCTATCTTTCTCTATTTTTACATAATTGTCAACAACCCATTGTTGAAATAATCTTCCCCCATATAAAAATTGATTAAATTCCTTATCTCTAATAGCTATTTTGTATTTACAATAGGCAGACCGAGAAATAGTATGGTTTCTACTTCTAAAAGCACTATCACTACGAATCATATTAATATTATAACATTTATTTCCGAGTGGATAAAATATGGGATAAATCCACGGTTCAACATTCGGATCTAAATTACTTACTAATTTGAATTCCTTTGTAGACTTATTATAAACCGTTACATAAGATTCTAGTATTTCTCCTTCAGAATTTGTATTAAAAATAGCAGCAACTTCATTAAAACTTTGAAAATTGTATCTATTTTTATCAAAACCTTTTATTAACGTAAACAACAATTGTAACTCAGGAATTTCTTCATTTTTTTGTCTTGCTACTTCAGTTTCAATTTTAATTATTTCTGACATCATCATAAAAAATTTTGTGTATGCATTAAAAGTTCTCATAATATTTTCTATAGTTTATAAAAGTTCTTCACCTAAATTTTCATTACTTTTTAATCTATAACAGATTGCTTCTTCAGGATCGTAAATATACAATTGACCAAAACATTGGTTTTCACCTTTTTCAGGATATAAAGCACTATTTATTTGGTAATAAATTTGACCTTGAATTTTGTAACAAAATGGTCCTCTTCTTCTGTTATTAAAATGAATTACGGTATGAATGATTTCATACGGATTATACAATCTTATATTCTTTTTAAAATGACCTGATTTTGTATGAAGTTCTTCTAGCAATATTCTTAATTCTTCTGGATATTGCACAGAAGGCAATATAATACCACCATGACCACAGCAATCATTAAAACTGTCTTTTTTGCCACTAACACTTTCATCTTTAAAATGCTTTGCTTGACAATTATTACAATAATAATTCATTATTCCTAGATAATTTTCATTAAAATTTGATTGATAGATAATTTTGTCATTAGATATGTTTGACGATGAACAATTGATTTTTGTAAACTAAATGTATTTATTAAATCAATAGATTGATTAGAATTAACAATTTTAGAGTCATCAAGCAAAGAGCTTATTTTATTTTCTTTTTTTAATTCATTCGAATGAACATTTGTCGAATCATCAAACAAAGAGCTTTTTTAATTTTCTTTTTTTAATTTCTTTTTTTCTCTATTTTTTTGGTATTCTACTTGGCTCTGTTTTAATTTTACAGACGAAACATCTACTTCGTCTGAATGATTAATAATATTAATTTTTCTTTTCAATTTTTGTTTGGCACGATAATTTCTTTGATTTTCCACTGCACTTTTTCTGGCATTTTTAAGTAAAGAATTTTTTTCGTTTAGGGGAGGGTAGAATACATTGAACCGGGTATTTTCTAAAGTCCAAGAACTAATTAAATTTTACAAATTTTGATCAAGTTTTTGTATCAACATTAAGCTGAAGTACTCCTTTAGTTAATATACACGTTACAAACACAAATTATTATGATTAAATAATTAAATTAAATTTTTTTCTAACAAGTTACACTTTTCTTATTTTGAAGAATCTGTGTCTACATTGAACCACCTTTAATAAAACACTACAATATACTTCAAAAATAATATTTCCACTTACATATTGTAAAAAATATTATTTTTCACTCAAAAAAATAGAAAATTGTTGTTAAAGAGTTATTATTTGTTAATATAGGAGATTAATATATTTTGATGTCAGGTTAGGTAGGTAAAGTGACAGTTTGAGTTTATCTCGTTCACAATTGTGATGAAAGCATGTCTTCTAGTATTTTTCTTACTAATTAGTAGAGCAGACAACTTTACCACTCTTAAAATTGAAAATTCTTTGTTTTTTCGGGTGGATCAATGATGCCGCACTCACTGCATTCACATGACATTCACAACAAAAATTGTTTATAATAAATTTATGTAAGGCTTAAAATTCTTTATCACATCGGAATATTGAAGTTGACACCCTAAGCGACATAAATCACAAGTTTACTAATTTTTAAAACTTCTTATTTCAATAAAAAAAATTCATTATATTTCCACAAAATTTTTTGTTTTGTACGTGAAAAACAGTTTTTTTCGTTTTTCTTTGTAAATAATAAAGCTACGTGCTCGAAATTTTTAGACGTAGTCGCTTTCGGTAATACTAATTTATATATTAAATAAGAAAAAATTCAACTCAGTCATTTCTTAGAAAATTAAAGTGGTTCACTGTTGACGCTGGTTCAATGTAGCCTACTCTCCCCTACACTGTAATGTGCATTCGTTATTGGAGAAATAAAAGCAAAGATATTTTCTAAATTATCAGATGGATTCATCTTATCGTTATTTAAATCATGAACTTGATTGAACAAATTTTTATCATCAAACAAAGATTTTATTTCATTTCCTTTTTGTAATTCATTAGAAATTACATTTGTTGAATCATCACATAAAGAGCTTATTTCTTCTCATTTGATTTCTTTTTTTCTCTGTATTTTTTTGGTATTCTGCCTGGCTATTTTTATTTTTACAGACGAAACATCTACTTCATCTGAATGATTAATAATATTAATTTTTCTTTTTATTTTTTGTTTGGCACGATAATTTTTTTTAATCTTCGCTGCACTTTTTCGGACAGTTTTGAATAATGAATTTGTTTCCTTTACACCATCATGTGCATTCGTTATTAAAGGAATACGAGTAATAAATAAATTAACAGATTCATTCATGTTATCATCATTTGAATTAATAACTTTTCAGAAAAAATTTGTATGCTTCAGTAATCCTCTATATTCTTTTTCACATTGTACACTACTTTTTTTTATAGGAATCTACTTCATTATTTATAACTTCATTCTTTCTTTTATCCGAATGTTGTTGTTGGAACTCAAACTGACTTGTTTGAATTTTTTTAGAGGAAACGTCTACTTTATCTGAATGAAACATATTTTTAATTTTACTATTGGATTTCAGTGTAGCACTATATTGTTGCGTTTTCAAAGGATTATTAATTACCTTTGCATTATTTAAAATTCTTTTACAAGAAATTTCTTGATTAATAATTTGATTAGGGTTTATTTTTCTACATAGGAGTTCTTTAACCGAATCATTCAAAAGACACTCTCAATCATACTTAACCATCAAACGTGGATTAACACAATTTTTTTAGACGGAAAACGACTTAAATGATTGTTTTTAAAAGTTAACTTCAAATGATTTCTTATTTAAAAATAATTATAATAAAGAGTGTTTGACATTTCATTAAAAAATAAAGATGTTGCAAATGCTATAGCAAGTACTCCACAATCAACACTGCCTAACGGTTGTTGGTGAACTTTTGAAAATACTACTGGTGGTTTAAAGGGATATAATCTAACTAAATAGTTCATTTGATCCTCATTCAAAGAGTCTTTGTTTAGACTGTCAAAAACATAAAGTCTTGTTCTATCATAATAAGTGCAAATCCAGTGACCAGATTTGAAAGAACCACTAAAAAGTATTTGAATGTGCCTCTTATTTTTTTCGATTGGAACTATCAGATCAAGCGCTTGTAAACAAAAGTGCTTTGCATATTATAAAACAAATTTGATTGTCTTTCTAAAAGCTTTTGAAATTCATGCATATGATCATCATTTAACATTGCATTTTTATTATCTATTATATCATAATTTTTATCACTTAAGTTAACTAATTCTTTTTTATTAGCCATGGTTCTATTTCGTAATGTTGACCAATACAGTGAAAATTACTTTTAAATAAATAACGTTTTTTATTTTAAATAAAGAAAGATAAAGCATTAAGTACAATTTAATTCAAAATGTCCATTTCCATTTCCAACTAAAATTATTTCTAATTCTCTCTTTTTTCTTTATTTTCAATTCTCTTTTATCCAATTTCAATATCTATATGCAATATCCATTTCTAATTTCCATTTCTAATTTCCATTTCCAATTTTCATCATTCAACAATCATTTCCACATTAATACAACTTCAAATTACAAAATGTAAATCACTTTTATGAAATATATCTATAGATAATTTGTCATCCTAGAAAAAAACTGCAAAAAAAAAATTTTACTATCTACAAATGAAAAAAAATTAAATTTACTATGTGGAGATAACTTTTTAATTTTTAAACGAAACCAAAAAATTTGTTTTTTTTAAATTGTTGCATTTTAACATCTATTCCTAACGAATAATTTTTTAAATTAATAATATAATAACAAAATTAACAGAAAAAATAAACTTTTTACTATTTAAACGAAATTAAAAATATAGTATTTTAAAGAAATTGCATTTTAGTATCTATTCCTTACGAATAGCTACAAAATGAAAAAACAAGAAAACTCCATTCAAAAGCAACTTAAATTTCAAAAAAATTTGATGAAAAACATTTTAGTAATAAAAACATTGCTTACATTGAAGCTCGATACATCTTTTACTTATATAAATATTCATAATCTTTACATTTTTTAATCACTTATATAATTACTTATCAAACAAAAATGAATTTTCTATGATTGAAAGAAATTCACTTTCACTGTTTCACTTAAGAAAACTTACTATCTACTAAGCTGACAAAAAAGTATAAGATGAGTAGAAAATTTATGTTTCTATCCTCTACCAAATTTAAAACAAAAATCTCACTCTTTCCGGAATATATATATATATATATTTCTCTTTTATATATATATATATATATATTGTGCATGTACAATAGACTGACCACTGGTTAAAAGAAACCCTTCGAACAATAGGTCAGGTACTTGAGCAGACCTTTTGCTTCTCTTTATATATATATTTCAAATATCTTTCTGTCTTTTTCTTTCTAAATAAATAACATAAATCGGTCTCTGTTTATAACGCAGAAAATCTAACGCTATTGCTTTCTTTCTCTTTCCAAATAGAAATAACATAAATCGGTCTCTGTTTATAACGCGGAAAATCTAACGCTATTACTTTCTTTCTCTTTCGAAGAAAAATAAGATTAGACTGTCTCTCTTTACCTAATTTGCATATCTACTCGTTTCATAGAAGGATAAATTTAAATACAATATATACTTTATATATACCAATCGATCTGTCTTGATACAAAGAATAAAATTTTAGAAATAAGTGAGTAAGATTTTCTTATACAGCAACATAATTTTGCGTAAAGAACTCATTTTTTGAGAAAAATGCGAATTTTTCAGCTTTAATTGTGATTAACTCTATAAATTCTCATACAATTTAATCTTTTTATATACCAATCGATTCGTCTTGATGCAAAGAATAAGATTTTATTATATATTAACTTTAATAACCAACTTAAAAAAAATTTTTTTAGAAAAAAGTCAAAAAAAAATTTTTTTTCTGAGAATTTTTTAAAGTCTATCAATCCAGTTCGAGATATTTTTATGATAAATATACCTGGTAAATTTTAGCCAAATTCGTTAAAACCTCTTCGAGTTATCGTGTTCACAAAAATCGGGATCCACACACACACACATACATCCGGACAATTGTTCAGGGTCTTATATAACATAGTCCCATATAGAAGAAAATTTTTTCAAAAGGATTTTTAAAAATTTTGTAAATTAAACGACTACAAAGCTTCCTCACGAGGAAGCAAAAATTAATTGTTTATAAAAATGTATTAAATAATTATTAAAATATTAACTTTTTTAAAATTTTCTAATTCTAAACGAAAGTATTTTTTATTCCCTTTATATTCCCGTTTGGTTCACTTAAATCGGTTCATTCATTTAGGAGAAATAATATTTTGTTTCAAAAGTTGCAAAAAAATTAATTTTGCAATAACTTTTATAAAAAAAAATATTTTTTTCTGTTCTTTGGTGGACACATTCCTAAGACCAAATAGAAATGTTTTTTCACCATTTTGATTTAAAAAAATACTTTTTGTTTTCTGTGAAAATTTCACGAATTCTGATCCAAAATACGATATTTACAGTTTGCATCCATGATAATCTAATAATGTAATAATTTACAACACTGTTCTTTTACACTTAACTACACTGTTAGTATCCTATTACTATAAAACTAATTTTTAAAGTTTAAAAGAAAAACACAAATAATTATTAATACGAAAAAGAAAAAAAATTATCGTGCTCATTAAAACTGAAATAACGTCTGATTTCGATCACGCCTTGAATAATACTGAATATGTGACTTCCCTTGATGGCTTTGAATGATTGACAAGTCCGATGGATATTTTTTTGATAACAAAAAAGAATATACGAACAGCACAGTTTGTTCCGAACAGTTTCTTTTTATGATTGTTGATCTGTTAAGCTGGAAGGTTTGAATACTAATGTTTAACTTATTTTACTAATTTTAGTTACAAAATTATTTCGTTTAATCAGGTTTCAAAATACTAATAATAATTTTTATTTATTTTAGAAAAAAAGGATTCTCATTTAATAATTATTTTATCAAATAATTAATTTAACAAAAAAATTAATTAATTTACTCAATATTGTGCGTGACAAAATGCCGGGAACTGTAGTAGATATATGTCTACATGCAATGAGATTTTAAGCATTTGCACTTTACTATTTTTATATTCAACTTAATATTTTTTTGTTTTATATGTTTTTATATAAATTATTACTAAAATTATTAACGTTATGATTGTACGTAACAATCCACCACGGATGTTTTGTTCTCGTCCCCGAGAACTCACGGTCTCGACCATACATTCCACTCATCCTATGTTATCAGAGTATAATATAAACATTATATCTATATGCGATTCTCTTATAGTACATATTTCACCAGGAAGCCCTGGTGTATATATTTGGAAGTGATTCCCGAATATTCAAGAGCACCAGGAAGACGAAAATCAATTGTTGTCGACCTGTCAAAACAATGAAGGCGGCCATATTGAATTAAAGGCCAACGCGGTTCGAATGACAGCGACTAATAAGTGGGTGCTCTGCAATTAGTGATGCACGACGAGACTCTGTCCTCTCATAAAAGAAAAGAGATGAAAATACCACATTCAGTTGTTTTCATTGTTTTTCTCGCGAGATTCTGGGTTTTTCGAGACGAGACTCGCTCGAAGTGCATCACTATCTGCAATACCGGCAGCGGATATTTTACCTCGACTGAATAATAGTAGAAAAATAAAAAGTTAAAAATAGTACGTCGGGGACTCACCAAAACACTAAAAAGAAGCGCGCGTGTAGCGACGCTCTAGTATCCAAACACACGGACATTTTTCTCATTCTCGTGTTGATAGTTGTTTTAGGTACATCACGCCAAATAAAATTGAAAAATAAAGTTGATTTAAAAATAAGTTTATTTACGGTGCCATGTATGGACGAGGAGTTATGCGGGGTCGGCGTCGAATTGATAGTGAGTCCCAATAAAATTGAAATATCATTTTCTTGCCGGATTGGCAAAAATTTTAAATTATTTTACAATTCGAAAAGTGATGCTTGTCACGGCATTTTCATGCGGCCTTTACTTAATTCAATTCGGCCTTCTGACATACAATCTTATGCAATAAACTAAAAGACAACAGTGATATGTTATGAATAATAAAATTGATTAATTGCTTAAATTAAATTCAGTGTTAATAGAAGATCAATGTGTTATCTCCTTACCCCTTCCCTCTCCACGGTTTGTGAGGAAAGTTCTTTCCTCGCAATTTCTAAGCAAGCTAGGTTAAAATTTCTATAATAGTTAAATCATTTAATATAATCTTTTTGATAAGTTTGGAATAAATATCATGGCGCTTAAATGATATAAATTAAAATTCTTTAAATTCAAAATGTAGATAACCTTTAGAAATTCCTAACCTATTGTCAACTCCGAAAATAATCATTATCTTAGATAAAATTTAAATGAATGATTTTTGGGTTGGAAAATAAATTCTAATATGCTCAAAAATAGTAAGGAGGTTAAATAAAAAAATTAAATAAAGGTTATTATATATATTAATATATTAAATAAAGGTTATTATATATATACTAGGGGGGCTCCGCCCCCCTGCGCGCTTCGCGCGCCAACCCCCCTCTTTTTACTTCTTCTTTCTTAAATAATTTACGTCAATAGTATTTTATAATATTTAAAAATTAAATAAGTAAAAAAAAGGTTTGTTTTGAATATACTATAGCTTTCACTTGCAAGAGGCCTTTGAGGTTATACTTTCCCTGTGACCTGTCCTTGGGGATAAAGAGGGAGGGGCAAGTTTGAGGTTATATTTGACGTGTGACCTGTGAGTGGGAATAGAGGAGAGGGGAGATTTTGAGGTTATGATTGTCCTGTGACCTGTGAGTGGGAATGTTTGCCATGTGACCTATGAGTAGAGAGGGAGTTTTGAGGTTATGTTTGCCATGTTACCTGTTAGTGGGATGGGGGTTTTGAGGTTATGTTTGACCTGTGAGTGGGAAGCCATTTGTGGCCAACTTCAGAGTGATGATCTTTCACCTAATTTTGAGGTTATGTTCGTTTTTGACAGGAAGTTATGTTAAATATATATATATATATATATATATATATATATATATATAGCCATTTGTGGCCAACTTCAGAGTGGTGATCTTTCACCTAATTTTGAGGTTATGTTCGTCATTGATAGGAAGTTATGTTAAATATACTATAGAATCTTGAAACAGCGGCGACAGCGATATATTTTTGTAATATAGGGATATATATATATATATATATATATATATATATATATATATATATATATATATATATATATATATATATATATATATATATATATATATAAAGTAAAAAGGTAAATTGAGAACTATATAATTAAAGTTCTAATTAATTAAAATTTTTACTATTCAATAGTAAATCTGAAAAAATGAATAAAACCATATCTAAATAAATATCAAGTAATCATTAAAAATTAACCAAATGTAAAAAAGGTGAAACCAAAGAAATTTCGAACATAAATAAATGAATAATGAAAAATTATAAAAAAACGGTTCAACAATACTTAATAATTTAAAAATTTTTTTGGAAATGAAATTTTCTCATAGAAAAATTACAAACAAGAATAATTATTAACAATTTTGAATTTTTATCAATCAATAGTTAATAAAATCTTATAATAAATTTATGATCTCTTTTTTTAATATACATAGATGAATTACAAGCAAAATTTGTTTTATTAATATTCAAATTAAATAAGAAAATTTGGCATTATATATATATAACCGACGGAATAGCTCAGTTGGTTAGAGCTCCGGCTTTGCGGGTGGTGCGAGCGAGGTTCGCGCTTTCCGTCACCCGGTGATTTTTTCCGACAGATGAGTATTCCGAGCGGGAGGTTTGACGTCTAGACTGTCGATAAACCGGTTGTACTCAGAAGAGGTTTTTCTACACTTTCCCTCTTCTCTGGCGAGAAAACCCAATTACGGGTAGTCCAGGCAAAATGCGAGTACTCCTTGTTCCGATATTAATTTTATTCATTGGGCTACAGTGTATGGAAAATTTTAATTCTTTATCCCAAGTATGTGAGCGCTAACAACGTAGCATTCTGTGCTTGGTGATACATGATACTTCTGATAACACTGGATGTTAATTCTAAGAATGCCTTCAACCAAGAGTTACTTTCAACATAATTAAAATTGTTAAAATTATTTACAAAGGAAATTATTATTTCCTTTCTCCCTCTAATACAAACATAGCAGGGGCAGGTCTTAATTCAAGAGCAGTCTCAAATCCAGCACAGCCTGGCATAATTTTAGGTATACAAAAAACATTAACTGCCTAAAAAATTTTATTGCCTCTTAAGCAAGGCAGCTTTCGTGCCTTGAAATGGGATTTTTTCTTTAGCTGTGTATTAATTAAGGGATTTCGACGGTTTTAACTATTTTAACGATGACCGCAACTTCTTTTTACTGTTTTCCCTAGAAATTACCAGCCTGTAAACATAAACGAAAAGGCGCAATATTGCAGCCAGCCACCGTGCATTGTAAATTCAATAATTAATTTAAATTTCTGTAACCAATAGAAAATGTCAGCGCAATTTTAAAATACTAGAGCGCCGATCAAGATATGCATAAGAGGTCGCGCGTGTGTGGGGATGGTCGGCGGTGATACACACGCACAGCTATGCGGCCGCCGCTGTGGACACCAACACACCACTGGCTCCCTCGGCTACAGACAGTGGCGACCCTAGCGCTCTATTAAGGTAGAGCGAAGTCGCCTTTCGGCTCCCCTTATCCCAAATTTTTTCGAAAGTGATTAAAACTATAATGATAAGATTACTAATTTAATAATGAGATTTCCTACTTTTATAAAAACTTTTATTTTATCTATTTTTCGTACATATGATACATTTTAAATCAGTCACAGTAATAAAATATGTTATGCAATAACATTATTAAAGGTATCAATTTTCAAAATTATTGATTTTAAAATACATAAACGAATTTATATAAAGTTTACTTTTATGGCTTTAGCACTTGCAAATTTGGCAATTAAATCTTCTTTTGGTATAGATTGAGCAATGTCGTTTTCAATTGATAAAATTGCCAGATTTGACAATTTCTCCTGAGCCAATGTAGATCTTAGGTAAGTTTTTATTAATTTTAGTTTACTAAAACTGCGCTCACCTTTGGCAACAGTTACTGGAATAGTAAGTAGTATTCTAAGGACAGTCCAAGTGTTAGGAAATAATTTTAACCAGTTATTATTCTTTAAAGCTTTAAGAACATCCTTTGGTTGGCCTTGGTCTGCGTCCAGGAAATTCTGAAGAGTTAGTATTTCCTGGGCAAGTTCCGCCCCAGAAATATCGCTGTTTGAATCATGCGTCAACATTTTTTCCAAATTTAAACATGATTGCTCCAATTCAGGCTTATCAGTCGGTCGCTTTAAATCATACAAGAAACTCCAATTTGCATTAAACGTCGACAACTGTTGAAAACGCGTTTCGAGAGAATTTAGAACGGTATCTATCAAAGAATAGAATACAGTGATTTTAAAATTTTCTTCTGCATCTGTTGGAGTTTCATCTGGAGATTCGTAGTCGAACATTCTTCTTCTTCTTCGAGTTTCTTTAAAAACTGGTGAAATTTCAGCTTTCTCGGCAATTTCTTTTGCTGTAATTACAGCTGATGCATAACCATTATTTCTATAATCTTTAACAAATTGACAACATTTCTGTAATAGATTCGTTGCATTCAACAAATCGGCCGATTCTGTTTGCAAGGATTTGCTAACAATGTTTATTTGATACAGTAAATCATACCAAATTACAAGAAGCAGCAAAAATTCATATTGATTCATAAATTTCGCGAGTGATCTGGCTTCTGAAGCTGCAACAGGATTGGTACTTTCTTCGTATTGTTCTAGTAGTGCATCTCGGATTTCAGAATATTGATACTTAACAGCTTTTAGACTCGAAACTCTACTTTCCCATCGTGTCTCGCAAACTTTTTTCAATGTGAGTGTTTCTGTATATTTCGAGATACCTTCCCATCTTTTTGTGGAAGATGAGAAAAAAACGAACAAACGTTGAATAACCCCAAACAATGACACTGATTTAACTGAGGTTTTGGCGGCGTCAGAAGCAACCAAGTTTAATTTGTGACAGCCGCAAACATTCAAAAAGGCCCTGGGATATTCGCGGATAATACGGCTTTGGACACCTTTTTGTTTTCCCACCATATTTGCGCCATTATCGTAGCCCTGACTCCGACAATCATTCATATCTGAATCATGTTTTTTTTATCTCATCCAGAAATAAATCTGTGATACCGTGTCCGCTAGAGTCTGATACTGGTGTGTATTTAATGAAACATTCACGCACACAAAGGTCGTCAACATCAAAAAATCTAAGTGTGACACTCAACTGTTCTGTGTGACTGATATCAGGTGTACAGTCCAAAATGATTGAAAAATATTTAGCTTTTTTTATTTTTTTGATAACAGTATCTCTTACTTCATTTCCAAGCAAATCAATGAGTTCATTTTGAATGTTTTTGATAAAGTAATAGTTTTTTGTTTCATGATTACTGACGCTGCGTAAATGTTCCATCATAATTGGATCAAATTTACCTAATAGTTGAACCAGACCCAGAAAATTCCCATTGTGTGGAGTGTTTAAAGTGTCGGAATGTCCTCTAAAAGCAAAATTGTTTTCAGCCAAGAATAATGTAATTGCCAACATTCCCTCAAGTATTGCTCTCCACTTTTTTTTCTCGTCATCTATTTGTTTCATTAAATGTTGATCCACTCCAGTTTGTCTTCCTAATCTTTTTGTGGCTTCCAATCACCTATATGTTGCTGACTGGTGTTCTTTGGAAATCTCATGTTTTTGCAAAGCCAATGAAATATGAGCCCAATCATCATAACCTTCATTCGCTAAATTTGATAATGAATTTCGGCAAAATAAATAACAATACAAGCAAAATACTTTTGTAGAAGATGCTAGCACTGATTCATTGAAATCGTCATGGTGCTGTGAAAATGAATCGTCGTTACAGTCCGAGTGTTCTTTTTCGCATGTTGTTACATGATCGTGGGTTGGTGTTAAACAATTGTCGCTTTTATCAATATTGCTGTCGACAGCTGTTAATATTTGACTGCGGTCTACAACTTTGACAAACTTAGCCAATTGTTTTGCACTTTTTTCATTTTCAGCTTCTATTTGTCTTTTTCTCTTTAAATTTTGAGCACCTGATAGTTTTTTATTCCCTTGTGACATTTTTAAACTTGTTAAATCTAAAACAAATTCTAAAATATATTTCTGTAAAAAAACATTGGGAAATTAAAAAATTAGGAAATTAATTAAACTTGTATTTTTATTTTTTACACTGTTAAATTTCTTTAACAAATTAAAGAAAAATTTGCATTAAGACTCATTTTTACGTATATTCTCAATAACATCCAATGGGCTCTTCTTTAAAAAGCGCATCGAGAGTTTCACACAGGAAAATGTGTAATTGCATATCTCCCAATATTTTATTTTGTAGAAGAACTTGGACTTATACAGATTCTATTTCAGCGTATGCAGTCACAAATTCTCTAAATTCCATTTAAAATATAATGTTTTCAAATAAAAAGTCATCTACTGTAGAAATGCTAACAGTAATTTAACATGATTTAGAGCAATATTTTATTTTTCACAATTAATTTTATTTTAAGTTATTCGAATTATTCATAATTGTAATAAATATTTGTCAATAAAAATATTTGTGGTATTTTCTTTTGGGTTTGATTTTAATTTTGTTTTAAAAATTCTGACAGGTATCAATCATCAAAGTGAAAAAGAAATTCTGATAAATATTGACGAGCAAATAGAGGTTATCTGGAATATTAATCGGATTACTTCAAAATTACAAAAAAAAAATTATTTTAAAAGGTTAATTTTTTGATTTTTAAAACTGAATTTAGGTGGAATTAGGAAAATTTGTATACACCTTTTCTGGCTATGATTGCGACTTTTTTTAAATGTAGATACAGTATTGCATGATGTCTACCAGCACTAAACTTTTTTCAATTAAAAAAAAACTTAAGAAGTTGAAACAATATACAAAATATATCTATACCTGCTATCTGCGTAAAGACATATAAATCACAGAATGTTTTATTTTTGTTTTCAGTATTTTCGACTGAACATCTGATTGTTATGATTCTTTTAGGGTCTGATCACAATAGTTTCGTGATCTTAAATGTGCAACATAAAGGTGCTTAAGCCTTGACTAAATTGTACAGTGCTGCTTGTTGTGCCTTCTCAGTTGCACTCATATGTTCCCATGGCACCGTATGAATGCGACACGATCCAATGGGGAAGGCATATCTGAGCAGTACTGTATTAGTAACTTGGCCTTGTCGCCCTCAACGCCAACTGCACTTCCCGTCAAGCAACCCCGCGAAATTTAAAAATTTCTAAAAAAAAAATTTTTTTCACGAAACTGTCATTAGAATTTTGTCGCCCCTTGCCACTTGGCGCCTAGAGCGACCGCTCCTCTCGCTCTACCCTTGGGCCGCCACTGGCTACAGAACTAATACCTGGGCGGTTTCTATGCTACGGACACCTACACAAGCGCGCCATGCTTGCCTCTAGTCGCTACCTTGTTGTGCGTAGAACTTTCCTTTCCCCTCAGGGCCCATAAACTGTGGAATACAGCATCAAAACAAATGCACGTGCGTTACAGCTGACTCAATGCCACAAGGCTTGCATGCCTTATGCTATTTAAGCAGAGTCCACAATGAGAGAAGGTGCGCATCGACGTCCATAGCTATAGGTATACTAACGTATGCTGTAATATATCTATAGCTATGGACGTCGATGCGCACCTTCTCTTATTGTGGACTCTGCTTTAAACCTATGCTATTTAATCTTACGCATCAAGTTAGATGCGCAAACAACAAATGGACAATAGTTTAACATTTTGTTGTAAACATTTTTGTTACAACAAAATCCGGAGGACATTAGGTTGTGTGTATATGTGCATACGCATTACACAATATGTAACTACATATACAAACAAACTATAAAAAGTAGGAACAATATAATTACAATAAATAAATTATATGAACTATAATAACTAAGATAAATAATAATTTTATTAATTAAACAATATAATTATTATTTAAATTCTAAGTTATTCCAAAAATAATGTCTAGAAAAGTATCATATTAACAGACTATTTCCGTTCTCACAGACCTACCGTGAGATCCAAAACGTCAGCAAAAATGACCAATAGGCCCACGATTTACTCCTACTCCTTACTCCTACTACCTAAAATTTTCCGTTTTCCCCACTTTTTGCACTAAAAGTAAGGTTTGGAGGCTTGTCGCGAAATATCAATCTAGGCAGTACGAATTCTCGCTTCTTCTCGAAGACACCTCTCCTGGGTCTAACCCAGCAAGTGTTTTGAGACAGAAAACTTTCGCGAAAAAGGCCCGTCCGCGACCCGGAACCCGAATTGCATGATTTAGGGCAGACGTTAAAATTTTCAAATTCTCCGAGCCGGTGGAGTCCAGTGCGGGCTGATTTTGGAGAGATTTTGAAACTATTAATATAATTAATAATTCTGAAATCTCGTTATTTATAACCGGCCGGTTGCATAGATATTGCCCGCGTCCGTCTCAAATATCGGTGGCCCACGAGTGCGATCAAAACTAATGATCGAATTATCGGTTGCATAGATATTGCCCGCGTCCACTCACCACAAGTGCAATCTCGCAATCAAAAGAAAATTGCGCGAATCAGACGTCGCGATTTTTAGTAAAAACAACGCAAAAGAATTTTCGCCCGACGAAGGTTTGTGATTCGAAAGAGGAATAGCTCCGCCGGTAGTTTGTAAGTAAATAAGTATCGTTTCAGTCATATATTCTAACACACACACTTTCTATTTGTAATACACTATATCCATTTTGTATTCAAAGGTATTTTACTGTTACAAATTAAATCATGTATTCGTAAAATCAATTTCATTACTTACCTAACTAAACCTAAAATTCAAATCATTTTTAAAATAGTATATGTAACGAATCAGAAGGTAACTTTTAAAAGTAGGATAACGTCCCCACAAAATAAACAAGGTCTTTCGGACCTTGGCAGCTTGGAGCCTCCCCAAATAAGAATTTAGAGCCATCTCAAAGGTCAATATTTAAATCAATAAATTCTCGTTTATAACAAGCTGATGGTAACAGCGATGGGATTTTCCTACGCGTTACTGCCCCGCTTCGTTACCTGGTAACATTTGTTACCAGTGGCACCATTTTCAACTTTTCAAAATTTAATATTTTAACAGAAAGCGCTAAATCAAGGGTCCCCGTTTCCTCTCTTACATCTTGCCTGTCTTTCCTTTATTAAGTACAAAATTTTATTTCCCACAAATTTAATATCAGGAAAACGTGCAAATACATATATTTATTATAAATAATTATATTATATTAGTTCTGGCTAGTCCGTGATGACAAGTCTCCGTGATTCGCTCATTGGATGACATGGCTCCGAAATTCCATAACTAATAACCAGCACTATTTTCGACTGATAACAAATTTTCCTCTCTATAATTTTTCCAAAAGGATCACAATTTTGAATTGGCAAGGTTACAAAAGGGAAATCAATAAATGATTACATTGGTTTCGATTTTCTGTGATTAGTCCGTGACGACAAGTCTCCTTGGTTCGCCCACTGGATGACAAGTCTCCGAAATTTCACAGTTAATTAATCTGTGTAGCTTTGCTCTACATTTAAAAAGTGCATCTAATGCTTCGAGAAAACTAGCTTGGTTTCCCGAACCTCGTTTCATAAGGGTTCAGTTGTGAATGATCACGACTTGAAAAGGCGCTCCTTAATGTTAGTGCAATCTGCTGACCTTCTTACGGATACCCTCACCTTGCAATTGAGGGTTAGACGTATTGAAAATTTTAACAACGAAAAAGTAAGGTTGAGGCAAGCCCTAGAGTTACGCGAATCAAATTATTAAATTGTTTGTGTATTTACTTCACACCCGTATGACAATCCTACAAAATTCTAATGACTTCGGTGTCATTGTTATTAACTCCGAGTTCCTACAAGACGAAATAGTTAATGTATCTGTAAACAGTTTCTATGAGCACAACTACATTTGCCAAACTACTTTAAAACTAGACTGCCTCATTTTAGGATACCCGACTGGAGACTACGTTAACGATACACACGTAGACATTGCAGACGTGCTATATCTGCAATTTGAAAATCAAGAAATTTGCTTTCATGTGGTAGACTCGATCTACTCAGATACTTGGTTGGTCGCTCCTGCTATCCTTGGTCGGGCAAGTGGCATCTACCTGAGTCTTTTCTAATTTTCCGTATAAGAAATCTTCACCTACCACTTACAAAAAAAATTTTTTTACCCAAGTCAAACTTTGTCTTCGTTAATGGCTGCTCCTAAAGACCTTAACGACCTGGGCACAATTGCGTACACCTCGCCACTTCTAAAGGGTGACTTGACGATTCTCGCAATAAACCTTTCTTATGAAAATAACTATATTTGCCAAACGGCCTTGAAACAAAATTGCCCCATACTAAAATATCCAGCGGAGAGTTATTTTAACAATATCCACAAGGATATTTTAGGAGTGACGCACCTCCGGATTGAAGGTCAAATGGTGTATTTCCACGTGGTGGACTCTTCCTATTCTTACGCTTGGTTGACGGTTTCTGGAGTTATTGGTCGAAAAACCAGTATCTGCATGGGTTACTGTCAATCCCCCTTTAAAAAAACCCCAGAAAAGTTCACCGCCTGCAAAACCTATTTCCTAAGTATTCATCAAAATCAATTATTCAATAGTGCTTTAAAAGCGTAATCGTTGGGACTAGTTTCAACTAATCCTAACGACTAGCAATACAACCTCGCCGTTTTGTGGGTACAAGGCCGCAGGATTGGAAAAACTTCTGGTCGAATCCTGGTGAGTTCCATTTGGAATTCGGAAAGCAGGAAATTTATTTTCTTCTTTCCTTTACACTAGGAAGCGCCGTTGTGAGTACTGATCATCCCGCCTAGGAGAGCATCTCTGGCTGAACTTGTATTTATCGCACTGTTATAAAAAATTTTTTTTAACAACATGTCACCCAAAAATGTCCTCTGATCCAAAAAAACCAAAAAGAAGAAAACGCGCCGGTAAACGACGCATTTTGATCACACAGGAATCAGCTGTGAAACCAGAATCCGAGCTTTATTATAGCCTTATAAAACCTTTGATAAAGTTCAGACCTATTTGTAAGGTCGTACCTATCCGTAGACGATTAGAGCCTGTCCAACCACTTCCTGTACAACCACAAGTTCAAATTATTAAAATCGACCTCGATATCGAGGAGGCTTGTCACAGCGGCAGATAGCTCGTGCGCAAGAAAATCACGCCAGATTAGTCCCCGTACAACGACAAAACATCAATCAACCTGACGCTGACTCAGACAGCACAATCGACTACGACAGTGACGTCATGATTATTAGTTAAATGCAACCCAACACTCTGATTAGCTAATTAAATGACTGACGTATACTATCTTGTTAGGTATAGTAAAAGGTTTCCCATATAAGGACCAGAGTTGCTGACCTTAAGAGAATTGAAAAGTTTTCCCCTCGCATTTATTTCGCCTGCCCACATCGTGTCCGTAGTTTCAAAAACTAAACCACGCATCTCAAAAATAGAAGTCGTGAAATTCGATTTAAATCTTTTGTCAATTAAAACAAAGCTGGCCTCGTTTTAAACTAACTTATGTTTCCTTGAAGGAGCTCAATTGTCACTGGGTTCTCCCAGGACCAATGGTCCGAGTTAATAGAAGGAGTTGAATGAATCGAGGAAAGATATAGTTATCTTATTTCAGAAAACTCGACATTGTCCAAACGAGCGTCTGAGTTAGAGACCCAGGTAACATTCCTTAATAGTTACTTGGCCACACTTACGCAAGCTACAACGGGTAGGTAGATTATTAGCGTTCCATTTTCGCGAAAGTAGGAATTTAAGAAGATCTAATTCTCGATTGAAAACTAAAATAGAGTCTCTTGAAACCAGAGTCGTACTCCTGAAATCCCTAACTGCACAGGAAAAACTAAGATACATGACTTTTTGTAAATCTATAAGCGAATTAGAACAGTTAATGCAGGATCTAAATGTATAACTTCGAGCCCTTGAATATGGATCTAAACATGAAAATTACAGCCCGTTCTCCTTTTGCTGTACCTATAGTAAAAATTGTCAAAAAGGAATCAACAGATTAATAGTAGATTCCACTAAAATAAATGCACAAGTCAACAACCCGAAGTCCCTAAGTGAAACCTGCACTCTAAACGAAAAGAAAATCTAATCCCTAAAAGGCTCAAGTTGCAGAAATTTTCTACGGTGGGGAATCTCCTGCCCCTTTAAAAGTTGCAATCACTTAGTTATTTTCTACTCTCACATAACCACAACCACTTACACTTTTCGTACAAATATAAAGCCGTAAGTATAAATTTTCTATATATAAATTTACTTGTAACACTTTTATGCATTTGAAATATCGTTGTGTGATCATGGCTCAACCCCCGCAAAACCTTGATGCTAGTGTAGCTAACGCCATAGATCGATTAAATTTACGAACAAGCGCAAGTGACATCCCTCTGTTCGACGGTCGGAACCCTTCGCTAAAGAAATTCCTACAAGCCGTTCAACGTGCAGGAATTTCCCTTACGGATACCACCGAACCAGAGTTTCTTAGGGCCGTTCTGAGTCGATTACAAGAAGCAGCATGGGACAGTTGTAAAAACAAGGATTTTGATCAACTAGACGACTTACTTGACCACCTAAGGAAGCGATTTGCCCCAAATAAAAAATATCAGTGGCATTTCGAAAACATAATAACCCTTAGGAAAAAACAGACAGAAACTGCGAGTGATTATTATGATCGTTTGCAGGGTCTAATCGCTGGTGCTTGTCATGCCCTAGAGCCAAAATATAATAGGACATTTAGAGAAGTTAGGGAAGGTGACGATGGCCCAGAACTCAGAGAGTTTAATATCATTTTGCAACCCATTCGTGAATGCACCCTGGATTCGTTCGTAAGAGGACTTTCCACGGAAGTATCAAAATCCGCTGATGCCAGAAATCCACGTGACCTAGCCGAAGCCCTAGAGTTCGCAAAACATGCGAAAGATCGGGAAAGCTACTGCGAAAGATCGCGTTCGTCATCTTACCATATATCCAAAAGCGAGGAGAGAAAAAGATCTCCAAACCCATATTCACGACAAATTGAGAAACCCAACACTACAACGAGACGCAGAACTGACTCTGACAGAGAGACAAATCATTCCAACTATGAGTACAAGCGAATGCCCATGGGCATAAAGAACGCCCCGCCTACATTCCAACGACTGCTAAATAATGTTTTAAGTACTATGCTCGATAATGAAGCATTTGTGTACTTAGATGACATTATAATTTACTCTGACACTCTTGAAGAACACGACAGACGAGCACGTTGACTTTTCAATCGACTTAGGGATGCTAATTTGAAATTTCAGCCAGATAAATGCGAGTTCTTAAAAACCGAAGTTGCGTATCTTGGACATATAATTAGTGAAGAAAGAATAATGCCGAATCCAAATAAAATCACCGCAATTCGAAAATTCCCTCTCCCAAAAACCCCTAGGGACATTAAAAGTTTTCTTGGTTTTTCTGGATACTATAGACGGTTTATCGAAAACTACGCGGAGTGGGCTAAACCTTTGACTGAACTTTTAAAAAAGGACACCGAGTGGAAATGGGAAAAACCTTAGAAGAAAAGTTTTCGTTATCTACGACGATATTTGTGTCGTGAACCTATCTTACAGTATCCGAACTTTAGCGAGACCTTTAAACTAACGTGCGACGCTTCGGAACACGCTGTAGGCGCAATTCTAACACAAAAAAAGGACAGTATTGATTTGCCTGTGGCTTATTGGCCCAGACAATCCTTTAAACATTTCTCGACGTTATAACGGACGTCAAACGAATAACGCTTTCGAAATCGAAGCAGCCACTACGGCAGCTCGACAGGCCAAAAACGCGGGCATCAAAAAACTAAGGATCAAAAAAGATTCCCGATACTTGGTGCAGAGCGTCAATGAAAGGATACCAAAATGGAAACAGAACGACTGGAAGACAAAAGAAAATAAACCGGTCAAGAATAGGAAGCCCTATGAACGACTAATCAAGGCCATTGTACCTCTTGATGTTGTTTGGGAACATGTCCCCGGACATGAGGGAATCATCGGCAACGAAAACGCGGATCGCCTTGCTAGAGATGGAGCCTTAAAAGACCCTGAACCAGACTCGTCGCCATCCACGGAATCGGAACCTGAGGAATTACCTCTAGAAGAGGTGATCATTGCAGGTCAACGCAAGGTTGATAACAGTGTTGATGAAACCAGTGAATTAAACAGCTGGTCCAGGATGTATCAAAATCCGTCAATAGATCCGACCAAACAACTATTAACGTTAGGTTAAATCTCTCTAATCCAACTAACAACACTCTATTCTGGGATTACGAGGGACTAGATCATAGTCCACGGAGGCAATATGTATCCGACAGCGAAGAAGATCAAGAGCATCTAAATTATTTAGAAAGCCTTGATGCTACAGTTGGAACCGAGGACGACCTCCCCAGAAGAGTAAAGAAGTTCCTGGACGACTTCAACCGGAACAGAGCAAAGAAACAAACGGAATCAGAAGGGCTAGCAAATGAACAACCTGAATTGCCCATTACGGTCGAAGGGTCACAGAAAGAAACTTCCATAACCAGCAAACCCACTAAATCAAGGAGACAAAGTACGGTACGATTCAAGGACATTCCAGAAGTCTTTGAACACTCTGAGGATGATCAGGTATTTACTCCTGATGGAAACTGAACTATCTACCCCAGGACCATCCACTATCCCACGTGCGCAGTCCACCCCGTTCACGAGATTCAAAAATGAAGGTGTCAACTCCACTCAGGAGATCACTGTAAGGAGCCAAGGCATGAAACCTAGGCGAATACAAGACACAAATACTGATGTAGTAAAGAAGTGCGCGCCTCTAAGTTCTTCGTTCCTAAACTTCAAGAATTCGTATTTCGATCTCCCATCATCCCTTGAGGAATCTAGTGAAAGTGATCGCGGTTGTGATAGTGAGCCCCAAGAATCGAAACCAATCAACAGTAATCCCCTTGGTGATGTAGTAAATCAATGGACAGAACCTTTGACGTACAGACGAGACAATTACGCTTATTTCCTTTCCGAAGATTGCGAACCGGTTGATCCAATTTCAAAGCTATTAGTTGCCACAGAAAATATCGACTTACAAGACATTAGGGACAGTAGACCTATGAAGGGACAAATTTTTATTACCCCGAATGGTAAGTATAAAGTATTTTCAATCATTGTAAAGAGGTGTCATTTCGATGAAATTTGTTGGAAGGATGTTATAATTGGACTAAAAAATTTAAGAAAAGCCTTAGCATCCAACAATCAAAATTCTTGTCGAATGGCAAACTCCGGGGACCTGCTAGGTACACTCCCTCAAAATAAAATGTCAGAACTTGTCGCAGGAATTTTTAGCGGTGGCGACGCAACCATCACCTTGTGCCACGGAAAAATTGAAGTACCTCCTGTTGAACAACGTGATAAAATCGTTTCCGAATTTCATTCTAGCTTGATAGGTGGGCACAAGGGCATAAGCAAGACCTACTTACGCATAAGAGAAAGATACTATTGGCCTCGGATGCGTGACGACGTCATTCAGTATATTCGGAAATGTAAGAGTTGTTTCGAAAAAAAACTCGCTAGAGCCCGCACGAGAGAGCCGATCATTATTACCGACACTCCAGCGATGCCTTTCGACAAGGTGTCCCTCGCCACGGTCGGAAAATTGCGAACCACTCCAAACGGAAATCGGCACATCCTTACGATACAGGATAATTTCTCCAAGTACTGCATCGCGGTCCCAATTCCGAATATCGAAACAAAAACAATTGCCCATGCGGTAGCTACTAACTTGTTCTCTGTGTTTGTAGCACCCCGTTGCATTCTAACAGACAGAGGAGCAAGTTTTAATAGCACCCTGATGCGTAAGTTGGAAAAGATATTTGGCGTCAAACGACTTAATACATCTGGTTATCGACCACAAACAAACGGGGCACTCGAGAGAAGTCACATCGAACTGACGGATTATATTAAACATTACGCAAAGGATTTTGACGACTGGGATCGTTTGCTTCCGTTTGCGATGTTTAATTATAATACATCCGTTCATGAGGCAACCAATTTTACCCCATACGAACTTGTGTTTGGGCATTTAGCCAAAGCAACTAGTTCGTTACCTCAAGGGCCCGAAGTCGAAACATATGGATCCTATCTGAAGGACTTAATTACACGGATGAACGAACTACAGAATTTAGCTGCTAAATATCTAGTTTGGTCAAAACAACGGTCAAAAGAAATCTATGATCGTAAGGCACGACCTTTAAATGCTAAAATAGGCGACCAGGTGTATGTCTTTAAAGAAGTCCAATCTAATAAGTTTGACAAGCGAGCAGAAGGACCATACATCCTTGCAGGATTCACAGAAAATAACAACGTAATCCTCGAAACTAAAAGCGGTGAAAGATTCGCGAAGCATAGGGACAAGGTCAGAGCCACCAGATTGTATAACCTAGGCCCCAGTTTTTGATCCATTATTAACCTATTTTCTCATTCTAGCTGTCTCTAATAACACAAGGAAGGATGACGACTGCTGCCATAACCATGCTATGCCTATTCTCCATCCTAGTGATGACAACGAAGCAGACCCATTCCCACGATCTGGAGATGACTACCGCTAGTGATCGATACCAAATCACTCCCTTGAAGTCCAGCAACGGGATATATTTCGAATATATCGGAGAAGTCAGGAGGTCCGTCAGCAACTGGAGGATTGCCGTATTCCTGGATGTGGGAAAGCAGACTCGACTCTTCGACGATCTGAGGAACCGACTGGAGCGGATAAAACACCAGTGCAAGCCTGACGAAGAATGGTGCAAAGAGTTAGATGAGTATTATGATTGGGAAGACAGATGGAAAATGGCTTCGGAACTCCAAAAACAGTTTCGAGTCCAGATCGAAGAATTAGAAAATACTAAAAAGACCTTACCATCCACGATGACTACGCAAATACGAGAAAGGCGTTCGGTTCCACTACTGGGTTTCTTGGGAAAGATTGCAGGATCGTTGAAATGTTAACCTACGATGACGGCGAAAAATTTAATGCTGCCATCCAGGATCTCAATGAAGCGCAAGCCAATTTGTCACACCTTGTCGGAAAACAGACCCACGTAGTGAGATCACAATTCGACTCGTTGCACTCTCAGGTACAACAACATGGATCCTTGCTACAAGAACTGCAGGAACAACTTCATGTCATGATTGCCGTAGAGAGTACCAAGTCAAAGGCAGAAATGGAGAGGAGAAATCTAACATATGCCATCTTCAAAGCATTAAGACTGGGACTTGATCACAGCATACAGGCCACCAACACCATGTTGGAAGCAGTTCACGAAGCCAGGAAGGGACATTTGCATCCTGGCCTCATAACATCTGAGCAACTGGAACCGATCCTCCGAGAAGTACAGGACAACCTCAAGGATGTTCAGTTTCCATTGACTGGACCAAGAATCAGCATCGACGAATTGATGCGCATTTCCACCATCACCATCCTGTGTGAAAACCATCAAATTAAGGTCCTCATTGACATCTCTCTTCTGGAAAAGTACAACTATCAAGCCTTCAAAATCCACTCCCTACTAACTGTTCAGGAGGTGTTTGAAAATAATACCGGAAGAGCTTATATAAAATCTAAATTCGATTACCTTATTATTGATGAAGATCAGCGAACATATCTGCTGATAAAAGAGCAGGAATGGAATGCTTGTAAGTCGACAACATCATTTCACGTCTGTCTCCAAGGTGCTCCTATCTATGATCTCCGTGAAAGAACATCTTGTGAAGCCCTGCTCCTAGTTCGGCCCAAGGCAGAAGCTTTTAGATTTTGTGATGCTCGTATAACTAGTGAAGCGGATTCCTACTGGAAAACCTTTGACCACCATTGGAAGTTGGATGTTTTCCTTTGCCACCCCAGAAGCGGCGACGGTTGTTTGCCATTCCATGAGTCCGATCAAGGTCATGCTGAATGGAGTTGGAATCCTCAAGTTGGGTCCTGGATGTTCCCTCAAAACTAAAGACGCTATAATACCAGCCACCACTTCTCAAAAGGGACAATCAGAGTTTATATTCGAATCACCTGTTAGCGGACACAAGAATCTTAACGAAATCCACCGTTAGCGCTGATTCGAGATTGACAACCTTCGAATTGAACTCCAAAACATTAGATGAACTTGAACAACAGCTACAAGAACTCGCCATGCAACGGTACCATAGAGGAAGACACTCAGCGTTGATCTACGGTTCCTATGGGGCTATTTCTCTGCTGCTCATACTGCTCACTGTATACCTATGTCGGGCACCACTTAAAACCGGAAGGTATAAGCTGTCTCAGTCCATTTTCTCCAACCAAAAAGATAAACACATTCCAATGCCACGACGAAGGGGACCAATGACTGAGATTCCACCACCCAAGAGTACCACGGAACTATACGAGGATGTTCCTTCCACAAGTAAAACATCTGCCAATAAGGAAACGACTACACAATCAAGGGCATCCTCATTTGAGCCAACAACCACTCAAAAGGGGGAGAAAAAGTCTGCAACGGTTGAAGATAAGTCATCAACGAAGATCAGATGACTAACCGAAGGGTTAGATTCTAAGCTACGTCGAGTCCAGGTAGAAGAGACTTCACTGAGAATAAATCGACAACTACCTTCACGCCAGTAGTCTTTATCAGAATCAACGCCTCAAGACAACGATGAAGATCCTCAACTTGAAGAGGTTAGTGCTCCCAGCGACCTTAAAGGACGTTTTCCATTAAGATAGACTTCAAAAATATATCATAAAGAAATTTTTTTTATACAAAAGAATACAATTTATCTTACGCGGATATATCCATGAGATTCTAACTTAAAATTTATGTATTATGCATGATATAAGTTAATATCAAAATTCCTTTCTTTCTACAGGTAATAAATTTTAATTCTTTTATACACAAAAAAAATGTTTTCAATAACGAATAAATATTCGTTATTATATTCAAAATATTAAAATTTTAATCATTTAAGATGGATTAATCATTCATAAAATATTAACTTAAGGGATTTCTTTAGGGATCGTCCATAAACTACGTTACCAATTTTTCTTATTTTTAGACCCCCTCCCCCCCTTCGTTGACAACCGTTGATTTGCTTTTACACCCCCCTCCCCCCAAGGAAAGTAACGTATATTATAAATTGAAAATTCAATGTAATACAGTTAAGTTTTTTGTGTTTTTAAGAAGTTTTTATCTTTAGAATATACATTAAGTAAGTATATATTTTAATTATAATAAAAAGTGCATAAAATATTATTAACTTTATAAATTATAGAAATATAATATAGAAATATATATATTTTATAGAAATTAAAACTTTTTTTCACATACATAGCTTTTCATAATAATAATAATTTTTTTTGGCACAAGTAATACTGTTTTGACTCATATTTAACGTAGTTTTAAATTAAGATAATGTAATATTAGAATATAATAAAGTGTTTTCTATAAAATATTTAACCAAGTACAAAAAATAAAAATTATAGATGGTTAAACACTGAGGTAATCCTCTGTAAATGCAATGCCTTCGTTAATCCATGAGGCGACATCATGAATTACAGGAAGTGACTCCTCAGAATTTTGTTTTTCAGGGAATTTTAAAGATTCGACATCTTCAATTGAGTCCACGTCAATCCAGTCCAAGGAATCTTGCGAAGTTATACATAACAATTCCCTAGGACGTTGACAAAGCACTTTCAAAGGCCGGATTCGCGATACACCTGAAGCTTCAGTTTTATGGACTTTCGTTCTTAAATTTGAAAGAAATTCTAATTGGTAGATAAAAATTTTTTTTTAAATTATTTTGATATTTCACAAATAAAAATATCAAAAATATACAAAAAAATACGCAACGAAAATGTTACATACTTATGAGAATTTCTTGACTTCGCTGATGCAAAATAAATACCACAATCAGGACACAACCTCTTACTAATTTCTGCGCTTTGTGATGGACAATAAAAATCGTAAGGTATCTCTTCTGTTTTAGAATATTCAGGACGTAAAGTCAAGGCCTGTCTCAAAACCAGTGATGGAAACTCGGAGATATTCTCATCAGGAAGAGGAACACAAAATGGATCTTGCTTTAAAGGAAAAGGTGCAGGAAGAAATCTCTGATACAAAATTTGTTTCAAGTTGCTTCTATGCGAAGAGCAGCAATCTAAGTCGTCACACTTGACTATCTATAAAAACAAATAAATTTTATATTTTAATAAGATACGTTTTATAAAATTAAAATTGTTTTGAAATTTAAGTTTGACTTTTTAATTTTACCTGGAGGAGATACTGGCTTTCTCGAACATGCTTTATGTACCAACCTTGATCATTAAACTCTTCGAGGTGAGGAACTGTCTCATCGCTAGGAAGAAATTCTGCTTTGACATTATAGCCATCAATTTTTAGCTCAGACCAAATCTGAGCTAGAGTTTCTCCTGCATGTTGGAAGTTTTTCAACTCCAAAGTTTCATCGACTGTCTTATTTTGCGAATCCAAATGATTTCCATAATAATCATGTGGTAAAATTACTCCTGAGAGAACTTTGCTCAGTGGTGCCATCCGCCTCTCCACTCTATTGAAAGCAGATCTACCAGGAGCATTCGTGAAAACAAACATTGCATCTAAATTATATTTCCTGAATTTCATAATGGCATAAGAAATGACTTTTATATATCGGGGATTCTCATCAGGGCCACCATCGACTGAGATCATAAGAACTGGTTTTATTTCGCCATCATCTCCTTTTAGAATCACATTGAAATCGTCTAATTTTAATAATTCCTCGAAATCTTTATAATGAGTAGACGCACTTGAATTATTGTGTTTCGCGCTTCGTATGGCAATGTACGTTGGCCCTGAATGCGTGACAGCATCTTTTTTGCCCATACAATTATCTTTTATAATAATCCCTGCATATACGGATGGAGTAAATTTGTGACGACTACCCACTGCAAAATCGTGATCGGACAAACGAATTTTATATTCCACATGCATCAAGATGGGTGCCTGTGCCTTTGCTGCGGTTATTCCTAGAGGAACCTTCGCCTTATCATCTTGTGATATGAAAGAAACCTAAATATATAAAAAATATGTAAAAGTAAAGAAAGATAATTTAAGGCCTAATTTTCATTATAGTTGAATAAATTTTTAAAAAAACCTTTCGACGAACCTGCTTTGGTCCAAGTATCGAAGCAATTTCTTCAAGTCCGTTGATGGTAGCTCGACAGAAGAATTGGTCAGGATGATCTCTATGACGAACAGCTTGGGCTCTACACAACTTGACTGGCACAGTGCTCACGTGTCTCTTCCCTTCCGCAGTTATTGAATTCCGAGGAATAAGTCTAAGGTAGGTTGCTGACCGGGATAAACTAAACCCCATTAATTTCAGTTCTTCGTGAAGGCTGTCCAAAGTCTTGCACGCCCGAATTGCTTCAGATCTACGTCTATCATCAGCCGATCCTGAATGAAGAGCTATATCACATATAGCTTGAAGCAATTGACTTTGATCTGATTCAAGGCGTGGACGTCCCACACTATCTCTTGCTTTTGGAAAATTTGATTCTGGAAGATTTCGTTGTAAATTTCTAATTCGTTCTCTTTCTTTTTGTCTGTATTCTTTTTGCCATTCTGCTCTTAATATTTTTTCTTTTAATTTTTTTTTATCTTTTTCTAATTGTTTTCTCTTTGAAATAATATTTTTTTCAATATTATTGTCTGAAAGTCCAGAATCTCTTTTCGTAATTAGACAGTTTAGTTCACTTTCCATTATTCTAATTTCTTTTTCTAAAGCTTCTTGACGTGGCTTAGGATAAGTTGAACTGGACGAAATAGTAGTTGAAGTATTCGCCACATTTTGTAATTCATCATTAAAATCAACAATGGAATCAACATCTTCATTTTCTAAATTACAAAGAAAAAAAATTAAATAACCTATATTTCGCCACATATTTTAAAAAGAAAATAATATAGTTTAAAGAATTTTGATGTTAATAAAATATCTTTTAGAAAAAATAACTATATCTCCAATGTTATATATAATCCAGAATTTGGTAAAAGAGATTTTTACAAAAGTAAAATGCAATTTAATCATGCCACACAAAGAAGTTCTAGTAAATTCAGCATTATTAATTATTACTATTAATTAATTACAGAGCACATTATATGATAATGATATATTAATAATGAAAATAATAAATATTTAGAAAATGAAATTTTTTAGAATATATTAGTAATAGTCATGCAGAAAAATTATTTTATATACCAGCAATTTCGATTTCACCGATTTCAGAATTAGAAATTTCAGGATTTGACACCAATTTATTGTTGGACACTTTGGAAGAAGAAGATTCAATTGGAACAGATTTAGCAGCCTTAAAAAATAAGAAAAGAGAATATGAGAACCAAAAGAAAAGTATCTTGTTAGGAAAAAAATATGTACACAGATGAAAAAGAAAATAGTTTAGGTGCAAATACAAATCAATCATTACTGAAAAGTTTTTTCACAACCGATTAGAAAATCGTTATACAATACTTACTTGCGCAAAATAGTTTAATAGTTTTGCAAATTTTTTAGTTGTTTCTAGTGTTAAAGTTTGAATAGTTTCTTCAGTATTTAATTTTAACTCTGCAGGAGTAGTACTTTTATCTTTCAATTTCTTCCACGTTTCATTGCATTTAGTTTGCACTGATTTTTTCGAAATCTCACTATCGTATCGATTTTTAAAAGCAACATACAGTCTTTCATATAGTCCTGACATTTTTTTTTAATAAAAAAGATAAAGAAAATGATAAGAGAAATTAAAAGCACACTAAGGTAAAACACAATACACAAAACGTGACACCGGCCGGCTCAGGTGAGATTTAGACAAAATAGAATATACAAACTTAGAAAGGAAACATTGGAAACAGAAATGCCAAGAAGACTGACGCAGAGTCATCTGTCGAACGAATGTGTAACAATTTCAAAAAATGTAAAAGACAAATATAAATACAATAATAAAAAAAGATAAAATACACTATAAATTGCGCAGTTTTTTCTAAGTCTGCTTTACAAGTGTAACGTTACTTTGAAGAAACTCCCACCCACCCCCCGTTACAAAGCGTAGTTGTATGCATGACCCCCTCCCCCCCTAAATTGGTAACGTAGTTTATGGACGACCCCTAACAGGGTATCTAAATAATAAGAATTAGTTGTAAGTAAGTTTGCTTTATTTACAAATATGCAATCAATAGAAGGCAATGTGATATTGAATGATATAATAGTAAAGGAAAGGGAATCCACTTAATTTATTCTTTGAATCTGACCCACCGAGGCTTATCGGAAACTTCTTGCCTTTCCACAAGATGAAGGTTCAACGGACCCGGTGTCCTGGAGTTAGGTAGCCGCAGGACATATCCACACTTTGTACACCTCCAAACGTACGGACGCAATTGTTCCACTACCTGTCGTGGAAGGTCGTGATGAACATCCGCCTTAAAACAAAAATACCATAATGATTATATACCCCATTAAATGACTAAAAAAAAGTAATTAATACCATACCCGATAAGGCCCCATCGCGTTAATACGATCCACTTCGTCAAGGAAAACCTGCGTGTGATTGAGGCTGTCCGCGTCCTTCCTATGCTGGAACAGCTTCACATGAATCATCTCATGCAACATGGTCCCGATCAATTCCTCCTCATCGAGAAGTCGATGAATTTCCCAGCTTATCCGCACTTCGCGTGAGGGTAAGTCTGTGCATCCTGAGGTCGACGTCATTTTCCGTCCCCATTGCACCGTATAACCCGCAGCCGCGAGTTCGCCATTAAAATAAATTGTGTCCAGCCTGTCGTACAATCCCCTCAAATCTAGCCTCCCGTCGGTAGTTCGCTTGCGCTCGGCGAAACACAACCCTGCTTCTAAAGGTTGTTGCTGCGATCGTGTTGCCCTTCCACTCATGTTGAGAATCTATATAATACGAGAGAAATGTGTTAAAGTAAGAGTTGTGAGTTGCCGAGAGAAAAGAAAACCGAGAAAAACAAATTTTGCCATTAAAATATCCAAAACAACAAATTCTGTAACGCCTAACTTTAGAACCGTTTTTGGGCCATTTCCGTTAAGAAATATATGGGTGATTTTCACGTAACTGTGCAATTTCAAGATCAGTTTTAAAAGAAAAAAAAATTTGTTTTTTTAATGTTAAATATCACTTTTCCTCATCATTAGGGCATAATATAGTTGTAATTTAAATGGTTTTACTACAGCTATAATTATAAAAAAATTATAACAAATTTTTGAAAATTGGCTGCCACGGAGCTGACCACCCTATGCATTGAATAATATTGCCGTTAACTGCGGAACTACTTTATGCGTACGCCAGGTATTTAATAAATAAAATTATTAAAAAGAACTTCTTTGTCAAAAAACCAAAAATAAGTTAATTAAAATCCTTAAAACAATTAAAACTTCAACCTGTGAGCAACATAACTACAAAAAATTAACTTTAATTAATATTTATAAGTTTTTCAAATTAGTCTTAAAACTATTTCTCTCGTTTCTCTTAAAATAGCTGAAAAAGTGTAATAGATATTAAATTGTTATTCATTTAACCTTAAAATATTAATTTCAAGTTTTTAAAAAATATCATATTCAAAACGTTTAAAGAAAAAGTGTTATTTATTTTCTGAGTAATATAAAATTTGAAGAAAGGTTGTTAATTTTTAATAAATCTTGATTTTAGCAAAATCTTAGTGTTTTATTTTACATTTTGTTGTATAATATTTAAAAAATTTTTTGTTTAATATCTTATTCTTTTTTAATTTACTCTGAAATATCTACACAAAAGATTTAATGAATAAGAAAGTATCAAAAAATGTTTATGTAACAATATAGAAACACAAATTTCAATACACAAAGTAGCCCCATCCCGGGGTCTATTTTTGCAACAACTTTTAATGACTACAACTACGACAAAAAATTTATTTCATTGACTAACTCATAGGAAACCTTCAGAAGGAAGTATAACATATATATGCAAAAATTGATTTTCTTTTAATTCTGAATTTGAATAACTCACTGAGTTAAAAAATGCATTTTAATGCACAAAATAGCCTCAGCAAAAATATTTACTATTTACTATCAGCTTGACATAACCAGATAATTTAATTTTTATAACATTATGAAATTAGCGCATAAAACTAATTGTAGAAAAGTATTCTCAAATAAGAGCGTTACGATCAACAGTAATTATACTGTGCTTCTGCTTGGTTGTTATAAAGGCGTGTTTTTTCGAATATTAAGGTGTTTTTAATAAGTCAACGGTTGCCGAAGCACTGAAAATAAAAGGACACAACTATATCTGTCCTCTTCTGTAATATGTGTTGTTGTAGCAACTGTTGATCCATAAATTTGCATTTTTACACTGTACGCCACAGGCGCCACGGAACTGACATTTTATGTGACACCACGGAGCTGACATTTGACATTTAAACTAACCTAATTCCGACAATTTGGCAAAATAAATCTTTTCTTTTGGCAGATAATTTGTTTCTACTATAATCTTCAAAAAAATTGTAATAATTACCACAGAGAGTATTTACATTAAAAGAATAGTAATACCACGGTACTGACCACTTTTTTCGTGAACTTCACATTTTTACAAAAAAAATTGTTTTTAAGTGTACAACTTGCAATTTTTAAACCTTTTTTTACTGATATTTGTTGCTAATGGATCTTATTTTAGATTGTAATTCTCAGATAACATTAAAATGTGCCATAAAAAGTTAAATTATAGGGGAAAAAATCTTATTACAAAATTGAAAAAATTTGTGGACAAAACAATTTTACATTTTATAATTTTATAAGAAGTATTAGAAGACGCATTATATGTAGAAATTATTCACCTATATACACAATTCATATTACAAAAATTCTCGTTTTCAGATTCAGCGTTTTCAATAAAATTTCTGAATTTTAACTTAAAATTTTTAAAAACGGACATGCCACGGAGCTGAAATTTTGGAGGGAATTCCGCAATTTATCGAAAAATATAATATCTATTTGTACATATTTGTGGTTGCGAATAGGTTTTATATATACCTGTGAAATGTATCCATACCCAAGCAAAAAATTTTTATTTTGAATGTGTTTTCTGTGACGCCGCCAAATATTACAGTTACGTGAAAATCACCCATATATAAATGTTTTTAATATCAATAAATTGAAAAAAAAATTTTATAATTGATAGACCAATTACTATCAGGCTTAATTCAGTAGTATTTTGGGTCTCTGATGAACTTTTAACGTCAAAATAATAAAATCTAGAATTATTTGTTATCTAATTAAAAAAAAATTTTCTTATTGCAAAACTTCGAAAATATTAAAATGGTAAATGATATTTAAAATATTAATTCACAGCATTAAAATTATTTTTCAATTATTAAAATTGGAGACCTGTGTAATACGATACTTGCATTATGCTACTGGCAATAAACTGTGAATTCAGCTTGCAATAGAGGTCTTATTTTAGATTTCAGCAATTATGATACAACTAGTTCGAATTCAACTTCACTATAAATCCAAAATTAGTGGAAATTTTGGATTAACTTATAATACTATAATTAAATTTATGCGAATAATTGACGAACGTTGTTTTCTGCATTTAATTAGTTAAAGATAAGTTGTTTGATGATAAGGGGTCAATCACTAATTTAAATAGTAATATTTTTATGAAATAGCTAATGGTAGCTAATTATTATTTTTCCGGTCAAATTAAATTCCCCATTATTTCCCAGTTTGGAGACTGGTCGTCACACTGTTGAATGTATTTGAGGAGACTAAAACCCGTCGGAGACGGGAACGACAACTGGCTCTCAATACAGTTAATAATTATTTATGTTTTACGTCAATTAAAATATAGTGGTATTGGATTAGTGAATGTAAATGACGTAAATATGAACAGAGAGAAGTGAAGCAAATTGTTTAATCATTGAACAGGGTGTCTACTATTTTCATTCAACAAAATTCCCGGTTATTTCCGGTTTTTCCCGGTTATGGCCTAATTTTCCCGGTTTTTTTCTTATAAAATTTAAATTTAAATTTGATTTCGAACATAAATAAATAATAATTTTAATTGAAAATTTGAAAAATAATTTTTTTAAAAAAATAATCTTGTCTGTTTATAATTATCATTGGAAATTTTCTTTTTCAAGTTTATTACAATTCTATTGATAATAGTTGAATTTCTGCAAAGAATTTACAAAAATAATTAAAATCCTTCCAAAAAATGATATTATTTGTATAATTTAATTCCTGTGAAGAATTTTATTAAAAAAAGAAAAAGCAGTGATAATTAATTAATTACTTATTAAGTAATAAACATTAAATTTGCTTAAGAAATGATAAAGATAATTTATTTGAACATTCAGAAATTTGAAATTATAAAAATTTAAGAGAAGTTCAATAATTATAACTATTAAATAATAATGGAATAATATAATTTTTTTGAAAAAAAAATGATTTAAAACTTTAAGAAGGACTTTATATTTTAAAAATAAAATAATAATTACGGTCACTAACTTCCCTTGATTATTTTCAAAAAATTTAAATTAAAATAATTCTTTCAAGGAATTAAATTATCTAAAAATAAATTGTAAAGAAATTTCAATTATTTAAAAAAAAATTTTCAATTATTTGTTTAGAAAAATTAAATTATCTTGCAACAATGGAATTGAAAAATCTCAACAATTTTATTTTTCAGAATTAAAAAAAAATTTTTGCGAAAATTCAATTTTAAGAAAAAAATTTTTTTGAAGTTTATATATTTTTTTTAAATTAACTAATAAAAAATTTTTAACTATTAATCTTCGCACTAAGAAACATGAATTCATTCAAATGTGACTATAAAATCCAATTATTAATTAAATATTAAATTAAAATACTTTAAAAATTTTATTTGTTAAAAAGTTTCTAAAAAAAATTCTTTAAGAAATTCAATTACATATTTTCAGTCGAATTTCACAATATTTCTATTAACATAATAGAAATGCTTGATTTTTGCTATCAAATTAATTTTTTTAAGCTGATTCAAAGTTAGAGAAAAGTATAAATATATCAATAAAAATTGAAATAAAAAGTAATTTTTTTAAAAACAAGTTAAAATAATAAAACTTTTTAATTTTGGTGAATAAATTCCCGGATGTGTATAAAAATCCCGGTTTTTCCCGGTTAAATTAAATTCCCGGTTATGAGAGATATATTTTGTTTAAATTCGAAAATAAAATCTTACTCCTAAGAATATTGTTATTTTACAAAACCCATGAAACCACATAAAAAAATAACTTTTATGTCTAATTTCCATTAGTTTGAAAATTATTGCAAAAAATTTAATAAATAGAAAAATTATAAACATTTTGTCCGACCCACCGCTGATATTTCATTCATGGACACTATATGTGAAGACTATATCGACTTTACTCAATAAAAACAATATATTAGAAATAGTAATAACTAAATCGTGCGCTACTTGGAAAATCACCCATAAACAAAAAAAACATACTAAAATATATATACATACATAAAAAAATTTATAAACTGTTACGTCATCGTAACGTATTTTAAATAATGTTTAAAAACAATAATAATAGCGATAATAACAATAGCAATAATAACAATAATAATTGATAATAATAAATTAACAACTAATTGTTATTAACATTTTATTAATTTTTAACTATTAATAAATATTAACATTATAATTAATAATAATAAAATAATAACAATAACAATTGAAATGTTAAATAATTGATAATAATAACACAAAATTTAACAACAAATAATTGTTATTAACATATTATCATTTTAACTTTATATTATTATTAACAGTTATTAATAATAAACAATAAATAATAATAAATTGTAACAATAATAAGAAGATAATTGAAACAACTATAATTATAAACAGCTATAATAATAACCATATAATTATAACAAAATATAATAAACAAAATGTAATAATATTATAAAATTATAACAACATTTATAAAAAACGAATTGTAATAATATATTAATGATAATGTACATATGGTGAGCACGTGTGATCTAATAGTGAGTCACCACAAGTGTTCCTACAACAATAGATTTTTCCAAATGCATGGCTTAGCGAACTTTTTCAAAAATACATGGCTTAGCGAACTTTTTCTAAAATACATGGACAGAATTTGGTATAAAAAGGGCCAGACTATCAAACAGAAGTCAGTCTAAAATTGGAAGTCATCAAAAGTAGTCACCCGGACTACAGTCTTAAAAATGTAATCGTCAGTAGTAGTCACCTAGACTACAGTCTTAATTTTTTAATCATCACAAGTGGTTCTCTTCGTAATAGTGCCCTCAACCCCAGTATAGTAGTTGTCCTGAATCTACACGTAAATTTCTAAATTCAGTGCATCTTGAAGTCAAATTTGGTATTTAGAAATATCGTTCGAGTTGTGACAAAAGCTGAAAGAAACATAATACCTATTCAACTGCCTAATTTACGAGTGTCGTAAATCATCAACCTGCATCACTTAGTAACCCATTAACGGACAATTGCCATTATTTAACAAATTTTCTTCTATATGGGACTATGTTATATAAGACCCTGAACAATTGTCCGGATGTATGTATGTGTGTGTGTATGTGTGTGTGTATGTGTGTGTGTGTGTGTGTGTGGATCCCGATTTTTGTGAACACGATAACTCGAAGAGGTTTTAACGAATTTGGCTAAAATTTACCAGGTATATTTATCATAAAAATATCTCGAACTGGATTGATAGACTTTAAAAAATTCTCAGAAAAAAATTTTTTTTTTACTTTTTTCTAAAAAATTTTTTTTTTCAAAAATTTTTTTTTAAGTTGGTTATTGAAGTTTAAATATAATAAAATCTTATTCTTTGCATCAAGACGAATCGATTGGTATATAAAAAAAATTAATTGTATAAGAATTTATAGAGTTAATCACAATTAAAGCTGAAAAATTCGCATTTTTCTCAAAAAATGAGTTCTTTCCGCAAAATTATGTTGCTGTATAAGAAAATCTTACTCACTTATTTCTAAAATTTTATTCTTTGCATCAAGACGGATCGATTGGTATATATAAAGTGTATATTGTATTTAAATTTATAAAATTAAAACCAATTACAGACACAAAACTTGCATTTTTAATAAAAATTCATTTTTTCTTAAGAATCATCTTGCTGTACAATAAAATGTTATTATTTATTGAAAAATAAATCTAATATCTTATTCCTTGCATCAAGACGAATAAGAATCGAAATAATTATAATAAATATAACAAATTTTTAAAATTAATTTTTAATTAGATTTGAAGACAACAACATAGAAAATATGTCAATAAGTGACAATAAGTTAGTGCTTCCTCCACGAGGAAGCAAATTTTTTTGCTGATCGTATAGAGGAAGCAAAATGTTCATGTAATGAACATCTGGATTTACAACTTGTTTAAATATACTGTGTTCAAATAAATTTATTCTTGTCATTTATCCAACCTCGTCCCAACTTTAATTTTTATAAATTAAAGTTAAATCGAGAAAAAATAGGGAATATAATAATAAGGTAAGACATAACATACCTCATTATTTTTGGTGCATCGGCCGTCGTGAAGGGATAAATGCAAGAGTAGTTTGATTTGAATAAACATATTATTAATTTTGGTGCATTAACCGTCGTGAACGGATAAATACAAGATAATTTAATTTGAAAAAATACAGCATTATTTTTTGAGCATCGACCGTCGTGTAAGAGTAATTTAATTTAAGAATATATCATTATTTTTGGTGTATAGGCCATCGTGAACGGATAAATGCAAAGAAATTAGATTTGAAAAAATAGTTCATTATTTTTAGTACATCAGCTGTCGCGAACTGATAAATGCAAGAGTATCATTATTTTTGGTGCATATAAATTGTCATATTTAAACTAATTATTTTTGGTATATAAAACATAGTGAATTAATTAATAAAAAGTAGACTTTCTTATTTTTGACTAAATTGGCTATCATAAATCAATAAAATAGGTTTTATTTGCACAATTATTTTTAAATTAATAAAAAACAGGAATAATTTTATTTGAACAAATACCCATTTTTTCATACAAGAATAATAACAATAAAATATATTTAAATAAATAATTCATTTATTAAACAAAATTTATAATTTTTTAATAACAATTAAATAAATTTTTGATAACAAATAAAATTAATAACATTTTTTATATAGTAAAATATATTTTTAAATAAATAATTCATTTTATTAAACAAATTTTTAATAACAATTAAATAAAAATTTTTTTTAACAAATAAAAATTTATAACATTTTATCTAGTAAAATATATTTAAAAAAATAATTAATTAAATAAATTTCTAATTTTTTAATAACAATTAAATACATTTTTTGTTAACAAATAAAAATTTATGACATTTTTATAAATCATATAGTGAAATATATTTTTAAATAAATAATTCAGTTATTAAACAAATTTTTTTAATAACAATTAAATAATTTTTTTTTAAAACAAATAAAAATTTACAACATTTTTTTATAAAAATTATATAATAAAATATATTTAAATAAATAATTAATTAAACGAAATTTCAAATTTTTTAATAACAATTAAATAATTTTTTTATTAACAAATAAAAATTTGACATTTTTATAAAAATCATATACTAAAATATATTTTTAAATAAATAACTCATTTTATTAAACAAATTTTTTAATAACAATTAAATAAATTTTTTTTTAACAAATAAAAATTTATTACATTTTTTATAAAAATTATATAGTTCATATAAAATAATATTTTCAAATAACAAAATAAATAAATTATTTATTAATAAATAAAAAAAATTTTTAACAAGTATAAGAATTATAACAAATTTTTATTATTAAAACAATTTTTATAAACATTTCAATAAAAAATTAATTAAAATCGTAAGGATTGAAATATTAAAATTTAAATAATTATTAATAACAATAAACACATTTTTCATAAATTTTTATAAAAAAAATAACAAACAAAATTTTATTAACAATAACAAACTCATTTGTATAAATTTTTATAAAAAATAATAAAAAATAATTTTTTTTATTCATTCAAATTTAAAATTATTAACGATAACAATCTCATTTTTATAAATAAATAATAGCAAAAATAATTTTTTTTTAACAATTCAAATTTAAATAAATAACAAATTGTTAACAATAAAAAACTGATTTTTATGAATTTGTATAACGACAAATAATTTTTATAACGACAAATAATTTTTATAACGACAAATAATTTTTTTTAACGATTCAAAATTAAATAAATAAAAAATTATTAATAATAATAAAATAATTTCTATAAATTTTTACAAAAATAATAACAAATAAAAATTATAACGATTTAAGTTGTAAAATTTTTTTACTATCACTATTTTTGTTTGAATTTAAAATTACTAAATAAAATTAATAATAACAATAAAATAATTAAAAATAGATTTTTTTTAATTTTTGAAAAATATAACAAATTTTTATGACATTGTAAATTTAAGAAAAAATTATTAATAATAAATAATTTTTTTTTAAATTTCACATTTTTTACAAAATAATTTAAAAATTATGGTAATTTCATAAATAAAAAAAAAATTATTTAAAATTTATTCATTTTTCATAAAAACTGATTATAACGAGTTAAATAACAATTATAATAATTTTTAAATAAATAATAACTATTATAAAATTTTTTTTAAATAAATAAAAAATCATTATTACTACAATAAAATAAAAATTTTTACATTTCTTTTAACTAAAAAATTCATATTGTTTAAAAATATATAAATAAAAAAAAATTTTTTTACTTTTAAAGAAAAATATATTTTATAAAAAATTCCAGCATAAAAGTATACTATCAAATATAAAATTGTTATTATTCACAAATTTTCTCACAATTTATCTCATAATAATTACTGTATTATCTATAACAAGTGTTCACAAATTTGCTCACAATTCATCTCATAATATTTACTGTATTATCTGTAACAAGTGTTCTGAATATATCAGTATGAGTTCCAAATTTACGTATTTTATATCTATCCATATCTTTATTGAGATAATTTCTATTTACCAAGAACAATAAACACAAGTGCTACGCGATGCAAGTTAGAAACAAATCAAATAGCAATATTTTATAAACAACATTTATACACATAGATTATTAAAAAGTTCTTAAAAAAAATATATATACTAAAAATTTCTTTTTATTCAATTTAAAATTTTTTTTTCTTAAGAAACAAATTATTTTAAAAAAAATATGGATCTGCCAAATAGTCAACAAGTCTCATTACGCGATGCTCTAGAAATAGTTCCTATTTTCGATGGAAAAAACATACCATTATCCATTTTTATAGAAAGTTGTTTAGAAGCAAAATCTATGCTTCCTGAAGTACCACAAGTTCAGACAAATTTAGTTAAACTAATTAGAAGTAGAATTTCGGGAGAAGCGAGAAGAATTATAATAGGCAATAACTTTAATACTGTAGAAGAATTAATAGAAAGATTAAAACAAATTTACGCACCAATAAAATCTGTATGTCAATTACAAGGAGAACTAGCAGCAATGTATATGTGGGAACACGAAAATGTAATTTCTTACGGTTCAAGAATTGCAGAAGCAGCAGAAAAAATATTAGATGCATATATTATTAGTAATGGGAATAGAGTAGATGAAGCATTTAGAAGAAGTTTAGATGAAGCAACTATCGATTGTTTTTTGCGAGGACTTACACAAGAAATAGAATTACGAATTGGTACAGCTGATACATTTCAAGGGATAATTAATAAAGCTATAGAAATAGAAAGAAGATTGTCATTACAACGTGAACTACGAAAAAGTGAGAATACTATTGAATATAATGCCCATCTTAAAAATAATACAAATTTTGCAAAAACGACAAAAATTAATATGGTTCAAGACAATGTAAGCACTTGTTTATCTTGTGGAAAAATGGTCATATTGTATCAAACTGTCCTCAACTTAATAAATTGTTAAGACATAGAAAAGAAAACCGCTTTCATTCAAGTACTCAACAACATTTTGCAAACCCAAATCAAAGCCAATTTAATAACAAAAATCAAATGTTTAATCAATTTCAATATCAAAATTGTTACAGAAATCCGCAACAAAATCAATTTTGGAAAGTACCACAAAAGCAATTTCACACTCCATTTCAAAATAAAAGGCAAAATCAACATCAAAAATTTTTGCAAAGTCAACAACAAAATGTTTTACAAAATCAACAACAAAATTTTTTCCAAAATAAAAAACATTATTATCGGAAACCAGGAACTAACATTGCAACAAACTTCGGAACTAAAAATCAAAATATAACTTGTAATTACTGCAAAAAATTAGGACATATTTCCACTAATTGTAGAAAAAAGATATGGAATGATAACAATAACGACAAGCTCTTAAAAATCACAAACCTTTTTAATCAACCTCTACATAAGGATATACCCCTTTATACGACTTATAATCAAGAAAACACTTTAAATAAATTAATGTATAATGTTTGTGAGGAACCACCTTTACAAAGACCAGACTTCTGCCAACCAATTATATTAAAAACAGACGATTCAAATATTGCAGTAGGAGAAATTCAATCACAAGAAGTAAAAAAATATCAACCAGTAGCTGAATATAAAATAAACGTGTTCTACAAAGCAAGTACAAAAAACATCAACGCTGACGCCTTATCTACAAATCCTATTGAGGACATTATTGAAACTAAAGTGCAAAGAATAAAAACAGAAGAAATTCAAGAATCTCAGGAAAATATTACTCAAAAATATATTAATAAGTGTGTGCAAGAAAAAATCGAAGAAAAATTCAAAGAATACTTAAATTGTGTATCAAGTGAAAATAATTACTCAAATTTGGAGGTAAAAAATCTCCGCCATGTTAAAAAAATGTTATATAATGAATGCTGCAAACCAGAAAATTATGATACACGTAGTGAAGCTTGTAATGTTGTTACAAGAAATCAACGAAGAATACAAGAAAACAATAATCAAAAAGAAGAAATACAAGGAAACAAAAATCAAGAAACATTGGAAATTCAAGAAGAAAAGAAAAATCAAGAAATTCAAGAAGAAGAAACACATAAAATGAGGAAACGAGGTAGAGCAAAGAAACAAAGCACACGTTTTAATACTTCCTTAAAAAAGAAGATAGGAAGACCGAAAAAAGTAATGTATACAAAAAATAACAAATTTTATAATGAAACTTATACTAATGAAATTGAATCTTATCCTGAGTATATTAAACAGAAAACAAAATTAAAAAAACACGAAGAAATTGATCAAGGCTATGAAACCTCCAATTATGAAGAATCATCTGAAGAAGAAGATAACCTAGTAGAAAAAGAAGACTGCGAAAATTTTAATCAGCAGAATATACGTATTGCAAAAATTAAAAATGAAACTTGGACGGAAATCCTTTCAACAATAAAATCATCCTTAAAAAACTCGTTTGTGGAAGTTGCTCCATACAATGGACGTACAAAATGTACAACAAAAAAATATAAACAATTAATGGAAGAGGCTCAATCATTAGACAATACATATCGACCGCCTCCAGAACCACCTCCCAGTAGAGAATAAATTATCGAATAAAAATTAAATTAAAAAAATAATACAAATAAAAAATATCTCAAAATTATCTAAAATGAATAAAAATTTATATCTTTTGCAGACAAACTAAAAAAATATAATTAATATCAAACTAAAATTTTCACATTTATTAGTAGTATATTTTACCTTACAAAAAATGCAATATTAAGAATTTTTTTTCATTAAAAAGTAATTTAAATATACTATACAAATGATATAAAACCAACTAACAAATCACTTTTCTACACCCATACATAAAACCATACACCATCTAATATAATTTTTTTTAAAATTTAAACTAATATAAATTTTTCTGTTGTAGCGATCTAACATCAATTTATTAATAACTGACCAAAAAACAAGGAAAAAAATAAAATAATTGAAATTTCTTTTAGCGAAAGTAAGAAAGCAGCATGTTAAGGTTAAGTTATCATACTCTTTTATCTATACTTTTCTTAACTATTCTATCCATTTTCAATTTTATACTTAAACACAACTATCTTCTTCACTGAATATTCTTTTTATAATTACAAATGACATAATTTTTAAACAAGCAAACGTTACATCTGAATCCATATATTGAACTTTAGTACATGATGAAAAGATAATCTTAAGAATGTTCTGTGAATTGAAAATTTTTTTTTTAATTGCCTTTTAATAAAAGATGTAGGAAATAAAATTTTTTTTTAAGTAAAAAAATGCACTTTAAATAATAACCCAAATTTTAGAACAGCTATAATTTAAATGAACAAATTAAATCTTACTTCTTACAATTTAGTAACAAAAGGACGTTAATATAAATTTCATTTAATAATGAAATCTAATGAGTCACTTGTCTAATACAAATTTACTTGATAAATCATTTAATAATTTCTAAAACAATTAGATAAATTCTTAAATTCATTTTTGGTCCAAAAAAAAAATTAAGAGAACCCGTATATCATAACGATTTATACTAAAAAACATTTGACATAATAACATTTTAAATTATGAACAAATGGCATCACATTTTATAAATATTTGTATCTAAACAAACTTTTTAGTATCAGATCACATTAAAGTCACTAAATCCAAATACTACAAAAATTAAAAATTTAAATAATACCTACAAATAGAATTTTTTAAAAATAATTATTGTTTAATTACCTTCTGTACGTCAATAATTTTATGTAAACAAAACTAATAGTATAAGCAATTCACTTTAAAATATCTATTCGTACTATTTTATTATTTTTATTCCAAACTCAAACTTGCTATATTACGCATGTTACAGATTAAATTAAAGTCAATATAACAAATTAGAAAATAAAAAAGAGACAAAACAAAATTAGCACAAATAATGTTAATAAGATTAAAACAAAAATTTGATTTCAACGAAAGAAAAGAAACAATAGATATTTGGAGTTATAAAATCCAATTAATTAAATGTAGCAATTCTTGTAAAAGATGTTTTCGGAAGATATCATGCAGCAAAAAATTGCCTTAATTACAAAAAAAATAATAAAAATTATAAATACTAAGACAAATTTTTTTTTCTCGCTATAAAATAAATAAACAAATAAAATATGTGCATTCTATCTTCTAAACATTTAGTCATATATAATAATTATTAATTTTATCAATTATATCTATCTAAAAAATTGTGTGTTTAAAAAAAAATAAACAAAAATTAAACAAAAATAAACAAAACAAACAAACAAAAAAAACAATAATAATAATGAATATATAAAAAAAAATTATAAACAAAAAATATATATAACAATAAAAATAAAACAAAAAAAAATATTTTCCTAAACATGTATGTTTTACGCTTAACTTCAATACGACTGTAATTTTTTAGATTTAAATAAGAGAGTTAGAATTTGGAAATTGTTCAATTTCATTTTTCAATTTCCAAATTTCTGAAGGGGGAGGTGTTACGTCATCGTAACGTATTTTAAATAATGTTTAAAAACAATAATAATAGCGATAATAACAATAGCAATAATAACAATAATAATTGATAATAATAAATTAACAACTAATTGTTATTAACATTTTATTAATTTTTAACTATTAATAAATATTAACATTATAATTAATAATAATAAAATAATAACAATAACAATTGAAATGTTAAATAATTGATAATAATAACACAAAATTTAACAACAAATAATTGTTATTAACATATTATCATTTTAACTTTATATTATTATTAACAGTTATTAATAATAAACAATAAATAATAATAAGAATGATAAAATAACAATATTTATAGTTAATAATAATTAACTAATAATAATTAAATGTAAAATTAGAATTAAATAATATTTAACAATTAATAATAATAAATTGTAACAATAATAAGAAGATAATTGAAACAACTATAATTATAAACAGCTATAATAATAACCATATAATTATAACAAAATATAATAAACAAAATGTAATAATATTATAAAATTATAACAACATTTATAAAAAACGAATTGTAATAATATATTAATGATAATGTACATATGGTGAGCACGTGTGATCTAATAGTGAGTCACCACAAGTGTTCCTACAACAATAGATTTTTCCAAATGCATGGCTTAGCGAACTTTTTCAAAAATACATGGCTTAGCGAACTTTTTCTAAAATACATGGACAGAATTTGGTATAAAAAGGGCCAGACTATCAAACAAAAGTCAGTCTAAAATTGGAAGTCATCAAAAGTAGTCACCCGGACTACAGTCTTAAAAATGTAATCGTCAGTAGTAGTCACCTAGACTACAGTCTTAATTTTTTAATCATCACAAGTGGTTCTCTTCGTAATAGTGCCCTCAACCCCAGTATAGTAGTTGTCCTGAATCTACACGTAAATTTCTAAATTCAGTGCATCTTGAAGTCAAATTTGGTATTTAGAAATATCGTTCGAGTTGTGACAAAAGCTGAAAGAAACATAATACCTATTCAACTGCCTAATTTACGAGTGTCGTAAATCATCAACCTGCATCACTTAGTAACCCATTAACGGACAATTGCCATTGTATCTCAAAAGTCGCAAGCCAGGACCAAACCCCGCTGTTTTAAGGTAAACACAAAAACCACTTAAGACTCACATTTAGAAACCTAGTGCTCATTTCATCTTTGCATAATTTTGATATTTTTTAAATATACTGTGTTCAAATAAATTTATTCTTGTCATTTATCCAACCTCGTCCCAACTTTAATTTTTATAAATTAAAGTTAAATCGAGAAAAAATAGGGAATATAATAATAAGGTAAGACATAACAAAACGTTTTCCTCACCTTTGGAACTCAAGAGAAGGAAAATCTTGTCACAGAGAACAAATTCAGAACCACTCACTACCAAACACTATGAAGGTCAAAATTTTACTGATGTTACTGCTCAGAGTAATGAGTTTGACAATATCGCACTCTGTTCCTCTAGTCAAAACGTCATAGCGTGAGTCACCAAATTAGAAAATGCACCGCTGTGAAAATCTGACGGTTGGGTCGGCGACGACTGTATCTGTGGTGTTAAGTTACCCTCTCAAGGCGCCATAAAACGATACTTAAGGAAAGGAAATGACTCAGAAAAGGAAAATATTTTAATTTTATTTTAATTTTCTGCGTATCAGGCATCAAACAAAAAAATATATATATTTAATAAGATTTGATTTTTTTCTCTAAAAACGAATTTATTTTAAGTGTCATCTGAAAATTAATAAAAAAAATTTTGTTTTGCATTTATTTATCACAAACTTTTAAAATAAATATTATTATTATTATTATTATTATATATATTAATCTCCGTATTCTTTCATTTATTCTGTCCGCAAGAATTCCGTCCGCCCTCCTGCTGTGATTTTGATGACAGAGAAGAGTTGGAGAGAGAAGTATGTCAGAGTATATAAGAGAGAAATCATGATACAGAGAAGGAGTGGGAAGTATAGTCTTTTCTTTCAGTTTAGAGTAGAAGCGAGAGAGGCGAACAGTTAAGAAAGTAACGCCTACTTTTTTGGTTTGAGCATCATGGTTTTCTGTATTCTCAGTGACAGATATGAGAATAAATAAATGAAATGAATTCAATATAAATTTTTTTTTATTGAGAGATGAAATATTATCAATCTATCCAAGTCAGGTTCGAATAAAAAACAATCTGTTTACGTTTCAACGACACAGTCGTCCTCTTCAGAAACGAAAAAAATGTCACAAAATTTGTTCAATCAAATGAACGTGTACATTGCTGGACGAAAACAAGATTGATAATATTTCATCTCTCAATTAAACAATTTTAACCAAGTGATAATTCAACATCATTATAAATTATTTTTATTTCATAATCATATTTTTAAAGGAATATAATTTGATAATAACTGCAAAAATAGTAAATTATATATTTCTTGATTACAATTTTAAACAAGTTTTTTTAAATGTAAAAATATGTGTGCAAATTTCGAATATTCTATCCTTTCAATGAGAATTAATATGAAGGAATGATTTCATTCCAATTTCGAGTTTACGCAAAATTGAAGTATCTGCAAAACTCTAATTTATACATTTTTTTCCTTTTTCTTACCTTATTTTTGATAAATAATTTATATTTTATTCCCAAAAAAGTGCATTTTTGAGTTTCATTTCCAAATAAAAAAATATATAATTTCCAATATTTTTTATTTATTAATTTAATATTTTAAGTCGAGTGTATTTTTTATTTATTTTTTAAAATTACTATATTTTGAAATTACATTTTAAACTTGAACATAAATTGATTCCATGTAACTTCATTGTGTATAGATTTTTAGGTCTTAAAACAATAAACAATATTATTATATTTTCATGCTTATTTACTTATAATTAATTTTTATTTCTCGTGAAAAAGCTATGTAGTCCTTTAAATAATAAAATTTTCTAAAATGTATTAAACAATTTGTGTATCTGTTTATAGATCTTGCTTTCGTGTGAACATGATACCTTCCATAGATTTTCTTGAATTCGGATGAAATTTTGAGGGCTTATTTATCATATTAATTTTTCAAAATGGACAAAAGGAATATAGAATATATCCCACACAAAAAATTTTACAGTTGTTTTTTTCAAAAATTTGTTCAAGTAAAAAAAATTTTTTTAGCAAAATCTAAATTTATAAATAATAAAATTGAAATTTTTATGTCAAGACGAATCGATAAGTATATACAAAGTATAAATATTTAAATATTTTTAAATAAGCTCAGGACCATTAAAAAGCGTTTATTTGTTAACCCTCACGGGCTCGAGCCGGGTCCCTCGGACTCGGAGGAAAGTTTTTTTTCTACTTCCGGTTAAGAAAATATTATTAGAAAATCAACTTCACATTAGACTTAAGGGCGTAAAAACACACATTTTTCACTTTTGTAAACAATTTTTAATTCATAAAACCTCCAAGCGGGCGCAAAATATTTTGCGCCCGCTTCACCTACCCCTGGGTGGTAATGAGTTACTTTGCGCCCGCTCTAAGTGCCCGAAATGACATACTTTCCGTGCAGGTAGGACAAAAAATATATTGCAGTTTAATTATTAGATGACGGTGTGGGGCTGAATCGGACATTGTAATAAAAAACAACCAAATCTTTGAATACTTTAATTTATTTTATATTAATTAACTATTTTATATTATATTCTTTGCATAGAACCACTTTAAAACAAAATAAATAAAGAATTTATTTTAAAACTCGAATTTGCAAGCGAGTTGCTGCAAATAGACAAGTCTGAAAACTGTAATTCATTTTATATTATTTTAATTACCGATTTTACATTTTATATTATATTCTTTGTATAGAACTACCTACATTTAAATAAGAGAAGAATTGATTTGACTTTTCTACAAAAAAAACGAAAATTTGTGTCTTATTCTTTAATTAATTAGCCGTGTTTGATTTATCCCCATGGGGTGTCCGGTTTAGCCCCACCAATTTTCGGATTTTTGTTTTTGAGGTAGTCATCTTCGAAGCAACATATCTCCAAAGCTACTGTAGTTTTTCTACATCGAACAAGTGCGATTTGTAGGTGAAGGTACAAGCTTCAAAACGGTATATTACTCTTTAGCAAAAAAAAATTTTTTTGTATGAGTTTTTTGGCCAAAGAACAAATCCGTCCAGTTTAGCCCCGTTCTCCCCTATTTTTAAAGAAAAAGCCCAATAAACACGTTCTATAATTATTCTATAACAAGAAAAGAATATAGGTCTTGAAAATTTGTACCAATAAATAATACACAATCTTATTTTAACAATTATTATAAGGCATATTTTGTTATCAATATAAATAATATTTTATGCGAAAAGTAAATTTATATTTATTTAATAATTCTTTAAATAATTTTATGTGGTTTGGTAAAGTAATAATTAGTTGTCCAAATGTAAAGAAATTTCACGCGCGCCAAGGCGCGCGTAGACAGCTAGTTAACTATAATAATCGTCGTATTCTGTCCATTCTGTCCAGTATGTCCACACTTGAAGTTAGTCATGATTATGCTTTTGTTTTTTTTATATGTTTTGAATTTTTGATAGATAATATTATTTTTCTTTATTATTTCACTCTTACTTTTTAAATTTAATAATAGGTATTTATTTATTTTATTAGAAATATTATTTTTATTTTTCAAATAATACAAAACTATTTTTATTAATTTACAAAAATTATTAATTATATTTTTCAATATTTCTCTTTTTCCAGAAAATTTAGCACTTTGTAAGAAATATTTTAAGACTAGGATATTAATCTTTTCATTTAAAAAAAACAATTAAAAAACAGTTGGAAAATTAAAATAACAAAATATTTTGCATATTTTCTGCTTCTCAATGACAATTTATAAACAAAGTACAAGTTTTAAGTAGAAAAAAAGTTATAAATCAAATTTTGATTAAGAGATTTGATATTTATTTCGGAAAAAATATTTACAGAATTTCTGTTTGTTAAAAACTATATTATTGAAATTATAATAAAATGTAAATAAATAAAACAATTTTTATTTTATAAAACAATTTTTGGATACCCCAATTTTTAATAATATTTTCAGTTACTTTCAAATAATTTAAATATATAACGATTATTCTTATTCTGACTTTTAGGCAGAAATATTTTTATTTTATTATTTGTTTTGCTTGAGAAATTTATTAAAGACTTGATCAGGGTTGTCACGCATTTGTTTATTTGAAAGTTCCTCATTTTTTCAGTTTAAAAAAATGGAAATTTTCCAGGTTTTTTAAATTAACATTATTTTTTAGCACATTAATAATACGAAATAATTGATTTCGTTTGACGACTTTAATAACATCTTTAAGAAGAAAGAAATTTATAAAAAATTTGTAAATAATAATAATAATAATAATAATAAAATAATTATAATAATTTGTAATAATAATCTTTGGAAAAAAATAAAATTTTGACGAGAATATTTAAAAAAATTGAATATGTACTATTTCAATAAAATTTCACAAATCAATTCAATTATTTTAAAAGAAATTTTAATTTTTTTATAATTTTTTAGTTTTAAGCATTGAATTATATTTTTAAAGATAACGTAATTCATCGCAAAAATCCAATTATATTCCAAAATTCCCCAAAAAATTCCCTTTAAAATTTAAATTATCTTTATAAACATTAAAATTTTTTTTCCAAAATTCAATTATTTTTAATGTACAACATTTTCATCAAATTTCTCTAAAAATGCAATAATTTAAAAAAGATTTTATTACAAATTTTTAAAAGCATTCATTTATTGTTAAAAAAATTGTTGATAAAGCTCAATTGTTTAAAAAAATGTTTGTTTTTGGAGTTTAGTGAATGAGTTCTCTTGGAATTTTCTTATAAATACATATTTTTGAATATGATAATCAATTTTTATCTAAAATTGAAATTAATTTTTTAATCAATATTTATTGGAAAATTCTACAAGAGATTAATTATTTGACTATAAAAATGAACAATTTATTAAACAATGATTGGATATTTCTTAAAATTTAAGTTTCATAAAGAGTTTTATCATAATTTTATTTTTTTGTTTTTATTATTGAACATAAATAATATTATTATATATAATTGAGTATTTGCAATCATTTATAATTTTTCCAAAATTCAATTTTTGTAGTGTTTTAAGTAAAATTCATCCATAAATCCATTATTATTTTTGGTAATGAATGAAATGTATATTAAAAAATATAACAAATCTTGTAAGAATTTGTATTATTAAAGTTTTTCATAAACCTAAATTGTATTTAAAATCTGTATAGTTTGATTGAAAATCTTTTCAATGATTAGGAATATAACATTTAGAGTTTTCTTAAGAATTTTTGAAATTGAATATTGTTTCTGTACTGTTGACAAATTTTTCTGACTTTTTTCGTGACTTTCCTGAATATATTTAGAAAAATAGTAATTTTGAATAAAATTCTTCTGAATAATTGAATTTTCAATGTTAATGAAACAAGAAACTTCACGCGCGCTTAAGCGCGCGTTATTTTAGCTAATTCGTTAATAAATGAATTATTTAGTATTTTTGTTTTTGAATTGAAGTCTTATTTATGTTTATAATTATGCAGTCTAATGTAATTCATGTTTCTCCGTGGAACAATAATAATTAGTATTTTTAATTTGCACAGTACAAAAACATAGTTTTCTTTTACTTATATCTTTTGAGGAGAAAAGAGAATTCTAAGGGATCCTTTGAACTAAATTTTTAATTTATTTTAATTGGAATTTCCTTGGGCACTCTACTCATTAATTATCAAAAAAAGTTGCTATTTTAAAATGCCTTAAAAACAATAATATTTTACTTTAATAAAAGAAAAAAAATATCTAACAATCTCAGTTATACAAATTGATTCAAATCATTGCAGCCCTGATGATAAATACTTGGCAATGTTTAAGTAAAAAAAACACCTATTATTCAAGTCGGACCTACGGACTCAGGCTATTTCGACCAAACAAATCAGAAGGGTCCGTACTCCCTGTCTCCACTATTGACTCCCAATCTCTATCTACATCCCACTCTGGACAATTCCCTGCCTCTTCTAATTCCTCTTCTTCCCAATTCTCTCTCGATTCCTTACTTTCTTCCCAACTGTCTTCTAATTCCTCTTCTTCCCAATTCTCTCTCGATTCCTCACTCTCCTTCTCTTCCTGACGACTCCCCTCCAAAGCCTGGGTTCTCCTTCCCACACCTTCCCTTACTTCTCCTTGAATCTGCGGTTCTAACACAAGAAAAGGACGGACTTGGGGAAATTCATACCAAGCCGCCTTGTTGTCTACATTGAATCTCTAGAAAAAAAGGAAAGATAGGTAATAATTTTATTTCTCGTTAAACAGCTCATGACAAGTTATTATTCCTTAGAGATAGGAACTTTATGCTTGAGCATAAAAGCATAAATAAAAAAAATGCTATGTATTGTTAAGATTCGCATTAACAATTATTATCTAACAAAAAGAATTGCAATTTGCAAAAATATTGAAAAGTATAATTTAGTCTTCAAAGCAGCATAATCCATTTATAGCATTTATGCGGCATAATTTGGAAACTTCTGTCGTAAAAAATTTTATATTTTGTTATTTCATAACTTCTTGTAAAATTTACGAGATTTATTTAGTAATGTTAAGTTTGAGTTAAAATTCTTTACAGACAAAACATAATTGTAGCATAATTATAAGTTTTTTAGCATAAATCGCCCTGTTGAAAAGCATAAAGTTCCTGTCACTATTATTTCTACACACGTGCATAGAACATTGATATAAATTAAAACTTACCAGTCGCCACCAGCTCCTAATTCGCGGCTGATTCGGCCCCAACCAATCATGGCACTGCAGGAAACTAATTTTAAGGCCCCCACGTAATGGTTGTACGCCGACGTTTTGGGACCCCTTTTTGGGAATTTCCCCCACTACCATCTTAATGCCAGGCAAATGGGTCTCGATGACCACCGGATTGCGGAAACTTTTCTAAAAAAAATATATCATTGAAAATTAAACGATAAACAAAAAAAACTAGATTACTCATTGTTATTGCAATAGGTTTGAACCCATTACTGGAGCCCAGAAGCCACGCCTTATATAATTCTGATCCTCTTCATCCCAAAAGTATTCCTGGAACCAGGATTGTGCAGGATGCACCTTTTCTCGGCCTTGGGCTAGGTCTTTGTCAAACTCCCAAAACTCTTTTTCGTTGGCCCGCACAGGAGCAGGGACCCAGCTACCAAAGTTAACAACGCATCTAAGAAAAGAAAGAATGATCAAAATACTTGATTACTAGAAACTTTGTCAGTAATTAATTATTGACATACAGTTTCTATGTCTAAATTGAATTTTTTGCGAATTAAGCATATTTGAGAATTAAGTTGTCAGAACCTGACAAATAAAAATTTTTGTCATTTCAAGAAGTTTAAACAAATGACAATTCTCGCATTACCATTAAAACTATCTTTAATATAGAAAACTATAATAAATTATTCATAATAATATTTTATTTAAAATGCTATGTTCGTAACTAAATTCTATTGTAATAGGAATTTAAAGGTTTTGGTAATTTTTGTAAAAGATAGAAACGAAAAGTCATCAAGGTTAGGCCAGAATATATTTTTACTGAAGTTCTTTATTAACAAGTTTTTAAATTGAACAGTGATAATGGATTTCTAAGGATTCTAATATTTTAAATATGCGTTTATCTTAATTTAAAAAAATGGATTCATCAACTTTGAATAATTGCTCCTCGTTTACTTTAAACATGGTTAAGCCTACAAATATATATATATATATATATATATATATATATATATATATATATATATATATATATATATATAAAACAAACAATTTAGAAATCAAATTTTTGTTTATGAACATTTATTTATTACACACATATTTTCAATAAAATGTCATGTCAATTACTCTCAAGCAAAGCTTCTGCTCATTTCGAGCTCTTAAGAGAACTCTGAGGGAACTTAATAAGTTATATACTTCCTTACCCTTTTGAATCCTGGGACGTCCGTCTGAATTCTAAGTCATTCACCAGAAGATATTCTATTTTCTTCTCCTGCAGAAACTCCACTAGAGATTGACTCTTTCCGTGAATAGTTTTTCGCGAAGTGTTCTAATTCGCGAAAAATGCTCCATTTGCGACTTCACTTTCTCCAGTAGTCGCCTAACTCGTTCACTCATTTCGGCTTCACCACTCATTTAAAAGATTTTTCTCCGCGCACAAAATACAACCGTTCTTATCGAAGGACGTAATCTGACTAATCACTAGGTCCAGTTTACCGTAGCGATAACCAGCGCAGGCACGTAACAAAGAAGTCGGGAATATAGAGACGTACTAACGTTGACATTACGTCACCAACTTGACGGTTCCCTATTGCGTTCACACTATTTAGAGATGTGCGGGTATAATGTTAAAGGATACAAAATAACAACTATTGATTGCTGTAAATAAACAAACTTACCATCATAAATATAATTACGGTTACTATTAAGCATATTGTTATAAGATTTAGCATAGATCTTCACCATTGTTATTAAGAGACCATCGTCCTCATATAATTATTTTTTGCGTAACTCTAGGTTGAGGGTATTAATTATTTATTTATTTATTTTTGACTTTGGGGACAAAAACGGGAATTTTCACTGTGGATTGTTCCGATATTAATTTTATTCATTGGGCTACAATGTATGGAAAATTTTAATTCAAATTTATCCCAAGTATGTGAGCGCTAACAACGTAGCATTCTGTGCTTGGTGATACATGATACTTCTGATAACACTGGATGTTAATTCTAAAAATGCCCTCAACCAAGAGTTACTTTCAACATAATTAAAATCGTTAAAATTCTTTACAAAGGAAATTATTATTTCCTTTCTCCCTCTAATACAAACATAGCAGGAACAGGTCTTAATTCAAGAGCAGTCTCAAATCCAGCACAGCCAGGCATAATTTTAGGGATACAAAAAACGTTAACTGCCTAAAAAATTTTATTGCCTCTAAAGCAAGGCAGCTTTCGTGCCTTGAAATGGGATTTTTCCTTTAGCTGTGTACACAAGCGCGCCATGCTTGCCTCTAGTCGCTACCTTGTTGTGCGTAGAACTTTCCTTTCCCCTCAGGGCCCATAAGCTGTGGAATACAGCATCAAAACAAATGCACGTGCGTTACAGCTGACTCAATGCCACAAGGCTTGCATGCCTTGTGCTATTTAAACCTATGCTACTTAATCTTACGCATCAAGTTAGATGCGCAAACAAATTGACAATAGTTCAACATTTTGTTGTAAACATTTTTGTTACAACAAAATGCCGGAGGACATTAGGTTGTGTAAATATGTGCATACGCATTACTCAATATGTAACTACATATACAAACAAACTATAAAAAGTAGGAACAATATAATTACAATAAATAAATTATATGAACTATAATAACTAAGATAAATAATAATTTTATTAATTAAACAATATAATTATTATTTAAATTCTAAGTTATTCCAAAAATAATGTCTAGAAAAGTATCATATTAACAGACTATTTCCGTACTCACAGACCTACCGTGAGATCCAAAACGTCAGCAAAAATGACCAATAGGCCCACGATTTACTCCTACTCCTTACTCCTACTACCTAAAATTTTCCGTTTTCCCCACTTTTTGCACTAAAAGTAAGGGTTGGAGGCTTGTCGCGAAATATCAATCTAGGCAGTACGAATTCTCGCTTCTTCTCGAAGACACCTCTCCTGGGACTAACCCGGCAAGTGTTTTGAGACAGAGAAATTTCGCGAAAAAGGCCCGTCCGCGACCCGGAACCCGAATTGCATGATTTAGGGCAGACATTAAAATTTTCAAATTCTCCGAGCCGGTGGAGTCCAGTGCGGGCTGATTTTGGAGAGATTCTGAAACTATTAATATAATTAATAATTCTGAAATCTCGTTATTTATAACCGGCCGGTTGCATAGATATTGCCCGCGTCCGTCTCAAATATCGGTGGCCCACGAGTGCGATCAAAACTAATGATCGAATTATCGGTTGCATAGATATTGCCCGGACTAATTCGGTAAAAGGTAGATCCGCAGTGAGTTTTACACAGTTGTGTGAGACGTCCGGTTGCATAGATATTGCCCGCGTCCACTCACCACAAGTGCAATCTCGCAAACAAAAGAAAATTGCGCGAATCAGACGTCGCGATTTTTAGTAAAAACAAAGCAAATGAATTTTTCCCCGACGGAGGTTTGTGGTTCGAAAAAGGAATAGCTCCGCCGGTAGTTTGTAAGTAAATAAGTATCGTTTCAGTAATATATTCTAACACACACTCTTCCTATTTGTAATACACTATAACCATTTTGTATTCAAATGTATTTTGCTGGTAAAAAAAATAAATCATGTATTCGTAAAATCAATTTCTTTACTTACCTAACTAAACCTAAAATTCAAATCATTATTAAAATAGTATATGTAACGAATCAGAAGGCAACTTTAAAAAGTAAGATAACGTCCCCACAAAATAAACAAGGTCATTCGGACCTTGGCAGCATGGAGCCTCCCCAAATAAGAATTTAGAGCCATCTCAAAGCTCAATATTTAAATCAATAAATTCTCGTTTGTAACACTCCTATCTTCGAAAGTCGCACTGTAGTCGCATTATGTTAAAATGAAATTTGGTAATATTTGTAAAATGGTTATGCTTAATCCAAAAAAGTATCAGCAGGACTCTTGTCGAGAGCGTAAGGTCAATAGGACAGGAGTATAAATGAAATATATATATATATATATATATATATATATATATATATATATATATATATGAAATATATATAATATATATAATGGCGCGCTTGTGTACACAGCTAAAGGAAAAATCCCATTTCAAGGCACGAAAGCTGCCTTGCTTTAGAGGCAATAAAATTTTTTAGGCAGTTAACGTTTTTTGTATCCCTAAAATTATGCCTGGCTGTGCTGGATTTGAGACTGCTCTTGAATTAAGACCTGTTCCTGCTATGTTTGTATTAGAGGGAGAAAGGAAATAATAATTTCCTTTGTAAAGAATTTTAACGATTTTAATTATGTTGAAAGTAACTCTTGGTTGAGGGCATTTTTAGAATTAACATCCAGTGTTATCAGAAGTATCATGTATCACCAAGCACAGAATGCTACGTTGTTAGCGCTCACATACTTGGGATAAATTTGAATTAAAATTTTCCATACATTGTAGCCCAATGAATAAAATTAATATCGGAACAATCCACAGTGAAAATTCCCGTTTTTGTCCCCAAAGTCAAAAATAAATAAATAAATAATTAATACCCTCAACCTAGAGTTACGCAAAAAATAATTATATGAGGACGATGGTCTCTTAATAACAATGGTGAAGATCTATGCTAAATCTTATAACAATATGCTTAATAGTAACCGTAATTATATTTATGATGGTAAGTTTGTTTATTTACAGCAATCAATAGTTGTTATTTTGTATCCTTTAACATTATACCCGCACATCTCTAAATAGTGTGAACGCAATAGGGAACCGTCAAGTTGGTGACGTAATGTCAACGTTAGTACGTCTCTATATTCCCGACTTCTTTGTTACGTGCCTGCGCTGGTTATCGCTACGGTAAACTGGACCTAGTGATTAGTCAGATTACGTCCTTCGATAAGAACGGTTGTATTTTGTGCGCGGAGAAAAATCTTTTAAATGAGTGGTGAAGCCGAAATGAGTGAACGAGTTAGGCGACTACTGGAGAAAGTGAAGTCGCAAATGGAGCATTTTTCGCGAATTAGAACACTTCGCGAAAAACTATTCACGGAAAGAGTCAATCTCTAGTGGAGTTTCTGCAGGAGAAGAAAATAGAATATCTTCTGGTGAATGACTTAGAATTCAGACGGACGTCCCAGGATTCAAAAGGGTAAGGAAGTATATAACTTATTAAGTTCCCTCAGAGTTCTCTTAAGAGCTCGAAATGAGCAGAAGCTTTGCTTGAGAGTAATTGACATGACATTTTATTGAAAATATGTGTGTAATAAATAAATGTTCATAAACAAAAATTTGATTTCTAAATTGTTTGTTTTATATATATATATATATATATATATATATATATATATATATATATATTTGTAGGCTTAACCATGTTTAAAGTAAACGAGGAGCAATTATTCAAAGTTGATGAATCCATTTTTTTAAATTAAGATAAACGCATATTTAAAATATTAGAATCCTTAGAAATCCATTATCACTGTTCAATTTAAAAACTTGTTAATAAAGAACTTCAGTAAAAATATATTCTGGCCTAACCTTGATGACTTTTCGTTTCTATCTTTTACAAAAATTACCAAAACCTTTAAATTCCTATTACAATAGAATTTAGTTACGAACATAGCATTTTAAATAAAATATTATTATGAATAATTTATTATAGTTTTCTATATTAAAGATAGTTTTAATGGTAATGCGAGAATTGTCATTTGTTTAAACTTCTTGAAATGACAAAAATTTTTATTTGTCAGGTTCTGACAACTTAATTCTCAAATATGCTTAATTCGCAAAAAATTCAATTTAGACATAGAAACTGTATGTCAATAATTAATTACTGACAAAGTTTCTAGTAATCAAGTATTTTGATCATTCTTTCTTTTCTTAGATGCGTTGTTAACTTTGGTAGCTGGGTCCCTGCTCCTGTGCGGGCCAACGAAAAAGAGTTTTGGGAGTTTGACAAAGACCTAGCCCAAGGCCGAGAAAAGGTGCATCCTGCACAATCCTGGTTCCAGGAATACTTTTGGGATGAAGAGGATCAGAATTATATAAGGCGTGGCTTCTGGGCTCCAGTAATGGGTTCAAACCTATTGCAATAACAATGAGTAATCTAGTTTTTTTTGTTTATCGTTTAATTTTCAATGATATATTTTTTTTAGAAAAGTTTCCGCAATCCGGTGGTCATCGAGACCCATTTGCCTGGCATTAAGATGGTAGTGGGGGAAATTCCCAAAAAGGGGTCCCAAAACGTCGGCGTACAACCATTACGTGGGGGCCTTAAAATTAGTTTCCTGCAGTGCCATGATTGGTTGGGGCCGAATCAGCCGCGAATTAGGAGCTGGTGGCGACTGGTAAGTTTTAATTTATATCAATGTTCTATGCACGTGTGTAGAAATAATAGTGACAGGAACTTTATGCTTTTCAACAGGGCGATTTATGCTAAAAAACTTATAATTATGCTACAATTATGTTTTGTCTGTAAAGAATTTTAACTCAAACTTAACATTACTAAATAAATCTCGTAAATTTTACAAGAAGTTATGAAATAACAAAATATAAAATTTTTTACGACAGAAGTTTCCAAATTATGCCGCATAAATGCTATAAATGGATTATGCTGCTTTGAAGACTAAATTATACTTTTCAATATTTTTGCAAATTGCAATTCTTTTTGTTAGATAATAATTGTTAATGCGAATCTTAACAATACATAGCATTTTTTTTATTTATGCTTTTATGCTCAAGCATAAAGTTCCTATCTCTAAGGAATAATAACTTGTCATGAGCTGTTTAACGAGAAATAAAATTATTACCTATCTTTCCTTTTTTTCTAGAGATTCAATGTAGACAACAAGGCGGCTTGGTATGAATTTCCCCAAGTCCGTCCTTTTCTTGTGTTAGAACCGCAGATTCAAGGAGAAGTAAGGGAAGGTGTGGGAAGGAGAACCCAGGCTTTGGAGGGGAGTCGTCAGGAAGAGAAGGAGAGTGAGGAATCGAGAGAGAATTGGGAAGAAGAGGAATTAGAAGACAGTTGGGAAGAAAGTGAGGAATCGAGAGAGAATTGGGAAGAAGAGGAATTAGAAGAGGCAGGGAATTGTCCAGAGTGGGATGTAGATAGAGATTGGGAGTCAATAGTGGAGACAGGGAGTACGGACCCTTCTGATTTGTTTGGTCGAAATAGCCTAAGTCCGTAGGTCCGACTTAAATAATAGGTGTATTTTTTACTTAAACATTGCCAAGTATTTATCATCAGGGCTGCAATATGTGCAATATGTATTTATCAGCAGGACTCTTGTCGAGAGCGTAAGGTCAATAGGACAGGAGTATAAATGAAATATATATATATATATATATATATATATATATATATATATATATATATATTAATAAAATCTGACTTTTGTCTGTACATTACACGAAATTAATTTTTTCTAACATAATTTATTTATTTGGGCAACGGAGATTCTAAAAATGGGAATTGAAAATTTTCTGTATGAATGTATGTGTGTACGTCTGCAAAATTTTGTTCGCTTATAACTTGAAAACATCTTGACCGAATAAAGTAAAATTTGGCAATCTTTTAGGTATTCGTCTAACTTAAAATATTAGCTATATTTGATGAAAAAATATTGAGCTGAACAAAAGTTATGAATTTTTTCAAAAAGTTCAAAAAAAATTTTTTTTTCAATTTCTTCAGATTGGGATAAATTTCTTAATTTATTAATAATATAAATAATTTTTAGATATATAATATACATATAATAATAAACAAATTTTTTTATTAAGAAATAATACTAATATGAAAAAATTATGAATTTTTCAAAAAAAAAATTTTTTTAATTTGACAGATCGCAGTAAATTAATTAGTTATTAATTAATTAGTTTTTTTACATATTAATTAGAACGGGAGATATTAAATTTTTTCAAAAAATTTACAAAATAGAAAATTTCCAGACTTTTATATTCTTGAATGTATAACTTTTAAACTTTCTGTAATTAAATATTACATGTTATTTAGTCATATTTTAGCATAATTTTGAAAAAACTGTCCTATAACTATATCTATAAGATGGAAGTAAGTATAAAAGTATTTTCAATATAAAAAAATTAAAAAATTATAATTGACAGACCAATTACTATCAAGCTTACTTCAGTAGTATTTTTGTGGTCTCTGATAAACTTTTGTCGTAAAAATAATGGAATCTAGAATTATTTGTTTATCTAAGTAATCAAAAAATTTTTAATTGCAAAACTTTGAAAATATACAAATGGTAAATGATATTAAAAAATATTAATTCACAGCATTAACATTATTTTTCAATTATTATAAATGGAGACCTGTGTGATACGATACTTGCATTATGCTACTGGGGAAAAACTTAAAAAGTAAAAAGTTTTGTTATTTTAATTCTAGGTTTAACTATTATGGATGCTTTGAGCACTGTAAAGGCAAAAGTTAAACTGTGTCTATTATTAATTTTGTTCAACAAACTATCCGGTTTTTCCCAACTTTGTCAAAATTCTCAACAGGGGTTCCACCAACTGGAAAAACGGTAAATATGCAAGAAGTTAATTTAATCGGGAAAACTGTGAATTCAGCTTGCAATATAGGTCTTATTTTAAATTTCAGCAATTATGATACAATTAGTTCGAATTCGACTTTACTATAAATCAAAACATTAGTGGAAATTTTTGGATTAACTTATAATACTATAATTAAATTTCTACAAATAATTGACAAATATTGTTTTCTGCATTTTAATTAATTAAAAAAAATTATTTGATGATAAAAGTCAATCACTGATTGACGGCGGGGCGTACTATTGCAGCGTTTGCTTGCCTGGGTGTTTAATTAAGACCAGGTTTGTGTTAAAATAATACTGTTTAAAACTAGAAACAAGAAATTATCGTCAAAAATTTATTCTACGCGCGCTGATGGTACGCGCCCAGACAAGCAAACGCTGCAATAGTATGCCCCGCCTTCAATCAGTGATTGACTTTTATCATCAAATAATTTTTTTTAATTAATTAAAATGCAGAAAACAATATTTGTCAATTATTTGTAGAAATTTAATTATAGTATTATAAGTTAATCCAAAAATTTCCACTAATGTTTTGATTTATAGTAAAGTCGAATTCGAACTAATTGTATTATAATTGCTGAAATTTAAAATAAGACATATATTGCAAGCTGAATTCACAGTTTTCCCGATTAAATTAACTTCCTGCATATTTACCGTTTTTCCAGTTGGTGGAACCCCTGTTGAGAATTTTGACAAAGTTGGGAAAAACCGGATAGTTTGTTGATCAAAATTAATAATAGACACAGTTTAACTTTTGCCTTTACAATGCTTAAAACATCCCTAAAGTTTAAATCTGAAATTAAAATAACAAAACATTTTACTACCAAAGTTTCTTTCCAGTAGCATGATGCAAGTATCGTATCACACAGGTCTCCATTTATAATAATTGAAAAATAATGTTAATGCTGTGAGTTAATAATTTTTAATATCTTTTACCATTTTTAATATTTTCAAAGTTTTGCAATTAAAAATTTTTTGATTACTTAGATAAACAAATAATTCAAGAATCCATTATTTCCACGACAAAAGTTTATCAGAGACCCCAAATATATATATATATATATATATATATATATATATATATATATATATATATATATATATATATATATATATATATATATATATATATATATATATGGGGCGTTCCACGCGAAATCGGACAGTATTTGACTTTTGCATGTCAGATTTTTTTCAAATATCTTTTTTCTTTTAGTGCTCATTGAAATAAGCTACCATGATTTTTTTCAAATTTTTTCATCAAGCCGTTTAAGAGATACAGGTTTTTGAAAAATCACGTTTTTTACGAAAATGTTTTTTTGAAATGGTTATAACTCGGTCAAAAATTGACCAAATTTGACGTTCTATATATGAAAATTTTTGTTTTTATACGTAGTTTTTTATAAAAGTATTAAAAAAATTATTTTTTAAATTTACGAAATTTTTTTTTAAATTTAAAAAAAAAATTTATTTTTAAAAATGTATGTATCGATCGATTTTTTTCAAAATTTTTTGTAAGTAACTAGAACTAAATTAACAACTTTTAGGCGTTGTGTGATTGTGGGCAAACGATGGGATCTATTTATTTCGAATTTTTTAATTTTTATAACTATATAATATAGCAAACAATAGGGCTTTTGAGCTAAAATTATTAATAACACAGGTCAACAAAAAAAGTCTTACTTTTTTTATGAGATTTCATAGTGTCCATTTAAGACGTTGAACACGATCCCGGGTCAAACAATTGGCCTTCACGTCAGGATTTTGAGAAAAGTGGGGTAAAGACCCCAAAAAACGTGTTTTTGAGGGTTTTCAAAATTTTTTTTATGATTAACCTGACGCGCCAGAAACTTCTACATAGACTTAAATTGAAGCTTGAATTGTCCAATACAAGACCCATATCCGTAAAACCAAAAAAGTTAAAAATTTTTTCAAAACATGGGGTTGAAGTTACTAAAAATGTGATTTTTAGGGTCGCTGATTATAATCATCTGATTATAACATTTTATAAGTTTCTGGCACGTCAGATTATAGTCCGCGACCTCAAACACCCTTGAGTAACAATTTTCAAGCGAATCCAAAACAATTTTAGAAGTCCATTAAAGCAACCCAAAAAACACATTTTTGGTAACTTCGACCCCATTTTTTGGAAAAATTTTAATCTTTTTTGGTTTTACGGATATGGGTCTTGTAGTGGACAATTCAAGCTTCAATTTAAGTCTATGAAGGCCAATTGTGTGACCCGGGATCGTGTTTAGCGTCTTAAATGGACACTATGAAATCTCATGAAAAAAGTAAGACTTTTTTTGTTGACCTGTGTTATTAATAATTTTAGCTCAAAAGCCCTATTGTTTGCTATATTATATAGTTATAAAAATTAAAAAATTCGAAATAAATAGATCCCATCGTTTGCCCACAATCGCACAACGCCTAAAAGTTGTTAATTTAGTTCTAGTTTCTTACAAAAAATTTTGAAAAAAATCGATCGATACATACAGTTTTAAAAATAAATTTTTTTTTAAATTAAAAAAAAATTTCGTAAATTTAAAAAATAAATTTTTTTATATGTTTATCAAAAACTACGTATAAAAACAAAAATTTTCATGTATAGAACGTCAAATTTGGTCAATTTTTGACCGAGTTATAACCATTTCAAAAAAACATTTTCGTAAAAAACGTGATTTTTCAAAAACCTGTATCTCTTAAACGGCTTGATAAAAAAATTTGAAAAAAATCATGGTAGCTTATTTCAATGAGCACTAAAAGAAAAAAAATATTTGAAAAAAATCTGAGATGCAAAAGTCAAATACTGTCCGATTTCGCGTGGAACGCCCCATATACACTACCGGCAGAAATTGTCGGTACGAACGACGGGCGAGCTACGAAAAGTTGCTGCCAAAATTAAATTAACATATTTTATTATTGAAAAATGATAGAAACTTGGTTCTTGGATCGTTTGAAAGCCAATTAAATTCTGCGTCGTTTGATATATAAATGAAAATTATTTGATATTTTTGAGAGATTTTATCACCTAAAAGATTTTGAAAAAAAATTGATTAATTTGTCTATTTTTGTGCACCATGTTTGTGTGGCTGCACATTCTAGAAAAATTTAGAGAAATCTTTTAAACTCTAGCAACTTAATCCTTAAAGTCTCAGCTTTTATTTGAGCCTTGAAAATTGAAAATCCGTTCAGTAGTTTTTGAAATATCTAAAAAAATATCCTACCATGTTGTTTTATAATTTAGGCGGTGATACACACTTATTGCACTCTCGCTGCTCACCTGGTTCGTTGCAGCAGGGCCGAATAAGCGGCATATAGAGTGGGGGTCATATTTAGAGCCCTTATTAAGTTTTTTGTAATTTTAGATTTAATATTCATTATAAAAATTTAATAATTGTTAAAGTTAATTATTATTATTATTATACATTTTTTGTAAAAATGTGAAGTTTACACAAAAAGTGGTCAGTACCGTGGTATTACTATTCTTTTAATGTAAACACTCTCTGTGGTAATTATTACGACTTTTTTGAAGATTATAGTAGAAACAAATTATCTGCCAAAAGAAAAGATTTATTTTGCCAAATTACAGAAGAAGTAGTATAGCTGGGGGTTCTGGGCCACTTACCTATCGTCGGTAAGGTAGATTTCTCAATATTTCACTTTTAAGTGGCTTGGTGTTCTACCTTACCGACATTTTTAGTACCTGCTGCCACCGTTCGATGGCGCCACCGCTCAATTCAAACCCCCTTGGCGGGAAAGTTTTGAAATTTCAAGTGGCTTGGTGTTCTACCTTACCGACCGAGTACCAGCTGCCACCGTTAGATGGCGCCACTGCTCAATTCAAACCCCCTTAGCGGGAAAGTTTTGAAATTTCAAGTCGCTTGGTGTTCTACCTTACCGACCGAGTACCAGCTGCCACCGTTAGATGGCGCCACCGCTCAATTCAAACCCCCTTGGCGGGAAAATTTTGAAATTTCAATTGGCTTGGTGTTCTACCTTACCGACCGAGTTCTGGCTACCACTGTTAGATGGCGCCACTTTGTCAAAGTAAATTTCCCTTGCATTCTTCCTAACCTATATTTTCACTCACCCCACTAGTCATGCAGTTGGAGTGGAGTCGCAAGTGCGACTGAGGAGTAGCTGCCCGTATCGTAGGGGCCTGTGGAGTTGTGGGATGATGCGCGCGGCTCTGGAGTAGTGGGGCTCAGCGAAGTGGGAGGTGAGTATAGTGGGGACGGGTATAAGTGACGGCGCGCGGGCCACAAGCATCAGTTGCATCTTGAATGGTGCAGCAGACTTCTTCCAGGGTTCCAGAGTTTCTTTACAGAGTTTTCAGAGACATTTTCAGAGTTTTTTTCGTTTTGAATTTAGGAGTTATTGATTTTCAGAGTTTTTTTTTCGTTTTGAATTTAGGAGTTGTTGATTTTTTATTATAGTTTTTTTTTAATTTTGTGTTCTAGTTTGCATTAGTTTTAAGTTGGTGTTGGTTTTTTTCTATTTTTAGGGTTTTCTTATTTTTTAGGTTTATTTTCTAGTTTTAAGTTTACTTTTTTTGGTTTTGTTTATTTTTTTAATTCTTTTGTGTTTTTAGGTTCAAGGTAGTAGTGTTTTTTTTCTATTTCAGGATTTTTTAGTTTATTTTCAGGATTTTTCTAGTTTTGAGTTTTTTTCAGAATTTTGTAAGATTTAGACTTTTTTTTAAGTTTATTTTCAGATTTTAGGTATCAAGATGCCCAAGTGTAAGGAATCGAAGAAATCACGACGACGAATCAACCTCGACGAGTACAATGAGGTGTGTGGGGAGGCTGACAACTTTGTCAAAATTGCAGAGCATGAACTCATCACAACAATGTCAATGTCAGGTGATGATAGATTTATTAAAGCGTTTGAATGGCAAAACAAGTGTCAACGTTACAAAAGCGTAATGCGTAAATTTTTGCAAAAATATGATTTTTTACATTATCAAATATCAAGATGCTTGAACTTGAGTCAGAAATTGGAATACTTGTGTTGCCATTTCGATGTGTTAATGAAACGTGGTGCAGGTGTGCAAGTGGAGAATGAAAGATTGAAATGGGTGAACTTTGATAAGGCATTCGATGATCGTTTACAAACCAGTGCTATTATGAATTTGTCTTATAAAGATATTAACTTGTTCTTAGATGATGCCTATGCTTTATTCGAAATTAATATTCAAAAAGCTTTTAAACAGGTTTGGTCCACTAAAAGTTTATACCGTGTTAGGCGCGAAATTTGTAAAAGATTTAAATAATGGTAAAGAGGAAATATCAGACTTGAAGACATTTATTGCAAAAACAGTTGAAATTTTAAGTACAACCCCGTTAGATCAATGGTACAACGAGAATGTAAAACAACCAACTTTGAAAAGAATTGAAGAGTTCCAACAAAAAGATTCAAATTGGAGACTTCATTCTATTGAAAGGTTGGAAGTTAACATTAACAAATACAACCCAATGCGTGCAAGCTCTTATATCAATTTGCCATCTGCTATCAATAGAAAGCACGCTTGCATAAATGTTCAAAACGTTGATAACCAGTGTTTTAAATGGGTAATATTGTCAGCGTTATATCCCTCAGATAATAAGCATGCACACAGAGTTGCAAAATACAGGCAATACGACTAGTCACTCGATTTCACTGGAATTGAATTTCCAGTTGCACTTAAAGATATTTCAAAATTTGAGGCTTTAAACAACATTTCAGTGAACGTTTACGGTCTTGTGAAAAGAGATGAAAAATTTAGTGTTTCACCTCTACATCTATCATCACAAAAGAAAATTCACCATGTTAACCTTTTACGAGTTGAAGACCACTACATTGACGAAAATCACGAAGGGGAAGAGGAGGAGGAGGATCAAGTTGCCATCATGTCATTCAACTACCATTATGTCTGGATCAAGGATTTGTCGAGACTCGTCAGTTCAGAACTGTCAAAGAAGAAGATCAAAAAATACATCTGTGATCGCTGCTTGCACTATTTTGGAGAAGAATCAAAGCTTAACAAACATGAAGAAAATTGTAGAGTGATGAACGACACAAGAATTAAATTGCCTCAACTTGGAAAAAATATCCTTGAATTTCAACATTTCCAAAACAAGGAACGTGTGCCTTTTATTATCTATGCGGATTGTGAAAGTCTTTTAATTCCTACAGAAGCACCAAAAGAAATATCCAATACAGAAGTTGTTCAAAATCACAAAACTCTCAGTATTGGATATTACTTAAAGTGCGCTTTTGATGATTCTTTGTTTGTATACAAAGCGTCTCCAAGAGATGAAGAGTATCCAGCAAAGTGGTTTTCAAAGGAATTAAAAGACTTGGCTGACAATTTAGATTCTTTATTTAAAAATCCTGTGCCCATAGAAACTCTAAGTTCTCAGCAATGGGTAGCTTTTCGAAATGATAGCACATGTCATATTTGTAAAAAAAATCGAGCCTGGACAAGTGAAAGTAAGAGACCATTGCCATCTAACAGGGAAGTTTCGTGGACCCGCGCATCAAGAATGCAACATTAATTATCATGAATCACAGACCATACCTGTTGTCTTCCATAACTTAAGTGGATATGATGCACACTTTATCATTGAATCTATTGCTACTGAATTTGAAGGTAAAGTCGAACTACTTCCAATAAACAAAGAGAAGTATATCAGCTTTACAAAAAGTGTAAAAGGTAGTTTTATTAAATTTCGTTTTATCGATTCTTTTAAATTCATGGCATCATCTTTGGACAAGTTAGCATCGTATCTTAATGAGTACAAAATTGTTAATTCTGTTTTTTCCAACTATAGTGATGACAAAATTCAATTGTTAACGCGTAAAGGAATTTTTCCTTACGAGTACATTGACTCGAGAGAAAAACTTGACGAAACCGAATTGCCACCAAAAGAAAAATTTTATAGCACTCTAAACGATTCGAATGTCTCTGATGAAGATTACACCCACGCGCAGAAAGTTTGGACTGAATTCAATTGTCAAAATCTCGGCGATTACGTGTATTTATATATGCAAACCGATATACTGTTACTCGCGGACATTTTTGAAAATTTTAGAAATCAATGTTTAATCGCGTACGGTCTTGACGCAGCGCATTATTACACAACACCTGGACTATCATGGGATGCAATGTTAAAGTATACAAATGTAAGACTTGAACTTTTAACTGACAGTGACATGGTGATGTTTATTGAACGTGGAATTAGAGGTGGAGTGAGTCAGTGTATGAATCGTTACACAAAAGCTAATAATCCTTATATGAAGAAATACAATGAGAGTGAAGAAACATATTATATCATGTACTTTGACGCTAACAACCTCTATGGTTGGGCCATGGTTCAGTCACTTCCTTATGGTGGCTTCGAGTGGATAGAAAATATTGATAATACTTTTGACTTTAATCTTCCAGATGATGATCCAATTGGGTACATCCTTGAAGTTGATTTGGATTATCCAGATCAGCTTCATGATAAACATAGTGATTTTCTATTTTGTCCGGAACGCTCGAAGCCACCAGGGTCCAAAGAGGAGAAGCTCCTAACTACCCTTCTACCGAAACGAAAGCACGTTCTCCATTATCGTGCCTTAAAACAAGCTATTGTCAACGGTCTCGTGTTAGTTAAAATTCATCGCGTCTTAAAATTCCAACAATCTACATGGTTGAAAAGTAACATTGACTTTAACACTACACAAAGAAGAAACGCAAGTAACGAGTTTGAAAAAAATTTGTTTAAGTTGATGAACAACGCGGTATTCGGCAAAACAATGGAGAACGTGCGAAAACATGTTGATATTAAACTCGTGACAAAGTGGGAGGGTAGGTATGGAGCTGAAGCTTTAATTTCCAAACCTAATTTCCACAGCAGAGCCATTTTCAATGAAAACTTGGTTGCTGTGGAACTTAGAAAAATGGAAGTTCTAATGAACAAACCAATTTATATTGGTTTAACCGTGTTAGATGTTTCAAAAACGCTAATCTATGACTTTCATTACGATTATATGCAGAAAAAATACGATGAAAAAAATTTAAAATTATTGTACACTGACACCGACAGCCTGATTTATGAAATCAAGTGCTCTGATATTTACACCGATATGAAGCAAAACATTCACAAATTCGACACTTCTGATTATCCGGTTAATAACGTGTACAATATTCCGCAAGCCAACAAAAAAATTCTAGGACTCATGAAAGATGAGTGCAGCGGAAAAATTGTAACAGAATTTGTTGGCTTGCGGAGCAAAATGTACAGCGTTCGCGTAGAAGACAAAGATTCTATAAAAAAGGCTAAAGGTGTCAAAGCAGGAGTTGTCAAGAAAAATATCGACTTTGATGATTATGTTTATTGTCTACAAAATGTTAAAATCCAATCAAGAACGCAATATTGTATTCGGTCAAAACTGCACAATGTACAAACATTAAAGCAAACAAAAATTGCACTCAGTCCATATGATGACAAAAGATACTTGATAGACAACAGCACCGACACCCTCGCATGGGGTCATTGTAAAATTATTGAAATTGATGATAATGAAAATAAACTATTGCAAAAAATATTTGTTAGAGAGAGGAGGAGGAAATGGTTGTTTGAATAAAAGATGTTCATTTTATTTTATGTCTACTTTATTAGAAAAATACCTTAACCTAGTTACATTAATTTATTTTAACTATTTTTAATATAACTTTAATTATTTTTAACTATACATTAACGTTACTTTAACTTATTTTAACTTTACTTAAACTTATTTTAACGTTATTTTGACGTTACTTTAACTATACTTTAACTTATTTTAACGTTACTTTAACTATACTTTAACTTATTTTAACTTTACTTTAACTTTACTTTAACGTTACTTTAACTATATTACATATCAGATTTTTTTATCCAACTATTATGTGAGCTATCGAATCCAAGCCATTTCACGTATACATCATTACCGCGAGTCTTGAGAACTTTTTCTACAAGGTAAACATCTGGATATTGGACTTTCAGCAATTCTTCCTCGTAGAAACCACCTTCGATGGGTTGATTTTGGTAATCTTTCAGCTTGTATGTAACTGGTTTTGTTGATTTAACTTTATCCACGGTGAATATTTCAGTTGTCCACTTGGGGGTGTATCCTTTCTCAAAGAAGTTTTTATACTTGCTAACTCGAACTCTGTCTCCAACTTTGAATCTTGACCTTTTCAGCGGAATTCTACGTAGTTTACGAATGCATCTCAGCAGTTCTCTTGTATCTTCTTCGGTGACATCATTGGGTTTCATGCCAATAGTACGATGTTTTTTATTATTGTACTTTGATATGAGAGTTGGTAAAAGATTAATCCATTTATAATTGCCTTGCAAGCTAAATTCAGGCCACATCATATTTTTTAGAGTGCGGTTAAATCTTTCAACAATTGAGGCTTTTAAATTACTATAGGTAGAATAGAGATTTATGTTAAATTCTTGCATTAAACTCTTAAATTCAGAATTGTAAAATTCTTTGCCTCTATCAGTATGCAAATTTTTTGGAATTCGGCCTTGTTTTAGAATAGTTTTCATAGCTAAAGAAATATCTTTTCCATTCTTACTCTTTACAGTTGCAGCCCAGGCATATTTGGAAAATATGTCTATAACTGTGAGCATGTATTTGAAACCTTTATTAGAATAAGAATAAGGTATCATTTCAACCAAATCTGCTTGCCAGGTTTCATCGATGCCACGCATTTGAACTTTTCGACGAGGATAATTTTTTCTAGCTTGCCTATGCAATTCTTTAACAACTGTTGATTTTTGATCAGCCATCACTGTTGAATAAATTTAGCCTCTTTGATGATATAATTTTGCTGTGATTCAATTTCTTCAAGTTTTTCGTTTACTCTATCCTCGATAATTCGGATATAAAGATTCAAATCATCAATAGCAGATCTTAAAGAAGATGTAATTTGAAAAACAATTTTTATCTCGTTTTTAATAATTTTCTGTACAAGTCTTAAATTTACAGCGTCTTGTTGCTCTTCAGCGTCTTTAACGTTGCAAAGTCTTTTGTTATCAATATCGTATTGTCCACTTGAAGTAATTTTAAATCCAATTCCAGAAGGTCCAGGAAGTCCACGACTTGCAGCAGGTCGTGACAAAGGATGTCCAAACACATCAATGCTCATTTTAATACTGAGCTCTAAATTGCTTGCACTCTTCTAATATATAATGTGAGCTTCACGTAGTTCTTCGATGATTGACATAATTTCATTATTATGACTCGGATTTCCAGCTTGCTGCGATGCTACTAGCAGGCGTAATCGGCCAACTAGTTCATTTGGATCGTCCCAATAGATGTAGTCTGGTTGAAATTTTTTCTTTGCAATCATAAATTGAGGTAATTTTTTTTAAACTTCTTCTTCTTCCCTTTTAAAATACCTTTACCCTTTTTTGGTGTACTCTTAAAAAGTTTTGCAATTACATCGACATATTTAGAACTCCTGTTTATGTTCAAAGGTTCACTGGAACTATAATTCTTTCGATGTGCATTTGTAGCTTCAAGAATTTCTTTATAATTTTCTAAATCATCTGGACTTATTAATGCTTGATTAGGTTTTTGTGTAAATAAGAGTTCAAGCAACCCAGCAGTTTTTAAATATTTTTTCTTTCCAGCAAGTCGAATATGAGAACCTTCTAAATCAACTGCTGTATCTCCAATCATAAGAATACCATTAGGAAGCTTACGTACTCCATAAACCATGTCTAAAAAGAGTTTTCTGTTTTTATTCAATAATAGAATAAATTTATTTGTCAATTTTTCATAATTAAGATCTTCAAAATTAGCACTCTTATCAAGTAGAGTGTCATTTAGTAGTGTTTTATCAAATTCTTCTTCCTCATCAACAGCAGTTGAGAAAGAAAAATCATTTTCCTCCTTTTTAACTTTTTCTTTTTTAATATTTTGGAAAGGTATGTCAGTTACTTTAACCAATTTTTCAAAAGGTGTTACTATTGGTTGAAAAGTTTCTTTCAATACTGTTTCTGCAGCCTCTTTACCCATTTTGAGTAAAGGATGTTTTCGTCTAATAGCATCACTTGCTTTTGCTATTTGGCGAAGCGTTTCTTGCTCTTTTCTATACATGTTTTCTTCGAGACAAGATAAACTATACTAATAAAAAATTCAGTAAAGTTCTTGTATTTATAGTGAAATGAAGCAATCAAATCCTCTTCTATATCTCCCCTCATTAAAATTACGGTCCTTATCAATAACAACAAAACCATATTTGTCAGATTTCCAACATTCTGAACATAAATCGCGAAATTGAGTATAACTCATATCTGTATTAACATGATCTTCATATACATGTTTCAGATTCTTTTCGTCTTGTCTAAATAGAACCAATAAATTAACATTATCTCGAACTAGATGTTTAGGAATACGAGCATACGTTTGACATAAATAGAAACTGTCCACATTTACATGTCTGCCTATACAAAAGAAAGCTCTAACATTATCCTGCTTTTCACAAGCAATGTCATCAAAAACGAATATTGAATTTGGTTTAGCATCTTTTGGAGATACTACTTCTTCATGTTCACTAAATGGAAAATATTCAACACCATCTACCCCACTGATTACACTTTCAAGAAATTTATATTTAGGTTGCTGTAGAGATTTAGAGTAGAGGTAAATATTTTCAAAACTTAGACTATTTGGATGTATTATTAGGGATAGAAGAGCATTTGTTTTTCCACAATTTGAGGGTCCACAAAAAACTGTTCGAATGCTGTCTGAAAACAGACTGCCATGGCGTTTAATCTTTTTCTCATTAGTCTCAACATCTATACTAGAGATTGGCAGTGCGACGGGTTGTTTCGTGAACTGCATCTTGACAGTAACTGCCCTAAAATCTATAAATACCCAGCTTTTATAGTCAATTTTGTCAGTTTCACGTCAACCTTTGTAGAGTGAAGAATGATTCTACATCAGGAGGTGAAAAAAGGTCGATATCGAGGAAAAGGTTTAATTAATCGTATTATCAATAGTTTACCGTTTGAGTTTCACTTGCCTGGTTACCAATTTTGTGGCCCTGGTACAAATTTAGCAAAACGTTTAGCTCGCGGTGATCAAGGAGTTAATCCACTAGACGCTGCATGCAAACAACACGACATTGCATATTCGCAAAATCGTGAAAATATTGAAGCGAGAAACGAAGCAGATAAAGTTTTAGCTAAGAAAGCTTGGGAACGTGTTAAAGCTAAAGATTCTAGTGTTGGTGAAAGAGCAGCTGCTTTAGCTATATCTGGAACCATGAAAGCTAAATCAAAATTAGGAATGGGAATGAGAAGAAGAAGAAAATCATCTATAAGAAAGAAAAAAAGTAAAAAAATGTGTAAAAAGAAACAAATAGCGCTAAGAAAAATTGTGGATGCTGCACGAAAAAGTATGGTTCCTAGTAATAATGCTGAAGAATCAATTCGAGCAGCTATGGTTGGTGCACGAAAAGCAATAAAAAATGTTGGCGGTAAATCCAAAATTTTATCCCCTAGAATTCTTCCTGTACCTACGAAAGTAGGTGGAATTTTACCGCTAGTTCCAATTTTTGCTGGACTTAGTGCTTTAGGCGCTCTTGCTGGAGGAGCTTCAGGAATAGCAAGGGCTGTTAATAAGGCTAAAACAGCTAGTGAACAGCTTGCAGAAGCTCAACGTCACAATAAAACCATGGAAGCTATATCACTTGGAAAAGGATTACATTTAAAACCTTATCGACAAGGACTTGATCTACACTTAAAACCCTACATTCAAGGAAAAGGAATTAAAAAACGATCATCAAGAAAGAAGAAGAAGAAACGAGCATCAAGAAAAAAGAGAACTACAAGACGGAAAACAAAAAACTTGCTGTGAAGCTACCTCACCGACCATTAACTGACTTTGATCTGTTAAAGTATGCCAAAGCTGCTAAAATACCTCATTTTCGTGGTATTTTTATGCGGAATGAACTACCTGTGAGTGGTCCTCATCAGTTTGAATCAGGAATAATTAATCTTGATAATAAACAAGGTCCAGGAACACATTGGGTAGCATATAAAAAATTCAAAAACGAAACAATGTATTTTGATAGTTTTGGCAACCTTGCTCCTCCAACAGATCTTGTCATTTACTTGGGTGTTGGTAGCTTAATAAAATATAATCATAAAAGATATCAAAATTATGACACATTTGTATGTGGACACTTGTGTCTTAAATTTTTATGTAATCAACTAAATATTAAGAGTTCTTTTAACCTTTATAAGACTATGTAACACCTGTAAACTTTCAGTATAAAATCTGACAGCAACATGAGTGATTCGTTTACTTTAACGTTAACAGGAAATTCTTCAGTTCTCGAAGCTGAATATTTCCCACCAATAGAGCTAAATTCAAATAAAAGTTATGTACTTGGTCTTGTTGAACTGTTGACTTTTAATTCAATTCCCAATATAGATAAAGGAAATAACAAGTTTTACGTTGGAAATCAAGTAATTGATATTTCAACTGGAAGTTATGAAATTAAAGATATTGAGTTATATTTACAAAATTCTGTAGAAATCGGTACTGTTATTAGTATTAAACCGAATAATAATACTTTGCGCAGTGTAGTTAAATCCAATTTACCAATTGATTTTAACCCTAAAGACTCAATTGGTAAGTTGTTAGGATTTACATCACAGCGTCTAACACCTCATACAGCACATACATCTGATTTACCTGTAGCCATTTTAAAGGTTAATTCAGTTAGAATTGAGTGCAATATAACATCTGGAGCGTATATAAATAATCAAAAAGTCCACACCATTCATGAATTCTTCCCCAGTGTTCCACCAGGATATAAGATTGTGGAAGTGCCTGCTCACGTCATTTACCTTCCGATTGTCACAAAGACAATACATAATATACAGCTGCGAATTGTTGATCAAGACGGTGATTTAATAAATTTTAGAGGAGAAACTATAACAATTCGATTGCATATAAAGTCATTGTAATGGGAATTGTTTATAATCAAAGATCTGTTGTTGGTGGAAACTATAAAAGTCAACCAACATGCAAGAATCAAATCAGTCTAAATTTATCTCACAAGGTGTTAACACCTCAGAATCGCCTCTTTCTGCAAGAACTAGGTCTAAAAGTTCAAGGAAAGAAAATAAGACAACAAGACAATTAATCTACATATTTTTTGGTTGCTGTTGCAATAAAAATGGACGAACTTCTCAATATTCCAGCAGCAGTGAATTTCGATGAGTCCATAGCTCATTATGAAATTCATGCTCCTCAACCATATGCATCTTCATCTTTAATAATAGCGATGAAATTCGAATCGCACTACAACATTAAGACTTGTGCATTTTACCTAGTAAAAGTTCATTACACATTTTTGGTAGATTAACTAAAAATGATGGAATTACTCTTACACAAAACGTTCATTTAAGTAATAATGCTGTATGTTTTTTGTTTGATGAAATTCGCTATGAACTAAATGGTATTGAAATTGATCGCTGCAAATACGTTGGACATACTACAATCATGAAAAATTACACATCGCAAACATCAAATCAACTAAATTTTATTGAAAATGCTGGATATTCAAAAATTGCAGCTGATGCAAGACTGGTATTGGAGAATGGTTATTTTGACGTCACAATACCACTCAGCATGATTTTTGGGTTTGCTGAAGATTATAAAAAAATAATTATGAACGCTAAACATGAACTTGTTTTAACAAGAGCACGTTCTGACATGAATGCTATAATTCAAACAGGACAAGGAGGGGATGAGGAATTCAAAATTTTCATCAATAAACTTGAATGGATGGTTCCATATGTTTTACCTGCTGATAATAATAAAATAAAACTATTAAAATTTATTGAAAAGGATCCCTTAATTTCAATAAGTTTCAGATCTTGGGAAATGTATGAGTATCCTTTAATTCCTACAAGTTCAAAAGTTTTGAGGCAAATTAAAACATCAACACAATTAAAGAAACCACGCTATGTAATTGTTGGATTTCAAACAGCAAGGAAAGATAAACGTAAAAAATATGCCTGTCATTTTGACCATTGTAATATTACAAATGTTAAACTCTTTTTAAATTCACAATATTATCCTTATGGAAATTTAAATTTAAACTTTGATCAAAATCAGTACTCTCTACTTTATGAAATGTACGCTAATTTTCAATCATCCTATTATGGTAAAGATTCAAAACCTATTTTAACAAAGGATATTTTTAAAAGTCTATTTCCTCTAATTGTTATTGATTGTTCTAAGCAAAACGAGTTTTTAAAACAAGCATCAGTTGATGTGAGGTTAGAATTTGAAGCAGGAATCAACATGCCAGCCGAGACCACCGCCTATTGCCTAATCATCCATGACCGCGTCATACAATATAAGCCAATCAGCGGCGTTGTAAAGAAACTATTGTAAAGGAGTGGGGATAATGTGGTGGGGGTCATTACTATAAAAGCAGTTGCTCTCGGCTAGAAATTCATTTCATAATGGAGTTTATTGTAGACGTTCAGGGTTTTAAAAGAGCCAACAACGAGTTTGTCTTTAAAGAATTGGCAATACTTTCTCTGCAATCGGATGCTCTACCACTTGTTTTCCTGTTTGAACCTGCTTGTCCTTGGAATTCACTGCCAGGACGCTACAAAAGTGAAAATCTATGGCTAACTCATAATTACCATGGAATTGATTGGGCTGCTGGAGATGTCCCTTACGACGAAGTCCGACTTATTCTACAAGGAATACTACGAGGTGCTAATGCAATCTACGTCAAAGGATTAGAAAAGAAGACTTGGTTGGAGAAATACTTACTAAATGTGCAAAATTTAGAAGAGTTTAATTGTCCATCGTTGAAAAAACTTGAAACTAAATTATTTTTAACGCCTTGAAAACACCATACCCTTTATAGTGAAAACTGTGCCGCAAAAAATGTTAAACTACTTCAAGAATGGTTTTTAGAACCTTCAAATCGATATATAAGTGCTATTACTATTGGTGTTGATGAAACTGATTCTACGATTAATACTACTTTAAAATCTTTCTATGAAAATTGTGAATTTTTTTTGTAACTATAATTTTTAAGTTTTCAAAAATAAATGTTATTAATAAAAATTTAAAACATTGCTTCTTATTTAAAATATAACCTATCCTTTAAATATTTTTATAATTTATGAAAATAAAACTTATTCTAATTCTGAAAAATAACTTATACTAAGAGAAGGAAAGTAAATTTAAAACCAATTTATAGGTAAAACTTGTTGTGTTTATTTTTTCAAAATTGTTTTTTTCAAATATATACATTTTTTTAACAAAAATTATAACAATTTAAACTCAACAATATTATATGGTCCTCCAAGATACTTCATTTGAAGTTTCTTGGATATCGCAGCTTCTTTCATCATGTCCAAGGTGGTGGGTTCATCCTCGAAGAGTTTGATGAATCTCGTTGGTAGATATGTGACGAAATCAGCATCAACTTCGATTATAATCCTTGGTCCATATTTGGTTTGAACCTTTTTCATTTTTGTGATGTAATAAAGTCCATCTTTTATCAATTCCGCAAGCGGTTTCGTTGGCAGGTATCCTTCAAAGCGACCAACAGCGTTAATTTTTTCAAGATCCATTTCTGATGTAAAAAAACCTAAATAGAAAAAAAATTGCTCTTAGATGCAAATAATCCTTTAAGAGAGAATAGAAAAACAAATTGCTGAAAATAAAAGAAAGATAAAACAGTAGATTATAAATAAATAAAATAAATCTGAAATAGCAAAAAAAATCCTGAAATCCAAAATAGCTTAAAGAGTAGACTTAAAAATAAAGAAATATAAGCTTAAAAGAAACATGAAAGTTGAAATACTCTGAAAACAACGTGTTCTAAAATAAAAGTGGAACCTTAGAAAAATAAATAATAAAAAAAATGAATACAAAACAGCTAGTACTGTAAATTTGGGAAAAAATGCTGAAAAAATAAAAAAAATACTGAAAATAAAAACAAAATGCTAAAAAAAATATAGTAGCTGAAAAGAAACCTGAAAATAACAACAAAATGCTGAAAAGAAACATGAAAATAAAAAAAACAAAATGTTAAAAATGAAAAGAAACCTGAAAAAAAACAAAATGCTGAAAAGAAGCATGAAAATAAAAACAAAATGCTGAAAAGAAACATGAAAATAAAAAAAACCAAATGCTGAAAAGAAACCTGAAAATAACAACAAAAATGCTGAAAAGAAACATGAAAATAAAAAAAACCAAATGCTGAAAAGAAACCTGAAAATAAAAAACAAAATGTTGAAAACAAACCTGAAAATAAAAATTAAAAAATGTTGAAAATAAACCTAAAAATTAAAAAAAAAGGTTGCTGAAAAGAAACCTGAAAATAAAAACAAAAATGCTGAAAAATTAAAAGGTGGAGAAGCTGAAAAGAAACCTGAAAAAGAAAAAGATGGAGAAGCTTATACTTACTTTCACTAAGAAGAACTGAAAGAAAAAGGGACTTTCTTGACTTAGGAATCGCTTTATATATTCCCTTCCCCACTTTTTCTACACCCCTTCCCTACACAAATGCGCACGCAGGTGTATACCTTTTCTACAATGCGCAAGAGTTGATTAAACTTTGAAAAATTAGAAGAAAATTTATTTTTTAGAAATTTTTATTTCACATTATATATAAACCTTTTTTTCTTATTAATAAATATACTAAACGTTACGTTGGTCTTCCCCACAGTTCTTCACACATCTGAAATAGTATATTTTTTTTATTTTAAGCATTTGATTTCACATTTAAGATTTAATTTAATGTAAACAAATATACTAACCTCATCAATTTCTATATCAATCACTAAAATATCATTATCATATTCGAAATTATCCTCTTCATTATTAAAATCATCGTCATGATCATCATCATCTTCATTATTAGAATCCTCGATATCATCATTATTTAAATCATCAACAGTATCACCATCATCATCATTATTTGAATCAGAGTCACTGATAATGATGGTGTCCCCTTGTGAATTATAATCATCGTTGAGAACGATGAAATTGTCATTACTCTCTTCATTGACGATCATGGACTCGTCATCATCGCTATATATATTTGTAAATGGTGAGTTTGGTGGGACTGTCGACTTATCCATTTTTTATATCTTAAAATCAAAATTAATTTTTTTATTATAAATAAGATTGCAACATCTTTTTAATGTATGTAAATAAAACAGTTTTTGACCAAATGTGAAGAAAAAAAATATGTTTACTTATTACAAAATTTATGAATTCAAAATTTTTAAACAGCCTTTTATAAATATGATGTAGAAATTGGATATAAAATTTACTAGAAGTTAAGCTGGAATTTTATTGTAAAATATTCTAATTTGTATAATAACTCTAAAAACGGGTATCCTTATACAATAAAAGAATGTTTAAAAAAATTCTATTTGCAAAGAAAGTTTAGAACCAACATATACTCTAAACTTAGCATCTACCTGTAAGACCTATAAGATTGAACGACCTGAAAAGAATGATTCAACCGGCTCTCCAGCGGCAGCTCGTAACCGGCAGTCCCCCCACCACAGCTTACCCCTCCTATTCCACACTCGCGGGTCCACTCTATACATCCACTATGGGTTGATCAACCGCTTTATTTTCACTCCTTGGTTTAATAGAAGACTCGCGGGGTTTAAATTTCAATAAATATTAAATGCATATTTAAAAGACCTAAAATTTATTAAAATATTTCTAATTTAATAAAGAGTTAATATATTTTTTTAAATAACATTCAATGTAGTATATGAATTTGAATGTCAGAAAGTTTTCAAACTAAATGAATTATAATATTAGTTTTATAATTAAAAACATCAATTTCTAATTAATAAAAAAATGTTATAAAAAACATTTAAATTTATAAAAAAAGGTAAATGAAATATTTTTCTGAAAGCAAAGTGAATACCAGAAATTAATTTAGTCATAGGAAAAAACAGTAATATTTATTAAAAAATAGTATTACATTTGTTCGCTTAACAAATTTTTAATTTTTTTTAAACAAACATTGAAAATATAATTTTGTTTTTTTTAACATTTGTATAAAGACACATGTTAAATATTTAGTAACACGTTTTTCTATTTTTTAGTCACAATCATCTAAAAGACTTATTTTTTAAATGAAGAATAGAATCTTTTAAAAGAAAACATATTTTTGTAACATAGTACAATGAAATTTCTTTTTTAATATATTTAAAAAAAATGGAATGAAAAAAATTAATTTTTTTCTTTCTTTTAAATTTTCTACAACCTAAAATACGATTATAAAATAAAATAACCAAATATGACGTTCTTTTTTTAACAGAAAAATATTTGGACTAACAGTCTCTTCGTAGCCTTGTACACATGTAATATACACGTTAACATTCATATCTTAGCTACACGTTAATCATTTCTTTTAATAAACTTATTTTAACTACTTAACAGTCTAAAACAATTATTAGTTTTTTTCAATTTATCTATTTTGTAATTAAATGATACAATCTTTTAAACGATTAATAGAATCTTTTTAAAAGAAAACATATTTCTCGTACTATAGCACACTGAAATTACTATTAATAAATTTAAAAAAAACGATAAAAATGAAAAGAAAAAACTAATAATTGTTTTAAACTGTCAAGGACTTAAAATATATCTATTAAAAAAATAATGACCAAACGTGACGTTTTTTTTTAAACAGAAAAATATCTCGACTAACAGTAACTTCGTAGGCTTTTACACATGTAATAAACACGTTAACATTCATATCTTAGCTACACGTTAATCATTTCTTTTAATAAACTTATTTTAACTACTTAACAGTCTAAAACAATTATTAGTTTTTTTCAATTTATCTATTTTGTAATTAAATGATACAATCTTTTAAACGATTAATAGAATCTTTTTAAAAGAAAACATATTTCTTGTACTATAGCACAATGAAATTACTTTTTAATAAATTAAAAAAAACGATAAAAAATGAAAAGAAAAAACTAATTATTGTTTTAAATTGTCAAGGACTTAAAATATATCTATTAAAAAAATAATGACCAAACGTGACGTTTTTTTTTAAACAGAAAAATATCTCGACTAACAGTAACTTCGTAGGCTTTTACACATGTAATAAACACGTTAACATTCATATCTTCGCTACATGTTAATCATTTCTTTCAATAAACTTATTTTAAGTCCTTGACAATTTAAAACAATTATTAGTTTTTTTCAATTTATCTATTTTTTAATTAAATAATACAATCTTTTAAACGATTAATAGAATCTTTTTAAAAGAAAACATATTTCTTGTACTATAGCACAATGAAATTACTTTTAATAAATTTAAAAAAAACGATAAAAATGAAAAGAAAAAACTAATAATTGTTTTAAGGGGAGATTCCACAGAAATTAAGGTTTTTTTTTAATTTTTTTATAGGTAGTAAAATAAATATTTCTTAGTTAAACTTTTTTTACAATAAAATACTTGTGTTACAGTAATAAAAACCATTTTTTATTTATTTATTTTTTTAATGGAGTCTTAGAAAATGGCTGCCGAAAGTGGTCCCCTCTAAAAGTTGTTTACATTTTTTCTCGGCGACAATTAATCTAAACTAAAAAAGTCAAAAATTTTCTTAATCTATACCATTATGGCTATCGTGTAAACTAGAACAAAAAAAATTTATTGAAAAATAACCAAATGGCAGACTTTTTAATTTTTCGACAATAATTTTGCAACTTAAATTGTTAATAACTTTTATAAATATTAATGGATCTTAAATATCCTAGTTTACACGAAAACTACACATTCAAGGAGCATGCTGTTCAAATTGCAAGTTATTTCGTTGAAAATTGTAAAAATGAGAGTGTAAACAAGTTGAAAATGTGTAGTTTCGAGAAAAACGCGTTTAAAGTTTGAAGGACCAAATATACAAAAATTTAACTTAAAGTTATATACATAACCTTTGACACGTAACAGTAGACATTTCTTATTACTTAAGAACTACTCTTTCAAGCGGTGCAAAAAGAAAAAATGTAAATTTAAAAATAAACAAATTGCAGTTAGGTAATTAATGAAAAAACATGCATTTTCGAGGTGGAAAAGTGATGTTATTCCTACTCTCCTGCTAGCGAGTCTATTCTTATCGTTTCAGACTATTTTTCCCGTATTTTTAGATAATCATACTAACCAAAAATAAAAAAAAAATAATTTCGGTATTCAAAAAAAAAAATCAGTGGAATCTCCCCTTAAACTGTCAAGGACTTAAAATATATCTATTAAAAAATAATGACCAAACGTGACGTTTTTTTAAACAGAAAAATATCTCGACTAACATAGAAATATGTCATTTTTATTTAAGAAATCAAAACTTAAATATAAAAAAAAATTTTTTAAATGAAAAAATGAAAATAAAATAAAATTGTAATCTAAATGAATTTAAGAGTAGAAAACCTGTACATGACAACATCCTCATTCTTTTTTCCTTTTTTTATCCTCCTTCTCCTTATCACTTCCAGCCGTTTTTCTTTTTCCCGTTACCGGTTTTACTTTTGTGGATACCCGTACGCAAGGATACAAATTTAACATTGAATTATTTGGCACTTCCGCGGACGATGACGAAGCTGTCGGATTTGACACTTCCGTGGCCGTTGACAAACTTGAAGGATTTGGCACTTCCACGGATGTTAACGAACCTGTCGGATTTGACACTTCCATCGCCGTTGCCAAACTCGAATTAATCGGTACCTTCACAGACGAACTGGAAGAGTCAGATGAACTGGAAGAGCTAGATGAACTTGACGAACTGGAACTTGATGACTTTCGTGATGGTCTATTTTCCATTTTTGGAGTAGGAATATATTGAATGTCCTCAACTTTGTTGTATTCTGTAGGAGTATATTTTTCTGTTTGTTCCCAACGGGATGTTTTTGTCCTAGTGGAGTCCATATTCTTATCCTATTAATTAATTTATTATTACTATTATTATTATTATTATTAGTATTAGTGTTATTATTATTATTATTATTATTATTATTATTATTATTATTATTATTATTATTATTATTATTATTATTATTATTATTATTATTATTAGTATTATTATTATTAAAATAAAAAATATTTTAAGTTACCTTAACAGCTGGTTCACAATTTTCTTTGTTATTATTATTATCCTTGTCTTCCAACAGCGTTTGTTTTTCCTTTTTTTTTGATTGTCTAGGTTTCTTAGGTTGACTGGGTTTCTTAGGTTGACTGAGTTTCTTTAATTTATGTAAGTCGGGTTGAATGTCAATTAGTTGGATCGGTTTCATCGTTTTCATCGGTTGAGCTTGCTCAAGCTGCACACGTGGTTGAGCATGGCGAACTTGCAGAAGTGGCTGAGCAAGGTGAACTTGAGGTGTTGGTGGCTGAGCTAGGTGAACTTGTGGTGTTGGTGGCTGAGCTAGGTGAACTTGTGGTGTTGGTGGTGGATGAGCAAGGTGAGGATGAACCGTGCGTTGTATCTCGCTTGGAACTTGTCGTGATGACTGATAATGATGATTATTTACGAAGCTGCTCATCACCTGGTTTACAACTTGATTGATCTATGAAAAAAAAGACAATAGTAATTTTAATTATTTTAGGATTTTCTAATATAATTAAAATGTAAATTAATTAGGATTGATTAGAATTATTTTAAATATATAAAATCGTTATTATTATTATTAGAATTATTTTAAACATATATATAAAATCGTTGTTATTATTATTATTATTATTAGAATACTTACAGAAGGATTTATCAACACCATAAACCGGCAGAAGCAGCATCTTCCACAGTATCGGAAATTATTATTATTATGATTATAATTCTGAAAAATAATAATGAAAAAAATTGATTAAACACACAATAAAATAATAATATATTAAAATACAGTCAGGTCTCAAAATATCCGGACTAATGGAAGCAGGTATCTATCCAGGAAATTGAAAAAAGTACAAAATAAAACGTATTTTCGATTTAAATTTATTATTATTATTATAAAACGAATTTTCTCAAAATCATTGTAATATATTAAAATGCAACGTTTCTTGTTAAAATTAAAAAAATTATCATACTAAGAGCACGTGAATGTTAGAACTTCAATGTTAATCTTTTAACCAAAAAAGAATGTAAGGTTAAGAATGACCGGTAAAATTGATACTCGAAAATTCGTTTTATTTTAATATAATAAATTTAAAAAAACAATTTTTTAAAAATTTATTTGTATAATCGGATGTATAATAGATTTATACAAAATTGTTTATTTAAACATCATTAAAAGACTACTTACCATTTTTACGTGCAATCACTATGGCAGACAAACTACGAAAGAGAAATGAAAAAGTCAACCACATGGCAAGAAAAATAAAATCATTGCTACCAACACTTCTACTACTAGTTTCGAAACATTTTGGAAATTTTTCGACGTTCAGATTTGTCGGTGCTCAGAAAGAGAAAAACATAATTGAAAACAACCTTTACTATTAATAGTTTACAGTTTCAAAATTCTCCTGTGATTGCCTGTAACGGACAACACAATTCCATGTATATAATGTAAACACACTAGCGTGGTTGGAAAATTTTGGTGGACAAGTTTAAATATACAACAAAATAACAAAAAACCTATTCTACATAAAAAAAAACCTTTTTTAATACATTTTAGTGGTCCCATCTTATAGTCGAAACTGTAACAGAGTAGGTAGATAATTTTATAGAGAAATTTGAAATCACGACATACCAATACACTTAAAATAATGAAAAAATTAAAAATTAAATTTCCCGCCAAGGGGGTTGGTGGCGCCATCTAACAGTGGTAGCCAGAACTCGGTCGGTAAGGTAGAACACCAAGCGACTTGAAATTTCAAAATTTTCCCGCCAAGGGGGTTTGAATTGAGCGGTGGCGCCATTTAACGGTGGCAACCGGTACTCGGTCGGTAAGGTAGAACACCAAGCGACTTGAAATTTCAAAACTTTCCCGCCAAGGGGGTTTGAATTGAGCGGTGGCGCCATCTGACGGTGGCAGCCGGTACTCGGTCGGTAAGGTAGAACACCAAGCGACTTGAAATTTCAAAACTTTCCCGCCAAGGGGGGTTTGAATTGAGCGGTGGCGCCATCTAACGGTGGCAGCCGGTACTAAAAATGTCGGTAAGGTAGAACACCAAGCCACTTGAAAGTGAACTATTGAGAAATCTACCTTACCGACGGTAGGTAAGTGGCCCAGAACCCCCAGCTATACTACTAGAAGAGGACAGATATAGTTGTGTCCTTTTATTTTCAGTGCTTCGGCAAGCGTTGACTTATTAAAAAACACCTTAATATTCGAAAAAACACGCCTTTATAACAACCAAGCAGAAGCACAGTATAATTACTGTTGATCGTAACGCTCTTATTTGAGAATACTTTTCTACAATTAGTTTTATGCGCTAATTTCATAATGTTATAAAAATTAAATTATCTGGTTATGTCAAGCTGATAGTAAATAGTAAATGTTTTTGCTGAGGCTATTTTGTGCATTAAAATGCATTTTTTAACTCAGTGAGTTATTCAAATTCAGAATTAAAAGAAAATCAATTTTTGCATATATATGTTATACTTCCTTCTGAAGGTTTCCTATGAGATAGTCAATGAAATAAATTTTTTGTCGTAGTTGTAGTCATTAAAAGTTGTTCCAAAAATAGACCCCGGGATGGGGCTACTTTGTGTATTGAAATTTGTGTTTCTATATTGTTACATAAACATTTTTTGATACTTTCTTATTCATTAAATCTTTTGTGTAGATATTTCAGAGTAAATTAAGAAAGAATAAGATATTAAACAAAAAATTTTTTAAATATTATACATCAAAATGTAAAACAAAAAAAATTAAGATTTTGCTAAAATCATGATTTATTAAAAATTAACAACCTTTCTTCAAATTTTATATTACTCAGAAAATAAATAACACTTTTTCGTTTTAAATATACATTTTACAATAATACATTATGATAATTATAAAAATATCATTTAAACACATGTAAATAACTTTAAATCATCATTTTAATAGGAGCTTCTTTAAACGTTTTGAATATGATATTTTTTAAAAACTTGAAATTAATATTTTAAGGTTAAATGAATAACAATTTAATATCTATTACACTTTTTCAGCTATTTTAAGAGAAACGAGAGAAATAGTTTTAAGACTAATTTGAAAAACTTATAAATATTAATTAAAGTTAATTTTTTGTCGTTATGTTGCTCACAGGTTGAAGTTTTAATCGTTTTAAGGATTTTAATTAACTTATTTTTGGTTTTTTGACAAAGAAGTTCTTTTTAATAATTTTATTTATTAAATACCTGGCGTACGCATAAAGTAGTTCCGCAGTTAACGGCAATATTATTCAATGCATAGGGTGGTCAGCTCCGTGGCAGCCAATTTTCGAAAATTTGTTATAATTTTTTTATAATTATAGCTGTAGTAAAACCATTTAAATTACAACTATATTATGCCCTAATGATGAGGAAAAGTGATATTTAACATTAAAAAAACAAAATTTTTTTTCTTTTAAAACTGATCTTGAAATTGCACAGTTACGTGAAAATCACACATATATATATATATATATATATATATATATATATATATATATATATATATATATATATATATATATATATATATAATATTAAAATTATTTTTGATTTTTCTTATTTAAGAATATTATTTTAAACCATATAAGACATTTGAGTGGAATTAGAGAATTATAAAAAATTGAGTATTTAAGAGAAGTAAACGAATAATATAAAAAGTTCAGATCAGCAGAAAATTACAAGTGTTATTAATACAACTTGGATACAAGGAAATTAAAAGAATATTTTAAATATTTATATTTCAAAAAAATATATTGTAAGTGGTGACTGAATTATTTAATGATAACACAGCCACACAAAAAAAGAAAAGTGTCTTGATCTGGGGTCGAGACATATATATTCCGATGTATTTCGATGTGCTGAATCCGAATCCGTCATCAGAATTTGGCCAATGGGTCCTGGTTTCGCCCTAACCTCAAAAAATACCTTAAAATCGCTAAAATGGTCGCTTTTGAATGATCAAACTTGAATCTAAGCACATATTAGTAAGTTTCTAAGGTCCTTCATTTTTAATAAACTATTCTATAAGCTTTTCAATTAAAAATTCATATAATAAATTAAGGGGGTTTTCGGGGTCGCTGATGACGAATCTGACATTAAATTTTTAATTGTTCATCCTTAAATATTTCTAGTAATTAATTTTGATGTCGATATATTTATTGTGTGTATTCAATCTATAAATGTATGCTATTGCTACTTCATGGTTCAGAATCTCTCTTTGTTAGCATTTTTTGCCTGTATCTGTAACTAGGGCACCTCCACGTGGTGACGGTGGGCAACGGATCCATACTGGCTGAGTCCCTGGGTTAACGGCGTTCATGCCGTCATGGCAGATACAGGAAGAAAATGTTTTACGATGCAGGGATTAGGAACCCCAGTATCGGCGTCTGGTCCAGGGTGGGAAAGCGGGCCCTCCGACGTCGTCATCCGGCAACCGTAGCTCTTCATTGATGGGTAACTTGGTTGATAAAGAGTCCGATGCTACAAGAAAAGTGACTTCTCGACTACATAATTGTAACAAAAGTCCCGATTCCTTTTGTTACATTTGTAGCAAAAATGAAGTCAGCTCCCTGCGGAAAAAAATAGATAAAGAAGTAGAAGATCTGTACGGAAATTGTTTTGGTCGTAAATTATTACACCAAGAAACAAATTGGGTTCCTCATATTGTTTGTAACACCTGTAGACTTATGTTGTATCGCTCAAAAAATTCGAAAGATGAAAAATATCTAAAGTTCTCTACACCCACGATATGGAAGAAACCACGAAATTTAAAAGACTGCTATTTTTGTATGAATTACATCAAAGGTATTACCTTAAAAAATAAGAGTTCCATTACATATATAAATGTGTCAACAGTAATGAGACCTACTGAAATTGATCGAAAAGCGGGAAAACTTGATGTTACTTTAAAAAAATATGTCGAAAAAGTAGAAGTCGACAATGAAACAGAAGAATTTAGTAGTGACAGTGATGAAAATGACAATGATGATCAGGAAAATAAGTTCACCGCGTATTACAATAAAGAAAAAAAGCCAATATTAGTATCGCAACCGGAGCTAAATGATTTTATTAGAGATCTAGGTTTACCAAAAGATGGTGCAGAATTTGCTGCTTCATTTATGAAGAAAAGAAACTTCTTGCATCCGAATACGAAAGTGTCATTTTATAGAGATAGAGATAAAGAGTTCCGAAAATATTTTAAGAAAGATGAAGAGACATCTTTGGTGTATTGTACTGACATAATAGGTTTGATGGACAATTTGAAAGAAAATGTGTATAGAGATGAAGACTGGAGATTTTTTATCGATTCCTCCAAACGTAGTATAAAAGCCGTTTTACTACACAATACAAATGTCTACGCTCCTGTTCCAATAGCTCATTCTACACAAATCAAAGAAGAATATAATAATAAAAAATGCTTCTAGAGAAAGGGAATTACCAAAAACACAAATGGTTAATTTGTGGTGATTTTAAAATTATAACAATATTACTGGGCCAACAATCGGGTTTCACGAGAGAGCCATGTTTCTTGTGTCTATGGAATAGCAGAGATCGTGCTAATCATTATAAGAAAAAAATTGGCCTTCAAGAGATTCGTTTAAACCAGGTTCTAACAACGTCATTCATCAAAGTTTGGTAGACCCCGAAAAAATTATATTTCCATTTCTTCACATTAAGCTTGGTGGGATTAAGCAATACGTGAAAGCGTTAGATAAGGACGGTCCATGCTTTAAGTACATTGCGAAAAAATTTCAACTGTTTCTGATGCTAAATTAAAACAAGGGGTATTTGATGGACCACAGATTCGAGCATTATTTAGAGACATGAATTTCGTTTCTGAAATGACTGACACTGAAAGGGCAGCTTGGGAAAGTTATAAAGAAGTTTCAACAAATGTTCTAGGAAACAATAAGAGTCACAAATCTAAACAAATTGTAGCCCAAATGCTTAAAAACTTTCAAAAATTAGGATGTTTAATGAGTTTAAAACTACACATCCTCGATTCGCATCTGAATAAGTTTCCCGAAAATTGCAGACATTACAGCGAAGAACAAGGAGAGCGATTTCATGAAGATATCAAATTGATGGAAGAACGATATCAGGGAAGATGGGATTAGGTCATGATGACTGACTTTTGTTGGATGTTGAAGAAAGAAACGAGTAGAAAAGGAAAAAAACGTAAGCGAAACCCTTTACATCGGTCATTTGAAGAAAAAAGAACGCGGTATAGTAGCAAGACAATGGACTGAAGAGATGTTCCCAAAAAATCGCAAGAAATAAATCTAAAAAAATTGTTAAAATAATAAAGACTGCCATATTGGTTCCGCCATTTTGAATTTTTAAAATCGGACATGGAATTCGTCATCAGCGACTCCGGAAACCTTCTGAGTAACGATTTTCAAGCAAATCCGAACAAATTTTCATAATAGTGTCCGCCATATTGGATCCGCTATTTTGGATTTTGGAAACTGGACATAAGGTCCGTAATCAGTAATCACAGAAAGACCTGAATATTACATTTCATGAGCTTACAAAATTTTTGTTGCGCTGTATATGATATAATTTGTTTATTTGGAAGCTTAGATGCATTTTTGAGGTTATGTTCGATAAATTTAATTTATTATATGAATTTTCAATTGAAAAGCTTATAGAATAGTTTATTAAAAATAAAGGACCTTATAAACTTACTAATATACGCTTAGATTCAAGTTTGATTATTTAAAAGTGACCAGTTTAGCGATTTCAAGGTATTTTTTGAGGTTAGGGCGAAACAAGGACCCATTGGCCAAATTCTGATGGCGGATTCGGATTCAGCGCATCCAAATACATCGGAATATACATGTCTCGACCCCAGATAATGACACTTTTCTTACTTTGTATGGCTGTGTAATGATTTAATAACTCTTTTATCATTCTATACACATATACAATTTATACAAGTAAACAAAAAAACAAGAACTCATCTTAAATAAATATTAAATTATTAATAAAGGGTTTCATCTATAATACTACTAGAATATTGTAATTTGAAAAATTTATAAGTAAAATTTTTGTAAGGGGTATTGGTTTAAAAAGATAGTTGTTTAATCTAAAAACTAATAATTTTATTGTATGTGTAACTCAAGATATTAAATATATGCTGGATAGTTTTTCTTGTTATTAAAACATAAAAGAAAGTGTTATATTTTTAAATTTCAACCACTGATATTTTTTTCTCCTTTTCAGATATTATTTTAAACTAGAAATACCGTCTAATCGAAGGTGTTGAATAATAACATACTTAAAGAGAGTGTCCAATACCCAATTTCAATTGTCAATTTAAACAATCAAATTCTCCTCAGAAAATTTAGTGTTTATTTTGAGATGATAAATTTTTGTTCTATTTTTGTCAATTTAAAAGCATATCATAAAAAGTAATTTTTTGATACGGTTAAAGTCAAATTTACTTCAAATTAAAAATAATTATTATTAAATAATTAAATTTATCTTTAACATTCCTCTATGTTACTTTTTTATTCACGAGGTATGTTTTACAACTGGGATATACTTAAAAAAATAATATGACTGTCTGTAACTACAAACATAATAAACTGTTTACTATATTTAGGGGAGAGGGCCCCAAGGTGGTCAGGACCCTAAGGTGGTCACCCTAAGAAAATTTGTGTATATTAGTTAGTATCTTCAAATGTTTTCTGTTATTGTTATTATTTGAGAAGACAAAGATTTTAGTAAAGTTTTGAGGTAAATAGTCGTATGAGTCTCTTTGTAACGTGAATGTTGTAAAATTTCTGTTTTTAAATGATCGAGAAATTTTTTTCTGAGGGTGTTAAATTCATCGAAATTAACCATTTTAAAAAATAAAAATCTTTTTAATTATCTTTATATACCGTACAATAATATTCCAAATGAATATAATTAATATTGTGTTTGAAAAATTGTGTCTTGGCCCTAAGGTGGGCACTTTTTTGGCCACAAGGTGGTCACTTTTGATTTTTTATGAAAATGTGTTTATACTCTATATTTATCAACATTTATTACTGTGAATGTGAATTTTATCAATTTTTAAGTTTTATAATGAATAATAATGAAATATAATTATTTTCAAAATTTTACCTGTCTAATACATACACAAAAAAGTATCATTTTTGACGAAAGGACAAAGTGCAAAAAAGTATGTAATATGTTTCTGTGATCCTGAAAAATAATTAATATTAAATGAACAACTTGATAATACGTTTTTTTTACATTTTTCATAAGTTTTTTAGTAAATTTTCGTATGGTGACCGCCTTGGGCCACTTTTTTAGAAGTCGAATTTTCAACTTTTTTTAAAAAGTGACATAACTTTTTTTCATTAATGAAATGAAAAAACTTTATGATAGGAAGTAAGTTAATAAGACAAAGCTTCAAACGCCGTATTTTTGATATTATATATATATATATATATATATATATATATATATATTTTGATATAATTCCATTTAAAATCTACAGTCGTTTAAAATCTTAGGGCCCTCTCCCTTAATAGTTTTCTTTGGTTGAAATGAATTTTTTACTTTTTTCACTTTAAATGTTAAGGGGTTTTTTTTCATAAGAGTACTTTTTATTTTGAACATTGCACTGAAAGTCACGGAAGATTAAATAATTACTTTCAGTCGATTTTTAAAAACCTTTTACTGTTTAAAATGTTTATTTATCTAGTTTACTGGATTTATTTAAAATATAAAAGGGGTTGCTTTTTGTAAGTAAAGTTGTTTGTAAGGGTGAATATGACAGTTCATATGTATAAGTAAAAAAGTCAATATTTTATTTATAAAAATATTTGCTGTGATTAAAATAGTTTTTTCCTTTACTATATGGTTTTTACTGTAGGAGGGGTAGTTTTTAAGGGTTAATATTTTGCATTTTTGTTTGTTTAGCATCAAAAGTTCATTCTTTATGTATATTTGTGAATTTTTGACTTTAAACTTACCAAAAATAATGGTTCATTTGGCTAAAAACACTGAAATGTTCATTTCATGCCTTAGACAGGGGGTACTTTCACCCCCTGTTTTTAGCCAAACAAGTGAAGTCTTTAGTTTAACAAAATTATATTTTTAATTAGGACACTTAGAACTACTGATTCTGAAAATATGAACAAAATTAACGGTAAGTCAATTTCAATGCATTGTGTGCGGGGTTCCTTGCGTCTAGAATAATTTCTTCTAGCTGGTCTGTGCAGTTCTTTAACTAGACATAATTTTTCATTATTCATTTTTCTTTTCAAATGCTAATATTCTTTTATCTGATTCCAAAATATTATCAGTGTTTAGATTCACTAATCTATCTAGTTCCAAATAGTTTAGTTAAAAAGTTCTATAAAATCCATTATTAATTTCCAATTCTAGACTTTGAATCATATAGGTAGTGTCTTCAATATGTTTTTTTATACTTTGTATGATAATAAAATTATCAAGTACCACTTTTTTTTATTAAATTTTGGACTAACTCCAAGTTCATTGCATCACTTTTACTTGATGCTTCTGCTACATTCCGTAATTGTCTGTATTCAATATCGTAATGTCCTTTGGATGTTACCTTGAAAACAATACCTGGAGGTCCACGTATCGAATTGTCAGTTTTCTTAAAAGAACGTCCGATTATATCAAGAAACATTGTTGCACTAATACACCTTGTAGTCATCAGTCATTTGATAAGTAAATAAAACTAAGATTCCACTTTGTCTTTCCCTGAATTTTATCAATTATACGTTTCTTCCTTGTCTTTTTCTAATAAATTGTTAACCAACTCTAAAGTTACATCAGCCTTTGCTTCAAATATTTTGCTTTTATTAAAAGAACATCCAAAACACGTCGAGAGACATTGTTTCAACTGATTTTTTAAATAAATAATGTTGGCTCCTCGTAGTTCTTCAATAATGGATAAAATTTCATTTGAATGACTTGAATTTCCCGCTTTTTTAGAGGCTAATATTGAACGTAATCATTCGACTAATTCAATTGGATCATCCAAGTATATAAAGTCTAATTTACTTTCTTCTTTTTCCAACATGTATGGTGGTATAACATTTCCACCTGAAATACTTTGTCTTTTACCACCACTTTTTCTTGAAGTAGAAATTAATTTTTCAATAAATTGTTTAAATTTAAATGATTTATTCTCGCGAATATCAATATCCGCTACATAGTGTTTCCTATGAGCATTTGTTGAGGGAATTATTGTTTTGAAATTTGAAAGATCCTCTTTATTTACAATAGACGCATTTGGCACTTTTTTTAAAACGATTCTTCATTTATATTATAATCATCATCATTGTCAGAATATCTCTTTTTTCGTTTCATTTTTAGTATTTTCTCTTTTAATTGTGTCCACAGTTTTAAGTATTTCAATGTCATCAATTAGTTTCTCCAAAGGATTAACAATAGGTTTAAAAGTATCCCCTAGTGCCTGTTCAAAAGACTCTTTATCTAATTTCAACAATTTATGTTTATGACGAATTGCCTGACTAGCTTTTGCTAAGTGCTGCGCTATATCTTTCTGTTTGTGAATTTGTTGAATTCTTAAGCATGATGACATCTTGATTGAGTCAGATCTCAAGTATTACTAATGAAAGAGGCTATGTAAAAATTCTTTTAGAAATGAGAAATTTTTATGAAACACTCAAAATCTTTTCTATATCTACCATAATTTAATTCACTATCCTTGTCAATGACAACAAAACCATATTAATCACTGTTCCAACAATGTGAACATAGTTCTTGAAATTTGTTATGCAACATATCTGTGTTCACATGATCTTCATATATGTGTTTTAGATTTAAATCATCTTGCTTGAAAATTATCAAAAAATTCACATTATCGCGAGTTAAATGTGTTGTAATTCGTGTATAAGTTTGACACAAATAAAAACAATCAATGAGTCTATGACGACCCATAGAGAAAAATTCGCGTATTTTGTCAGACATGTGTATTGTGACGTGGTTTATCTTAAAACACGTCATAAATCCATTTCTTAAGATTCGCCGAAATCCTATATTATTATTTTGAATCGCCTCGCGATTAGAAAAAATAAGGGGGAACAAAACTCCTTTCATTACCAGCCAAGCTCGGACTCACATTATATTTTTTGTAAATGTTTTTGATTATTATTTTGTTAAAATCAACTTATAAAATGAGTCTGTCAATCTTTGCTGTATCCAGAAAGGAATTGTATTTTTCTCGTGTATCGGGGACAACCACACTTCTGAAAAAAAGATACTTTTTGTTCACCGAAATTCAGATAAAGAACCAGTCGGTCAAGAATCTCGGAAGGAACCGTCAATAGATCATCGCCGCTAATATTCCGGTCGAAGAATCTGTTCATCAGCCCGGCTAAAAGGCTCGAAACGGTATGGGTGGTGCCATCTTCATGCCGCAGGGCGAACCATTTTGGGCATGATAGCATCTCGGTGCACGAGGCGAGCACGCCGCCAAAAATAGTCAGTGCGAGTTTGGCTGTGATCGAATTCCGACGTGTGAATCCTCAGAACCGATAACGGAATCAATTAAAGCAATGGAGTACCGGCGATTGCTTGAGAAGCTCCGAGGTTAGTGGTTCCGGCATCCTCGAAATCTGGCCGATTATTTTTTCACACCTGGGGAAAATCCAGGAAACCCGACGACGAGGCGACTGGTTCTCGACTAAATAATCAACGCCAGAAGTGTGGATTCTCCCGCGACATTCATTTAAAAATAAAGAAAAGAGTAAGGATTAAATGTTAATTAAGAAGTGATAAGGGTTTCTTTTATTTTGATTCTCAGTTACACATCCTAGTGTCATTTTCTAACCTCACCACGGCAACCTTGCGACCCTGGTGTAAAGTAAAATAAAGTAAAGATTTGATTAAAATTGTGAGCTCGGAAATTGGGCTAGACCGGGAGTGCTTGCAGTTTTTGTTTTGATGCGACGACGGAGATCCGGGTAGAGAGTACTACCTGGCGCTTGGGAGATCCCCATAAATGGATCGACGTTGGCCGTATTCAGGTTCAAAGTGTGGAACTTGTATACCCAGTTTTGAAAGGGACATCGTCGCCATTTTTGTAACGCTTTTTCGGTGGAATTTTTCCATCGACCACGTGGTGAGAAACGGCGTTGCAACAGTGGCGCCCAACGTGGGGCGATTACAGGAAGCGAACCTCACGATCAACCCAGAAAAAAGTAAATTCGGAGTAACGTCTGCCCGTTACTTAGGATTTATCGTGAATCACGAAGGCTTACAGGTAGACCCGGAAAAAGTGGAACCAATTACAAAGTACCCAGAGCCAAAAACGATCAAACAGCTCCGACGTTTTCTCGGAATGGCGTCGTGGTACCGACACTTTATTCCACAGCTATCGACATTAGCCGAACCACTGAACAAACTATTACGCACGAACATCCCGTGGGAATGGGGCGAACCCCAACAAAACGCGTTTGACGAATTAAAAGAACTAATCGCGACCGCGCCAGCCCTCACATATCCTGATTTCACGTTACCGTTTGAACTGCACACCGACGCAAGCGATTTCGGCATTGGTGCAGTTCTTACTCAGCGTCAAAACGGAGAAAACCGGGCAATCGCGTACGCGAGTCGAACACTCACGGGAGCCGAAAGAAAGTACTCGGTTACCGAGAAAGAATGCCTAGCGGTAATTTGGGCGGTAAAAAAGTTCCGCCATTACCTCGAAGGGTTTCATTTCACAGTCATCACTGACCACAGCTCACTACGTTAGCTGCATAACCTACACAACCCAACGGGTCGGCTGGCTCGGTGGGCGCTCGACCTCCTTGAGTACGACTTTGAAGTAGTGCATCGGAAAGGGTCCGAACACCTAGTCCCAGACGCACTCTCAAGAATGTACGAAGAGGAGGTAGCGTCACCAATAGCCGCCCTGACTCCTGTTGAGGACCCATGGTATTGCCAACGTGTGAGGGAAGTCAATGAAACCCCGAGAAAATTCCATGGTTGGAAAGTAACAGACGATAGACTCTACCGTTACCGTCCAAACCCACTAATCGACTCGGTAATTGACGACATAGACGCCTGGAAATTAGTGATACCAGCGGAACAAAGACAAGAGGTCTTTAACGAAATCCATTGCGAACCCCAGGCAGGACACCTCGGAATCGAAAAAACATACCGTCGAGCAACATCACTCTACTATTGGCCGGGAATGTACCGCGATATAAAAACTTGGGTCGGTACATGTGACATTTGCCAGAAAATAAAACCCGACCAAAGGACCGCCGCAGGTTTAATGGGAAGACGAGTTATCGAGAAACCATGGTCAGTAGTAGCCACCGACGTCATGGGCCCTTGGCCCAAAAGCTCTCTAGGTCACCAATATGTAGTAATCTTCGAAGATTTGTATACGCAATGGATAGAAATAGCTCCAATGCGTAAAGCCAACGCGGAAACCATTATCAAAGCGTTCGAAGACCTGATTTTGAACCGATGGGGAGCACCCCAAGTCCTAATCTCTGATAACGGAACGGAATACGTTAACCAAGCTTTCGAAGATTTGACCGAGGCGTACGGAATCAAACATTCGTTCACACCGGTATATCATCCGCAATCCGACCCGGTAGAGCGGGTAAACCGACTCATAAAGACCATGATTTCGGCATACGTCTCCAAAAATCATAGGAAATGGGACGTATATCTAAAAGATCTCAGATTTGCGTACAACACAGCAGTACACGGTAGTACTGGCGTAAGCCCGGCATACCTTAATATGGGCCGAGAACCAAGACCCTATAACAATCTTAGAGACCGAACAGAGGAACAGTCAGACCCCACACTAGCGAACCAGGAAGAATGGCTAGATAGAATCGAAAAACTCAAAGAATTGCAGGACCTGGTTTCCCTGGAAATGGACAACGCGTTCAACCGTCAAAAAATTCATTACGACAAGAGACGTCGACACGCCTCATTCAAAGTTGGAGATAGGGTCATGTGTAAAAAGCAAGTCACCTCTTCGGCAAGCAAAGGAATTACACGTGCTTTTGGGGGTAAAAACCAGGGACCGTATACTGTTGCCCGAGTTGTAGGACCATCAGTCTATGAGATAGCCAACAAAGAGGGTAGATTATTAGGTAGGTTCCCCATCAAACTTCTCATACCGTATAGAGAATCTAGTGGAGGGGGAGATTAGAATCATCCTAACGAATCTAATAAAATTCAACAAAATAAAGACCTAAGACAATAACAGGATAAATATTCCGACACCTTCCCTTACCAAAACCAGCTTGAACCCCACCATTTTCGTTTGCTTCTGCTTTCATTTCAATTTACATTATAAAGAAACTTATTCTGAACCCCCTCGTGATTTCTTGTTTTTCCCAACAGAAGAAGAGGAGGACATGAGAAGAGGAGCGGACAGAAGGAGAGAACTAGCAGCTAGAATGGAACAGCTCATGGGGGATTACAGAGATCTAAACTTAAGGGAAAGACCGAACCCAACTCCGAGACACCCGAACAGACCAGCAGATCAATGGCCTGAACTAAGATGGGAGCCCGCAGGGAGCCGTGCAGAACCTCCGTCACGACCACGGCAACCAACACAGCCAACCCGAAATGCGGCAAATCCTCAAGGGTCTACTCGTCCTCACCCAAACGAGGACAACACGAGATCAAAGGAAGAGTACGAGAGCTGGAGAGACTTTCGTTTAAGGACTGGAACTTACCGACCTCCAAAACATATCAGAGATATGGAGAAAAGAAGGCAAGAACAACAAGCCGAAGCAGAACGTGGTCGACAAGAAGGACGTCGCTACCAAGCCAAAGAGGAGGAACGGAGAATAAGGGAGGAGAACTACCGTCGGAAAATAGCTGAAGCCAAGATTCTCTGGGAAGAAAGGATGGAGCGACAACAACAACGACGAGACGAACAGGCAAGGATTCAAACCGCCGAGGTGAGAGAGGCCGAGCGTTTACAGATGTTGCAGATAGCCGAGAGGGCCATAGAAGCGCGCTACTCCCATGAGGAACAATCAAGATGGAGAAGCAACCACCCTAACGCTCTCGTGGAAACCGCCCTACGCCGAATATGGTGTTCTCGTTGCGAAATGAGAGGACACCAGGAGGACGACTGCCCGGAACAATCGGAATAAACGCCAGTGAACAAGGGTAAAGCAGGGTGCTTACCTCGACACCCCTTAAGATGGCCAAAAGATCCACCGTGAAAAAGGACTGGGAACAAACCCAAAGATTAGGGAAAAACCCCTTAAGATTCTCTTTATTTGATTGTTGTCAACCCATTTATCATTTTTCTTTTCTTTTTAATTTGTCCCTGCTCAGATTAAACCACCGAAATATAGTTAGTTTACGATTTTGTTTTAATTTTTGGGGTAAAGAAAGACTGAGAGACAACAGTATTAGAAGCTATTGTATAAAGGGAAATTAAGTTTATAATATATTTTTCTACGTTCTAAGTTAATATTTTCATTAGATTTCCCAGATCCTGTTATTTCCTTTTGTCCCAAAAGCCGGAAAACCGACACTAACGGAGACGACAAAAGAAGCATGTTCTTAACCAGGAAACGGTAGGTAGTAAAGACGCTGCTTGTCGGAGTAAGACAACTTTCGGTATATTAGCAAAGCATCCAGACCTTTTGAGAAGTCAGAAGGTAGAGATTTTTATTTTTTTTTTTTGTTTTATTTTTCTTTGATCATTGGTCGTCTCGTCAGTATCATCTATAATAAAGTCTTATTAGGCCTGAAGTAAAGGATTACTGAATCATAAAGCCTAGAATACTAAGAAGATAGGTTTCGGCTAAGCCCAGGGGAGTTGCAGTATAAAGAAAAAATCAATTAGTTCTAAAAGATCTATCAAACGTGGAAGAAGCATTTTCAATAGAATTATTAACAAATTGACTATTGAATGGATCCACTATCAATCCACTAGATCAAGCTTGCTGAAAAAGCTTGGAGTCGAGTACAAGCTAGTGACGCAAAAGTTAGTGAAAAAGCAGCAGCTTGGGCAATTACCAACGCTATGAAAATGAAAACAAAGATGGAAGTGGGTTTAAAATCAAAAAAGAATAAATTTAAGAATAAAAAGAAAAAAAATAAAGCAACACATCCATTAAAAAATATTGTACTAGCAGCAAAAAAATCTATTGTTCCTGGTAATGACACCTCATCAGCTATTAGGTCAGCTCTAAAAGAGGAACGCATAGCTGTGAAAATCACAGGTGGAAAAACAAAGTAAAGCAACCTCGAACCAGTACCAAAAAAAGTTGGTGATCTTTTACCATTTCTTGTGCTGATTTTTGCTGGCCTCAGTGCAGTAGGGTCTCTATCTGGTGGAGTTGCTGGAATTGCAAAAGCAGTTAATGATGCTTTTGAATGTCTTGCAAAAAAAGCTAAAAAATGTAAAATTACCACAACGAGCATTGAAATTGAAATAAATTGTTAAAAATTCCTAACTTTCGAGGAGTTTTTATGCGTGATGATTTACCATTTATGGGACCATGTAAAAACGAAACAGCTATAGTTAATTTAGATAACAAAAATAGTGCTGGCACACGTTGTGTTGTCTAAAAAAACGATGATGTTATATATTTTGATAGTGTTGGAAACCTTTGACCACCTATGGATCTTGTTAAATATCTCAGTGTTAATTATATCAAATATAATCATAAAAAACGTCAAAATTATGACACTTTTGTTTATGGTCATTTATGTTTAAAATTTCTCTGTAATCAACTTGAGTTAAAAAATGTATTTTCTCTGTTTAAATAAAGACTAGTAAAATTATATATCACAGTTTACATTGAACCCTCAAAATGAACGATTCATTAACTTTAACATTGTCTTGAAATTCTTCAGTTTTAGAAGCACGTTATTTTCCACCAATTGAATTGACTCCAAATAAAAATTATGTTCTTGAAATTGTTGAATTTCTAACCTTTAATTCGATTTCAAATATAAACATTGGAAATAATAAACTTTACGTCGGTGATGAAGAAATTAAACCAAATAACATATTAAGGAGTGGAATTTTGTGCAGTAGTGACAATGATTTTCAAAAACCAAATTCAATTGCACAATTATTAGGCTTTAGGCAAGAAATACTGAAAGCTGACATATTCCATCAATCTGATTGACCAGTGTCTATTATAAAGCTGAATTTATTAAGAATTGAATGTATTATTACAACAGGTGCATATATTAAACATAAAAAGGTGCACACAATTCACGAATTATTTCCCACTGTACCACTAGGCTATAAGATACTTGAAGTACACTCTCAAATCGTTTACTTACCAGTTGCTGTCAAGACAATAGATCATATTCAATTGCATATCATTTATCAAGATAAGTGTATTGTGAATTTTCGTCGTAAAACTATTAATATAAGGTTACACATTAAGAGGTTGTAAAATAGAAGAATAAAATTATGGTTTTTGTATTTAATTAAAAAGTTGTCTTTGGTTATTATATTAATAATAATAATAATAATAATAATAACTCTCCAGGATGTCAAAAAAGATTTAGTTACAAATCTTCAGTCAAGGTGATAACACCGCAGAACATTCAACTATTGAAGAGTCTAGGATTAAAAGTGATATAGAACAGAAAAAGCAAAAAAGAAGATGAAAATAAAATGATTTGAATTTGTATGTAATTTGCTTTGTTGATTTCATCTATAGACGTCTAATATTGTGTAAAAATAAAAAAATGAAGGACGACTTGCTGAGTATTGCAAAACCAATTGTTTATAATGAATCCATTGCTCATTATGAAGTCCATACTCATTTACTATATGCTTCATCAACATTCAATAATAGTGATGAAATTCGAATTGCTGTTTAAAATCAAGACTACTGTCTTCTACCAGGAAAAAGCTCACTTCATATACAAGAAAAATTATCAAAAGAAAATGGGACACCAGTCACCAATACTAGGATTATTATGAACGCCATTTGTCATTTATTTGAGGAAGCTCGTTATGAGCTATATGCTGTGGAAATTGATAAAAACAAAAATGTCGGTCTTACGAGTCTCATGAAAAATAACATTTCAATTTATGATACTCAAAGTAAATTTTTAGAAAATGCAGGTTGGTTTCCCACACGCGATGCAAATACGCCGTTAGCTGTTAATAATGGTAATTTTGATATTTCAATTCCTGTAAGCGTTATTTTTGGTTTTGCTGAGGATTATCAAAAATTATTGTAAACGCGAGACATGAATTAATTTTTAACAAGATCAAGAAATGATGTTAATGCAATTTTGCAAACTGCTGAGGAATTTGTGAAAATTTCCATTCATAAAATTGAATGGTTGTTACCTAATGTACGCTTATCTGATGCACGAAAATTCAAATTGTTAAAATGCATTGAGGAAGATCAACTAATGAACCTTGATTTAGATAAGAAACATTATGCTGTACTGTACGAAATGTATACAAACTTTCAAGCTAGTTACTATGATAAAGAATGTCAACCATATTTAACGTGAATTTCTTGATTTTGCACCATTAATAGTTGGTAATTGACTGTTTAAAGTAAAATAAATCTCTAAAAGACAGCCCTGTTACCATTCGACTTGAATTTGAAACGAAAAAAAATTTTTCTAATCAAAAGTCTTCAGATTATCTCATTTTGCATGATAGAGTAGTAGAGTACAGATCAATTAGTGGTAGGGTAAAAAAAACATATGAAAATTACTAAAAAGGTGAATATAAATAATCCTACTTTTGTCTCATTAATTCAGTTACAGTCAAGGTGGATTATATACTAGACCTTCAAGGTTTTAAATTACCTACAAAATCAATTTATTTTAAGAGAATTGTCTATCACACCGCTTGACGAAAATATAATCAAAACCTTTAATTTTCTCTTTTAATCACCATATAAATGGATATATATGAAACCACAATAAATATTAAATATTATATATTAAATTATATAAAATATTAAATAAAACATTAAAAAATGCTATTAATGTAAAAGGCTTAGAGAAGAAGAAATGGTTACAAAATTTATGCACTACGAAATGTAAAATAAACAATGTTGATATGGCGGACTTGAGCTGTTCATCTCTTCGAAAATTAGTTTTTTTATCAGACAATCTGATATCATGTAAACATTATCATTATCATCATCGATGCATTGAGCTGAGATTGGTTGTTTAAAAATGTAATAAGAAAGAAAAATGAGCCCGAGACAAACGATTTTTGGATCTCTGTGAGGCACAAAGAAATCACAGCAATTTAATTTTATCCGTCGCTTGTAGTTATTTTGTTGTAGTGTGTGTGTAAATTTTTGTAATATAAAACTGCTTTATAATTATTCTGATTAACATTAATTAGATGTTAAGATTTTTTTAGAACAAAATGTACTTTTTAATAAAGAGAAAGAAAGAAGAAAATGTACTCGCCTTGTATACTTAAATATACTTAGACATAATTACTATTAATTTAAATAATGTTCTAATTTTTTTATTGTTTATACTCCTGCCCTACTGGCCTTACGCACTTCGACAAGAGTCCCCGAGAAATACTTTTTTGGATTAAGCATAACTATTCTACATTATTTTGTAATATATTAACCTAATTTGCGTCTACAGCCGCCTTTATTAAGAGTACTCGCATTCGCCTGGACCACCTGTTTATTAGATTTTCTCGTCAGAGAAGAGGGAAACTGTAGAAAACCTCTCCTGAGTACAACCGCTTTTATCGACAGTCAAGTTCTAATGGTGTGTACCGGACAATAATCGACAGTGCACATCATTATACCTTGACGTCAAACCTCCCGCTTGATAAATCACGAAAGGAGTGAGAAAAACACCGGCCTATAGCGGACACCAAGGCGGTCACCCATCCAAGTACTAACCGTATTGAATGGTGCTTAACCCCGCTGATCGCAAGCCACAAGGTCTCACCACTGTGATTTACCATTGGTATAATGTTCTAATGTTTTAAAATAAATGCTTGGAAAATGTAAAATTTATATGTATTTATTATTCTATTACCTTAATCCAAAAAATGAAAAAAATTTGAAAAGAAATTATGAAAATATAAAGATTTTAAAAGCTCAATGCAGTTTGTAGGTGCTCAGAAGTGGCGATGGTTGGGCAAGGTAACTGTTGGTAGTGAGGAAGTGAGGGACGAACGTAAAAGGCAAAGTATTGCCTCAAGAGGAGAGCGGAGTGACGGGGTGACCAAAGAAGCTGATGAAACTGAGGACAGACAAAGAGAGTCAAGCGCTCCCTGTAAAAGTGGAGGGGATATACGAAAGCGGCCTAGCATAGAAAGAACGTGTATCATAGCACACTGTGAGGGGAGAATTTTTATGTGACATTTTTACGATCACATTTGAATTAGACCATTTTACTGCTGCTAACTTCACGACTAGACGATTAGAGTAAACCGCAAAAAGTTTTCTTTATTTATGTATATATTATTAATATATTATTAATATTTATGTATTAATTATTATGTTTTTTTCCTTGCATGCTTTATGTAAACAATATTAAATTTGTCTTCAATTTATAATTATGTTTCTCAATAGTATTATATATATTTTTTAGAATAAATTTTTAATTTTATAAAATAAATTAACCAATTAAAGTAATAAATTAAAAATCGTTTATATGATGAAAATTTTGTACATCTAAAAAAAATAATAACCTTAATTTGACAAAGACAATTTTTATCAATGTTATTAAAATAATTAATTATTTTATATTTTTATAAAAAAGGGACAAAATATAATTACTTTTATGTACCAATTATAATTTTTTATTTAGAAACAGAAACCGTGAAAATTATTTTCATTTTTAGGGTTCCGTACACCGTAGGTGTACTGACGGAACCCTTATGAAATCACTCGTGTGTCCGTCCCAGCCACGAAAAATGGGCTGTCCCCCCCCCTTAACTTCTACGAATCTCAACCTGGTGAGCTGAAATTCAGCAGGGATCTTCAGATTTAAGTGCAGATTACAGGAAAAATATGGGCATATTTCTAGAACTTTTAAACTTTCAGGTATTGGAAAACTTAATTTTTCTATTCAAGGCACAATCTTGAAATGAATTTTATTGTTTTGTGCATTGATCAAATAGTAGAAAAAACCTTGAGATACTCATTTCTACACATTGTTAACCCCCCTGTGTATAAATTTAACCCCAAGAAAATGTTTCTAAATGCATTGATTTTTCATAAAGTTGGATTTTCACATCAATCGGTATCTTGGGGTTTTTAGGGTAGCTGATTATGAATATGATGTTAATTTTTCAAAATTCAAAATGGCGGATCCAATATAGCGGACGAAATTTAAAAAAAATTAATGGAATTCGACAGCATTGGATATTTAGGGGTTTTTGGGGTCGCTGATTATGATTCTGTAGTCAGATATTGAAAATTCCAAATGGTATCCAATATGTCGGATGAAAATTTAAAAAATAATTTAATTTGCACAAAAGTGGGTATGAAGGGGTTTTTGAGGTCGCTAATTATAATGAATCTGAATTTAGTTTTTCAAAAATTTGAAAAGTGGTTTCAAAATATCATAAAAATTATTGATATTTTAAATACGGTTTTTAAAATATTTTGTGATTAATTATAATTAAAAAGCAATAGAAGTAAATAAATAAATTACCACGTGATATAATTATTTAAATATTCTAAAAAAATTTCTAGTTTTATTTTATATTAAAAGTACAAACAGTATGAACAAAAAATGAATAACATTTAATTGAAAGTTTTACTTCTCTTTCTTTATCCATAATTAATATTATTTAAATAAAATACATAATATTTTCAAATGTGGCTGACTTCGTTAAAAACCATTTTCATGAAAAATAAAAAAATACGTGTCTCTTTATTTTTCATATAAAATAACATATTTCATCGACAGATAATTTTACGACTTGAAGTTATTCGGCTTGCCTGATTTGAAATGGATTCAACCTATATAACAACCAGAAGTTCAAAAAAAATCCTGCAAAAAGATTTTATTTTTCAGAAATGTATCCACCATGTTAGATTTTCTATTTACAATTTTTTAAAAATTATTTCAAATTCGTAATCAGCAAAACAGGAAACTCTTAAATGTCAAAAGATATTAAAATCTGATAATTTTTCTAAAATTTCGTCCACCATTTTGGATTCGCCATTAAAAATTTTTTTAACTAACCTCAGATTTGTAATCAGAGGACCCCAAAAATCCATAAATAATAAATTTTAGATAAACTTACGAGTTTAATTCTTTCTTTTTCCATGAAGCAATGATTATGACCGTAGAAGCTCATATTATTTCTTAGATAAATTCTTTTTACGAATAGTGTAGAGGTTAACGATTTTTTTGTATACTTTTATAATACACGAGAAGAGATTACAATGAGTTAAAAGTGATTAGAAGTCAAATTCAACATGTGCCCTTCAAAAATGTAGGTTTTTATTATGAGTTTCGTTTTTAAATTTATCTTTTGAAGTCACTGCATTCCTAATGTATAAGTGGCACATATTCCTGTAAGGCTTTAAATTACTTCTTATTATGTAGACAATGTAACGCCGTTTTATGGTTACTTAAAAATCTTCGTTATAAAAGTTACATCAACTTAATTGCGAAATTGTCAAAATTTAAGAAAAGTTGTCTCGCAATGTTGAAGGTACACCATTTTTATCTTAATTGAGGCACATCATTGTCTCAATGATTTTTTGGTTTCTTACACTCCCCACTACATCTACTATAAGTGACAAAATATATAATGACTCGTTAAAAAAGTTATACCATATAAACTGAAAAAAACGTTCAATGTCACACACGAGAAACTGTCGATTTCGACACTTTTACTCACTATTGTCGTTCCCTACCTAATTAAAATGATTATTATACACAAAGTATATTTAAAGAGCACAATAATTTATCAAATTATGGTACTGCAAAACACGATTGGCCTTCATATTTGCGAAATAGAAGGGGAAGAAATTAAATTTTTTCGAAAAAATTGCAAAAAATGACCCTGTCCCCCCCCCTTAACTTCTACAAATCTGAACCTGGTGAGCTGAAATTCGGTAGGGATCTTCAGTTTTACGTGCAGATTACAGGAAAAATATAGCGAACCTGATTGGTGAACATAAGTATAATTACAGAGAAATATAAAAATTTATTAATAAAATAAAATAATAAAAATATTTATTCTAATCTTATTATAGTATATTACCATTTTGTTTAATTTGTTTTTAATTTTAAGAGAATTGTTAAAATAATTTCAAAAAAATTTTGTTTGAATATTTGTGTACGGAACCCTCGATCTTAGTGCGAGTGTAACTCGCACTTGTCCGATTTTTTTATATAATATAGAGAATTGTATTATAATTGATATAACAGTGTTCCTACACATTCTAAAATATCTGGAAAAACCATGAAAAAATCAAGGAAAAAGTATAAAGTATTTGGAAAATTCTTTTATCAAAATTATATTAAAGTTACCTGTCACACCCGTCATCGACGTGTTTTAGTTTCTATCAATACATTTAACAGTTCCTATGACTAGAAAACTGGAAAACAACCGAGAATTTAATTTGACCGGAAAAAATAATATTTATTAACCAGTTACTATTTAATTAGGAAAATGTTACTATTTAAGTCAGTGACTGATTTTTTATTATTAAACTAGTTACTTTTAACCTATTCAAATGCAGAGAATTCGTTAATTATTTGTATTCGTATCGTTAATTTGTTGTACTTTAATTAAAGTATTAAAAATTAATTCAAAATTTCCACCAATTTTCGGAGTTTTAGTAGAGTTTTATTTGAACTAAATGTATAATTATATTATAATTATTAAGTCAATAAAAATTAGAGTAAAAAGGAGTTTTTAACATCAAATTAATGTAATCAAACTTTTTAAATTTAATAAGAAAATTCCCGGTTTATTCCCAGTTTTTCTCGGACAAATTAAATTCTTGGATATTTCCCTTTTTCCGGGTTGGTACATGAACCCTGTTAAATATATTACTAAAAATAAAAACTCGTACATTTAATTATTGAGTAACATAATTATAAATTAAAGACAAATTTAATTGGAAATAAAAGCATTGAAATAAATACTGTAAAAAATTGATTGACTTATTTAAATATTAAATACTTTAAATTTTTATTAAAAAATATCATTCGCAATAATAATAAAAATATTTCAATTATACGAGATATGCAAAAAAAGACTTTTAAATTAACCTGCCTTTCTTCAGTCAACCAATAAAATCACATGTAACTTTAGAGAAAGATTTTTTTGGTTTCAGTAGTTGGTCATTTAGCTCAGTTCGTTAGGTTAATTGTTTTCCTTTCCGTCCGTCAAACCCGCGTTCAATCTCCAGTCCCTCCAAATTATTTTTCACAATAAAAAAAACTTTCTCCAAAATTCATAACTTTTCAAAATGAATTAGAATATTAATGAAATAATAAAATAAGCAAAATAAATTTTTTTCTTTTATTATAAAGTTATTTTTATTATTTAACAAATATTTGTCTTAATTTTTAGCAAATTTAGATCTATAACCAATCTAAAATTATTAATGTTAATTTTCTGAACTTATCACGGATAACTACCAGATATTTCACTGCGAATTAACCTTCCAACTTTTCAGCGACTGCGCTTTGCGAACTCACAAAAGGTCGGAAATTTAGTTTTCGTCTGAAGTTCGCAGGGAGTTTGCTATGCGAACTCTCGAACTTCGCATTGCGAACTCACTGCGAACTTCCTTAAAAATGTTGTGTTATGTGGGTGTGACAATATTAACAGTCGATCCCTCTGTTGCAATCATTTTAGTAGCATGGTACACGTCAATGGCATTAAGACACAAATTCATCAAGGACTCGTAGGTAACTTCCAAGACCAATTTGATAGGTACAGATATCTCGTGGTTAATCATGACGTACTCCATGCTGTAAACAAAAAAAGATAAATCTGAGACAAAAATAATACTTTTTCTTTACTTTGTTTAATTATTTTTTTAAAATATTAGTATAAAAAATGGATTGATAAAATATTTTAATTTAAAACTTACTCTGCATCCTGGAGAAGACTACTGTAATCAGTAGGTTCAATTCCAGCCATCTTCTTTTTATTCTTCTTCTTTTTCTAGTTGTACCTAAGCGTAAAAAATTTATTAAAAAATACCATTCAATTTTAAATTATTTTTCCTTTATGATTATTCTTGCGTCACACAGTCATAGAGAAAAAACTATTTTTACAATTAAGTGCTTAAATTATAGCAAAACAATTTATATCTCACTATTTTGATGAATTTGTTTAAATTTGACATCAGCAAAACATCAATCTACTCTGTCGGAATAAAAAAATCGAATTTAAATCAAGTTTTGATTTGAATTTAATTGAACTTGGTAAGAGGCAGAATTTTTCTAGTAAATGATGAAATTTGATGGAATATAGCATTGCTAATGAAAGTGGGTTAATATTTTAGTTGATTTGCGTAAGAATTGAGTTGAATTAATCGTTAATTAAAGTGTAATTAGTATGTAAAGTGAAGTACTTACTTATCAGTTTTAGTGCTTTTTTAATAGCATATTAAGTGAATAAAGAAAAGAAAAATTAGAAAAACTTATTTAATTTGACAAAAGTAACAGTTAAAGCATTTATTTCTTACATATTTAGGGCAAGTTGATATTCAGTTATTGAATAAATAATATTTAAAGTTGAAGATGTCAGTTCTAACGTGAGACTTATGTGTATGTGCGTGTAAAGCGATAGTGTAATATACTACTGATATGTCGCCGCGCATTTGTCACGACAGATGGCGGGACTGGCATTTGTACTCCTTTCTGTTTTGTCACATTCAAAACAAGAAATAAGAAAACAAACTTTTGAAGATGAATTTTAATTAAATATATTATAATTTATAACACATAATTCCAACCCCCAAAAGAAAAAAATGAATAAACAATAAAAATAAAGTTAAAAATCCTCCTTCAAAAAGAAAGCTATTTTTTTATTTGTTGGTTAAATTACACAAAATGAAGAAGAAAAGTTATATTTGAAAAATAAACAGTTTTTTTATGAAGGAGGAGTTTCAACTTTATTTTTATTAGTCTGAGTCATTTATTTTTTCTTTTGGGGTTGGAATTATATGTTTGATTTTTTAAATATAACTTTTTTCTCCATTTTGTTTGACTCAACAAACAAATAGTAAAATTGATTTTGGAAGTAGAAGGAATTGGTTTATTTTTTAATTAGCCTAAAATATCCATTTTTTTGGGGGGGTTGGGATTATATACTTTATTTTTCAAATTTAAGTTTTCTTCTCCATTTTGTGTAACGTAACCAACAAATATAAAAATAGCTTTTTCTTGAAGGAGGAGTTTCAACTTTATTTTTAAATGCTTTAACTGTTACTTTTGTCTAAATAAATAAGTTTTTCTAATTTTTTCTTTTCTTTATTCACTTAATATGCTATTTAAAAAGCACTAAAACTGACAGGTAAGTACTTCACTTTACAAACTAATTACACTTTAATTAACGATTAATTCAACGCAATTCTTGTACAAATCAACTAAAACTAAAATACACCTTTTCTTATTAACAATTTGAATTGTGCATCGTCTGTACAATGATTTTTGTAATTTCTTTTTTATTGTCAGTTAAGTAGGATGCTAATTTCTCTAAACTACTTGTCATAAAGCGAAGCGAGTTAATAAATCGTATTTAATTTTAGTCTTATCCACATCTTTTGTGAATGAAATGTATTTTTCTTTTATTATAGTCAATAAACTGATATTTCCATTAAAACCAGTTGTAAGAGTTGTTATAAAAAAATGTGAATCATAACCTGATAAATTGTGAAAAACAAAGGGAATAATGTATGAATATTTAAATTTTACATTCATTTAATGTCTTGCGTTTGTTGTTGAGTCAATTGTTCCATTGGAACAATACTTAAAAAAATACCTTTTCATAATACTCGCTATATTCTGTAATTCGTTAATAAACCACAGTCCCAACATGATAAAGATTTGTATGTGAGACTGACTCATCAAAGCTGCACTGCATAGTATAAGCAAGAAGACTAGAGACAGGAGGGGTAACTCAGCTGTTTTCTCACTCACAGCAATGAGTCAGAATTAGTGGGATTATGAAGGCGTGGTTAGATTGCGTCAAATATCTTGTTTCGGTTCTGCACATTTCTCTCACTCTTACGTTATAAATTTAAATAAGTGACACGCGTGTGTGAGTGGAAGTGCAAAATCGAAACACGATATTTGGCGCAATCTAACCACGCCTTCATAATCCCCCTATATTTGTCCTACCCCCATTACGGCAGTTTGCGTCTGTCTCTGCAATAGGCTCTAAAAGGCATTCTGTATCGGCATATATTACAAACGGAACCTTATCTTTAAAACGATAATTTTTAAATTGTACAGTATTATTATTCTGATTGGGTAAAATTACTTTATACTTATTTGTATTATCACACGCTAATTTATGTCTTTTATATGAGTTATTATCAACAAACGACATAGGCAGCGATCACATAATAACAATCTTTGTTTTTTTAGTTACCTGTGATCTTACTAAACGGGAAAGATTCTTTATTAAAGCAAAATGGTTTCGAATTATCATTTTCGTTTTCATAAATTTTATTAATCTCTATCAGTCTATCTATCTATCTTCTTCTTTACATACATAAATAGGAATAATATCGGTATATTTATGTTTTTTATCAAAATAAATAATTTAAAACTTTTTAATATGAGAAAAACTAATTGTAAATTCAATACCAGGGTATCTCCATGCCTAGAAAATCAAAGTTGTACCCTGTACAAGTTTTTGTTGAAACTTCGAAATTTTGAATTGAAATACATGCCAGTAAAAAACCTCAATTCGATTTTCAAAATTTTTTTAAAATTTTGGATTTACGAGTTTAAAATTTTTTTTTTAAATTTTGAAAATAGTATATGTCTAAGAAAAATGAATAAAATTTAATTAAATTTTCAGGGAATGCTTATTGTTTACAGATAATTTAAGAAAATATTTTAGAAAAAATTTTTTTTTTAACAAATTATTAAAAAAAATAATTTTTAAATAAACAATTTTTTAAAAAGTGCCATTTTTATTTTTTTAAATAATAATGATTCGATTCCTACTAATTTTACAAGTATTTTCCAAATAAAAAATCGATGGAGGGTCTGAAACTTTAGGAGATATTAAATTTTTTGTCCTTGCGCGCAACCGTAATAAGCCCATTTTCAGGCTATACTCTACATGCAAACTAATGTTCAAAGTCACCTATAAGACGTAAATTTTAACCGAATTCAATTTTTTATGAACTTTAGGCTATAAATTTGTAAGAATAGTGTGCAATTTTTAAATTTTTATTTGTTTAATCTTATTATTATTGTTAATTTCTAACTTTCATATGTTGTACCTAGAGAGGTGTATTTTTTCTAATTTTGCAATTTACTGGACCTAACATAAATACCGATGCAAATTTAAAACATAACTATAATTGTTTAAGCAAGATTTAAACAAATTATTATCGTTAATTACTAACTATTTACAGAATAGTATACTTAAAAGATGAAGTTTTTTCTAATCATGCAAATTTAACAAACTTTTTTGATACGCCGATTTACATAAAAAATGAAATTATAATTTAAACAAAAATAAGAATAATAATTAATTTAATTATTAATTAACTTTTAATTAGGGTTCGTAAAATTTCCCCTAATTATATTTTTTTTCTTTCAAAAAATTTAAATTTTTGTAATTACTAAAAAAAGGAAAAAAATTTAAAAAAAAACTTAGTTAAAAAATTGTTAAAATAATTGTTAATAACAATTATATTTAATATTAATTGTGTTACATTCATTTCTGAAAGTTTAGTTCACTTAATTTTATAAACTCAATAAAGTGTTTTTGTTTTTAATGTCTCAAAAAAATTTAAATTTTAAAAGCTTTGAATTTAGGTAATTTGTTTTTTATTTAATATTTATACCCATTATTAACAAATAATTATAAAGTCGTTTACACAATTTTTATTTGCATGTGTTATGTGAAAATTTCTCAATTGAAAAACTCGGAAACAACTTTAATTTTTTGGCATGGAGCTACCCAGATTAAAATTAAAAGTACAATTATAATTTGAACAATTTTCAGAAAAATTATTATTTTTATTTTTCTTTAAAATATATTTTTTTATTTTTTATTTTAAATTATAAACGGGTTTACAAAGTTGTACCCTTTATAAGGAATAAAGAAAGAACATATTTATAACTAGATTAGCGATACAAATATCAAGTACGTAAAGAAAAAGAAAACGAGCATGATCACACAATACATTTAAATGTTACGTATATGATTAAATAACTTCTGCGCAAATCGACTTTGTAAACCATTAAAAAAATCTACATTTTGAGCATGGTTTGCCTCGCGACAAAGCCGAGTAAGAGGTGAGTTACTACCTAAATTTGTGCGACTGAATGGAACTTCAAAAGTTGATCTGTCTCTCAATGAGATATACGGAACCGACAGCGAGACTCCGGACAGCAGTGTCGGACAATCTATTTTGACACTTAGGATTCCATAAAAAAATTGTAAATCGTTCTTTTAAAAATCTGCTTCAGCATAAGTCCCAAATCCCGCTGCCAGTTAACTTTTGCAAGCAGTGTACCTCGGATATTATAATAAAAATGTACTATTTTAGTTTTTCTATGAAAAGACATTACATAACATTTATTTATATTTAATGGTAAGAAGTTTTTGAAGGACCACAAGTAAACTCTATCCAGGTCATCTTGTAGTTCATGTGTACAAAATAAGGAAGTTATAATTTCAAAAATTTTCAAATCATCTGCATAAATTAGAAATTTTCTATTGAGGAAGCAACATTTAATGTCATTTATTAAAATAAGAAAGACAAGAGGACCAAGATGAGAGCCCTGTAGAACACCAGACGATAAAAAAAATTCGTTTAAAAAAGTCCCATTCACTCTAACAATTTGTCGTCTGTCACACAGATTAGAAGCCAACCAAAGCCAAATCCGAATCACCGTAGGCACGAAGCTTGCATAGCAGGACATTGTGATCGATTGTGTCAAACGCCTTTGAGAAATCCGTGTAGATTGCATCAATTTGTAAACCAGCATCTAAGGCGCTTGACAGATACTGAGCATAAATACACAGATTAGTCAGGGCAGAACGTTCTTTTCTGAACCCGTGCTGCTCATCAATTAAAACATTTTTAAAAGCTGAATACATTCGGTCATAAATTAAACTTTCAAATAATTTGGGAATAGCACTAAGGATAATTATAGGCCTGTAATTTTTGATATTACATTTGTCGTCACTTTTGTAGATAGGTGAAATAATGCCCAATTTCCAATAATACGGAAAGTAGCCAATTTTTAAAAAACAATTAAATATTAACGAAAGTGGAACAACAATAGAGGAACAACACGACTTCAGAAAAGAGACTGGTATATTATCATGACCCGGTCCCTTGTTATTGCTTAAGGGTCGTATTTTAATCTCAATGTCCCCTCTGGAAATCTCAACAAAACTCAAATCAACATCATTAGTAAACTCAATTGGAAAGACAGTATTATCAGAATGGTTATAAACTGATTTGAAAAAATCAGAAAAAGGTTAGCAATACTCAAACTGTCGTTCGCTTTACGTTGACAAAGATACATCTCATCTGGAAAAATTGAACTTTTTTATTTTTGTTAATAAAATTCCAGAATAGCTTTGGGTTTCGCATTAAATTTGCTTCCGTATCAATTATATACTGATTATAAGTCGCTTCCGAGAGCTTTTTGCATTTCGCTCGCAAAAGTAAAAAATGTTCATAATCAGACAACTCTCTTGTGCGTTTATATGTAGCATGAGATATTTTTTTCTCAATAATTAAATTTTTTAGTTGATTAGAAAACCAAATTGGATAAGTTGAGGGTCGATTACATTTAGTAGGAATAAAAAGTTTAAAAGCATACTAAACGTGTTCATAAAAAATCAAAACCATTCTATTTATAGCATCTAGCCAAATATTATTAGTGTTGTCCGACATGTGCGCATCATTCAAAATATTTAGTTCATTTACAAACTCCTTATTCCAGTCGATCGCTAGTAAATAATTATTATTAATAAATGTAATATTCGCTTTTTTAAAATTAAAATTTATAGAGTAACTTGGCAATTCATGTATGGTGATAGGTATTTCAATGTCATATAAGAGGTGGGTGATAATCATATGTGGGTAACAGTATGTCGTCTGATACATGAACACTACTATAATCAACATTAGTCAATATAATATCCAAAATAGAGTTATGATTATTACGAAATAAATTAAGTTGTCGCAGGTTAACAAAATCTAAATTGTCTATAAGTAATACAAAAATGTCTTTTTGAACATTAGTATAAATAGGTTTAAATTTATGCAATACACAAGACAAATTATAATCGTTATATGTCCCCCACTCGATAAAAGACAAATTAAAATCATCCAATATATGAAGTGGTTCATTTGGCATATCATTACGAATTAATTCGACAGTATTAAAAAAGTCTCTATAAGTATTCACATTAGAATTTGGTGGGAAGTAAACTGCACCGAAAATGTTCTAGATGTCCATGAACTTAACTCTAACAAACAACATTTCAACAGTATTACATACAACTGATATATGGGCACTAGAAAATTTATTGTTTACTGCAATAAGTACTCCACCACCACGATGCGAGGAACTAGTTAGAGAATTTCTGTCCAATCTATAAATTATAAAATTCGTAAAACTTAATTCGCTACTCTCAATACCATCATGCAGCCAAGTTTCAGTAAGAACAAAAATAGGAGTGGAAAATGATGGGAGAGATTTATTTAGATGTAAAACTTTAGTACGTAGGCATCGTATATTTTGATAATATAATATTTCTAAAGAGCAAGTGTGAAGAGAATTACGTGTCTGTTGGAAGGGGATGAGTACATTGCTGTGGCCGGCACGCTCTACGTCGTTGACTGTGAAACAGCTGGTTTCTCTCTTCTTACAATTTTCAGCTCTCCTCCCACCTTCCTGATAACGAAGTCTTGCTCCCCTCTTATTCGACGGTCCCTCAATTCCATTTGAATCTCCTTCTGTTGTGTTCGCTGAAGTGGGGTTAGATCCCTGGACAGTGAGATGGTTAAAGCATTTTTTCCCATTAGCACAGGTTTTTGTCTCCAATAAGCACGCAGCATTTCCCACATTAAAACTTCGTTGTCAAATGAAATCTGAATCGGCCAAGGAGATACTGGGCTCTGTTGATGTTTACCAAGTCTTACAAATTTAATTAGAAGAGGATTATGCTTATCATTAATGGACTTAAGAAAACCATTGATTTTATCAGAATCAAATTCATCGACAACATTCTTACTTTGATTATTATCAGTCGGTGCCTCAGGACAGCCAAACATTACAAGATTACACTTCTGTTTTAATCTGTCAGTTACTTCCGCATTGCACTTCGAAGAGATAACTGCCTCAGACACAATTTCATTATTATTTAAATCCTGAAACTCCTGGAATTTGCTCTCGAGACTCTCGATTCTTTTCACACCATCATCCAATTTATTTGAGTAGGAAGCAACAGTGCTAGTTAAGACAGAAATTTTTTCATCGACAGCACCGATCTTACCACCAATAAATTCCTCAGATTCAGTTTTGGCTTTAGCGTAATGATCCTCCAACATCTTGCTAAGTTGATCAATAGTAAAACTGGTGGAAGAGTTCAGAGATAAAGATCTTGATATTGGCTTGAATGAACAGCACCTCCTCTTACCGCTCGTTTTACTAACTGCAAGGGAACTACATCCAGGGTGAAAGAATGCACCACAAGGACAAGAATTGTCATCTCCAACAATATTGGTATTACAGTGACGACAGATTCGTGGATCCGACATATTTACTCTGCATCAGCTGAGCGTATGTAGGGATCTTTGAAATCGATACACAGCACTGCTGGGTCTGGACTTGGGTCAACTTTGTTTGGTTGGACACAGCACTGAATTTGGGTCAAGTTTATACAGTAGAATAGTACTCCACAAAAAAGATAAAATTTTACGTTTTTAATTGTTAATAAACGAGATCACTTATTTGAAAACCAATTTTCACACAGCAAAGGAGGTCATCCAGACAATCCACAGAAGAGAAAACTGATAGCAAAAAGTCACTCAAAACACACAAAAAAGCAAAAGATAATAGAGCAGATCACAGCATGTGTTTGACACTATATAGTTTTATTTTTAATGTAAATCTGCATATCAAAAAAGTTTGGTAAATTTGCATGATTAGAAAAAACTGCATCTTTTAAGTATACTATTCTGAAAATAGTTAGTAATTAACAATAAAAATTTGTTTAAATCTTGCTCAAACAATAATAATTATGTTTTAAATTTGAATTGGTATTCATGTTAGGTCCGGTAAATTGCAAAATTAAAAAAAATATACCTCTCTAAGTACAATATATAAAAAGTTAGTAATTAATAATAATAATTTGTTGAAACAAATATAAATTTTAAAATTGCACACTATTCTTACGAATTCATAGCCTAACATTCTCCAAAAAGAAAAATTGAATTCGGTTAAAATTTACGACTTATAGGTGACTTTGAACATTAGTTTGTATTAGTGATTCACGGCGATACTAGATGGTTAACTTTTTCGTTCGGATAATTATCGCTATTTTCATTGTTCGTCAAACGAACATATCGAGTAATCTTTTGTTTTCTTTCGTATCGTATTGTTTCTATTTTCAAACGACACCGATCGAAACATTCGAAAAATATAGAATTTGACACTTAATTTTTCTGATGAATAACCTTTTTTTAATTCAAGAGAAGTGTAAAGAAAAGATGGACAGCACGAATAAAAGGAGTTTATCACAGTAATATACATACATTTATACATTTATTTGCGTATTATATGTTTTTGTTTTGAATTTGAAAGATTAATTTAACCTAGTTGCTTATTTACTATAACCGTTGTTTGGTTAATAATTTATTATTTTGCTGTGAAGAGATGAACTCCTCAATTCTCTTGAAAGTGGCCATTCTAATGTTTCCATTTCCGCTGTAAAAGGAAAAATTTGCAACATGTAAACTTTGAGCTGCCAATAATACAGAAATAATAAATTTAAAATAATTATATACGAGCTTCTCGGTTTTTCGATTCGGTGAGAAGTTCGTCCTATTACGATATTCAAAATGACAGTTCGATAATTAAAACAAAAACAAAAAAAATTTCGATCGCCTTTCGGGTCGCATCGTCCGAATGAATCACTAGTTTGTATGTAGAGTATAGCCGGAAAATGCGCTTTTTACGGTTGCGCGCAAGGACAAGAGACTCAATATCTCCTAAAGTTTCAGACCCTCCATCGATTTTCTTTTTGGAAAATACTTGTGATATTTACAACTTAATTAATAATTTCTTTTAAACTCCAACCCGATTCTCTTTCTTCAAACTCAATTTCTAGCAATACACTATCTCTGACTTTATTTATATACCAATCATCTAAATCTGTTGTTGGAAAAATATAATTGAATTTCTCATATTAAAATACTTTATTTTATCAATCATTTCCCCTTGTTTTGAAGTTTCAAATCTACCGTAAAAAATGACGTTTTCTTTCAAATTTACATGCTCTGTTAAACTTTCTTTTACATTCTTAATCATTGAAAATTTTAAATCCTCTAAAAAATTATTTAAATCTTTATGTCTTTAATTCACTATTGAACCTGTTTCCACACGACCATCTCGACCATGCATTCTCTAAGTTTTCTTACCTTATTCGATAATTCTCTTCTTTGTTTCCAGATGATAAACGACCACCACTTTTAATATATAAATGGTAAAATTTCTGTTGAAATGCCTTTAACAGTGCAAACGATGCAATAATGACACTTCGTTTCTCATTTACTAACAAATTTTTTCTATTATCACACAAATAAGATGATAAGCTTCTTTAGCACAAGTCACAAAAGTTTTAAAATGATTTGATTCCATCTCTTAATTTTTAATATAAATTTAACTAGATAAGTTGGTATCTCAAATATAAATGATATTTTGGCAATAGTTTTGCACGTCTTTATACTGCTTTATAAAAATGCTCTATTTTTTACACAAAGAACACGTGAATATACGAAATTTTTTCTACTTATACAAACATTATAATTTGTATGTTTCATTAAAAAAATTCCATAAAAATTTATTACCCATAACAAAAAATTTCACAGAAAATATTTCTCAAAATTATTTTCAAACCGAAATTTTCACCAAACTTTACCCCCTCCCCCTTCTTCCTATACTCAAGGCAAAAATCACGTCGCAACTATAAAAATTTTTGTTGACATCATAAATTATACACATGTCACATAAAAAATAGGTCCTAAATTGCTACAACACTTCACCCCCTTCCAATCAACAAAAAAAGTGTTTCCAAATATACACACATTAGTAGTTAAGTAGGCAGCGTTCTAACTCACTAAAGTGAAACTGCGCAAGTGCTAACCTTATCTTTTGGCGCGAAAACTTAAAAGATATGTGCATGTTGGAATCAAATCCTCCTCCTCATTTTGTGTTCTCATGTTTGAAGCCAACCCCAGCATCATATGTTCTCATGCGCATGTTGAGGTCAAAATTTAGCCCCTTATAATTTTCAGAGACGGATTTTTTCAGGAAACTCATTATAATCATGTTATTCAATTTTTTTTATCAAGAAAGAAGTTTTAGAAATATGATACGTGTTAAGTGTTAAGCGCCATTGCGGTTCGGGATTTGATAAAGACGTTATACGCTCTTCTCGACAAAGCTATTTGTTTTATCTAAATTTTTAAAAACATTTTTGGTATATGTAATTTAATACAAGGTATTTCTCTACCTTCTTTATTTTCACAAATAAATATACTATTGTAATATAAACAAATATTACAAGTGTAAATCAATATAAGCTTTTGTTTAAAACTTATTGCTTCTAAGAAATTTTTTGTAATATAAATTTTTGTTTTTAGAATTTATTGCTTTAAATCTAAGGAATTTTATAAATAATTTAGGTGATAAAATTAGTTTACAATATGAATTTAACAGTATAAAACAGAAGATCAAACTGTTTTAACGCATTGTTAATTTAACTTCCATAGTTGGTTGTTTTCGTCCTATAAAGAAGTGTGTTTTAATAAAGCTAGTGACAGTGTTTTTTAGTGAAGGTATTAATATTGTTTTGAGAAAAAATCTAGAATTATTTTAACTATCATATTGTGAAAAATAATTTTTTAATATTTGAATAGTGGTTTACCAGTGAATATTAAGAGAAGACGAATTCAAAATTCAATAAGAAACTTCTAAAGTTCATAAATAATAAATACCACATTTTAAAAGAAGAAAGATCAAATTTCAAGGAATGTGAGAAATTGTGCAAAATTGGAAATAAGCATATTTGTGAATTAAAAAAGATTTTAAGAACTAATAAAACATTAAACTCATCACAGAAAAGCAGCATAGTTTCTACGATTGGAATTATAAGGACAATCAATAGAAAGATAAGAAAATTGCAGATAAAAGGAGGAGGAAACCTTTTAACTCTAAAACAAAGAGATATAATAAGGTGGAAAGATTTAGATAATGCTTTCAAAAATCTAATTAGAACTGGGGTTGCTATAATTATAAATCATAAAGACTCAGTAGAATTTTTAAATGACGCGAAATCAATGGTAAACAAACGTTTAAAAAATGCTTTAAAAGATATGGGGAATTTAAAAGTGAATGTAATATTCTATGGGCGTTATAAGTTATTGAATGAGGATGATGTTAAACATTTTCAAACGAAAAGTGAAACCATTCTAAAATCAAAAGATTTAAATAATTGCTATAATGAAATGATAAAAGATCAAATATTAACAATGAATAAAAATTTTGAGCATGAAAAACTAGGTTGGTCTTTATTATAGAAATTTTAAATTTAACTTTAAAAGTAAATAGGTATGTACTATTACAAGCAGGATTGTCAACGTTTATGGAAATGCCAAAATTTATATAAAATAAAAGAGAATTTGTAAATGTAAAAAACGATGATGAATTTTGTTTTTTATGGTCAATAATATCAGCTCTGTTTCCAACTGAAGAAAATTCAAGTAGAAAAAATGAATATCCAGATTTTGATAAAGAATTAAACTATGAGGGTATAAATTTTCTAATTTCTTTAAACGATATCCCTAAATTTGAAGATTTAAATAAATTAAAAATAAATGTTTACGAAATTGATAAAACTAGTAAAAATTATGAAATTGTTCCATTTTATTTAAGTAAAAAAGAATTAGATAAATCAACAATTCATTTGTTAATGACTGAAAATAATAAAGTTCAACTTAAAGACGTTCATGAATGAGTTAAAACAATTAGCTTATAAAGTAAATTCCTATTTCATGAATATTGTTTCAATGGAAAATTTAAACTTTCATTCAACAAAGTCAATTTTATTTAGCAACAATTTGTCATATGTTTTAAAAACCTTTTAAAAAAGAAGACAAAAACACCGTGATCATCGTCATTTCACAGGGAAATATCGCGGTCCAGCACATGCAGGTTGTAATGTAAATTATAAAGACTCTCATGTTGTACCAGTATTTTTTCACACCTGTCTGGATATGACTCTCACTTTATTATTTAAGCCTTAGCAATATCTTTTGAGGGTGAAATTAAACTTTTACCTTTAAAAAAATAAAAAACTTTCCTTATGATTACATTGATAGCTGGGAAAAATTACAAGAGGAAAAATTACCTTCAAAAGAAGCGTTTTATTCTAACTTAAACAACTCTCACATTTCAGACGCAGACTATGAGCATGCATGGAAAACATTTCATTTAAAAATTATAGGAGATTACTCTGATTTGTATTTACAGACTAACGTTCTACTACTAGCCGACATTTTTAAAAATTTTAGAAAAACTTGTTTTTCAACTTACAACTTGGATCCTATGCATTATTACTACTACTTATTATTATTATTACTTACCTTTATGTCCTGAACATTTTACTCCTCCAGGTTGTAAAACATTAAAATTAATTACAAATCAGTATTCAAAAGAAAAATATATTGTTCATTATAGAAATTTGAAATTATATTTGAGTTTAGGAATTCAATTGACAAAGATCCACAGAGTTTTAAAATTTAAACAATATCAATGGTTAAAACCTTACATTGATTTGAATACCGACCCGTGTAGAAAAATTTCGTGGAGCTAGGCTGCAACCACGCTAGTGTTCCATTGCACTGTAATGTCGCTACTAGCATTTCAAACACCTTTGTCGTCTCGCGCCGTCCTCGCAATCGGCTCGCAGTGCGAGATTGCAAACAACCTCATCTGTCAAAACTTTTTATTTTGCGAATTTAGAAATTATCCATGTTATTTGATTTGAGAAGTTAAAAAATGAATCGTCGAATATCAATGTAATGATGTTTATACTTTATCAAGTTTATTTCTATTTATTTATTCCATAATATTAACGAAAAAGAAATACGGCCAGCTGATTCGAGAAAAATTTTTTTTTACAAAAAGTGTGTTTAAATTGTTTATATATGTGTAAGGTAAATGTACATATTTCCGTGCTAGAACATAATTCCGTGCTATTTTTTTAATTGATTAAAATTAGAAATTGATAAAATATTTCAACAAGTAAAAAATAGTAGAACTAACTTTGTTATTTATTAGATTATTAGATATTTTTTACTTGTTTGAAATATTTTATCAATTTCTTATTTTAATCAATTAAAAAAATAGCACGGAATTAGGTTCTAGCACGGAAATATGTACATTTACCTTATATACAAAAATAGAATAATATATTTCTACTATAAATGTAGAACATATTTATTGGTTTATTAATTAATCAATTAATTCAAGTGTTGAAACATTCTATATTCGCGCCTAATATCTCGCTTGACTCTAATAGTAGTTGATTCTACGTCACTGCCGTGTGCGCACGCACTTCTTCTACCTCTCAATATCGCTTCGACCGTAAACGTCTCGATCGTCAACGAGCTCGTAATAAACGACTGATTTCTTCCGTATTTGTGTGTTCTTATTAACTACATACTGCTCTAAATAATCTGCATGCCAACAGGTTATGGGCCCAGGCATGATTCCACTGCGCTGGATGTAGTTTTCGGTAAAAAATTAACGAAAAATCGGTTCGTCGCGTACGGAGTACTCGAGGCGTGCATGGACTTGTCGCGCGGAAGCCATTGTGATATAGTGTATGCTCAGGACTATAAAAAGTGTTCTAACGTTTGGAAACGAAGTGTTTAAGAGGACAGAAAGGATTTTTCAAAAAGGCCCTTTAGAGAAGAAAATATGTTACCGAACGAATGCTTTTTTTGCTACGGCACGAGACGACTGTGGCTAAAGTATTTTGAATACGAAGGAGAATGAAAATTCCAGCAAATTCAACTAATTTCTTCGACGACTGATAACGAAAGGAATTTGGATTAGAATAAAAAAAATATAACGATTGTGTCTACGAAGTTAAATATGAAAAGAACAAGTGCAGCGAATTTTTTTTTGATCGTAACCCACGCTGAAAGGTAAAAACGATTAGTTTGAGTAAGTAAAACGTTTTACATCCAACTTGCAAGTTTTACGCAAATTACAGGATTTACACATTTGCATGCACTACATTATTTTAAAATGTTTAAATAGACCTGTTATTGAACGATTATTGGATATGAAAAAATGTCAGTATTTTCATTTTCAGAAATAAATAAATATGAACGTTCGGATGTTGAATTATTATTTATACAGGAAATGACTGTTTTAATATTAAAATTAATATATGGTTAAACTTTGGTTAATGACTGTTTTAATGACGAATGTTTTGTGGATAAGTCAAATGACGATTCTAACCTCAAATTGAACGATATGTATAAAGTTTATTTTTAAAGATTGCAAGAGTTAACCTAAAAACAAAAATTGAACCTAATAGTAATATTTTAATTACTATTAATTTTATTTTCAAATATATGTTTAATTATAATTTTTGCCATTTTTAAACTATTTAACGAATGCTAAAATGAATATAGTTCATTTACGACTGTTAAGAATTTAATAACCAGTTAATTATTTATAATAAAATTTTTTAAAATATAATATGTATCGATACGTCAACATCTAAACTTGAAATATAGTGCACAAATAATTTTGAGATCAAATAATATTCATGTATACAAAACGATGTTTTAGTTGGAAAATATTACGACTGTTCGACTGTGTTGAAAATTCTTTTGTATAGAAAAGAATTAAAATGTTACAGAATACACATTTAACGACTATACATTTTAATGAATCTATGTTTTTATATTCAATTAATTTTATTATAACTATATAGTTTATCAAAAAGTACTTTATAAATAAATATTTAAGTATTTATTTAATTTATTATTTGACCATTTTGACGTCGTTAAAAATAAAACGCTACAACGAACGAAGGACCAGATGCAAACTAGAGGTTATTTTCTTAACGAAAAGTTTTGTTTTCTTCAGAATGACAGTATTTAATGACGATGTGTTATAAACTCTTTATTTTTCATTTATAAAATTTTAAGACACATGAAACCGTTTTTCTGTATTGTTTCTTTTTGGACGGAGTTGTGTTCATTCTCGATAAACTGAAACAACTAGGTTTGTTTTTCGTAACAATCGATAGTAACGAGGGTTGGAAAAATGAATCAGTTCCAAATCATTTTAGCATGTGTTCTGTTTTAATGGTTTAGGAGCAGACAATCTTGAAGCACGAAAAATATATAATGACAGTTTTTTTCTAGTTTTTGACAAACAACGAATGTTTATTTTGAAATATAATTCACAATTTGTTTTTAAGGTACCATTCACTTTGACAGCGAATTGGACATTACTAAACGAATAGATAATTGTGGAAAAGGGTCAAATCCAGTTGGTGGCGACGTCAAATAGCGTTGGGAATTTAAAACTCAGTGGATCTTACCACAAATAAGTCTGAATATGCGAGAAGATTGACAGAAAAATTATTTTCTGATTCAATGAAGAAAACAAATTGTTTCGATAATTCAGAATGTTATAAATGACTTTATAATTTCTACAGGTGATAAGCGATTGGTAAACGAATAGAAAACGTATTTTTTACGACAGTATGCGAATAACGACTGTGTGTAGGATTTATTAATATCTAACGACTGTACGAGGAGGTTGTCGACAACATATACTTAAATGAATGTTTTATATAAACATTTTAATTTGTTTGGTAAATGTGTCACCAAAATAGTGTCTAGGTTCTAGAAGCAGATACTACAAAGAAAATTGATTAACGAAATGATTGATATTTTGATCTCTCAGAACGAAACTGAGACAATTAGCAACGACTGTTATTCATAGACAACACTGTCAAAGACGGTTATAACAACAAATTATAAAACGACATGTGTTATAACGACAGTAGAGACGATTGTTAATTAAATAATAATTAATAATTTTTATAAAGTAAACAATGTCATACAATAGGAGGACAGTAAATACGAAAGTTAACATGAAGACAGTAAATAATAAAGAATACACAGCCACACAAAAAAAGAAAAGTGTCTTGATCTGGGTTCGAGACATGTATATTCCGATGTATTTCGATGCGTTGAATCCGAATCCGCCATCAGAATTTGGCCAATGGGTCCTGGTTTCGCCCTAACCTCCAAAAATACCTTAAAATCGCTAAAATGGTCACTTTTAAATGTTCAAACTTGAATCTAAGCGCATATTAGTAAGTTTCTAAGGTCCTTTATTTTTAATAAACTATTCTATAAGCTTTTCAATTGAAAATTCACATAATAAATTCAATCTATCGAACATAACCTCAAAAATGCATCTAAGCTTCCAAATAAACAAATTATATCATATACAGCGCAATAAAAATTTTGTAAGTTCATGAAATTTAATATTCAGGTTTTTCTGTGATTACTGATTACGGACCCTATGTCCAGTTTCCAAAATCCAAAATGGCGGATCCAATATGGCGGACACTATTATGAAAATTTGTTCGGATTTGCTTGAAAATCGTTACTCAGGTGGTTTCCGGAGTCGCTGATGACGAATTCCATGTCCGTTTTTAAAAATTCAAAATGGCGGATCCAAAATGGCAGTCTTTATTATTTTAACAATTTTTCTTAGATTTATTACTTGCGGTTTTTTGGGAACATCTCTTCAGTCCATTGTCTTGCTACTACTACCCGTGGGGTGCCCGGGTGCAGAATAGGCCCCCTGTGACCGGCTACAGGTCGTAAGAGGCGACCATACGAGGCTCGGAGTGGCGCCACTGCTTGCGGTTAGTACTCGGTTCGTCCCAGGCTTTCTTATAGAGCAGTGGCATACGATGATGATGGGCAGTGCCGTGGCGGCCCGGCAAGTCTAATTATAGACCGCCGACCTCACGCTTGCCGAAGCAAGGGTGGTAAGACTCTTAATCGGTACTCATACCAGAGTACAAACGGTACCATGGGGACCGGTCCGAGCCCGGGGGACTTGCCGAAAGGCTTGTTTCTTTCCGGTCATTGGGTTGGCCTCGTGGGGGCAGTGGTTATAGCCTACATCGCTTGAGGCTAGGGGCGCTATGAACGGACCAGAGCTTCGCAAAAACGGAGTAATGGACCTAGTAACTAGCGCTTCGACATGTGAGTTGTGGTGCCAACTCGGGTGGTTACCTGCAGAGTAACCAGAGATTGGAAAGGTCTCGCCCTTCACCGAAGGGCCGCAAATGTTCTTACCAACTTTGCGGAGATCGGCAGACAGTCACTAGAGGGCTGTCGCCGTTGGAGAGCGTAATCTCTCCCAGTTACGCTCGTATGCGAGCCGTGTGGGTATATCAGTATTGGGAGGTCCTGCACGTATACTCTACATAGGCGCTGTCTTGCTACTACTATCATTGCCTAATCCCATCTTCCCTGATATCGTTCTCCATCTTCCATATTTTTTCGTAATGTACTTAAAGCATGGACCGTCCTTATCTAACGCTTTCACGTATTGCTGAATCCCACCAAGCTTAATGTAAAGAAATGGAAATATAATTTTTTCGGGGTCTACTAAACTTTGATGAATGACGTTGTGAGAACCTGGTTTAAACGAATCTCTTGAAGGCCACTTTTTTTTTTTATAAGGATTAGCACGATCTCTGCTATTCCATAGACACAAGAAACATGGCTCTCTCGTGAAACCCGATTGTTGACCCAGTAATATTGTTATAATTTTAAAATCACCACAAATTAACCATTTGTGTTTTTGGTAATTCCCTTTCTCTAGAAGCATTTTTTATTATTATATTCTTCTTTGATTTGTGTAGAATGAGCTATTGGAACAGGAGCGTAGACATTTGTATTGTGTAGTAAAACGGCTTTTATACTACGTTTGGAGGAATCGATAAAAAGTCTCCAGTCTTCATCTCTATACACATTTTCTTTTAAATTGTCCATCAAACCTATTATGTCAGTACAATACACCAAAGATGTCTCTTCATCTTTCTTAAAATATTTTCGGAACTCTTTATCTCTATCTCTATAAAATGACACTTTCGTATTCGGATGCAAGAATTTTCTTTTCTTCATAAATGAAGCAGCAAATTCTGCACCATCTTTTGGTAAACCTAGATCTCTAATAAAATCATTTAGCTCCGGTTGCGATACTAATATTGGTTTTTTTTCTTTATTGTAATACGCGGTGAACTTATTTTCCTGATCATCATTGTCATTTTCATCACTGTCACTACTAAATTCTTCTGTTTCATTGTCGACTTCTACTTTTTCGACATATTTTTTTAAAGTAACATCAAGTTTTCCCGCTTTTCGATTAATTTCAGTAGGTCTGATTACTGTTGACACATTTATATATGTAATGGAACTCTTATTTTTTGAGGTAATTCCTTTGATGTAATTCATACAAAAATAGCAGTCTTTTAAATTTCGTGGTTTCTTCCATATCGTGGGTGTAGAGAACTTTAGATATTTTTCATCTTTCGAACTTTTTGAGCGATACAACATAAGTCTACAGGTGTTACAAACAATATGAGGAACCCAATTTGTTTCTTGGTGTAGTAATTTACGACCAAAACAATTTCCGTACAGATCTTTTACTTCTTTATCTATTTTTTTCCGCAGGGAGCTGACTTCATTTTTGCTACAAATGTAACAAAAAGAATCGGGACTTTTGTTACAATTATGTAGTCGAGAAGTCACTTTTCTTGTAGCATCGGACTCTTTATCAACCAAGTTACCCATCAATGAAGAGCTACGGTTGCCGGATGACGACGTCGGAGGGCCCGCTTTCCCACCCTGGACCAGATGCCGATACTGGGGTTCCTAATCCCTGCATCGTAAAACATTTTCTTCCTGTATCTGCCATGACGGCATGAACGCCGTTAACCCAGGGACTCAGACAGTATGGATCCGTTGCCCACCGTCACCACGTGGAGGTGCCCTGGTTACAGATACAGGCAAAAAATGCTAACAAGGAGAGATTCTGAACCATGAAGTAGCAATAGCATACATTTAAAGATTGAATACACACAATAAATATATCGACATGAAATTAATTACTAGAATTATTTAAGGGTGAACAATTAAAAATTTAATGTCAGATTCGTCATCAGCGACCCCGAAAACCCCCTGAATAACGATTTTCAAGCAAATCCGAACAAATTTTTATTATTGTGTCCGCCATATTGGATCCGCTATTTTGGATTTTGGAAACTTGACATAGGGTCCGTAATCAGTAATCACAGAAAGACCTAAATAGTAAATTTCATGAGCTTACAAAATTTTTATTGCGCAGTGTATGGTATAATTTGTTTGTTTGGAAGCTTAGTTATAGTTTTGAGGTGATGTTCGATAGATTTAATGTTTCATATGAATTTTCAATTGAAAAACTTATAGAATAGTTTATTAAAAATAAAGGACCTTAGAAACTTACTAATATGTGCTTAGATTCAAATTTGATCACTCAAAAGCGACCATTTTAACGATTTTAAGGTATTTTTTAAGGTTAGGGCGAAACCAGGAACCATTGGCCAAATTCTGATGACGGATTCGGATTCAGCGCATTGAAATACATCGAAATATATATGTCTCGGCCCCAGATCAAGACACTTTTCTTTTTTTGTGTGGCTGTGATATTAAAAAACGAATGTTCATAATTTAAATGATATGCAATATAAATTTATCACGATAAGTTGAAAGACAGTATTGACGATCAATCAGAGACGAAAAAGGATAACGAAAGGATATTTGTTAATTTTTAATCATAAATGACAGTTTGAAAAATTGCTGACTCAAATTGACTGATTCAGCAACGAATGAATGATGATGAATAGCTAAAGCGTCTTAGAATTATAGATAAATCTATTTGTCCAGTAGTTTGAGATAATGACTGTTCCTTTAATTCAGACGATATTTAAAAAAATAAATAAATTTAAAAAAAATTCATAAATAAACGAATTGTTAACGAAAAATTTAACGACAATTACTAATAATATCTCTAAACCAAATGACTGGTCTTTCCATGAATTCACTTCAGAGAAAACTTAAAATAAATTATTATTAGCCAATTAGTAATGACAATATAGTATTAATTATTTAATAATTAATAATGGTTTCAATAAATTATAATTATTTTATAATTTAATAATTTATTTAATTGTTAACGAATAAATAATTTAACTTTAAATGAATCTACAACCTTTTGTGTGTTTTTACGAGTTATTGGCAGATAAATTACAGACGAAAGGCTTGTTTCATATTTTAAATACGACAGTTATTTCCTTAAAATTCTTTTTTACAATAAATAAAAAGAAAAACGAATTTAAATTGCAAGAAATTCTCATAAATGGAATAAGTACAGTAACGAGTGCAACTGAAACAAATATAATTAATTAAATATGATACGAAATGAGATTCTATAAATTTTCTTTTTAATCGACGTTAGAAACTGATTTCTAATTATAAAAACAAAAAAAAAAACGAAAAAAACACAATTCTTGTTTTAAAATATTTAAATAATGAAAAACAGACGAAGCTTCTTTTAATTTAATAACGAATAAAGTATTAATTGTTTTTAAAATTCTATTATTTTAGACCAAAACAAAATGAATACTGTCAATTTACAAAAATCCTTTGGATTTTAAAGTGAAAGTAATTATTTTAAATTACTTGAAACTTGAACAAAACAAAATGTTCAAAAGAAAAAAACGATATAATCCACAAAAAAACGATTGCTCTTCAAAGAATCAAGAATTCAAAAACAATATTTTTACAAATGTCAAAACTTTACTTTTTATAAGACTGCCATCAGTCCATGACAACTGTCGCTCATTAAAAAAATTGTAATATGAAAAAGTTAAATTTAAAAAAAACGTTAAGAAAACAAAGAGGTATTACCGTTAAGAGGCTCAAATAATGAGCATAAGTGTTACTGATTCAGCCAATAATGAAAGACAGTTTTCAAACTTAAATGTTATAACGATTTTGATCTATTTGAATGATCTTGTAATTATATTATGTTAAACACTTTTACAAAAAAAGTAACGAAAGTCAACTATTAAAACAATTTGTTTATAAAATAACAGTTTAAAAACTCAACAACGAAAGGAACAAACAAGTACGAATGGAGAACTAAAAATTGATTTCACAGAACATCGGAACCGGAATGTAAGTATGTTATATCAAATCATTATTCCGTCAATGCCTAATAATATTTTCACCTTGATAGAAAAATATAATTCACCTAATTATTTCTTCAATCATAAGAAAGTCCGATTATAAATGCAGCAATAATAACGATATGTGTCAAAAATAATATTTATTATTTCGATTAAAAATAATAATAATGAACGATTAGTTTGTCCTAAAGTAATCACAAGATTGATTTAAAATTATAAATATACGAATTTATGTTTTCTAAGAAACAGTAATTATTTCGACTGTTATTTTAGACAGGTTTTTCGATTTATTTAAACGATATTTATGTGAATAGTTTTTTTTAGACCTAAAACGAACGAATTGTTTGCATCAAACTTATATAAAAAAATCTGCCCGCCCTCCGGGCGGACACATTCTCGTCCGCGCTTCGCGCGGGCTCGCTTCGTTCGCAAGTTTCAGCACGCCTTGGGGCGCGCAAATCCCAGTCGTCGCGCTTCGCGCGCAAATGGCTCGCTTCGCTCGCAGTACTTAAGAATATTGTACATTATTTGCGTTCTTGTTCTTATTCCTTCTTTATGTGAAAAACTCCATTATCTATATGTTTTAAAACTATTCAGCTAAAATATACTGACTCCTCGCCAATAAATATTTTGCTGTGCATCTAAGTCAATCAACAGAGACTACGTACCAGACACGCCATATCATTCTTGAGCCCCTAAATGATTTATTTGTCTTAAAGTTACTACGACTTTAAGGTTTACATTCTCATCAAATATGTGTTGATTTGCAGATTATCATGATATTAATTCTACTTTAATCAAAAGAAAAATATTATATATGTTTAATAAATCACCATATCCTAAACGAAAAGAAAAGAAATAATAATAAATACAGATTCCTGCATTTCTAGTATGAACCGTTCAAACAACATAAACATTTCATAATCTTAGTACAACAACAAAAAGAACAATTCATGCAATAGAAATAATTTATTTTCTGCACTTTTTTGAAATTATTCTTGAATTGGTATAATTTATGTCTTAATATAAATTGTCTGGTGGTCAAATTAAATTATTTTAAACTAAATTAGATCATGTGCATTAAACGAATAAAGAAATAAACCTTTCAAAAAATTTGTCCTTTCAAAAATTTGTATTAATTTGCTCAAATTAAAAAATTATTAATACTAAACAATAAAAAAAATTAAACTGCATAACAATTAAAGGTAAACATTTGAATCATGCTGAGAGTTAAAAAGAATTATGCCTCAAAAATAAAATTTTTTGTTTAAATTCAAAGTCAACGGTTAAGCCAAACAGGCACCAGAAACTTAAAAAAGAACAAAAACAAACCTGGCCCAAAAACTTATAAAAAAAAATTTTGTTTTTTGTTATGCAAAAAAGTGACTAAAGGAAAAAATGTTTGTTTTTGTGCCAAATTTTAGAAAAAAAATTTTTAAAAAATAATTTTTTGAAAATTGTAAAAAATAAAAAATTTTGAAAATTTAAAAATTTTGTATTTTTGTTGTTTTTTGTTGAAATGGGCTGCCCAACGAACTTAGGCTTCATTTTTACGGACTAAGAAAGTGTGCCAAATTTAAGTCGATTCATAAAAATTTATTCGAGTTATGATGGAGACAAATTTTTCTACAGACAGACTACAGACAGACGGACAGACACTTTTCTAAAAACCATTTTTTTTAATCAGGAGGTCATGAAACGTAAAGATTTAATAAAATTAGACATTGCTCAAAATCGCACAAATCCATGATTTTCTCATTTTTGATGAGAATATAAAAACAAAATTTCCGGAAAAAATTTAAAAAATGCCAAATTTTTTAATATTTTGAGTTTTTTTTGTTCCTTGTTTCGTATATTTACCTAACTTTGGCATCTAAAAGAAAAATCGGAAGGTTTTTATATGTTTCTAATGTTTCTTCATGTTTCGGCTAATGCTTCACTCACTATAAAATTCAATTTTTTGTACTTTTTTGAAAATAACTTTTTTGTTTTTTGTTGTACAAAAAAGTGATGAAAGGAAAAGTTGTTTGTTTTTGCTCACATTTTAAGGAAAAAATAGAAAAAAATAATTTTTTAAAAATTGTCAAAAAAAACAAAAGTTTGAAAATTTCGAAATTTTAAAAAAATTTATAACTTTTTTGTTTTTTGTTGTACAAAAAAGTGACTAAAGGAAAAAATGTTTGTTTTTGTGCCAAATTTCAGAAAAAAAATTTTTAAAAATAATTTTTTGAAAATTGTAAAAAATAAAAAATTTTGAAAATTTAAAAATTTTGTATTTTTGTTTTTTTTGTTGAAATGGGCTGCCCAACGAACTTAGGCTTTATTTTTAAGGACTAAGAAAGTGTGCCAAATTTCAAGTCGAGTCATAAAAATTTATTCGAGTTATTGTGGAGACAAATTTTTCTACAGACAGACGGACATAAAACGAAAATTAACGAATGTAAGTTAGTTAGAGGGATATAATAGAAATAAAATAAAAACCTAAGATCTAAATAATTTTTTTTACGAAAGTCTTGTAAATTATAATATATACATATATGTAAGAATTTATACGAAAAAGTTTTTACAATACAAAAATATATATGACAGTTTGAAAATTTCGATATTTTTTGACAAATACAATCCTAGAAAAATTTAACCAAATGATACGATAAATAAATTAACTTTCGAATTTCTCTAAGTAAATTTATAATGAACGATTTGTATAACGAAATGAAATTAAACGATTCAAATGTTTAGATTATTTGTCAATAGCACAAAAAAAGTGTTCATAGTAAGAAATTATAAAATATAAATACTTAAAGCAGAACAATTCCATAAACGAATTTGGCATTAAACGATTGGCTCATTAAAATAAAAATTGATAAGACAGTAAATTTTAAGAAAAACACTGACGAATGATTAAAAACAGAGGGAGATAAAATAAAGAACAGTTTACTAAACCTTAAAGACGAAATATTAAAAACGGAGGGAGATAAAATAAAGAACAGTTTAACCTTAACGGCGTTGCAGGTCGAGAACTGGTAAGTGTTGCCAACCCACTCTCCCCCACTTTCCTGTATTTTTCCACTTTGATCACTTTTTAAAAGAAAACTAAGCACTTAATCGAAAAAGTAGGCCTTCACTGGGGAGCGAAATTAAATAGAGAATTTAACAAACTTTTTTATCTTGATTAGATGTTTCTATGAGCCACAATCTTATTTCTACGATTTCAATTGACAGGTGTAGGTGACTTGATTTGGGGATAAAATGGCCGCCCCATAGAAAGGTGGAGTAAAGCAGGTTGCCTACGTAAAGTCATAATAGTATGATAAAACAGGACAGTAACTTTTATTTTGTTGAGAATGATTAAAATTTATATTTTGTAATAATAAAAATTAATACAAGAAACATAAATAAAAGGATTTTCGTTTATAAAAATATACATAATATAAAAAATGTTAAATTTAAACAAAAAATAAGAAAAACATTTTTTTTAATTTTGTTATTCATTAAAATAATTTTTTAAAAAGATTAAAAATTAAATTGTTAATTAATAAAAATATTGGAAATGACAAATAAGCAGATTTTTTTGTCCACGAGAAAACGCGGCTTTGTTCCCTAGCGTGAATATCACAGGGCGAGCGATTGAAATAGAAGCAGAAGGTAGGAATGCATACAAATTAATGTTTTTAAAACTTTATATTGTCGAAAGCAATTGACTTTAACAACTTCTGTCTTTTGCATTCATTATGGAAATTACTGTCCTCATTTGAAAAAAATAATATTGCTGTAAATAGTATAAAAAATTATAGATATAAACAAATCAAAATCATGTAATATTTTTTCATTTCATTCTATAATAAGCCAAAAGTTTTTCTGTAAAAGATTTTATTTAACAAATGTCGAAATGTGAGATTTTCTTATTTGTGTAAAAAAACAGGAAAATTATTAAACAAAATTTTACGTATATTATTTTGCTAAAAGGTTTGTAATTATTTGCAAAAGGATAATAATTATCACAAGAATGCAATTATTTTAAATTTTAAAAATTACTTAAATTCTTGTCAGAAATTCAATTATTTTCAAAAAATCTAAAAAAAAATGTGGTCAACATTTCCAATAACCTATATACTTTAAAAAAATGTTAGGACACCTGTAAATGTTTTACTTTAATTTTGTACAGTTTTTTTAAACGCATCTTTTAAGCCCTCAATGAACATTTTTCGTTCATATGTTACAAGTGAACCAGATAAAGTTTTGAAAGAAAAGTCTGCCATATTGGATCCGCCATTTAGAATTTTTGAAAACTATTATCATATTCATAATCAACGATTCTAGAAATCTCCAAATAATCAGTTTCAAGTGAATCTATTAAGTTTTTAATAAATGGGCACCTGGTATTTATTATTTATTAAAAAGTCAACTTTGAACGGAGGCGTAATGGATCAGCAATGAAATTATAATTTAGATCATCAAATATTATTACGGTATTGACAATTTTGGTTTCTATTGTATATTTATAACAAAGAATATTGAAAATGGAACATATTTTGGGTGCACTTCCGAAAGCAACATAGCTCCAATTTTTTTGAAACTTGGTATACTTACATAATTTTGTGCCCTGATTACGAAAATCATAGTGATATGCGACTAGGTCATCTTCATGGTGAAAACCATAAAAAAACACCACAAAAATGTGTTTTTTGCGTTTAAGTGCGAAAAAACCCAAAATTGCAAAAAATGGTTCAAACAAAAATTGTATCTTAGTTAAACACATTTTTTTTGTTCTACACATTTTTTGCAATACTAAATAGTTCTCGAGAAAATCGTAAAAAACCATAAAATACCATAAAATTGTCTAGAATACGAATTAATGATAAAACAGAATTATTCTTAAAGAAAAACAGTAACATTTATGTAATTCAGGGTGCTGATCAAGAAAACCACATTGAAAATTTTCGAAAATTAAAATTTTATGATAAAAACCATCAAAAATACCATAAAAATTATTTTTTTTGCATTTAACTCCTAAAAATTTAGAAATTTCGCTGTTTTGTAGTAGAACGTGGGTCAAATTGACATTCTAACGTAGACCCGACCTTCCTCCACGCGAAGCCCGCCACCCCCGTTTCTCTCGGTATTCTGTAATAGAACAGGGTTCAAATACACATTCCTAGTTGGTACTGGAAGGTTACCAACCCAGACCAGATCCCCCTGCAACGTTCTGTAATAGAACGGGGGTAAGTGGTGTCCCAGCGGGCACAAAGGCAAAAAACATTCTTTGAACGTCTGTAGAACGTTTACACAGTAAAAACAAAGTCTTCCTTTAATCTCAAGATTTGCCTTCTTTCTAGATGTAAATGAAAGTAGACCAAATGCGATAAATTTCAGTATGGGAAATAAACTTTAAAACAATCTAAGCACAATTCTGGAAATAAGCAGCTACGTGTGCTGAAAAGTAACTATCAGACGACAGATAGGCTGAATTTTAACTGTTGATTGAGCTGATTATTTCATGAATCTCTATATGGGCTGAAATTCAGTCTCAAAATCGTTTTCAAATAAACTATAGTCGAATAACTATATTCATAAAATATATATTATATAGCAGGAGGTGAAAATTTCACAACAATAAATTCACTTAACACAACTAACTTTACTTTCATGACTTTACACATAAAAAAAAATTTCTTTTACAACACTTGGAGAATATTTGGATTTTTTAACAATATAAATTATTTATTTTAATTAATATTTTCATGAATCAATAGGGATTAAAAACTTATAATAAGCACTATATATATAAGTAATTGTTTCAATAACGGGTTGATCTTGAGACATAACTAATTAAAACACTTGTTAAAATTATTGCGAATATTACTTTTTATTTTCACTTGTATTTGTTCCCAAAATTAAACAATATATGCACTTATTATTTTCGTAAAACACTTATTGTCGACAGCAAATTTTAACAGACACTTCACTTCGGTAAAAAGATGACGCCATATTAAGAAGACAGACGTTACTTTAACTTTCAGATCTCGAAGTCTGAAAATCCGTTGGACAAGTTTATTCTTTTCAGATTATAAGATTTTTCCATTTCTCAGCAAATTTTAGACCTCTTTTAAGACCTGCATGTTTAATTTCATCCATAATAATGGATATTTATTCGTTGAAGACTCTAAGTGCTTTCATTCAAATCCTTTTTTGACTCAATTTAAAGAAGTAGCTTAAATTAAGGCAAAGTTTAAAATCAGCCTTTCTTAAAATTAAGACTTTGTTTTTACTGTGTAATGTCTGCCAATTTACGTTCTAAGAATGTCCGAACGTTCTAAAACATTTTTGGAACGTTCGGACGTTCTTAAAACTTAAATTGGCAGACATTAAACGTTCTATAGACGTTCAAAGAACGTTTTTTGTCTTTGTGCCCGCTGGGGTTTTTATGGTTTTCACCATGAATATGACCTGGTCGCCAATTTTCATAATGATTTTTGTAATCAGGGCTCTAAATTACGTAATGATATAAATTTTCAAAAAAATTGGGTTAGAAATCACGTTTTCGACAATTTTGTGGTATTTTATGGTTTTTTACGATTTTCTCGAGAACTATTTAGTATTGCAAAAAATATGTAGAACAAAAAAATGTGTTTAACTAAGATACAATTTTTGTTTGAACCATTTTTTGCAATTTTGGGTTTTTTGGCACTTAAACGCAAAAAAACACATTTTTGTGGTGTTTTTTTTATGGTTTTCACCATGAAGATGACCTAGTCGCTAATTTTCACTATGATTTTCATAATCGTAGTGATCCATTACGCTCCGTAGGTTTTTGTTGAAAATTTTGTTATTTGTTATCAATACCGTAAGTATTAAACAAAAATTGTTAATTGTTCTTTAAGAACAAATGTTTAAAGCTCAAAACCTGATAAACAAAAATTTTTACAAGTAATTTTGAAAAAGATATAACAAAAAACAAAGATTTCTAAAATTTACTTTCTAGCGTCAAAATTACTTTTTCTACCACATTTTTAACAATAATAAATGAATAACAATGAAACTTGGTACAAACTTTTACAGTATTTGGTATACTGTAAAAAAACATTACTCTGATTTACCACTTTTGAATAAATTTAAGTGATCCATTACGCCCCGGTCTCCCCTATATTTTATATATATGTATATGTCGTCGCCACTTAGGCGAATCCGACATTAAGCTAACTGTCCAGACAGTTAGCTAACTGCAGACAGTTAAACAAATACACGTCGATATCGTCTATCTGGGTAAGCAGTAAGCTAAATGTCCGACAGTCAGCTTACTGTCCACCGACATTTGGACAGTTAGAGTAAAATAACGCAATGAATAGATTCACATCATCTGTACAAAAAAAATTTATCAACAAAAAATACAAGTTTTACATTAATTATCACTCAGCTTAATATCCACCGCCATTTCGACATTGAGGGTCAAATATTAATCAATGAAAAAGTAACTTATTTATTGTGTCTAATAACAAAAAAAATGAAATTTTTACATTAATTATATATTTATTTACTAATTAATTATTTATTTTCCACACATTTCCTGGTTTTCCAGGCCTTCTAAAATTTTTTTCCTGGTTTTAAGAATCGACTTATACTTAAGGGATTACAAAAAAATACATTGCTCAAATTTTATTTCATAACACTTATAAATTACGTGGGAGAATTATTTACAACGTTTGTCATCAAGAAAATATAAAAATTGAATTATTGCAAAAAAATATAGAAAAAATTTGTAAATGATTGAATTCCTGTAAAATGCTTATTGTTCTATAAAAGTAATTAAAATTTTTTTTAAATAATTAGATTCTTTTGGAAGCAATTTTATTAAAATAGTAGATATTGAAAAACATTGAAGTGAGGAACATTTTTGAAAATAATTGAAATTTTGCCTAGAATTTTATTAAAATTTTTTGGAAACAATAGAATTTTTTAGAATAGTTTTATTATTTATAAAGATCATTTAAATTTTGACATTATTTTTAGGGTTCCGTACACCTACGGTGTACCGACGGAACCCTATTGGTGAGACTCTTGTGTCCGTAGCCAAATCGTGTCCTCCCCCCCTAGCGGCTAAACTACCCGCGTAAAAAAATGTTGGCTACGTCAAGGCTACCTCAAAGCTACCTCAAAGCTATCTCAAGGCTACGTCAAGGCTACCTTAAGGCTACCTTAAGGCTACCTCAAAGCTACCTCAAAGCTACCTCAAGGCTACCTCAAAGCCACTTTAAGGCTACGTCAAGACTACCTCAAGTCTACCACAACACTACTTCAAGGCTCGCTTATGGCTCGATAATTCTTTGAAGCTATAAACGCATTTCCATGCTTACTTAAGCTCAAGACTTCTTTAAAACTTAAAACTCGTCTTTAGCTTTAAGTGAGCCTTGAGCCTTTGGCGAGCCTTATGTCCTAATTTAGAGGAGTTTTGAACTTCAAATAAGCCTTGATCCTTGAGGTAGCCTTGAGGTAGCCTTGACGTAGCCTTGAGGTAGCCTTGAGGTAGCTTTGAGGTAGCCAACATTTTGTTACGCGGGTATTTGACCTAAAAAGCTCAAATTTGGTACAGATACGCATTTTCACAAGTAGATTACAGGAAGAATATAAAGAATGTGATTGGAAGTGATAGCCATAGCGTTGTCAAGGAAATAACAAGATTTTTGGCCAAAAATGCATAAAATGTGACCATCCCCCCCTTAACTTTTAAACTATTCAACATGGAGGGATAAAATTTGGCATCCCACGTGAAAATGTTCTCGGGAATCGGTCCCGGGAAATTACCAAGAGTCACTACCGGGAAATTCCCTGTACTTACTCCCGAGAAATTCCCGGTAAAATCTTTTGACATTTTTCTCAGAGAAATTTCTCAGAGAATTTAACCTCAAGAATAAAAATATACCACTATAAAATCTTCAGGATCGTATTCGTGATTGAGATGACTTTTTGTTTATTATAATAGTCACGTAAAGCATACAAATTAAAAGTCTACTATCAACATATTAAACGGATTTCAACACCTGAGTGAGAAAAATTAATGGGCATCATAACAAAAGGGTTTAAGCACCAACTTTTTAAATTAGGATTTTCCCATTTAAGAAATAAGTAACTATTTACACATTTCCATTAAAAATTTTCTATTTTATTGAATTGTTATTCATGTAAATAATAACAATAATTCAAAGTTAAAACAATTTTTGCTATTACAATTTTATTAAAAATTAAGGTTATTTAATAATTCTAATTTTCATTGAAAACTGTTTAAAAACTCAATAAAATAGAAAATTTTTAATGGAAATGTGTAAATAGTTACTTATTTCTTAAATGGGAAAATCCTAATTTAAAAAGTTGGTGCTTAAACCCTTTTGTTATGATGCCCATTAATTTTTCTCACTCAGGTGTTGAAATCCGTTTAATATGTTGATAGTAGACTTTCAATTTGTATGCTTAACGTGACTATTATAATAAACAAAAAGTCATCTCAATCACGAATACGATCCTGAAGATTTTATAGTGGTATATTTTTATTTTTGAGGTTAAATTATCTGAGAAATTTCTCTCAGAAAAATGTTAAAAGATTTTCCCGGGAATTTCTCGGGAGTAAGTACCGGGAATTTCCCGGTAGTGACTCTCGGTAATTTCCCGGGACCGATTCCAGAGAACATTTTCACGTGGGATAGTGATGTATTTTAACGCGAATATTACAGAAAAAATATAGACAACTTGCTATGTAATAATGGCCATAGCGTTGTCAAGGAAAAACTAAAAAAATTTTGAAAAAAATGTTTTAAAAAGAATTTTTTAATTTTTTTTCAAAAAAATTTTTTTTCGATTTTTTTAGTTAAAACAAGTGGCATTACATATTTTAAAGAAGAGTAAAATGTTAAAAGAATTAATGAGAGATTGTTTCCTCCCTTTAATTTTGTAACTAATATTAAAAAAATTGAACAACTGCGAGTTTTTAAAAAATTTTTTAAAACTAAAAAAATTTTGAAAAAAATGTTTGAAAAAGAATTTTTTAATTTTTTTCAAAAAATTTTTTTTTCGATTTTTTTAGTTAAATCAAGTGGCATTACATATTTTAAAGAAGAGGAAAATTTTAAAAGAATAAACGAGAGATTGTTTTCTCCCTTTAATTTTGTAACTAATATTAAAAAAATTGAACAACTGCGAGTTTTTAAAAAATTTTTTTTAATTTTACCAATTATCGATAAATGTTGCAAGTATTGTTTTAATATTTGTGTACGGAACCCGCCACTGCAGTGCGAGTACAACTCGCACTTGTCCAATTTTTCTATTTGATTGTAATATGTTTGTATGTCTGTTGCTCATATTGTTTTTTAAAACAGAATAGAATTGTAAAATTGAAAAGGCAATGTTAATTATTACTATTTTTCCAGGATATTTTTAATTTTTCTGACATTTCCGGGTTTCCCAGATGTTATAGACACCCTGTGAGTGTGAATTAAATTAAATAAATAATAAATAAAGAATGTGAATTAGTAAAAAGGATTACTAATCTTTTTTACTAATTTTTTACTAATGTCTTTTTCTTTTATTGCTAGTTGAAATGAGCTACCATGATTTTTTTCAAATTTTCTCATCAAGTTTCTTTCAAAATTTTTATAAAAAATCATGGTAGCTCATTTTAACGATCACTAAAAGAAAAAAATATTTGAGAAATATTTGACATGCAAAGGTAAAATAATTTCCGATTCAACGTGGAATGCCCCATATACATAACCTCTACTCTATGCATTATTTGCAACAGATTTCTCTCCGTGTGAATTTTATTTAAAACTAGCTGTCGTACCCGTCTTCGACGGGTTTTAGTTTCTACAGATACATTTAATAGTGTGTCTACCAGTCTCGAAAAATAGGAAATAGTGGGAAATTTAATTTGACTGGAGAAATACTAATTAGCTACCATTAACTATTTCATTATAAAAATATTACTATTTTAAAACAGTGATTAAATTTTTATCATCAAATAATTCATTTTTTATTTATTAAAATGCAGAAAACAATGTTTGTCAATTATTTGTAGAAATTTAATTATAATATTATAAGTTTGTAACGGTTCGTTTTTGTTACCTTTATTTTTAATTATTATTAATGAAAAATAGGTACCCAAGGTCTGGTAAATAAATGTGAGACGGTTTAATTAATTTTATTAATTGAACGATTTATTAAAAAACAACCTAAGCTAATTACATAGTTTTTTCTATTCTAAATACTTAGTATGATAATAATAAGATTTTCACGTAGCATTGGAATTATTTGACGATGGCAGTAACTTATATATTAAGTCCGTTGTACAATTTCATAGTTGAATATATTTAAAGTCTGATCCATACAATTATCATTATAATTGTCCAAAAAATATTATTAATACGCGTTTTCCTTGAAGCTGCGCGCAATTGGGTTTAAAATGGAGGATAGTGCGTTTTCTTGGAAGCTGCGCACTATTCTCCTATTTTTTAGTAGTTTTTATGCAGAGGTGTGTATGACGTGCATAGAGAAGTTTTTTGTACAATATCACACGTTTTCTTAGAAGCTGCGTGTATGATATTGTATATGGAAGATCACATGTTTTCTTAGAAGCTGCGTGCATATGATCTGGTTTTCTTATAGATCACACGTTTTCTATGAAGCTGCGTGTTAATGATCGAAGAAAAAAGGGTTAGTATAGAGGACCAACTACTATACATAAAGGTGGGGTGAATTAATTGAATATCCACGGGAAAAGTGCATCAAATTCAATTAATTCGGAAAAAATGCAAAAAGTGGTCAAGTTATTGCATGGTCTGCATGAAGTCGCGTATCTCGCGAGGTCCAAGACTTTTTTAATGAGGGGTCACTGCTTTAGAGAGGGAGTTCCTCATAAAAAGAGTATATAGTGGTAGAAACGCGAGTTTAATCTACGTTGTCTAGTAGTGGGGGAATATGTCCTAGTGTGGGGGCTTAGCTGGCTGGTCCCACGAACATATATTTTAAACTAGTGTGAAGCACTAGGGAAAAAAGATAGAGAAAAGGGTAAGACTCTATGTTATAAAAAATACGATCTATAGCAGCCGTGGGTGGCGTTCACTATAGAAAGGGGTGGCAGTATATGAAGAATGCAAGGGTGAAACCTATCACACGTATTGAGCATTCAATGCATAACGAGAGTGCACCGAAAGAAACTCCAACAGCCGAGGTAGCGTTCGCTGGAGAGAGAGAAAGAGTCAGCAGCCGGTGGTGGCGTACGCTGTAATAAGGAATACACGCTCCGAGCCGAGGTGCCGTACGGGAGGCATGCAGTCTACTTACGTGCGGCTACTACGGTTGGCGGCTTGGCTCGGGTCGGCGGTAGGCTTCTCACGTACGTCTTCCTTAGTAGTGGTACCTTTGGCACTTACACTGCTGTAGTCCGTATGAGCTGCCATATTTCGAAGCTCGCCTCGCGTATTTATATACTTTTAACGCGATGTTATTTACGAGAGAGGTCAATATAAAAGTAATTATTGACATCTCTTATTTTAATTAGGAATTAATATTTAATTCTCACCTTTCGTGTATTAATGGTTTGCTTTATTCAGGGGCAAGTATATTATCGTTGATAATATATTTATTTTTAATTTAAAATAATTTTATAAAATATTAAAATATTAATATTTTTTAAAATATGTAATGGCATTAAATTTGAACCATTACAAGTTAATCCTAAATTTCCACCAGTTTTTGGAGTTATAGTAAAGTCAAATTCGAACTAATTGTATCATAATTGCTTAAATGTAAAATAAGACCTATATTGCAAGCTGAATTCACAATTTTTCTCGATTAAATAAAATTCCTGCATATTTCTCGTTTTTTTTCAGTTGGTAGAACCCCTATTAAAAGTATTTGTAAAAACAAAAACCGTCGAATTTCATAAAATATGTGGATTTTTGTAGCCATTTGTAGTTTAATTTATAGTTTATTCTTATCAAAAAAATTTATATTTGATGAGAAAATATACACCTGGAAAAATTTGGACAAAGATGGGAAAAACCGGATAGTTTGTTACACAAAAATAATAATAGACACTCTGTTTAACTTTTGCCTTTACAATGCTCAAAGCATCCATAATAGTTAAACCTAGAATTAAAATAACAAAACTTTTTACTTTTTAAGTTTTTCCCCAGTAGCATAAGGCAAGTATCGTTTCACAGGTATTATTGAATTTCTATAGTATGAATTTTATCATCAAAAATCTCCATTTTCAATCTCCTTCAAAAATAATTTTAAAGCTATAAATTAATATTATGTTACATTGTTTACCATTTATCGTTTACCATTTTTAATATTTTCGAAATTTTGTAATTGAAAATTTTTTGATTAATTGGATAAACAAATTATTCTAAATTCCATTATTTTAAAGTCAAAAGTTTAAAAGATATATATTAAAAAATTAAAAATTTTCCATTTTTTAAATGATTAGAAAAAATTGAATACCTCCCGTTCTAATTAATATGTTTAAAATTTGTAAATTTATTGCATATATATATATATGTCACAAAAGTCATAACTGATTAATTTACTGCAATCTATCAAAATGTAAAAATTTTTTGCCAAAAATAATGTCCTATAACCAAGATGTAAGTATAAAAATGTTTTCAAAAAATTAAAAAAATCGAAATTTTTCAAATTTTATATTTTTTAATGAATTGCTTTTAAATGATCTATAATTCATTGTTACATGTTATTTGGTCAAATTTTGGCATAATTTTTCCAAAAATTGTCTCTTATAAATAGATAATTTTTTCGTTTTTTTTTTAATTTTCCGAAAACATTATACTTACATCTGAAATATGGAATAGAAAAAAAAATTTATTTTTTGCTAAATTATACTAAAATGTGACTAAATAACATGTTATACTCAATTATAGATCGTTTAAAAGCAATACATTAAAAAATCTAAATTTTAAAAAATTTCGATTTTTTGAAAACATTTTTATCTTTACATCTTAGTTATAAGACACAATTTTTGGAAAAATTATGCTAAAATTTGACCAAATGACATGTAACAATCAATTACAGATCATTTAAAATCAAATCATTAAAAAATATAAAAATTTGATATTTGTGATTTTTTGAATTTTTTTTAAAATCATGTTTATACTTTCATCTTAGTTATAGGACTTTTTTTTGCAAATCTATTCTAGAATGTGATTAAATAACATGTTATACTCAATTTCTTTTTGAATTTTTTGAAACAATTTAATATCTCCTGTTCTAATTAATATTTTTCAAATCTGTAAATTTAAAAACCTTCCTTGGCCTCAGGTCAAACATTCTGCCAAATTTGGTTTCAAACGGTTAAGCCGTTTTTAAGTGATTCGCGAACAAAGATTCTGTGACATGCGGACATATATACATACATACATACATTCATACACGAAATTTTTTATTAGCATTTTTGGAATCCTGGATGCTCAAAATGAATAAGTATGTGTAAAATTTTAAGTTCTGAGCAATGTACAGACAAAAGTCTCATCTTATATATATATATATATATATATATATAAATTTTACATATAATTGAACATTAAAAGCATTTTAGGATAAATTTTTAAAAATTATTGCACTGCAAAAAATGGCATCTAAAAATAAGACGTTCATAAACGTACCTCAAAAACGGCACTTTTAAAATTTTCAAGGTCAAATTTCTCGAAAACCTATGGCAATGAAAAAGTTTTGTTTATAGATTTGCGTTCAGCATAAAAAAACCTATAAGAATCACACTATCCGCTCTCAGAAATAAAAAAAACTGTTGCACTGTGTTATACATATATTTCAAACGTCAGTTCAGTATAAATCTATCTCTAAAAGAAGTGTAACATAAAGTTAACTAACAAATTAATGCAAGAAAATTCTATTTCATTCTCCAATTCAAGACAATGCTATCTCGAAATCCAATGCAACAAAATGACAACTAAAGGTAGCGTTTAATTTGATTTCCTCTCGAAATATAAAAATATTATCTTTTAAAAGTTTTTGACATATTATAGTATTGGAAATAATGAGTTTACAATTAAAAATATCAGAATTTATTATAAACTTTTGTTGCCTAAAAATTACAATGGTAGATAAAAAATAACACTACTTCTTTGAATATTAATATTGAAAACTATCATCATCGTACATCGATTATCCCTAAATTCTTACATTTTATTAGAAATATCGAAATACGATAGAGTAATTCTCGTAACTAAAAGTTTCTGCGTAGCTGCTTTGAATACAGTAACAAATTAATAAAGAATTTAAAAAGTTGTTTTATTGCTTCCTCATATAGAGGAAGTATTGTATTACCAAAATTTTTCGACGTCGATTTTTTGACATATCTTTGTTATTTGACATCAGGAGTTCAAAAATGATAATTTTAAAAAATGTCATTCAGTGTGTGTGTGTGTGTGTGTGTAAACATCACATTTTCCTACATATCTCCAAATTATAAAGAGTTTTTGGGCTGAATTTTTTTTAAATTGTAGGTCTCATCTGCGGACATAAAATGAGAGTACTTTGAGATAGATAAAGTTTAACTATTTATTTTTTTGATTTTTAATTTTTCAAAAAAACGCTTTTTGCCCATAACTTTAGAAAAATGTTAGGTCACCTATGAATGTTTTTCTCTAATTTTATAGAGTTTTTTTAGACGCATCTTTTGAGCCCTCAATGAACATTTTTTGTCCATATTCATTAGAGATATTAAACTTTTAAAAATCAAAAATTTTGGAAAATAAGACTTTTTTGAAAATTTTGTTGAAAAATGTAGAAGTAACTTTAAAACTATCATTATCATCTTGTAGAACATTAAAAAACGCTTCGATTGACCTGCTTTTTTAGCCAATTCGATTAGAAATAAAGAAGTTATTGACATTTTAAAAAACAAATTGTGATGGAAATTTAAAAAAAAATTTTTTAATGTGGAAGTAACTTTGAAAAGTTGAAAAATATTATTTTCCAAATCATTTCTAAAATTTTAAAAAAGAAAATAATTAAAGTCATAATATACAATAAAAATCAAAATCGCTTATGTATCGAAACTGAATTTTTAATCAAATAAAGAGAAAAAAATATTACAGCAATTGAGAATAATTGTTCAAAATGTATACTTTATTATTATTAACATCTCTATGAGGAAGCAAAGTGTTTATGAAATAAACACAACGAGATTTACGAAAACAAATGAAATAAGCACCAAAATTATAACAAAAATATATAATTTGGCAGCGGTTTTTTTTTTATTGTTTATTAACAACTATTGTCAATATATGTACGCTTTAGGGTTGTTCTTATTTGGGCGATGTTTGCAAGTCTTCGGACTCACCCCAAAAAATTAATCAAGGTATAAAAAAATTGTTTTCTGAAAGTTTGAAGCAAATCGAACAATAGGGGAGAATGGGGAGTTATGAAGCACGCTTTGTTTATGAGTTGTAACTTCAAAAAGAAATTTTTATTTCAAATTTTCTCCACTTGAATCTCTAGAGGGTCTTCAAATATGCTTACTGGTTGAAGAATTTGCATGAAATAAAATAAAATCGACAATTTTTTTCAGTTGGACTAAAAAGCTGCTTTTTCAAGTTTTTAAAAATCATGGGGAGTTGTGAAGCACTACTAAAAATCGCTAAAAATTATATTTTTTGGTAAATATTCTTTATTGCGATTTTGCATAAATCGTTTTAAATTTCGAGAACCTATTCATTGCTGGGTATTATATGGGTGAACTTATCTTTTTGATTTGTTCGCGAATTTTGTAAGAATTCTGCAAAATGGAGCACACAAAAAAACTTTATAAACGAAAAATTGAACACATTGTCTTGAAAGATATGCAAAATATCTTCTATCGGAATGAATCCAATTACAAAACGAAGATATTAGGTAAAAAAATATTCAGAGTAAGTGACATCTATCAAAACAATTACTATGCGAGATCTATGGCCGTGCTTCACAACTCCCCATGCTTCATAACTCCCCATTCTCCCCTATATATTAACCCTTTAAGGACCACACTGTAAAAACAGTGTCTCAATGTAAGACATTTGTCATTTTCACTTTTGAAACATTTGAGGTGTTTTATCTCAGAATTATAAAGGTAAAACACCTCAAATGTTTCAAAAATGGGGACACAAGCGTCTTATATTGAGACACTCTTTTTACAGTGCAAATGTACAAAAATTTTACCTGAACTTTGACAAAACTTTTTAGTACGAAAACGGAAAGATAAAAATTTTACAATATACATTTCTTAAAGCTCTGAAATTGCTCTTTCGAATGCCGCAACAAAAAATATTGCAAATTCATAAATAAACAAATTACGTACAATTAATTAATAAAACACACGATATTTTAAACATTTTTCTTTGGAAATCAAATTTTTTTATTATTTATGTCAAAGGAATACATCTCAAAGGTAAAATATCGCCTCAAAAATGTCCAACCTAGAATATAGTAACATAGAAATTAAAAAAAAACAAAATAGCGGATTAAAAATGGCGTTCAAAGTTGACTTTTTAATAAATAATAAACACGAGGTGCACATTTATTAAAAACTTAATAGATTCTCTTGAAACTGATTATTTGGAAATTTCTAGGATCGTTGATTATGAATATGATAATAGTTTTCAAAAATTCTAAATGGCGGATCCAATATGGCAGACTTTTCTTTCAAAACTTTATCTGGTTCACTTGTAACATATGAACGAAAAATGTTCATTGAGGGCTTAAAAGATGCGTTTAAAAAAACTGTACAAAATTAAAGTAAAACATTTACAGGTGTCCTAACATTTTTTTAAAGTTATTGGGAGAAAACGTTTTTTTGAAAAATAAAAAATATATATAATTAAACTTTATTAATCTATCTCAAAGTACTCTCATTTTATGTCCGCAGATGAGATATGTCAAAAAATCGAACTCGAAAAATGTTGGTATTACAATACTTTCTCTACATGAGAAAGCAAAAAAATGAAAACAACAAAATGGAACCAAAATATCTTTTCAGTTCAATTGAACGACTTTTTATTTTTTATGTAATGACAGACCCGAAAAACCCCCCAGTACCGAGTTTGGTCAAATTTTAATGAATAAATAAATGTATGCATCTAAGGGTTAATATATAGTCCCGTTTACTGTGATATAGCGATATATTCATCAAGCTTGTAAATGGAGCAAATACTTTTAGAAAATTTTGGAAAAATTGGATATACAACTTGTTTATCAAAATTTTTGAACATATTTGAATTTTTGTTATGAATACTATTATTTATGAAAATAATTGAATTTTGTAATGAATTTTATTTGAATTCCTCAAAATAAATTAACTTTGTCCAAGATTATTGTTATTTATTTATATAGGTTATTGGAAATGTTGACCACATTTTTTTTTAGATTTTTTGAAAATAATTGAATTTCTGACAAGAATTTAAGTAATTTTTAAAATTTAAAATAATTGCATTCTTGTGACAATTATAATCTTTTTTTCAAATAATTACAAACCTTTTAGCAAAATAATATACGTAAAATTTTGATTAATAATTTTCCTGTTTTTTTACACAAATAAGAAAATCTCACATTTCGACATTTGTTAAATAAAATCTTTTAAAAAAAAACTTTTGGCTTATTATAGAATGAAATGAAAAAATATTACATGATTTTGATTTGTTTATATATCTATAATTTTTTATACTATTTACTGCAATATTATTTTTGTCAAATGAGGACAGTAATTTGCATAATGAATGCAAAAGACAGAAGTTGTTAAAGTCAATTGCTTTCGACAATATAAAGTTTTAAAAACATTAATTTGTATGCATTCCTACCTTCTGCTTCTATTTCAATCGCTCGCCCTGTGATATTCACGCTAGGGAACAAAGCCGCGTTTTCTCGTGGACAAAAAAATCTGCTTATTTGTCATTTCCAATATTTTTATTAATTAACAATTTAATTTTTAATCTTTTTAAAAAATTATTTTAATGAATAACAAAATTAAAAAAAATGTTTTTCTTATTTTTTGTTTAAATTTAACATATTTTATATTATGTATATTTTTATAAACGAAAATCCTTTTATTTATGTTTCTTGTATTAATTTTTATTAATACAAAATATAAATTTTAATCATTCTCAACAAAATAAAAATTACTGCCCTGTTTTATCATACTATTATGCCTTTACGTAGGCAACCCGCTTTACTCCACCTTTCTATGGGGCGGCCATTTTATCCCCAAATCAAGTCACCTACATCTGTCAATTGAAATCGTAGAAATAAGATTGTGGCTCATAGAAACATCTAATCAAGATAAAAAAGTTTGTTAAATTCTCTATTTAATTTCGCTCCCCAGTAAATGCCCACTTTTTCGATTAAGTGCTTAGTTTTCTTTTAAAAAGTGATCAAAGTGGAAAAATACAGGAAAGTGGGGGAGAGTAGGTTGGCAACACTTACCAGTTCTCGACCTGCAACGCCCTTAAAAACGATTATTAGAAACGGAGGGAGATGAATTGAACAAAACTATAAATAAATAAATATAAAATTTACACGAGAAAATTACGAGACGCATATAGTCAGAAAACAGTTAAAATTAGTAAAAACTAAATTTTCTGAATTTACGATTGTTTTAAAGAATCTAATATAAAAGACGAGTTCATTAGAACAGAAAATAAGACACGTAGAAATTTTATTTTACATTTATATTAAAGATTAATGAAAATCAGTTGACTGTTCAACAAACGATATAGTCTAAAAATTAAAACGATTGGTTGAGAAGAATTAATAACGAATTGCATTTGACGACAAAGTATAAATTATATTCTATAATAGATTAACAAATGATAGTTTAATCATAAAAATTTATATGATTTAAAATAAATTTATGCCACAGTATCTAAATATTAATTTTTATACGAACAGTGTTAACAACAATAACACGATCTTAATTAAACTCATGTGAACCTGAATGTCTGTTAGATATGAAAATACGACTTAGAGACAACGAAAAGCATGACAGTTGTACAAGAAGCAGATGTGAACGAAATTCTGATCAGCTAATAAATTTTATAAAATCAACAAATGTATTAGAACAGTTAGCAAATCAAGAACAAAAGGAACGTGGAAGCAAATGACAGTTTGTAATTGTAAGAAAAAGTTTTTGATATTCCTTAAAGAATAACGATTGAATAGTTTTGAATCACGTAGATAAAACTATAAGCTAAGATAAAATTTATATTACAATCTTGCAGGAAACGAGTGGAACTTGATCAAATGAATAATTTAACGTTTGACTGAAATTTAAATTATATTTGAACTTCATAAGTAGACGAAACGATATGTTTGCTAATTTGAACATAAGTTCTGCTAATAAGCCAATAATGTTTTTCAAATGTGATTCTTGTAATGCGACTGTTTCAAGACATTATCTCTTGAACTACTAATTATCAAATTTACATTGTTTATTGAAATTTGAGATTGAATATTACTATTGACGAAAGTTAATATTTTAACAAAATTATGACGATAGGCGAATTCCAGACAAAAAGTTTGACAAAGTTTTATTTACAACGACTAGTTAAATATGATAATAAGGCTGCAACGATTTGTAAAAAACTATTGACGAAATAAATTAAGGCATATGACATGACGGATGTTCATCAAGAATGTATGAAATAATATGTTAAGTACGATTGTGTAAATATCGACTGTTTTTCAATTACATAATAATTGGCTGATATAATAACAAACAACAAAGTTGTGTGATAAAAGTTCAATATGTAACTATATATATACCTTATAACGAAAGATTCCTCTTAGGTAATTTCATAAAAACCAACTAATATATAAGACAGTTTCTCTTCTAGACAGTTTGAATAAACAAATGATCATACGACAGTTCTTCTAAGAAAAAGTTAAATGAACAACTGAAATACACGACAGTATACGATATGTGACGATGGTAATAAATATACATAAATGACGAAATTAATTATTTTAAATAATTTTCAGTTACTGAATGAAACTCAGACATAATGATTGGTAGATTGGTGAATGAGCTGTTCGAAAGGTGTCCTAAGATTTACAGACGTTACAAATATCAAATTCGACAATGCTGAAATGTCCAGAATATTCATCTTGAGAAAGGATGGACTTGAAACGACTATATTTAAAAATAAATTGAGAAACTTATAAATTATTTTACCTTGAAATTTGTAAAGTTGATAATTTTTATTTATATTGTAAACGAGTCAATCTCGGGAGGGAGTGTTGAAATATTCTATATTCGCGCCTAATATCTCGCTTGACTCTAACAGTAGTTGATTCTACGTCACTGCCGTGTGCGCACGCACTTCTTCTACCTCTCAATATCGCTTCGACCGTGAACGTCTCGATCGTCAACGAGCTCTTAATAAACGACTGATTTCTTCCGTATTTTTGTGTTCTTATTTACTACATCCTGCTCTAAATAATCTGCATGCCAACATCAAGTAATTTCAAAGTTAACAATTTACAAAAAATAGAATTTTTAAGTTTAGTTGATGCAGCAGAAAAAATTTTTTAACCAAAATTTTCTTTAGCTGAATTTAGTCTTAACTATTTTTTATTGAACCGAATTTTTCTTTGGGTCAAATACGAAAAGAAAAACTGCATACAATTATTCACAATTTCACAACACAGCGGGAATTTTTCACATTTTGACACTTTATGTCGGAGAAATTGGAGGTTATGTTTCAATCTAGCGGAATCGACTCGCTCCATGGATGGCGTTAGATGACTAACATTTTCCAGGGGTGGAGCGAGGATGGATCCAAACATCCACTATTAATTTCTACACGGGAAGATTAGAAAAAAAATCAAGTAATGAATTTGAGAAAAATTTTACAAGTTAATGAACAATTCTGTATTTGGTAAGACAATGGGGAATGTTTGAAAACATAAAGATGTTTTGGATATTTTAAAAATAATTATCTATGAATTTCATTATAATTATATGAAATTTTTTTTTAAACAATGTAAAATTACTGTACACTGATACTTACAGCCTGATTTACCATGTTAATATTCCAAATTTTTATAATGTGATTAAACGTGATATTCACAAATTTGATACGTCTGATTATCCACAAGTCTATGTTTATGAAATACAGCTCATGAATAAAAAAATCCTCGGTCTTATGAAAGATGAAAGCAATGGAAAAATTATTACCGAATTTATTGGTCTTAGATCAAAGCTGTATTCATATAAAATTTTTGGAGGTAATCACAAAAAAGTAAAGCAAAAGGTGTTAAGGGATCAACTTTGAGAAATATAACATTTGATGATTATAAACAATCCTTTTTTTCTTATAAAAGCTTTATTAAATCTTAATATTTAATTCAAAGTCGAAAACATGAAGTCTACTCAATCAAGCAAGACAAAATTGCACACAGCTGGCAAGACGATAAAAGAGTCTTGATACCAGGAGAAACGGATACACTTCCATAGGCATACAGAAAATTTTATTGAAATGGAAAAAAATTTAAACTATTATTCTGTAAAAAATCTGTTATAATAATTATAATGTTAGAATAATAGAAGTATAAATAAAAAAATTTATTAATATTAAAGCATTTCTTTCACGTTGCGTTAATTCTTCTTTTATTCACATGTTGAGTTCATTATCACCAAATGTGATTAAAAAGCAAAAGTGATTTAAAAGCCGTATTGGAGGAGTCACATTTTTCGATCCCCTCTACATCTTCCTTATTCGTTACTCCTTAATATATATCAGCTGTTAAGTGATGTAATCTAACATTGAACCTGTCAAAAGTTTTCAATCTCTCATCAAGTTCAGAGGTAAGTCCTCAAATCATTACTGATTTTTAAAAAGTAAATTCCTCAAATAATAATATAAGATTTTGATAAAAAATAATAATAACAACATAAAAGCTTCTTTTTAAATAAGGTTGTAAAGTGTTTTTTAAAGTTATGTGCTTAATAATAAAAGTGTAAATATGGTGTATTCATAAAAAAGTGCTGTTCTAAAGTGTTTTAGAAAAAAAGTTTTTAAAAGTTTTATTAGAGTAGTTTTAATAAAAGGTAAAGTGTTTTCCGAAAGAAAGTCTTAACTATTATTTATTTAATTAGTTTAAAAAATATATATTAATTAGACAACAAACAAAATTTTTGAGTGTTTATTTAAGTGGTTTTAATAAAAAAAATATTAATTAGATGTTTTTTAAAATAATAAAGTTTCTAACTATTAAGTGAAGTGTTTTTAATAAAAAAAGAGAAATAGCTAAGTGGTTTTGAAAAAGTTTTAATTCTTTTTTATTCAAGCAGTTTAATGGAAAACATATTAATCAGACGTTTCTTGAACAAATTTTTTAAGTGTTTAGTTTAATAAAGAGTAATAGAAAAGTGATTTTAAGAAATTTTTTAACTGTTTTTTATTCAAGTAGTTTAATAAAATATATTAATCGGATGTTTACTGAACAAAGTTTTAAGAGTTTAGTTGAGGGGTTTTAATAACGAGTAATAGTAAAGTGTTTTTTAAAAAAGTGTTAACTATGTTATTCAAACGGTTGAATAAATATCTTAATCAGACATTAAACAAAGTTTTTAAGTGGTTAGTTGAGTGGTTTAATAAAGAGTAGTAATAAAATGTGTTTTTGAAAAAATGTTAACTATGTTATTCAAGCAGTTGGAAAAATATATTAATCAGACATTAAACAAAGTTTTAAGTGTTTAGTTGAGTGGTTTTAACAAAGAAGTATTATTAAAGTGTTTTTAAAAAAAATGTTAACTATGTTAAGTTTTCTTGTTAACTCAATACCATAAAAAGGTCTAAAGTTTTTATCAATTCAACTCTTTTGTAAAATGCTATTCAAACAAGTTTTTGATTCAAAAACATTTTTAAATATATAAAACAAGTATTATCTCATTTCTAATCAAAAATGTTTTTTAAAAATATTTTTAGGATTAAATTTAATTTTGTAAAACTTGATATTTTTTTGAAATAAAATATTTTTTATATTGTTTTTCTGTTTTAGAAATCTATAATCAACAGTATTTTTAAGGAATCGATAACAACAGTATTTTGTACAACAATTAGAAACAAAATGCAAGTTCGTGGTACTTTTTTCATTATCTAATATTTTCTAAAATATACATAATGTAGATATTTTTTAAAATAATGCGTTTAAAAAAATTGAAAAAGAATATTTTAATTCTTGGAAAAAATTTATTTTAATTGATATTAAAATTTATTTATATTTTTAATTTATTAATTTATAAATTTATAGATAGTTTTTATTTCTATTTTGTTACCAATTAATTTATATTTTTTAAACAAATAACTTTTTAAATGTAATTTATTTATTTAATGCTATTAAAAAGAAATGTTGGTTTGTTTCAGGGATTATCAGAATACAGAACATGTTTTTGTTTCAATGGAAAGTGGTCTAAGTGTAAAAGTCTCACAAGAGTGGGTTACCGCTGGGGAGAATATAACTGACGCTTTTCTCATTGCCATTCAAGTTCATCAGCAACATGAGGAGGAAGGGCGGGAGACATGTTTCATCTTAACAATAAATAATACATAATACATAATGTTGAATAACTCCTCGAATTTTGTATCAATCGAATCGCCATTTTAACTCACTGAACAAAACTTTATCTACTTTCGAAAAAAACAAAAATAAATTTTTTTTTTACACTTCTTCTTGTTTATTTATAACAATTAAAAAAGTATGTACGGGAATACTAAAAATTTACCGGGTGTTTGTTTTTGTATATTGCAAAAAAAATAAAAATAAAATCGTTAAACTTTTACAGTAAAATTGTTTTATATCAATAAATAAAATATATTATGATGTTATAATACATTTTTTACTTGTTTAAATAAATTATTGTTGTTATTTACCAACTTTCTCTAGAATGCATCTAGAAAGTTGCAGTTTTTTCCTAATTTTGCAATTTACTAAATCTTATATGATTACAGATATAGAGTAAAAGTTGAATAAAAATTTAACTATTTTTTAAACAATTTTTAAACAAATTATTGTTGTTATTTACCAACTTTTCGCAAAATGCACCTAGAAAGTTGCAGTTTTTTCCTAATTTTGCAATTAACTGAATCTTATATAATTACTGATAAAGAATAAAAATTGAACTGTTGTTTAAACAATTTTTAGACAAATTATTGTTGTTATTTACCAACTTTTCCAGAATAAACCTAGAAAATTGCAGTTTTTTCCTAGTTTCGACGCCTCCCGTTCATATAATGCTTATTGAAAAACGAATGCAAGGTGATTCTTATTCACTTTTTGGTGCAAGACAATGCTTATTCGATTTTCCGTGCAATAAAATGCTTATTCAAAAAATTATTATTCAAATTAGCTTATTCTATGAATTTTATAAAATTTTTAATTTAGTATAATTTATAATTGCAATTGCTTAAAAAATATTTATTAATACATGTGATAGGATTCGTGTTTAAAGTTTCTTATAACAATAGACACGTACTAAAATTCTCAGATATTTATTTGCAATTTAATATTAATAGGAAGATTTTGGGTTACATTTATTGTTCTGTCAGTGGCAATTGTTTTGCACACAATTTTGAATAAGCATTTTATTGCACGGAAAATAGATTAAGCATTGTCTTACACCAAAAAGTGAATAAGAATCATCTTGCATTCGTTTTTCAATAAGCATTATATGAACGGGAGGCGTAGATTTTGTAATTTATTAAATCTTTTATGATTACAGATAAAGAATAAAAGTTGAATAAAAATTAAACTATTTTTTAAACAATTTTTAACCAAAATTGTTGTCATTTATCAACTTTTTCCAGAATGCACCTAGAAAGTTGCAGTTTTGTAGGTTCTTTTTGTAAAAAGGTGGTAAGTAACAACAATAGTTAGTTTAGAAATTTATTAAACAATAGTTAAATTTGTATTCTTTATCACTAATTATATAAGATTTAGTTAATTGCAAAATTAGGAAAAAACTGCAACTTTCTAGGTGCATTCTAGAAAAAGTTGGTAAATAACAACAATGATTTGTTTAAAAATTGTTTAAAAAATAGTTAAATTTTTATTCAACTTTTATTCTATATCTGTAATCATAAAAGATTTAGTAAATTGCAAAATTAGGAAAAAACTGCAACTTTCTAGGTGTATTCTGGAAAAAGTTTGTAAATAATAACAATAATTTGTTTAAATAATTTTTTAATAATAAAACATAAATGTTTCATGCTATAAATGTCATAAAACATTATTAAGATACAGTATTTGTATTAACACATAATTATATTCAAAACGTTTGATGAATTTTAATTGTTTTGGGAACATAATAGTAAAAAAGCGTTTGGCCACCCCGGGTGGCCGTCCGTAGTCCGCGTATACAAAAATTATTGTACCGCGAAGGTTAAAGTAAAAATATAGTAATTTAAAAATAGTAAATTATATATAAAAATCATCAAAAAGGAGGTTATATTTTTAATAAATATCGAAAAACCTATATATTTCTATTAGAAAACTGTATTAATTAAAGCATGAACAAATTTTTATATTATTTTTTACATCAATAATTCAATTTTAAAATGGTTTCTTTTACATAAAAGAAACACTATCAGTTATTAATATTACTTCTTTTTCTTCTTCCTCCATAATCATCATTTTCTTCCACATAATCTTCTTCTTCGACAAAATCTTCTAAGTTGTGTCTATTGCCCGAATGTCTTCTTCTAAAAGAATCTCCTCTTTTTTCCTTGAGAAGAACCATGCAATTATCCGCTAGTTCTCGTATGTCTTCAATATCAGCTCTCTTTTGAAATATATAGCCAAACTCACTAAGTTGATGGATTTCTACCACTAAGCCCAAATATTGTACGAAGTAGTTATGACCCTCAACACAATTTTGATTAAAAATATTAGTTTCTTGCTGCAATCGATAGCACAAGAAAATCTCTCAAAGATGCAAAGTTCGTAGTGAAATAAATCCATTCCGCAGGAATGTGGAAATAAAGATTTAATAAATTGTAGGTATCATCATTCTGAAACAAATAAAAAAAAATTTATATTGAAAATAATGTATATAATATATTAACATTTTGATTACTAAATAAGGTTAATTGTAGAGAAAAATATATATTTATAGATAAAATAATACACGGAGAGAAATTCTGTTTTAATATTTCGTATTATTATATTAGTATTTAGTAAAACCGATTGCAATTTAGGGAAAACGTGCACTTTTATTAATTATTATTACCATTTTTAAGAAAATTTATAATCAAATTATTACTTTGTATTATTCTGAAGTAACAGAAATTAGAATAGTCAGTAAGAAATTTTAATATTATAAGTAAGAAAATCTACAATAGTAAAAAATATTACTAGAGAATTATACTAAATACTATCGAAGTATTGCATAAATTGTAAATTTAGTAACGAATAGTGTTATCGACTATATTAAAAATTATGACCAGCCTAGTAGCAGGCTTTCGGCTATAGAAGAGCGGTTACGAAACTGTCCGAGATTAGCCGAACATTTTAGTCGAGCAGTTCCGAAATTACCCGAATCAAACCTCGTGACAACATGTACACGTTGTGTTAACCGCAAAACGTTTTAATTTGACATGTCGCAGTGAGAAAGTCAATTTGCGTAAGTATTATATTTCAATAATGTTTAAAATCAAAATTTTTTTTATAAACTTAATATGTTATAAAAATTAAAATCTTTAACATAGAAAATGAGTGTCTACCATTCTAATTTGCTGTGTTTAGAAGAGAATTCCGAGGACAAAATCTTTGCAGACATAAATATTGAAGGAATTTTTGGACCTTCGCCTCCAAAACAAATACGAAAAATTTTATCCCCAAACGTGAGTAATATTTCACATTATATTTTCCCATTGTCAATATTAACTAAAAATTGTCTTAAACATTATTCCAATATAAAATTATAATTTATTTTCAAATATAAAAATTTATACGAAATGAGTACAATACTTTGATGAAGCAAGTTTTTGACCTTGCTAGTTTTTCATTGTGTGTTTTTATATTACAATCAAATCTGTTTTCAACTTAAAAGGACAAGATAATTGAAGATCTGGACAGCGGAGAAATCAACGTCCATTCGCCTTCAAAAAAAACGCTACAAACTTTATCGACATATGTGAGTAAACTAATTTTATTAATTTTAGTAATAACTGAAAATGCATAAATGTAATTAGAATTCTAGGTTGTTGAGAATACTTGCAAAAACTAAATTTTTGTTAAATCATTAAATTCAAATTACAAAAGTAAATATTTACAATATCAAATATTAAATATTCGTGTATTAAAATACTTCACAAAGTTACAATCACAATTCAATTTTCATTTCATTTTAAATATTATTTGAATCAAAATTTAAAATATAATCCGATTATAATAAAAATTAAAAACATTTTCAATTTGTTTATGTCACTTTATACTAAAAACTTATATTATTACTTAATAATATTGATAGCTTTATCGATCACTCCGAGTCATTAAAAAAATAAAAAAATAATATTCTTGTTAATTCTTGTTAATTGTTAATTCTTGTTGAAAATATTCTATGTTTCAACGGCATTGATAAAGCCATCAATATTATTAAATACTTTATATTATTAAATATTTGATGAATTCAAATAAATATTATATTATTTCTTATTGTAAACATATTCCTAATTTTTAATTGATTTTACATATATCTCATAGGTAAATCCAAACATAATTGATGTTCAATCCACAAATAATAATTTAAACATAAACGGCGAGGAGGAAAACACTCCACTTAGCGAATTTGAGACGGTAAGTCTTCGCCTTGGCGGGCTGTTTTCATTTCCTTATTTGTATTAATTACAAATCTTTCATGTGTCTTTCTGTAAAATTAATATAAACATACAAAAATCAATCTTTCAGAAAGTTCTTTCGTTTCTTAAACAAGATCCTACAGCAAAATTAGTTTTTTCTCACTATAAGAGCCACAATTTACTAAACAAAGCGACAAGGAGTCTTTTAACTAGGTGTATCATAAGTAAACTAAAAAATGATGCTATAGAACCACTTGCAATTGGCGAGAAACTGGAAAGATTTCAGTAAGAAAAATAAATAACATTTCCATACAATTAAATTTTTTAATTTAACAATTTGTATATTAAACTATTTTTTTCAATAGCATACCTCGCTCAGTTTTTATTTTACTAGCTAACTTAATTGAGAAAACTTTTCCTGGAGAAGTAGCTAGTACTTACTATAGTCCTTATAGGTCAGAAAATGGTATAACTTTTCAAACGTGTGGAACTCTATGGGCTAATTACAATTATGTAATTGAGACCTTAAGAAAAAACAATATTTTGAAAGTCGCAAATACTAAAGGCAAAAACTGCAATTCTGAAAGGTCGCTTAGCTGTACTTCTCTCGGTAAGTTATAAAAATTTGTTTCTCACTATTGTAAAGTATAAATTTTAAATTTACATTTAATTAAATTTTCAAAATCTTTCAGATGAAGAAGCATTAAGCACAGCTTTAAATAATGTGGAGACATCATTAGATTCACCTTCTCTTTCTGAAGATTGGGATACAACGTACAACTACAGAAGTACTTTATTATTAAAGGAAAAAATTTCAATCTCAGAATATATAAACAAATTTCCTGCTTTGAAAACGCAAGTTGCTAAGCAGTTGGTATGTATTAACATCTTAAATTTTTTATACAATAATTTTTAGCAATCAGAAAAAACAATTAATACAAATTAATTTCCTAATTATTATTTATCTGTTTCATGCTAGCAATTACTATACGTATTGCTTAAATGTTTATTTTAATTATAGTTTCAACAAGATTTTGAGAGAATTTATCCCGGACGTGTTAAATCTTTACGAATTAAGTGGACATGTATTAAAGACGTTTTAATAACACAGTTACAAGCTCTAGAAAAAAATGTGAATAGAAAGAACAAATTATCTGTTGATGATATACTTTCTATTAGAAATCTACCTAAATTAGGAGCAGGTAACATATCAAACCGTGTTACGATTGCTAAATAAAATTTATCACAATATATTTATTAAAATAATTCTTTTAGAAAAGCAAGATGTTGTGATTCTCCGTCTTTTGCAGTTACTGATAAATGATGGGAATCTAGGACGAAAAAGAAAAATTGATACTTCTGAACCAGTTAAAAAATATAATTTTGAAGAGATACGCGATTCGTTTATATCTAGAGTAAAGGTAAAATGAATTATTTATGTAGTATAAATTATATATACACAATTATTAGATTTCATATGAAAATTGTAATTTTACATTTTATTAACAATAATTTGTCAGTACATGAACAGAAGAAATAAAAGTTGCTAAAACTTTTTTAAAATAAAAATATGAATTGTAATTTCAGCAAATTAGTGATCTCGAATCAAGGATAGAGCAACTGAGAAATGTAGTATCGAGCAGGAAGGAAACATTGCAACCTTTTATTATTGCTGTTGGAGAAGAATGGGACACTGTTACAACGTTTTACGTTGTTCTCGATAATCAGAAATACAAATTTAGTAACTGCATTGATGCTGTAGATTTGACATTCAAAATCTTTTACGCTTTAGATTGTTCGTATCCAAAGCCTTCATTTCGATTGTGGCAATTTATTCAATTAGGAGGTTATGACATACCTTTATCTCAAACAACAATCAAGTCAATCAAAGAATTATTGGGTCTTATAAAAAGGGCGACGGAAAATTATAGATCAGACGAAAATTTTAATTATCAATCATGATTGTTTGCAATTTCTGTCAGGAAAAATTTATTAACAATAATACGTTTATAAAACATGTTCGTATCACACATGTTGAATTAAAGATGTTCACTTGTAGTGAATCTTACTGCAGTAAAACATTTACGAAACTCGATTCTTTCTTAAGACATAGAAATATTAAACATAATGAGGAAACAACAGAATTTCCTACTTTACATGATAATTTGGAAAGCATCAACTTAAATGAGGATTCAAACTTTACTCTGGAAGGAAGTGTTTTAAACACACAGTATTTTGAATACTCTTCGGATTCGAGTGACTCTGACTTAGATTGGACTTTAAAAGAGGATAATATGGTTTGGAATGATAATACTTCAAAATCTGCAACAAAAATTCTGGATGCGATGTCAGATACTACAAAAGTCATAAATGATAATACTTTGAAATTTGTGGGAAAATTGTATCAGTTTCCAGATTTGCCTAGAAAGAGAGTTGATTCAATTTTAAATGATGTCTCTGAGTTGTTTGAATCATCTTTAAACTCTTTTAAAAGCGAAATATTTAATCGTCTTCAAAATGTGAAATTATCGGAAAACAATGTTTCAGAAATCGATAACGTGATTGAACAATTTGCTAAACCTTTTCGGAATATAGATACAGAGAATAAAAGATTTTCCCAATTTAAACATTGCAATACATTTATTATGCCTGAAACTTACAAGATAGGAGAGAGAGTAGAATTTAAAACAATGCCTACTGGAATTACAAGAGAAAACGTTAAAGTTACTGCTCAATTTATTCCTATAAGATATGTACTTAAAAAGTTTTTAGAATTACCAGACGTTTTTACAAAAACTATGGAATATGTTAATAGTTTAAATTGTAGTCATAAAATTATTTCAAATTTGATTCAAGGTTCCCATTGGAAATCTAAACTTGCAAGTCATGAATCTACAAAAATAGTTTTCCCTCTAATAATGTATTATGATGACTACGAAAATAATAATCCACTGGGCAGCCATAAAGGTATCTCAAAATGCGGAGCTGTTTATTTAAGTATTGCTTGTTTACCTAAAGATTTTCAATCTAAAATAGAAAATATTTTCTTGTTTATACTTTTCAATACCTTGGATAGAACAGCTTTTAAAAACTCCATAATTTTTGAAAAAGTCATACAAGAAATAAAATTTTTACGCGAGGAAGGAATTGAATTAAATCTACCCACTGGTAAAGAAATCGTTTACTTTGACTTAGCTTTAATTATCGGCGATAATTTGGGGCTTAATTCAATATTTGGATTTGTTGAAAGCTTTCGTGCTTCTAAATTTTGCCGTTTTTGCTTGACAGATTTTAAAGATATAAATATAATTTTAAAAGAAAAAAATTGCATTCTTCGTAATAAAGAAAATTATATTTCTTTACCCATTACTTCAGCTAATGTATCTTCCACAGGTGTAAAGGAAACTTGCGTTTTTAACAAAATTCCAGAATTCCATGTAACAAACAATCCTGCGGTAGATATAATGCATGATGTTCTAGAAGGTATTTGTAGATACGATATCGCATTCATTCTATATTACTTCATTTATATTAAAAAATACTTTTCATTAGAGCAACTTAATAATAAATTGCAGGCTTTTTATTATGGCCCTAACGGAAATATAAACAAACCCCCAGAAATTTTAGAACAACATTTAACAAAAAAACGAAAATGTATTATTCTATCTTCTGCAGAAATGTTTAATTTAACAAAAAATTTAAATCTAATAATCGGATCATATGTTACTGAGAACGATGAATATTGGCAGTTATTATTACTGTTACAAGAAATTTTAGAAATATTATTCAGTCAAAAAATAACCTTTGAAACTTCAGATATTCTAGACTCTAAAGTTTCAGAATATTTAGAGTTACTGACTATAAATTTGAAATACAACTTAAAACCGAAACATCATAATTTAATCCACTATTCATCCATCATGCGAAAAGTTGGTCCTCTCTGTTATATTTCCTGTATGCGCTTTGAGAGCAAGCATCAGGAGGCTAAAAAATATTCTCATGTTTCTATTTGCAGAGTTAACGTATGTAAGAGTATTGCTATCCGACATCAATTAAAATTAAATTACAGATTAATGTGTAATACTTCAACTCAACCAACGTATGTAACTGGCAAGAGAAAAAAAGTACCGTTAAAATGTTTAAGAGATATATCGAATTATGTTCAATTGTTACCAAATGGAATTCCGAATAGTTTATTAACAACTAATAAGATACAATATACTGGGAACACTATTAGACCAGACACAGTAATTGTAATGTTCTCGGAATTGGGTGAACAATTTTATTTTGTTCATTCAATAATTTTAATCGACAATGAAGATTTCCTAATTGTAGTACAAGGCATAGTCCATTGTCTTTTAAATGAGCATTTGAGAGCATTCAAAATTTACAAAGATGAATTGGGACATTGGCAGGTATTTAAAAAAAATGATTTAAGAAATGCTGCATTTTCTTATGCCAATAAATTAAATGATGGATTTTTTTATATAACGAAAAATTGGATATAATTTCAATAGAAACATAATTTTAATTCCAGAAACAAATAATTTAAAAACTGTAATATGATAAACATTTCTGAATAAAATTTTGACCCAGCATACAAAAGTATGTATTTATAATGAAAAATAAATTAAGAACTTTTTTAAACAAAATATTGAGAAAATATCACTTTCTCACAAGCTCAGAAAATTTCTCGCGTTTAGTATATAAGGAAGTTGAAAACTGTATCTCCCAATGTACAGCGTGCGTGCGTTATTGCGTTTATTTGTATTTAAGTTAAGTTTATATGTATGCGTTTATAGGTTTTAATATAGATCTCCGAAATTGTATATAGTTTGTGTTTGTATAGTATGATGTATAGTGTGGTGCTTGCGTTAGCTCATTTGTGTGTGTGCGAAATACTTTCGAAACGATAATTCTATCCTCCTCCTTCTAAAGTCTTTTTATTTTCTGTCCTTTTTGACTCACTCATAATTTTTAGTATTGACTATATTAAAGATTGAAATATGTATTTTATTCTAAAATTTAAAACAATTATTTCAATTTTTCTTATTTTTTCGATACTTTCACTGACTACGATTTTAATATAGTCATTTTTAAAAATTATGATTCTTTTATTAAATTGTATTACAATTTTATTAATTTTTGTAAAATATATTAAGGGCTGCCTACTAATATGCACAATATTAATTTTTAATATAAAACACGATTTCCCTAAATTGAAAAAGAATATATTAAATTCTATTACCAATTTTAACAAATATTAATACAAAATCTCTCTCCGTGTATATTAACATTTTGATTACTAAAATAAGGTTATAATTATAATTAGATGTCGTTTCTTAGTTTCGACTTGTGGCTGAATATATCATATGTAAGGTGTAAGCAATAGTTTCCTATCAAGTTAATTTCATAAAAATTGACTTGGTATGAAATTTACTTGATAGGAAACTATTGCTTACACCTTACATATGATAAAATAAGGTAAATTGTAAAAAAACATATAAATTCACACTTTTTCTTATAGTTTTAAAAAATAAAATAATTTTACGAAAAAAATTTTTATTATTACAAAGTAAAAAACCGGACAAGTGCGAGTAGAACTCGTACTAACACCGAGGGTTCCGTACCCTCCATAAAAACTTCTAATTTTTTTCTTACAAAAAAATTTGAGTTTTTCGCTAAAAAAAATTTGAAGATCAAATCTAATCATGTTCGGTATATTTTTCTTGAAATCTACAAATGGAAATACATAAACTAAAAAAAAGCAGTCCAATAGGCAAAGAATTGTTAAAACCAAGGGGGGTACACACTTTTTTTAACAACGAAATTTTTTTTTTAGTTTTTCGCAATAAAAAATATGAAGATGAATTCCAATAATTTTTTCTGTATGTTTGTTGGAATCTACACGAAAAAATAAACAAAAATGTATAACGCCAGTCCACTAGGTTAAGAATTGAGAGAACTAGCATATGTATAATTATTATCAAAAATTGAAAAAAAAATTTAGGTTTTTGCTCAAAACGTAAGGAAGATAAATTCTAATCATTTATACTATATTTTTTCCATAAACTACACGTAAAAATACATAAGTGTACCAATTTTTAGCTCTCTAGGTAAAAAAATATGAGCACTAGGGTAAAATATACGATTTTTTGAGGAAATTAAAAAAAATTGAGTTTTTCGATTAAAAAAGTTTGAAGATCAAATCCAATCATGTTTGCTATATTTTTCCTGAAATCTACAAATGAAAATACATAAAATAAAAAAAAAATGCAGTCCAATAGGCAAAGAATTGTGAAAACCAAGGGGGGGGGGGGGTACACACTTTTTTTTAAAACGAAAAATTTTTTTAGTTTTTCGCAAAAAAAATATGAAGATGAATTCAAATAATTTTTTCTGTATGTTTATTGGAATCTACACGAAAAAATAAACAAAAATATATAACACCAGTCAACTAGATTAAGAATTGAGAGAACCAGCAAGGGTTGAAGAATTTTCGAGCTTGCAAAAAGAGATTTTAGTTTTTCGATGAAAACACCATGAAGATCTATTCTAATCACTTCCGCTATATTTTTCCTGTAATCTATGCATAAAAACGAATAAGTATGCCAATTTTTAGCTCTCCAGGTAAAAAACTGTGGGCGCCAGGGGGGGGGTACATGCATTTTTTTCGAAATTTTCAAAATTTTCGAGTTTTTCGCTGAAAAAATTATGAAGATCGATACCGAATGTGTTCGCTATATTTTTCCTTTAATCCATTTTTGAAAATATATATGCATACCAATTTTCAACTTTCTAGGTAAATAACTGTGAGCGCTAGGGGGGGTACATGCCTTTTTTGCGAAAAATGGCAAAAATTTGATGTTTTTCGTCGAAAACTCTATGAAGATCAATCCCAATCACGTTCGCTATATTTTTCCTGTAATCTACGCGTGAAAATACATAAGTGTACCAATTTTTAGCTCTCTAGATGAAAAACTGTGAGTTCTAGGGGGGGGGGGGGTACATGGTCATTTTTGTAACCGTTCCAATAGGGTTCCTACCGGGGTACGGAACCCTAAAAATATTACAAACATTTTTAAAAAATTAATTTTTCTTACCAATAAATCTTCGGAATGAAATCTTTTTAACCAAAAACCATTGGGTATTTTCATGACTTTTGTTCGTATATTATTATAGGTAAATAATACCGTTGAATCGTGATCAATGAATTGCTCAAAACTGTCCCTCGCTCTTAAAGCAAGTCCGGTAACACATATCCTTTGAAGTTCTTCACTATCGCAGTTCAATCCCCACATCTTCGGTGAATGAATGTCAATCACAAACATACAATATTGGTCTATTGTATCGCTCTGTACATAAAAATTAATACAAATTTGAAAAAAACTTAATTTTTAAAAACTTAATAAAGCTTCTTAACAAAGTTATTATATAATTAATTTAAAATGTTTAGTTTTAAAAAGAAGAAATCATTTCAAGAACTCAGGATAGGCATTCCATTACAAAAATAAATAATGTGAAAAATACAAAAAAATTCTAAAATTGAAAAACCAATAATATGAAATTAATATATATATATATATATATATATATATATATATATATATATATATATTTATATATATATATATATATATATATAGGTGAAGAATATAAAAAGTGAATTTAAAAAATTGAAATAATATACATAATTTTTAAAATAGAGCAAATGTAATTAAAAGTTTTTTATTATTACTTCATCTAAAATATTTCTTCAAAGTTAAAGTAAATGTAAGAGATTTTATTTTATTAAAATATAAGAACAAAAAATGATAATAAAAGTTTATTAAAAGTAAAGTGCAAAGTTATTTTGATAAACTGCAATAAAAAATATTTTTAATATTATTAATTTGAAAAGTAGTAAAAGAAAATAGAATTTTTTTAAATTTGTTTTTTTTAATAAATTAAAAATAATTTAAATACTTTTAAAAATAGTTACAAGTGAATCTGTTAAAAATTTATTGTTTTAAAAATATAAATGTAATGGTGTTAAATGTTTACTAAAAGTTCAAAATAATTTAAAAAGATCTAGAATAAAAAATATTTATTACATTATTAGGGGAGAGTCACTACGGTCGGGACACTTTTTGACTTGTGCCTATAACTTCCGTTCTAGGCCGAATTTCACGTTTTCTGACATATGGTTGGAAAGATCTTCTAAAGTGGAATGTTTCTTCTGTACATCAGAAAATTTTTGGACAAAAATTAGAAAAGTTATAAACATTAAAAAAATGTCGTTACGGTCGAAACAGGTCTTTACGGTCGGGTCACCGTAGAAAATCAATGTGATATGAAGGAATATTACTAAAATTGGCCCGTAAATTACACAAGAATGCTGAAATACACTTGAAAATGGAAAAAGGAAATACAAAAATTCATATAAAAATTAATGTAAAAACGTTCTCAGTACAGGAAACGTTCAAAATACGTTATCGAGAAAGATGTAAAATGAGACATTTTAAAATGTTTTACGAACGTTTTTCGAACATGAATGTATTTTTTTCACTGTAAAATGACGTTCTTCACACATCTCTACCTTAAACAAATGAATTTCCGATGACAGAACGCACCATAATTGTAAAATAATGCGTCCCAACATGCACGATATAAAGTAACCCGAACGTAAGTTTCGCGTCGTTTTTATTTTTTTAGCACACAGACATAAACGCACGATATAAAAACCAAATAACATACCAAAGAATTAAAGCACTCTCTAATGAATAAATTTCATCATCTTACTTTATTGTTTGCATCTTTTCCTTTGTTTAATTAATCTTTCTGGACACTAAGTAAAAGTTTTGCTTTAAAAATTCACCACACATTTACGTTTGTACTGCTCGCGTACTTCATTGGAACTTAATGAAAGTGACGTGAAAAGTTTTCTACATCAGTAACAAGTATTTACATGCAATGGTAAATGGCACCAGTTTGTTACAACTAAGAAACCTGAGGTGACCCAACCGTAAAGGTGTCCCGACCGTAGTGACTCTCCCCTAATATTAATTTTAAAAAATAAAAGAAAAAAAATATATAGCCTGAATAATTTTTAAAAGTAAAGCAAAATCTAATAGAAACAATTATTTAAAATTTAATTAATAGAATTAAAAAGTAAAAGAAAAAATGTTTCCTAATGAATTATGAAAACTAATTATACTTACAATGTTTTTTCTAAAAATGAGATTTATATAAAATATTACTTCTAGCACTTGGTAACTTTTCACTACCTTTTAATTCGATGAAACTTTTAATAGTGATATATCTGTAGTAATGATTCTATCACTCGGTCGATAAATAGTAAAGATAATGAAGTTGATCTGTATTGGAGTTCTTTTTATACCAGAAAAATTGTTTAGAAGATAAAGAAACAAAACAATTACATAAAAGAAGAGCCGACGAATAACAAAAATCTTAAGTATCGAATTGCAAGAGACAAAACATAAGAGAAAGAAAGAGATACGATAAATATATATATATATATATATATATATATATATATATATATATATATATATATATATATATATATATATAATCACTATAAGCTTTACACACATCACTATAAGGTATAATGACATTACAAATATTATTGAAATTAAAAAGTTTGTAATGTAAAAAAATATTTTTAAAGAATTACAGGGTTTTATATATATATACTAGGGGGGCTGTGCCCCCTGCGCGCTTCGCGCGCCAACCCCCCCGTTATTAAATTTACAGTTTAAAGATTAAAATTTCATTTGAAATTATATTTGCCAAGGGACCTGTGAGTAGGAAGGGGTTTTGAGATTATGTTTGCCATGTGACCTGTGAGTGGGAAGGGGATTTAGAGGTTATGTTTGCCCTGTGACCTGTGAGTAGGAAGGGGGTTTTGAGGTTATGTTTTCCAAGTGACCTGTGAGTTGGAAGGGGTTTTAAGGTTATGTTTGCCCTTTGACCTTTGAATTTTGAAACAGATATCTGAAAACGACATCTTTTTATAAGATAGACAGATATATGGGTGATTTTCAAATAACTGTGATTTTTTTGAATAAGACATTTTTCTGCTAAAATAGTGAATCAAATTTGACTTTCATTACATATTCCAGTACATTTTTGTTATTAAAGTATATGTTCAAATGGAAAATACATGATTTTGAATATTTCCAAAGTTACGATGGAAAACGGAAAGAAACTGCAAAAGTTACATGCCACGGACCTGACATTTTTCCACGGTCCTGACATGTGTGTCACAGTTAAAACACGTAAAAAAATAAAAAAAATGAATAAATATTTTCTTTTCAATGTTTGCACTTCAAAATAATGCCAGTAGAAGTCAATTAAAAATAAAATTGAGTAATAAAATCACGATGACGTTGCCATGTGTCGGTAGAAAGTAATTAACAATTTAAAACATGAAAAAAGTGCTCGTGTACGTGGAATATCATTATAATAAAAATATTTTCATATGTAAAACATCTGGTTAGATTTGGCCTACAAAGTACTTAAGAGATAGTTTCAATATTTGCTCACGTGAAAATTTCAGAACAAGATTTTAAATAAACGTATGCCACGGACCTGACAATTTAACCCAATTTTCTTAATTTTAACTATGATAATGTTAATGTTAATAAACTGAATATTAAGTATCTTTAAGAAGAGACTTCTATTAAGTGATTTATGAAGTGAGTGTCAAAAAATAATAATTTTATTAGACATTTATCTATGGGGACATGCAAATATGACAGTTATTTGAAAATCACCCATATATATAGGAGGGGGGGTCAAGCAATTTGTTACGGTAAGGAGAAAAAATGGCGCTAATGTATATAACATTGTGTTACATGGGGGGAGGGGGGGTTCAAATTTCCGAAAAATAGCGTTACGTATTTTTTGAACGGCCCCTTAAAAAAATTTTGAAAAAGGTTTAATAATAAACATTGAAAAAAATTTTGTTTATCCTTAGCTTGTTATAGTTTTTTCAATAAGTTTATTTGAAAAATTCACTATAAGCTATAATGACATTACAAATATTATTTAAATCTAAAATTTTGTAATGTAAAAAAATATTTTTAAAGAATATATATATATATATATATATATATATATTCTTTATTTCTTTTTATTTTCTTTTTCTTTTTATTCTTTTTTATATATATATATATATATATATTCTTTAAAAATATTTTTTTACATTACAAAATTTTAGATTTAAATAATATTTGTAATGTCATTATAGCTTATAGTGAATTTTTTTTCATACAGCCTATGATTCAACTCTTAGATGTATGTTCTCTCTCCTCCCTTCTTTTCCCACTTCTTTTAACCATGCAAGATCATCGAGCTCTCTCCGCTCTAAATTGATTCATGCTTCAATAGATTTATTATCATTTTTAGTGAATAATTTATATAATTACTAATCAATTTCAGAGAAAAATTTTTTTTTCCACTTTTCGTTTGTCTGTAAGCTATAATATTTTAAACTGAATGCTATGTAAAGAAATGATACAGCGTGTATCATACAGCCTATCATTCAACTCTTAGATGTATGCATAACATAACTAACCTAAGACACATTCTTTACAAGGTTATCCGCAATAAAATGACCTTATGGATGACAGAAATTTTTACCATAAGTTAGATAAAAATACAGAACCAGTAAGTTACCTTCTTAAAGATTATCAGGAAAATCCAATCGTTGGTACATTTTATGAACAACCCAGTAGGCACACTTGTTCAAAAGACGTCCTAAGGATGTCTTTTTGCAGACGTCTTTTGGACTTGTACAGAAAGACGTCTAAGAGACGCCCTATACATATTCTATATCTTGGCCATTAGATGTCTTTAAGATGTCTAAAAGACGTCTTTTTAATTCACCATTTGAAAATAGAAAAATTTTTATGAATAGAAAATACTATTTTCTAAGTTCAACTTGGACTTAGAAATTCATGAATGTGAAATTTATTGGAATTTTTCTAAGTTAAATTCATTTCATTGACAAAAAAGATCGTTAACTTTATAGAGGTTCATATCTGCCTCGAACGGCTGAGGTGCTTAAGGCGCTGTGCTTCAAGCCCAAGGTATCCGAGTTCGATCCCAGCTTCGTAGGAATTTTTTCATTATTTCTCCACATTTTAGAAAAAAAAATTAAACTAAAAATAAATTTAATACAATATTACTGAGTTTTAACTTAGAAAATGTTATTAAAAAAATGTCTATTTAAGATCTGAAGAAATGTGAAAAGGAAGTCCTTTAGACGTCTTTTCTTAAGGACTTTTAGACGTCTTCTAGACTTCTTTTTGACCAGACATAGAACGCCTGTTAGACGTTTTTTAGTTGTCTTTTTGATGACTCAGAGACATTACCATCATTGTCCCCGAATTGTCCGCGGACAAAAAGGGACGTCTTTAAGACGTCCCTGTGCCCACTGGGAAGAACTTTCAAAAAGCTAAATATTTAAATATTTTATTTAGTGGAAAAAGTACTTAAAAAACAATATAGAAAAATTATTTGTAAAATGGTAGGGCTTTGATATTACTCATAATAACTGGATAAATGATTCAGATTTGTAATGTACTTTTAAGATTTCTGAAAAATTAAATAATAGTTTTAAAAAATAATAACACGAATTATCTATTATTTAATTTTTTATTTTATAACATTGACATGTTATAAGATTAATACAATAGTTTTTAGATTTAAAGCACTGTTTTCTTAATTTTTTGAAATTGATCACTACTTATAAACTTATTGAAAATCATATAAGTATAATTAAGATGTTTAGAATTTTTAGCTATAAATTCATCAGAGAATTTTTGAAATAGAATGACTTTATCCTAATAAAGAAAATTTTCATATGTGTACATAAATTCATCTGATAATTTTATATGGTGACATAAACAATCCTATCCTAATTTGTAAGGTGCAATTCTGAAAAGAAGACTTTCATCTATATTTTTAATTTCTGTGCAACAAATTGATTTTCACTCAAAAATATCTTGGAAAAATGCAAGAAAATCATTGGAAAAATTTGAAGTCCTTATACTTGATTCAATAAATGCTGTTGTAATTGCTGTCAATATTTTAAATCTAATTTTAAGTAAGGCAGAGGAAAAGCTTCAAATAGATTACAATAATCTGTTAATGCTAACATAAATTTATTGTTATGATTCCCATTTAAAAGATCTAGATTAAATTCAAAATCAAATAAATTTTTTCCTCATTATGTACAGTAAGTCTGATGTAGTAATCAGTGACGTTATTGCAGATAAAACAAACTGCTTGTCTCTTCTATCCTCCAGTGCAACATTCATTTTTCTGCATGTAAAATTCCGAATCGTGTGTTCGCACAAAAGTCATTTCAATTTTTTACAATTCATTTTTCACTTATACTTAATTTTTCAAAATCTTATATCTTATATCTTAAGTAGACATTTCTTTTATAACATTTTATAAGTTAAAACTCAGTAATATTGTATTAAATTTATTTTTAGTCTAATTTTATTTTTCCTAAAATGTGGAGAAATAACGAAAAAATGCCTACGAAGCTGTGATCAAACTCGGATACCTTGGGCTTGAAGCACAGCGCCTTAAGCACCTCAGCCGTTCGAGGCAGATATGAACCTCTATAAAGTTAACGATCTTTTTTGTCTACTACTATTTCACATTTTCTTATTATTGACGCCTCCCCCCCATACTCTGAAATTTGACCCGTACCCCGAAATCTGACCCTCGCCCCCCACTCTGAATTACCACCTACAATCAAGGTTCTCTCACGTATTAACATGTAATTTTTTTAAGCTCGTAAATTATTTGTCACATAAAAATAGGTTAAGAAATCCACACCCATCATCAGAATTTAAAGGTCAGATACTAAGATCAAATCATGCTCCCACACGTTCTCACACAGACACGCACTCACACGTACACACATCTCACACCGACACACACTAATACCAATTGGTCCAGAAGCTCCCCTGTATTTCTACTAGTAGAATTGTCATAATAGCCATCGCGTTATCAAGAAAAAAACTAAAAAAAATATTTCTTCTAATTTTTACACTGTTTGACCTAATGAGCTGAAAATTGGTATACGAGTGTATTATAAAAGTCTGACAACAAAAAAAATTATTTAAGACACTTTTTGAAAAAAAAATTTTTTAGTGAAAACAAGTGGCATTAAATATTTTAAAGAAGCATAAAATTTTAAGAGAATAAATGAGAGATTGTTTTCTCCCTTTAATTTTGTAACTAAAAATAAAAAATTGGACAAGTGCCATTCAGTGGCGGCCCTAGCGCTCTATTAAGGTAGAGCGAAGTCGCCTTTCGGCTCCCCTTATCCCAAATTTTTTCTAAAGTTAATAAAACTATAATGATAAGATTATTAATTTAATAATGAGATTTCCTACTTTTATAAAAACTTTTATTTTATCTATTTTTCGTACATATGATACATTTTAAATCAGTCACAGTAATAAAATATGTTATGCAATAACATTATTAAAGGTATAAATTTTCAAAATTATTGATTTTAAAATACATAAACGAATTTATATAAAGTTTACTTTTCTGGCTTTAGCACTTGCAAATTTGGCAATTAAATCTTCTTTTGGTATAGATTGAGCAATGTCGTTTTCAATTGATAAAATTGCCAGATTTGACAATTTCTCCTGAGCCAATGTAGATCTTAGGTAAGTTTTTATTAATTTTAGTTTACTAAAACTGCGCTCACCTTTGGCAACAGTTACTGGAATAGTAAGTAGTATTCTAAGGGCAGTCCAAGTGTTAGGAAATAAATTTAACCAGTTATTATTCTTTAAAGCTTTAAGAACATCCTTTGGTTGGCCTTGGTCTGCGTCCAGGAAATTCTGAAGAGTTAGTATTTCCTGGGCAAGTTCCGCCCCAGAAATATCGCTGTTTGAATCATGCGTCAAAATTTTTTCCAAATTTAAACATGATTGCTCCAATTCAGGCTTATCAGTCGGTCGCTTTAAATCATACAAGAAACTCTAATTTGCATTAAACGTCGACAACTGTTGAAAACGCGTTTCGAGAGAATTTAGAACGGTATCTATCAAAGAATAGAATACAGTGATTTTAAAATTTTCTTCTGCATCTGTTGGAGTTTCATCTGGAGATTCGTAGTCGAACATTCTTCTTCTTCTTCGAGTTCGAGTTTCTTTAAAAACTGGTGAAATTTCAGCTTTCTCGGCAATTTCTTTTGCTGTAATTACAGCTGATGCATAACCATTATTTCTATAATCTTTAACAAATTGTCAACATTTCTGTAATAGATTCGTTGCATTCAACAAATCGGCCGATTCTGTTTGCAAGGATTTGCTAACAATGTTTATTTGATACAGTAAATCATACCAAATTACAAGAAGCAGCAAAAATTCATATTGATTCATAAATTCCGCGAGTGATCTGGCTTCTGAAGCTGCAACAGGATTGGTACTTTCTTCGTATTGTTCTAGTAGTGCATCTCGGATTTCAGAATATTGATACTTAACAGCTTTTAGACTCGAAACTCTACTTTCCCATCGTGTCTCGCAAACTTTTTTCAATGTGAGTGTTTCTGTATATTTCGAGATACCTTCCCATCTTTTTGTGGAAGATGAGAAAAAAACGAACAAACGTTGAATAACCCCAAACAATGACACTGATTTAACTGAGGTTTTGGCGGCGTCAGAAGCAACCAAGTTTAATTTGTGACAGCCGCAAACATTCAAAAAGGCCCTGGGATATTCTCGGATAATATGGCTTTGGACACCTTTTTGTTTTCCCACCATATTTGCGCCATTATCGTAGCCCTGACCCCGACAATCATTCATATCTGAATCATGTTTTTTTTATCTCATCCAGAAATAAATCTGTGATACCTTGTCCGCTAGAGTCTGATACTGGTGTGTATTTAATGAAACATTTACGCACACAAAGGTCGTCAACATCAAAAAATCTAAGTGTGACACTCAACTGTTCTGTGTGACTGATATCAGGTGTACAGTCCAAAATGATTGAAAAATATTTAGCTTTTTTTATTTTTTTGATAACAGTATCTCTTACTTCATTTCCAAGCAAATCAATGAGTTCATTTTGAATGTTTTTGATAAAGTAATAGTTTTTTTTCATGATTACTGACGCTGCGTAAATGTTCCATCATAATTGGGTCAAATTTACCTAATAGTTGAACCAGACCCAGAAAATTCCCATTGTGTGGAGTGTTTAAAGTATCGGAATGTCCTCTAAAAGCCAAATTGTTTTCAGCCAAGAATAATGTAATTGCCAACATTCTCTCAAGTATTGCTCTCCACTTTTTTTCTCGTCATCTATTTGTTTCATTAAATGTTGATCCACTCCAGTTTGTCTTCCTAATCTTTTTGTGGCTTCCAACCACCTATATGTTGCTGACTGGTGTTCTTTGGAAATTTCATGTTTTTGCAAAGCCAATGAAATATGAGCCCAATCATCATAACCTTCATTCGCTAAATTTGATAATGAATTTCGGCAAAATAAATAACAATACAAGCAAAATACTTTTGTAGAAGATTTTGAATAAACAAGCCACTCTCTGTTATATGTTTCTTTATTTAGCATTATTCTTTGGAAAGGTTTATTTGTAAAATGGCGACCTTTTTCATCACGCGGATAATCTTCATCAATATTGAGTTTCCCATTATTAGGCCCTCGCATTATTATTTCATCAATAACCCTATTTGGTAAAAAATTCGGCCGTTTAGCTATATCTTCAGAAATGTTTAATGGTAAAGTGGAATGGAAAGGCATTGCCATCTCCCCATTAGAAGGTGCTAGCACTGATTCATTGAAATCGTCATGGTGCTGTGAAAATGAATCGTCGTTACAGTCCGAGTGTTCTTTTTCGCATGTTGTTACATGATCGTGGGTTGGTGTTAAACAATTGTCGCTTTTATCAATATTGCTGTCGACAGCTGTTAATATTTGACTGCGGTCTACAACTTTGACAAACTTAGCCAATTGTTTTGCACTTTTTTCATTTTCAGCTTCTATTTGTCTTTTTCTCTTTAAATTTTGAGCACCTGATAGTTTTTTATTCCCTTGTGACATTTTTAAACTCGTTAAATCTAAAACAAATTCTAAAATATATTTCTGTAAAAAAACATTGGGAAATGCGTAATTAAACTTGTATTTTTATTTTTTACACTATTAAATTTCTTTAACAAATTAAAGAAAAATTTGCATTAAGACTCATTTTTACGTATATTCTCAATAACATCCAATGGGCTCTTCTTTAAAAAGCGCATCGAGAGTTTCACACACGAAAATGTGTAATTGCATATCTCCCAATATTTTATTTTGTAGAAGAACTTGGACTTATACAGATTCTATTTCAGCGTATGCAGTCACAAATTCTCTAAATTCCATTTAAAATATAATGTTTTCAAATAAAAAGTCATCTACTGTAGAAATGCTAACAGTAATTTAACATGATTTAGAGCAATATTTTATTTTTCACAATTAATTTTATTTTAATTGTTTGATATTATGATTTAAAATACGCAGAACGGAAGTTACGATAAATATAGAGGGCTCTAGAGCGCTTCCTTCTTCTTCCTTTATTCATTACAAAAAGAAAATGGCCATGACCAAATATTAAACACTATTGTGTTGTAAAAGTTTAAGTAAAAGGTTAATTGTAATATGTTTATTTTAATGTAAAATTAAATTAAATAATTAAAGTGTTGTTTTCTAAATAATTAAAGTGTTTTATTGGTGAATTCCATAACTCTATAAATGGATTAGTGATTTTTCAAAATACTTGCTGTGGCCACATGGCGTGGCACGAACCTAAAATCTATCTAAATAAGAAACAAACTAAAACCCTTAACAATTTGGCGATCCTGCCAGGATCATGGCATTTAAATAAAAATTAAATTAAAAATTAATAAATAAAGATCAATATTGTTCATTGCAATATTGAAATCAATTACCGACAGTACTTCTTTCACGCCAAGTGAAACTTACCAATCAAGATCGATAAAGTAGTGTTCTTCATGATCATAATATAAACATCTGTTGAGTGTCAATATACACGAGTAACATAACCAAAAATATACAAGTGCATAACGTCAATGCGAATAAAGAAATAACTAATAATAAATTAGTGACTAAAGTGACTTAAATAAAACGAAATTAATAAATCGCTTGAGTGAAGTTACACAATCGAGTCATGGAGCCTAATTTCGAGGAATTATTAACATTTCAAAATGCAGATTTTCAATCTATTGATAGACATTTCAAATGCATGGACGATTTGGATCCACAACGTCGGTCAACAATAGTAATTCGCAATAGATGTACTCTCGTCGAATCACTGTGGAGAAATTGCCGAGAAAGACATGCTTTATTGACGCATTGTGCAAATCAAAACCAAAAACTAGACGACTACTTTAAGGAGGATAAATTTTGACAAAAGGAAATGGACTTCTACAGCAATTTGGATGCCTACGCAGAACTTCTAATTGAACTTCAACCACAAACACAACATATGTCAAATTCAACTTCAAATCCGACACATGACAAAATTGCTCAACAAACAGGTTCTATTGTTAAATTACCTCGTATCGATTTACCAGTATTCTCAGGTCAGTATGCCGAATGGCAACCGTTTAAAGATTCATTCGATTCACTAGTAATTCAGGATAAGTCTATTAGTAACGTTGCTAAATTGCATTTCTTAAAAAATTCTTTACGCGATGAAGCTTTAGATTTAATAAAAAATACTCAAATAACTTCCGATAATTTCAGTATTGCTTGGAATTTATTAGCTCAAAGGTATGACAATAAACGTGCTATTGTAACTTCGCACATTAATGCAATCTTTGCATTAACTCCTTTAAAAAAGGAATCTGCTTCTGGATTATTAAACATTTATAATACCGTACAAAAACATGTTGCGGCATTAAAAAACTTAGGTCGTCCTACAGAAAGTTATAGCGATATTTTAATTAATAGAATTCTATCATTGTTAGATCCGAAGACGCAGCGAGATTGGGAGTTAAAATTGTCATCGTCAACAGAATGTCCAGAATATTCGGACTTAGAAAAATTCCTTCTTGACAGAATTCGAGCGTTGGAGGCTTTGCCAACTTCAACAATAAATAATAATAATATAACTTCCAAGCCCGTTTCGCATTCAAAGGATTTCTTAAAATCAAATCGCGCAAATGTAAGTACTCATATGGCATCATCTCGAGAAAACACATGCTTTCTTTGTAAATCTAACCATTTTTTGTACCAATGTGATAAGTTTAATCAAAAATCAGTTTCAGAAAGGTATGATTACGTTAAAGCAAATCGAGTTTGTACAAATTGTCTTCGAGCTCAGCATAAAAATAATGATTGTCCGAGTAAATTCACATGTACTAAATGTAAAAAACGACATCACACTTCACTTCACCGTGAAAGTAAGCCGGAACCAGAACACGATAAAGATTCCAATGACACCACAAGTCAAAACAGTACAGGTTTTCAAATAATTGATTCGTCTAGAATTCAGTCTCATTTTGCCGCACCAAGCGCAATAAAATCAAATAACGTTTTACTTGCTACTGCGCGAGTATGGGTTTTATCTCCTTCAATGCGAGCTATTCGTGTTCGGGCGTTGATTGATCAAGGATCAACTTGGACCTTTGCTTCTCGAGACCTTGCAAAATTGTTAAACTCTAAAAGTATACCAATATCAGCATCACTGACAGGCGTGGGGGGTGCAAACGCTGGAAACGTAAATTCTGCCATCACGATAGGGATTTCTTCAAATCCAAACGGTAATCCTGTTTTTAACACGCAAGCCTTAGTTATTCCAAAAATAACCTCTTATGTGCCTCAATCAAATATTAATTTTGAAAAGTGTCCCCATTTAAAAAATCTAAACTTTGCAGATGACCCTTATAATGATGATCCTATCCATTTACTTATAGGCGCCGAGCTTTATGGTTCTCTAATTTTGGACGGATTAAGAAAAGGAAAACCAGGGGAACTAATTGCACAAAATACGATATTTGGGTGGGTCTTATCCGGTTCTCTGTTATCAGTTAGCGAGCAAAATGAATCTAGCGTTCAGGTTCATCATTGCATTACGAATAAAAATCTCGAATCGTGCTTACAAAAGTTTTGGGAAATTGAGGAAGTAAACTCTAAAGAAGTCATGTCGATTGATGACGAACTCTGTGAAGAGCATTTTCAAAGAACACATTCGCGAAAACCCGATGGGCAATATAGTGTTAGTTATCCATTTACGACAGAAAAACCAATTGACATTGGATATACCAAACAAATCGCAGAAAAATCTTTAAAACGTCTCGAAATTCGCCTCGAGAAGAATCCCGTTCATAAGGAACTTTATAGTGACTTTATGGAAAAATATGAAACACTTCAAGACATGAAAAAAGTTGAAACCTTAGAAAATCCTTCAAATCAGGTAGTATACATTCCTCATCAACCGGTGTTTAGGGAAACCAGTTTAACTACGAAAATGCGAGCAGTTTTTCATGCCTCAACCCCATCAACTAACGGAACTTCTTTAAACGATCATATGAGAGTAGGTCAAAAACTTCAACCTAACCTTTTTAATGTTTTAATTAATTGGCGTGTATTCAAATATGTATATACTGCTGACGTTGCTCGTATGTATCGTCAGATTTTAATAAATTCCGATGATGTTGATTATCAACGCATATTATGGCGTACATCGCCAGATCAACCGATTAGTGAATATCAACTTCTCACTGTCACATACGGAACACGTTCAGCCCCGTATCTCGCGTTAAGAGTTCTAAAACAGTTAGTGAGTGACGAAGGTTCAGCATTTCCATTAGCATCAAATGTTTTAAAATACAATATTTACATAGACGACGCAATGTTCGGTGGGTCATCGAAGCGTGAAGCAAAAGAAATTCGCGACGAATTGATAGCTCTCTTAGGAAAACCTCACTTCACACCTAGAAAATGGGCGAGTAATTCTCCTTTATTATTAGCAGATATCGATCCACATGATCACGGTCTTGCCTGGTCATCGCCCTTGAATGACGAAGAAGGTATAAAAATTTTAGGATTAGAATGGAATCCCACTCTTGATCGTTTTCAATTTAAAGTTGAACCTATTCAATTGGATACAATTACAAAAAGAACCGTTCTTTCTGTTCTAGCGAAAATGTATGATCCGGTTGGGTGGCTGTCACCAATAATAATTTCGGGTAAAATCATTATGCAAAATCTATGGCGCAAACAATGTTCATGGGACGAGAGTTTAGACAATGACACAGTAGGTGAACTCCACGTCAACTCATCACAGATATTTTCTAGACTAATTGGAATTTGGTTAATATTTTGTGTATATGCTCCTTAGGCGATATGAAAAAAGTTCCCCAAACATTTTTTGAAAAAAATAAAAAAATGGCGGAGATATGACACTTTGAATTTTTTAGTACTTTTATTTTGAAAAATCCATAACTTCTACTCTAATAATCCGATTTTAATTTTCAATATCAGAAATTGTTCGTAAAATACCATATTTTAAACTAAAAAGTATTATAATTAACAAAAAATATTTTTGCTCTATTTTTGTCAAATTTGAAAAATAAAAATCGTCACTTAAAAAATATGGGGTTTTCAATTTCTTTTTTATTTATACCAAAAGATGCCAAAATTTGTCTGTTAAAAATCTGGTAAGTTTCATTGTGGGACCGCCATGGGTTTTTGAAAAAGAAATAAATTTAATGTGATGCATAGAAAAAAAACTTTAGAAAGTCAGGGAACAATTAGCAATGAATTCATATTACTTGTGATGGTCATTTGTTTTTTTTACATTTCCTGAAAGGACGTATAAATTTGTATCATGCATCACATTAAATTTATTTCTTTTTCAAAAACCCATGGCGGTCCCACAATGAAACTTACCAGATTTTTAACAGACAAATTTTGGCATCTTTTGGTATAAATAAAAAAGAAATTGAAAACCCCATATTTTTTAAATGACGATTTTTATTTTTCAAATTTGACAAAAATAGAGCAAAAATATTTTTTGTTAATTATAATATTTTTTAGTTTAAAATATGGTATTTTACGAACAATTTCTGATATTGGAAATTAAAATCGGATTATTAGGGTAGAAGTTATGAATTTTTTAAAATAAAAGTACTAAAAAATTCAAAGTGTCATATCTCCGCCATTTTTTTATTTTTTTCAAAAAATGTTTGAGGAACTTTTTTCATATCGCCTAAGGAGCATATACACAAAATATTAACCAAATCCCAATTAGTCTAGAAAATATCTGTGATGAGTTGACGTGGAGTTCACCAGTAGCTACCTGGACTGACTATGTAGATTCCTTGAAATACATAAACGAATTGACTATTCCGCGTTGGTTAAATTTACATCCAAATAACCTCGATGTTCAAATTCACGGTTTCGCTGATGCATCGGAAGCCGCGTATGGAGCCGTTTTATACTTAAGAGTAACATTGTCTTCTCACGAGGTGATTACTCAAATCATCACGAGTAAAACTAAAGTTGCCCCCGTCAAACAAATAAGCATCCCACGATTAGAATTACAAGGTGCAACACTATTATCTCGTTTAGTCACTTCAGTTTGTCAATCTGAAGTATTTTCGAAAATTCCTGTACAATGTTGGACCGACTCCACAATTGTATTATCTTGGCTTAACAAACATCCTTCTCATTGGCACACGTATGTTGCGAATCGAGTATCGGAAATCTAAACATTGCTGCCTGATCACCAATGGCGTCATACTCCATCACAATCAAATCCCGCTGACCTAGCGTCTCGAGGAGTTCTACCTCAAGAATTGATAAAATCCAATCTTTGGTGGAACGGCCCAGAGTGGTTGTCGTTATCTGAAAATCATTGGCCACCATCATTTGTTCCTACACAATTTGTAACCAATTTGGAAGCAAAAGGTCACGTACACCTTAATGTAGAACCAATTCCTGATATAATGAATAGCTTTGCTTCCAGATATTCTTCGTGTACTAAATTGCTACGAGCAACTGTTATCTTGCAAAGATTCGTTAAATGGAAATTCAGATCCGATATTGACGAAAATATTCGTATCTCGAATCGAATATCTGCCAATGAATTAAGTAATGCAGAAACCATTTGGTATCTGTTCATTCAAAGGCAACAGTTTCAATCAGAAATTCACTCGATAAAAAATAACTCACAAATTACACAAAAGAGCAAATTAAAGTCTTTAACTCCATTTCTCGACAATCAAGGACTGTTACGAGTGGGCGGTCGTCTTGATAACTCCGATTTTGCTTTTGAAGCAAAGCATCCAATTATATTTGAAAATCATTTTATTGTTAAAATGTTAATTTGGGAACCTCACGAGAAAACAATTCACGGCGGACTACGAGACACATTAAATTGTCTTAGACAAACTTATTGGATTATACATCCAAGACCATTAATTAAATCAATCTTACACAAATGTTTTATTTGTGTAAAATTTCGAGCAAAATTATCGAAACAGCTTATGGCACAATTACCACGTACACGGGTAACAAGACCTGAACGAGCATTTATAGATTGCGGTATAGATTACGCAGGCCCCTTGCAGGTTCGAATGACCGGCGGTCGCGGAAATCGGTCCCAAAATTGTTATATTGCCGTATTTGTTTGTTTCGCGGTAAAAGCATTTCACCTAGAAATTGTAACGAATTATACTTCGTCTGCTTTTATTGCCGCGTTTCAAAGATTCGTTTCTATGCGTGGTCTCCCTCAGCGAATGCACAGTGATTGCAGAACAAATTTTCAAGGTGCGAGTAAAGAACTTCGTATTGCATTTGAAAGCGCAGTTGAAAGTGCCGAATTTAAAAATTTAATCGCTAAAGATCGCATTGAATGGAGATTTAATCCTCCGGCAGCGCCTCACTTCGGAGGTCTATGGGAGGCATCCGTTAAAAGCATGAAAACAAAGCTTGTCAAATTATTTGGTTCGAGTACTCCGACATATGAGGAATTAGCTACTGCCATTTATCAAATTTCCGCTATTTTGAATTCGCGGCCTTTAACTCCGATAACTGAGCATATCGACGATTTAAATGTCTTAACACCAGCTCATTTTTTAATAGGTGGCTCATTTTCGGCTATTCCTCAACCATCGCTTTGTCATTTAAAACAAAATCAATTATCGCGATGGCAGCATATGGAGCAATGTGCTGAAACGTTTTGGAATCAGTGGTCAAATGACTACTTGCGAACATTGCAACAACGTTTTAAATGGCAGGACGTGGAAGATTCTGTCATTGTTGGTCAAATGGTATTTTTGCGACGACCAAACGTTCCACCTACAAAATGGGTGCTAGGTAGAATCGTAGAAGTAAAGAGATCGTCTGACAATTTAGTTAGAGTTGTGAAAGTGAAAACATCTACGTCCGAATATTTGCGTCCAATTACTGAAGTAGTTGTGTTACCATTTCAAGCAACCAATAATGAAACTGATATGTAAAGTGTTGTAATATTTATGTAATTTTCGTTGAATTTGAATTCCATAGGAATTCAAGGCCGGCGGTACTGTTTGATATTATGATTTAAAATACGCAGAACGGAAGTTACGATAAATATAGAGGGCTCTAGAGCGCTTCCTTCTTCTTCCTTTATTCATTACAAAAAAAAATGGCCATGACCAAATATTAAACACTATTGTGTTGTAAAAGTTTAAGTAAAAGGTTAATTGTAATATGTTTATTTTAATGTAAAATTAAATTAAATAATTAAAGTGTTGTTTTCTAAATAATTAAAGTGTTTTATTGGTGAATTCCATAACTCTATAAATGGATTAGTGATTTTTCAAAATACTTGCTGTGGCCACATGGCGTGGCACGAACCTAAAATCTATCTAAATAAGAAACAAACTAAAACCCTTAACATTAATTTATTCGAATTATTCTTAATTGTAATAAATATTTGTCAATAAAAATATTTGTGGTATTTTCTTTTGGGTTTGATTTTAATTTTGTTTTAAAAATTCTGACAGGTATCAATCATCAAAGTGAAAAAGAAATTCTGATAAATATTGACGAGCAAATAGAGGTTATCTGGAATATTAATCGGATTACTTCAAAATTACAAAAAAAATATTATTTTAAAAGGTTAATTTTTTGATTTTTAAAACTGAATTTGATTTGGAAAACTGAATTTAGGTGGAATTAGGAAAATTTGTATACACCTATTCTGGCTATGATTGCGACTTTTTTAAATGTAGATACAGTATTGCATGATGTCTACCAGCACTAAACTTTTTTCAATTAAAAAAAAACTTAAGAAGTTGAAACAATATACAAAATATATCTATACCTGCTATCTGCGTAAAGACATATAAATCACAGAATGTTTTATTTTTGTTTTCAGTATTTTCGACTGAACATCTGATTGTTATGATTCTTTTAGGGTCTGATCACAATAGTTTCGCGATCTTAAATGTGCAACATAAAGGTGCTTAAGCCTTGACTAAATTGTACAGTGCTGCTTGTTGTGCCTTCTCAGTTGCACTCATATGTTCCCATGGCACCGTATGAATGCGACACGATCCAATGGGGAAGGCATATCTGAGTAGTACTGTATTAGTAACTTGGCCTTGTCGCCCTTAACGCCAACTGCACATCCCGTCAAGCAACCCCGCGAAATTTAAAAATTTCTAAAAAAAATTTTTTTTTCACGAAACTGTCATTAGGATTTTGGCGCCCCTTGCCACTTGGCGCCTAGAGCGACCGCTCCTCTCGCTCTACCCTTGGGCCGCCACTGGTGCGATTCATACTCGCACTGCAATGGCGGCTTTTGTACACAAATATTAAAACAATGCTTGCAACGTTTATCGTCAATTGGTAGAACTAAAAAAAGCAGGACCTAATTTTGAAAAGTTTGTTCCTCTACTTATTATTGTTTACAATATTTAAAATACAATACATTAATTTTTTTAGTTACCTTTTTTATCAAATGATTTTAATCCATTTTTTAATTCTACCAATTATAGATAAATGTTGCAAGTATTGTTTTAATATTCATTTACGGAACCCATCATTGCAGTGATAACTCGCACTTGTCCAACTTATTTTATTAATTAATTATTTAATAATTCGAAAACAACAAAAACAGCATTTATTTCTTTTTTGATACTAAACTGTTGTTACCACCGTAACTTCTTATTAATATTCATTATTTAGATACTTAAATATTTCCTTACAAATATTCTTGATTTTACTATGTATTCTGTTATTAATATTGCTTCCTTATACTGAGGAAGTATTGTAATACCAAAATTTTTCGACTTAGATTTTATGACATATCTTTATGTTATTTGACCTCAGGAGTTCAAAAATGACATTTTTACAAAATCTAATTCCGTGTGTTTGTGTGTGTGTGTAAACATCACATTTTCATAAATATCTTCAAACTATGAAGAGCTTTTGGACTGAATTTTTTTTTAAATTGTAGGTCTCATCTGCGGACATAACATGAAAGTACTTTGAGACAGATTAATAAAGTTTAACTACATATTTTTTAGATTTTTAATTTTTCAAAAAAACGTTTTTTGTCCATAACTTTAAAAAAATGTTAGGACACCTATGAATGTTTTTCTGTCATTTTGTAGAATTTTTTTAGGCGCATCTTTTGAGCCTTCAATGAAAATTTTTCGTCCATATTCACTAGAGATATTAAACTTTTAAAAATCAAAAATTTTTTAAAATAAGACTTTTTTAAATATTTTGTTGAAAAATGTAGAAATAACTTTTAAACTATCATTATCATCTTGTAGAGCATTAAAAACCCTTCGATTGACCTATTTTTCAAGCAAATTCGATTAGAAATAGAGAAGTTATTCATATTTTAAAAAACAGAAATTGTGATGGAAACTTTAAACAATAATTTTTTAATGTGGAACTTGAATTTTTAATTAAATAAAGAGAAAAAATTATTACAGCAATTGAGAATAATTTTCCAAAATTTATATTTTATTATTATTAACATCTCTATGAGGAAGCAAAGTGTTCATGAAATGATCACCAAAATTATAACAAAAATATATAATTTGGCAGGTACCTTAACTTGGCAGCGGTTTTCTGAAATTATGTACACAGTAAATCGTTAGGTATTAAAATAACACTAAATTTGATTATTTCAATCCTTTTTGGTGTTATTTTAATACCTAACGATTTACCGTGTATGTAATTCTTATTAATATTCTTACTTTAACTATACAATTTTTATATTTTCTTGTATATGTATGTGTGATTTATTTGTATGTCATATATTATTGCATTATATCCAGCACCTTTTTAAATTTTCTATGTATTTGAAACAACATTATGTATAAGTTATATCAAATCGAAGAAAGAGAAGTTTATATTTTAAAATTATGTAAAAGGAATAACGATTACGCATCAATACGGCAAACCTTTACTAGACCACACTTCAAGAAGGAGAGAGACAGACACATACCAAACCCAAGTCCTGAGAATCTTATCAAATCCTGTGGAAACTAGTTCCGAAATAAGGAGAAACATCTATACCAGGCGCTTGTGACTTATCGTGTATTTTTCGTGCATGATGTTCCATTAGAAGATTTTGATATAAAAAGGGGAAGCATCATCGTTACATCAGAGAGTATCTATTTGAAAGCCAACATTATTCTTCAAGGAAGACAGTATTTTTTGGAAATCAACTAGTTCACGTCGGTACGATTCAAAGTGCAATCCCAGTTTACAGTTTAGAAGTTAACTAAACTACATTCCCAAGTATATTTTTGAGACAATTTTCGGATAACAATTTATAAATACAATGAATTACCAAGTGTATTATCTGATAATTTAAGAAGAAATAATTTGGAAATAAGTCCCAATTTACTATTGAAACAATTTATTAATTTTCGAAGCATCGAAATTTGTTCTGGAGGCGACGCGACAGTCTGGAAGAAAAGTAAAATCCCTAAGAGACCAATATACTAAATCCTATTAGTGTAAATATAAGGCAAATATACAACCATTAAGGACACCAACCACAGGCTCCTTTGTGTCTACTCTTCAGATTGAAAATCAAGATTACAATTTCCAGCTTTAACACCTATAATAATCGTTATTCCTAAAGTAAGATTTTTCATTTTTAAATATACTCATTGTATTTTGTATTATTGTCAATTCTTTTCTTTCTTGGTTGCTTTTTAAATAAAATATTCTCTCACAACCTTTAGTAGGCTCATTGACTTATCCTCATCCTAAATTAGATTCAATTTCTGAAACTAATTTAAAACGAGGAACGTTAGGTACATTTAAAAAGGTTTCTTGTTTGGACGTAAAACTGTACATATGAAGATTTTAAACAAAGATAAAAAATGTCCTTTTAAAACAAAAATTAATTAACTATTTATTTAACCATTACTTATAAAAATAGTTAATGTTATGCTTGTTGGATGTGGAATTTTGTATGCTTAACTGATGATATTCCCAAAATGAAGAAAAAAATATTTTTTTGTAAAATATTTAATTTTTTACTAATTTTTATTAATTCATTAATAACACGAAATCATAAAAACGGCATTTATTTGCTTCTTATTAATCAAGTTCAAATTTACTATTTGATTTTTGTCAAAAAATTTCCAAAAATATGGTTGTTCCAAATAAGTGTTGTTGCAATCCCTCAAAAACTGGTTAAGCATGCCAAAATTTTAAAGAACGTTGCACTTTCAAATCCTAGTTTACGAACAAAGTGTCCAGATGTCAAGGAGGGTGATTATTTGTGTTCATCTTGTAGGATGCGTATGTTTGGCAAAAATATCTCTTAATCAATTCGTGCAGTGAGTAACAATCCAATAAGTAATAAAAATGGTATTAAGGTGTTACACCACTATAAATGCCTCAAAAACAACGTTTTTTCAAGAATTTCTTTTGAATGGAAAGAAAGGATATATAGTTATAATGGTTTAAGAAGTTATTGACTGTATATTCAAGTAAAAAATTACAAATTTTTATTAATAAATATTCCAAAATGGCGACACAAGAATCATTTTAGTAATGCATATTTTTTTCCAGGAGCTCTGCGGCAAGCAGTATAAGTAATGTAATTTTTAGTCTAGAAACAAATAAAAAATGTTTTCTTAATCCACATGAGAATAGCTACAGAAATACGTAGGAGATTTTAAAAATATTGATTTTTGTATAATTGGCTAGCATTTGAAGAAAAAACTCATTTTTGGACCAAAGAAAACGACACTTAATTGTTTATAACAATTGTGTTAATTAACTTATCAAAAAACCCCTACGTATTTCTGTTCAAAATTTAATTTTAAAAATGTAATAAAAAAACCCGATTAAAAATATTGAAAATTGTTTGAGTTATACTGCTTGCAGATTTTAAAAACTGTTTTGAGAAAAACGCGTTAAAAGAACAACACCACTACAGCGGGCTATAAGAAGCATGTGTTCAATAGTTTTTTTTTCTTCAGTAAGGAAAGAAAATATAGTAACAATATTTTAAGTAGTTATTACCTTACATATTCAATTTAAAAATTACAAATTTTAATTATTAAATATTCGAAAATGTCCGCACTGGAGCTATTTTCGTAATGCATGTTTTATGTAAGATAAAATTCTTCTCCGGTACAAAAGCTTGAAATTTCAATGAAATCGATTTCAGAACTGTATCAATCCTTTTCTTCCTTATTCTAGAAGGTTCAAAAAAATTTTTAAGCTAATAAAAAAAAATTTTTTTTTAAATGTCTACAGTGGTGTAACCCCTTAATAGAACTTTTATTTTTAATTTGTGGTACATTCATAACTAGAAATATGATGGTAATTCATTTAAAACTAAACTGAATATTATTATATTAAAAAACTAGGTTTCGTTATACCTTTTCCATATCCCAAAAAAATTATTTCTTTTTGGTTTTTGAATTATTAATTAATTATTAAAAATTAAAATATTTTACTACAAAATAGAGTTAGCGCGATTTTGAATTTACTGTTGTAAAGCATTAGAAACATCCGCATCCAACAAGCACTATGTACAGTATTTTGAATAATTTGACTTTTTATAAATAAATAATTATAAAAAATTAATTAACATATAAATATCATTCATAAAAATAAATATAAAGTGTTAGTTTTTTTAAACGCATGTTTATATAATTCTATGTTAAAAAATAGTCTTCTAGTTATTTGCAACGATTGAAAGTTAAAATAAATATATCATTAAACATTATTTGTATAGCGCTGCATAAATAACTCCCGGGCTTAATATTTTTGTTATTTTCTAAATATAATTTTTTTATGTATGTAGATATGATTTCTCTTTTCAAATTTTCTACAACCTGTTCTTCGTCGTCCAAAATTAAAATTTTTACATCACTTGAAGTTAATTCTACTTCACTTTCAGGAAAAGGGCTTTCAGTGTTGATAAAACTATTATTATTACCATCATCATCGCAATTAATACCAAGTTTATTATTTATTGCATTGGTACTCACTGCACAAATTGGTTCAGAGATATTTTTGCCAAACATTATACGTATCCTACAAGATGAACACAAATAATCACCCTCCTTGACATTTGGATACTTTGCTTGTAAACTAGGAGTTGAAAGTGCAACGTTCTTTAAAATTTTGGCATGCTTAACCAGTTTTTAAGGGATTGCAACAACACTTATTTGGAACAACCATATTTTTGGAAATTTTTTGACAAAAATCAAAAAGTAAATTTTAACTTGCTTAATAAGAAGCTAGATTCAAACTGACTTCAGGTATGAATATTCAAGTTAAAAACTGTGAAAAGCATATATGGTGGGAGAAGTAAAATGAGGAAAAAGAATCCGTATAGTACATTAAAAGAAAATTAAACATAAAAGCTCAGCGGGTTAGTGATACTTGTGTAAGGGTAGCGCAGACTTGTGCGAACGTTCAGGTATTCACAGAAACATTAAGATTTTTTTTTGAAAATGAAAAATAATGCATTTTTCAAGTTTAAATAATATTTTGTTATAATATTGAACTTTTCTTTCCAGATTAAAGTTATTGATTATAGTTATATAATATTAATACAAAAAAACAAACAAAGAATATTTAATGTTATAAAAAAACTTAATAAAAAAATCTGAATATTATTGATCGTTTTTTAAATAAAAAACATTTCAAATAAATTTATTTCTTAAAATTGAATTCTTGTAAAGAAATGTACCAAAATATATTTTTCGATGGATATCTCAATTTCCATTGGCAATTCAAACATTTTAAGCAGCGCCACTGTTAAAACTAATATAAGCAGGACAGCTGGTCTATATTTTTATTTGTTTACTTAAACTTTATAATGATTTTAATAAAATAATTTATTTAATTGTATAATATACAGTTTATTTATTAAAATAACTATAAAGATAAGTAAACTAACAAAAACATAGACCAGCTATCCTGCATATATTAGTTCCAACAGTGGCACTGTTTGAACTGTTTGAATCGCCAATAACATTTTAAATATATATATATATATATATATATATATTAAAAAATCTAAAAAAAAATTTTTAAATAAAATTTTTAAAAAATTGGACAAATGCGAGTGGAACTCGCACTGCAATGGCGGGTTCCCGTACACAAATATTAAAACAATACTTGGAACATTCATCGGTACATGGTAGAATTAAAATAAACAATTAAAAAAATATATTAAAATCATTTGATAAAAAATAATTATGCCTTTTGCTCAACTGTTAAAGGTACTTATTTTTTTTTAAATTGAAGTATAGAAATCATGGGTTTTTGTACTTTTTGGACTTTTTTCATAACTATTCCAGAAGTCACTTAAAACTTTTATTCTTTAATTAACTAACAATTTATTTTGCATAAATAATCATGAATTGTTTTAATTCTTGTTGTTATTAATAGAGAAATTATTTACGTACATGTCAACTAAATATTATTAAATTATATAAAAAAAACAACGAAGCAATAGTGAATTTTTTAAAAAGGTACTTTAAAGTTTAATTGTTTATATCTAATTGAAAAATTAAAATTTATCGAAACGTGTTCCAGGAATGATTTTGTACCACCTGGCTATACCAAATTATGTATAGACATAATTTAACATAATAAGTTTGTTGTGGCCCAGTTCAAAAACTTTGACTCATCCCTTTCTATAGGCAACCTGTAGTGCAACGCCTATTTTGTAGAAAAGTACATAGTACAGGAATATTTTTTGTTTCTTGATAATATAATATTGACACATATAAAGATTTTTGAAATATTACTTTTTTTACGTAATTTTTTTTCAAATACTCATAACTTGAACAAACAAGTTGTTCATTCCACGGACATTTAGATTCCTCAATATAATATGCATCAATTTTTTAATCTTTTATTGAATAGTAATTATTTTAAAGTAAAATTTTAACAATCTCAAGAAATTCATAACTTTACCTTTTTTTGAAAAATATAAATAGCGATTACTTCTATACATTTTGATGAAAGATATACACTGAAAACAAAATTTATTTGATTCAAATAATTCAAATTATTTAAAAAATATTTAATTGATTCAAATTCTTTTTAGTTTGATCAAAAAATATGTATTTGATTCAATTAAATAATTAATTGAATTGAATAAATCAATTTATTTAATACAAATAATGAGTTACTTGAAACTATTCTTTTATTTATTTCACTCAAATACTTCGTATATTTGATGCAAATAAAAATTATTTGACAAAATAAATTTATTTTAATGATTCTAATAAACTTAATTATTTAATCCTAATAATTCGTTATTCAGAGCTAATACACTATTTTATCAAGACAAATAAAAAATATTTCAATCAATTAAAAAATTATTTGAAACGAAAATAATGAATTACTTGAAGTTGTTCATTTATTTATTTCACTTAAATATTTCATTTATTTAATTCAAATAAAAATATTAAACCTAATAAATTTATTTTTTCGATTCTATTTAACTAAATTATTTAATAGATTAATATTTTTCATTCTTCCTTTTATGCGTTATATAAAATAATAAAATTGTGTGTTGTGTTGTAAATAAAAACTGTGTAAACATATTTGTAAATAATGTAAAAACTCTGTTAAAAAATCAGTTAATAAATATCAGTTAATATATATAATCTCGTGTAGAAATTTCCCTACTACGGCCATATTAGGGATGAAACACACGGCCCGACATCGGCCAAATAGGGGCGACACTCAAATGTCGATTTCCTATTATATTATAATTATAAAATTTTTTTCTATTTGTTACCGTTTTCAAAATAATGAAGAAAAACCATTTTTTAAAAATAAAATTTAATTAAATTTTTCACTTCAACTCGCGATATTTTAGTCAATTTTTGATATTTTTTAATGATACAATAACTAAATTACTCAGTGAAATATTCTGTGAATGATAAAAGAAGTAGAAAGTTGTTTATTATAGTCCAAAGAAGTTTTCTAGAAAGTTATATTACACTTGAACTATTAGCAACAAATTGGTGAATGTTTAAAGTTGCGCGTGCGGCTGAACGTTTGACGCACGTTTGTTGTTATAAGCTCGACTGAATATGTCACGGTGCTTCAAAACGAAAAAGACCAAATTTAGTTTGCTGTTAAATTATATTGTTTAATAATAAAACAATAACAATAGTCATTCACAAGTGACAAATTTTTTTACACTTCTGAGAAAAATATGTATCTTTTTTAACGAAGAAGATAAAAGAATACGAAAGGTCAGCACGTAGAAGGTTTGTTTTGATGTACTTAACCACTAAGGCAAAATAAACAAATATTAAAATATTTTTCTGCTTTAATTTTACTTATAGTAACAATTCGTATATTTGTATCACTTTATAAATATGCGTTGCTGATTGTTCATGTGTAATATAACTTTCCAGAAAACTTCTTTGGACTATAATAAACAACTTTCTCGCTGCACGGAAAAAAATTTCCCAGATATTTCAGGAATTATTTTAGGCCAGTCGGTGAGTGCAAAAAGTGCACAAAAGTGCAACCTGAAAAGTCTCAATAGTTTCTTGTAGTTTGGGGGCCCCATATAAGAGCCCCATGGTTTGCTCTCGATTTCCGGTTGCAAAAAATTGTGTAAACAATCGTCAAAGTTTGAGAAACGTAGTTTTTCGATGACCCTTGCTTCCGGTTAAATTTTAGAGGAAAAAGTTGTTATTGAAAGTTGTAGAGCCTAAAAATACCTTTCAAATGACTGGTCATACGTTGAAAAAGGTTTATTAGTTTAGTTGCAAATGAATTTAAACCATCAAAAATAGCACTTTTTTAATTGTTTAATAACTTTGTTAATAATTATCGAATTTGTTTATAATTTTCCAGAAATATTCTCCTTGCAAAGCTGAATAAATCCCAAAAAAATTATCTTGATCGGATAAATAGTTCATGCATAATTCCATTTGTTAACTAAAAACATGTAATTTTTAATGGAATTTCCCCACTTTTGGACCAACTAATTTCGGTTTTTTTTCGAGAGTACAGTTTAGGAGTCAAACTTTCATCCCACTTAAATGGAAATTCGATGTTTTTTATTTAAATGCATAATAATGGAGATTAAAAAAGGGTACATTTTTTTGTCATAAACAAATGGAATAACTCAGCCAATATTCACTTTATCAATTTGGTCTAAACGGCATTAAATTCCATGTGTTTTTACAAATCTTTTCAAAAAAAAAAATCCGACTTAGGTTCAAGGGTAGGAGAGTTAGTTTTTTTATTTCAAAAATTTCCTGACTAGTTTATTATTAATATTTTTAAATGAAATTTGCACCACCTACAGTTTAATACATGTATTTTATGAAAACAAATTAATTGTTCTATTTTATGCTTTTAATATTCATTTATATCAAGTAAAAATACATATATAGTTTTTTCAACTAATAGACGGCGGAATGGGGTACTCAGTGGCGCGTGGTTATCGACGCTACAATTCTGAAATCAGCCGTTCAAATTTACAAAATTGGTTATATGGGCAAATCCACGAAACTGTTAACTTTTATGATACTCGAATCGAACACTTAAAAGTCCCTATTATTTTAGATTGAAACTTATTGTTTAATCATACTTTCCTTAATTATATACTAAGTAACATTTTTGTACAATATTAGAACAAAATATTAATTTGTCAATTAATTTTATCAGTTTAAAATTGAAAAAACGCTTAAATTTCATTTGAAACTCTCAGAGAAGTATACATTTTTAACGTTTTTATTTTTGCGGCGTGTAAAATATTAATTCAGCTACAAGGAAAATTGCTAACAGACATATGTTTTCAAACTTTTTTCACTATCCTATTAGTGTGCTATGACTGTAAGAAAAGATATGAAGGTTTGATTGAGTGATAACACTTTTTAAGAAAATTTAATTAAACGTCTTCTTATGAAAATACCTACTGCGGCGTAGAATAAAAATAAAAGTTCAATAAGTTTCTAAATAGACAATAAAATAACGAACATTTTAAGACCTTTTTCGTCAGTGTGCCTGTATTTGTATTCCTGTAGAAACAATTTAAAGATGTTAATACAAATCGTGATTTTATTTAAATTTATACATTTTTTAAAGGCACAACTACAATTTTACTTGAAACAAGTCCATGTATAGTGTGATCGAAGCATTGTCTTACAGATATTTAAAAAAAAGTATGCCGCTTGAAGGATTTTAAAAATATCATTTTTATTAAGTTAAGAATATGCTTAAAATTTCAGAAGTTAAATTCTTAAAAATCAAAAACTTTAATTATTCATTTTTAATTTAAAATAATTAAAATTTTAACTTTAAATTCGTAATCAGCGACCCCAAAAACCCCCAAATAACGAGTTTCAATCAAATCCAACTATTTAAATTTTTCATCCGTCATAATGGTGCCGCCATTTTGAATTTTGAAAAACCGACTTCAGATTATCCAGCGGCGATCCCAAAAACCTCAGAGTAAAAAGTTTCAACTGATTTAATTGATGGGAAGGTCTTACACATTTTTGGTTCAGTATACATTATTTCAGTTCCGGAAGGGGTTAATAATAAGTGTTAAACATTGGCGGCATGAGTTAAAAATGAATCACGCATACGAATTTGTAGTGCTAAAACATTATTGAACACGTATGCAAAGTGATATCTATGTGCATACAAATTGAAAAAAAAAATTTTTTTTTTTTAAAAGTTAAAAGTTTTATGGATTTGCCCATATCTTCGTTAATTATTAACCGATTTTAATTTTTCTTTTTTTAATTTGATGTATTTTTTATGCTGAATCCGAGAATGATTTTAGAAATTATAAACAAATTCGATAATTATTAACAAAGTTATTAAACAATTAAAAAAGTGCTATTTTTGATGGTTTAAATTCATTTGCAACTAAACTAATAAACCTTTTTCAACGTATGACCAGTCATTTGAAAGGTATTTTTAGGCTCTACAACTTTCAATAACAACTTTTTCCTCTAAAAATATATATATCCTCTAAATTTCAGAAATTTAATATAAATTGTATGTGACCTTCAAGAATAAAAGTACACTGAAAAAAATATATTTATGGTACTGCCATAAATATAGCCAATTCTAACATATTATATTGGTAGATATGATACTGCCATACAGTATTGCTGTTTTAGCCATACGCAGTGTAGAACAGCAATATGTATTTGAGGGACAATAATATGTATGCGGAGAACACGAATACTGTATTTTAAGAACAGCAATACGGTATTGCTGTTTCAGCTATACATCCTAACCATACTTGTAAGTCAAAATTAACATTATCATTTTTTTCAGTGTATATGTGTTTCTGTGTGCGCGCACGTGTGTCAAGGAGAAGTAGCTGAATAGTTTTTTTCTTGCATTCGTCTAACTTTTCGATTTTCTTGAATAGTTCCCGACTTCTTCAAGTACGATTTGCCGAGAAGTGGTGAAATAGTAAATGACATATTTAAACAAGGCAACGTTTAGTTCTCTGGGAACTACCCGTCGTATTCAAGAGCTACGAACGAAGTTCCCGAATAATCGGCGAACTTTTTTTTACGTGTGGAAGTTTGTTGTTGCTTAAAATTTGCCTGTTAAACGAAGCTCGTGAAAATTACACTTCACGGTTTTTGCAATTGTTTAGAAAAAAATTAATAACAATTTTGTTTTTAATCAAAACAGTTTTCTTCTTCTTTTATCATTCACAGAATATTTCACCGAGTAATTTAGTTATTGTTAAAAAACAATAACTAAATTACTCGGTGAGTAATGATTAAAAAATATCAAAAATTGATTAAAATATCGCGAGTTGAAGTGAAAAATTTAATTAAATTTTATTTTTTTTTTTAAATGGTTTTTCTTCATTATTTCGAAAACAAAAACAAATAGAAAAAAATTTTATAAGAAAAAAAGATGCGCAATCAAATTTTCTATAAGGATATGTATAATAAACAATTTAAATAAAAAGTTGAATTTCAAGTGGTCAGGGGCCAACGTTTTTCAGTGGGGCGAGTTTATGTGCCCTTCTTTGATCCGGTATCGGCAGCTCAATTTTATTTTTTACGATGTTTGTATCGATCAATTTTTTTGGAATTTTTTTGTAAGAAACTAGCACTAAATTAACCATTTTTAATCCTTGTATGATTGTGGGCAAACGGTGGGATCTATTTATTTTGAAATTTTTAATTTTTATAAAACGATAGGTATAGCCAAATGCCTAATTTTCAAATTGACCAAATCATAGGAATTTTTCACACCATAACTGTTTTCCGACTGAATCTCTCTGAACTTTATCTTCTTACTATTTCAAGTTCTGATTTGATCAAATTGCAAGTTAGACATTTGTCTACCTACCGTTTTATAAACATTAAAAATTTTTATATAAACAGCTAGATATCATCGTTTGCCCACAATCAGACATGGATTAAACAAGTTGTTCATTCCACGAACATTTAGCTTTCTCGCCATATAATATACACCAATTTCTCAATCTTTTTTATTGAATAATAATTATTTTTAAATAAAATTTTAACAATCTCAAGAAATTCAAAATTTTATTATTTTTTGAAAAATATAAATAGCGATTACTTTTATCTGAACATTTGCTCAGAATTGAATATACATATGTTTAAGACAAAAATGAGTCCATATCGTCGCTTGGGGGCAGCAACATGCCGACTCAGCTAAACGGTGAAAAAGATGCCATTTCAAAAAGAAAAGTGAAAAACATGCCATTTCGCGAAAGCGCTGAGAAACATACCTTCTTCAAACGAACGGTGAAGAACATGCCTTTTCAACCGTTAATATTTAATATTTATTTTATATTAATAATATTATATTAATTATAAATAATTAATAATATTATATTTATTATGAACAATTAATGATTAATTAATTAATTTAATTAATTGATTAATTTATAATTATTAATATTATTATATTAATTATTTATTTATTTAATATTATATTTAATATTAACGGTTGAAAAGGCATGTTCTTCACCGTTCGTTTGAAGGAGGTATGTTTCTCAGCGCTTTCGCGAAACGGCATGTTTTTCACTTTTCTTTTTTAAACGGCATCTTTTTCACCGTTTAGCTGAGTCGGCATGTTGCTGCCCCCAAGCGACGATATAACCTTCTTTTGAAAAATTGAAAATCGTCACGAACGCAAACCTTCCTTATGAGGAAGCAAAATTGTTAATTTAGTGCTAGTTTAAAAAAAAAAATTTTTTAAATTGATCGATACATACATCGTAAAATATAAAATTTTATCATAAATTATTTAAAAAATTTTTTTTATTATTTTTATTAAAAACTACGTGTGAAAACAAAAATTTTCGTTATACAAGAGTTCAATTTGATCAATTTTTGTCCGAGTTATGAGCATTTGTAAAAACAATTTACGTTCAAAATGAGATACTTTAAAAATTTGTATCTCTTAAGTCGCTTTGTGAAAAAATTTGAAAAAAATCATGGTACCTCATTTCAACGAGCACAAAGAAAAAAGGATCTTTTTTTCAAAAAAGATTTGAAAAAAATTTGAGATGCAAAAGCAAAATAATTTCCGATTTGATATGGAATGCCCCACATATAATATTACATATTATATATATATATTGAATATGACATTAAAGATTAAGGTAAAATATGAATTAAATTTTTTTATATTCAATGTACGTAAAAAAAAGTTCGCCGATTATTCGGGAACTTCGTTCGTAACTCTTGGATACAACGAGTAGTTTCCAGAGAACTAAACGTTGCCTTGTTTAAATATGTTATTTTCTATTTCACCACTTCTCGGCAAACTGTTCTTGAAAAAGTCGAGAACTGTTTAAGAAAATCGAAAAGTTAGACGAATGCAAAAAAAAACTATTCTCCTCCTCCTGAAATATCTGGAAACTTTTTTTACCGTGTGCAATTTATTTTTTGCATTCAAACAAATAGGGGAGAGGGCCCTAAGGTGGTCACCCATCTTTTGAACGACTGTAGATTTCAAATGGAATTATAAATAAAGGTCAATAATACGGCATTTGAAGCTTTATCATATTACCTAACTTCCTATCATAAAGTTTTTTTCATTTCATTAATAAAAAAAAAGTTATGTCACTTTTTAAAAAAGTTGAAAATTCGACTTTTAAGAAAGTGGCCCCAAGGTGGTCACCATACGAAAATTCACTAAAAAAGTTATAAAAAAATGTAAAAAACGTATTATTAAGTTGTTTATTTAATATTAATTATTTTTCAGGATCACAGAAACATATTACATATTTTTTTGCACTTTGTCCTTTCGTCAAAAATGATAATTTTTGTGTATTATTAGACAGGTAAAATTTTGAAAATAATCCTATTTCATTATTATTATTCATAAAACTTAAAAATTCATAAAATTCACATTCACAGTGATAAATGTTGATAAATATAACGTATAAACACATTTTCATAAAAAATCAAAAGTAACCACCTTCTGTCAAAAAAAGTGTCTACCTTAGGGCCAAGACACAACTTTTTAAACGTTAATGAAAAAATTTTTTTAAGCACAATATTAATTATATTCATTTGAAATATTATTGTACGCTATATAAAGATAATTATAACGATTTTTACTAATTTAAAATGGTTAATTTCGACGATTTTAACACCCTGAGAAAAAAATTTCTCGATCATTTAAAAACAGAAATTTTACAAGGTTCACGTTACAAAGAGACTCATACGACTATTTACCTCAAAACTTTACTAAAATCTTTGTCTTCTCTAATAATAACAAAAACATAAAACATTTGAAGATACTAACTAATATACAAAAATTTTCTTAGGGTGACCACCTTATGGCCACATAAGACCTTATGGCCCTCTCCCCTATAATAATGCAGCAATGGTCTTAATCAAGCGAAAGCGATAAATAATTACAAATAATCATGTTTTTCTGTCGCTTTATACTCATGTCCTCTTTAGTACTAATTTTAAAGTGTTTAAAATCCTTGGTACAACATGGTAGTGATATTATCAGTAGCTAACTATGAATAATATTTCACCAACTAGTTATTTAACTTGTCAACGGGTAGTAACCAAAGGTGCGGTGAGATTATTGTTGGGAGCACCATCTTTGAATATCTCACGCAACTAGTATAATTTCATCGATCGGAAATAAAGCTGGTAACTATCAAGAGTCCCCAAAGGCAAATTTTTTTTAGAACCTACTGTTGGTAACAGGTAACTCCTTTTCACAAATAATACATATGGTAAGTACAATCCTTACATTTCTCCTTTATCATTTGTTAACAAAAATTCAGAAAATCTTTTTGCATTCGACAATTTTTAACATCAAAACATCCATGTCTTTTATTTCTGTTGCGGGCGCGGAAAATGAATATATTGCAATATTCGGCATATTTAACTAAAAATTTTTTTCTACCCTCGAAATTTAGGTGAAAGGACCCCAAAGGGTCCGTCAAAACTTACGTCAAAATTAACCTATTTTTTGACCTATAGGTTTAAAAGAGAATAAATAACGGCCTCACATTACGTCAAAAATCTATGTCTAATTTGACCTATTTTTGACCTATAGGTTTAAAAGGAGGATAAATAATGGCCTTACATTACCTCAAAACATATTTTAAAATTGACCTATTTTTTGACCTAAGTCAAAAAGAGGATAAATAACGAATAAAAATACATGTTTAAGTTTACCTATTTTTTTGAGCTACGGGTTTTAAAAGGGGCCTTAATGTGGGCTTTCACATTACGTCAAAATTTGATCTGTGTTTTACCAACAGTTCAGAGCTTGCCCCCTCAAACAGAAGCGCGAAATAGGACGTCAAAGCCTATGCAAAAGAAAATTTTTTAACTTGCAGGCTGGTATGTTACTTCAAAATTGATGACAAGGATTAAAAATTTGAGAATGGCTAATTTCATAAGATATATAATATCATATAAAATCAGGGGGTTGGCGCGCGAAGCGCGCAGGGGGGCGGAGCCCCCCTAGTTATCTTATAAAAACAATTTTTATGGGAGTTATAGTGATTTTCCCAAAAATACACAAAATTAATTTTTTCGAAAACGGCTGAACCAATTTCAATCAAAAAAAGTATGTTATGGCTTTCAATGAAACAATTCAGAAAAAAATAAAAATTTTTTTCCAAAATTTTCAGGCAAAAAAATTTTTCAAAATTTTTTTGAATTTTTTTTGGGGGTAAATATTACAATATTTGGTCTGCATGACCACTTACTATAATAGAAAAAGTCTTAATTATCTAATACAGTACCCGAAATCCATAGCACAATATATGTTCCATGCAAATCTATAGTTGCACGGATTAAAATATTTTTTTAAATATAAATAAATGTCAATGTGAAAAAATGTTTTTAAAGTATTATGACATGAAAAATATTTATATGGGGGTTATGGGGTTAGTCAAAATGTAAAAAGAATATTTTATCGTAATATCAAATCAACTTCCAAAAAAATTTTATATTTTTTAAATTAAATATTTACTAAAAATAAGAACATTACGTGAAAATGCATAAAATAAAATATTCTGTTATTTTTAAAATAATTAATTAATTAATTTCATTGTAATTATAATTTCATTATAAAAATTTATTTATTATATTTTATTTACTTACCATCAAATTTTTAACCTTAAATTTATATTTATTAAAAATTTAATTCATAATCAGGTCTAAATTTTATATTAAATTAAAAACTTACAGATCATTTTTTTGCCTCTATTCTTAAATTTCTTCAACTTCTTATGCTCTGAGAGAAAAATACTGTTGGTTCAATAGCGCCGATGCAATTGAATTTAATTTTTTTGAAGCAAAAATTTCTGTATTGAATTAAGAAAATATTTGTTAAAATATAATAATTCATAATTTAGAACTAGAAGCATAATGTTGTCTAATAAAACATGCAAAATGGTTGAGATGAGGGGTTGATACAATTTCATTAAAAAAATATTAATTTGTTTGAAGTAAGTGTTGCAATTATTTCAAATAAAACTTTCTTAAATTAATAAATAGTATTTACAATTTGTGTAGATTTACATTTTAGACAGTACCGTGCTATAAAATTGATAGTACCGTGCAGTAAAATTGTAATCATACTTATTTGAGTAAAAAGTATTAGGTATTGTCTTATTCAAATTCACTTTTTAATACAATAATACATTTCTACTATAGTGATTGATATTTTTTTGGAAATTAATAGAATGGTAGAATTAAATTATTGAAACAAATTATGCGGAATAATGTATTGTATAAGCTTGTAAAAAATGTACATTGAAAAATAGAGAATACTTATTTTTTTCTTAAATTAATTATAAAAGTTATTGAATTTAAAAAATAAATGTTTCATAACAAATTAAGATAATTTATTAATTGATATTTTAGTAAATCATCTGTTTTAATTTGCAAAATTTCATGTTAATGTTTTGGAAACACTTGAAAGAGGAATTTAAAATTTAAATTTTCCCGGGAATATATCTTTGTTTTGTGATTGGTTACTAAATATACACTATACACACTTGAAATATTAATTTCTTCTCTCACAAGCGGTGATAGTTTCATCACTTTTGTATATAAGGAAAATCAAATCAACATCATTTAAATGTATTATGATATGTATAATGTATGTATGTATAATGTTAAATAGTATGTTAAGTATATGTTACAATAAAATTTAATTTTAGGTTGAGTTGTAAACTTATAAGTTATATCTCAAATTTTATATATTGTATGTAGAATTACAAAAAAGTGTATCTTGAAATAGGTAACAAGATGTAAAAGAGCAAAAATGTCTATATTTCTCAAAATATTTTTTTCAAAAGAATAATATTTTATATTTGAAACTATAGAATTATGCTATAAAATTGAATTTTAATTCATTAAAATCTAAATTATGATTTATTCTTTTTAAAACTATGTGTTATTCGAACTATAGCATCATGCTATAAAATTAAATTTTAATTCATTAAAATCTAAAGTATAATGTATTCTTTTTAAAATTATGTGTTATTCAAACTGTAGCATCATGCTATGAAATTGATAGCATATTCTATTGATTTGAAAGTATATGCTATTAAATTTATAACAGATTTAATTATAGGTTTGAAATACATTTCTTGATATTATAGCATTTTTCGTTAATATTATAATTTCTGTAATAATATTTTATAAGATTTATTTAAATCTATAGTGCAGTAATCAATAGCACATGTTATTGAACCAACAGTATTTGTATTCGAACGATATTAAATATGCCGTTTATTGCGACAAACAAATATTTCATTGATTCAATAGCATTTTTTTCTCAGTGGCGAAAACCAGTTTTCCATTACAGACAAAAGCATCTTAATAAACATAATTCATTCAATTAAAAATTGTAATATTCAATTCCTTATAAGTGGCGTAAGTTTTCCCTCCTCCCATTATTAGATATTTATTCTTATATCTTTTCTTCATGAAAATATTAGCATTTTTAAAAAAAAATGCATCATTTTTTTGCATTTTTACACAATTTTATATTTTTATAAGAAATAAACTTACATCAATTATAAATTAATATTCATAATAATTAATTTTACCTTACATAATTTTTTATCGCTGAAAAAAATCTTTATGGTATTATTAACTTTAAACCCAGGGTTAATCTTAAGCTAGTAAAGTTAATTAGGATTCCCAGCAAATTCAATCAGTTCCCCTGATCAATTACATATAAATTCAAACTTTGTAAAAGTAACTCTGCATTCCCTGGCCAAATCAACTAGGATAATTAGTTATTTTAAAAATTTTCTGAACTGCGCATGCGTCTATTTATTTTTTGACAGTATTCAGCTCTAAGATGTCTTTTGTAATTCATGATTATTACTTCGTAAAACGATTTTTATGTTCGTTAATCGTAGTTATTTTTTGTGCAAAAAATATCTTTTCTGCGTATTTCACATTTACAGCTTTCATCGAGTAAATTGAAATTAAGCTATTATATATTTGATAATTTAATTCGTTCAAACTTTATAGCTAAACCTAAAAAGCCTGAAGTTTCACACAAGTGGAATCAAAATTTTTTAGTATTTTAATAACTGTGCTTAAGTGTTGTACCGTTATAATAATGCTTGCATTTTAATGTTATAATTTATTGTTTGTTATTTTTTTATTAATTACTAATAACATATACTCTCTAAATCTGAATCAGCGATAAGTATGCCACTATTTAAATTAGCGTATATGCACTGTGAATTAATGAAATTTCACTGAATAATCAGTGAAATTTCACTGATTAATTAGCGCATATACGCTGATTGAAATTAGTGGCATACTTATCGCTGAGAATCAGTGAAATTTCGCTGATTCATATTTACAGAGTAAATGTCATAAATAAATAAAAGTGAGTAGTTCTTGACGAGCAAGTAAAATTGTATTTAGTTTTGTAGAGTTTTTTCAGACGCATCTTTTGAGCCCTAATTGAACATTCTTCGTCCATATTTATCGGACACGGAGAGACTTTTAGTTAGAAAAATTATTTTATCGTATTTTGATATTTCTAATAAAACGTAAGAATTTAGGGATAATCGAGGTATAGTTAGAAGAATTCTAATAAAGATTATGAAAAGACATAGTCAACGTCACTTTTGGTAATAAGTCTTAAAGTTTTTTGAATCTTTTCTAAAGCTTTATACTAAAAGTGAAGATTAGGTGACGCTACATATATATATAGCATATATATATATATATATATATATATATATATATATATATATATATATATATATATATATATATATATATATATATATATATATATATATATATATATATATATATATATATGTAGGGGTATATAAAATGCGTTACTAGGCACGTGTATACTTATATGTGACGTGCCGCGACAAAAGGGACCTTAGCTCTGAAAAAATTAATTTCGAGTTATGTATATCATTCAATATTTATTGAGTTGCTCTTTCACATACAAGCGTCAAAAATACTTTTTACTTATAGATTTTTTTGTTATTAATGTTTAAAAATGAGCTTGTTGAGTGTTTACACGTGGTTTTTCAGAAAAGCACCCATTCCACTCTCCAATACAACTACACTGGTCATATACATACAATTCGTGCGCTTCGTGTAACGCGGACAAATATCAATGTGTAGTGAGTAGTGGGGCTGAATTCTAGTGGAACGTCTCCACCAATCAGAGACGCTCTACTTCAATCGCCTTTCCTGCAAAATTCACTATTGGGAGCTAAGGTCCCTTTTGTCGCGGCACGTCACATATAATACATATGTATATAAATAAATATATGATTTATCATAATATTATTACACAATTCAATTGTTTAATCACTAATAACTTTTGAAACGTTTTTAACAAAATACTTTCAAGACGGTGATGACGCTCGGTTGTTTGCCGAGTGTTCGCCTAACATTAACTGTCTTCGGTTGTGGACGGAACTGTTCGGAAACCTTCGTGAAAATATTCTAATAAAATTTTGTAAAAATTCAAACTGCTTACCATTTCAGAGCGTGTTAATATTAAAAATAATACAGTATCTAAAATTTTTTTACATTTAATAGTTTTCAAAATAGTGGGTTTACAAATAAAAATATCAGATTGTATTATAAATATGTTCCATATTCTCGTATTTGCAATTGTCTTAACATAAAATGATATTCTTTCTAAACTTTTATACTAACTTCTGTTCCCTAAAATTTACAATAGTAGATAAAAAAATAACACTACTTATTATTATAATAAGAACTATCATCATCGTACCTCGATTATCCCTAATCCCAGGCAGAAATCAACGACCGGCTTGGTACCGGGCCGGTACCAAGGGCGGACTTGCCGGTGCCGGCGTGAGACCGGCATTACCGCCGGCCCGGAGCCGGTCCAGTCAACAATGATAACCCGGGAAATATCCGCCCCGGTGCCGGTAAACCACCGGCTCGATACCGGGCCGGTAGTAAAAAAAAAAAATTATTTTGTTACTTTTCTGCCGGCTTTATGCTGGCACGGTGTCAGATTAGTATATTTTATTAACAACACATTTTTACATATATTAAACGTTAAACAATATTATTTATTAATTAATTTAATTGTAAACACTAAATAGAATGCTGAAACATATGAATTATTATTAATTGTTAACGAAAAATCTGAAGACATGAGGAATTGAACTCCGGACCCTCAGGCTGCAAAGTCGACGCCGCATCCGCTAACCTAGACCTGCTTATGAAAAGTGAATGGAAAGTTTATATATGAAGTGTGACACCAGGACTAATTACAAAATGTTCTAAATTAATAGAAAAAACCTTTTCTAAAGGACAGTACAACACGTGCGTGTGTAGTGTAGTGGTTAACGCTCCGGGTTTCAATGTGCGTTTGCGTTAGTGTTAGGTGTTCGCGTCCTCCCGTGTTAAATATTTATTTCATCAGTTTGTGTTAAGTCTAAGACGTATACATATAAGGTGAATTATAAATGTGTTCTAAACAATATTATTTATTTTTTTATTTAATCTTTACTTTTTGTTTGTTATAGAATAATATAAATTCGATTAAGAATCCTAGTCAATTTGACTATTTTTCTTATCTACATTAACTAATTTTCTAGTCACTTTGTCTATGCTTGACCTTAGTCTTTTAACTAGGTTGTCCTAGTGGATGCCTCTCGTAACCAGGCAAACTAGTCAATTCCTGGTATACGGGTGCCAAAAAATTTTTTTCAGTGTATTTTTATAAGGAATAAACTTACATCAATTATAAATTAATATTCATAATAATTAATCTTAAAAAATTAAAAATTCTTATTATCTTTTATTTTTCATAAAAACAATAAAATTTTTAAATTCCAAGAAATCTAAATTTTATGTTATTTCAAAAATTTAACTATATCAATCATTGTAATTGAATTTTTTTATTGTAAATAAAATATATTTATTATATTTTATAATTTTATATTTAAAGATAATTTTATCATTTTAATATCTTTAGGCAAAGGTTCACTGTAAAAAAAAACCTAACGCGCCTCTATCGGAACCTGTCAGGTGGTGTGGAAAACTGTACCACTTCCAAATATTATATTGAATCACAAAATTCATAATTTAAATTTGTATTCGTAATCAGTGATCCCAAAATCCTCGAATGAACAAATTTTAGTCAGTACTGTTATACTGTCAGTCAGTCCTATGCCAGCATAATGATTTTCACTTGGCTCGTTATTCTCTAACGTTACAAAAATGATCAAAATAAGTACATTCAAATTATTTTAAACAAATTGTTTTCAATCAGTTAAAATCATCTGATATAATATAAATTAATAGGTTATGCATGAAAAATTTGTATTTTATAAAAAAGAAACTGTTGAAATAAGCATTAATGTTTATATTCACCACGATGAGTTTTCTGTTTTAAATATCATACTTTCGCGCCTTATTTAGTAGCGACACCTGTTCTTGTATTTTACCAACTATCACCAGTCTTTACGTACTTAGAGTATATTGCACTCTCTCTGTATATTATCTCCATTCACTTTATACAAATAAATGTATTAATAATAAAGTTCCAGACCGCTTATTTATTAAAGGTTCAACAGGTTATGAGCCCAGGTAAGTTTGTGGCAAGTCGAAAGAACTGATTCCAGTGAATGTGTCGTGATGCTTCAATAGGTCTGTTCTCGTTGCTTGCACTTCTTTATTAAGTTCAGTCTCCAATAGGTGCCAATATGCATGTGCAAGTGCCAGTGCCAATCTCCAATACCCAAGTAGAAATGTAATACTGGCATAGTACTGACCCAGTACTGACTGTCAGTATAGCAGTACTGACTCCAGTACTAAATCAGTACTGGGAAATCCCTGGCTGGTAACGCTGTCCAGTACTGATTTTTTACCGGCAGTCAGTACTAAGTCAGTACTAAAATATCACTGGCAGAACACCGCCAAATTACTGATTCGCAGATAAAATTTAACAAATTTGGAAAATGCTGTAACGCGTTCTCTAAAAGAAAATTTACCTTTAGAAGCTTATATTAATTTGTTATTTGATTATTAAAGAATAGGGAGTAATTTATTGAGTACTAATAATTATTATTAATATTTCTGTAGTAAATAAACTTTTATGAGTATCAATTAAAATGTAAATAATTAGCAAAATTCCTTTTATTGAAATAAGTTTTTAAAAAAAGTTTCTTATTTTTCTCATTAATTTAGACAATCTTATTTATTTAAATTAATTACTAAATTATTATTATTATTGTTTATAATTATTTAAATTTATATTTTATGTAACACTGTTGAGAATTATACACTAAACACTTAGAACTAAGACGGAAAAATATCGCACGCACGGGGTATCGAACCCTAGACCTCGAGGACGCAAGTCGAATACACTAACCACACAACCACGCAAGCTTGAAAGTATGTTTTTTAAACTTCCTTTTGAATTATACGAATGATATATACAGTGCTATAATAATGAATTCACTGTATAATATATTTATTGAAAGAAAAATTATTATAAATATATGTTTTATATATTTATATACATTTTAACAAGACATTACATATTAATTAATAGGTATAGCATAAAAATATGGTAAAAATTATTTATTTAAATAATAATTAAAAAATGTATATATTTTTACATTTTTAAAAAAATAAAAAAAATTTCATTATTAATAACACATAATAGTAAAAATAATTAATAAATAATAATTTATTATTATTATTATGATATACCTATTAATTAATAATTAATAATATGTTAATTAAGAGTTTGACGTTATTGTTGATGAATAATGTTTTTAAAAATCTTGGAAAATAGTTTAATAGTTAATAAATCAAACGATGTTGTTATTAATAGTGGCCGGTTTAATGCCATTATAATAAATTTTGTTTGTTTTTTATAACTCCTTCGCAGTACTGATTTAGTGTTATGCCAGTTTTCTGCCAATACTGATTTTAACACTTTTTTAACTCCGACATATTACTGATTCGGTTTTGGAGTCAGTATACTCCCAGTACTGATCGGGTTCCGAAAGTCAGTACCGACGGTCAGTACTTAGTCAGTACCATTCTGATGTTTAACTCCGTCATAACTCCGGACATTTCTACTTGGGCTATTGTAACCAGTCTTAGTTGATTTTCTGAGGGCGCAGAAATTAAATCAAGCCCAAATTCTGTGTCAATTACTACTCTTAAAAATAAAATATAATAACAGATAAAAATAAAGTAAAGTTTAATTTTTCTTTTAAAACAAGGTTTTCTTTATCTAAAATCATCATAATAATAACCACTTTAAGTCTAAAAACAATAATAAAGCCTTTTTTATGTAGGTATTTTTGCACTGCCAGCAAAGTTAGCAATGAAAATAACTAAAACCTTGCACATGTCAACTTTTAATTAAAATAAAATACATAAATATTAAGTTTTGGTATACACTTCCTATATCTATTTTAAAACTTACATCGTTAAGTAATTTTTTAAAAAAATTTCAAAATTATTTGTGCCCTGAACAAATGTATTCACTTAAATTATTAAAATATCGCAGAAACTGAAGCACCCGCAGCAATTGACGCACTTACCCTAGTGTTGCTTTTATTATTCGAGAGATTAAAAATGGAAAATTTTAAAAAAGTCAACTTAAAAAAACAAAATTTTTTTTTTAATAATTAGGTAAGTTTTTCACATTATTTATAAATTTTTCAAAAAATAAATCGGAAATTTGAATTCCTGAGAAAAATTTGCATACTTTTTACGAATTTTTTTACGAACAAGAACTGCATAGATGTTTAGATTAATTTTTTTATAATTAGTATGACTAATCACCAAAAAAAATATGATAAAAAAATAAAAAATATTAATACTAAAAGGCTCAGGAATGTTCTGAAAAAAATATCTCCCCCCCCCCCTCTTTAGACCTGGATCAAAAATTTTTTTTGCAAAATTTGCTGGAAAAAATAAGTAATCAAATGGCGTGTATGCCAAATTGTTAAAATAAAAATTGTTGATGTTCATTGTTGAAAAAAAAATTGTTGAAAATTGTTTATTTGTTTATAAGCCAAAAATTTCTGCCCCCTAAAAACCAGTTTTTTTGTGAAAATTCAATTTGCTAAAAATTGTGATTGATAGATTGGCATTTCATGAAGAGAACCTAACAAAAAAAAATGATTTCCATCCGGCCAAAAGTGTAGAAATTTCATTTTAAAAAATCATGTTTTTAGTTAACAAATGGAATTTCTCATATACTATTTATCGTATCGGATTCAGATTTGGCACACATCTTTAGGGTCTGGAGAGGTATATTTTTGGAGAATATCGAAAGAATTTGTTAACTTTCGCTCAAGTTATTAAACCGATAAGAAAGTGCCATTTTTAGTGGTTTAAATTCATTTGCAAGTAAACAAATAAACCAATTTTAACATATGACCCATCATTTTAAAGGTATTTCCAAGCTCTACACCCAGAGAAAAAAATTATTTAAACTACACAGAGAGACTTTTAGTTAGAAAAATTATTTTATCGTATTTTGATATTTCTAATAAAACGTAAGAATTTAGGAATAATCGAGGTATAGTTAGAAGAATTCTAATAAAGTTTATGAAAAGACATAGTCAACGTCACTTTTGGTAATAAGTCTTAAAGTTTTTTGAATCTTTTCTAAAGCTTTATACTAAAAGTGAAGATTAGGTGACGCTACATATATGTGACGCGACACGAGAAAAGGGACCTATCGCCTCAAAAGAGAATTTTACAGGGGGAGCGTTTAAAATGACGCCATAAGCAGAAAATCCATGTATTTACGAGGACACGTTCAACTTTCAGGCTTTATATTATTAAAAATATTTCAGATTTTTAACTTCTGATTTTTTTACGTGAAAGAGCAACTCAAAATCTATGGAATACGACTAAAAACTCAAAAATGTTATTTTTTTCGATAGGTCCCTTTTCTCGTGTCGCGTCACATATATAGCATATACACTGAAAAAAAATTGTAATTGAACCAAGTAAATGCATTTACTTGGCAGAGTTTACTTGAATCAATCCCATATTTATTTGAGGAGAGAAATTAATTTTCTTGTGCCAAGTAATTATTAGCATTGGATAGAGTTCTTGAATTAATAATTCAGTATTTGGTGGAAGTAAATATGTTATTGATCAAATGAAATATTTTACTTATCCGAAGTACCAAAAAGGATTGAATCAAGAATATTATGTTCTTAAGCGAAATAGTAAAGTATTGTCTAGAGAATTCGTGTTTCTTAAATCAAATCATTTCATTCATTTGCTTTGAAACTTTATTTTTACTTAACACAATGACGGTGTTCTTGAATTGAGAAAATATTTTTTTGATTAAAATTTATAATTTTCTCAAATCAAGAAAATATTTTCTCAATACAAGTAAACTATTTATTTGATTTGATACACAAATGATATTGAATTAATATATTCTGATTTCTTACAAGTTACTTAATTTCTTGATCGAATTCCATATTTTCTTGGATCAAGAACATATGCTCTCCAACCAAGTATACTATGTCAAGAAAATCATTTTCTTGAGCCAATCGCATAATTGGATTGACCCTGTGCAATCCCGATATTTACTTGAACCAATTCAAATTTTCTTGATTCAATTAAATTTTTTTTTCAGTGACCGAAGTAGAAATGTCCGGAGTTATGACGGAGTTAAACATCAGAATGGTACTGACTCAGTACTGATCGTCGGTACTGACTTTCGGAACCCGATCAGTACTGGGAGTATACTGACTCCAAAACCGAATCAGTAACATGTCGGAGTTAAAAAAGTGTTAAAATCAGTACTGGCAGAATACTGGCATAACACCAAATCAGTACTGCGAAGGAGTTATAAAAAACAAACAAAATTTATTATAATGGCATCAAACCGGCCACTATTAATAACAACATCGTTTGATTTATTAACTATTAAACTATTTTTCAAGATTTTTAAAAACATTATTCATCAACAATAACGTCAAACTCTTAATTAACATATTATTAATTATTAATTAATAGGTATATCATAATAATAATAATAAATTATTATTTATTAATTATTTTTACTATTATGTGTTATTAATAATGAAATTTTTTTTATTTTTTTAAAAATGTAAAAATATATACATTTTTTAATTATTATTTAAATAAATAATTTTTACCATATTTTTATGCTATACCTATTAATTAATATGTAATGTCTTGTTAAAATGTATATAAATATATAAAACATATATTTATAATAATTTTTCTTTCAATAAATATATTATACAGTGAATTCATTATTATAGCACTGTATATATCATTCGTATAATCCAAAAGGAAGTTTAAAAAAATATACTCCCAAGCTTGCGTGGCTGTGCGGTTAGTGTATTCGACTTGCGTCCTCGAGGTATAGGGTTCGATACCCCGTGCGTGCGATATTTTTCCGTCTTAGTTCTAAGTGTTTAGTGTATAATTCTCAACAGTGTTACATAAAATACAAATTTAAATAATTATAAACAATAATAATAATTTAGTAATTAATTTAAATAAATAAGATTGTCTAAATTAATGAGAAAAATAAGAAATTTTTTTTAAAAAACTTATTTCAATAAAAGCAATTTTACTAATTCTTTACATTTTTATTGTTACTCATGAAATTTTGTTACTACAGAAATATTAATAATTATTATTAGTATTCAATAAATTACTCCCTATTCTTTAATAATCAAATAACAAATTAATATAAGCTTCTAAAGGTAAATTTTCTTTTAGAGAACGCGTTACAGCATTTTCCAAATTTGTTAAATTTTACCTGCGAATCAGTAATTAGGCGGTGTTCTGCCAGTGATATTTCAGTACTGACTTAGTACTGACTGCCGGTAAAAAATCAGTACTGGACAGCGTTACCAGCCAGGGATTTCCCAGTACTGATTTGGTACTGGAGTCAGTACTGCTATACTGACAGTCAGTACTGGGTCAGTACTATGCCAGTATTACATTTCTACTTGGGTATATATGTAGGGGTATATAAAATGCGTTACTAGGCACGTGTATACTTATATAATACATATGTATATAAATAAATATATGATTTATCATAATATTATTACACAATTCAATTGTTTAATCACTAATAACTTTTGAAACGTTTTTAACAAAATACTTTCAAGACGGTGATGACGCTCGGTTGTTTGCCGAGTGTTCGCCTAACATTAACTGTCTTCGGTTGTGGACGGAACTGTTCGGAAACCTTCGTGAAAATATTCTAATAAAATTTTGTAAAAATTCAAACTGCTTACCATTTCAAAGCGTGTTAATATTAAAAATAATACACTATCTAAATTTTTTTTACATTTAATAGTTTTCAAAATAGTGGGTTTACAAATAAAAATATCAGAATGTATTATAAATATGTTCTATATTCTCGTATTTGCAATTGTCTTAACATCAAATGATATTCTTTCTAAACTTTTATACTAACTTCTGTTCCCTAAAAATTACAATAGTAGATAAAAAAGTAACACTACTTATTATTAAAATAAGAACTATCATCATCGTACCTCGATTATCCCTAAATTCTTACGTTTTATTAGAAATATCGAAATACAATAAAGTAATTTTTCTAACTAAAAGTCTCTCCGTGTAAATATATTTCATTTGACTTAAATAAACGTATATTTGTCTCAGAACCAACTAGACTTTTTATTAGTTTTAAATACAATTTTTATTCGACATAAATAAAACATATATTTGAGTCAAATAAAATTTTATTTAAACCAAATGAAATTTATTTGAATCAAATAAAAAGTCTAGTTGGTTCTGAGACAAATATACAATTTCTCTGGGTGCAGGTATCAATTTTGGCATGAATAAACAAAGGGCGACTTGACTACTTTTAAAAAATTCATTTACAATTTTTTTATTTTAAAGTCTGAGTTTATCTAAGCAAAGGTAGACATTTGAAAGATCCTAACGCTTGGGGGTACGAACCTACGCCTAACCGAATATTTCCGCACCGAAATCTCGCACGTCAACCACTATGCTATGCTCGCATGGGACTCTCAAATCTTAAATACTCTCAAGTATCACGAGCTGAAATAAAACTTGTAGAATTACTACGTGTCAATGCTACAGCTATATTTTTATTATTATATAATATATTAAATAATTGTTTCTCAATATAATAATATTGAACATAATAATATTAATAATTTTAATTAATATCTCAATAGTAATAAATTTATTATTATTGAGATATTATTAATTAACATAAATATTAATATTAATAATTTATCATTAATTCTCAATAATATTAATACTAATTAATAATACATAATATTAATTAATAATATCTCAATAATAATATAAATTTATTTATAATAATTATAAAGTAAAAGTGTAAGACAAATTTTTTTAATTGTTTAATTTGAAAAAAAGTCTCAATAAATAATTACTTAATATATTGATTAAATTTATTTATTAATTAATCATTATTTTCTAAAATAATTCAATTAATTATTGTAATAGTTATTTAATTATGACACATTTATTAAAAATAAATTCATAATGTGATTTATGATGTGCCAATAAATGACAAGATCCGCAGTCGGATCCGGCCCAGCACCGAGCCAGTACGGACTTATCATATCCGTCATTCTTCCGACGCCGCAGAAGAATAAGATCCGCGGGCGGAAGAAATCCAGTACCAAGCCCGTACTGAGAATAGTGGGAAGACGGTTCCGACAGTCAGAGCATAATCTGTACCGCGTCGGTTGCGTTTTCAGATCCGAATCGGTACAGACCGTCGGTACTTGCGGTCTGTACGGGCGCGGATCCCAGCCGGTTGTAAACTCCGACATTCGTCCGACTTTTCCGCCTGGGGTGGTGATTTCATTTTGCCTCTGCTTTCTATAGTTGTGAGAACAAAAATACAGAAACGTATGGTTCTGTTTAATAAAATAATTATTTCTTGTTTTTGCTACTAATATCTAGGTTCTTCCTTTTATGGGTATAGTTTAAAGAGAAGATGATAATGTAATTCTGACATTGTTTTTGAGTTGCTAAAGGAAAAACACATAAATATATATTTTTACTTTGGAAAACAATTTTGCAGTTACATTTTTTGTAACCTTGCCTCTCTTAAAGTTAAAATTTCATCTTTGTTAACATCACCAAGTTCAATCTTAACAGTTCCAGATTTTTAATATCGGTTCTTGAAAACCAGCCGTTAATAAAATATTAAATGTAATTGTAAAATTATGTTATAAAATGACTTATAATAATTTTAAGTTTAAATGTTTCAATTAATAATAAAATTTTAATTTAAAAAGAATTTAATGAATGATAATTTTAATTAATAATAAAAATGCAAATAATTATAATTGAAAATAATGTAATTAAAAAAATAACCTTTAAGTATGTGTGAAGGATAAGGTTACAGAAAATGTAACTGCAAAGCAGCTTCCAATCAATGTCAAAATAATCGGTGTTCCAGTTTTAAATTAAAATGCAATTTTCGCTGTCAACAATCTACATCTTGTTGCTACAAATGAAACAAAATTCTAATTAAAGTTGACAATTAATAAATAATGTTTACAAAACTTGTTTTTTAATCGACGCTTACACTCTGTTACATAATACATGTGAAAATTTCTATTTGCCGGAGGTCGTTTAGGCAAGTAGCTTAATAACGAGGAAATAAGCTTAATTACTGATTGACTCTATAGACAAATAGAAGAATACACATCTTCCACACGCCCATTCTTCTACTTGCCTAGTTTCTCTACTTGCTCAAAAAAAACCACTCAAAAAACCGAATTAAAATTAAAAAATTCCAAAAATTTGATTGTAACACTACAGTAGTATATTTCTATGTGGTTTTTTCCACTGAATCTGAATTTTAAATCAATATTGAAAGAATTGCTCAAAATTTTGAGATGAACCCAATAAACGACTCAAAGAAACCAACTTAAAATAATAAAAAATACAACATTTTTTATGTCACTACCGTAGTACATTTCTGTATATTTTTTCCGCTGAATCCGAATTTAAAATCTGAAATTTCCAAATGGCTCAAAATTCGAGATATGCAAAAAAATCTACTAAAAAAAATAAATTGGACATAAAATTTTGAGCCGCTTTGAGAATCTGACTTCGAAATTAACGTGAAATACTACATGAGAATACATTAGTATAGTATCATAGCTACAAATTCCCCTTTTTCATTTTAAATCGCTTTTTCATCAGTTTTTTAATTTATCTCAAAATTTTGAGCAATTCTCTTAATTTTGATATCGAATTCGGATTCAGCGTGAAAAATGCATGGCAAAATAATTGAAGTGTTAAAAAATTTTTTTCGATTTTAATTTGGTTTTTTAATGGTTTTTCGAGTTCATCTCAGAATTGTAAGCAATTGTTTCAATATTGATTTCAAATTCGGATTCAGCTGAAAAAACTACTTCCCACATAGCACAACATAATACAGTAAGGCTATGGTAAGCTTATTTGTATGGCTTGTAAGGTTACAGAGTAAACCTGAAGTATACTTATGGTGAACTGAATAGTTCTGCCCTGACAGTAACGTTACACATACAGGTTGTAGTAAGATTAAAAATAAAGGATGAGGTAACATTACAAGTAGGGGAGACCGGGGCGTAATGGCTAACTTTTCACTCTTTGTGCTTTTTCTCAACCGTTTTTGTTTTAATTAAATGTTTTTTTTCTGGAAAAGTTACTCTGGTATCACAGCTTTCTTTAAAAAAAACGTCTCGATATGACTCTTGTTCTTTTTTCTACAATAATTTTTCTGGAGCAATGCAAAGCTATCCAAAACGCCCCAGGCCGGGGCGTAATGAATAATGAGTGAAAATTAATATTTACGGCCTCAAATCTTATTATATATATATGTGACGCGACACGAGAAAAGGGACCTATCGATAAAAAAATCATTTTTGAGTTTCTAGTCGTATTCCATAGATTTTGAGTCGCTCTTTCACGTAAAAAAATCAGAAATTAAAAATCTGAAATAGTTTAATTAATATAAAGCCCGAAAGTTGAACGTGTTCGCGTAAATACACGGGTTTTCTACTCATGGCGTCACTTTAAACGCCCCCCCTGTAAAATTCTCTTTTGAGGCGATAGGTCCCTTTTCTCGTGTCACGTCACATATTGTAAATTAAGGTTTGTGAATTAAATTTGATATAAAAAATATTATAAATATAATTATATTTATAATATTTTGTATATCAAATTTAATATTGTATAGAAAAAAAGATCAAAAAATATAACTACAATTATTTTCTAAAGACGTGTTCTTCGATTTTTTTATTAAAATTAATATTACAAAAATACAAATCTAAAGCTTCACTTTCTCTTTTATCTTTAATAAAAGTAAGTAACTTTATAGTAAATTTAATTTAATTCATAAAATGATAACAATTAAATAAGGATTTTAAAATACTTTTTCTGTCTTAAATAAACAAGCAAAATTATTTGCTTTTACAGTACTCACAAATAAAAAAAATATTCTTTGGTTATTTTTTAAAATTAATATAACAAAATTACAAATCAGAAGTTTAACTTTTTTAGTAATCTTTAAGAAAAGTAAGTAACTGTATAGTAAATTTATTTTAATTTATAAAATGATAACAATTAAATAAGAATTTTCGAAATACTTTTCTTGTGTAGTAATAAATTTCTAATATATTTTTTACAATAGTGAATGAATATTATCAAAACTTCGTACAAAGTTGCAGTATACCAAGTACAATAACTTGTCTATAGAGCGAAATTATTTCGATTTACCAATTTTAAATAAATTACAATTACACAGCCACACAAAAAAAGAAAAGTGTCTTGATCTGGGGTCGAGACATATATATTCCGATGTATTTCGATGCGCTGAATCCGAATCCGTCATCAGAATTTGGCCAATGGGTCCTGGTTTCGCCCTAACCTCAAAAAATACCTTAAAATCGCTAAAATGGTCGCTTTTGAATGATCAAACTTGAATCTAAGCGCATATTAGTAAGTTTCTAAGGTCCTTTATTTTTAATAAACTATTCTATAAGCTTTTCAATTGAAAATTCATATGAAACATTAAATCTATCGAACATAACCTCCTAATTATAAGTAAGCTTCCAAACAAACAAATTATACCATACACTGCGCAATAAAAATTTTGTAAGCTCATGAAATTTACTATTTAGGTCTTTCTGTGATTACTGATTACGGACCCTATGTCAAGTTTCCAAAATCCAAAATGGCGGATCCAATATGGCGGACACAATAATAAAAATTTGTTCGGATTTGCTTGAAAATCGTTATTCAGAGGGTTTTCGGGGTCGCTGATGACGAATCTGACATTAAATTTTTAATTGTTCACCCTTAAATAATTCTAGTAATTAATTTCATGTCGATATATTTATTGTGTGTATTCAATCTTTAAATGTATGCTATTGCTACTTCATGGTTCAGAATTTCTCCTTGTTAGCATTTTTTGCCTGTATCTGTAACCAGGGCACCTCCACGTGGTGACGGTGGGCAACGGATCCATACTGTCTGAGTCCCTGGGTTAACGGCGTTCATGCCGTCATGGCAGATACAGGAAGAAAATGTTTTACGATGCAGGGATTAGGAACCCCAGTATCGGCATCTGGTCCAGGGTGGGAAAGCGGGCCCTCCGACGTCGTCATCCGGCAACCGTAGCTCTTCATTGATGGGTAACTTGGTTGATAAAGAGTCCGATGCTACAAGAAAAGTGACTTCTCGACTACATAATTGTAACAAAAGTCCCGATTCCTTTTGTTACATTTGTAGCAAATATGAAGTCAGCTCCTTGCGGAAAAAAATAGATAAAGAAGTAGAAGATCTGTACGAAAATTGTTTCGGTATTTGATGGACCACAGATTCGAGCATTATTTAGAGACACGAATTTCGTTTCTCAAATGACCGACACTGAAAGGGCAGCTTGGGAAAGTTACAAAGAAGTTTCAACAAATGTTCTAGGAAACAATAAGAGTCCCGAATCTAAACAAATTGTAGCCCAAATGCTTAAAAACTTTCAAAAATTAGGATGCTTAATGAGTTTAAAACTACACATCCTCGATTCGCATCTGAATAAGTTTCCCGAAAATTGCGGACATTACAGCGAAGAACAAAGGAGAGCGATTTCATCAAGATATCAAATTGATGGAAGAACGATATCAGGGAAGATGGGATGAGGTAATGATGGCTGACTTTTGTTGGATGTTGAAGAGAGAAACGAGTAGAACAGGAAAAAACGTAAGCGAAACCCTTTACATCGGTCATTTGAAGAAAAAAGAACACGGTATAGTAGCAAGACAATGGACTGAAGAGATGTTCCCAAAAAACCGCAAGTAATAAATCTAAAAAAAATCGTTAAAATAATAAAGACTGCCATATTGGATCCGCCATTTTGAATTTTTAAAAACGGACATGGAATTCATCATCAGCGACTCCGGAAACCCCCTGAGTAACGATTTTCAAGCAAATCCGAACAAATTTTTATTATTGTGTCCGCCATATTGGATCCGCCATTTTGGATTTTGGAAACTTGACATAGGGTCCGTAATCAGTAATCACAGAAAGACCTAAATAGTAAATTTCATGAGCTTACAAAATTTTTATTGCGCAGTGTATGGTATAATTTGTTTGTTTGGAAGCTTGGTTATAATTTGGAGGTTATGTTCGATAGATTTAATGTTTCATATGAATTTTTAATTGAAAAGCTTATAGAATAGTTTATTAAAAATAAAGGACCTTAGAAACTTACTAATATGCGCTTAGATTCAAGTTTGATCATTCAAAAGTGACCATTTTAGCGATTTTAAGGAATTTTTTGAGGTTAGGGCGAAACCAGGATCCATTGGCCAAATTCTGATGGCGGATTCGGATTCAGCGCATCGAAATAAATCGGAATATACATGTCTCGACCCCAGATCAAGACACTTTTCTTTTTTTGTGTGGCTGTGTTATCCATTTCACCCCTTAGCCATTACGGCCCAGTCTCCCCTAAAGGTTGTAGTAAGGTTACAAGTAAAGGTTGTAGTAAGGTTACAAGTAATGGTTGTAGTAAGGTTACACGGAAAAGTTCTAGTAAGGTTACAACTAATGGTTGTCGTAAGGTTACACGTAAAAGCTGTAGTAAGGTTACAATTAAAGGCTGTAGTAAGGTTACAAGTAAAGGTTGAGGTAAGCTTTAATATTATTAAATTATTATTATTCGTTAAATCTACATTTAGCTTTACATTATTAACATACATTGTACACAAAAACACTTAAAAACTACGACGGAAAAATATCGCACGCACTGGGAATCGAACCCTAGACCTCGATGACGTAAGTCGAATACACTAACCGCACAGCCACGCAAGGTTGGGAGTTATTCTACTCAAATTACCATTTGAATGTTAGGACTGTATTATTTAATAATAAATTAATATATTTAAAGCTATACACTTAATAATTTTAATAAAAAAATAATAATAATATTAATAATAATAATAACAAAATATTATGATTTAAAATTATTAATAAAAAAATTTTCTGAAAATATTAATATAAGTATATTTTATTATAATTGGACTATTTTTACCATCAAAATAAAATAGAAAATTTTTAAAATATTAATTAATTTAATTAAATAAATTAATGTAAAAACGCTTGCAGAAAATGTATAAACAATCTGGTCAGTGGGGCCCATTTGTGGCCTTACCAGGACCACATCTGGACCCCACTGATCGGGTCGGTTATATCCTTTTTTCTGCAAGGTTATTTACATTAATTTATGTAATTAAATTAATTAATATTTTTAAAAACTTTATTTTACTTTGATTGATTTTTTATTATGTTGTTATTATTTTTATTACTATGTGTAGGTATAGATTTATGTATATTAATTTATTATTACAAACAAATAATTGAAATATTTAAAAATAAATTACATAATTAAAAATAATATATGCCCTGCTTAATGTAGAGCAATATTTTTAAAATAGTGAAACATAATTTTGAAAATCAACAATGAAATTTTTTCATTCAAAATGGTCGTTGTCGATCTGTGTAAAATAAATTATAAGAATTTATTTAATTTATTTTTAATTTTATTAATATAAATATAATATAATATAATCTATATGTAATATATAATATTATATATATATATATATACTATTATATATATATATATATATATATATATATATATATATATAATATTATATATATATATATATATATATATATATTTATATTTATATATATAAATATTATATATTTCAGATTTAGAGAGTATCTTTCTAAGATTTTAATGCATGAAATATATTATTATATATAATATAATAGTATATATATATATATATATATATATATATATATATATATATATATATATAATATTATATATATATATATATATATATATATATATATATATATATATATACTATTATATTATATATAATAATATATTTCATGCATTAAAATCTTAGAAAGATACTCTCTAAATCTGAAACAGCGATAAGTATACAACTGATTCCAATTAGCGTATATACGCTAATTGGAATCAGTTGTATACTTATCGCTGTGATACAGTAAAATTTCGCTTATTCAAATTTAGAGAGTATAAATTCAAACTTTAAATCCTACGTGGCCCTGATCTGTTCCCTAAGATTTTCCTGATGTGGGCCTGACCAGGGTTGCCACGTCTGGCCCTGATCAGGTTTAGGCGTCAAGTAGGTCAATTTCTGCACGGGTAGTGAATCAATTACGTGAGATACGTAACTTAAACGACTGGCGTAACTTACGTATCTGATACACGTATAGTAACGATATTAGTTACATAACTTATGCATGTGATGTTAGTTACGTAACTTACGTATGTGATGTTTGTAACGTAACTTACGTATCTGATGTTTGTTAAGTTACATACGTGATTTAAGTTACTTACGTGACTTACGTAATTTACGTAACTTACATAATTTACGTAACTTAGGCAATTAACTTTTTACCTACAACAATTACGTAACTTACGTAAGTTACATAATTTACGTAACTAACTTTTTCATTTACATTCAACAGTTACGTAACTCACGTAAGTTACGTAACAAACTTTTTTTATTTGTATTCAACCGTTACGTAGATGTATTCAATTTTTCATCAGATATTTGTACTTTCGGTATACGTGTGTTAGAAAAAATAGTATGTGCAACTCGGGAGAAAAAATGATTTCCAACTCGTGTGTTTACAGTTCTCGGCTTCGCTCGCTGCGCCTCGAACTGCAAACTTAACACTCGTGGAAATCACCCATTTTTCTCCCTTGATGCACAATATACTATTTATTTTTTTTATTCTGATTTGGTTTTTGTGTCGTTTTTTGAGAATAACTCAAAAAAACTAATTTAGCAATTCTAACTTCGGATTCGGATTCAGCGGACTAAAATACATGGGAATATACTATTGTAGTGTCTCGGCCAAAAAACTTTTTTATTTTTGTGTGATGCGAATACAAAAGTGATTAGACAACTGCGCTTTTTACTATATATAAATTAATCTTTCGACAAGTTGAATATAACAAAAATGTAGTTTTAAACATTGTTAAATGTTCAACAAATCCAAGTGAATTAATTAAAATGATAAATTCAAAGCGTATTTCCACAGTAAATATGTTACATTTTATGATCCAATACCAAGTATCACAAAAATGTTCACAAACAAAACGTTCTTCATAATGTTTTAAAATGATCGTCAAGTTTGGTTGTGGGCATCCAAATTGATTCGGTTGTGGATACCACCCTTATTTTTGACAAATCGTGAAATATCGTTGTCGATATAATCATAAGTAAATCCTTACAACATTTAATAGTGTTTCATAAATTTTAAGAGCTTCGTGGTCCAGCACGGAAATTAATATAATAAGACTTTGATGTCCGTACGTCGTTCGCAGTTATAGTAATTTTAGTAACTGGGCAGTTCAGGTTCAGTGTGAGAAATCTGATATGCCCTTACATGGGGAGCATGTAATGTCAAAATTAGAAGAAATCATCCTTATTGTAGTTAATGAATGATTACTTAATTAATTTTTTTGCATTTTTAATAGATTTTTCAAGAGTGCCCACAACCAAACGAAAATTTTCTTTGTTAGAAAAATGACCAATTTATTGAATTTTTAATGAAATTTTTCTAGTCAACGGAATCAATTTATTTTCTTTACGAGTAGTTAGCTAATGTCCTTAGCTTTAAATACATATACTTATGTTTGCTTAATATCTACAAGGACACAAATTATAAGTCAAAAACGAAACTATACCCACAACCGAACCTATTCCCCTCCCTTTAAAAAAGTATTGGGAGGTACGGGATTCCGCATTGCGAGTGCCAACCTGGCAATACGGTATTCGCGAAATACCGCATTGGGTGTCGTGGTGGATACGGAAATCAAGCGGTCCCAATGCAGTGCAATTTTTAAGCTTACAAGAAACCCGTGTGGAAATCTGCCCAAGTTAGCCCAGTTAAAAAGTGGGGGCCAGCTGGGCCCCACCTGGGCTTCCCATTTTTTTTAAATATTATTATTATAAAAAAAAAGTCTTAAAATTAATTATAATTATTGGTAATAAATCATTCTACAATTCATTTATAACAATAATAATCAATATTTGATTAAACAATTCATTGTTGTTAACAATTATAAACTTTTATTGTAGTACACTAACAGACATTTAGTTTTACCGGAATTTTAAAGTTTATCCAGCTTAATTTATTTATTTAATAATTAACTCATCAAGGTATAACGGTTTTTAATACATTTTGATAATTATTTAAACAAATAATTGTTGTTAATTAATAATTGAGCGGCTGGATTCCATAAGGACACGTAAATTTTTTTCGGCCGAAATCGAAGTCCCCTGGACACTCAAAATTCAACTTCTGAATTTAAATGTTTAAAATATATATCCTTATAGGAAATTTCATTGCTCATCTTTTTTTTCTTTTAAATTTTAATTGTATCTATTACCGTTTTCTAAATATAAGGAAAAAACTGTTTTTTAAAGAGCGAAATTTTTATTGTTTTTTTCACTTCAACTCGCGATTACTCAGTCAATTTTACGAATTTTTTAATGAAACAAAAACGAAAATACGCGTAATTTTATCCTACGAGTGACTAAAAAAATGATGTTTTAATTATAAATAAAAAAGTTATTAATCTTTTATTGAGATATTGCAAAATTCGTAAACTGAAATTTTCACTAAGCGGGGAAGTTGACCAAACTTAGAGCAACAAAAAAGTTTCAGCGAGACAGTTGTTTATTAAGGTCTAAATAAGTTTTATTTTAATTTTTTATTTATAATTAAAACATCATTTTTCTTTTTAGTCACTCGTAGGATAAAATAACGCGTATTTTCGTTTTTGTTTCATTAAAAAATTCGTAAAATTGACTGAGTAATCGCGAGTTGAAGTGAAAAAAACAATAAAAATTTCGCTCTTTAAAAAACAGTTTTTTCCTTATATTTAGAAAACGGTAATAGATACAATTAAAATTTAAAAGAATAAAAAGATGAGCAATGAAATTTCCTATAAGGATATATATTTTAAACATTTAAATTCAGAAGTTGAATTTTGAGTGTCCAGGAGCGGGACTCTGAGTTAGCGCCACTATAATAGCGCTACTATAATAGCGCCACTATAATAGCGCACACTATAATAGCGCTCACTATAATAGAGCCATAGCGCCATTAAACTATTATAGTGGCGCTATTATAGTGCGTGCTATTATAGTGGCGCTAACTCAGAGTCCCGCTCCAGGGGACTTCGAATTCGGCCGAAAAAAATTTACGTGTCCTTATGGAATCCAGCCGCTCAATTCTTGACACAAACTACCTAGAAACTTGCAGTTTTTTTCTAATTTTGCAATTAACTAATCTAAATAGTAAATCATTCAGATGTTTTATGATTTCAACAATTCATCAAATGTTTAAACAAATAACACTGGCACACAAAAAAAAATTGATGCTCTGAGCTTTTGATCAGACTATGACTACTTTATGTTTTTGGGGTCGCTGAAACCGAATCCGAAGTTCATTTAACCCCATCACGTCAGGGTTTTGAGATAACCTCAAAAAATAACTCAAAATTTGACCCCAAAATTTTTCAATCAACAAAAATTGTCAAATATAAAAATAATTTTGTTTTGTTCCCTGTAGAAATAAAATATATAATTATGATTTTTATTTCAGGTTCTAAAAACGATATAAAAATTAAAGTCATTCTTGTTTACATTAAGAGTCAAGAGTTCTAAAAATACATTTTGTTCCAAAAAAATGTTTTCGTTCAAAAATTGGCAACTGCTAGCACTAGTTACGAAATTTTCGCTTCGCCTACAGTTTGTTCCAAAAAAAGTGCTCGTTCAAAAATTTGCAACTGCTCGCACTCGTTACGAAATATACTATTCTGTTGGTTAGTACATTGCACTATAGTTGATACTGAACTAAGTGCCTTACTTACCGTCATGATGAGTCTTAAAAATTTTCCATGATTTTAAAATTTTTGGGTTTTCGGGGGTTCTGACAACAACTGGAACTGATGGGATTAAACAGACTTCAGATTCAGCTTCAGCGACCCCAAAAACATAAAGTAGTGGTAGTAAGACTTGAAAATAACAATTTTTGTTGATTAAAAAATTTTGGGGTCAAATTTTGAGTTATTTTTTGAGGTTATCTCAAAACCCTGACGTGATGGGGTTAAATGAACTTCAGTTTCGGTTTCAGCGACCCCAAAAACATAAAGTAGTAGTAGTAGGTTTAGGCGGTGATACACACTTATTGCACTCTCGCTGCTCACCTGGTTCGTTGCGGCAGGGCCGAATAAGCGGCATATAGAGTGGGGGTCATATTTGGAGCCCTTTTTAAGTTTTTTGTAATTTTAGATTTAATATTCATTGAAAATTTAATAATTGTTAAAGGTAATTATTATATATATATATATATAATTAAGTTATCATTTTACAAACTTTCATGATCAAATAGTCGTTTATTTTTGGAAAAAAGTTAGAAAAGTGAAAATTTGTACGTAGAAATAAACGACTATTTGATCATGAAAGTTTGTAAAATGATAACTTAATTATATATATATATATATATATATATATATATATAATAATTACCTTTAACAATTATTAAATTTTCAATGAATATTAAATCTAAAATTACAAAAAACTTAAAAAGGGCTCCAATTATGACCCCCACTCTATATGCCGTTTATTCGGCCCTGCCCCAACGAACCAGGTGAGCAGCGAGAGTGCAATAAGTGTGTATCACCGCCTAAATTATAAAACATCATTCTTGGACATTTTTTTAGATATTTCAAAAACTACTGAACGGATTTTCAATTTTCAAGGCTCAAATAAAATCTGAGACTTTAAAGATTATGTTGCTAAAGTTTAAAATTTTTCTCTAAATTTTTCTAAAATGTGCAGCCACTCAAACATGGTGCACAAAAATAGAAAAATTAATCAATTTTTTTTTAAAATCTTTTAGGTGATCAAATTTCTCAAAAATATCAAATAATTTTCATTTATATATCAAACGACGCAGAATTTAATTGGCTTTGAAACGATCCAAGATCCAAGTTTCTATCATTTCTCAATAATAAAATATGTTAATTTAATTTCGGCAGCAACTTTTCGTAGCTTGCTCGTCGTTCGTATCGACAATTTCTGCCGGTAGAGTAATGATTTTTAACATTTTTATCATTTGTTCTTTTTCTTTAGACTTAATTACAAGTGCATAACAAATTTCAATTGAATTGAACAATAATTAAGGGAGATACTATGATTTATGTTTTAAAACTTAATTAAATATAAAAACGAAAATTTTTCAGTTTTTATTTATTATTAACTATAATACTCGTGCTACAAAAAAATGTCATGGAGAAAAAAGTTGCGTTTTTTCATGCTTTACAAGGTGGCGTTTTTCAAAATTACAAATAAAAATAAATTTTTTTTTTTACTTTTTGGAGCCTCTGACGGCTTTGAAAATGACCAGCCCAGCCGTAAGGGCAGTTATCCGATCCAGACCCTCAATTAATAAATTAATTATTTATTAATAACGAATTAGTCAAATTATTGATAAATAACATTCTTATCTAACAATTTTTACTTTTTTTAATTAAATCGTGACCAAAATAAAACCTGACGCACGCAGGAATTGAGCCTACGACCTACTGACTACTAGACAACACTCTTTTTTTTCATTTATTTTGGCCATATAATTATTAAATACAAATTGACGAAGAAATGAACAAAAATTCGTTGTGACTCTATACATATTATATTTATTATCGAACGGGCTATTTAGCCTTCTCGTCGAATTGTCATTATTATAATCTTAATATCGTTTTTGCATTTTCTCCTTCATTCATCGTTTTTATATGCTCCCTTTTTTTTAGTTAACTTCATGATTCAGTAAAAAAAAATTAAAATAAAAAATAATTAAAATAACTATAAAAAAAACTGAATCAATAGTCTCTCTCTTTAAGTCCCAAATTTTTAGGTGTATATATATATATCTATATTTCATTAATAACAAAGAGTAAATAAATAATTAAACAAATAAACAACATGTAACAAATAATAAATAATTAAAATTTTGTTTATACATTTCTTGTTTTCCCATTTCTCTTATTAGATTTTTTCCTTGTATTTTCCTATTATTTACAATGGAGTATTTTTTAACCACCAGTATTTATTTTTATTTAGTCTGTAATTTTTTACTGTGTCCTTTTTTTGCATGTCCTGGGAGTAACGCATTTCAATTTCTGGGATTGTCAGCAGGTCATCTGAATTTGTTGTTATTATTCTGTCTCTCGAGTGTCTTAAGATGTGATAGAAAATGGGTACATTTTTTGAATTTTGAATATAGCCGTATTTATCTATATAAATATGAATGTCTCGGGCGACAGATTGCCAGATTCCATGAGACTTCTCAATGTCGCATTATCCTTCGCATAGGGCTACGATATGAGCGGGTTTGCATTATTCCTTGAGGCTCTCGCTGTATGATTACGTATTAGCCCCAATATGAATATGTCTATCCTTGGTATACCCGCCATATCGTATAACCTTGCGTTGGATATGTTTTTTTCAAAGTCCGTCTCTGCATCTCTGTACACACCTAGACATGCACGTAGGCAAGATCTTTCGAATTTTCTTATTTTTTCCATCGTGGAGGGGGATATTCCAAACCATATTTGGCATCCGTAAGTTAAAATAGGTCTTATTAATAACATATAACAGATAATCTTTACTCTGCTATTCAGTTTCGAAGACAAAAACATTCTCTTATGTTTGAAGAATGCTTTTCTTGCCGCATCAAGAGTTATTGTCACATGTTCGTTATACTTGAGTCTATCATCGATGTAAAGACCCAAGTATTTGACCGTTCTCCTGTGTTCAATAAGCATAGACAACACTCTTACCACTATGCTACGGAACCTACTTGAAAATTATTGCTTCAATGTAGGTGACTTGCTTTTGATGTTTCAATAAATTATAGATTGACACTAATACACCATGACAAATAATTAAATAGTTTAATAATAATAATAATAACAATATTAATAATATAATAATAGACCATAAATTTTCATAAATTAATATTTTTATAATTTCAAAAAAAAAATGTCAAAGCATTTGTGTTAAAAACGTGTTTTTCATTGTTTAAAATCATTATAAACATTAATTTGTTGATGTAAAAAAAATTTTGTTTTTGGACTTAGAAATTTTTTCTAGTCAATGATGTGGGCAATCCATTTGCTCTTATATGAGTTAAATATTTTTGAAAAAGTAACATTAAATATTTGTTAAGAACGCGTTTTTTATTGTTTAAAATGATAGTAAACAATAATTTTTTGTTTTAAACAAAATTTTTTGTTTGGACTTAGAAAAATTGCAAGGCATTCATAATGGCTAAGAGTAGGGTTCTGCTGGTGCCCTCGTAAATTTCCATAACTATGTGATAGGATTTCTGGAAAAATGTCACTTAATGTTTATTTCAGGTGCTTTGAAACGTAATTTAATGCATTCTGAACTAAAGTTTTTCAATAAAAAAAATTTTTTTTTTTTTGAAACTTAGATAAATTTTTGAGCAAGGCAACCCTGCTGGTGCCCTTGTGGATTCCTTATCTTGGATCTTCCACGTGGGCCCCTGACGGGGGCCTCTGAGCAGCGGGGCTCGAACGTGCGGCTTTTTCCACACGGGATATGTGAGATTAATTGAATTTTATAACAATTCTTGAAAACCGAGGTTTTTAAAAAAAATTTTGGAACAATTGAATTTTTGAAAGTGTTTAATTGACAAAGTGTAAAAAATGTTAACTTTCGTTAAATTTTAATAAAATAAGATTTATATATTTTCGATAATTTTGTATAAGTTTTTGTGACAATTCGAAATAAAATCAACAAATTTTTCAACATTATGGTACTTTTAATTGAATAAAACGAAATTGTATTTTAAACCTGATAAAAACAATTTTTTGGAGTTGTACATATTTATATTTTAATCTTTGAAGTTTATTTATTTAAAAATATCAGTTAAATTAAAAATTTATCAAATATTATTTAATAACTTTTTACTTCAATATTTATTTTTAACTAAAAATCAAATTTTAATATTACTTTTAAAATTCCATTCTTATTTCTTAATAATTTTTATCAATAATTTTTTACATTTAAATGGAATAAAAGAAATATATTTTCAAAATTACCATTTGAATAGAAAGAATCCGCTGTATTGGTAAAGAAGAGAGCGCCACTGCACTGCGCGAACTATATACCGATTATGCGCCGCATAGAAAAAAGCCTATGCCACATTGGACTTATATTATTTAATTTTCACACTCACTATTAGTATTTTTTCATTCCTTTAACTCGTATTTTAATCCACGGACACTAATTATTTACTCCTGTCACCTATTTTATTTTTTTTAAGCTTAAAAATTGCACCGCATTGGGACCGCTTGTTTTCCGCATTCACCACGACACCCAATGCGCTATTTCGCGAATACCGTATTGACAGGTTGGCACTCGCAATGCGGAATCCCGTACCTCCCAATACTTTTTTTTACAGGGCTACTAATAAATTAATAATTAATAACCCAAAACATAAAAATGCTCAGTATTCTTTGAAAATAATATTCAATCTTGTATTTATGAAAATCTATTATTATTCATAAATTGTTATTAATAAATAGAAACATGTCAACTTTTTATTGATTAAAAATAATAGATAGAATTTTGTTTAAAATCGAAATTAAAAACCAGTTTTACAATATATTTTCACTGTAAAAAGAAAAATATTTATTTTGTACCAATTTTGGTACTAAATTGTAATTTGGTTCTATTTTAGTACCGAAATCAGCTCTAATTTAGAACTTTATTTTTAACTCATATTCTAAAAAATAATTAGGATTTTTTTTAATAAACGAATTTGATAACTTTTGGTAAATTTAAAATTAATTCTGAATTTAATATTTTAAATTTTAAATTTAATGAATTTGTCAATTTCTTAAATTTTGAAATTTATTAAATAAGACAATTTTTTCAGTTTTTAAATTCATTCTATTTTTTTACTCAAAACTAAAATTCAACAAATATCGTATAATTTAATACTAATAAAAACATTTTAACAAATAAAGAATTAAAGTTATTGACAAATTTCGAAAAGCAGCGATATTTTATAAATTTTATGCACAATTTGTTGAATTTTCATTTTCAATAAAACAATTTAATGAATTTGAAAATTTACTAATTTTATAAATATCTACATTCCATTTTCCAACAAAATTATAAAAAAGTATTATTTCTAAAAAGTTTACAATTTGAAAAGTTTTATTTCTCCTGTTAATATTAATATAATTTCTATTTAATAATCATAATTTATTAATAATAATAATAATTTTCTTTAAATTAAAATTTGAATGTGGGTCAGACCATTATATATCGAATAAAGTCGTTGCTGAGCAATTCCATAGTAAGTGATCATAGAAATTTCCTTCTACTATGGGATTTTGATGAAACTGTGCTTTATTGTTATCTTGGATACCACCAACAAAATAGTGAAAATTAAAAAAAAAAAATATTCATAAACATAGGAGATGTACAACATTGGAATTTTTTAGCTTTTTTTCTTTGAAACCCCATAACTTTTTTTCGGCAAAAGATTTTTAGGTCAATTATTTTTTAAATTGTCAATAAAAAGACACACTTTCATCTAAAATAATTTCGGAAGAAAATTTATTCAATACTTTATTAAAATTAAAGACATAAAAATTTATTTTCGACTTTTGAAAAAAATCCACTTTTATTTTGGTTAATTTTTTTGTGGTGCTAGTACATACTTACCTCTAAGTGCTGCGTATGTTTCAAGATGGGATCTCCACAACTTTCCAAAAAATAAATAAAAATGTTCAATTCTGTAGGTCAAAATTCTAGCTTTACATGAAACAAACGAACATCACATAGCAAGATTTTAAAGATGAACCATATTCGCATTGTATAAAAATAGTTTTGACCTACAGAATTAAACATTTCTATTTATTTCTCGGAAAGTTATAAAGATCCCATTTTAAAACTCATGCAGCACTTAGAGGCAACCCGTGTGGAAATCGCCAAGGTTTGCCAATTTTGATTATTGGGCCTATAATGGTCCTAGCTTGGAATATACCTTAACCTGGGCCTAGCTTGGTTATAGTTAGAATTTCTTGTTAGATTATAGGTTATGAATATGTTTCAAAATTTACTTAAAAATTATGTATCAGTAATTGTTTATGTGTAATTTGAAGTAATATTTAAATATCACATGGCAAGATTGAGACAATATTGAACTGAAAGTTTTACTCCCTAACTTTAAATCAGTAAAATTTGACAATAATTATTTGCAGAATTTTACTAATTACTATTACCACAATTAAGTTACAGGTAATTAATAGAAAGTTAATGATTCAATTAGTAAAATACAGGTTACTGATGATTCAATTTGTTGTATAAAAATATTGCATTCATCATCAAATTTACCTTGTTATCAGTTAACCTTAAAGGTTATGTGGGTTTTTCCTTGGCTACCAGCACATTTAAAAATTGTATCAGTAATTTTGTAAAAATTAACTTATTTATTAGTTGAATCTAAATGTACTGATGGACTTAATAAAAATTCTACTAATTTAAATAAACTTTCAAAGTCAACATGAGAATGAAAACAAATCTTAAAATGTTCGGTGGACCTTGTCGTGGTGGCGGGGCTTTTCACTAAAGGACAATCAACAGGGTGGTCCCCTGATTCTAAAACCAAAAAAAAAATATGAATATGAATCATAATATAATAATGAATTACCCCAAGGAGGAACCCCGAAAGGGGACAATACTCCCGACGGTGTCTCTTCAAACACCGCCGCAGCTCCCCGAGCCTTTCAAAGACCAAGAGCCGCAACATCCAACTGTGGGAGCTCCACAGCAGACGGAGAGCACTACTGCAGCTCTGGACGGCAAAACGACATGCCCTAATAAGGCAAAGGGCGTTAACAAACGCCCCAGGGAAGGTGCAAGCCCAGATGCGAGTCCGCAACGGGCGACTCAAGGCGGGAAGAGAATCAAGCGAAGGGATGCTCCACAGCTTGGTTCTGAGTCGCTAGTTGGAACGAAATAGGCGCCCTCAAATAGTCCTGGCAAGTCGTATGCTGAGACCGTCTCGAAGGACGGAGCGGACAATGGGGACGGCTTCAAAGTTGTTAAGAAGAAAAAGAAACGGGCTCCAAAAGAGAAGCCCTCAGGTGAGAAAAAAGAGTTTCTGAAGCCCCCTTTGATGCTAAGGAGCACGGAAGCCGTTAAAATCACGGCAAGAGACCCAAGTTTGTATGAGGGTATCTTGCCGCTGATAAAAGCGAAGGTAAACCCAGAAGATACGGGTACCGTGATCCGGAAAATCAGGAAAACTTTAAAAAAGGAGGTTCTCGTGATAGTGAAAAAGGGTGGAGAGATCTTAAAATTTGCAGATGCACTGTCTTCGGCCCTGCATGGCAAGGCTGAGGTCACACCTCTAATAAATAAAAGGTCTCTAGAGATTAAGGACTTGGATGAAGCTACCACAGAGGATAAGGTGACTTCAGCACTGAGAGAAAAACTGGGTAAACCCAACCTGACAATGGAGTGTCGACTTTTGCCGCGGTACAGAGGAACTAAGGTTGCTCTGGTACGTCTGACAGAAGCAGAAAGTAACACTCTGCTGAAGTTTGGTAAAATAAAAGTCGTCTGGATAAATGCTCCAATTCGCGAGCATGTTGAAGTAGCTAGGTGCCAAAAGTGCCTAGGTTACGGACACAGAACTCTATCCTGCAAAGGCCCCGACAGAAGTAAAAACTGTCGGAGATGCGGCGGAGAGAGACACCTCGCGAAGAGCTGTAACGATGAGCCGAAGTGCCTTACTTGCTTGGACCTGGGGAAGCCGGAAACGGATCACGAGTCCGGTAAGAGAGCCTGCCCGGTTTACAGGGAAGAACTGCAAAAGATTAAAAGGGCAAATCCTTAAAATTTTTGCAGGTCAACCTGCATACAAGTAAGGATGCACAGTTGCTCCTAATGCAAACAGCAAGGGAAAATGAGGTCGATATCCTGTTCTGCAGTGAGCAGTATCAAGGAAGCGACCTCGCCCCTTGGTATCTGGATAAGGCGAAGAGAGCCGCCATAAAGCTGTGCAACCCAGAATTGCGGGTTGACAAGTTTCTGGAGACGAGCAGTGGGTTCGTGTGGATAGAGGTGACTAATATACGTATGTATAGCTGCTACTTCTCACCCAACGACCCACTGACAAACTTCGAAGCCAATATCGAAGACCTAGAAGCGAGCCTCACAGAATCCAGGCTGGATGTCATCATCACTGGCGATTTTAACGCAAAGTCGCCAGAGTGGGGTGAGACGAGACTCGACAAGAGAGGAATTCGTATTGGAGAAATGATCTCCAGAAACGACTTATTGGCTGTAAACCGAGGCAATACATGGACTTTTAGACGAGGTGCGATAGGATCAATTATAGATTTAACGATCGTATCGTCTAAACTATTTAGCCGCATAAGCGACTGGCGGGTCTCTGAAGAATATACCGCAAGTGACCACCAGTATATTGAGTTCTCAGTCTCGATGGGAGACACACGAGGAGGAAAAAGACAGGATGTTCCTTGTCGCAAAACCTCCTCGTGGAATATAAAGAGACTCGACAAGGAAAAGTTCGGCCGGTCCCTAAGAGAAGCCCTTTTAATTGAGGACTTAGGCTGGGTGAAGAGGCCGAGCAGTCTGGATGGGGAGGTTCGAGCGGCGAGGAACATGATAGTCACCGCTTGCAATGCGTCTATGCCACGCAAAGGCGCCATTCCCGTAAGAAAATCCTTGCACTGGTGGTCAGAGGAGCTAGCCTCCTTGAGGAAGGAATGCCTCAAAGCAAGAAGGACATATACTCGATCTAAGGGAGATCCCTTGCTGAAAGAGGCTTTCAAGGAGGCGAAAAAGAACCTCAAGAAAGAGATCCGCAATTCGCGACGCCGTAGCTGGAAGGACCTTATCGAGGAAGTCAATAAGGACCCATGGGGTCTGGCTTTTAAAATCGTTACTAAGAAATTAGCGACGAGGCAAAAGACCCCTGGCCTGGACAATCCCGATTGGGTCAGAAAGATAATAAATTCTTTGTTTCCTACTGCAGAACCATACCTTAGAAGGGACTGGAGTTTTTGCAAAGTCGAAGAGGAAGAACTCTTCACACTTAGTGAACTACAAAAAGCAGGCAAAAGATTGAAAACAGGCAAGGCGCCTGGAATCGATGGGATAAGTAACGAGATCCTAAAGTTGGTTATCGACACTTCACCCCAGATTCTGCTTCGATGCTTCAATTCACTTGACCGAAGAGAATCGTCTATCCGATCACCAATTTGGTTTCCGTCAAGGCAAGTCTACAGTTGATGCCATCCAGGCAGTAGTAGACATAGCCAAAGCAGGAAAAAACAAATTGGGACCAGATAAAAAGAAGAGCTTCTGCGCGTTGGTAGCTATTGACATACGCAACGCGTTTAATTCCGCAAGATGGAAGGATCTCATCGAGTCGATGAAAAAGAAGAACATGCCGCCCTACTTGTTGCGGATAATGGATAATTATCTAAGCGACAGGTGGGTCATTTATGAGGGAGACACCTGCACTCTTAAGGAGGAGATGCAACGTGGGGCTCCTCAAGGCTCGAGGGTGGGTCCATTTATATGGAATGTATCTTACGATGACTTCCTGCGGATGGATCTGCCTGAAGGTGCGGTGATCATCGGCTTTGCGGATGACGCGTTGTTCGTGTGCACTGCCGAAAGCGAGAAGGCTCTTGGGACATTGGTGAACGAATGTCTGCGACGAGCAAAAAGCTGGCTGGATACCAGAGGTCTAGAAATGGCCCTGGAAAAGACCGAGGCACTGTTTGTCACAGACAGACGTGGTTATGAGCTCCCACGAATCGTGATAGACGGATTCGAGGTCAAGTGGAGTAAGCAAATTAAATATCTTGGTGTGGAGTTGGATGGAAAGTTAAACTTCCACCACCACATGGCTACGGCGTCAAATAAGGCGATCGAGTGTGCGGCTAATCTTTCACGGTTAATGCCAAATGTAGGTGGACCCCGTGAACAAAAAAGAAGACTGGTGGCGAGTGTCGCCCACACTAAAATGCTCTATGCAGCACCAGCGTGGGCCCAATCCCTGAGGAGTAAAAGATGTTTGACCATCTGTGAAAAGTTACTGTCAGCGCAGAGATCGATAACTACGCGTATCATCTCTGCATATAAGACGGTATCTACGAGTGCTGTGCAGGTCCTTGCAAGTGTCCCGCCAGCAGATCTTTTGGCGAGGGAAAGGGAAGAAATGTTTCTCTTTTCTAAAGAAAGAAGTTCCCTGGATGAGGAAATAAGACCAAGCAAGGGCCTGATACGCAAAGAAGCGAGGCACAGGCTTATAGAAAGATGGCAAGAAAGATGGGATGGTGAGGAAAAAGGTCGATGGACTTATCGCCTTATCCCGGCACTCGCCACCTGGATAAATATGAAACACGGTCAGGTTTCCTATTATACGACGCAGGCGCTCACTGGTCACGGGTGTTTTAACTCGTACCTGTGTCGCTTTAAATTACGCGAGGATTAGGTGTGTGCGTACTGCCAGTTCCCCGTTGACAACGCAGAGCACACCCTCTTCTCATGCAGGAAATGGGACTTGGAGAGGCAGGCCATGTTCGAAGGTGTAAGCAGTCAAGTTACACCAGAGAACATGGTATCGCTGATGACCCAGTCAGAAGAAAATTGGCGGCATGTCGAGAACTTTATAATCTCGGTTATGTCGAGAAAGGATCTCGACGGCCGCCAAAAAGCGTAATTTAAACAGCTTTTAATTTGTTTGTTTGTTTTTTATTAATTTATTTTGTGATTTATTTGTCCTTTTACAATTTTAATTTATTTTGTTATTTTTATTTTTCCTTATACACTTTTAATTTATTTTGTGTTTTATTTGTCATTATACACTTCTAATTGATTTTGTGTTTTATTTGTCCTTATACAATTTTTACTTTTTGACATTATATATCTGTTAATTTTATATGTTTCTGTTTTAGACCCGTTTAATATTTTATCTATTGACATTCTAAATTATTTTAACATTTGTTTTTTTTTTTTACTTTTGTTGTGCTGTTAATTCCGCTTTTATATTGAAATAGTTTTGAATTTTTTAACTATTGACGCAGGAGAACCGCAGGTAAAGAACAAAGTCGCAGCAGCGACAGAGTTGGAGCGCCACCCTCGAAGGCTAAAGTCTTACGACAGTTCCGAGGGAGGGTAAAGGGCTCCAAAAGAAGGGTTACGGGTTTTAGTGGGTCGGGCTGGCAGTAGGTCGCCAGTATTCTAAATTTACTATATTATTTATTTATTTTTTCTTTATTTTCTTTTGTTTTATTATACCAACCCCGCATAACCTTGGAGTGCGGAATCCAAGGTATCTGTAGGCAGATTTCCCAAAATTCCCTAAGCAAAAAAAAAAAAAAAAGTTTGCCAATATATTTATTATCAATATAATTGTCTACCATCGAAACGTCGAGACAATTATATTTATAATATGTTGACAAACTTAAAAATTGTCTTTAAAATTTTGTAAAGAAAAATTTGGATTCTTTGGTCTAAACTATAAAACAAAAATTCATTTAAATTTAAAAGAAATTTTAATTTTCATGAAATGTTCATTTAACTTTTGTATCCAACCTTGAAAAACTTCGTATATTTAAAGATTTATTTAAAGTTTTATGATTTTCTGGATTAATATTCAGTGAATTAATTCAATAAAAATTTTAGTTAACGATATGACTGTCAAGTTAATTTTTTAGTGAAATGAGACAAAAACTTAGATTTTTTCCGTAACTATTGTCTTTTCCTCCCCAACTGCATTAAAAATCTGTTAAGGAATAAGGAAATTCCAGATTTATAGTAAAGTTAATATGACCTGAAGTATAATGCAACTCCTCGTAACGTGTGAGCGTGGTTAGGTTATCAGTCTACGAATGTCAGGGTCGTGCGTTCAACTCCCAACGTTTGGGGATTTTTTCTCTGTTAGTTTTCTCTATTAGGAATTAATTATTGTGAATTACATGTGATCAAAAATAGGTAAAAAAGGTGAAAAAAATAAACCTCAGTAATAATAAGTGAGAATAAATAATTTTTTTTAAATAGTTGATTAAACTGTTCTTTTTATTGGGCCCAAATAGATTCTCTAGGTAGGGCCAAGTTAGAAGAGCGTGACGTGCCAATGTAGGCCCTACAAAAATGTACAAGTTAGGCCCTAGTTAATAAATTGGAAATCTAGGTAGGACCAATAAAGGGCCACTACACAATTTCCACACGGGAAGTATGTACCAGCGCCACAAAAAAAATAACCAAAATAAAAGTGGAGTTTTTTCAATAATCGAAAATAAATGTTTATTTCTTTAATATGAATAAATTATTGCATAAATTTTCTTCCGAAATTTTTTTACATGAAAGTGTGCATTTTTATTGACAATTTAAAAAATACTTGACCTAAAAATCTTTTGCTGAAAAAAAGTTATGGGATTTCAAAGAAAAAAAGCTAAAAAATTTCAATGTTGTATATCTCCTATGTTTATGAATATTTTTTCAAAAAAGTTTCACTATTTTGTTAGTGGTATACAAGAGAACAATAAAGCACAGTTTTATCCAAATCCCATACACTGAAAAAAAATTTATTTGATTCAAATAATTCAAATTATTTGAAAAATATTTAATTGATTCAAAAACTTTTTAGTTGGATCAAAAAAATATGTATTTGATTCAAATAACTTTAATTACTTGAATCACACTTATTTGAACCAAATAAATCGTATTTGATTCAATTAAATAATTATTTGAATTGAATAAATGAATTTATTTAATACTAATAATGAGTTACTTGAAACTATTCTTTTATTTTTTCATTTAAATACTTCGTCTATTTGATGCAAATAAAAATTATTTGACACAATAAATTTATTTTATTGATTCTAATAAACTTAATTATTTAATCTGAATAATTCATTATTCAAAGCAACTATTTTATTTATTAATAAAATAAATAGGTGCGTTTACACTGCAAAAAGAAGTATCTTAATTAAGATGTTTTGGTAGTCATTTCTAAGATGTTATTGTAGTCACTTTTTAGTCATTAAAAATATCTTAATTTAAGATGTTTAAAGTATCTTCGTACACATTTTCCAACATATGTTTTGGGGAAAAAGTTTTGAGGTTAACTATGGGCTTATATGTAAGATATTTTATGCATCTTAGGTTTTAGTACACGGAAAAGTTTTGAGGCGAGCAACTCTATTTGCTCTAGTAACGCTGCGCAACTTCACTTTGGTGTAGCAGTAGTCGCAAAAAGATAACGCAGCAGGCCAGCATTGGACGAGCTGCTCTACCAGCCGTGTATCTACCACTGACTTTCAGCGCAGCTCGTCCAACACTGGGTGAGCAGCGTTCCCAGTAGAGAAAGAAGCTCACCCATTTACAAGGCGATATGCCTTCTCTCTTTTAGGAAACCTTCTCTACGTGCGGAGAACGCAGCTCGCCCGAAAACTTTTCCGTGTACACGCGCAATTTCTGCATATGTGTGCATACAACGTGATATGCCCCAAGAGTGGGAAATCTTAGCATCAGCAGGTTGCTTCTACAACAACTTTTTTTTCATCGACACGAACAAAATGCACTGTTAAAACCATACAAAATAGTTGCGCGCGCAACGTTTTCTCCCTCTTGTCGATGAAAAAAAAGTTATTGTAGAAGCAACTGCAGAGAGTTAACTGTACATATACGGAAACTATTGCATGTGCAGAGCATTTTAGTTCAACTTGCTCTGTGCAGGTGTCTCTGAAGATTGTCAAGAATTTTACATTGAGTTGAACGGGGCTGCGTAGAATACACGGAAAAACTTTGTTCAAGAGTTATTTAGAAACTTATTTAAAAACTCAGATTATGGATAAAAACATGAAATGCTACAAAACCGTAGATTAAAATATTATGTTAAGCTGTTCGGGGATATCTGTAGTAAATTTCTGGACAACTTGTTGAATTTTCTTAAAAAAGTCCTGAACTGGTTTAAAAATAGAAAAATGTGAAGTTAACGAAAAAAATTTGCCCGCGTGAGTAGTCGAACTTGAGACCTCGAGACTCAAGACCCAGGCAGAAAAGTCGGTGGTGTGCCGATGCCTACGACCGGTTCGACACCGGCCCGGTGGTAAAGTCGGACAATACCCGGTACCGACACTGTGGTACCGGGCCGGTTCCTAAAAGACAACCGGCCCGGTTCCGGCATTCGATACCGTTTTTACACCAGCGATGAACTTTTGCAACATCAAAATTAGTACCGGCCCGGTACCACTACTTGATACCGTTTTACACCGGCGACGGAGTTTTGCCGGCATAATATTTTTGTGTCTTAAAAAGTCTAAATTTTTAATTTTTTGAAATTTTTTTACACTATTCGGAAGAATAGGAAAATCAAATCTCTCGAAATCAAATGTTTTTTAAAATCTTTTTTTACATAGTTGGAAAAATTACATTTCATTAAACTCTATTAATTCAGCTTTAAATTGTCTGGGAAAATCACTCAAAAATCCGGGAATTTGTTACTGCTGAATTACTAGACACCCTATAATAACTTTGTTCGTTTAAAATAATTTTGGTCAGGTTTTATTTGATTTATTGTTATAAAATTTTGATAATCTAACAAGGTATTATATTAATTTCATTATACTAAGTTTCTGCAAGTTGTTTCTATAAAGCCGGTACCGGGCCGGTACCATGCCAGCGTTTTTTCTTTAGCCTTGGTCCCAACGTATAATAACATTAACAAATGTTATTATAATTATTAACTTTGACATTACATTATTCAAACTGTCTTTTAGAAAAGGTTTTTTCTATTAATTTAGAACAGTTTGTAATTAGTCCTGGTTCCACACAGCACCGAAACTTTTCTAAAAATTTATTAAAGATTTACTTGCAAACTTCGAAGTATTTACTGGAAAAGTTTAGTGAAAATTTTGTAAAGATTTAAATGTCCCACTTCAATAAATGTTTAGCGTGAAACTTTCCTGAAAATTTAAAAAAAATTTTCGCCTACTGTATACAGGCGAAAATTTAATTTAAATTTTCAGGAAAGTTTTAAGTTACATTTTCGCTTATAAGAGAGAAGTCGAAAATTTAATTTAAATGTTCAGAAAAGTTTTAAGTTAAACTTTTAGGAAAATTTGACTATAAATATTTATTTAAGTGCCCAGGTGCGAATTTTCGGTTGGCCCATAGTTGGGCCAACTTTTACAAGGTCGGTCCAACTTCTCGTGCCAGAGGTTGGGCCAACCATACAGATGATAACGGTTGGCCGTCTAATGGCGACGATGGTTGGCCCGACAAGTCATAAGGAAGTTGGCCCAACTTAAAATGCATATTATGTTGTGCCAGCTATACATTTCAATGGTTGGTCCAAAAACTGACGCCAAAGTTGGCACGACTTTAAATGCGTAAGTTTGGCCAACTTTAACAGCCAAAGGTAAAAAATTATTAAAAAACTAAATTATTTAAACAATTAACACGTTATTATTAGCAAGAACATCAGATATAACCTTTACCTATTATTATTAAACACAATCTCACACATACATTTTCGAAAATATCTACCGCTTGCTGGGATCGAACCCCTAACCTAACGCGCCGAAGACTTATACACTGACCACTACGCTACGCTCACATGGGAGTCCATACCGTTAAATGTATATTAAAGCTGCAACAGTCGGGCCAACCGTGGCCCAGAGTTAGGCCAACCGAGAAAGTTTAAGTCATTTAAACTGTTTTTCACAACGTTTTGCCATCCGTCGGGCCAACCGTGGCCCAGAGTTTGGCCAACCTAAATTTGTAAGTCATATGAGATACGTTCCCCATAGTTGTGTCGACCTTTGTCGCCAAAGTTGGCCCGACGGTTGGTTATACTCTGCATGTAATGGTTGGCTTGCAAAGTCGGACCAACTGTGGGCACTAGTACTTGCCAAAGTTGGGCAAACTCTGGCAACCAAAACTTCGCTTGCCAAAGTTAGGCCAACCGTGGGCCAACCTTCAAACTCTGGCGGCCAACCTAAATTCGCACCTGGGTTGTTAGTTCTTGTTTTCAAAATTACATTTACATAAAAGATCAAACCGAAATATCACTAAATATTAGTATAAAGCACAAATAAATTCTCCTGAATGAACACAACCTCAATTTTCTTTATGTAATACATTTACGATACTGCGACTTGCAAAAACGTTTTTTTCCTGTGGCACAAATTTCTCGCTTATATAATTAAATTTTTAACTTTTCACAATTCCACAAAAAATATTTATTTACTTCGCCCATTTGTTTTTAAATCAAATGTGATTTTTCGCGAAATCAAAAATTAAGCGCTAGACGACCTTGCAATGGTGCTGCTATCTGAGATTAGCTTTACTTGCTTTTCATATAATGATTCCCCATTATTTAAATTTCACGTCAAATAAAAATTAGTATTGTAAGATTAATAAAACAATAAAAATCGCTAATAATTTGTTTAAAACAATAGTTTTCCTTGTGAGTCATGGTGCAATAAATTTTTCAGGGTTTATTGTAAAAAAGAAAATTTTCATTATTTTGTCCGATCTACCACTGATATTTCATTCATTAAGAAATATTAAACTTTAAAATTCTATTAGGGCTGTAACTTATAATTTGTCAAAAGAATTTTCAAAAATAATAAAATGCAAATTGTGCGCTACCCCAAGTAGAAATGTAATACTGGCATTGAACTGACCCAGTACCCGTGTAGAAATTTGTCGTGGCCTTCCTAGAAATAGACTACAGCTAGATAGAATTTGTCGTGGAAAATTATTCTGAAAAAACTGTCCTGGGCCCTAAATGTTAATGTACAATTTTTCCCTTTATTTTCTTCGCTATGAAGAGAGTCTAGAATCTGGATAAAATTTGTCTAGGATACTGAATGAAAAATTAAGTACAAGTTCGTATAGCAGGTTGTCCAAGAATTAGCTAGGCACTGTCTAGACTCTAGGACGCTGACATAAGAATTTAGTACAAGTTCGTGGAGAAGGTGGCTCTGAGAGTCTACTAAGCTAGCAGACGAAATCAGTTCCTTACGTAGTGTTTGACGAAAAGAAACCAAGAGTCTACAATTGTAACTTATCTTGTTGTGAAGATAAAATCAAATTTATAAATCTAGTGAAAATTTTTCAGTTTTCCATTTTTGAACAGGGACAGTGTACAAGTTTAAATATATTACAGCGAAAAGAAGATTTATTATTAGAAAAAGAACATGTGATGTTATCATTCATAGTTTTAGATTGTTTTTTATATTATAATGTTCATAATAAATAATAAAACTTTGGTAATTTTAAGTGAATTTTTGTGATTGCAACAATATAATGTACAATTAATTTTATTATCGGTATACAAGTACGAATCTTTATAGTGAATGGTTTTAAAGAAAAAATCCAATGTAGCAAAATATGTTACAATTAATTTCAAAAATAATTGTAAGAGGAATTGTGATAATAACAAATACTTTTGTATTACTCTTTTTTTGTTTAAAAGTTAAACAAACAAAAGAGTAAAGTTGAAAAATATTCTTTTATTATTTATTAACCTAACAATTATTACCAGTATAAAGGAACTGGTTATTTTAATATCCAGGAACTGGCAAGGAACGATTTATTTTATTAGACAAAGACTAGACAAAATAACTGTACAAAATCTTGACGTTGCTAGCGTTACATCCCTCGTTCAAGCCTGTCCACTTTTCCCATCTAGTTGCTAGATTGAATCTAGCACAACTGGACAGTTTCTCATACACTTCCATGGTAAATTTCTACACGGGTACTGACTGGCAGTATAGCAGTACTGACTGGCAGTATAGCAGTACTGACTCCAGTACTAAATCAGTACTGGGAAATCTCTGGCTGGTAACGCTGTCCAGTACTGATTTTTTACCGGCAGTCAGTACTAAGTCAGTACTGAAATATCACTGGCAGAACACCGCCTAATTACTGATTCGCAGATAAAATTTAACAAATTTGGTAAATGCTGTAACGCGTTCTCTAAAAGAAAATTTACCTTTAGAACCTTGTATTAATTTGTTATTTGATTATTAAAGAAGAGGGAGTAATTTATTGAGTACTAATAATTATTATTAATATTTCTGTAGTAAATAAACTTTTATGAGTATCAATTAAAATGTAAATAATTAGCAAAATTCCTTTTATTAAAATAAGTTTTAAAAAAAATTTTCTTATTTTTCTCATTAATTTAGACAATCTTATTTATTTAAATTAATTACTAAATTATTATTATTATTATTGTTTATAATTATTTAAATTTATATTTTATGTAACACTGTTGAGAATTATACACTAAACACTTAGAACTAAGACGGAAAAATATCGCACGCACGGGGGATCGAACCCTACCAGACCTCGAGGACGCAAGTCGAATACACTAACCGCACAGCCACGCAAGCTTGAGAGTATATTTTTTTAAACTTCCTTTTGAGTTATACGAAGGATATAGACACTGCTATAATAATGAATTTACTGTATAATATATTTATTTCAAGAAAAATTATTATAAATATATGTTCTATATATTTATATACATTTTAACAAGACATTACATATTAATTAATAGGTGTAGCATAAAAATATGGTAAAAATTATTTATTTAATTATTTATTTAAATAATAATAGAAAAATGTATATATTTTTACATTTAAAAAAAATGAAAAAAATTTTATTATTAATAACACATAATAGTAAAAATAATTAATAAATAATAATTTATTATTATTATGACATATACCTGTTAATTAATAATTAATAATATGTTAATTAAGTGTTTGGCGTTATTGTTGATGAATAATGTTTTTAAAAATATTGGAAAATATTTTAATAGTTAATAAATCAAACAATGTTCTTATTAATAGTGGCCGGTTTAATGCCATTATAACAAAGTTTGTTTGTTTTTTATAACTCCTTCGCAGTACTGATTTGGTGTTATGCCAGTTTTCTGCCAATACTGCCAGTACTGATCGGGTTCCGAAAGTCAGTACCGACGGTCAGTACTGAGTCAGTACCATTCTGATGTTTAACTCCGTCATAACTCCGGACATTTCTACTTGGGACGCGAAGAATTACTCATTAACAAAAAGAAAAAATAAATTAGCTATTTTGAGCTAATTATGAAAACATTGAAAATAAAGAATACTTTTTGTACTGAGAATTAATTATTCTCAGTACAAAAAGTATTCTTCATTTTCAATGTTTTCATAGTTGTCAAAATATTTCCAATAAACTCAAACTTTAAAATTCTAAGTTAAATAACTTGGAATTTAAAGTTTGAGTTAATTGAAAATATTTTAACAACTAAATGAAAGCATAGAAAATAAAAAATACTTTTTGTGCTTAGAAAATGTACGAATAGGTATAATTATAAAAAAGGCATTATATAGGGATCTGAAATCATGACGTCACTAACAAACATGGCGGTCGACAACGGGGTCAAATTTTAATAAACACACATGTTTCAGACTTCTTTTTAATTATTTTTTATTTAAAAAGTTGAATAAAGTTAATTGAGGGGCTAAAAATTGTTTCAGTTTGTTTCTTCGCATGTTTTAAAAAATTATAAATTGCAATACGTTCCAAATATTTAATATATTTAGTAAAATAAATCACATAAGTAAATGCACCTGTCAATAAAAGAATTGTTTTCATATCGAAAAACATTATTTACTCGAATAAAAAGTTAAAAAATATCTACTTTAAATATTTAAAAAAAATTTGAAGTGGATATACAGTTTCTTTTTCAAGAAAAGTAAAGATTAGTCGAGTTAAAGAATAGTTTTAAGGTTATGTTTTAGGTTATGTAGTGTCTCTTGTTTATACCAATCTAAAAACATTAAATAAATATGTTGTAGGAGACACACTGTAACGAAAAAATAATAATTATAAACTATTTTTAATTTAAAATCTTGATTAACTGAGAATACAATTAATTAAACATGTTTTAATAAAATATTTATTGTGACAAAATAGAGTGAGATTATTGCTTTCACACTTTACTTATGAATATCTCAAAATATTAAGCAATATTATTTATTGTACTGAATGTCACTGGTTCGTAGTATTTTCTTTTTTACAAATTAATTTAATTATTAATTATCATGCTATATTTTAGGATTTTTAAATATAAAACTTGCGAATTTAGAAATTATTTCATGTAAAATGTCAAAATCGACCCCGTTGTATTAGTTAAATTTTCTGTCACCAGAATGCGTATCGCAGTATTTCAGATCCCTATACAGTTCTTAAATGTAAATACTTCTTTTATTTTTCACACATAATGAATATTTTAAATTTGCATTAACTTCACTTTTTCCAAGAGTCTATTCTGTTATTTTTTTTCTTATTTTGCTAAATTTTGTATAAAATTATGATTTTGTTGTGGTAAAAAAATGTAAAAACAACGAATTTCATTTTCTAAAATAAATTTTGAAACAAAATGTTTGTGGCAAAATTCAAAAATTATATTTGTTCAGAAATAATAAAACATTAAAATATCACTTCGGACGAAAACTGGTTTTTATACAATAATGAAAAAACTGTTAATGTATGTTTTTTAAAAATTTTTACTCATTCTTCAGCAAATAAATGTTTATTTATTATTTATACATATAATATATATGGTTATTTTGTTGTATTTTTAGTCTGTCACAACAAAAATAGAATTTTGTTTTGTTCCGATTAAGTAACTAAGTTAGTGAGGTTAGGAACAATTGTTTACAAAGTGCATACCTTATACATTTAGCACTAACCAGAAATACTACAACATAACACATTCAACACATTATTTTTCTATTGTAGACGCAGCCTAAAAATAAAAAATTAAAAAACATTTAATATACTTTTATTTATATTATTATAATAAAAAACAATTATTTGCCGAAAATAAAATAAGATTCCAAAAGAAAACAAACAGTGGCCATCTTTCTAACTTGGTTTCACGCGTGCGTAAGAGCAACGTCCATTTTTCGAGTTTCATGTGTTCGAGTTCGATTTCCTTTCATTCGAGTTCTATGCTTTCTGTTTTTTTAGAAAGGACTCAAAAGCATTGACAAAATTGCTTCATCCCAGGCAGAAATCAACGACCGGCTTGGTACCGTGCCGGTACCAAGGGCGGATTTGCCGGTGCCGTCGTGAGACCGGCATTACCGCCGGCCCGGAACCGGTCCAGTCAACAATGATAACCCGGAAAATATCCGCCCCGGTGCCGGTAAACCACCGGCTCGATACCGGGCCGGTAGTAAAAAAAATTATTACACTGAAAAAAAAATTTATTTGATTCAAATAATTCAAATTATTTGAAAAATATTTAATTGATTCAAATACTTTTTAGTTGGATCAAAAAAATATGTATTTGATTCAAATAACTTAAATTATTTGAATCACACTTATTTGAACCAAATAAATCGTATTTGATTCAATTAAATAATTATTTGAATTGAATAAATGAATTTATTTAATACTAATAATGAGTTACTTGAAACTATTCTTTTATTTATTTCATTCAAATACTTCGTATATTTGATGCAAATAAAAATTATTTGACACAATAAATTTATTTCATTGATTCTAATAAACTTAATTATTTAATCCGAATAATTCATTATTCAAAGCAAATACACTATTTTATCAAGACAAATAAAAAAATATTTCAATCAATTAAATAATTATTTGAAACGAAAATAATGAAATACTTGAAACTGTTCATTTATTTATTTCACTTAAAAATTTCATTTATTTCATACAAATAAAGAATATTTCGACAAATAAATGTGTTATTTGGATACAGAATATACGACATTGGAATTCATAAAGTAGATCAGCCCGAGTTCTCACCAAGTCTTAGTGGCCGTGTGGCTTAAATAGGTGCGTTTATAGGCTTGCGGTCAGCGTTATGGGTGGGGGGACGTGAGTTCGATGCCCATGCGAGAGAATATTTTTCATTCTTCGTTTTAAGCGTTATATAAAATAATCAAATTGTGTGTTGTGTTGTGAATAAAAACTGTGTGTACATGTTTATAAATAATGTTGAAAGTCTGTTAAAAAATCAGTTAATATGTATAATACAATAAATAAATATAGTATAATAATATATTAATAAATTTAAAAAATACTAAATATTTAAAAAAAAATTTTGTATTAAATATAGAATGAAATAATTTTCATATTTGATTCAAATAATTATTTATTAGCTTGAAATATTACATTTATTTGATTTGAATAATTTAAATAATTGATTCAATTAATTATTTATCGGTTTGGAATATTCAATTTATTTGAATTGAATAATTTGTATTTGATTCAAATAAATATTTATTTGATGCGATAAAATCAAAGATTTAGGTCAAATAAATATGTATTTGGTTCAAATACACATTTATTGGATTATAACCAAATAAATGATTTATTTGGATCAAATAATTTTTATTTGATTCAAATAAAATTTTTTTCAGTGTAATTATTATTATTATACATTTTTACATATATTAAACGTTAAATAATATTATTTATTAATTAATTTAATTGTAAACACTAAATAGAATGCTGAAACATATGAATTATTATTAATTGTTAACGAAAAATCTGAAGACATGAGGAATTGAACTCCGGACCCTCGGGCTACAAAGTCGACGCCGCATCCGCTAACCTAAACCTGCTTATGAAAAGTGAATGGAAAGTTTATATATGAAGTGTGACACCAGGACTGATTACAAAATGTTCTAAATTAATAGAAAAAACCTTTTCTAAAAGACAGTTTGAATAATGTAATGTCAAAGTTAATAATTATAATAACATTTGTTAATGTCATTATACGTTGGGACTAAGGCTAAAGAAAAACCGCTGGCATGGTACCGTCTTTATAGAAACAACTTGCAGAAACTTAGTATAATGAAATTAATATAATACCTTGTTAGATTTTCAAAATTTTATAACAATAAATCGGATAAAACCTGACCAAAAGTATTTTAAACGAACAAAGTTATTATAGGGTGGTCTAGTAATTCGGCAGTAACAAATTCCCGGATTTTTAAGTGATTTTCCCGGACAATTTAAAGCTGAATTAATAGAGTTTAATGAAATGTAATTTTTCCAACTATATAAAAAAAGATTTTAAAAAACATTTAATTTCGAGAGATTTGATTTTCTTATTCTTCCGAATGGTGTAAAAAAAATTTCAAAAAATCAAAAATTTAGACTTTTTAAGACACAAAAATATTATGCCGGCAAATGTCCGTCGACGGTGTAAAAACTGCATCGAATACCGGAACCGGGCCGGTGCCGGGCCGGTTGTGTTTTAGGAACCGGCCCGGTACCACAGTGTTGGTACCGGTTATTGTTCGACCTTACTACCGGGCCGGTGTCGAGCCGGTCGTAGGCATCGGCATACCACCGACTTTTCTGCCTGGGATCACCCAGGCAGTTGTTTTTTCAAATTGAAATAACTACCCCTAAAATATAAAAATCAAAATGTATAATAAAAAAAATACATCAAATTGGTTTTAATTATATTGAGAATTAAAAGAAATTATGATGATGTGTTTTTTCCTTTTTTTATTATACATTTTGATTTTTACATTTTAGGGGTAGTTATTTCAATTTGAAAAAAGGAAGGGTAATGAAGCAATTTTGTCAATGCTTTTGAGTTGATAAAAAAGAAATACATAAATTTCTTGTTTTGTTTTGAAAAACAATGTGCTTTTTAATTTTTTTACTTTAAAATTTTAATTTGTAAATTTAAGGGTAGGTTTTTTAATTTGAAAAGACAGAGGTTAAGGGTAGTTTTCTCGATTTAAAAAAAACAGAGGGTGATGGAGCAATTCTGACTTCAGATTAGTTTTCAGCGGGAAAAATTACTGTAAGATATGTATGCACTGCAAAAATAAGTATCTTGTTTGATATCTTAACATAAGATGTAAGATGGAAAAATGGTATCTTACATGTTAAAATAAGATGTTTTCGAAAGTATCTTACAGATTTTTAAGATGCTTTATACGTATTAGATATTTTTTCTATCTTAAAACAGTAAGATACTTCTGTAAGTTTTTTAAAGTATCTTAAATTAAGATGTTTCTGTCTCAATAAGATGTTTAGCGATAAGTTACTTGTGAATTGTACACTGAAAAAAATCTTTATGGTATAATCTTAACCTAGTAAAGTTGATTAGGATTCCCAGTAAATTCAACCAGTTCCCCTGATCAATTCCATAAATTCAAACTTTGTGAAAGTTACTCTGCATTCCCTGGTCAAATCAACTAGGATAATTAGTTATTTTGAAAATTTTCTGAACTGCGCAAGCGTCTATTTATTTTTTGACAGTATTCAGCTCTATGTCTTTTGTGATTCATGATTATCATTTCGTAAAACGATTTTTATATTCGTTAATCGTAGTTATTTTTTGTGCAAAAAATATCATTTCTGCGTATTTCACATTTACAGCTTTCATCGAGTAAATCGAAACAGATAATTAAAATTAAGCTATTATATATTTGATAATTTAATTCGTTCAAACTTTATAGCTAACCTAAAAAGCATGAAATTTCAGCGAAATAGAATCAAAATTTTTTAGTATTTTAATAACTGTGCTTAAGTGTTGTACCGTTAAATGTCATAAATGTCATAAATATCTGATTAAATATTACATTTTGACTGGAAATTCTAATATCTGATAAAAAATTTAGTACAACACGTGCGTTTGTAGTGTAGTGGTTAGCGTTCCGAATTTTCAATGTGCGTATGCATTAGTGTTAGGTGTTCGCGTCCTCCCGTGTTAAATATTTATTTCATAAGTTTGTGTTAATTCTAAGACGTATACATATAAGGTGAATTATGAATGTGTTCTAAACAATATTATTTATTTTTTTTATTTAATCTTTACTTTTTGTTTGTTATCGAATAATAGAAATTTGATTAAGAATCCTAGTCAATTTGACTATTTTTCTTGTCCACATTAACTAATTTTCTAGTCACTTTGACTATGCTTAACCTTAGTCTTTTAACTAGGTTGTCCTAGTGGATGCCTCTCGTAACCAGGCAAACTAGTCAATTCCTGGTATACGGGTGCCAGAAATTTTTTTCAGTGTAAGATGCGAAAAAAATTTAAGTTACTAATACCTAAGATGCATAAAATATCTTACATATAAGCCCATAGTTAACCTCAAAACTTTTTCCCCAAAAAATATGTTGGAAAATGTGTACGATGATACTTTAAACATCTTAAATTAAGATACTTTAAATGACTAAAAAGTGACTACAATAACATCTTAGAAATGACTACCAAAACATCTTAATTAAGATACTTCTTTTTGCAGTGTGTCTGGTTCAAAAAACAGACTTTTTTTTGTGTGCCTGTGTTATTGGCAGCCATTAATGCGCCAATGGTGGCTGCCAATTATTGGCAACGACGTAGTCAGCCCATGACTTAACCATTATTAGTCCATTAATAGGTGCCAATAATATGCTAATAAAAAATCAATGACTTCCAATATTGGGCCAATAATGCACCAATGGTGACTCTTGGCAGTTTCCCATTGGGTTTTTAAGTTATAAGTCGCTCTCTCGTTGAATAAGTGCATAATAATAAGTGAGATTTCATTCAGAATAAGTAAAAATTCATTTATTTATAAGTCTATATGCCCTTATTGATCGAGAAGACGATTTATAACGTATAATGAATGAAATTTCACTTATTCAGATTTAGAGAGTAATTTCTAAAGAAGATAATGTTGAAAATATGCTTATTTGTTAAAAAAGTCAATATTTTTTTTTAAATTTATAAAGACGTAATAAAAAAAAATTTGGATTATGTATAAATAAAAATAAATATCTTTGTTATCTATTTTATTCTCAAAAAATTATATTTTTGTTTTTTCAGAAAAAACTAAATTAATAATATTTTAATTTTTTGAATGTTAATTAATTATTTTTCTAGAGAGCAGAAAGAAATTCTTTACATTTTATATTATTAAAATCATCAACATAAAAAAAACATATTTACATTATGTTATGGTGTTGGTAATACAAATTAAAATTAAAACGAACTGAATTCCATAACATTGAGTCTAAATTTTATATGATTACACTTTGAAAAAGATTCTTAAAAAAGAGAAACTTGTTTATTTTTGATTAAAAAATCCACTTCAAATTGTTCTGATTAAATAAATATTATTTTAAAACAGTTATATTAAAAATTGTAATAACATTAAACATTGGGAAAAATGTGATTGAAAAATGTTCACCTACTGTTATAAAACAATTACAAAACATGTTCACTAGGTATTGTTGTCAACGATTTGCTGTAGACTTTTTAACCTTTATACACTACCAACAATTCTGAATGGATTTGTAAAATTTTTTATAATAATGATTCAAGAAGAAAAACAAAATAAAAAATTGGAAAACTATGCGCGAAATAAATAAGTTGATCAGTAAGGATAGGAAATTGAATGAAGAAAGGCAAGAAAAAGAGAGTAGAATTGAGAAAGAGAGAAATAAACTGATATTTAGCTGTAAAAACGAGAGGAGACGAGACAAGGCATAGCAAAGCAAAGAGAGGAGAAATAAACGTGGGTCTGCAGTAGAGACAAGCAGGCTGTTCGTGAACATTCGTAAGCATCCGGATGAAATCGGTACAGTGGAAGACTCTCTCGCTTTGCCTGCCATGACTGGTTCAAGGAGGTGCGCAATGGTCGGCATCACAGAACAGACTCGAAGGGAAGCCGTCGCATAGAATCAAACGCTGTGATTGGTTGTCGCGTGGGAGAGCCGCCCGCCTAAGGTCCGCGACAGTGGCATCGACAGTCAGCGCCGAGCACCCAGGGAATGTGCTTGAGATGAATCATTTTTCGCGACAAGTCCATGAGGTTTTTTAAAAGTAAATAATGTTTCAGAAATAAGAGGCAATTCCATACCGGTAACAAGTGCCAAAATGTTGGTGCGAGAAAAAATACGATACTCTTAATAATTAACCATCAAGTGTGTATTGGTGCTCAACTCTTATCTCGTTGGTGGATCAAATAAATTCCAACAATAGTCACGTGCGAGAATCAGTTGTCCACTGCAAAGATGCTTACACTTTGTTGTTGTTCAAGTTAAAAGTGAATGTGATATTGTCTGCATTCGGTAGTGTTGATGTGTTGCAATGGTGAAAATTGTTTTTCATCTTATTTGTATCCAAGTTATTAGTAACCATAGAGTGAATAGTCGTCCTTCGTTGACGAGATAAGAATAAGAGACAAGTTGAATACAGCGGCATCATAATGCATATACACTTCTGAGCCAGTGTATTTGTACGTCTGCAGCAGAGTGCGAGCAAGACTGTGTTAACATGCAGGCGTTCCAGATGGAGAATGTATATATACAACGTATATGTGTATGTAGAAAGTTGTATGTGAAGGCAGCCGCTTGTCTTCTTGGGGCCTAAGTGTGCGTGAAAGAAGGTGCGCGCCGCGTGCGGGTGCCAATGCAAATGCGCGAACGCTCGCTATTTCGCACAGAGTGACAAAAACGAGTACTTGCTGAGCTATAGAGTACCTTCTGTCTGCGATAACAGCGGAAGCCAACGAAAAGGGCCGGAGGAGCACCAGTAACAAGAAGGTGAAAGTGGAAGAGATTGGGTGGGGAGGTATAGCTATATATACATACATAAATACGTGTGTAATCATGTGTATGTACAAATCAAACTTGCACCACATTAAAACACTCTGCAAACACGTACATATACAGATGTGCACACGCATTTGTACATATATATATTTATAAATAGATATACAGACCCAAACCACATACTCGTCTCTTTCCAACTGCACACCCACAAGCCACTTTAATTTGCAAGGCGACAATCACTCGTTTGTCAATTATGCCACTCGTGAACAGTAGTGGTGGTGGTGGTGGCGATGATCTCGGCAGCGAAGATGAGGTCAAGGTCTTTAAGGATGAGGGTGAAGAAGAAAATAAAACTTCAGAGAATCTGACTGAGGAGAAGAGTTCCCTCATCGACCTTACGGAGTCTGAGGTGCTAATATTTAACAAGACTTAATCTGTATCATATACCCTTTTTTATTTTTCATTCTTTAAAAGTTCCTTTTTAGAAATCGATGTGCGTGTCATATGTGTTACAGGAAAAAGGATCAATCGCTAGTGGAAGCTACTCAACGACATCCAAAACGCCGGCAAGGTCTGAACTGAGTCCTGTTTTCGGTGAGTATTCTATCTTATCTTTTATTTTGTTATTAAATTTTAGGCTATTAATCCCGTCCAGCATTCCCTGATAGAATCTGGATATTCAGGATATCCGAAGGGTGTTCATAGTCATTCCTGGGACATCCTAGAAATATCCTACTTCCCCTGGACCCATGGTCCTACTTCATATTGCTGAATATTCCATTGTAATATTTAATGGAATTCCTAAAACTAATTTTCTACGCATCAAAAATACTGGGACTCGAATGCCTATGAGACCCTCATAACACACGAATATTTCATGATATCTTCCGGATATCCATGAACATCCCTATATGCTATCCAAACGTCGCAAGCAAATGAATATAAGTACATCTTGAGTTGTCCGGTGCTGTGAGGGAGAGAAAATGGGATAAAGATAAGGCCGCGATAATTCTGTCTCAGTTCCATTTCATTTGAAAGAAAAGAACAGCGTTGAAAAAACAAGTAAAATAAACCCTCCCAAAAATACTCAAAAGGAATATATAAAAGAAATGACCAATGAATTTCAAACAAAAGCGAATAAGATGCAAGATAAAATTTAAAGACAAAGTTATAAAAGCAAAGTGAATGATAACTTACAGAAAAATTATAAAGGAGAAAAGCAAAAGTCTTGTGGAAAATGAGAACCATAAATAAGTGTAAATTCAATTTAAAAATTATTTTTTTATTTTCGTAATATGATGTCAAAAAAAATTTATTTTAATAAAGCAAAGAGCGCTATTTCAAAACCAGCAAAAAATAAGGAACTTAAAAGAAAAAAAAGAGAACAAATTCATTTGAAAATTGAGAGAACGAATTAAAAAGAATATAGAATTAAGAATAAGTGAACAGAAGCAACGAAGGCGACCACATAGCGGACGTCTGAGGCGCTAGTGAATCAAAACAAAAGATTTCGTTCACATGCAAGTTCAGATTACAGAGCGTTAAAAACACGCTGAATTAATGAATATATATATATATATATACTGGTGTTTTTTATGGGGTTAAGTTTAGGTAGAATTTTTTTTTCATTTTTGAAAACTATGACTCATTAAAAAATATTTCCTGAAAGATTTAAGTCGATTCTGAGTTTAGGTAGGGAGAGATACAGAATCTTGACGGTCACTCTTTTTCATTGTTCGACACAGAAATTTTTAAAAGAGTCTTTCTCGATACATTTTTCAAGTAGGTAGATTTCATTACTTGAAAACTATAAACATTTAATCGTTTCTCAAAATCCAGATAACACAAACAAAAAATGTAACTTTATTTTAAATAAATAATTAGATATAGTGTAATTTCAATTGATAAATAAAAAGAAATTTTTTGTAAACTTAAAATTAAGTCTAGTGCAATTTAAAATAGATAAAGTAAAACAGTTAAATTAAAAATAAATGAACCTTATATAAACGAAAATCCATATTTTCATAATTCCATGAGGCAAAATGATATTTAAAATCTAATAAGAATTACACACATATCAGGTGTAGAAATGTAAATTATGATTTGAAATGCTATGAATGTTTTAACATTTCATCATTATTCTTTGGTGTCAATGCAATAAACATGAAATGATTAATATTTTATTAATATTGAAATGTTTGATTCATTATAATTAATGAAATATTTAATAGATTTGAATTTTTAAACAATTAAGGTTAACGTTAATATATAAACAATTTGACACATATATTTTATATGTATGTGAAAATCTGCAGCATTATGTTTAGGAGCATTCGCATCCACTTACTTGAAACTTTGTATCTTATATATTAAATTTATTCGTATAAATGAATATTTTATAATTGAAATAAAATTATAATATACATAATCTCACTCAGTATTTAAATAATTGTTAATATTAACTACTGTAGCTGCGTGCGCCGCTTATTCTCAGCATGCCATCATTGTTACCAACTTATATCGTGAATAATGTGATGGAAACATAACCACGATTCTTTAACTCATGTTAGTAATATTGATGGCATGCAGCTACAACAGCAGATTGTTTAATTACAAAATAGCTGTTAAATATTAAGAATTATTTAAATATTGAGTCAGATTATATGTTGTATTTGTATTTTATGTTTTCATATTAAGGAGTGCTTGCCTAGGAATATTTCGAACTTCTTGTCATTCAATTTTATCCTCCAGGCAAAAATAAGGTGATTTTATTTAAATGATTTTGTTAATTACCGAAATATTGTAAACATGTTTATTACATATTTTCAGTGTTTTATTTTCTAAGTTAAATTAGAATACCTACTGCAGTTGCGTATATAAATAATTATATAATAATTAAGATATTATAATATAGAGTAACCTGTACCAATTGATTTAAAAATCAAGTAGATGTTTATTTTTCCTATAAAAATATTATAGAACATTACCAGGAAACAAATATATTTATTTAACTGTAATTGAATAATTTATAATCTTGATACAAAAACTTTTTTATAGTTGATGATAGAAGAGAGAAAATTATTTAACTATTTTTTTAACTTTTAAAATAAGTTATTTAAATTGAATCAAATGTGTTAATTAGACATTAATTGAAAAAATAAATAATTGTAAGTCACATTAATAGTGACAATTGGTGCAGTTTCCCTATATTGAGATACAACCAATATTTCTTTCCCTGAATGTGATTTTACATTCGCACTGAGTATCACAAAATTTCTTTACAGATATAAAAATTATATAATAATTTATGCATATTTAAAATTTTTCCATGGGAAGAAATTCCTGGTATTATTATACCAAGAAATTCCAGGGAACTTTTATACGTGAGTTGTCCAGGATATAAAAATTTAACTTGTTTTATGAAGCTGGAAAATATCCTTTAGTAATAAGGCAAAAATAACTACAAATTTGTGTTTAGGACATCAATGTTCATAAAGTAAAGGTTCATAGGGATCTAACATAAAGCTGAAACTGACACCCAATTATAAACATGTTTTTAATTTTTAAAACTAAATTTAAACATTCAACATTTTTTATGAAGCTGAAACTTGCATCCACTTAATTTTTAAAAATTTTATGTTGGTTTTTGACGAAAAAAAACATATTTAACTTTATAATTTAGTTTTCAAAATAATCTGGGTGCTAATACCTGGATGTCAGTTTCAGCTTCATTGATCTGACAGTCAAAATGCACTGGCAAAATTTTTATTTTAAATAATAAATTACTTGATTTCATCAAATATATACTGACTTGAACAAAATAATCGTTATTTAAATCAATTACCTGTATTCGAACTAATAATTTCTGTATTTAAAGCAAATTGTATGAAATAAAAATATTTGACACATAATATATTTAATAAAAAAACTTTTTTAAAAGAGATAATTATATAACTCTAATATGATAAAGTAATATTTTACTGAAACAGTAAAAATACCGGGACGGCTTTGCACAAATTTAGATTTATAGAATAGATTAATATATTTTATTTAAATATTAACATAAGAGAATTATTTTATTTAGACTTGTAGTATTAACGTTAATTATTATAAAATATTTGGTATCAATAATTAAATAAAAACAATAAAAATAGGGATTAATAAATATGTACTTTCGCAAAAAAAAATTTATGTCGATTTTATTTTAGGAAGATTGTGATATAAAATTTATATTCTAAAAATGTTTCAGAATTTGGAGTTACCTTTACACTGAAAGATAAAAATAGTAGGTACAGGCATAATTTAGGTTATATTACCCATATAGTATTGCTGGAATAGAAACAGCCCAACACAACCAAATTCCTAACATAACGAAATCATTTCTTTCAGTGTAATGTTCAAATTTAAACTACAAAATTTTCTACGTATTTTTAATACTATTTGTCACTCTCATTTGATATTAATTTATTGTTAAATATGTTATTGACTATATATTTATCTCGAAAGAGCAGAAAGAAGGTTAGTAAAGAGTTAGGGAATTTTTTTATCTCAATCCTTTCTGGACACTCTGGTTAAATTGTGTATTTACAATAACTTTGTCGTAATTAAAAAAAATCTATAATCATATTTTTAATTTTAAATAAACACTATTTTTTATTATAACATAGCCTTCAGAAAACTCTTTTTGAACACCGAGTTTTCTACTTTTTTTGTGAAACGTACTTTCTATTTGCTCTCAAGAATATCGTCTTTTTATTTAGGAAATATTGAAACGTTTGCTTTCATAATTTATGGTTCAGATCACAAAAATAAAATTAAATAAAGTTTTAGTTCACAATTAGAAATTATTTTCATTTGTCCGCACTGACTTCTGGAAGGCCGAAAATCCGTACATTTCTCCATCCTGCCTAGGTATATTTAAATTTAAAGCCTTAATTTTTAGTGCACTAAAAAGCTTGTTTAATTACCTTTCCAACCATACAATTTAACTTTGTTTTTAACAACGCTACCGTCGGGAAATATTCGGTACGGCTGCACGCGCACGAAATAATACAAATACGAATCTGAAATTTAAAAAAACTTCTGCCAGCTGACAAAAAGCTGTCAAATTTGAAATAATGAAAATTTTAACAAGTTGTACCATCATTTCCTCGAGAATAACAGTCTTTTTTTATGAAAAATCAGTTCATATCTAGAAATTTAAGGCATTTTAACATTTGACGACAGGTGTGAAAAAATTTGTCATTTTTTATAAAATTAAGGTTTCTCTAGAAGTTCTAAATTATTTATTGCATAAATAACGTCTTTATAAAAAAATTCTTAGATGTAAATTAAATTAATTTCAAAAACCCCACACGGAAAAAATAAGTACATGAAAGATTACTTGACAATACTTGACTTTTGGATATGACAATAATTCTGTAAATATTTCATAGACAGTCCTAGAATTTTTCATTGACTTATGTGAAATAATCACAAGCATATATTCTAGCACTGCTTATGATTATTTCACATGAGTCAATGAAAAATTCTAGGACTGTCTATGAAATATTTACAGAATTATTGTCCCATCCGAGAGTCATGTACTGTCAAGTAATCTTTCAAGTACTTATTTTTTCCGTGCATATAAAAGAGAAAAATAATTAAACGGTTTTTTAAATTCCTTTATATAAAAGTAACAGTTTAAACTGTATCAAATTTCTAGATTTTAACTGGATTTTCTATAAAACGAACACGATAACAAGGGTGAAAAAATTTCGTTCTTTGAATAATTTAAATGCAATTGAAAGTATTTATTAAAAAATGTGTAAATTATTATTTTTGAGATTATTTCATGCATAATTAATTTAAGGTGAATATGCCATTTACTGCGATTTTCAGGTTAAACAGCCTATGAAATAAAAAATCCAAGAATTATAATGCAAGAAGTAAAGTTAAGGCTAATTAAATTGAAAGTTCTTGTCACTTAGATAATAAAACATTAATAAAAACTTAATGAAAATCAATTATTAAAACAAATTAAATCAATAAAAAAAATTATACCAAATGCGTGAATTACTGAGAGATTGAGCCAATTACTGTGAGTGAATGACTGCGTTGAAAATAACGTGTTTTTAGAGGTTATGTTGTTCCCAGTAATTAGAGCACATTTCATATTCAACGGAAATGTGCCAATTACTGTGATAAGCAATTTTTGTTCTTAAATAATTAAATTAATAATAGTTCAAATGAGTTTCTTTATGTATTGAATTGTATTGAGTAAGATCAAAAATAATTTTTTTCAAAAATTTTCAAATATTATATTATTCTATAATAGTAAATAATAGTATTTTACAAGAAATCCCAGTAATTGGAGCAATCGCAGTAACTCGCACATTTACCTTAGAAATAATTTTATTACAGAAAATGGAATAATTAATTAATGCAAAGGGAATTATTATGTTAAAATAAAAATGATGAAAAACATTAGAATAATAGTAATAAAAACGATGATTATGAAGATAAAAAAGACGAAAATATAGTGAAAAAGTCAAAATATTATACTATGCTTTATATAAAACTTATATTATTTATTGCTTAATTGACATTATATATTTGTTTCAATTAAATAAATTAATTATTTTATTTATTTATCAAAAACAATTTATTTTAAAATAAATCACCATTACATGTTTCAAAATATATATTTATTCAATTGTAGAAACAATTAAAAAAATAATTAAATTTTTTATGACTGCTTTTCTAATATAACTATTTAATCACTTAAAAAATTATTTTATTTTTTAATATACAAAGGAAAGAACTTCCTTGACACATTTAAAGAACTTAATTTTATATTTTTTTTGATGTTCATCTCATGTTCACAAACTAGTAAGGTTATTTCAAATTTTTTTGTAATGAAAGTAATCTCAAATATAATCAGTAAATTTACTTTTACTTATTATTATTTAATTATTTTAATTTTTGTATTTAAGAAGGTTATTTTATATTTGAATTTACTTTTTTTAAGAACTGAAAATTAAATTAATATGTAAAAAAAGGTTATTAATTTTATCTTTTGTAAAAAACACTAAAAAAGTAATCTTTTCATTTACTTGTACATTTAACAAATAACGTTCCAGACTTTTAATTTCTGTCTTATCTGAAATCCATATTTGTCACTCTCTAAATCTGAATATGTGAAATTTTACTTATTCTACGTTATAAGTCGTCTTCTCGATCAATAAGTGCATACACTTATAAATAAGTAAATTTTTCACTTATTTTGAGTGAAATTTCACTTATTACAAGTGTATATGCACTTATTGATCGAGAAGACTACTTATAACTTATAGAAATAAGTGAATTTTCACACATTCAGATTTACAGAGCATATTTAGAATTATCAATTCGAATATTCATCTTTTCTAAGTTGATCAATATTTTCTAGAACTCATCTAATTATGCTATAAAGTATTTAAGTATACTCCTAACTGTCTAACAACTAGTTGTCTGAAGGGTTACAAATTACAATAGGCACAAATTACATACATAAAACTGTTTAAAAACCATAAAGAATCAAGTTCTACGATGCGAAACCTAGAAACTTCCATGACAAATTTCCACAAAAGGTCATTTTAAATCCCATTCAAACTTTAACCCTTCTTTGTCACGGGTTAATATCTATTAATAGTTTTGTTCTTGTACACGGAAAAAAAGTATATGAATCCTTCCATCAAAGTGCTTGACTTTTGGATAGGACACAAAATACAAGGCGGTATCATATACTTTTTATTAGAAAATATAAGAAAGTCCTAGAATTATTCTAGTACTAGTATGGGCAACAGTGTTTCTTAAATTTTAACCAAAAGTCATTTGTTCAGTTTTATAATGTACGTGAAAGATTAGTTGACTGCGCTCTTCTATCCAAGGTAAATGACAGCTGATCGTCTGTTTCCATTGGTTTCCATTTGTGGTTACTTCAGATGTGAATATACTATTATTTTGTGAAAAACAAATAGTGTTAATATATATTTGTCTTTAAGAATTGATTTTTTAAAAAATATTTTTTATGTTGTCTTTCTCACAAAACAGAATGTTATGTAAGTCTCAGTTTTCAGTGAAATAGCATGTCTCTCAAGTCGTGAAAAATTTCACCATGTGGTATATAAGAACAATTCGATACGTACTTTTAAGTGTTAAGTGTGTGTTTATATTCAACTTATACGCGAATATATATGTGTGTTATAGGTTACTTCATAAGTGTTGATAAACGTCGAAAAGTGATACAATAATAATTGTTCTTTGTTTGTGTGATTAATTATCATGATTAATATGCCATTTTTTTGAAAGTCAATGAAATTCTCAAGCAAGGTACTAGAATTTTTCATTGACTGCTTTTGAAACTCTCATGCAAAAGAACTAGACTGTTTTTAGTATTTTGAGTCGTATCCAAAAGTCAAGCACCAAGTCAATGAAAATTTCACGTACTTTTTTTCCGAGTACACAGCTAATTTTTCACATTCTAAAATAATTTCTAGCCAGCGACATAACAAATGACAACTTTCGCAAAATAAAAACCACCCTAATGAATATTTTTGAGAAATATTAAAAATTTACGTTTAAGAAATATAAGTTTAGAGACCTACACTTTGTGCGAAGCGCATAATTGCATAATTTTCAAAAATTGAATGAAAGTTGCAAGTTTCATGTTTTATCATTTTTATGAATAAAATATAATAAATCAGTAAAATTTAACTGATATTTTAGTGAAATTTCATTTATTCACAGCGTATATTTTCAAAAAATCGTTTCTTTGCATTTTTTTAACTTTAGGGTCTCAGAAATATTTTCATGAAATGCTAAGTTGATACTTTAAAAATTGAGTGAGATATTTACAGTCTTAAAGATTTGAAGTAAGGTTTTGTTAAGTCTGACTTTCTGTAGCCGGAAAAATTTTTTCGTCTAAATAAAAGATTACTACGTTACATCTTTGAACTCGTTTTTCTCAAAACAGCATTTTCCAAATCGGTGATACCGATTTCTCAAAAACAACTGCACCGATTTTGCTTAATTTTGGTGGACTTTCTTAGTACATGAAAATCAAGTCCTTAATTGAAGAATTTCTTTTTTAATGCAAAAATCTTTTTTTTACTCCTGAGAAAACAGCTTTTTAAGTAAAAATAAAAACAATGAGTTTGAATAGTTGTTATTTTATCAAAAAAGAATTTTTCTTAAATCCTTTCATTAAGGACAAGATTATCTTCTACTTTAACTAAATTCGTTTGAATTTTGCGTTTTTGATGAAGCAGCACCTGTAACTATGTAAATGTTCTTTAAATAAGGGCTCTTTAGTCCTAGGAACTTTATCTAAATAAATAATCGTGGTCACAACAAACAAATTTTTAGTTTAAGTTGTAAATTTTTTATAGAATAAGTTATATTTAAAAATGTTGGTGAAAAGAACAAGCCGTAATGTAATTTATTATATAATAAAAAAAAATTAATAAATTATTCTAGCTATATATTAGTTTAAAATACAACTTTAAATTAGCCTAATGTTAAAAGCATGAGTTTGGTCCTAAATTACGTTTTTCTTTTAAAAGCATCAATTCGCACTTTTTAATTTTTAAACGCATAATTTCGCATAATAATCAGTTTTTCAGCGCATAATGCAGTAAATTTCAGCGTCATAAAATACTGTCCTTAAATATAAGACAACAACGTTTCATTTACAGATAGACTTTTAAAAATAAATAAAACTTTTGTCTTTATTAAAAACTATTAAAATTAATTAATTATTATAATTATTAAAAAATTATTTTAATAGATGTGAAACACAAATTTTTTATAAAAATTAATAAATTGAAATTGTTTTAAAAAGTAGAAATTTTTTTTAAAAATAGTAATTAATTAACAAGAACGAGTAAACATAAAATAATTTAGTCCAAATGTAAAAAATAATTTTATTTATTACAAATTTATTTCATTAACAAAAATTTAGAACAATGTAAACAATCGATAAATATACGTAGATAGAATTTAAAATTATCGACATTAGTGGAGCTCAGTTTCGTGAAATTGTGATTCCCGCCAAGATAACCTGTCTCACCACTCTATACACAGTGAAAAAGCAACTGGAGTTTTCTATTTCAGAGTCTTTAAAAAGTGAAACTCATAACCATTTTAATAGGTTTCTATGTTACTTCTTTTATTTATTCTTAAATTTCGGTGATTCGTTTAAACGTCGAAGCAGCCTTATAATTTTACTCAATAACGATATAATTTTTTATAATTAATTTGCAATATTCATAGAAATTTGATATACACAGCATTTTTAAAATTCGTTTTGGTACTATGTTATAAAATAAAAAGAAAATTCCACAATTTTGAAAAGATTATCTGCTGTTGTTATTAAACTTTCACATAGAAAAGCAAATAACTGTGCTACTGCATTAATCAATAATTATTCTGTTTTTCCAAAAAGACTAAACTAGAAATTATTTTCTATTTTCGGAAACATTAAATGTAGTTACCATAATTAGCCTAGACTTTATGTTATTTTTATTTTTATTAATTTTTAATTAGCAATATGTAACTTCCAGTTTTTAAGAGTACTTATGCTACAAAAGAGATAAACCCGTCTTTTTATAAATCCATAAATAAGAATTTATTATTTGAAAGAATTAAAAGTTTTTGGCATTTAGCTTTTTTCTCAGAAACTAATAAATGTTTTTTGGTTGAAGCCAATAGTTTGGCGAATCTTGAGTTGACTGGAATAGAATACAGTAAATATTCCGAAGGTCATAAACTAAAACAGTTATACGCAAAAAAACGAAAAAGCAAAGATGGGCCTCTGCGCGACCTATCGTCATGCAATGGGTTAAAATAAACTATTTCTCTGGGTAATGCTTAAGTATTGTATGTTCTATATTATCAATTGTGAATCAATTTCGAGTATTAAAAAGCAATTGAGGGACTGGATGCTATAATGTGTTACGCGCCATTTACTTAACATGGCGCGTAACACATTATAGCATCCAGCCCCTCAATTGTAAAAGTACTTATTCAAATAACTTAAATTTTTTAAAATTTCTAATTCTTCATTTGTGTGATAAAAAGAGCAATTGTTAATAACAAATTAAAATAAAATTGCAATAGTTATACAAGAAACATAAGAAATAAAATGCCGAATTAACCAGTTTTGTATGGGACGGATCAAGAAAAATGTAGGGTTATAATACTGTGATTTGTCACACAAATATCTCTTCGTGAAGAATAAAATGATTATTATTACTATTAATTGATTATATTCTAATGTATACAGTGAAGTTATTGATTCAAAAATTTTAAGTTGAGCTTGAAAAATATTTCTTAAAAAATCAAAGATAATGTAAAAGTTAAATAACTTTTTGTTAATTTCTGATTGAAGAATTTAAAAATATAAATTTTGAATTTTTTTTCAAGACCAAGATCACTAAATAATAATTATAGAAATGTTGATTTGTCGATAAAATTTATCAAGTTTTCAGCTCCAGTTTAAAAAATTTCTAGAAGAAAGTAAGAATAGTATTTTTGAAAAAATACTCTCTTTCAGTTTACATTGTAGTGCCATTTTCCACATTTCTTTTTTAAAGAATAAAGGTAAAAACATATCATAAGTTGAAGATACACCCGGTATATAAATATAGTCAGCATTGCACACCTACCCAAACTCGCCTCAACCTACCTACCTGTTTGCTAACGAGCCTACCTGCTGCACTTCTTACATTCGGATAGGTTGTCTGAACTCCCCATGTCCCCCTTCACTACTGTGGCCCCTCGTTCGAGAATACCCATCCCTCCAGCCAAGGCGTAGGATTGCTCCTCATGGTCCATGCCCCCATGGTGGTGTTGTACCTTCCTTTATAACTGGTTAAGCAAATTTCCTCGTAAAATACTTTCCTAAGAAACTGCGCCAAAGAAGCCACCTTCGGAATACATAGCTGGAGAAAACGAAAAATTGAGAAGAAAGAGATCCAACCTAAAATATTGGATATTCTGTGCTTAAATATTATTCAAAATATTTATTTATTTCAATATAATTGTAAGTGTATCATAAATGAAAAATTTCTGTTTCATACATGCAATATCTCACTATTGTCATGAATTCATAATTTTTCTTATTTTATATCCAATTGTCAGAAATTTTATTTCTAAAAATTTTATTTTATTTATTAACATTTAATTTTTTTATTTTTAAAACACAGAAAAATAATTTTTTTTGTACTTTCAAAAATATACTATGATTTGTAAATTTCGTTAAGAAATATTCATTTTAAATATACTAATATATTTAATTTTAATTTTGATTGTTTATGTACTCAGGGATCACAGACTATAGTCTGTGTACTATAACTATACCCTGAGTATATTGAAAATGATATATTATTGAAAATAATATATCATTTTCAAAATTTTGTAACCTATTTCACCAATTTCAGTAATTTTCGCTTTTTATAACCACCCGTCGACACACTGGGTCATTTTGACCAGGATTAAAAATTAATGCATTTAATTTAATGAGAAAAAATTTTTTAATTTAAATGAATTTCTGTACATCATAAATTATAAACAATTTTTTAAAACCATTTCATTAAATATTTTTAAACTTAATATAATAGAAACTTGCTAAAGATATTCTAAATGTTATTAAATGACATGTTGATAAAATTCGGTTCCAATTTACCTAATCTGTTAACGGCGTGAAAAAATAAAGGTATAAACAGAAGGTTCATCAAATATTCGTTTAAAAAATTTTTTTAATTAATTTACATTTTAATAAATCTTAATTTTAGTTTGTTAAAATTTTTTAACGATTCAAATGGTAGTTTACTATGAATGTAATTCATCAAATTTTTAATATTTAGGGGAGAGTCACTACGGTCGGGCCACCTCGGATTTCTTAGTTGTAACAAACTGGTGCCATTTACCATTGCATGTAAATACTTGTTACTGATGTAGAAAACTTTTCACGTCACTTTCATTAAGTTCCAATGAAGTACGCGAGCAGTACAAACGTAAATGTGTGGTGAATTTTTAAAGCAAAACTTTTACTTAGTGTCCAGAAAGATTAATTAAACAAAGGAAAAGATGCAAACAATAAAGTAAGATGATGAAATTTATTCATTAGAGAGTGCTTTAATACTTTGGTATGTTATTTGGTTTTTATATCGTGCGTTTATGTCTGTGTGCTAAAAAAATAAAAACGACGCGAAACTTACGGTCGGGTCACTTTATATCGTGCATGTTGGGACGCATTATTTTACAATTATGGTGCGTTCTGACATCGGAAATTCATTTGTTTAAGGCAGAGATGTGTGAAGAACGTCATTTTACATTGAAAAAAATATATTCATATTCGAAAAACGTTCGAAAAACATTTTAAAAAGTCTCATTTCACATCTCCTTCGATAACGTATTGGAAACGTTTCGTGTACTGAAGAACGTTTTTAGATTAATTTTTATATAAATTTTATATTTCCTTTTTCCATTTTCAAGTGCATTTCAACATTCTTCTGTAATTTACGGGCCATTTTTAGAAATATTCCTTCATTTCACATTGATTTTCTACGGTGGCCGGACCGTAACGACATTTTTTTTAAAAATGTTTATAACTTTTCCAATTTTCGTCCAGACATTTTCTGATGTACAGAAGAAACATTTCACTTTAGCAGATCTTTCCAACCATATGTCAGAAAACGTGAAATTCGGCCTAGAACGGAAGTTATGGGCACAAGTCAAAAAGTGTCCCGACCGTAGTGACTCTCCCCTACTATTCATCTTATTTTTAACTAATCTAAAATTCATTTGATTTAAATTTTAAACAATACAAATTTCAAATTCAAATATTAATCAATGTCAAAAAAAAAATAATTTCAAACTCCAATTTATGTAATATTTATTAAGAAATTAGATTGATTTAGAAAAATAATTTTTCTATTTTTTTAAACATGATTTTTATCAATTGAAGGGCTTATAGCATCCAGACTCATAATTATACATAAATTGTATTTTTATGCATGAAAATTATGTTTCAAAAACATTTTCAAAATTAGATTGATCAATTTTTGCAAACTTATAAAGTTCGAAAAATTTTTAATGTTTAATAGATTGAAATATTTGTTCCAAATAACTATTTAAAAAAATTATTGATTTTAATAAAAGTTGAAACCCTCAACAAAAGACATTTAAAGTTTATAAGATGTTTTTCAAACATAATGCAACATTATTATAATAAAATTTAAATTTAAATAAGAGAAATAGAGCTTTTTAATTTAATAATATTTTAAAACTTATTGTATAACATATTTCGAAATAAAGAAAATTAAAGTTTTTAAATAATTTTTAAAAAGCTAGGTTCAAACAAAAATGCCATTAAAAGTATGAATATACTAGGTGACAGGGAACTTTGAAATGAGTGATATTTTCCTACATACAAATTTTTATGTAAACAATTTTTTTCAGATGGATGTGTCACTTAATGATTCGTCTTAGTGGAAGTACAGTTAATTGATTATTATTCTTTCAAATAAAAATAAAATATTCAATTTCAAATAAAAAATGAGTTACAAAGATTGTTTATTAAAAACTTCTGTCAATTTTCAAATTATTTAAACAAGAATTCGGAAACACGAGAAGTGATAATATTTATGATGCAAAAGATATTACTTTAACTGATGTGAAAAATATTTCTTTGACAATTATTACTCATCAAATTTTTTATTTGATCCAAAATATTTTCAAGTTTTTAATTATACAACTCAAATTTGTTTAACAAGCTAAAAAATTAAAAAGTGAAGAAAAGGTATTTTGTACTTGACTTTTCACATTCTAAACGTTCCAATATATAGAAATTTCTGTAAAATTGTTACTAAATTTCTATAGGCTTATTTATGAAGTTTGTATAAAGAGCAGAGGCAGTACGAATGTAGATTTACAAAAAAATAGGTCATCCGAAATTGAAAAAGCGTGGAAAATGGGCGTATAATGTGAATAGGGATGATGTTTTCAAACAAAAATTTTAAAAATGTCCGTTTTGCCTTACAGGTACATTTCGTAGATCTTTTCATCGTTGTGAAAAAATACTGCGTAAAATTATCAATGTTTTACGGAATTTAGTTGAAATATATACGTAAATGTTACATGACAAGAAGAAAATATAATTCTTACTTAAATTTTACATTTTTTGAAGCTTACTACTAAGACATATTATCTCAGTAATAGAACAAAGAAAAATCTACTTTTTAAAATTTTGATAACAAATGTTTATTATTTACAAATAATGATTAAAAGATTAGAAAAAAATATTTAAAACAAATTGTTGTTCATTGAGTTTAACATTACTTAAATCTCATACTGTTTAGGTTTGGAATTCGAGGAACAGTTAAGAAAAATGAAGTCAAATTTTTGTTACAATCGTGAGGTGACAAAATTTTCCTTTCATATAATAATTTTTTGTTTTTGGTTAGACAAAACATTTTTCTCAATATTTTAATTTAACAATATACAAGTTTCTTTCATGCTAATTTCAGGAGTTTTAAGTCTTTTTAATATCAAATTACTGTAACATATAATTTCTAAAATAGTTTTTATTTTAAATTATTTAATAATATCTTTGTCAATAATGATTTGTCATTGAGACACTTAAATCTGTTGAAATTAAAGGCAAAAAGTAAAGCCTATAAAGTTATATTAAATAATAAATATTTAATCTTTGTCCTAATATTTGATTGTTTTTCGTTGGTGTTTGTTTTGAAAAGAAACCTGCAAATCTATTTCATAATTTTTATTTTAGAAGTGTAACCCATTATTAGTCCGTTCTATATTCGTGTTAATATACTGTGACCTTCTAAACTATTAATTCCAGTCTGTTCCTTTGTAAAGCCTCCCATATCATATCAAGCAGAAAAATTTTATTTTATCGTTCACATCCGTCGAATCAGAATTAACGGGTATAAATGTGAAGACCTTAAATGTAACAAAATATTTATCTCTTATAAAAATTTGCCATGGCACTTTTTCTTGTGAACTCTTAGTTTTGATGTAAGATTTCGATTTAGAAAAATAATATACTTTCTGGTTTTTTAATATTTTGAATTTTCAATATTTTAATATACAAAAAATATTACAGATTTTACTATTCTTAAATCAAATTGATTGTAAAGTTGTTTACCTTACAGTTCACCTTTATACAAATTGATGGACATTTAAAATTTTTAAACTAGATGGTGCTTTCATGCTTAGGCCGAAAGTTCCTATTTCTAGTAATCTCAAAAGGGGCAATTTACTTTGTTACTTTCGCCCCGGGTTTCCTTTATGTCAATTTTTTTTGAAATGTATCGAGGCTGGTCGTAAGTCTTTGAATATTTATGAAAACTTGTATAATGGATAAATCTTTGTACAATGGTACAAAAAAAATAAGAAATGTTTTTAAATTGTAGATTTTTTAGCATTAAAATTTTAAGAAATTTTTTTTTAATAATATTTTCGAAATATTTTTATAACTTTTATTTATATAAATTCTTTATTCATAATAATAATAATAACTCAAAAAATAAATAAGATTAGGTATAAAGTATACTATTTTAAAAGAAACATAACTACTTTATCATTTATGTATTTTTATTGATATAATTTTTAATTATTTTAACAAATCATTTACAAATCTAACTAACTAACGTGACGATGGTAGCAAATCATTTCCCTTAATTAGGGATCGACGTACTTTTTGACCAGAAGCATTGTTGAAAAAGAATGAAAAAGTAATTGTAAACCTTTATTTTTTTGGTGGTTGTAAAAAAAATTAAAGAAATTCACATTTCTCATTGTTACATTCTTATTTTTGAACATATTTCTTTAATTCAATATTTTTTGAGAAGTACATAACGCACGCTTTGATAAAACCTAAGAATCAAAGATCAAAATATTTTATTTATTTAAACATTAATGTATACTTTTCACATATATTATCGGGTAAGATGGCCATGCTATTTAAGTTATCAAAGTCAAGAAAAAAATGAATTTGGTTTACAAATGCATGTTTTATTGTGGAAATTACTATGTAACATTCTGATAAAGATTTTCAAGTTAAAATATTACTTAATAAAACAATTTCGCACTATTGCAAAAATAATTTTAAATGTTTGAAATTTTAAACAGTTAAATATATCATTTTAAAAAGTTACATGAAAACTGCACTGAATTCATTTACAAGTGTTCAGAATGCGGTAAAAAAAGAGAAAATTAATGTATAATTGACTTAAAAATAAGTTAAAGCTAATAGCCAAAGAGATTATTATTATTATTATTATTATTGGCCATCTCTCCCGGGCATTCCGGGAGAGATGGCCAAATGCATGTTTTTAGAAACTTAAATTTTAAGATTGTTATTATAAAAATATTTTATTTTAACTTTCATTTCTTCAAAGTAAAGTGTTCAATGTTTAAATACCAATAAAAGTTTTTACAAAAATCTCTTTTCATTATTGTTTTTACAATCATTTAAAAAAACTGTGGCCATCGCCCCCGGACTTACCCTATCCTATATCTCTTTCAAAAGTGGTTAAAAAATAACTTAAACATTATTTGAAATTATATTACAATTATTTTTTGATTTTCATATTGTGAAACAATTGAATGTGATATTTTCATCTCTTTTCATTTATGAAAGGACAGAGTCTCGTTGTGCATCACTACTTACGTTTCTTGCAAGTTCTTTAAGACGTGAAACAAACTTTTCGCCTCACAGTAAAAAATGTAATTTTTTAAAGTAATTTAAACAACAATTAGGGTTCTCAAAATACAAAATTATTATTCATTAAAACAAATTATTGAAAATTTAGTTTTTAAAATTTATTTTTAAGTTAGACTTGTATTTAAAGTTTTATAAATTTTAACAATAACAAAGATAAAATAGGTCAGAAAAACAGAGAAGTTACGCATTTTTAGGGGAGATTGGGGAATTGTGGGACACCTCCATTATTTAATAATATTTAAAAGTTTGATCACCCAATTTTTTTATTTTTTTCTGTTCGTTCAAACGAAACTTTTCATAAACATGTCATGACTTTACAACGCTTTACAATTAACTATAAGCCGTAAAAACAACCACCTGAAAAATTTCGTTTAAATATTTATTTTGGACGTTCATGTTTTTATTGTTTTACAAGCATTTTCATGAATTAATTATGGAAAAAATTTTTTTAAGTTTTGTGTGGTATTGCTACTTTGACTCCAAACAGAAATTTTGCGTCAAACTTAAATGAATAAATAATACAAAGCTTTTTATAAAATGAAGCATTTATAGCTATAGTAATTTTCTTGTTTCTGATTAAAAATCTGACATCAGATCTTCAAAATTCAAAATGACAGATTAAATATGTCGGACGAAAAATTTAAATCTGTTGAATTTGCTTGAATCTTATTATTTGGGGGTTTTCAAGGTCACTAATTACGTTTCTGTCATAAAATTCTTAAAATTCAAAATTTCGGATGAAAATTTAAAAATTGATCGGATTTAGTTAGGGGAAATGCAAAATATGCTGAAAAAAATAACCAAAAACAATTCTATTCATTGTCACTCATGTGAGAGAGCAGTTCATTTAAAGTTTGTAAGCAATGAAGCCTATTTTACTTGCCCTATTTGCGATTCAGATTAATTTCATTTTCTTGTTTTTTAATTTTCTAATTTTAAACTGATATTAATATGTGACGCGCTCAGAAGAAAGGTACCTAAGAAGCAAAAAATTTGAGGTTATGTTTTTAATTTTTCAAGTAAAAATGAAGAAAGAAAATCAATTATTAGTATAAAATTATTGATCTTCAACCCTTCAAGTCTTAATTAAATCTAAAATATTCAATAAAAATTGGTTTCAAATTCAAACAATTAAAAATAAACTTTTAATCAAGAGAAATCTAACACGACTCTAACCTATAATTCGTTTGCTTCTTAGGTACCTTTCTTCGGAGCGCGTCACATATTTTTTGTAACATTTCTAACCATGTAATAAATATATCACTGTGCAACAGAATTTCAGTTTTTATTATTTCTGGGATCGCATAGGCTGATTTTTATAGGTTTTTTGATGCTGTATCCGAATCCGTAATCAGAATTGCTCCATCACCTAAGGTTTACGAGAATTTTGACCTTAAAAATTGAAAAAGGCTGTTTTTGGGGTACTTTTTGGTTTTTTATCAGAGTTTAAACATTTTTTCTATTAGGGTTTTTATAATATGCATTCGAAAGCTCATATCCGCTCCTTAACAATCTCCAATTTGAACATTTTAAAAATACTTATTTTTAGATGAGTTATCTTTTTCTGAATATATTCTTAGAGAATCTAACTTCCTATAATTTAAAAAACAATATTATTCAAATTCGTCTGAAATTAACACATGCTAAACATACATATTTAGCATGTAAACATACATGCTAAACACATGCTAAAACATATAATAAAATGGAAAGGTTAAAAACCCTGGAAAAAATGTTTACACTCTGACAAAAAACCCAAAAGTACTCAAAAAACAGCCTTTTTTCAATTTTCAAGGTCAAATTTCTCGAAAACCTACGGTGATGGAGCAATTCTGATTACGGATTCGGATTCAGCATCAAAAAACCTATGAAAATCACCATATATGCGATCCCAGAAGTAAAAATGCTGTTGCACTGTGTATTTCATCAATATTTTTGGTTTTAAACATAATTTAGGCAGTGGTCCATAATTCCCCAACATTTTTAAAAATTATAAAAGTGCACTTTTTGGTAAAACTCAAATTTCTTTTACGCTTGGAAAAAAATTTGTTCGAAACAACCAAATTTTGGATTAATCAACCAAATAAATGCAATGCTATAGAGTCAACGAAACGTTTGTTTGATTCAACCAAATAATTTCTTCCAATACGTTTATTTGTATAAACCAAATAATTATTACACTTAACCAAAAATTTTTATTTTATATAACTAAAAAATTTGTTTATTTTAAGAAAAAAGATTTGTTTGATTCAAATAAATAGTTTTAGTTAACGCATTTGATTTCATTATTTAAATAAATATTTTTGTTTACTTAATTTTGTTATTTATTTTTCTGTAATAATGTTTGATTTTCCTAATTTTATATTTTCTAATACATATTATTCGTTAAATTTATAATTTATTATATAACACCGTCCTACAAAATTTAACTTTTCTTTTCACATACAAAAAAACAAACATTTTTGAAACTAGGACAAAAAAAAATACCCGTGTCTGGCCGTTTTGCTGGATCAAGTCGTTTGTGGCTTCTAGGAATCAAAAGTGACAAGTTATATTTTTAAAATAGATTCAATTTGCCTAAAACTCGTTACTCGGGGGTTTTTGGGGTCGCTGATTACAAATCTGATGTCAGCTTTACAAAATTCAAAATGGCGGACCAAAAAAACCCCAAGCAACGAGTATCAGGTAAATGAAATCATTTTTTTTTAAAGTTGTCTGACATATTGAATCCGCCATTTTGAATTTTGTAAAACTGACATCAGATTTGCAATCAGCGACCCCAAAAATCCTAGAGTATCAAGTTTTAAGCGAATCCGATAAAATTTTTTATTTTGATAGTTGCGATATTGGATCCGCCATTTTGAATTTTTAAAAACTGACATCGGATTCGTGATCAGCGACCCCAAAAACCCCCGAGTAACGAGTTTAAGGAAAATTAAATCTATTTTTAAAATATAAATTGTCACTTTCCATTTAAGGGTTTGTTTCACCCCTAGAAGCCACAAACGACTTGATCCAGCAAAACGGCCAGACACGGGTATTTTTTTGTCCTAGTTTCTAAAAATGTTTGGTTTTTTGTGTGTGAAAAATCTTGTCGAACGGTGTTATAAATCATAAATTAACCAATAATAATTATACTAGAAAATATTAAATTAGGAAATTCAAACATTATTATAGGGTAGAGCGGGGCTAGTTGAGCAACCGAAATATTTCAGGCTCTATAAATTGGCTGCTAATTTTTTCAATGCCAGAAAGAAGCAGGCGCACTCTCTAAATCTGAATTAGTAGAAAGTTACTAATGAAATGGTGAAAAGTCGTCCACTAAATGATTTAGTAATAATTCTACTAACAATTAGTAAAATTTTACTAATTGTTAGTAGAGCGTTACTAATTGATTAGTAGAATTCTACTAACAATTAGTAGAACTGTTTTATTAATAGTCGATAAAACAGTTTCACTAATCCATTTAGTGAAAAAGTTACTTTCAATTAGTAGAATTCTACTAAAACATTGGTAGAATTTTACTAAAAATTAGTAATATTCTACTAATTAAAAAGGTGAAAAGTCGTTCATGAAAACTACTAAAAATTAGTAAAATTATACTAATTCTTAGTAGAATTCTACTAATTCAGATTTAGAGAGCAGGAGGGAACATAACTGCGCAAGTGCCTGCTTCTTTCTGGCATTGAAAAAATTTAGTGGACAATTTATAGAGCCTGAGATATTTCGGTTGCTCAACTTGCCCCTATGCTCAACTAGCCCCGCTCTACCCTAGAGGAAAATAAATAACAATTAAATAAAATATTATATAATTATTTCTTCATGTAAACAAAATTATTTAATTATAAAAAACATTAAAAATATTACATTAAACGTATTGTATATGATTTTTATACATGCACTCTGAAAAAAGTTTATTCGAAACAACCAACTGAAAACTTGACAAGAACTTATTGCAAAATTTCTTCTCACTGGTACAAATTAAATATACACTAAGTCTTACAATGAACACATTGCAATTATTTAACTGACACTTATAATTTTGTTTCTTCGATTTACCGATTTAATTAATGAATATGACGCGAACGCGGACTGTAGACAAGTGAGATCGCCATTTTTAAATTCACACATGTACTTTTTGAGACAAGAAAATATTTTTGTTTCTCTCAAATAAAATGATTTTGTTGAATCAAAGAAATTTGTGTCTTGTGTCAAACAAATTGTATTTAACTAAACAATATTCTCTATTCAAAACACTAATTTTTTTAAATGAAACAAATACCTTCAAATAAACAATTTCTTTCGGATAAACAAACAAATTTAACGTATTTATTAAAATGAACTAAATTTTTATTTAAATCAACGCCATTGTTTTATCGTAACAAATAAAATAGGTTAACTAAACAGTTTGGTTAAGTGCCCGTGTGGAAAAATTTTATGGATGTCTGGTGTCCACAAAGAGACTAGACATTTATAGTGTAGCCCGTCTAATCCAGCCTGTCTTGCCATTGGCTAAGGAGCAGCTTAATAGACCGCGTTGAGTCCGTCTATCTAGACAGTCTTTCAAACTCAGAGCAGTGACTTGTAAGACGCAATAAGTTATGACAGTATACAGTTGGCGTGCGTAACATTCAGTTGCACACACATGGTCGAATTTTAACCAAATTTGATAAATTATTGTGTTATAATTCTATCATTTGTGAATTTTTCCCATGTGAATAATAATGTGCTATGTTTTTGTTGTTTTCTGTATAATTTAATTTTAAATGTGCACTGAAAAAATAGATTTTAATGTGTTTTGATTACTCGACTGAAGCTAGCAGTCGTACTCAACATCAATGTTTAGGCGTCATCTATCAATGAGCCTCTCCTTCAAATTTAATAATACTTAATAATTTAAAAAACCATCAAGTACTGTTGTTTGAGAATCAATATCCACTAAATAGCAAATATAGTAAGTTTCTATTTATTAATTTCATTAATTAGTGGTTGACACCTAAAGATTGGTGCTGAATACAACTGCTAGTTTCATCCGGCTGTTTTGATTTGCAGTAAATTTTATTTTACAAAAAGGCTTCTATCTCCAATGCCAAAGATTGGGAGGGGCACAAAGAAAGTTGAAGTGAAAAATACAGAAAGTTAAAATCTTTTTTATACTTTTTATGTAAAGAAAGTCATTAAAATTATTTCAAATATAATTAAGTCTTATCATTCTAAGAATAGTTGTCATAACATATAATGAGAAATTTTGAATAGACGTAGATTAAAATTTACTAGCACTGCTGATCAGACCAGAAACGCTGGTCTATTCTAGACGATAGTGTGGAAGTTTCGTTTCAATTCTGAACAGCCGCTCGACAAGACCGTCTGTTCTTGGTCTATAAAGACGTTAGGCGGTCTCTTAAGCGCTTGGTCAGCACCCTAAAATTTTTCCACACGGGTGAATTAACCTTTTTTTGAGTGTAGGTAGGTGATAATTTTAAGACTGACACGAAAAATTAAAAAATTTAAAACAAATAAATTGTAGAAATAATAAATTTCAAAACGTGTTAACTGAATTTCGTAAATTTGAATTAAAAATTCTAAAAAAGTTTTTTTTGAACCATTTTATATTAAATTTTTTTTTTAATTGGTTGAAGTTTTGATTATACCCCAGGTGCGAATTTTCGGTTGGCCCATAGTTGGGCCAACTTTTACAAGGTCGGTCCAACTTCTCGTGCCAGAGGTTGGGCCAACCATACAGATGATAACGGTTGGCCGTCTAATGGCGACGATGGTTGGCCCGACAAGTCATAAGGAAGTTGGCCCAACTTAAAATGCATATGTTGTGCCAGCTATACATTTCAATGGTTGGTCCAAAAACTGACGCCAAGTTGGCACGACTTTAAATGCGTAAGTTTGGCCAACTTTAACAGCCAAAGGTAAAAAATTATTAAAAAACTAAATTATTTAAACAATTAACACGTTATTATTAGCAAGAACATCAGATATAACCTTGACCTATTATTATTAAACACAATCTCATACATACATTTTCGAAAATATCTACCGCTTGCTGGGATCGAACCCCTAACCTAACGCGCCGAAGACTTATACACTGACCACTACGCTACGCTCACATGGGAGTCCATACCGTTAAATGTATATTAAAGCTGCAACAGTCGGGCCAACCGTGGCCCAGAGTTAGGCCAACCGAGAAAGTTTAAGTCATTTCAACTGTTTTTCACAAAGTTTTGCCAACCGTCGGGCCAACCGCGGCCCAGAGTTTGGCCAACCAAAATTTGTAAGTCATATGAGATACGTTCCCCATAGTTGTGTCGACCTTTGTCGCCAAAGTTGGCCCGACGGTTGGTTATACTCTGCATGTAATGGTTGGCTTGCAAAGTCGGGCCAACTGTGGGCACTGGTACTTGCCAAAGTTGGGCAAACTCTGGCAACCAAAACTTCGCTTGCCAAAGTTAGGCCAACCGTGGGCCAACCTTCAAACTCTGGCGGCCAACCGAAATTCGCACCTGGGACATATTATTTAATCAATTAAACTTTTATATAATCCAAATATCGTATTATTGAAATGAATATAATTGAATTTTAATTGAACTTGTATCGTTTTTAATAATTAAACACTTGACATTTATTAATTTTTTTTTAAGTAATTGACTTACCAAAGAATTTCAGTTAAAAATCCAAAAAAATTTATTTCTTGAAGTTAGACTACCACTTTTTAAAAACAATTATAAATTTCTTAATGTTTCACATTAAAAATATTTGAAAATCTCATTTGACAATATTTAACAATATTATTATTATTAACAATACATATTTTAAAAAATTGTTAGGGTGAGGTCACCGTTCTGAATGGTGAAAAATGCATGAAGTGAAGAATGTATTTTTTCATATAGAGAAATACTTTTTGGAATTGCGGTTTTTTCATTTAAATAGTACATATTTACACAACCTTTTGGCATATTTATTTTTTAAAAAAATTAAAAATGGCTACTGTAGCTTAACTACATATGGCTCCCAATTTTTTATGCGCCGTACGTTTCACTGCCTCCCCCCCAGGTTATCCGAACTAGGATATATTTATGAGGCCTTATTGTTATGTTTTTTTTAAACAAAATTTTGAAATACTTTTTTTTAACTCATAATTTTTGATTCGGATAACCTGGCGAGACTGTAGAACATACGGCGCAAAAAAAATTCTGCGCGCATGGTCTTCTATAAGTTATGCTACTGCCGCCATTTTTAGTTTTTTTAAAATAAATATGTAAAAAGTATATATAATTTGTGCTATTTTTGTGCATTTTTTCCATTGAGAACGGTAACCTCCCCTCAAATTGATGAATACATTTAGTTGATTAGATTTTCCTTCATCAGATATTTTTAAAAATTTTTACTATATACAATTATCAAAACAAGATATCATGTTTTTTTAAATTGTAAAAGAATAAAAAAATTAATTTTAAAATGATTGAATTTTACAAAAACTTATAATAAAAATTATTATTGGGATAGGAGAAAACATTAAAAAATTTTCTGGAAAATAAAACATTTAAATATGTCTTATATAGAAAAAGTCTTAGACGAATAGTAAATCAAATGTTTGTGACCCTTAAATACATAGAAAAACTTATTTAAATTGATTTCTACAAATATTGAATGTAAAAAAGTACATCCAATTTTAAATCATAGTAAAATCTAGTTTTGAAAAAACTATTCAAGGCCCCTATGCATATCTATAAACCATAAAATTGGTGACAATAAGAATGTTTAGCATATTATAAATAAACTAATTGTGTCAGCAATCACTTAATTATTAAAGAATGTTTAATCAAAAGTGTTTGATGTTTGATTCTGTTTATGTCATTTGATTTTGACGAAACGAATGGAGATCATTACGGCACCTGGTTTCCTTGTTTACAGAAGAGTGTGCACTTGGCAGGTCTCGGGAGAAGGTGGAGACCTTGATTGGGTTTAAAGTGGGCCCGCTCGAGGCACAAGCATAAGGCTCACACTTTCAGTGTAGTTAGGAGATGTTTTATATGTGTAGAAGACTCAATATTACACTCATATTCCTTTGAAAACTAACGCCTTAAATCTCCACATTCGAGCCGGAGTCGTTGCCCTGAAAGACGGCATCGTTTCTCCTATCCTTATAAACTGCGTGTTGGTATAAGCATCTGAGTCACTGTTCTGTCAATTACTATCTCCCACGAACATGCTGAATATTATCAATTTTTTCTTAAAAAGTTTCATAAAACAAATTGCCAAACAATTGATTAATTCTAGATGATATATGAATGCCGAAAAAATAAAAATACTTAATATATAAAAATATTAGTAAATTTTGCATGATTACCTATTAAAATAGTTATTGATTTTTATACATTATACAAAATAATATTAAAGTAAAAAATACAAAATTTGTAAACATCTTTTACATTAGTTTAAATAAATTCTAACTCTTGACTGAACTATTCAAAACAGAGAGTATTTCTTTGTGATTTGACTTGCTCAGTACCGTGAAACAACTGGCAACATAGCATTTCGTCTGCGGTGCTTTTAACCTGTGATCAGAATCAACATTTTCAAATACTGCACGCAAAACTAAGCTATGAAGTGTTGCCAGACATTCTGAGCAAAGCTCACTGCATATCTTGAAGAATAATAAAACAAAATTTATTGAAATTCTCTCAATAAGAAGACTATAAAAACTGAAGAGATAATTTTGTAATAGAATTAAATAATATGTATAAAATAAAAAAAATTCTTTATGTCGTGAACGAACTATCTTTTTATTCAATTCCTTTAATAAACTTAATTATTTTTAGAATCGCATCCACATTCATAATCGCTTCATAAAAGCAAATTGAAATGTTTTATCTATAAAAATAACCCCAGTTTGCTTTTCAAGAGTACTAGAAAATATAGGCAATTTTCTACATAATTTATAGTATTCATTTTATTTGTGTAAGACGATTTTCTTTTTTGAGGAACAAAGGATTCTTTTTAGTAACATATTAAACGAGAAATCTGATTATGCAGTTTAAGACGCTAAAAGGTCACTTTTTCATTTTTGTAATTCCAAGGTGTCTTTTTATAAACTATTTTCCAAAAATATTTCATAAATAATATACATAAATAAGGTTCCTGAAGTTGTCATCGATGCTCAGCATCGAAAAGTATTTTTTCTTATTTTTAATAAAAAATTTTTAATTAATTTTACTCCTTTTATTCACCTAAGAAGTAAAAACCAATTTAATAGTATTATTGTTTTAACTTAAAACTTTGGAAAAAATAAATTCATTTTTTTGGTTTTGTACAAAAAATACTTTTCGATGCTGAGCATCGATGTTAACTTCAGGAACCTCATATAAATAATGTAATATAAGTAAAATATATAAGAATTTCACTAATTAGGTCTCTGAAGTTTTCATCGTTGATCATCCGTATAGAAATATTGACAGGGCCCTGGTTGGGGCCAGACCGGGCATCCACAAATCGGGGTGAAAATCTAAAACCGACCGGGGCCATGGTACAAAGGCCTATTTGACAAGCTCCCAGGCCAGGGCCCGGTTGGGCAATTTTTACACGGGCAGAATCGAAAAATATTTTTGTACGAAACCAAGAAAAATGATACAATTTTTCCCAAGATTTATGGTTAAGAAAGTACTCTTAAAACGTTTTTTACTTCCTACACTGAAAAAAAGATATTCTTGTTTTAAGAGGAAAGTTCCTCTTGCAAAAATCGTCTTGAATCAAGAATATTACTCTTAATCGGTGAGTATTTCCCTCTTATTTTAAGAGGAATATTTTTAAGTAGAGAATAATCCTCTTAAAATAAGAAGATAATTTTTGAGCCATATTCTAACTACTAATTCAGATTTAGAGAGTATATAGAATCCAGGGACTCAATTATATAACAAAGTGTAAAATAAAACACTAAAATTTTACTAAAATCTGGATTTTTTGCCCATTCGGTTATTTCAATAGAAGCTTTTTTAAACATTAGCGGCGATAATTGTGCGACACCTTTTTTATTATTAAATATCTTTTAACTTGGAAAATATAAGAGGATAAGTCCCAGGAAGGTGGACATAGTTTTTTTAAATGATTGTAAAAACTGCACGAAAAAACTTTTTTCAAGAGTTATTACTAAATTTATTTAAAAACTCAGGATATGGGAAAAAATTTAGAACTTCTTTTTAGAAATGTTCAATATTCATTAAAGAATTTTAAAGTGTTTTTCTAATGGCTTGGAAATAATTGTTCTTGACGCTGCTACTGAGTTCTTCAGTCACTGCCCGCTGAAAAAGTCTCGAACTATTTAAGAAAGAAGACGTAGCGTAACCAATACGAATACAGCGCCACTTGGATTTAAACGCTTTAAATACGATCTAAAACTAAAGTATCGTAACGCGTCCCTGCAGCCGAGTGGCATAAGGTGGAGTGATCTTGAGTTTCGAGGTCTCAAGTTCGACTACTCACGCGGGCAAATTATTTTCGTTAACTTCACATTTTTCTATTTTTAAACCAGTTCAGGACTTTTTTAAGAAAATTCAACAAGTTGTCCAGAAATTTACTACAGATATCCCCGAACAGCTTAACATAATATTTCAATCTACGGTTTTGTAGCATTTCATGTTTTTATCCATAATCTGAGTTTTTAAATAAGTTTCTAAATAACTCTTGAACAAAGTTTTTCCGTGTAATGAAAAGAGATTATTGTAAAAACTTTCATTGGTATTTAAACATTGAACACTTTACTTTGAAATAATGAAAGTTGAAATAAAATATTTTTATAATAACAATCTTAAAATTTAAATTTTTAAAAAAATGCATTTGGCCACCTTTCCCGGAATGTCCGGGAGAGATAGCTAATAAGTTCTTGAAATTCATTCTCATTCTCCCCTAGTAGAAAAATTTAATGGAAATCTAGATACATGCTAGCGCCACCAGTGGAATTTGCATGGCAGTCTATCGCGCTGACGTCTTCTAGCGCCTTGAATGGCGCGAGCACTTCTCGCTAGAATGCAACATAACCTCAAATTTCTGTTGCATAAACTGTCAACGGTGTATGTACTGTGTGCTTTATACTAATGTGGTACTTGAAAACAATAATAGTAAGGAATTCTAAGTATTTATATTTTTATAATTTTTATTAAATTTAAATATAAATTAATAGTGTATTATAAATTTATTTCTTGATCATTCGTTAATTGATGTACTTATTTATAAAAGAATTCATAATATGTGAATGTCTTTTTTAACCTCTAAGAAAATTTTTAAATATATTTAAGTTATGAATCTGACGATTTATCACCAAGAATAACAATAAATACTTTTCATGAATCAAACATACTATTAATTTCTACATTCGAAAAAGAAAACAGAACCTTAAACTGAATTATTGTTTTCTTTATTTTTAATTAACCTGACAGAAGAGTTTTATTAATTTTAAATAGGAACTTAACTTTTGCAATTAAATTATTAGTGGTTTTTTACTAAAAATAATTTATATTTAGAGAGATAATTTTTATAAACTAATAATATGTATAAATATAATTCCACAAGTTTAACAAGTGTGTTGTAAAAATTAAATTAGAGTTTGGGTTAACCATTTTTTTTACTTAAATATTTTTTATATTTAAGTAAGAATTAACGTTTTTTAATTACGTATATTTTCATCTGTTGAGTAAACATTAATTTATTATTTTGACATAACCTAAAATGGTCAACTTTTTCTTATTTTAAAAGCGATAAAGCGAAATAATACATCGTTTTTTTTTAGATTTTTTCTTAAAACCTAGGAAAGTTTTTAAATGTATTATTCCTGTATCCTGTAAAATCATGAAATTGTGACTTAACTCATTTCATCTTTCCACCCTTCATAAAAGAATAACTTTTTGATTCACGAGATAAAGTTTTGGCAGGTGAGGTTATGTCCATTCTAACGCGCGAGTAGAATGCGAGGAAGACGCTAGAGTACAAAAGTGTTTCAAATGCTCTTAGCGCCACTCTTGCACAATGGAACGCGAGAGTGGCACCATGCTAGCGCCACCAAATTTTTCTACTAGGGTCTTTGGCTATTAGCTTTAACTTATTTTTAAGTCAATTACATTAATTTTCTCTTCTTTTTACCTCATTCTGAACACTTGTAAACAAATACAGTGCAGTTTTTATGTAACTTTTTAAAAGGATATATTTAACTGTTTATAAAATTTCAAACATTTAAAATTATTTTTGCAATAGTGCGAAATTGTTTTATTAAGTAATATTTTAACATGAAAATCTTTATAACGAATTCGGGCGATTAAAAGAATAATTTTCATTTACTTGAACATTTTCTTATTCGCCCGCGTTTAGCTTAAAACCTAGGCATTAAGGTAAAAGACGGATTTTTCTTTTCGCCTACGACATATATATTATTGAGGGACTGGATGCTATAAGGGAGCGCGCATAGTTTTCGTTGTCTCCTGGCGCAGCCGCTGTCTCACTGTGCGTGGAGACTCTACTTTCACACGTATCCTCTTATAGCATCCAACCCCTCAATTATATATATTTATTTTATTATTATTATATTTTGCAAGTTAAAAGTTATTTAATAGTCATAAAAAATGTGGGGTACAGTTAAACTTCTTTAAATTTTGGTAGAATTGCATGAAATTTGTTTATTATCTAAGTATAGACATTGTTTACGTTTACAACAGAGTGCGACGCGGTTAAAATTGATCTATTATCTTTAATTTATTATCAAATGACGAGGTATTTTCCAAAAAACTTCCTAACATATTGATGAACATTTTTGTCACTGGAAGTTTTCCGAAAACGAAAATTCGTCGCTCAACTTTTTCTATTGAAAATAGGAGATTCATTTTTCCGACAAAATTATTTAAATAATTATTTACTGAGACATAGATTTTTTTGAAAAATTTACGAATATTGTTTGACTTTTGGAATAGTTTATAGAATATTGTGTGTAAATTTCGTGAAAAAATATTATATATATATAACGATGTAGTCAAGAGTTGATGTCAAAAATTCATTAAAATTTCTTCCCAGGCAGAAAAGTCGGTGGTGTGCTGATGCCTACGACCGGCTCGACACCGGCCCGGTGGTAAAGTCGGACAATACCCGGTACCGACACTGTGGTACCGGGCCGGTTCCTAAAAGACAACCGGCCCGGCACCAACCCGGTAGTAAGGTCGAACAATAACTGGTACCGGCACTGTAGTACCGGGCCGGTTAATAAAAGACAACCGGCCCGGTACTACTTTTAAATACCGTTTTTACACCGACGATGGAATTTTTCCGGCATCAAAATACACCGTCGACGGACTTTTGGCGGCATAATATTTTTGTGTCTTAAAAAGTCTAAATTTTTAATTTTTTGAAATTTTTTTTACACCATTCGGAAGAATAAGAAAATCTAATCTCTCGAAATTAAATGTTTTTTAAAATCTTTTTTTATATAGTTGGAAAAATTACATTTCATTAAACTCTATTAATTCAGCTTTAAATTGTCCGGGAAAATCACTTAAAAATCCGGGAATTTGTTACTGCCGAATTTCTAGACCACCCTATAATAACTTTGTTCGTTTAAAATAATTTTGGTCAGGTTTTATCCGATTTATTGTTATAAAATTTTGATAATCTAACAAGGTATTATATTAATTTCATTATACTAAGTTTCTGCAAGTTTTTTCTATAAAGACGGTACCATGCCAGCGGTTTTTCTTTAGCCTTAGTCCCAACGTATAATGACATTAACAAATATTATTATAATTATTAACTTTGACATTACATTATTCAAACTGTCTTTTAGAAAAGGTTTTTTCTATTAATTTAGAACATTTTGTAATCAGTCCTGGTGTCACACTTCATATATAAACTTTCCATTCACTTTTCATAAGCAGGTTTAGGTTAGCGGATGCGGCGTCGACTTTGTAGCCCGAGGGTCCTGAGTTCAATTCCTCTTGTCTTCAGATTTTTCGTTAATAATTAATAATAATTCATATGTTTCAGCATTCTATTTAGTGTTTACAATTAAATTAATTAATAAATAATATTGTTTAACGTTTAATATATGTAAAAATGTATAATAATAATAATTAATAACTTTTTTACTACCGGCCCGGTATCGAGCCGGTGGTTTACCGGCACCGGGGCGGATATTTCCCGGGTTATCATTGTTGACTGGACCGGTTCCGAGCCGGCGGTAATGCCGTCACCGGCAAGTCCGCCCTTGGTACCGGCCCGGTACCAAGCCCGTGTAGAAATTGAAAGTAGGTCATAGTAAGGCCCTTAATAGACGCCCTTTTGTTTAGTGAGGCGCAAACTAGGAAAATTAGTCAGGACCCTTTTAATTTCGTCACGCTTTAAATATCAGGTGATGATGTGGAAAGATAGAGAGGTTCTAACTAGATTGCCTTGTCACTGCCTGAATAGAAAAGCATAATGTGGGGATTTAACTAGAGGGCCTCTTTAGCGCCTCATTAGTTTTTCTAAATACTTAAAGCAAAAATTGACGACAGGCGTAATATTGCGCCAGTAATACTGAACAAGTCACTGAATAAACACACACGTAAACGACACTGTTTCAACCAATCAACCTATCACTAACTTAACACTAACACTAACACTGACGCATACCTAACACTAACTCGCACGCTATGGAGATACCTTCTCATCGTCCTTATATACTAAGCATAAATAGGTAGCAGATAGATTTCTCTGTTTAGATAAAAGAGCATTCTAGTCAGAGCCTGATTGAAATATTTAATAGGGGCATAAATAGATCCAGCTAGATTTCCCTATTTAGAAAAAGAAGGCATTCTAGTCAGTGCCCTATTATCACCGTTCTAGACATTACTGGTGTGGTTGGCCTTACTAATCCCTCATCAGTGCCCTTCTTCAAATAAGGCGAAGTCGGACAATTTCCACACGGGAAGCAGAGTATAGAAATGCGCAACGTTACATTTCAAAATCACCCCCCCCCCTTGTTGCAATCAGTTGCCTCAAAATTATACCTATTGCGCACCTTTCAGGGCCGTAAATATATACACACCTCAAGTGAGGATCAGAAGTAGACCGTGTAAACTAATTTACTTTTATTTTTTCATTGGATATTTTAATTAAAATTGTAAATATATTTTATTTTATATGCACACCTTCATGAATTCTCCTTAGACTTAAGTTACGAATACGGCCCTGTAAGTTGGTGACGTAACGTGACGTCATCTAACACTTCTGAATTTCGAGGTTATAAAGAGGTATAACACTACTGAGAACATAACAGTTTGGAATCTAACAGTATGGACCCGACTGTATTAATAATATATATAAATAACTGTTATTTATTATTATGAATGGTAATATTATACGTATATGTTTTTGCCAGTCTGGGCTTCGGCGCGTGGAATGCCATTTGAAACGCCCTGCCAGTGAAGTGGTTAATCATAAACCGAGGAAAAAATTGAATTATCTTTTCAGTTTTGTGAACAAAATAATTTTCGATGCTCAGCGTCGACGCCAACTTCAGGGACCTAAAAGAGGTGTCTTGGTTTGAGACGTTTTTGGTGTGTAAGACACTAAAAACGTCTTTATCCAAGACATCTCTTTTTACAGTGTAGTACAGAAATCAAAATTTTTTTGTCGAATATTTCTCTGTATATGAAAATAATAGATTTTAGGCGTAAATTTGTTCATTATAAGCGAATCTCTAACATAACGAGATCCGATTTATATTTATATTTTTTTATTTATATATAATTTCCGCAAAAGTTCGTACGCTAAAAACGCCGATGTCCTTGATTCTTACATGAGACTAAATAAATAAATTTAAAATAAACAAATTACTTCACTACTACTACTAATAAACTATTTTGACCAAAAATAGTTTTTCATATAGTTCAAGAGTGTGTTTATTGAACCCAAAAAGATTTAGATCATTACATTCCATAGAAACTGAAACTAAATCCAGAAAGTCGCTATAAAGATGGTGTGATGTGATACCTAAAAAAATTTTAATATAATTTTTAAATTTTTTAAAAGCGAATTTTACGAACCGCCGGCAACCAATAGGGTATACGCGTGACTTTTGTTGGCCTCGCGTACAGTGATTCTATGGTTGCGCGAGGGGCCAACGAAAACCGTGTGCATGCCCTTTTGGTCGCCAACGGTTCATATTGTATGTGTGAATGGAGGAAGTATTTTTCGAACTGGGTCTTCGCGGAATTAATATTCTGAACTATGGTCTATCAGATTTACGAACGAAAGCTGGTTATTTGCCTCCTTAGACTTCACCTCTATGATTAATCGTTTTGGAAATATTCTATTTGTATTAAATTTTCTCAGTTTCTTCTAATCTTTGTTAAAAATGTTGAAATAGGTTTAAATAGTATTGTAAATTTTTTCTAAAATACTAGGGTTTTCTTTTTTCAATCTAATCTGAAGACACAGATACATTCAGATGGTCAAGGTTAAGTGAGAGGGCTTGAGGCTGAACATTTTCAATGGGCTACCACACTACCTCTGTCTCATATACAAACAGTCAGACTGGTTTTTTTTGCATTTAAATGAAGAAGAGATATTATTACACGAAATTTCTAGCTATGCTAAATACACCTCAGGTACAAATAATGTTTGTCCTTTTATCTAAAACAGAAATATTGATATAATATTGAATGCGAAAGCATAAACCTTATAGCTCGATCTTATCTCAGATGGTATAGTAGAAAAAAATATTATATTCTCTTAATGTCAATCGGTAAAATTCCAATATTTCTGTTAGTCAAATAATTTTTTACTATTAAATTTATAAATTATATAAACTATTAAATAAGTGAGAATTATTAATAAGAGTAATATGTGAAAAAATGTTTAGTGATTTCTACCATTACATAATTTGTAAAATTTTCAAACCGAAGAAAATGTTTTAAAAAATTCGGCTTTTAAAGTTTTTGGAATTTTTCTTAAAATAGACTAACATTTAAAAAACCCTTATGTCATTATTTAATAGATATATGTGTTTCATTAACTGAAAAGAGTTTATTCTGAAATTATTATATAGATACTTTAAATTGACATTCTAAAAAGTACGTCATTATATTAACATTATTGTGTTTACAGGAAAAGTTGATCCAACGCCGCATACTTCGTCTTTCAATATGGGATACCTCGTCTCACCATATCCATACCCAAATGGAGCGGCAGGACCGATCCCAGTTTCTATGGTAAGCATCATCAACATAGATAGCTTATTGAATCACAAAAATAAACTTTGTCGTCGTATGAGTAGTATGTATTTACATAAAAACGGCGTTTAAAGGTATAGAAAAAAATTGGACTGTGATGACATCAATAGTAAAAAATTTATCTGAAGTTATAGGTTAGCTAATCATACAAACCCAGTTACTGAAGAAACGTTCAGTAATACAATAATTTAATCTTTTCAAAATGTGGTTTTTTAAACATAGTTGCTCACTAAGGTGTTGAAAATCAATTTGTACTGCCTCCGTCCTCTAGAATTGAGGTCTGTGAAGCTGGCTGAACCACTTTCATAAAAATGAATTTGAATTGTACCATTAATTAGTGCTCAATTAGTGCTATTTTTGTACCATATTGCCAAATTTAGTGCTCAATGTTTATTTAAAAAAAACACCGATTCTGCTAAGTGAAAGTTCCGCTGGCCGGACCATAACGAAAAACGCGTTAAAAACGACAACTAAATATTTCTAAATAGCCTATTATTTAGTGCTCAAAGATTAACAGAGTAAAACATTTTTCTATAATTATTTATTTAAAAAAAAACTTATTCGTCTGACTGAGTAATCCGCTGGCCAAACCATAACGAAAAACGCGTTAAAAACAACAAAATATTAAAAAATAGCTTATTATTTAGTGCTCAATTAGTGCTCAAAGATTAAAAAAAATTTTTTTTATAATTATTTATATAAAAAAAAACTTGTTCGAATGAGTGAGTAGTCCGCTAATCACGCACTATTACGATAGACGCGTCAAAAGCAACAACAAAATATTTATCAGTAGCATATTATTTAGTGCTCATTTAGTGCTGAAAGATGAAGACAATAAAAAATTTGGTTATTAATTATTTATTTTAAAAAATAACCTATTCGTCTGACAGAGCGATCCGCTATCCATACACCACTACGAAAAACACGCTAAAAACGCCAGCAAAGTATTTATTAATAACGTATTATTTAGTTCTCAATTAGTGCGCAAAGATTAGCACAAAAGAAATTTTATTTATTTAAAAAACTATGGATTTAGTAAAAATTTAATTAAATTTTTACCTTCAGGGGGATTATCTTGTGCAATATAATGAACATTGTTTTAGTAACGTGTAAAAGTATTACATTTATATTAAATTATACATTATATATTGTAATATTTTTTGTTAAAACTGAAAATATTGATAAATAATGTGTACTTTATATAGGGTCATTTGGGGTAAATGTAATCAGTAGATGTTTGAGCTAAATAAAAATAAAATAAATATGTTCTGAGTATTGCCAAATTTTTTTTACAATTGGCAACGCCATAGTGTATAAGTTATCTTTTAATGCAAAAAATATTGAAAATCAAAGTTTTACTGTTCCAGTATTTTGTCTCGCATTTGCATAAAAATAAATTAAAAAATCAAACTAAAATTTTTCATTCTTCCTTATTAATGCCTTAACAAAAATTGACTTTGATTTTTATTTTCGTCAATTTAGTTAATAAATAATTAAGTGCTTACATTTACCCCGTGAATTTGAAAACGCGGGGTAAATGTAAACAGAACTTTAAGTACATTTTAAAAGAAAATAATTCAATAAATTATTGGATCCGCCATTTTTAAATTTTAAAATTCGATTTTTGACTCTTATTTTGCTAAATAAGAATCTAAAAAAACCTTTAAAAAAAATCTAAAAAACCTTAAAAACTTCTTTTTACCAAGTTCAATGAAAATGTATTAAAATTTGTTCAAGTTATTCAAGTTTTACATTACTAATTTTGAAATGGTTGATTGTTTATTTATATGATACATTTACCCCGAATTTTAGAAAAATTTCAAAATCTCGGGGTAAATGTAAACAGTCAGTTTTAGGCGATTCAGGTTTGGTAGATATTCCGTTTACATTTACCCCAAATAACCCTAAGTGTTTACATTTACCCCGAGAATTCGAAAACTTGGGGTAAATATAAATAGATCTTCAACTACATTAAAAAAAATAATTGAATAAATTTTCTTCTATTTCACAATTTCATCACTTTGGCAATGTAAACTTATTTCTAGATTTCTTTACTAAACAGGGTTGCCACAGGTTAAAGAAATCAGAGAATTCAGGGAGAAGTCAGAGATATTTACTAACGTAACTGAAAAAAATTGAATTTTTAAAATTAATGAGAAAATTAAATTCTTTTCCTTTTTGCCTCGAAAACACTATTTGAGCACTAAATAATAGGCTATTTAGAAATATTTAGTTGTCGTTTTTAACGCGTTTTTCGTTATGGTCCGGCCAGCGGAACTTTCACTTAGCAGAATCGGTGTTTTTTTAAAATAAACATTGAGAACTAAATTTGGCAATATGGTACAAAAATAGCACTAATTGAGCACTAATTAATGGTACAATTCAAATTCATTTTTATGAAAGTGGTTCAGCCAGCTTCACAGACCTGCATTACTCGCGGGTAATGAATAAGGAAGTGGTTCTTTGGTTTAAAGCAATTTGAAAATAATTCTTGCAATAGAGTTAAATATTTTTTTATCATGTAATCTAAGAGGGCAACGCAACTGAATTGACAACAATTTGAACTCACACATAATGTACCAAAATGACCAATCATCATTGATAAATTTCGAATTAAACACATCATTTCACTTGCTGACATTGAAAATGTTTGTTTTTTTAAAAGTTGCTTCTTGCAGAAGCAATCCTTACTTTCCGTAGTATTAATTATTAGAATATCTACGAGTAATATTCACAACATGTCGAATGTAAAAAGTAATACAAAATTTAATAAAATTTACAATGACGATGTAAAAATTAAAATTCTTAAAGCAATTTTTAAAAGTGACTACTGTAATTATTACTATTAGTAATTTTTACTACCAGAAATAGTAATATTCACTTCGTGCAAAGAACATTTTACAATGAATAGTAATTTTTAATATAAAAGTAGAATTATTACTATTCCATAGGAACTTTTACTATAAACTCAACATAATTTTTCTCCATGTGGGAATCAAAGCATTGGTACATATCCATTTTTCATAATTGGCTTGGTTTATAATTTGTTACTCGGGGGTTTTTGAGGTCGCTATTACTAATCCGAAGTCAGACTTTAAAAATTCAAAATGACGGCTTCAACATGGCGGACAAAATGTTTAAAATCGTTCGGATTCACCAATTACAAACCAATCCGATTACGTAACATGGATATGTACCAAAGTTTTGATTCCCAGTCACTTTTAACCAGGATGTCAACGATACATTAGGGGGTACTTGGTAAATACAGGTTCCCTGCAATTTTTATATTACTTTTCAGTTTTGGTTCTTAAATATAAAGTTTGAGCTTCCTTTCAAGTCATATTAGAGCTTTTTATGTCTTCCCGTTTTCTTTTTACATGACTTCAAAAAGTTCAGAAAATACCGTTTTTTAATAATCAATTCAACCCCCCGTTTTTAGGGGTCTGAATGAATTTAAAAAAAATTTGTGGGTATTTTCTTTTTCATTGACACCCATACTTTCAAGAAACACAAGAATTTTGAAATAAATACGACATGACCATTTTTTTGTTACTCAGTGTTATTTTAAATATAACACAAATTGTAAATGTAATATTCAGTTAGCTAACTCAGTTATTATTATGTAGATTGTAGCAATTGTCAGTTATCATATCTAATAATTGCGTATCACAACTAATTTGTTCGCTGCACCAGCTAATTATTCACTGCCATAGCTAAAAATTAATTATACACGGAGAGAAATTTATAGTAGTGGGTAACATAATTGTGGTTAGGGTGACCATCTTTAATGCTACGTATACAGACAGCTATCTAGATAGTCACTGTTACCATCAATATCATCAGGAGTAACATCTTGGTAGTACGGGGTAGCATAACTATATTTTTTTAGCATCTGCGTGATGGTTGGCAGTAGCATAATGATAGTATCGTGTAACATCATCTTTTTAACATCAAAATCTGACTATCCATTTCTCTCAGTGTATATATAATGGCAAAGTCATTTTACTCCATGCAGATTTTTTCTCATTAAAAATTGTAAGTCGATGTTTTATTCAATAAAAGTATATATGTCGGTCGTTTTTTTAGCATTACTTCGATTTTTCTGATTCGACCACTGTACATCAATAAATAAAAATGAGATATCCCGGTGTTTTTGAAGACCAAATAAATTCTTAAATCTCCTTGGACTTTCATTAATATTTCTTGAACTTAAATCTACCTTTAAATACCAAATTTAGATTTAAAAGGGGCACTGAAAAAATATATTTATGGTACTGCCATAAATATAGCCAATTCTGACATATTATATTGGTAGATATATGATACTGCCATACAGTATTGCTGTTTTAGCCATACGCAGTGTAGAACAGCAGTATGTATTTGAGAGACAATAATATGTATGCGGAGAACACGAATACTGTATTTTAAGAACAGCAATACGGTATTGCTGTTTCAGCTATACATCCTAATTTATGAATATCTGAAAAATTGTGAATTTTATTTCTCATGGCTATAGCAAAATTAGAAATATTTGACAATATTCTATCAAATGAGGATAAAAATGTATACAAGAAAGAAATAAAAAATGTTTAAAAGAGGGTCTAAATTTAGAATCGTCTAGTTTAAACATTTTTTAAAATTATTTTAAATTGTATTGCTCGGTAAAATGGACGGTTCAAAAAATGTGTCAAAAGTATTCTGTTATACAATTCTACATTTACACTAGATGTCATAAATATTGAAAGCCTTTGACTTTTTTAGAAATTGAATTTCAGAAACTGAACTTCTAAGAATACTAGATTATGATACTCTTTGGTCAATGATCTCAATTTTCATAATTTGGGTATTCTGCTCGACTTGCAAATCATATTGAATCGTCGAAACTTCTATCATTTTACTATTAATAAAATTTTTTATATTTAATATGACAATTGTAATTATAGTTTTATAAAATTGTGTTTATTAATTTGTGTTTTTAAAAATAGTCCATAGCTTTATTAACAGACGAAAAATGATTTAAATTTGTAAATTTAATATATATAAAGTTGATTTTATTTAATTCAGTGTAAATGTTGAATTAGTATAAAGTTAGAAAATAAACTTGTTAATTAATTTGCATGTTATGACGCCATACTAGACGGCATGACCACCGACGGAAGTATTGAGCTTCAGTACAGCGGACTTTCGTGGGGCGATGTTGCCATTTTTTGTACACGCACAAAATATTTTACGCTAACCATCAGTGAAACACACCGCTCCCTGTAGGTTACTAGTCGACTTAAAAACATTGACGCCTCTTGTTATTTGCATTCCCCTAGCAGGCTTAGCAATGTTATTGTCTCCCGCATGTCTCACTCTCTCTTTCTCTTTCTTTCATGCTTCTCTTTCCTTTCTTTGCCTTCTCTTATGAACAGTCCCTACACTTCTTTATGCTCATACTTCTTCATATTCCCCCTCTCTTTTCAACAAATATCTTCTCTCATTTTCTCTCTGCTTCTTACTCTTTCTCTCTCTCTTTCTCTCTCTCATTCTCTCTTGTTTCTTTTACAAATCTTAACCCTATAGTTCATGCAGTCTTATCGACGAAAGCAAGCAAACTCATTTCGCATACAACGCAAAGCGAATAACCGAATATGCGAACATTCTCAGTTTTATTTTCTGATGAAGTCTAAGTCGGAGTTTTTATATTCTATATAAAGAAGGCTAAGAGGAAACTTTAGGTTCTCTTTCAGTGCCTCTAATCCTACGCTCAGAAAAATTTCCAATAAACAGTACTCATTTTTCACTATTTCTTTTTTTTCTTTTTCTCAAAATTTATGATTAACTAGTTAACTAATGAATTGTAATGAAAACATCAGAATTTGAAAATTTAGAGTAAACAAAGTTTGACATAAGGAAGAAATATAAGACAATATAAAATTTAACAAATTTCTTTACCTCTCGAAAGCTTTTATCCTAAAGAACTTTAATAAAATGATAATTATTTCATAGAGAAAATAGAAATTATTGTAAATTGAAATTATGAAAGTTTTCTGTTTATCAATCACAATTCTGTCACACCCAAAAAAAGGATTTCTTTGAAACAAAGAAATTGTTTTTTCAAACTCTCTTTTTGAATCAAAGATAAAATTTGTTTGAGTAAAAAAAAGTTTTCTTTACTTTTACAAAAAACAATTTTCAAGGTTTTTTGAATCAAAGAAATTTTTTCTTTGAATGATATTTTTGATCCAAAGAAAAATTTCTTTAAGGCAAATAAAAAACTGGTAACATTCAAAGAAATTATTTCTTTGAAATATTTATTTCTTTGACTTGAAAAAAAAAATTATTAAATCCAACGAAATATTTTTTTAAGTCAACAAAAAACAGTTAAAGAAATAATTTCTTTAAATCAAAGAAACTTTTTTTTAACCCTATAACAATGCACAAATTTCTTTGATTTAAAGAAACATTCTTTGAAACAAAAAAGCTTTTTTCTGGGTGCATGAAATTATAAGTTTGTTTTAAAGAAGAGAAGAAAAATATTTGCATAATTTCTATTTTTAATCACATGCTCTGTACAATTGATTCTACACAAAGATGAAGGAAATATTAAATTTTGTAAAAATACTTTACATTTTATGGAGAAAATGCGAAATATATTTGGGTATAACTATATGTAAGCTTTAAAAAATTTTTTGTAGAATTTAGTACAATTATGTTAAATATCAAGAATATTAATCAATTTTTAATATAACGTTACTAAATTGCAAACAGGTAATTTATTTTAAAGGTTTTTTTTTTATAACAAACTTTTGCTTATAGCTCTACACAAATAAAAGCAAAAGATTTCGAAATCATGGAATATGTTGTACTAAACATTACTTTTTTAAATTGAAATCTGACACATCTCATTGTATATAATTATCGATTGGAGCCATCTTTTCTAACCAAGTCAAATACTCTTGTTAATAATTAATTAATTAATTAGTACAACATTTTATAGAAACTATTGTTACATAAAGATGTACAACATTCTTAAAAATAATCATTAAAAAAATCAGACTTAGTCGTTAGTCGAAATTACCCAACTCTCCCCTATAATAAAGAATTGAACATCTGTGGTTTATATTGAGAGTTGATTCCCTTTGTGTATTTGTATTTCAAAAATTACAAACATGCCTAAAATTTTTTGCTATTTGTGGCGACATATTATTTAAAGAATTATAAAAAGATTCCAATTTTGACGTTCATCTTTCGCGCCTCCTCCAGTCAATTTATATAACAATATAATTGACTGTACTTTAGTATTTTTAAATTGTTCCCACAATAGGCGAATATATTTTGAGCAATAGATACACTGTACTATGTTTGCTTTAAATCATAAGTAGGAGAATAGGAGATTATTTTATAATAAATTTGAGTTAAAAACATTTTCGAACATTCAAGTTTTATTTAGAACTTCCAAATTTAATTTGGACTTGCGAATTTCTTTTTTTTTTTAAAGTACACTAGAGGAGTCAAACTTTCATCCCACTTAAATGGAAAATCGATATTTTTACTTAAATGCATAATAATGGAGATTGAAAAAGGGTATGTTTTTGTCATAAACAAATGAAATAACTCAGGCAATTTTCACTTTATCAATTTGGTCTAAACGGCATTAAATTTTATGTGCTTTAACAAATCTTAAAAAAAAATTCGACCTAGCTTCAAGGGTGGGTGAGTTAGTTTTTTTATTTAAAAAATTTCCTGACTAATTATTAATATTTTTAAATGAAATTTGTACCACCCACAGTTTAATACATGTATTTTATGAAAACAAATTGATTGTTCTATTTTATGCTTTTAATATTCATTTATATCAAGTAAAAATACATATATAGTTTTTTCAACTAATAGACGGCGGAGTGGGGGAACTCAGTGGCGCGTGGTTTTCGACGCTACAACTGAAATCAGCCGTTCAAATTTACAAAAATGATTATATCTTCGTTAATCATTTACCGATTTTAATTTTTCTTTTTTTAATTTGATGTATTTTTTATGCTGAATCCGAGAATGATTTTTTCAAAATACAATATTTTTTGTAATAATAATAAAAAATTTTTTTACAACAAATGATTATTGTTATTTATCATATTTAACAAAAAATTCATTTTCTATATATTATTCCCCAAGTGTACTTAAAAAAAAGAAATTCACAAGTCCAAAAGTCTAAAAATTCCGTTGCAAAATTACATGTTTTTAGTTAACAAATGGAATTATGCATAAACTATTTGTCCTATCGAGTTGAATTTTTTTGGGATTTTTTCAGCTCCTCAAGATAAATATTCCTGGTGAATTATAAACAAATTCGATAATTATTAACAAAGCAATTAAACATTTAAATAAGTGCTATTTTTAATGGTTTAAATTCATTTGCAACTAAACTAATTAACCTTTTTTAACCTTTTCATTTGAAATCTATTTCCAAGCTCTACAACTTTCAATAACAACTTTTTCCTCTAAAATTTAACCCGTAGCGTCGGTCATCGAAAAACAACGTTTTACAAACTTTGACAATTGTTTACACTATTTTTCGCAACTGATAATCGAGAGCAAACTGTGGGGCTCCTATGTGGAGCCTCCAAACTACAATAAACCACTGAGACTTTTCAGGTTGCATTTTTGTGCACTTTTACGTCGGTGAAGGTTGCAACGTTTATGATCAACGATTGAAAGAAAAAAATTTATTTTCCTACCAAAAAATGACATTTTTTGTTCATAAATATTTTTTTTGTGAATTATTATTTAAAAAAAATAATTTTACTATTTTTCTTTACCAAAATTTGCTTAAAAAAATAATTTTTTTCTGAAATCGTTGATTATAAACGTTGTAAACTTCACCAACGTGCACTTTTTCGATCCAACGACTGGCCTAATTTATAACCTTTCAATGTTTTAGAATTATTTCTGGTATTCACAATAGATTATACATTTTATAATGAAAAATCGAATCAAATTATACTTCTAGATTATTACTATAGCAACATATTTTATTCAATTTGTCATATTATGAGGTTAAAGTTATTTTGAAAAAATTTTTGATCGAACTCTTTTACATGTGCTGTTGTTTTAATTTTCCAGTTTTGTAAATTTCAGATAATTTCATTTTTATAAATCTAAAAACAATTATAGCAGTATGTACTTATTTATCATTAGCTTATTTTATTGATTATAACCATTTTTATTTTAAATATTACAAGAGAATATTATTTTTAATCTTTTCTAAAAAGTATTTTTATTTACTCACTAAGTATAAATTTTGTGTTTGCCAGTAAGAATTTATTTGTTTGTAAATTTATTTATGATTAATTGATCAATTATTATTTAATTGATAACAATTTTAATAATAATTTTCTTAATAGTTTTGTAGATTTATAAAAATAAAATTACCAGAAATTTACGAATTAATAAATTTATGTTAAAAAAAATAAATTTAGTGATTGATCAATTAATTTAATTAATAAATTATTAGCAGCAACGAATTCAAATTTTAATTTTTTTAAAATTTTATTATTAAGCAATTAAATATTAAATTAATTTTTTTAATTTATGGGTTAGTTCTGATTTGTCAAAATTTTATTTATTTATAATTACCTAAAGACCAATTATATTGATTCAGCAAGTTTTATAATCTAAATTAATATGATCAATAATTTAAAAGTGATAATACTTAGATATTCAATTTTATAATTCTGGTTAACTGTCCTATATACAATGTAAAAATATCATAAGAAGTATAATCTGGATTATATCACATAATCCATTTTTCTCCGTGCGGACCAATTGTTCTGAAGTTTCGTACAGTTTTTTTCACATACTTCCTTAGATAACCGTAGGAGCTTTTTTAAAAAGAAGAAATTACTAATTTTATAATAACAATAGCCAATTTTTTATAGAGAAAATCGCCTTTTGAGTTCTCAGTGATACGAGAAATAAAATAAAAATCCTCCAAGAGTTACCCAAAGAAACTTTTCTTTTAACAAAACTGCCATTGAATGAAGATTTTCAATTTAATTTATAAAATTTCATATAAAGCTATAACTTTTATTTGCTTAATAGCAGAGATCTTCTATCTTGGACACGCTGTGCACAAAATCCTTAGCCTAGGGATTATTATTATTATCTTCTGAATCGGAAATAATTTAAACCAGGTTTGTAGTTATCAACTTTAGGCATTTTTAAAACAATTCTATAAGCGAAAGTATACGCTACATTGGCTTTTAGTTAAAACCTTTTTAAAGTCGCAGCATTTCAATGTGATTGAGTCTATAACTAATGGAACGAACGATAAGTGACTTTATAGAAATACAGCTGAGAGGCCAGTTTCAATTGTCTTTAGAAATTTATATGCTGGGCTTTACAATTTGTCCTTTCAAGTACATATACGTGAGGTTTAAATAGGTTTAATAAAGTGTGCCTACCTTAAATTCATCTGAACTCAGATGCATGCTGCGTCCACGTTGAGGGTGCCAACGCTATTGCTTTAGTTACAGCACTAAACTTATTAATAAAATATGTATATATTTAAAGTAAATCCAATTATTCCTATCCATCATTCTTATAAAATCCGTCAATATTTATGTAAGTTAACAAAGGTGGGCAACGTTAACCTAAAAATTAACGTTGTTAATCGTTAATTCGTTAAGTTAAGAAGTTAAATTCGTTAAGAATTAATCCGTTTACTAACAAGAAAATTAGGTTTAAATATTACAAGGGAATCATTATTTTTAACCTTTTCTTAAAAGTATTTTCATATACTTAGAAAGTATAAATTTTGTGTTTAGTAAGAATTTATTTGTTTGTAAATTTATTTATAATGAATTGATCAATTATTATTTATTTGATAACAATTTTAATAATAATTGTTTTAATAGTTTTGTAGATTTATAAAAATGAAATTACCAGAAATTTACGAATTAATAAATTTATTTTAAAAGAAATAAATTTAGTGATTGATCAATTAATTTAATTAATAAATTATTAGCAGCAACAAATTCAAATTTTTATTTTTTTTAATTTTATTATTAAACAATTAAATATTAAATTAAATTTTTAAATTTATGGGTTAGTTCGGATTTGTCAAAATTTTATTTATTTATAATTACGTAAAGACCAATTATATTGATTCAGCAAGTTTTATAATCCAAATTAATATGATCAATAATTTGAAAGTGGAAATACTTAGATATTCAATTTTATAATTCTGGTTAACTATCCTATATAAAATATAAAAATATCATAAGAAGTATAATCTGGATTTTATCACATATAATCCATTTTCTCCGTGTGCATATAGTATAATATTTATATTATAATATAATAAGTATTATTATTATTATTATTATTAATTACTACTGTTATTTAAAATAATAATACTATAATTAATATTGAGATATCAATTGTTGAATAAATATTAATATTTATGTAGTATATAATATTTTTATTAATTATATTATTTTCACATAAATAAAGTTAAATAAAATATTATTTGTTTCTTAATGCACAGTGTCAAATTATTATTTACAACGTTCAAAAGCTTCGTATATCTAAAAAATTTTCAGTGATCAAAAACTTACAGTGTAGGAAATGTTCATTAGGATGTAATAAATATTTTTGCTAAGTATTTTTACACTAGGATTATCCGTTTAGTAAATATTATCAAAATACTATTCTTTGTCAAACATGTGCGACTTTGCGACTTAGCATTGCCAACTGAACACATGCGTTAATATTTATTGATGTTTAAAATTTTAAAATAATGTTCATTAAATCTGTTTTATTAATGAAAGTTTAGCGAAATAAAATTGATGTTTATAAAAAAATTTCTCAAATTTTTCCGAAAATAAGCATTGAAATGTATTTGTAAAACAGCTCGCAATTTTCGAAACCTGAAAAGAATGTAATATACGGCTATGATTCGTTGAAATTATAAACGAGGGAAATAACTGTTTCTTCTTTACTTTTTTTATAATATTTTGTATAAATGAAATTTTAATGCCTTACTAATCCTTGCATTAGTTTATTGCATCAACCCTCACAAAGAATGCACAACATTCGCAGCATATATTGTCGTTAAGCATCCTTTGCCATTTTTCATCAATTAAAAAAACTCGATTTGTCTGGGGTTTCGCAAAATAAAGGGTGCACCGAAGCATAATTTTCCAGTAAAGGGAGAAGAAGACAAGTGAAGCGAAAGTAAGCGCACAAGAGTGAAATATAGAATAAGAAAGGTTGAGTAAAGATAAAGTAAAAATGAACGCTGTATTCATATCCAGTTAAACCGTAAAATATATGAAATGAAGTTATTAAAACACGTGATCAATTAATATATTTTTTTTAATTCAACACGGGAAATAAGAAACTCTCAATTTAAGAACAGCTTTAAATTCAGCCTACCCTCCCCTTACATATATAAAATCCTTTAAAATCCTGTCTGTTTTAATGTTAAAGCTTTATTTTTACTTTAATAAAAAAATCTACAAGTGATAGTGTACATAAAAATACTGACGTTACCGCTTAATTGAGGCACATTTATGATTTTAGACGTAATTACATACATCCTTTAATAGCCTAATGCCTTGTCTTGTGGAACGATCATTTCTCATATTTCTGTCGTCAGATATTCTAATGGCCCTTGGTGCTATAGAGTATGAAAGTACTGAGTTACAAGAGAATAAAAGTATACTCTCTCTAAGCTTTTAGGGACGAACGGTAGTCCCGAGTTTGGAGTGGGAGATTGAACAAGATGGAAGAGGCTAAAAAAGGATGAACAAACGAGGTGTACACATTATCTAAATGTTCAGGACTCATTGTCAAGCATTTACGCTTCCATATCGTCCATATATACTACTCTACATTAACAAATGCAGGGGAGTCTCTTTCGACAAAGAAAGCATATTCCAGAAGGCTCTCAATACTAGCTAACAAATGAATGTTATACCATAAGGGCATCTGATGACAATTACAACCCGATTTTTATATCCATGATTTTCTAGGACTAAAAAGCCCTTTCCCCTGTAATTAGTGATAATCATCTCTTGAAACAGCGCAGTCTTAAAGCTGAAAATTTCACTTCTTTAATAAAATTGTATTTCTTTATTTTAAATTATGTTACTATGGAATTTTGCAAAAACAAATTTTTCCTGATTCTAATAAACATACACTATATCGGTTTGTAAAAAGAAAATTTTAATGAAGGAAATAATTAATAGTTATTGCTACATCCACGAAAAAGCAAATTTTTTTTATTGATCCCAAAGAAGGAGTAAAGTATTCATGTAATGAATTTTTTTTAAAATTCTATATCTACATCAGTTTGCACTTTGCAATGAAAAAATGTTATTAAGATCTCAGATAATATAGTTGCATCGATTGTTTTCGACAGTATTTTAAAAAAATTGAACTTTTTTTAAATTCTTTTGATAAAATGCGCCTTTTTCAACTTCTTTCTCCACATATTGCAACAAAATACCACTTTTTTATAAACAATTTAACCCTTTAACGCCCGACTTTTTGGCAGCAGTGGAATTCTTGTCATTGCTTGTATAAGAAAATTTCCGGGGTCGCTAATTACAAATCTGAAGTCCGAGTTTAAATTCAAAATGGCGGATCTAATATGGCGGACAACTTTTCTAAAAATCGATTTAATTTTCCTGAAACTTGGAACTCGGGGGTTTTGCTAGGTCGTTGATAACAAATTTGATGTCAGATTTTAAAAATTCAATATCCTCGTTTTCGCGTTGTGCATTTGTTTTTCGGATTGTCACAATTATCTACATAAATAATAAATAAAAAACAACAAATAAAAAAATGGGATCAATGTTCTGTAACCTTCTCGTGATTAATCTTAGTAACTATAAATACGTATAGGTAAGTACAGCAGACATAAGAGACGTTTAATTTATTTTGTATTTTTAAAAATTGACATCGCAGATTCTTAATAAGTGGCCTCAAAAATCCTCCAGTATCTATATTTTAAAGTAAATTGGATCAGTTTTTAAAAAAGTATTTTCCATATTTGAATTGCCATTTCGAGGTTTTAAAAAGTAATAAGTAGTAATTTCTGGTGAAAAATACAAGGTTCTTGTTTTTTAGTGCTTATTGACTATAGTGTGTAAGGTTTTTGATAAAGAAAACAAGAGATAATAATTCGATATTCAATCCTTTAGCACTAAATTTAAAGTATACTCGTAACCGTAAGAGGGGGTTATTTTAGGGGCGTTCCATAGCTAGAAGAACTTTTGAATCACAGATTTTGTTTATACTTGGTTAATTTGTTGTGTTTAGGGTGCTTTTAAAGTACACTCATGGATTTTGCAAAATTTTAATTATTTTGCAAAATATTTTTAATTAAACTTTTGGTCACTTTTTTCAGAAATTTTGATCTTGTAAACTAGTGGTCCTAGAAAAAAATGTTTTAGATAAAAATTGAAGAGAATGAATTGAATTTTAATAATATTTTATTAAAAAATAATTTTTTAAACTTTTCGATAAATTTGTTTAAACAATTATTTTTTAAAGTTGTTTTTTTCATGAAGGGAAAAACCAAATTTCATAAAAAATATGTTTATTAAATCTAGTAATGTCCTTTAAAATTACCCCCATTTGTAAAGATGTGTTTTTTTATAATTTCGAGAAATCAATTTTTGAATTTTTGATTGCTCGCCTCGGGCCATACGGCATGCCTGGCAGCGGTCGCAAGCAATTCAAACTCCCAGGTGCGAATTTTCGGTTGGCCCATAGTTGGGCCAACTTTTACAAGGTCGGTCCAACTTCTCGTGCCAGAGGTTGGGCCAACCATACAGATGATAACGGTTGGCCGTCTAATGGCGACGATGGTTGGCCCGACAAGTCATAAGGAAGTTGGCCCAACTTAAAATGCATATGTTGTGCCAGCTATACATTTCAATGGTTGGTCCAAAAACTGACGCCAAAGTTGGCACGACTTTAAATGCGTAAGTTTGGCCAACTTTAACAGCCAAAGGTAAAAAATTATTAAAAAACTAAATTATTTAAACAATTAACACGTTATTATTAGCAAGAACATCAGATATAACCTTTACCTATTATTATTAAACACAATCTCATACATACATTTTCGAAAATATCTACCGCTTGCTGGGATCGAACCCCTAACCTAACGCGCCGAAGACTTATACACTGACCACTACGCTACGCTCACATGGGAGTCCATACCGTTAAATGTATATTAAAGCTGCAACAGTCGGGCCAACCGTGGCCCAGAGTTAGGCCAACCGAGAAAGTTTAAGTCATTTAAACTGTTTTTCACAAAGTTTTGCCAACCGTGGCCCAGAGTTTGGCCAACCTAAATTTGTAAGTCATATGAGATACGTTCCCCATAGTTGTGTCGACCTTTGTCGCCAAAGTTGGCCCGACGGTTGGTTATACTCTGCATGTAATGGTTGGCTTGCAAAGTCGTGCCAACTGTGGGCACTAGTACTTGCCAAAGTTGTGCAAACTCTGGCAACCAAAACTTCGCTTGCCAAAGTTAGGCCAACCGAGGGCCAACCTTCAAACTCTGGCGGCCAACCTAAATTCGCACCTGGGCTTCCTTCTATCAAAAAGTCAAAAATTAATTTCTCGAAATTATTAAAAAACACATCTTTACAAATTGGGGTAATTTTAAAGGACATTCCAAGCTTTAATAAAAATATTTTTTATGAAATTTGGTTTTTCTCCTCATGAAAAAAAGAACTTTAAAAAATAATTGTTTAAACAAATTTATCGAAAAGTTTAAAAAATTATTTTTTAATAAAATATTATTAAAATTCAATTCATTCTCTTCAATTTTTATCTAAAACATTTTTTTCTAGGACCACTAGTTTACAAGATCAAAATTTCTGAAAAAAGTGACCAAAAGTTTAATTAACAATATCTTGCAAAATCCATGAGTGTACTTTAAAAGCACCCTAAACACAACAAATTAACCAAGTATAAACAAAATTTTATTTTAAGTTTTCTTTAACTTCAAAAATAAAGTTTGATATCTTCAGCCCTTGTGTGGGTGTTGAGAGTACAATTATTTAAATTTTGTCTTAATGTTTCAAATTCTTGTTATTTATGCTATAAATAAAAACAAATCGTCTGGGGTAGGTTTTAAAATTGATTTAATAGTTGAAATTTTTTTACGATTTAGTCGAGTCTGATAACGTATTCTGATGTAATGAATAGGGGAATTTTTTTATTCAAAATAAGGGGGAAATCTAAACATAGTTTTTAGTTAAATTTGGACTCTTATTTTATAAAACTGCTTTAAAAATTGCTAAAATTTGAATTTGATTTAGTTTAGAACATTTGTTAAACATTAATTTGAAAAGTTTATCACGTTACGATCATTTTTAAACTTTCTTTTTATTTCTTCGATTCTATAATTGACTCTTGAATTTTAGTAATAATATTTTAGTATTTAATATCCAAATTACAAAACATTATTTTCACGAATAGGTACTACGTTTTACAGAATGCATTTCTCCCGAAAAAATATCAATAAATTCAAAATAGTGAAATTCCAATATTTTGTATTTTTCAATTTCAAGTATGTATTTTTCCTACATTAAGAAAGTATTATTGACAAGGAGTCTGTAAACTGAAATATTAACATATTTGGAAAAATTGTTTAAAGCTTTTTTCAGTGCTTTCTAAATCTGAATATGAGAAATTTCACTTATTCTACGTTATAAGTCGTCTTCTGGATCAAAAAGTGCATATACACTTATAAATAAGTGAAATTTTCTCTTATTTTGAGTGAAATTTCACTTATTACAAGTGGTAAAAAAGGGAATTTGAGAATATTTTTAAGTAGAGGGAAAAAGGGAGAATAGAGAAAACATTGTGAAGCCTGCCCGGGTACCAGTGTACCCCAGGCATGAGAGAACATGGTTATTTTTGAATTTTTATTTAAACAAATATTTTAAAATGATCGAAAACGTGAGAAATAATTCACCTTTAGGCATAGGATGTCTTTTGGAATAAGTTGTTGCGTGTTCTTTATTTTGTTACTAAAACATTTGCACATGTTTATATTAAGATATGTTTTTTATTATCGTATTTAAGTTTTTATTATTAATAATTATAAAAATTTTACTTTTCAGGTAAGTAAATTTTGCGGTTATGTCTGACCGGAGGTATCGATTCTTTTGTAAGTTATATTTATATAAAATATTTTTAACTCAGTTTATAAGTTAATTTTTTTAAATAAGTATGCTTAAACAACAATTAATATTCATATTCTCATCATATATCACAAATTTACAATATATGTAATATAAGATTTACATCACTTGGTACGGCAATATCAATTTGAAAATTGTTGATTTTAATCATTTAATTTAAATATTGAGTTACAGAAATTAAGTGATACAATTGAATAGTAAATTTCGTAACTGGCTCAATTTTATTTTTTGAAATTTTACAGGAGACACAAAAAAATGTTTTTTTCAATCAGCTTTGATTAGAAGAGATCAGCTTTTTTCATAATAACTAGATGCTATTTAAATGAGAAAATGATAAAAGAATTGTTTTTATTTACAGTGATAAATATAAATTGTTGTTATAGGCTTTTATTTTTTTTATACATCGACAGGAAACAAATTCGATCCTATCGGCACAGAGCAGCAGGAACGTTTTTAGAACGTTTCAGGAACTTTCTTAAAACGTAAGGTGATTTTCGTGTCCACTGGGGATCCTCGGAAGGACAAAATTTTATAAAAAATTCACTAACAAATTTGTTTCCTGTTAATATATAAAAATTTGTAAGGAAATTTTGCCTTTTTTAAATTTAATTATTTTTCATTTCTTTATTAAATTATTTTTATAAATATTTTTGTTATATTTTATTATTATTCATTATATATATACTAGGGGGGCTTCGCCCCTCTGCGCGACAAACCCATAACTATTTTTTATATTTATTTTAATTCTTAATCCTGTTCTCTTAATATGAATGCATAGTAATAAGTTAGAGTAAATTATAACAGGCGATAATAAAAGAAAACACTAAATAAGAATTTTACTTTACGGACATGATTATGGTCTTATGGTGTCCTCATAGATCCTTCTTTATACCTAAAGATAAAAAATTGGTTAAATTTAATATAGATTTTGATGTAGGGTAGAGCGGGGCTAGTTGAGCATAGGGGTAAGTTGAGCAACCGAAATATCTCAGGCTCTATAAATTGTCCACTAAATTTTTTCAATGCCAGAAAGAAGCAGGCACTTGCGCAGTTATGTTCCCTCCTGCGCCTGCTTCTTTCTGGCATTGAAAAAATTAGCGGCCAATTTATAGAGCCTGAAATATTTCGGTTGCTCAACTTACCCTTATGCTCAACTAGCCCCGCTCTACCCTATCATCAAAAGCATTATTAGGACCCTTTTTAATTGCAGCTTTAAAAATAGGTCAAATCTGACACAAATTTTGACATCAAAATTATTTTATTTTCTTATTTTTTTGCCGTTTATGACTCGTAGGTAAAAGAAAAATGTTAAATAACATGTACACTACCGTCCGAAATTGTGCGAACGCTAACATCTCGAGCTATTAAAAAACACACCCGCACAGAAACAGTGATAACTCGGTTAAAAATGAAGCTAGATGCTTTTTTTAAATTGCATTGGAAAGCTTATTAAATTTCCAATGAAATGCCACTATTTTAAGTTGTATTGCATAAATAGGAAGCGAGATATCGTGTTATGAAGACAAAAAAATAATTCTATTTTTTTCGGAATTTCTTACTCTGACTTTGACTCCTGGCACAGTTTAGCAAAGTTTATGAAAAAAATTGTTACTTTTACAGACTATTCCTTGTAACCTAAGCTTTAAATAGAGACCAAGAACAGCAAAAAATATTTACGGGTTCCCGAGATATTACAAAAAGAGTCGGACCGTGCCAAGCAAAATTTTCAATCAGCGATTTCTCTAATTCGCCGTTGAGTCAATTACTTGTCTGTGAAAAAAGTGTCGAAAATTAATTTTACCAAGTACATTCTTACCGGGATTCACTTTTTAAATATCGATATATAATAAATTAAATTAAAAAGTGGATCCCAGTAAGAATGTACTTGGTAAAATTAATTTTCGACACTTTTTTCAGACAAGTAATTGACTCAACGGCGAATTAGAGAAATCGCTGATTGAAAATTCTGCTTGGCACGGTCCGACTCTTTTTGTAATATCTCGGGAACCCGTAAATATTTTTTGCTGTTCTTGGTCTCTATTTAAAGCTTAGGTTACAAGGAATAGTCTGTAAAAGTAACAATTTTTTTCATAAACTTTGCTAAGCTGTGCCAGGAGTCAAAGTCAGAGTAAGAAATTCCGAAAAAAATAGAATTATTTTTTTGTCTTCATAACACGATATCTCGCTTCCTATTTATGCAATACAACTTAAAATAGTTTCATTTCATTGGAAATTTAATAAGCTTTCCAATGCAATTTAAAAAAAGCATCTAGCTTCATTTTTAACCGAGTTATCACTGTTTCTGTGCGGGTGTGTTTTTTAATAGCTCGAGATGTTAGCGTTCGCACAATTTCGGACGGTAGTGTAGATTTCGACGTAATGTAACAGACGTTTGTGGGCCTCTTTTTACCAGTAGGTCAAAACTGCCCTTAAAACTGACCTAATTTTTGAGGACAGAGGGAACTTTTTGTCAATTTTTGACCTGTAGGTTAAAATTAAAGTTGACCCTTAAAATTGACTTAAATTTTGAGGGCAGAGAGAATTGTTTGTCAATGTTTGCCGTGTTAGTCAAAATTGCTTTTAATATTGACTAAAGTTTTGAGGGAAGAAACTAGAGGTCAACTCTTGACCTATAGGTCAAAAAATCTTGAAACAGCGGTGGCGATATCTTTTTGTGAAATATATATATACCCGTGCAGAAAAATGGTGAGAGCCCTCGTGGGTTGCCCTCTTGCCATGTGGAATCCGTAATGGCAATCCACGCGGAGCCCTCGAAGGCGTGACATGCTTTCCCTCATGGGTGCCCTCGACATTATTTTTAATTAAATTAATAAATTAATTATTTATTAATAGCAAATTAGTCCAATTATTGATAAATAACATTCTTTTTTAACAATTTTTACTTTTTTTAATTAAGAAGGAATGGGACATAGAATATGACAAAAAGTTAGTGACGTTTAGATAAAATCTCTATTTTGAAATTAACGCTATGTAGAAAAGTTTAAATATTAAAAAACAAAGGTGGTAACTAATTATAACTAAAAAACATTAATTACATTAAAATAATATTGTTTTTTAAAAGATATTAACATTTTTTATCAGTACAAAACAAAACTTTTAGAAACGATTGTACCAAGATGTTACCTAAGAAAATGAAAAATATGGAAAAATAAGTTCGGATCAATTAGTAAATGTGATGCACATACACTTGAAAAATATTTCATTCCTAAAATTATAGCACATAATGAGGTATTTTAATTTTTTATAATTGTAATTATTTATTTATAAATGATTTTAATGAGCTAAAAAACGTGACAACGTTGTAAATTAATATCTTTGTTTTTCAAATGTTGGTAGTACTGTCATGACGGAAATAGTTGTTCTTTACCAACAATAATTTTTTCTTTACAACGTTGCCATGTTTTTATGTGCAAATGTCAAAAATCTTGTTTTTTTCTACTTTTTAAATTATTTTCTTTGTAATTTAGTCTGTAAGTATATAAAAGTTTAGTTATTTATTGAAGCTGACATATTGAACTTCAATATATATTTGAGACAAAAATTGTTGACATCTGGAAATATCATTTTTGTTTGATAATAGAACCGAGTATTTGAATTGTCCATAAGAGACAATGTTAAATTAATAAATTTATAACTTTTAAACTATTCAGACAAAAATTTTCAAATTCTGTGAGCTGTTTTATAATATTATTAGAAACTCATCCCCAAAATTTGAAGAGTTTCTGACATTTTTTAATGTGTGTCCCATTCCTCCTTAAATCGTGTCCAAGAAAAAAATCTGACGCTCGCGGGAATTGAGCCTACGACCTACTGACTACTAGACAACACTCTTACCACTATGCTACGGAACCTACTTGAAAATTATTGCTTCAATGTAGGTGACTTGCTTTTGATGTTTCAATAAATTATTGATTGACACTAATACACAATGACAAAGAATTAAATAGTTTCATAATAATAATAAAAATATTAATAATATAATAATAGACCATAAATATTCATGAATTAATATTTTTATCATTTCAAAAAAAAAAAATGTCAAAACATTTGTGTTAAAAACGCGTTTCCCATAGTTTAAAATTATTAGAAACATTAATTTTTTTTTGTAAAAAAAATTTTTTTTGGACTTAGAAATTTTTTCTATAGTCAATGATGTGGGCAATCCATGTGGGCCCCTCGTGTGGGCCTTCGAGGATTTTCCCCTTATGTGAGTTGAATATTTTAAAAAAAGTGAGAATAAATTTTTGTTAAAAACGCGTTTTCAATTGTTTATAGTCATTGTAAACATAATTTTTTGGTGTAAAAAAAGTTCGTTGTTTGGACTTAGAAAAATTGTTGAGCAAGGCATTCATAATGGCTAAGAGCAGGGGCCCTACTGGTGCCCTCGTAAATTTCCATAACTTTGTGATAGGATTTCTGGAAAAATGTCACTTAATGTTTATTTCAGGTGCTTTGAAACGTAATTTAATGCATTCTGAACTAAAGTTTTTCAATAAAAAATTTTTTTTGAAACTTAGATAAATTTTTGAGCAGGGCAGCCTTAAGGGCAAAGAGCGGGGCCCCTACTGGTGCCCTCGTGAATTCCTCCTCATGGATCTTCCACTTGGGCCCCTGACGGGGGCCTCTGAGCAGCGGGGCTCGAACATGGCTTTTTCCACACGGGTATATATTATATAATTTATTATTTGACACACCTACTGTTATTAGTCACTTAAAATTTAAGTGACTAGTTTTTTTCGTGTAGTATAGTTTGCAACAAAAATTTATTTATTTATTTATAACCTGTTCACAGTATTTCTATTTTGAATCAAAATTTTACACGGAGTGAAAAGTTGTAGTTAATTCTACTTAACATGTTTAGTAAGTCAGTATGTAGTAATAAAACTGAATATTCAGTTACATTTAAAAAACATCATTTAGTTTCGTTTTGTCGATTTTACTAAACAGTGTTGTCGAAGTCACTGAATGCTTACCCAGATAGCCAAGCGTACTAATCATTATTTTTCAGTACAGCGTATTGGTATCGTACTCATATTGTACTAGCACAAAATAATAAAGTATGTACATACCAGTACGATACTAGTATAATAACGGTATGTCATACGGATAGAATTATGAAATTAACAAAGTACTCCGTACGAGTATAACACTAAGTACAATACCAGGACGCCAAACTAATTGTGATTTTAGGTTGTCAATTTACAATGCTTTTCCGCCATTATCTGTACGACATACCAGTACAGTACCTGGTACAGTGCGAAGGTACATGGCTGGTACAGTACTAGTACGCTGGTTATCTGGGTAGTTAAAGTCACAGAACACTGCGCAGTACACTGTTTTTTTAAAATGGCGAAATTGTAAAAAGTGCTTATTTTGAGGTTACAAATTGAACAAAACGCTTACAAAGGGGATAACGACAAGATGCAAATTCTTGACTGTCCGGGATTCATACAGAATAACAAAATTACAAAAAAAATTTTTTTTAATGTTTTTGAAAATAATTATATGATACTTATTCAATGTAAGTATTAATAAATATAATAATAAAATCAATAGTACTTATAAGTATCTTCTATTATTACCAAACATTTGTTTACCAATAGTAATGCAGTTTTCTATATATTTAATTTCACAAATAATTTCTATAGTGATTTTACAGAAAAAATCAACATAACCTTTGAAAAATATACAAATTAACTGCTCGAAATTTTTGGGATAATATTATGTTTTTGTTTTCTGTTAAAATATAAAAATTTCACGTGGACTTTCTACTACTTTTGAACAGTGGCGGATCCAGAATTTACTCCAGGGGGGGGTCATTTATAGATTCGGCGAGCAACGACCATAATTAGCTGACCTTTTTTTTATGTAAATTTTTCGCCCCAGGGGGGTCATGACCCCCCTGGATCCGCCACTGCTTTTGAAATTATTGCAAAATTAAATGTAGAAAACAATATTTCCATATTTTTACATTTTACAGAACAGTTTAGTCCATTTGACTTTCTGTGCAGTTGAATTAACTTTTTCCTGAGTAGTCACAATAGGGTCATTCCAGCGAAAATCGTCTAGAGCTGGTTGCTCGATGATTTTAAAAAATGCTGTAATTAATATATAATATTCTTCAATACAATTAGATTATCCTTTGGTGGTTTATAGCTCCAAATATATTTTACATTCATTTAAATAATTGTTTTAAATTTTTAACTGGTTATGAAGTCTAACATAACCCACTTTTCGAAAACTCTGTATAAATAACTAAAAACAGAATAAAAATACTGCTTTTTATTTTAAATATATATGTTTTTGCTAAATTCATCTAAGTAATCAAAAATTATTTGAAAATAACTCACCAGAACAGTAAAATTAGTATTTTTTTGAATTTGCACAGTATGAAAAACATAATTTTCTTTTTCTTATATCTTCTGTGGAGAAAAAGGAATCTTTGCGAAACCTTTTAAACTGGATTTGTTTCAAAATTATAAATTTATTTTAATTGAAATTTCCTTGGGACCTCGACTAATTAATTATTTAATACATATGAAAAATTATATAAATTTAACCTGATTTTCATTGAATTTTAGTTTCAATTACCATACTGAAGTTTATCAACTTATCGTTCGTTTAAAGAAAACAAACTTCAGTCTAGTCATGAAAACTAAAATTCAATGAAAATCAGGTTAAATTTATATAATTTTTTATATTTATTAAATAATTAATGAGTAGAGGTCCCAAAGAAATTTCAATTAAAATAAATTTATAATTTTGAAACAAATCCAGTTTAAAAGGTTTCGCAAAGATTCCTTTTTCTCCACAGAAGATATAAGAAAAAGAAAATTATGTTTTTCATACTGTGCAAATTCAAAAAAATACTAATTTTACTGTTCTGGTGAGTTATTTTCAAATAATTTTTGATTACTTAGATGAATTTAGCAAAAACATATATATTTAAAATAAAAAGCAGTATTTTTATTCTGTTTTTAGTTATTTATACAGAGTTTTCGAAAAGTGGGTTATGTTAGACTTCATAACCAGTTAAAAATTTAAAACAATTATTTAAATGAATGTAAAATATATTTGGAGCTATAAACCACCAAAGGATAATCTAATTGTATTGAAGAATATTATATATTAATTACAGCATTTTTTAAAATCATCGAGCAACCAGCTCTAGACGATTTTCGCTGGAATAACCCAATAATTAAACGCCTGTTTAGTAAATCCTACTACCAGTTTAGTCAGTCCAAAATCGACTATTCTGTTTAGTATATTTAATTGCGCAAGTAGTTAATCTGACTACGCCCTTCTCTCCGTGTAGTAAATCGCCTACTGTGGGATGTACCAATGTATTAAGGTAGAGGGGGATAACCGCCCTTTCTCTTGAAAATTAAAATGTACTATAGAAGAAGAAAGTCTACGTTCATTTCTTGAATAAATGTTTTACCCTTCCAACCTATATATCAGATCCCGGGTACGCCTTTAGCTTATACATGGATCTAAGGAAAAGGGTTAAAAATAGTGGAGAAAGTAGGAGGGTGTTTCGTTTGGAGTCGATATAGTCGTATTTTGATGGCAGACCAATAAGAGAAATATCACTTCTTAAATACTGCAGATGAATTTTTCTTTATTATCTTGCCTAAATCTTGCGGAAATATCAGCATACTATAAAAATGATTTAAAAACCATTTGATATATGTTAGCTTATACTCAATTATGAATTGGAAGAGCGGACGTGCAATAAGGTTTAAAAAACGTTGTACTTATGTGCAATTTTGTCAGTCATCAGAAACTTTCCAGACTACATCCTAAAGGAATATCTAGGATAAGAAAATTTGGTATAATATCGGAAAAGGAGAAAACAATTATATGGGTCGTTTTCAAATAACTGTGATTTTTTTGAATAAGACATTTTTCTGCTAAAATAGTGAACCAAATTTGACATTTATTACTTATTCTAGTACATTTTTGTCATTAACGTATATGTTCAAATGGAAACTACAAGATTTTAAATATTTCTAAAGTTACGATGGAAAACGCAAAGAAAATGCAAAAGTTACATGCCACGAACCTGACATTTTTCCACGGTCCTGACATGTGTGTCACAGTTAAAACACGTAAAGAAATAAAAAATTGAATAAATATTTTCTTTTCAATGTTCGCACTTCAAAATAATACCAGTAGAAGTCAATTTAACATAAAATTGAGTAATAAAATCACGATGACGTTAACATGTGTTGGTAGAAAGTAATTAACAATTTAAAACATGAAAAAAGTGCTCGTGTACGTAGAATATCATTGTAATAAAAATATTTTTATATCTAAAACATCTGGTTAGATTTGGCCTACAAAGTACTTAAAAGATAGTTTTAATATTTGCTTACGTGAAAATTTCAGAACAAAATTTAAAAAAAACGTATGCCACGGACCTGACAATTTAACCCTATTTTCTTAATTTTAACTATGATAATGTTAATGTTAACAAACTGAATATTAAGCATCTTTAAAAAGAGACTTCTATTAAGTGATTTATGAAGTGAGTGGCAAAAAATAATAATTTTATTAGTCATTTATCTATGGGGACATGCAAATATGACAGTTATTTGAAAATCACCTATATAGAAAGACGGGGTAAAGGAAAGATAAAGGAGAAGAAAATAAGTTAGTAGAGCTGCGCACAAGACGAGTCGAGATTTTATAGTCTCGTCTCGGAAAAATAAAAATTTGTAGGTCTCGTATCGGTCTCGTTAACCTTGATATCGTCTCTGTCTCGCTTTTATAATTATGGTATCGTTTATTTTAAAAAAATGGTCTGAAAAATGAAACAAGAATCTAATATAAATCTCAAATTCAGATTTAACATTGCACATAAAAAATATAATTTCAAATTTACAGAGCATTTAAAATTTTTTTTTAATTTAGATTTTGGTCATGAATTTAGACGCAATAATGCGTTTGAATTGATTTGTCACTAATCGAGATTCTTATACGTTAAGAGTTTCGATTCGCTATTGCTCATAGAGACTTTAAAAAATGTTTCAAATTTTTGTAGTTTCTTACGAAATAACAAATTAAAACTGTAAACGTTTCAAAATATACTTAGAAACGAGATGGTAAACAAAGCCACAAAACAGTATTATGATGACTCCACCCGAAACGAATACGGGATCAATTTTCGTGCGATTATTTTACGTTTGTAGAGCTGGGGTATTGAATTAGTTGCAAAAAGTTGTTCCGTTTTCGATATTTTAGTGAATGTTGAATCACGATTATATATTTTGAAGGTCTCGGCGAGAATCTCGTCGAGATTTGCTTTTATGTGGTGTCGTCTCGATCTCTTATCGAAAAACGAGACCGAGACTGGTCTTGATCTCGTGCGCAGCTCTATAAGTTAGTAAACAGAAAGAGCTTAAATGAAGACTGGCATTACTTTCAGACAGTATTTAAAATAAGATTACTTTTTACTGATAATGATGAGAAGGGATAACAAAAAAAATTCCTGTTACAAAAATTATTCATATTACAAAATAGGAATATTTTCTATATTAACCAATTTTTATACAAATATTATTTATTGTTTTCAAACAAAATTGAATACCAGATTTTTTTGCACTTAGTTTTAAATCAAATTATTCCATAATTACTAGTTCCTGAAATATTCTTCTTGATTTTGATTCTACAATGTAAACATATAATTTGCTTGCTAAATTGAAAATATTTGACAGAGACCTTTAAAAAATTATCAAAAATTAAGTTTGAATTATTAAAACATGAAAACAATTTAACAATGAAAAGAGCTTCAGAAAACTTTCAGAAACATATTAGGCATCATTTTTTCCCTACATGTTCAGACAAAAATTTTAAAAATAGACATTGTTATGCGAAATTGACACTTTTAGTGAGCCAATTAAAATAATAGAAAAAGACATTATGAAAACTGAATACGAATTAAATCATTTTAGTCAATTTGAAGACCCGCTTAATATTATGTAATATTCATAGATCTAGAATATTTAGATATTCATTTAGAAATAAAAAATAAGAAAAAGAACAAAGGATCAATTACATTTGCTGAGAAATGCTAAAAACTATCTTAAAATTTGTTATAATATTTTAAAAATTAAAATATTATGTAAATCAAGGAAAAATATTAAAAAAATAATAATTGGTAATTTTTGTTGACTAAATGTAAATTTATTTAATTAATAATAATTGAACATTTTAATTTAAACAAAATGAAGAAACGGTATACAAAGCGTAGATAGTTACCACAAGTTTCAAAACAAAGTTGAAATCACTAAACTTAAGCCCTAAGCAACTGCTTTTTTATACACACACGAGTCGGCGCTGAAAGTAATATTAAGGGGTCATATATATTATTCTCCTTAGTGAAAAATGTTTCAACAGGATAAAGAGATTGGAAGAAAACTAATTTATTTAAATTTTTTAAAGAAAATGGTGCGTGTCCCCTTATAGCATCTAACCCCTCAATTATATAAACATTTGAATTAGTTCAAAAATTGAAACTCTTTAAAACATTAGTATATAATTAGGTGTTTTTATTGATTAATATTTTGTTAAAAATATAGAAAAAAGAATTTTTATTTGGAAGAACGCTAAACCAATTGTGATTTTTTTTTATTTTTTAAAATAAAATTTACAAACTTTTCTAATTGAATTTTCGACATATTAGAATCAAAATTTTGAACATTTCAAATTTGACTAAACTATCCCAAGTAGAAATGTAATACTGGCATTGTACTGACCCAGTACTGACTGGCAGTATAGCAGTACTGACTCCAGTACTAAATCAGTACTGGGAAATCCCTGGCTGGTAACGCTGTCCAGTACTGATTTTTTACCGGCAGTCAGTACTAAGTCAGTACTGAAATATCACTGGCAGAACACCGCCTAATTACTGATTCGCAGGTAAAATTTAACATATTTGGAAAATGCTGCAGCGCGTTCTATAAAAGAAAATTTACCTTTAGAACCTTGTATTAATTTGTTATTTGATTATTAAAGAAGAGGGAGTAATTTATTGAATACTAATAATTATTATTAATATTTCTGTAGTAAATAAACTTTTATGAGTATCAATTAAAATGTAAATAATTAGCAAAATTCCTTTTATTGAAATAAGTTTTTAAAAAAAGTTTCTTATTTTTCTCATTAATATAGACAATCTTATTTATTTAAATTAATTACTAAATTATTATTATTGTTTATAATTATTTAAATTTATATTTTATGTAACACTGTTGAGAATTATACACTAAACACTTAGAACTAAGACGGAAAAATATCGCACGCACGGGGGATCGAACCCTAGACCTCGAGGACGCAAGTCGAATACACTAACCGCACAGCCACGCAAGCTTGAGAGTATATTTTTTTAAACTTCCTTTTGAATTATACGAAGGATATAGACACTGCTATAATAATGAATTTACTGTATAATATATTTATTTCAAGAAAAATTATTATAAATATGTTTTATATATTTATATTCATTTTAACAAGACATTACATATTAATTAATAGGTGTAGCATAAAAATATGGTAAAAATTATTTATTTAATTATTTATTTAAATAATAATAGAAAAATGTATATATTTTTACATTTAAAAAAAATGAAAAAAATTTTATTATTAATAACACATAATAGTAAAAATAATTAATAAATAATAATTTATTATTATTATGACATATACCTGTTAATTAATAATTAATAATATGTTAATTAAGTGTTTGGCGTTATTGTTGATGAATAATGTTTTTAAAAATATTGGAAATTGTTTAATAGGTAATAAATCAAACGATGTTGTTATTAATAGTGGCCGGTTTAATGCCATTATAATAAATTTTGTTTGTTTTTTATAACTCCTTCGCAGTACTGATTTGGTGTTATGCCAGTTTTGTGCCAGTACTGATTTTAACACTTTTTTAACTCCGACATGTTACTGATTCGGTTTTGGAGTCAGTATACTCCCAGTACTGATCGGGTTCCGAAAGTCAGTACCGACGATCAGTACTGAGTCAGTACCATGCCCGTGTTTAACTCCGTCATAACTCCGGACATTTCTACTTGGGATAACCTCCTATGATTTTAGTTTCTTGAATCTTAACATCACTTGTGATTACTCCCTTGCGCTCTATTTATATATGAAGCTGAAGTCCACAACGTTTTTAAAAACGACAAGAAAACATAATGGTACTGTATTTCTATTTTTGATTCTACATTATGTTATTTTTTTAAAAATTGTATCCTTATTGAAAATAATTTCTTAAAATTTAAGGCAAATGAAAAGTAAAGATGTATTTAATTTGAAAAAAATCTTTTTTGATTTTTCATTTTTTAAAAAACATTGTGGACTTCAGCTTCGTCTATTTATCAACCATTTAATATTGTACAAGATTTATAAATGATTTTTTATCATGAATGTTAATTTTAAACAAGCGGAACAGATTCTACTTTCGAAAAATTAAAAACTATTTTTCGAAAAATTGTGGAACGCTTATTCTGTTAGAACTTCTGATGAGGATAATGACAAACCAAGCCAATTCGAATCGACTTGGTCAACTTCTTCCGCGTTAACACACATTTTACTGAATTCTAATTAGCCAAAGGAATGTATAGTAAGCGATTATTGAATAAAATCAAGATTTCATGCCTATGATATATTGCGTGAAAGCAAATAGTGATATGTTGTGGCGACAACTGTCGGAAATAGATTACGTTAGAGGGGAATAGGGTAACCACGCACAATTGATGGAGTGCAAATGGGGTCGACCGCACCTCTTTTAACAGAGGCATTACACGCGTATTATATTTATTTAATACACCGATCAACCGATTGTGAGTATTATATGAGTTATTATTTCTAGCTATGGTAACCCACCGTGATCCCTTCGTCCTTTACTATGCTATTGTATGGACAAGTGTGCCGTTTACATACCAGTTGGTTCAAATAGGGTGAATACGATACTTCTCCAAGTCACAGGGAAGCTTATAGTAAACTAAAACTACCCTCTTCTTCCAACACTCGAATATTTATATATCTTGAGCAAGTCAGAAATTATGATCATAGAAATAGTTGTTCACTTGAGATGAATTAGACAAGTCAGGGAACTTTGACAAAAACAGATCTTATTGATTGCAATTTTAATATAACCGACTCCTTTATTATCCAATAATACGATGAAGATATTACAAATAAGTGGTTTACAAATAGATCCTAAATTTATTATGATTTTTCTAATGAAATGTTAATTATCAAAATTAATCAATCAGTAGTTCTGACTTACATATAGGTGAATTCAATTTTCCTATACGTATCTATAACCAAGCCGGGTAGATTTCTAATTTTGATGATACCAAAGGCAAAAATGTGTGTAATTATTTTTGCCTTTGGATCAGACCAGCTCAACTGTGCTAAAAAAATTTTATTGATTTTCTAAAATGTTAAAATTTTGATGAAAATCGGTAGTTCACAACAAAACAAAAAAACACTTTTAACCGTTTTTTGAAATTTAAAATTTTTATTATTTTTTTGCATTAAAAAAAAAATACAAAAACTAAAAAAAGATTCATAACTTAAAAGCCGTTTACAATAAATTAATGAAACTTACACTGATTACACAAAATTGTTCACTCCTTTAAAAGAAGATCGTAAATTTAAAAATTCTATATTTTTAATAATAATTTTATAAACAATTTCAATTATGTATGTGTTCTACCCCTCCAATTGCAATGAAACTCATAGGAAGTGTACTCAGTAGTCTCTTCTTGAAGCAAAAAAAATAAATTTTTGGTATTTTCAATCTAGAAAGTACATAACGAATTTTTTATTAAAAACGCGCGCCAACTCCACAGAGGGAGAAAGTTGATTGTCATGGATAAACAGTCTGCAGATGACAAATATTATTTGTTTTTCATAATTTTTTTTTTAATAAAAATTTATAAAATTGAGCACCGATCAGATGAAATCTTATTTTTTAATTTAAAAAAATATGAATGCTACACATTTGTTAACTAATATTTAGTAAATTTTTTTCTCCTTTGTTTGTAGAACACATACATAATTGAAATTGTTTATAAAATTATTATTAAAAATATGGAATTTTTAAATTTACGATCTTCTTTTAAAGGAGTGAACAATTTGGTGTAATCAGTGTAAGTTTCATTAATTTATTGTGAACGGCTTTTAAGTTATGAATTTTTTTTTAGTTTTTGTATTATTTTTTTTAATGCAAAAAAATAATAAAAATTAAAAATTTTTTAAAATAAAAAAAACGTTTTTTGTTTTGTTGTGAACTACCGATTTTCATAAAATTTTTAACATTTTAGAAAATCAATAACATTTTTTTTAACACAGTTGAGCTGGTCTGACTCCTTTATAATAATTATGCCATACCGTGTGGAAATGAAAACTAATCCTGGCATGGACCTAACTATTTTGCTCTGTTGATTGCTTGTTCCTAAGTAAGCAGTGTAGGTTGGATCTACAATGGCTGGTGATGCGATTTTAGCCTGGTCCTAACCTGGGGAGCCTAGTTAGAACCAGTTTATGGGTCTATTTTAGGACTTAGCAAGTACCGTCTCAGACAGAATGTTCTATTTCTTTATAATTATAATTCGTTTAAAATATTTGTTAAGTTTATTATAACACCGTCCGACACGATTTTGCACCCACGAACGAACCAAAGATTTTCGGAAACTAGAGCTAAAAAAAGGTACTCGTGATTGGCTGTTTTTCGAAATCAAGTCGTTTACGGTTTTTAGGGGTAAAAACAACCCTTAAATAGAAGATAACCAATTGTATTGCAAAAAATATAGAAAAATGGGAAACTTTTTATTTCAAAATTCCTTAAACCTTATTGGGACTATTAACTTACAAATATTTCAGGTCGAACCATCAACCCCAAAAACTACCCCTATTTCGATTTATTTAAAAAAATACTGATAAAATTTAAAAAATTTAGATTTTTTAAAAAATAATCATTGGTTAATTGTAATATTATTCTACAACCTATCATTTTCAATTTTTCACCTCAACCAACTTCGTATTTAAGGGTTTTTTGGGGTCGCTATAGTTACAAATCTGAAGCTATTATTTAAACATTCAAAATGGTGTATCGAAAATGGCAGACAAATTCAAAAATCATCCGATTTTTATAAAATTTATAACTGTGGTATTTTAAAAAACTGCAAAAAATTAAAAATGTGTTCTTTATTTTTTTTGAGTTGTAATCATTTAAATTATAAATAATTTTTTAAATATCTAAAACAATGTATTAAAAAACAATATAAAATTTTTAAAAATAACTCTAATTTTCGGAAATTTTGGTCGCTTATTTTTGCGGTTAAATAATTCATTATATTCCACATGTCTGATTTGTAATTAGCGACCCCAAAAACCCTTAAATACGAAGTTTTATAAAATTCCAAAAATTGTAGGGCAGTATTCAAACTATTGATTTAGCTTAGGGGTAGGTTTTGAGATAGGGGTTGAAGTGAAAAATTAAAAATTATAGGCTGTAGAATGATATTACAATTAATCAACGATTAATTTTAAAAAAATTCAAAAATATTTATTTTTATTGTTATTTTTTTAAATAAATCGAAATAGGGGTAGTTTTGGAGTTGACGGTTCGACCTGAAATAATATTAAGGGTATGCTTCGTAGTTAGTGACCTCAAAAACATCCAAGTAACGATTTTCAAGCAAATCCGATGATTTAAAAAAAATGTCGAAACTTATGAACAAAACTTTAAATGCGTTTTTCTCAAAATGTCTTTTTTTGATTTGGTAAGATTGATATCTCGTGTTGTTCTGAAACGATTTTAAAAAATCAAACGGCTTGTGATTCAGCGTCATCATACCTATTAATGGATTTTTTTTTATTTTTAAAAAATCAATTTTTGTATTTTTGGAAATAACTTTTTTCTTTATAAAAAATTTCTTTAATTCTTGCCAAAATTGTATTCCTGGCATGAAAACGAATCGATTCATGTATATAAAGTATATATTCTATCAATTTTTATAAAAATAATCAATATTTTTATTTTTCACAAAAAATTTAAATTTTGAATTGTTTGAAATTTTTAAAATTTTACTTCAAAATAATTACTCAATAATAAAAGATTAAGCAATTGATATTTATTATATTGAGGAAGCTAAATGTTAATGGAATTAATAACTTTTTCAGTAATTTTAACTCACCAATTATTTAAAGTTTTGATATAATTTCCGATTTCAAACAATAAAATAAATAAATATATATCAGAACATAAGTTGTTAAAAAAGTTTTGCAAAATTTCGATTATTTTGCAAGATATTGTTATTTAAACTTTTAAGTCACGTTTTTTTAATAGTTTTTAATTCGAAATCTGTTTTTTAATATGAAATTTTTAATTTTAATATGAAAATTGTAATAAGTCAATTTTACATGGATATTTTTGTATTTGCATATTTATTTCTGTTATTAATTGCAATTTATCGTAAATATTGTTACTCATTTCCGCACCACTCAAGAGGTAGAGTATTTTAGGCGCTTTTAAAAAAATATATATTAAAAAAATGTAGTATCCCCTATAGGCCTAATCCACATATTGCTGTTCCTTTATAGACAAATAAAGATGCAGAATAAAAAAATCATTTGTTTGAGAAGTTAAGGAATATTGAATCAGAGTGCCACTTTTTTGCTACATCTCATAGGAAAAATGCTTGTGATAAAATTGGTGGTACTATAAAAAGGTTTATTAGAAGTGAAAGTTTGTGAAGGCCAGATACTGTACCAATTTCATCTCCTCAAGCATTTTTCGATTTTGTTAAAAACAAGTTCGATACAATAAGATTTGACTTTTGTTTAAACAAGCAACATAATGAAGTAAAAGTATTTTTAACAAAACGATTTTCAACTTGCAAAACAATCTCTGGTACGCGTAGTTTTCATTCTTTTATTCCCCTTTTAAAACATAAAATACAATGTAAAACAGTCTCTATTTATCGTGATATTCTCTCTTCTACATTCAATATTCCTTAACTTCTTAAACAAAGGATTTTATTATTTTTCGACGAAAAAATTTTTAGGACATTGGGTAAAAAAATGATTTAAAGTTTATTGTTTAAATAAATTAATGAAAAAAATTAATTTTTTGTTTTTTATAAAATATATTATTGAAATTCAATAGTTTCTCTACAATTTTCATATTAAACATGTTTTTGTAACTATCATCGATTTCGAATTAAAAATTATTGAAAAAAGTGACTTAAAAGTTTAAATAACAATATCTTGCAAAATTATCGAAATTTTGCAAAACTTTTTTAACAACTTATTTATGTCCTCTAAGGCGACAAAATGGCAAATTATAAAGAAAAGCTGAGATTCAAAATTTGCCCTGTGCATGAAACGCCCCTATTGTAAAATTATAGAAAAAACTGCTAGTTTCTAAGTAATTTGAGTCAAATGTTAATAAATAACAACAATGTTCAAACCATTTCTGAATTGTTTGTTAAAATTATAAATTATCTTCAATTCATACTTTTTAAAGATAAATGAATTTCATCCTGTTCGTATTAGTTGATTGCAAAATTAGAAAGAAACTGTAATTTTCTAGATGGTTTGTGCGAAAGTTAGTAAATAACAATTATTTGTTTAAACAATTGCTGCATTCATAAATTAATAAATTAACTTTATTTGTATAATTTTCTTATTGCAAAGTTAAAAAAAATTGCAAGTTTCTAGATACTTTATGTCAAGAGTTAGTAATTTATAACAAATATTTGTTTAAACCAAAATGGTAAATGTAAACAAAACCGTTATGACTTGAGATAACAAGTAAATAAATAAATGTAGGTATCTGGATAAATTGCAAAATTTCGAAAAAATTGCATCTCCGTTGGTGTACTCCAAATAAAAATTAGTAATTAACAATATTGAATTGTTTAAACAACTATGATTATCAATTAATTTTATAAATATTAATTGACAATAATTATCAAATTCTAATTAAATAATAATTAATTAGTAATTACTTTATTATCGTAAAAATTGTTATAAGTCATAACTAGATCTCTTATATGTATAAAAAGAGATATATAAAACGGGGTTGCCAAATTAGGTCCAAACTATTGCCAATAATAATTCTACACAAGATATGAAAAAAATTATGTTCAAAAAAATCGTAAAAGTTCCGTAATCATCTTGTCAAAGAGTTAAAAAATTGAGAATGATCATGGACAATATAGTTTTTTTGTCATTTATATATTCATTACACAGGCATACAAAATAGTATATTTCGTAAAGTTCAAAAATTGTAATTTGGCCCGCTGAATCCGAATCTGAAGTCTGAATTAACAGATTTGCTGAAAATTTTAAGATAAACTCAAAAAACGACTCAAAAAACCGAATTAAAACAAAAAAACAAAAAATTTGATTATAACAATTATACTGTAGTACATTTTTATGTAATTTTTCCCGCTGAATCCGAATTTGAAGTCAATATTGAAAAAATTACTCAAAATTTTAAGATTAACTCAATAAAGACTCAAAATAAACCAAATTAAAATAAAAAAAATTTATAACACATCCATAGTATATTCTCGTATATTTTTTTCCGCTGAATCCGAATTTGATATCAAAATTAAGAGAATTGGTCAACATCTTGAGATAAACTCAAAAACTGATGAAAAAGCGATTTAAAATGAAGATAAGAAATTTTCTGCTATGACACTAAACTAATGTATTCCCATGCAGTTTTTCACTTTAATTTCGAAGTCAGATTCTCAAAGTTGCTCGAAATTTTGAGATCAATGAAAAGTGCTTAAAAAACCCGAATATGAAAGAGTATACACTAATGAAAATACTAATATCTAATATACTAGCATGGAATTCAGCGAAAAAATACATAGAAATATACAATCGTAGTGTTATAATCTTTCTTTTTATTTTAATTTGGTTTTTTTAAGTCGTTTTTAAGTTCATCCCAAGTTTTAAGCAATTCTTTCAATATTGACTTCAAATTCGGATTCAGCGGGAAAAAATGCATGAAAAAATTCTACTGTAATGTCATAAAAAATTTTTTTATTTTTTTAATTTGGTTTTTGAGTCGTTTTTTTAATATAAGTAAAAAAGAAAAAGAACCAATTTGGCAATTCTGACTTTGGATTCGGATTAAGCGGGCCAAAATACATGGGAATATACTATTATAGTGTCTCTGACAAAAAACTTTTTTTTGTTGTCCTGTATTATCATCACTGAAAATTAATTTGCAATTATTTTAATATTCAAAATTGATTTAATTTCCAACAGTATCTATGAGTATGTATCCATGAGTAAATCACATATACTATGTATAATATTTATATACGCTGAGAGATAGAAGTACAGAATCTGAAATGGACATGTTTAGTGTGTCTGTACTCCAATTGAACTCAAAAGTAGTGCCACTGTGCGACAGATGCCGTACTAAAAAGGCAATAGTGTTCGTCACAGTACGGATTCTGTCCTTTTTTTCTCTCAGTGTAATAAATAATATAATAAATTATAAATATAAATTCTATCAAGTGTAAGAAGTACAAAACCCGTTTCATCTCACTTGAGTTTCAAAAGTGACAACTATTTTCACTTGTCACATTTATGGGTGATTTTACGCAAACTGTGATATTTATGTCCCTAAAGAGTTTTAACTGCATATTAATGAATTAACGATCTGCTTCATGTAAATTATATTTGGGACATTCTGACATTTTTAAATATATTCTAAATATTTTGTTGACATCCCGTGCAGAAATTGCCCCATTTGTCCCTATTTAAAGTAGGGCATTGTGAGGGTACTCTCTAGAACATTCTGACTAGATAAGTCGAATTCGATTCTAATTGAAAACTAAACAGTTTTTATGAATAATTTTACTATTCACCTCTGGCGAGGGACTGGTTTTTAGTTTAAAGAGGCCCTAATGAAACCCTCAACAGAAATCGCGCATGCGTGATAAGACATTAAATCATACGTGAAAAAAACGTGAAAATCATATAACCTAAAAATGTCAACTTGCTCGTCGTTCGTATTATAAACTGTTGTAAGCAACGTTAGCAATAATTTTGACAATAATGGATGATATAAGTGAAAAAATAAAAAGAAGACTTGAATTAGAACGAAAGAGAACTAGAATTTGTCGAGACCTAAAAAAATTAAAACATTCTAATGTCAATGAAAATTCCATTGATTTTTTGGAAGGAACGGCTTGAAACTTCAGACACCAGCGGAGAATGTCAGAACTATCATTCACATTGAAGGTTAAGTCAGTAAGACGTAAAACACGGAAATAAAAGCAAATTGGTGGTTTCGCCCCACTCTACTCTATCAATTAAAATTATTAATGAAACTTCATTTAACAAAAAATTAAAACAAATTCTTTGAAGAATTTAATTAGGATTTTCAACCATTTTAATAAAATTTTTCACATGCATTAAATTATTTTTATAAATAATAAAATTCTTCGAAGGAATTGAGTTATTCTCAAATGTTTTGATAAAATTCTTTGCAAGCATTAAGTGATGTTCTATACATTAATTTAAAATTGAAAATATTTAAAAAGAAAAAATTTTTTAAATGTTAGGAAACAAAAAAGCAAACAACAACTAACTTATTTGGTCAGGAAATTTAAAAAAATGGTCTGGAAAACCTGGAAAAGTCAGGGAATTTTGAAATGCTGAATTCGTAGCAACCCTGACAGAAACATAGTTTATAAATTAACAAAACATTGGTTTTAGAACAATGGACGTTCTTAAGCCGTTGTGCAGAGGATATGAAACGTTCTAAAAACGTTTTAGTTCTAGAGCAAAGACGTTTCCGTGCTCAGAGGGCAGTAATGTAACAGGTTTTGCAGAATTTTCTAGTTCGGATTTTGCAATTTGTCGTACTACAATATCGAGGTAAATGTTGTCTGTCAATTTCATTAAAAACATGAAAAATAAAAAAAATTATTCTCAAATTTCCAATCGGGAAATTTTGAATAGTTAAAGACTAAGGGCGTTTATCTTATATTGTTTACAGTATATTTATATTTCATCATTCATATTTTAATATTTACACTATACTCGACCCTTATTAGCATATTGAATTTTTGAAAATCTAATTTCAGATTCGTAGTCAGCGACCCCAAAAAACCCCATGCAACAGATTTGAAGACAATACGATAAAGTTCTGATTTTGTCGTCCGCCATATTGGATCTACCATTTTGAATTTGGAAAATCTGATTTCACATTCGCAATCAGCTACCATAAAAACCCCTGTAGGTAGAACCAAACTTGATAAAAAATTAATATTTTTTAAATGATAACTTGTCACTTTTCTTTTAAGAGTTTGTGTCACCCTTGACTTGACTAGCAAAACAGCCAGTGATAACATTTTAACTAATTTCATTTCTATTATTTACCTATAAGTGTGAAAAAACTTTTTAAGAATACTTTTTTTATCATAAATGTTAGAAAAAAATTGAATCTTTTTTCAGTTTTGTGAAAAAAATATATTTCGATCCTCAGCGTTGACGCTAACTTAAAAGACCTCAAACTTCTAATAAAAAACTGAAATAAATTTTCATTTTATTATAATTCCAGATATTTATTTTCAAAAACACAATTATCAAAAATTAAGAAAACAAATGCCATACAAACTTTTTTCTTTCTGCTATTCTCCCTGTCCAACTAAAGTACCCCTAAAAATAGGGAGAAAACCCCTAATCTGGCAACACTGCTCAGGCTTCTCTTTGACATTCATATGTAAGAGATTTATCATCCCCTGAGTTACATAAGCTGGCGATGGAAAGTGAAAGTAAACAATTGTAACAATAAAAGAAGGGTTTTTTATTTAGAGAGAAAATTACTTAGGGATCTATTTCAACATTTTTTTATACAAAACAAAAGAAAATTACAAAGTTTTTTATTCATTTCATGAACCTTTTACTTTTCCATTAACATTTTCATTTTATGAATTTACATTGAACACTCATAACAAATAAAGAACATGAAAGAATTTAAGTGAAAAAGTATAGGAATAAGAATTCAGTGCCTGAAATGTTACACTGAGAAAAAAATTTATTTGATTCAAATAACCGATTATTTGACTATTATCAAATAAATATTTACTTAAATCAAATAATTTTTATTTGAATCAATTAAATAATATTTGCTTCAAATACTGAAATATTTTATTCAAATACAATTTATTTGATTCAAATAAAAATTATTTGATTCAAGTAAATATTTGTTTGATAATAGTCATATAATCGGTTATTTGAATCAAATAAATTTTTTTTCAGTGTACACAAAAAATATTTTTAGTAAATGAAAATTTACATAATCACGTAAATGATAATATATTTATTACATTTTTCAAAAATTCTTTAGATACAAACGCAGGTCTCAAATAGTATGTAGCTTTCTTTGACGTATTTTTATAAAATAGGGAAAACGGGTAAACCTGCTGATTTTTTGTCAGATCGGTAGAAATCTAGGAAATTATTCTCTACACGCAAAAAACTCTATGTTTGTGGTATCCATAAATATGGTTGCTACAACCACAAAAAATTGTATAATACGGGACAACTACATTTGTGGTTGTCACAACAACATTGAACTTTACACACCATTACTGTTGTCGGAATCAAGCTGTGTTGTTGGGAAAACCATACAGTCTTGCTGTCAATATCGTTTCGTGAGGTTGATCCAACCACAGAGTGTAGTTGTCAGTATCGTTCTGAGTGGTTGAAGCAACTAAATAGTCTTGTTTTCAGAAACGTGATAAATGGTAGATGCAACTGCATAGTGTTTTTATTAGAATCATTTTATATGGTTGAGGCAACTCATAATGTTGTCAGAATCGGTCTATATTTTTATGCTAACTTAGTATTGCTATCAAAATCTTTATAATTTTTTAGTCAACTAGACAAAGTATAGTTTTCTCTAATTGCAATGAAATTGACTTAGCAACAGTGATACTGTTGTATACACGGAAAAAAGGCAATGGTTGGCACATCCATACCTCCGGTTGCCTCAACCATATTATATTGAAAAATATGGGCCAACCATACCTCCGGTTGCTACAACCATATTAAATAGCTAGCTTTAAATTGATACAGCAACAAAAATATGTGGCTGTGTGAACCATATTATTTGATAAACGTACAAATGATAAAATGGTTGTGACAACCATTTTTAATTAATGCTGCAACCATTATCTATTTAGTGTACACAAATTTGTATATCGATGGCTTACAATTAGTGAAAAAAGTACACCTTGAAATTTGGTTGAAAAAGAGAACACCTCGCTTTTTAGTTAAAGAAAATTGAAGGACACGTCACAAATATTAATTTTAAATACATTTTCGGTTGGCGATTCTATGAGTAATGAAATTGCTTTGACATTTTGTGCTAAAGAAACTATCAAGATTACAAAAATCCATAAAACAATTACATTACACTAAAACAAACATTTATTCAAAATGAATATTTTTGACGTGTTCTTTTCTTCAACTAAAAAGCAAGGTGTTCTCTTTTTCAACCATAATTCCAAGTTTTTTTTTCACTAACTCAGCGACATGGAAACATAACCAAAAAATAATTTATTTTCATCAGACTGGAGATAGTATTCCTCAAAGCCTATTCTTTTAATGAACTCTATACACTCAGCATTCATTGGTGAAACTTAAAAAACACGTCAACAATTTACCGGGATCAATAATTCTTAAATACTTTTTGAAAATGTTTACGACAGAACATACGCGTCTGGACGTGTTTAGACGCTTGGAATTGATGCGAATAATCTAGTGCGTCATCGCAATCTAGTGCGTCATCGCGCGACGCGCATACACAGTGCGCAGGCGTCTTTAGGAGCCTTAGCAATTTAAAAATGGTTAGGAGAACCAAACTGTTAAAATCCAAACTAAAATTGTAACCTCAACTATTGCTATGGTTGGCACAACAATATCAAACGTAACAAAATTATATGGTTGCTACAACCATTCTGTTTTGTAAATGCTTCCATACTAAAAGCTGCTCTAGCCATATGTATGGATGCCTCAGCAATATTGTGACCAGCAATATTTTTATGGTTGTCACAATAATATCTTTTCTTTCCGTGTATTCTTAAGTTTTAGTAGTTAACAAACATTGTTAGGACAATTAATTTTTAATATAATTTATTTATTATTTAATAATTTTATTTTTATAATTTTATAATTATATTCAATAATTTTAAATAAAATGTTTAAAACTATAATATAATTAATACTAGGGTAAAGAGCGGATAGATGCCCCCTTTCTCAGATTTTCAATATGGAAGAAACTATATTTATGTATTGTTGGTCCTTTTTATACCTATTGGTCATAACAATTTTTTTGCAAAGTGCTAGCCTGCTGGCACCTTGAAGTTATTAGTTATATTAATTTGAAAATTTCAGATTGTTAAAAGTGTCCAAAAATTTTCAAACCAGTGGACAACATTTTTTAATTATTTTATTATTTATTATTATTATTATATTATTTATTTTATTTATTTTTTTTTTATTATTATTTTATTTATTATTATTTATTTTTTTATTTATTTTATTTTTATTTTCTTTTATTTTTTATTTATTTTTTATTTTCGTTCTGATTCATTTATTATTTACTCTAGGTATTTGGTCCTTACATATATTAATGATAAATAGTAATAGTGAGGAAAAATCGAATAGTCATTTAAAAATATCAATATTTATTGGATTTAGATGTAATTTTCGAATTGGGGGGCATCTATCCGCACTTTACCCTAAATCAAAATTTCATGTTACTTATGTTTGAATTGATTTTAATTACTCTCTTAATTTAAATCAGTTAAAAATTATGATTTTAACTGACAATCAGTGACTGACTTTTTGCTTCTGAATCAGTTAAAAACAACTGATTTACAGTAAAAAAAATAACTGAAAAATTAGTTAAACTTGACTAATTGAATCAGTCAAAAAAAATTAACTGAAACATCAGTTATTTCTAACTGACAATCAGTTATTTTTAACTGATTCAAATTTAGAGAGCATGTTTCATTTATATAAAATATATTTTTTACTTAATATTTTTAACGAAGTTATCGTTATTTATTTTTTTGTAATTTTAAAGACACTTGTTACATTAACAACATAAATAAAATAAGAACTTTCAACACTTAGCATTTAACATTCAAACGGTTTGACACCTTCAATATGACTAATATGTCACTTTAGGACTCAGATCCTTCGAAGCGTCTAATGTAGTTTTGGGGAAAACCCAATACAGCTGTAAGAAATATTTTCAGACCTGGTGATAAAATGAAATTTCATCTTTTCATTCTATTTTTTACGCAAGCTCAGTTTCAGTTAAAAATGACAAAAAAAAATTATTAGATTTGACTAATTAAACAATTTAAATTTGCTAAGTCAGGATTTTTAGTTAAAAATTAACTAATCTTTAGTTAATTAATTTACATTTTGGATCTGAAAAATAGTTATTTATATTAGATTAGCAAACATATTTACATTTAAATAAACAAATGATTTTTTGCTATTAAATTTGTTAATTTTTAAAAATTGAGATTTGAAGACCCCATGATTTAGAAAGAACTTTAGATCCGTTACTGATATTACTGCAAGAGTATGTTGTTGCCACAACAACATATAACGTTGCAGTGACCATAGTTGTGGTTTTGGCAAATATATCACTTCAACTAGAGCCATGTTGTAGCCACAACAACATCATATCAATGCTGTTGTAACCATAGCTACGGTTAGGGTACACAAGCTGTAGTTATTGCAACTAAATCACTCCAGCTAGAAGTATGTTCTCACAATAATATCATTTTGTTGAGAAAACAAAAAAAAATATTTCACACAACAGCATTTAGGGACCATCCATAAACCACGTAGCCTCATGAGGGGTAGGGGGGGGGCAAGTAATTGACTACGACAAGAGGAAAAAATGGCGCTAATACATGTAATAGCGTACTACATGGAGGGAGGGGGGGGGTCAAAATTCACAAAAAATGTGGCTACGTGGTTTATGGACGGTGCCTTATGGTTATTACAACACTATCTCTTGCAACATTTAAATTATAGTTGCCACAACCATAGCAGTTTTTTTCTTGTAAATCCAAGTTAATTTATATCATTTGAAAGCTTACGATTTTTACTAAAAAAGTAAAAAAGATTTTTTGATTTATCTCTTTTTGTTTTATTTGGAGAACATTTTTAATTCACATATACCAAAGTTTAAAATCACAAATTTCCACTCATTGTATTCTTTCATGGCGGAACAGTTTTATTTTTTAAAAATAAAAGTTCGCCTTATTCCTGTCTTAAGAATGATTTATTTTTGAAAAACTATGAGTTCTACAAACAATAAATATTGGATTAATAAATAACAAGTATAGGTTACATAAATTACAATAATGGATTTAAATAATGATCGAAAAACTTTAAATATTTCAATCTCAAAGGTGTTTTGTATATTGTCATGTGTTTGCCCCACTGGGTCGTGGAGAGAAATTTTCTGGCGCTGTCCTAATTTGAACAAGACCATCTGGACTTCGACTGGCCAAAAGTGTAACTATACAGGAATAAACAAATTTCAGATAGAGAGGCTAGTCAGTCGGACTAATTAGACATTATTAATTAATAATTAATTATTATTGTTAGACATTATTATAAACATTAACTGTTTGCTGGATAGAAACTTGCAGCCCTTCGACTAAGAGAAAAAGTTTAAAATATTTCTGGAAATTGGAAATAGTCAGAATTATAAAAAATAAATGCCTTTTTTGTACTTTGAATGCACTGAAACTATTTTTTGCACATTATCTTCGATATTTCGAATAAAATAAAACTGTCTTGTATCTTGTTTCAGAATTATAAAATACATAACGTCGAATACATATTAGATTAGTTTCTGAAAAATATAATTTTCGAAAGAAGACTGGCGAATTCGAAATACATTAAATCGTACACAGACCCCACACAGCAGATAGACTGAAATGAAGGTCGTTTTGTTGTTCTTCTCCCTCTTCAACCTTCTTCTCTTTCACTTGAGTTTATATATAGGAACTGAGAGATCAAAGAGCGACGGTTAGAAATGTGAGGTGGTACGCAACGTGGCACAACTCATCCACATAAGTCGTAGATATAAATGTATAGGGTTTGAAGTAACAGGAGTAAAATAAATAGAAGGGATGAAATAATGAATAATCTCTCTAATGAGATACGCTCACCAACATTTCAAAGCTAGATAAAATGAAAAAAGTATTCTGAAGAAAGCTGACGTATCAAGAAAATATCATCTTAAATATAAAAAAAGTAAATATTTTTTACTTTATAAAAATCAATTGGGGCGCCTGATTAGGACTTGGGTAAAATTTTCATTTCGTCTCTAGTCTGCCAAATTTCCCTTCAGTTAATTTTCATGGTCTCTTTGTTGTTCCAATTTTTAACTAAACAGATATTTAATCTATTTCACTTTCATTACAAAAACTTTTTATTTAATTTATTTTTAATAATTGAAAGATTATTATTTTCTAGTTAACAATTTTTAAATGCTAAAAACGTCGAATTGTCAATTTGTCGAATGTTTAATTAGTCGAAACGCCATCTGTTCGAATTGTCAAGTAGTCGAATGCTCAAAGCAACGAATTGTTAATTCGTCGAATGTTCAAAACAACGAATCGTCAATCGTATATTCAAAACGTCGAATTGTCAACTGGTCAAATGCTCAAAACATCGAATCGGCAAATGGTCGAATCGTCAAAACGTCGAATCGTCATTTGGTCGAATGCTCAAAACGTTTGACGCGATTCGACCATTTGCCGATACGATGTTTTGAGCATTCGACCAGTTAAAAATTCGATGTTTTTGGCATTCGACGAATTGAATATTCGACATTTCTATAGCATTTGACGAATTAACGATTTGATGTTTCGAGTATTTGAATAAATGTCAACTAGAAAATAATAATATATGAATAAACAACAATTTTATTAATTCAATTTTTATCTTCTTTAAGATCAGACGGTATTCAAAAGACAACCTTTAAAAATAAAATAAATTATATAGTTGTTTGAATCATTTATTAATACAAACATTAATTGATTCATACTAATTAAGGGGAGGTTCTCATTGCGGGAGTTAAAAAAATTGATTTCCTTTTTCTGTCATTTTTTGAAAGCTATACCGAAAAAAAATATTCTTGTTTTAAAAGGACAATTCTACTTCTAAAATCCTCTTACATTTTATTCTTAAGTTAAGAATATTACTCTTCATTGGAGACTATTCCTCTACTTTTAAGAGGAATTACTCTTAAGTGAAGAATAATCCTCTTAAAATAAGAGGATGTTTGACGTTTGAATACAATTATTACACAAAAATATTTACAAAATTTTAAATGCGTTTTTCTCTAACTAAATTCTAATGGGGTTATATCTATAATATGATATAATTGTTAACGATTGGAATTTTTTACAAGAGATAAAACATGAAAAAATAATGCAAAAATGTAGTTTTCTTAAAAAATATCTACCATTTTGTCATTTCTTTAACTTTTTAACTATATTTTATAGGTATAAACTATTCTTCAGGATGTCATCTTTATAAAAATTGTTGAGTTTCTGTTTTAGACATACAATTGCGCAGTATAGAATGCCCACCGTTTTCTCTACTTACAAAAAACACTGTTTTTTGGATGCGCCATATTGAAGTCCATATTTCACATTTTTTTGAAAATAAAATATTATGTTTCAAAAGTTCAAGGATGTATCTTTATTATAAAAAAATACTACATCGCTAAGTCATAGTCGTTTTCCGCAAAAAATTATCAAAGTTTTACAGCGTTGGAGGGTAAATTCATTTTTTTCATAAAATAAGCATAAATAAAAATAAAATACACTCTAAATCTGAATCAGTGAAAATTTTGACTGGTTTCAATCAGTGACCCAGTTTTCTTTAATTCATCAGTGAAATTTCACTGACAATCAGTGGTTTTTACTGATTCTCAGTGAAATTCTACTGATCAATTAAATAAAACTGGGCCACTGATTTGAAATGAGTGAAATTTTTACTGATTCAGATTTAGGGTGCACGCTTCAGCGAGTGAAAATATTTATAAAACTAAGAAGTACAACATTTTTAATGTATACAGTAAAAAAAGCTATCGGTCAGTCATAGGAAAGTATGGGAATTGCATAAGTCTGTCTCACTCGCACTCATGGGCGGTGACTGACGTATAGCTTTTTCTACTGTATAAGTACCATAGTTACCTTATAATAAAACATTCTCTACCAATGTGTAAAAAAGTGTTTTTTTGCCAAATTAGTAGAATTTTGGGGTGAAAATAAAATGCCTGAATTTTATATTTCAAATTTGTATAGAAATCCACAATTGAAATTTTTCTTAGAAAATAAATATTGTCTACCTTTTATTATATTTTAGCATAAAAATGGTTATTATGAAAGTTAAACATCATAAATTAATTCAAATTAAAAGTTATTTATAATAATGATTCCTAAAAATTGACCGAGATGGAAAATTAAGAAATATAAGAAGAAATTAATAGGAAGATTTAGGACATTAGAGAGAGAATAGAAAGGATTTTCAAAATACAGAAGCACAGAGAAAAAGAGAAGAGAAAGAATAAACGAAATATCTAGAGAAAAATAAGTAGATTGGAGGAACTTATGATGTAGAAGAAGGAGGGTGATGATGCATAAGAAGATGAAAGTGAGTGCAAAGGGGAATGGAGGTGAGGATTTAGATTTGGAAACCTGCAAAGCTGAACCTAAGAAAGAAGGAAAAGAAGAAGAATGGAAAACAGGCGAGTTATCGAGACGAGCAGAGTTTATAAAAAAGAAAGAACTGTGTCTAGATGTATTGAAAAGAGGGTTGTTAGCGGGTAAGAAATAAGTAGAAAGGTTATACATAAAGAATGAGTCCAGAGAAAATAATATCAGACGAGTAAAAGCGATAGAATCTAATAACATCAACCAAAATTGTTGATACCCAGGCGGAAAAGTCGGACGAATGTCGGAGTTTACAACCGGCTGGGATCCGCGCCCGTACAGACCGCAAGTACCGACGGTCTGTACCGATTCGGATCTGAAAATGCAACGGGTGCGATATAGATTATGCTCCATCTGTCGGAACCGTCTTCCCATTATCATCAGTACTGGCTCGGTACTGGGTCCCTTCTGCGGCGTCGGATGTGTCGTCGTACGTGTCTACCAACAGACACTTTTTTTGGACCATGTTTTGCGGACTCAGGGAACCCCAAAACGCAAATATTTCATGAAATTAGCCAAAGTCAATTTTCAACCAAAACTCATGTGATGAGAATATAAAAATAATTTAAGAAGATTCTTATATTTATGATTAAGTACCTATATTTAAAATTTATTAAAATTTCGGTGTTAGATGCTATCAGGGATACGCGTGAAAGTAGAAGTCTCCGCGAACAACGAGACAGCGGCTGCGCGAGGGGACGACGAAGACTATGCGCGATCCGCTATAGCATCCAACCCCTCAAATTAATTTCATAAGACAATATAATCGTATTATAATTGACATTACATTGAGAGAAATTTCTGTATAAATTATAAAATCGTGTAATGTCAGTGGGCTGTACATTGAAGCGGCTGAATGAGTCAATACTGAGTTTCAATAATTTAAAAAAATTCTAAAAAAATAGTGAAAATCATATACCTACGACGGTAGTAGGCTTAAAATTTGCTTAAAGGGAAAAAGTTTTTTTTATCTTTTATAATCAAAGGATACAAACAGATATAAAAATTAAATTTTAATCTTCAAATTTTTAAAAATGTAAGTAGTAAAAATTGTTTAAAAAATTCACGAAAAAGCAAACAATTTTTAAATAAGAAAGTTTAACATTGATTTACATTTGTAGAAGTTATAAGCAATCAAAAAAAATTTTTTTAAGGCGTAAAATTTTGAAAAAATTGTATCTTGTAAAAAGCTGAAAAAAAATTTTTTTTAAAAATCATAAAGCTCTTTTTCAACTAGCAAGTACTAAAAGATAAAAAATGTTTGATCCAAATAAAAAGTGTGAATTTTGACAATATGACCACCCAGTGGGTAAAAAACAATAATTGGTTTAAGAACGTTTCAAAAAGTTTTTAGAACGTTTCATTGCTTTCAAAACGTTTTAGAAACATAGAACCTTTTATTTCGACTAAAGTCGTTGCCGACTAATTTAAAAAAATTATACTATTTTGTAGGAATAATTTGTATAATTTCTACATTCAAAATTAATCTTCTCTTACAATGTTCAATATTTTTTAACGCAAATGTTTTTCTAAGCTTCTTTTATAGTTTTAAACAACCTGTAGCATGGATTTGCAAAAATATGCAATTTGTTAAAGGATAAAAATTCTAACCTCTTAAAAAATTAAACTATCAAATTTTTGACCATCCTTTATCTATCTCTTAATATTTCTTGTTATTAAGTGTTTCTATCAATTTATAGTAATAATCTAAGTCATTCTTAATAAATTCTAATAATTTTTTTACGTTTTTATAGTAAATTACGTTTTTTAAAAATATTTTTTAATAGATGAAAAAGTGACATTTTTTACTATACTTCATATACTCTAAATACTTATTTTACAATAAATATGAAAAATATAAAAAAAAATTTTTGTTCAGTGATTCCAATAGCTTTAAAATTATTCCTGCAAAATAGTATAATTTTTTTAAATTAGTCGGCAACGTCTTTAGTCGAAATATAATGGAATAAATCTAATTCAAAATTGTATTTTTTGCAAAATGTTCGAAATATCCTTTCCTTATGTGGGGCCCTCACCAGCGTTGCCTAGGTCTCCAACTTTGATAAATACGGGCCTGCGGGTTAGTAGCAGTGTTCCCCAATGAATACTTTCCGTATATTAGTGCCATTGCTGCCAATTGGCGCGGTATCGCACCAGCCTTGTTTTACGACACTGGCGTGCCGAATTGGTGCGATAATGGCTGCAACAATGCACCAGTACACCCTACTCTCTAAATCTAAATTAGTAAAATTCTACTAAAAATTAGTAAAATTTTACTAATTTTTTTTTAATTACTAGAATATTACTAATTTTTAGTAAAATTCTACTAATTGAAAGTCTCTTTTTCACTAAATGAATTAGTGAAACTGTTTCATCGACTATTAATAAAACAGTTCTACTAATCAATTAGTAACGCTATACAAGTGGAATTATTACTAAATCATTTAGTAGACCACTTTTCACCATTTCATTAGTAACTTTCTACTAATTCAGATTTGGAGAGTAGTCGTTTGTTGTAGTATTTGTAAACGCACTGTACAGTTTTGCTAGATAAATTCGAGGCACTTTACAATTAAATTGGCTAAAAATTATAAAGTGATGTCACGCAAATTTCTTCAAGTTTCTGTCTAGTCAAATTTTACAGTTTTTGATCAGCAATCCTGTTGAAAAACTATACAAAATAATCCATTTGAAAATTGCAAAAATTTCTTTATATTGACATTTCGTATTAACATGTACAAATTTGTAAATAGAACGTTAACTTGCTTAAACATCCAAATAAATAAATTAAAATTTGATATGAAACTATATTTTACTGTTTTTGTACATTAAACAATACTCACTTTTTTCTTGAATTAAGCGCAACACTGAAATAAATATTATTATTATTTTATCACACTTTAAACTTATAAGTAAATAAAAAATATCTAGCGGCAACGGGGAGCGAACTTGAGACCGCTGGGACGCAATATCTATAACGCACGCTTACGTATCACGGACGTTCTAGTCGGTGGCCGATTCCAGAAAAGTAAAAATCATACTCTACCGGCTGGTAAAGCAGTTCCCTCTTTCATATTTTCTATCTCCACTGGCCAGTTACTAGACAGCTACTACATAACTCTCTAAAGTTGAACTTTTTGATTATTGCTACATATAGAAGACCTGTACAGTTATTTTCATATCACTGTCTAGGTGTTCCAAGAAATTATGTTTAATAGTTTGTTATGGACAGTAACTGAATTCAGTGTTATGTAGACCTTTTCCATAAATGTATAGTCAAACTGAAAGAAATAATTTGCCAGTGTCTATTTTTCCTTAAGGAATCATCAATAAAAACTACCATCTCTTTTTCAAAATTTTTTTTTATATTTGTAGGTTATGATGTTACGAACAATTGCATATAAGTTTCATAATGAGCCAACTATAACTTTACGAGAAAAAAATAAATTGCTCCGCGCGGCACACAGTGGCGCAAAATGTACTTTTTCGTTCCAAATCACTCTGCAGGTCACAATTTTTTACCAAAATGGCTTGGTTTTATTTCAAAATCTTCGTAGATAAATTCTCTATCGATCTCTTGAGCCCGTTTTTTCATTTTTGTTTTTAAACAATTTTTTAATAACAATAAATATTTAAAAAATCATGAAATTTTATTAAAAAAATTTTTAGCTTAATTAAAAAAATTTATCAAAAAACCTATTAAAATAAAGTTCGAGTGTTTCTGATTTTCAAGAAAAAACAAAGCCATTTTGGTAAAAAATTGTGACCTGCAGAGTGATTTGGAACGAAAAAGTACATTTTGCGCCACTGCACTGAGAAAATTAGATATTAAAAATTCTAATATACTAGCTATTAAGAAAAGATGGTATTTCATAGAATCTAGATGTTACGATTTAAAATCTAAGATGTTAACAGGTATAATTTACAAATTTGAGGTTATGTTTGTACATATCTTTTCCAATATCTGTGGATATTAAATTTAAGCATCTAATATGTTTATATATTTGATTTTTTTTATGAACTATATTTTTTTCTTTAAACTTCATCTTATTATGAGAATTGTAGAAAAAACCGGTCTCAATCGAAAAAAATAAAAAATGTTGTATGCCTCTTTTGAAAAAATGACAAAAATGTTCAATTAGAGATATCTCAAAAAATTTTGGAAAATGTTTTTCGGATATAAATTCAACACATAGCAAAGAACAACTCAAAAAAGTTTCGTTGAAATCGATGAAATCATAAAAAATTCTTCAGATCACTACTCGTGGAATTCCTCCATCGGTAAATAAAAATAATGTAAAGATAGAATAATAATGTAAATAAAAATATTTCAAAAATTTATAACATCCTAAATCATAAGATTATTCCTACAGTGTTCTAGAACACTGTTACAAAAACTTAATGTAACTGTTTTTTCACTATAAACTCGTGTTTATTTTCACTATACGGAAAAATATTATTATTAAATTTTATAATAGTATTTTACAAGTGTAGGACAAAATGCTACAAAGGAAAATTTTACTTTCAACAAAACTTACACAGTAAATCTTAATTTAAGATCGGTCTTAAATTCAGCACTGTCTGCTATAATGTTAAAGGATACAAAAATGTTGTATCTTAATTTAAGGCTGCTTTCCTGCTTTAAAATAAGACTTTCTTTTTACTGTGAAACTTTAACAAAACGTACCTATATAAAATTTAGTAAAGTTATATTAAAATTTGTTAAAAGTTTTCGATATTTGATATAATTTTACTAAATATAGTATAATTTTTATCAAAGTTTAATACTTCTAATATAATAACTTTCTTTCCGTGTAGAGTGCAGCCGCGTTTTTGCATGAATTACAACAAATCTATTGAATTTAGATACTTAGAAAGACTCGTATCGATGATTCGTGAAAAATTAAATAATTTTTCACTGTCAGCTTGCATAAATTTTCAAAATTTTTAAAAACATTATTCACCAACAATAACATCAAATATTTAATTAATTTATTATCAATTATTAATTAATAGATATATAATAAAAATACAATAATAAATTATTATTATTAACTAATTAATTAAAATTTGTTATTATTTGTAGCATAATTATATATTATTCTTTGTAATAAAAAATTTTATATATATATATATATATATATATATGGCCCCGATCGTGGGCCCACGATCGGACAAGGCTTAAAAATTGTTAATTTAGTGCAAGATTCTTACAAAAAATTTGAAAAAATTGATTGATACATACAATGTTGAAAATGAAATTTATTTTTAAAAATTTTAAAATCTTATCGTAAATTATTTAAAAAAAATTTTTAAATATTTTTATTAAAAACTACGTGTGAAAACAAAACTTTTCATTGTGAAAACGTCCAATTTGATCAATTTTTAACCGAGTTATAAGCATATAATAATAAAAAAAATTTACTTAAAAAATGTCATTTTTCATAAATCTGTATCTCCTGAACCACTTTATAAAAAAATTTGAATTTGAAATTCAAGAAAAAAAATGTTTAAAAAAAATTTGAGATGCAAAAGCAAAATAATTTCCGATTTGGCCTGCATTGCCCCATATATAGTTATTTTTTTAATAAGTATGTTACATTTCAATTTATAATTTTAGCGCTGCACATAACGGTCCCACAATTCAAAAGGGTAAGACTCCGTCAGAAAATATGCGATTTGCATGCGGTCTTTGGATTAGGCTGTAATTTGGTGAAATTGTAGTATTGGATACTAGAAACAAGTGTGCCAAAAATTTTTTGAAAATTTTGAAATCTGTTGAAGTTACGCTATTTTGAATTTTTTTGATATAATTTTTTTAAATCTTAATATTTCCGAAAGTTTTCGATGAAATTTAATAAAATTTGGAAGGCTTATACTTAACATCATGTTTTTTCTGACTATCACATAAAAAAAAAAAAGATTTTTTTGCTCAAAAAAAGTCAAAAAAAATTTTTCGTAACCGTTTTGCCCGAGCGGGACCGATTTTTGAGTTTTCTTGTCAATTAATAAAACATTCCTTATAATTTCACCTTTCATTTAAAAAAAGAAAATCGATGGAGACTCAAATAGTTTTCGAGATATTGCAATTTTTGTGGAAGCGCGACCAGGTTTCAGTGTCAGCGATGTGTGAGTGCCCGGGAATCCTAATTCTTACACTTTACTCTTCAAAATTGTCTAGAACCTACAAATTTTATCCGATTTTGATGTTCTTGGTCTTAAATGAAAGGAAATAAATTTTCTAAGAGTTTCCCCGAAACTTTTGTTTCAATTATTAATTGTTCATTTATTTTTTTGTTACTCAAAGTAAACAATTTACAAGAATTTTGAAAAAAAATCGTGTTAATTTTTTATTTTTCCATTCCTCATGATCGAAATCAATTTAAATTAGTCTAGTATGACCACCTGATAAATAATAATGCATAACTCAATTTATTTAAATAATTTCGTTAATTAACAAATAGATAACTCTGGTCCTTCTTAAAAAAAATGGTATTTTTTACAGATAAATTTATGTTCATTTGAGTAATTTATGTCTCTTTTGTTACAAAATAATTTTAAATTTAATAATTATCATTGTTATTAACAATTATATTTATATAAAACATAAATTAAAAATTAATTAATCAATTTTTTATTACTTACTTATATCTTTATTTATATAAGCATAAATTTGTCTCTAAAAGATACAATTTTTTTAATAATTGTTAATAACAATGATAATTATTAAATTTAAAATTATTTTGTAACAAAAGAGACATAAATTACTTAAATAAACATAAATTTATCTGTAAAAAAACAATTTTTTTTAAGAAGGACCAGAATTATCTATTTGTTAATAAACGAAATTATTTAAATAAATTGAATTATGCATTATTATTTATCGGTTGGTCATACTATACTAATTTAAATTGATTTCGATCATGAGGAATGGAAAAATAAAAAATAAACACGATTTTTTTCAAAATTCTTGTAAATTGTTTACTTTGAGTAACAAAAAAATAAATAAACAATTAATAATTGAAACAACAGTTTCAGGAAAACTCTTAGAAAATTTATCTCCTTTCATTTAAGTCCAAGAACATCAAAATCGTATAAAATTTGTAGGTTCTAGACAATTTTGAACAGGAAAGTGTAAGAATTAGGATTCCCGGGCACTCACACATCGCTGGCACTGAAACGTGGTCGCGCTTCCACAAAAATTGCAATATCTCGAAAACTATTTGAGTCTCCATCTATTTTCTTTTTTTAAATGAAAGGTGAAATTATAACGAATGTTTTATTAAGGGGAGATTCCACAGAAATTAAGGTTTTTTAAAAAAAATTTTTTATAGGTAGTAAAATAAATATTTCTTAGTTAAACTTTTTTTACAATAAAATACTTGTGTTATAGTAATAAAAACCATTTTTTATTTATTTATTTTTTTAATGGAGTCTTAGAAAATGGCTGCCGAAAGTGGTCCCCTCTAAAAGTTGTTTACATTTTTTCTCTGCGACAATTAATCTAAACTAAAAAAGTCAAAAATTTTCTTAATCTATACCATTATGGCTATCGTGTAAACTAGAACAAAAAAAATTTATTGAAAAATAACCAAATGGCAGACTTTTTAATTTTTCGACCATAATTTTGCAACTTAAATTGTTAATAACTTTTATAAATATTAATGAATCTTAAATATCCTAGTTTACACGAAAACTACACATTCAAGGAGCATGCTGTCCAAATTGCAAGTTATTTCGTTGAAAATTGTAAAAATGAGAGTGTAAACAAGTTGAAAATGTGTAGTTTCGAGAAAAACGCGTTTAAAGTTTAAAGGACCAAATATACAAAAATTTAACTTAAAGTTATATACATAACCTTTGATATGTAACAGTAGACATTTCTTATTACTTAAGAACTACTCTTTCAAGCGGTGCAAAAAGAAAAAATGTAAATTTAAAAATAAACAAATTGCAGTTAGGTAATTAATGAAAAAACATGATTTTTCGAGGTGGAAAGGTGATGTTATTCCTACTCTCCTGCTAGCGAGTCTATTCTTATCGCTTCAGACTATTTTTCCCGTATTTTTAGATTATCATACTAACCAAAAATTAAAAAAAAATAATTTCGGTATTCAAAAAAAAAATCAGTGGAATCTCCCCTTAATTGACAAGAAAACTCAAAAATCGGTCCCCCTCGGGCAAAACGGTTTCAAAAATTTTTTTTGACTTTTTTTGGCAAAAAAATTTTTTTTGTTTTTTTTATGTGATAGTCAGAAGAAACATGATGTTAAGTATAAGGCTTCCAAATTTTATTAAATTTCATCGAAAACTTTCGGAAATATTAAGATTTAAAAAAATTATATCAAAAAAATTCAAAATAGCGTAACTTCAACAGATTTCAAAATTTTCAAACAATTTTTGGCACACTTGTTCCTAGTATCCAATACTACAATTTCACCAAATTACAGCCTCATCCAAAGACTCCATGCAAATCGCATATTTTCTGACGGAGTCTTACCCAAAAAGAAGTTGAAGTAAAATCACTTCCAAGCTTGCGTGGCTATGCGGTATGCGTATTCGACTTGTGTCCTCTAGGTCTAGGTTTCGATCCCCCGTGCGAGCGAAATTTTTCATTTTTAGTTTTAAGTGTTCTGTGTATAATTTTGAATATTGTTACATAAAGTATAAGTTCAAATAATTATTAACAATGATAATAATAATTTACTCATTAATTTAAATAAATAAGATAGTCTGTTTAAATTATTTAAGAAAATAAGAAAAATATTTTTTAAAAACTTATTGCAAAAAAGATATTCTATTAATTATTCATATTTTTATTCATACTCACAAACATTTATTTGTTCTATGCAACTATTAAATTTCTACTTGGGTATTATTTATGATAAATCGTTTTTGTTATAGAATTGTTATACATTTGTTCTAATACAATGTTCTAGATTTGTTCTAGAATTGTTACAGACTTTTGTTCCTATTTTGTGCCTCCAGGGGGACGACATTTTGACCTGCCTGTTCCTCAACAGTTACAGAACTTGTTCTTTTTGTTCTGGAATAGTTCTAGAATTATTCTGTAACTTTGCACACTGGGATTAGACAATTTTTTCAGATTTTTTTAGTTAGATTTTAATATAAATCCTCGAAATTTTTACGCACGTGGTTAAATGGCATAGATAATCACAAATTAATAGCTTTTGACCTGTAGATAAAATTGTGTACTTGAAGTATGTAAAACATACTTCAAGTTACTAACTATTGTATTTTGACTGGAACACAGAAAAAATTGGACTCATTTCTGTTCCAACTCAAAATGAGTTTATGTTAAATGACATAAAACGTGGCGTCATCTACGAGGTTCATTTTTGTTGCAGCTCATAATGAGTTTATTTTTTGACTCACTTTGAATTCAGTTTTTTTCAGCGCCAAATATTTATTTCACAAGTTTAAATTAATTTCAAGGTATATTTAGAACAATCTCTTTGAACATTATTCTTAACGCTGTTGAACATTAATTAAATTCTAAATCCAATAAAAGTGAGTCGCAATTTTTTAAAAAGGAGAAAATTCATTTATATGATACAACACATTTTATTATAGTTTCACAATTATTAAAAAATTTTTGTGGTATGAAAATGATAAAACAGAAGTTTGTTAGCATGTTTCAAAAATGTAGCAGAAGAAAGTCATCTTCTCGCGCCAATTATGACTTATATACCTGGAGGCACAGAACAATGAAGCGACGTGCAATATTACGCGGCGACGCGACGCGACGCGAGACGTGGTAAGGCATTCATACCGTGGCAGTTTGATTTGTTCCAGCACGACACAAAACGCTTCCTTGTGACACTGGATTATGCCCGGAAGTCTTTTCTTTATCTCTCCATTTCCTTGTGTTAGTTACTTCGATTCTTGTTCGTTTGGGAATTTACTAGCTTACACATTGTGGTTCTCCTGTATGTGCAAAAGTTATTCAAAACTTTTGTCAGTGAGATTGCCTCAACGCTGCGATATTGGTACAGCGCGACAGAGGCTGCAATGATAATCATTGCCAACACAAATGCCACCAGGAACCTTTCTTGATTGAACCGTCACATGTTCGTCACGTGCTTCATATGTTTTATAGGGTGTGAATTAAAACATATGGAAGAGTGGAGCCATACGTGTGCTATCATCAGTTTTTATTACAAATATCTGGCTTCACACTCACCCACTAAAACCAACTTTTCACTACTTGTTTTTAGATTTGTGCCACTAAAAGCAAATTATTTCAAATGGGCGCTACTTTAAATCTGCTAATAGGGACTCATCACTCAGAATCCAATTCAACAAGAATTTGAAAATGTATTTTTACTTTCATGAATTCATATGGAATCGACTGGAATCGTAGGGGACGAATTCTCCAAATCTTGAATTCACATGAAATCGCCTGGATTCATAAAAGGCAAATCCTTACGATTTCTTAAAAGTCGGACGGATTTCCTTGTATTCTAAAAAAATCATTCCCTTACCAATCTTGTATTCGAGAGTGAACAACCCCTCGTCTAATAGATAAAATAGAAAAAATTAATATTCTTTTTCTTTATATAATCTAATCATGGGTAAGAATCCGTCAAAAAATATGTGATTTTCATGGGGTCTTTGGATTAGGCTGTAATTTGGTGAAATTGTAGTATTGGATACTAGAAACAAGTGTGCCAAAAATTTTTTGAAAATTTTGAAATCTGTTGAAGTTACGCTATTTTGAATTTTTTTGATATAATTTTTTTAAATCTTAATATTTTCGAAAGTTTTCGATGAAATTTAATAAAATTTGGAAGGCTTATACTTAACATCATGTTTCTTCTGACTATCACATAAAAAAAACAAAAAAAATTTTTTTGCCAAAAAAAGTCAAAAAAAATTTTTTCGTAACCGTTTTGCCCGAGTGGGAACGATTTTTGAGTTTTCTTGTCAATTAATAAAATATTACTGGATCGATAAGCTATGAGAATTTGTTGGATGTGGACCTCTGTAGCTCAGTGGAAGAGCAATCAACCGGCAATTGATAGGTCCTGGGTTTCGAGCCCCAGCAGATTAGTCCCCCATTTTTTCATAGCTTTAAATTTGTTTTTTAATTTATATTGTTTGACGGTGACGTCTAGGTTTAAAAATCGTTACTTCTTCTAGAATTTGAAACTTGGTCGATATTGTAGGTTTCCGCTTCACGTTTAGTGAAGGGTCTTATTAATGAGTTGACAATTGTTTCGTGAAAAATTCTGGGATAAAAGTTAAAATATTCCTTATAATTTCACCTTTCATTTAAAAAAAGAAAAATTTTTAAAAATCCTTTTGACAAATTTTCTTCTATATGGGAACAATTGTCCGGATGTATGTATGTATGTATGTATGTATGTATGTATGTATGTATGTATGTATGTATGTATGTATATGTGTGTGTGTGGATCCCGATTTTTGTGAACACGATAACTCGAAGAGGTTTTAACGAATTTGGCTAAAATTTATCAGGTATATTTATCATAAAAATATCTCGAACTGAATTGATAGACTTTAAAAAATTCTCAGAAAAAAATTCTTTTTTTTACTTTTTTCTAAAAAAATTTTTGAAAAAAATTTTTTTTTAAGTTGGTTATTGAAGTTAATATATAATAAAATCTTATTCTTTGCATCAAGACGGATCGATTGGTATATACAAAGTATATATTGTATTTAAATTTATAAAATTAAAACCAATTACAGACACAAAATTTGCATTTTTAATAAAAATTCATTTTTTCTTAAGAATCATGTTCTTCATTCAGTACATGAAAGATTACTTGACAGTACTTGACTCTTGGATGCGACAATAATTCTGTAAATATTTCATAGACAGTCCTAGAATTTTTCATTGACTTATGTGAAATAATCACAAGCAGTGCTGGAATATTTAAAGTAAGCAATTGAATATTTTAAATATTCTAGCACTGCTCGTGATTATTTCACATAAGACAATGAAAAATTCTAGGACTGTCTATGAAATATTTACAGAATTATTGTCCCATCCAAAAGTCAAGTACTGTCAAGTAATCTTTCATGTACTTTTTTTCCGTGTATTTGACTTCTTTACACAGATACACAAAAAAATTAAAAATTTTGTGGCTCAGATGTGAGATCCTTAAATTCCTCTGTTTTTGGGGTTGCTGTATTCGAAAACACCATTAAAAAGAATTTCGTTCCTCTCTTCACCCCCTAGAACTCCCTGAATACACTCCTGCAGGGGGTTAAAATTACAATTTTCACGACAAATCGAATGCGGTGTTTGTTCCTATATTTTTTAGATCCTTGAAGTAAAAAAAACCACCAAAAATAAATTCGTCCCCTCCTCCACTCTCTAACACTCATCTTACAATTTCGTTTGTTCATTTACAATTTATGGGTCAAAAACAAAATCCGTCTAATACGTAGACACACTTCCATAATAGTTGGAAAAGAGCTTCATGATTTTTTCAAATTTCTTCTACTTTCACGCGTATCCCTGATAGCGTCTAACACCGAAATTTTAATAAATTTTAAATATAGGTACTTAATCATAAATATAAGAATCTTCTTAAATTATTTTTACATTCTCATCATATGTGAAGGCTAATGTAAACAAAGTACCTAAAAAAGTAAAATTTTAAAAAACGGTAAATATTAAAAAAGGCAATATTAATATAATGACTTTTTCCCCTATTTTCTTATTTTTTCTAAAAATAATTAAAGTTTTGAATAATTTTATTAAAAGATATAATATTAAATTCTAGAAGTTGCAGTTGTAATTTTTAGAAATAAATAACAATATCTATTTACATATTCGGAACCATTCAAGTATTACGTAAGCATTTGAGGGAGAGAGAGGACTACCCATGCTTATTTTTTAAAGATTGTTTAATTATCGAAAATAAATTTACAAAATTGAAACAATTGAAAATTTTGTCAAATTTCATTGAAATAAATTTTATAGATTGGAAATATTTTACTTTTAAAAATTATTTTGAAATATAATAATATTAATGCTTTTGAATATTGAATATCAGGAATTCCATGATATTGATAAGAATATTGATATACCTTTCTTTTAAAAAGCAAATTTGTTTTGCATTGTAAAAGACAAATGGAAATTGAATGCAGGAAAAAGAGCACAACAATTACTATAACTAGTAGCTAATATTGCATATTGTAATTCAAGGATCTTGAAATTGTAAGTTAAGGAATGAATAAGGGGAATAAAGTATCAGTGAATATTTATTATATAACGAAATAGGGGATCCTAAAAATGAAGGGAACATTTTTATATACATAATGTCTGAAACAGCGAGACATCCATTGTATATATTTAATGCCTCTTGAATAACAAAAAGACAAATATAATTCAGACAAATTTTTTTGAAAAAACTAAGTTCATTGTAGCCCTTTTAAATTTTGATGAAATATCAGGGTTTCCATAAATCAGGGAAGTCAGGAAACATTAAATTAGTCAGAGAAATAAGGAAATTATCTAAGAATTTGATCAAAATCACTATAAAAAATATCAAATCTTTAAGCTTACTACAAAAATTCTGGTTTTTCATACACAAAAAGGATTTTTATAAAATTTTAATGGCTGTAAACGATTAGCTACACTTTTCTGTAAGAAAACTGTTTTTTATATACCTTTAAAAATAGGAAAAGCATAAATTTTTAAAAAAATTTTTGAAAATTCATTCACAAATATTTTTTAATTAATATTATTTTATGTTGTATGAAAATCATCACACTGAAGCACATGTCTTCTCAACTATATTTTATTCTAAGTTTTTCAAACCTTAAGTAGATATATCCATAATAAATTCGACTATACTTAAAAATCTGCAGTGCTAAATGGAAAAGATTTTGGTTCTTTATATACACATATATGAGAAAGTGGTTTTTACTGTCAATGATTGAAAGCACCTTATATAAATAAAATATTTATCTTTCCAGATTAGTAAAAAATGTAAGACATTTCGAGCTATCGAATCTTTCTTTTACCTTTCTTTTCCTTCGTGTGGAGAAGACTAAATGGTTCCATTAGGGGTTAGTGGTTTGGCGTAAACTGAGGGAAGAAATTCAACACGCTACTTAAATCTCGGTTCTTGCGGAAAGTGGGATAGAGGATGTGATTGATCGGAAGTTGAGGGTTCCGTTAAAGTAAAGAAAGGAAATAAATAGACGAATATATGACCGTTTAAGGGCATAAACAAGTTTCACATATAAACAATTATCACATTTGATTTAATTGTCTACATATTCTATATCGAATTGAAAAAACATTTGCTCTGAAATTTTTGAAATGTTTCGACAACTATAGGTTAATTTTTTACCATTATTTAAGTTGTTTAATGAATTTCATCCAATGATTTAATCAATTGTTTAATTTCATTTCTATTCGAATTTTCTCTGCTTGTAGGTTTTAACTTCCCAGGTGCGAATTTAGGTTGGCCGCCAGAGTTTGAAGGTTGGCCCACGGTTGGCCTAACTTTGGCAAGCGAAGTTTTGGTTGCCAGAGTTTGCCCAACTTTGGCAAGTACTAGTGTCCACAGTTGGCCCGACTTTGCAAGCCAACCATTACATGCAGAGTATAACCAACCGTCGGGCCAACTTTGGCGACAAAGTTCGACACAACTATGGGGAACGTATCTCATATGACTTACAAATTTAGGTTGGCCAAACTCTGGGCCACGGTTGGCCCGACGGTTGGCAAAACTCTGTAAAACGCAGTTTAAATAACTCAAACTTTATGGTTGGCCAAACTCTGGGCCACGGTTGGCCCGACGGTTGGCAAAACTTTGTGAAAAACAGTTTAAATGACTTAAACTTTTTCGGTTGGCCTAACTCTGGGCCACGGTTGGCCCGACTGTTGCAGCTTTAATATACATTTAACGGTATGGACTCCCATGTGAGCGTAGCGTAGTGGTCAGTGTATAAGTCTTCGGCGCGTTAGGTTAGGGGTTCGATCCCAGCAAGCGGTAGATATTTTCGAAAATGTATGTATGACATTGTGTTTAATAATAATAGGTAAAGGTTATATCTGATGTTCTTGCTAATAATAACGTGTTAATTGTTTAAATAATTTAGTTTTTTAATAATTTTTTACCTTTGGCTGTTAAAGTTGGCCAAACTTACGCATTTAAAGTCGTGCCAACTTTGGCGTCAGTTTTTGGACCAACCATTGAAATGTATAGCTGGCACAACATATGCATTTTAAGTTGGGCCAACTTCCTTATGACTTGTCGGGCCAACCATCGTCGCCATTAGATGGCCAACCGTTATCATCTGTATGGTTGGCCCAACCTCTGGCACGAGAAGTTGGACCGACCTTGTAAAAGTTGGCCCAACTATGGGCCAACCGAAAATTCGCACCTGGGTTCATTTTTACTACTATTCAAAGTGAAAGAAAAAATTGACAAATAAGTGAAAGTCAAAATAAAATGACACCTCAGAAATGATAAATAGAAATTGTAATCATTCATTGTGGTAGAGCCATATGTCCCTCTTGAAATAGGGAAGAGTGGGGCAAAAAATTGTATATTTGGGAGAAGAACATGTATTCTTGATCCAAGAAAATATGGAATTTGACCAAGAAGATAATTTTTAATTAGAGTTGAAACAATTATTAACTTACATTAATCTTCCCATTTTCTTGGCTCAAGACTATGGGTGTTGCATGAAATAAATAGTTATTTAAAGAAAATAAAAAAATGATTTGACCAATTCTCAAAATTACTTGACAGAAGAAAATACATTTCTTCTAATAAGAAAATATGGGTTTGTTTCAAGTAAATTAGGTCAAGAAAATGCATTTACTTGATTTAATGAACTTTTTTTCAGTGAAGTTACAAACGAACTGAACGTAATACCGTTTGTATGTTTTGTTTTAGATCGATCAGTGACAAACATTTCATCAATAGCACTCGTTTGTCCTAATTAATTTGTTTTTAAGTTTAGAAAAAAATGTTATGAAATTTTTATAAGGAACGTAAAGGAGGACTTACAAACTCTGTTCAGAACTTCTAAAATTAAAATTTTTGATTATAGAAATTTCAAATGTTTTAGTCATGTTTTTACTTTAGGATCTGTTTCTTTAAATAATTTATTCCAATTAAGATTTTTACAATTAAAAAAATTAATTTTCGTGTATGTCATGTGAAGCCTTCTTCACTATGTGGTAGGCTTACAATTAGAAAGTAAAACGGTTAATCAGTAAGGCGGGATTTTTCACTATCAAGTATTGTCAATAATAATAATTTTATGAATCTTTAGGATACTACATGGAAAAAATTTATTCAGGGAACATTCCTGAATTAGTTCAAGAACGGTGGATATGAGAAAAAGTCGCTAAGATTTACGGATCAACTACACGGAGAGAGATTTTGTATTAATATTTGTTAAAATTGGTAATAGAATTTAATATATTTTTTTTCAATTTAGGGAAATCGTGTTTTATATTAAAAATTAATATTGTCCATATTAGTAGGCAGCTTTTAATATATTTTAGAAAAATTATTAAAAGAATTATAATCTTTAAAACTGACTATATTAAAATTATAGTCCAGGAAAGTATCGAAAGAATACCTTTAATATAGTCAATACTAAAAATTATGAGTGAGTCGAAAAGGATAGAAAATAAAAAGATGTAAGAAGGAGAAGGATATAATTAGCGTTTCGAGAGTATTTCACACACACATACACACAAATGAGTCAACGCAAGCATTATACTATATACATATAAACACAAACTATATACAATTTCGGAGATATATGTTAAAACCTAAATACGCATACATATAAACTTAACCGATACAAATAAACGCAATGTCGCACGCACGCTGTACATTGGGAGATACAGTTCTCAACTTCCTTATATACTAAACTCGAGAAATTTTCTGAACTTGCGAGAAAGTAATATTTTCTCAATATTTTGTTAAACATAGTTCTTAATTTATTTTAAGTTATTAATAAATAATTTTGTATGCTGGGTCAAAATTTTATTGAGAAATGTTTCTCATAATACTGTTTTTAAAATTGTTTGTTTCTAGAAACTGATTTCCATTAAAGTTATATCCAATTTAAAGTTATTTGAAAAAACTCATCATTTAATTTATTGGCATAAAAATTTTTATGCATTTTATATAAAATGCAGCATTTCTTAAATCATTTTTTAATATCTTCTAATGAACTAGTTTAGTTAAAAACTCTAAAAGAAATTGAATTTTGAAGAAGTTACAAATGATTGCAAAAATTAAATTATTTTCAAGGCAGTAAAACCATTTTTATAAATAATAAAACTCAACACAGAATTTCAATTATTTTTGACACAATTTTAAAAAAATTCTTCGTTGAAATTTAATTAATTTCAATAATTTATCAAAATTCAATTATTTTCAATATCTACTATTTCAGTAAAATTTCACAAAAAAATCCAATTATTTAAAAAGAAATATATTATTAAAATTCGTCTTAAGAATTTAATATTATTTTTCAAAGTAATAGATAGATTCCTTCGCAGAAATTCAGTTACACATTCAAAAAATTAAAAAACTTCCCATCAAAATTTCATTTATTATTATGAATAATAACATTTTTCTCCAAAATTCAATTATTTTCAAAAACTGTTTTGAAATAAAGAATTTTTAATATCCAGTTCTTTAATAAAATTTCCCAAAGAATTCAATGATTAACAAATCTTTTTTAACAATTCTACGCAAATATTTAATTGTTTTCATAAATAATAAAAATTTAATAAGAATTTAATAATTTTTTACAAAAATTCAATTATTTTTTATATAATTTTCATCAAAATTTCTCTAAAAATGAAATTATTCTTAAAAATTTTATTAAAATTCGTCAAAATAATTCTTTAAAAGTTCAACAACTTTAAGAAACATTCAACTGTTCAATAAATTATTTATTTTTGTATTTAATTAATTGAATTTTCGTAGAATTTTCTAATAAAAATTAATTTAAATATGAATATTTTAGTTAAAATTTTAAATAATAATTGAAAACTCTCTAAATTAATTAGTAAAAGTATTTACTAATTTGAATTGGCAACTGACTTTTTGCTTTTGAATTAGCAGATTTTATTAATAAATAGACGTTTCCACTAATCTAATCGTAAATTTTTACTTATTTATATTTAAAGAGAAATAAAACTTAAATGTCTCAAATGCCATGAAGTTTGACTCGGATAATTTCGGAACTGCTCGGCTAAAATGTTCGGCTAATCTCGGACAGTTTCGTAACCACTCTTCGACAGCCGAAAGCCTGCTATTAGGCTGGTCATAATTTTTAATATAGTCGATAACACTATTCGTTACTAAATTTACAATTTATGCAATACTTCGATAGTATTTAGTATAATTCTCTAGTAATACTTTTTACTATTGTAGACTTTCTTACTTATAATATTAAAATTTCTTACTGACTATTCTAATTTCTGTTACTTCAGAATAATACAAAGTAATAATTTGATTATAAATTTTCTTAAAAATGGTAATAATAATTAATAAAAGTGCACGATTTCCCCAAATTGCAATCGGTTTTACTAAATACTAATATAATAATACGAAATATTAAAACGAAATTTCTCTCCGTGTAGTTTTAAAATATCATGTACACATTTCAAGAAAGAATAAGTCTGAAAAAATTCGTTAATAATTCCAGGGAGACTCTAATATGTAATGGATTGAATTCTTCTAATACTGTAGCCAGTAGAAACTATAAGTTAAATCTGACAATCTCTTGTCATGTTCAGTGGAACTATAGGGACCGTACGACAACAACTCAGGTTGAGTTCGAGAAAATTTCTGGGTGCATTCAAGAAAAAAAAATTCAGAGATTTAAAGAGAATCTGAGCACTTCATTCACAAACACAAACCAACATACATTCAAATAACATACACTGTAAATATAACACATCTAATACCAGTGGCGGATCCAGGGAGGTGGTTTGGAGGTCATGACCACCCCCTTCGAAGTTTATTTGTAATATTTTTTAGCACTTTTAGGCAATTGGTATATATATATATATAATTAGCCTGACCACCCCCTATTCTGAAATCTGGATCCGCCCTTGTCTAATACACATATAAACACAAACTATACTTATAAATATAACCTATACTAGTAAACATTATATACATATACGCTCGCAACTACAACGTTTATCGAAATATCGCACGCACGCACGCGCTACACGAAAATCTCTGTGAACAAGTGGTTTTAAATTTTCTTATATACTAACGTCTAGGATATTTCATCACTTTTGGATTGCTATGTTTTGTAAATAACAAGATAAATTTTAATAATAATTTGTTTCTAAAAGGAAGAAATTTTTTTAAATATCAAGGTCAGTTTTTAAAGAAGATTTTATTACGAAATATTTCGAATTGAATTTTCAATTTAATTTACCTATAATTAGGTACTAAAAAATATAGATAATCGAAATTAATTATGATTAAAAGTTGATTATAATAAAAACAATAATAATTATTATATTGTAGACATCTTGAGTACAAATTATATTGGCATAAATCCACATTTTACAGCCACACTTTTGAAATGTAAAATTTTTGAATAAATTAAAATTAAATTTAGAAGAAATTGAAACTTAGATAATTTAAACTTAAAAGTTTATTATAAATAATTTAAAATCAACAACAACTTATGTTTGAATGACGAACCGGGAATTTTTAAACTGAATTAAAAAAAGTTTTTATTATTTTAATTTGTTTTTAAAAAATCGCCTTTTATTTCAATTTTTATAGATATTTATACTGTTTTCTAAATTTAAATTAGTTACAAATAATTAATTAGATTGTAAAAACTCAGTCACTGATTCAAATATATAGCATGTAAATAAATTTTAAAAAAAGTTATTGTCTTAATAGAAATTTTGTGAAATTCTACTGAAAATATTTAAATTTGTTAAAAAATTTTATTAAAAACTTTTTAACAAATCGAATTTTCAAAGTATTTCAACCTAGTAATTGATAAATAATTGTATATTATAAAGAATCACATTCTAATGTTTTCATGTTTCTTAGTGCGAAGATTAATAATTAAAATTTTTATTAGTTAATTTAAAAAAATATACACACTCAAATTTTTTTAACAAAATTTCAATTTTCGCAAAGTTTTTATGAAAATTCTGAAAAATAAGATTTTTGAAATTTTTCAATTTCATTGTTTAAAAATAGGTGAATTTTTATGAACAAATAATATATTTTCAAAACTGTCAGTACATTAGAGTCTCTCTGGAATTATTAACGAATTTTTTCAGACTTATTCTTTCTTGAAATGTGTACATGATATTTTAAAACTAGTTGATCCGTAAATTTTAGCGACTTTTCCTCATATCCACCGTTCTTGAACTAATTCAGGAGTGTTCCCTGAATAAATTTTTTCCGTGTATGGTTTAGAAACTGAAAAATAGATTGGTCAAATTCTATTAACTTTATAATCGTCCTGTTCACCATTTTCAGTATTTTTTGCAAAAACTGAGAAACGAACAAAAAAACTGGTTTTTTGGCAACATCTAATTAATGCATTTTCAGAAAAAGTTTTAGTGGTTATTTTCAGTGACCCTAAATTAGCTTAAAAACACAATTTCTAAATAGTACCCAACATACAGGAATTATTTGTAAACTAGAATAATCGATAAAAAATAAAATTAATTCAAATATTGAAAAATTAGAATTATATTGTACGAAACGTAGTTTACTATCGCCAAAAACATAAGTTAACAAAATTATTTGTCATTGATACTTTCGTTCCATTATTTATTAGAATAATCTTAAAAAGATTTGAATTTCCCTCCATGTGGATAGTATTATGAATATATGCTTTATATGCAATCATCCATGTAACTTTTATATTTGAAGAAAGCTATTCGTGAAAGAAATATAAGTTGAAAATAAATATTTGGACATCCGTGACCGCAAAGTGGGATCAATGAGAAACCAGTGAAAGACGGAGAAAAAATTTAACGGGATGGGACATTGTCCGAGTGCTTATCGAACCGGAATAACAGAGTTATACTGCCTTGCCATTGTGTGCGCATTTGCTGAACCTTACTATCTATAAAAGAGCGTTTCTTACTCCCTTACAATCACTTTCTTTTGAGCCAAATTTTTCATTGTGTTCTCTATTTAATCAATGATGAAAAGTATACAATAACAAATATGTAGTTCTCGAAATATTAATAAAGAAGAATGTAGGCAGGTGATCATGTGTGATGTTTACTACTTGTGAATGAATATAATTTTTCCAATTTTTCACTTACTTGTAAGCTTTATTTTTTCCCAATGATAAACTAAATCTTATATTTTTTTCTCTCTTAGTAAGTCGAAAATATTCTTACCACCAAAAAATAACAATGAATTACAAATGCCCTATGATGTAGGAAACATTTAGAATGCAAGAATGGAAGTTTAGGAAGGATCTGGAAAATATGTTTAAAATCAAATAAACTGATAGAGCAAAGAAGATAGAGATTGACTTTTGTTCAAGATCAACGTGTGACTACGCGTGTGACATAATGTTTGTCTTTGCGTCTCAGTGGATTCGTAGACTTCATCGCTCCTTTTTGGTTTAATGTTTGTTCTGAGTACACTGAGTTTATGTCTTTGCGTGTGTTACGGAGTTGTAATTCTCAAGATAGTCAAAAAGAAAATAATTTAAAAATCCCAGTGGGAAATAGGAAATATCATTATACATATATATATATTTTATCTTTGTTACATTTTTGCTCTAAAACCTTTTTCATAAAAACCTAATGATGAATTTATTAATAGTGTATCAATATTTTTTATCAGGTTTTCATTATTATTTTTGTTTATACACAGGGATCAAACAGTTTTAGTACACTGAAAAAAAAATTTATTTTATTCAAATAACCGATTATTTGACTATTATCAAATAAATATTTATTTAAATCAAATAATTTTTATTTGAATCAAATACTTCAATATTTGAAGCAAATATTATTTAATTGATTCAAATAAAAATTATTTGATTTAAGTAAATATTTATTTGATAATAGTCAAATAATTGGATATTTTAATCAAATAAATTTTTTTCAGTGTTCATTCGTACTGATTACTTTTAAATGCTCGTTTCACTTCAAATTCAAATGTTTCTATGAAAATAGATAAAAGAGCTATATCAAATTACGATCATTTTAAAGTTCAATAAACTTAGAGTCAAATAGGCTAAGGTATAACCATTTTAATAATATAAGTATTGAAAATATTATTCCTAAACCCAAGTAGAAATGTCCGGAGTTATGACGGAGTTAAACACGGGCATGGTACTGACTCAGTACTGATCGTCGGTACTGACTTTCGGAACCCGATCAGTACTGGGAGTATACTGACTCCAAAACCGAATCAGTAACATGTCGGAGTTAAAAAAGTGTTAAAATCAGTACTGGCGGAAAACTAGCATAACACCAAATCAGTACTGCGAAGGAGTTATAAAAAACAAACAAACTTTGTTATAATGGCATTAAACCGGCCACTATTAATAAGAACATTATTTGATTTATTAACTATTAAAATATTTTCCAATATTTTTAAAAACATTATTCATCAACAATAACGCCAAACACTTAATTAACATATTATTAATTATTAATTAACAGGTATATGTCATAATAATAAATTATTATTTATAAATTATTTTTACTATTATGTGTTATTAATAATAAAATTTTTTCATTTTTTTTAAATGTAAAAATATATACATTTTTCTATTATTATTTAAATAAATAATTAAATAAATAATTTTTACCATATTTTTATGCTACACCTATTAATTAATATGTAATGTCTTGTTAAAATGTATATAAATATATAAAACATATTTATAATAATTTTTCTTGAAATAAATATATTATACAGTAAATTCATTATTATAGCAGTGTCTATATCCTTCGTATAATTCAAAAGGAAGTTTAAAAAAATATACTCTCAAGCTTGCGTGGCTGTGCCATTAGTGTTATTCGACTTGCGTCCTCGAGGTCTATAGGGTTCGATCCCCCGTGCGTGCGATATTTTTCCGTCTTAGTTCTAAGTGTTTAGTGTATAATTCTCAACAGTGTTACATAAAATATAAATTTAAATAATTATAAACAATAATAATAATAATTTAGTAATTAATTTAAATAAATAAGATTGTCTAAATTAATGAGAAAAATAAGAAATTTTTTTTAAAAACTTATTTCAATAAAAGGAATTTTGCTAATTATTTACATTTTAATTGATACTCATAAAAGTTTATTTACTACAGAAATATTAATAATAATTATTAGTATTCAATAAATTACTCCCTCTTCTTTAATAATCAAATAACAAATTAATACAAGGTTCTAAAGGTAAATTTTCTTTTATAGAACGCGCTGCAGCATTTTCCAAATTTGTTAAATTTTACCTGCGAATCAGTAATTAGGCGGTGTTCTGCCAGTGATATTTTTATACTGACTTAGTACTGACTGCCGGTAAAAAATCAGTACTGGACAGCGTTACCAGCCAGGGATTTCCCAGTACTGATTTAGTACTGGAGTCAGTACTGCTATACTGCCAGTCAGTACTCGGTCAGTACAATGCCAGTATTACATTTCTACTTGGGAAGGTGTGCAGAAAGCTCGAAGCTCGATCGAGTATTTTCGAGCTTTTCATTTTTCGAGCCGAGCCGAGCCTAATCAGTTCGAGCTCGAGTGGAGCTCGGATGGATTCGAGTACCCGAATTTTTCGAGTACTCGATTGAATTCAAGCTTTTAAATTACTAAAAAATCTATTAATAAGTAGAAAAATTCGAATTGAAGGGATTTACTGATCGTAGGAAATCGTTAGGTGTTAAAATAACTAATTTACTAACTAATGTAAGATATTTTAGGGGAATTCGATATTTTCTACTGAATAAAGTCCCTATTTTTTTAAATGCTTGAATTTAATCGTGTACTTGAATTCACCCGAGTGCTCGAAAAACTCGAGTACTCTATAATACATCGAGCTAAGCTCGGGCTCGGCTCGAAAAAATTGCAGCTCGACTCGGCTCGACTTTTCGAGCTTTTTGCACACCTCTAATAATTCCTTAAAGTTAGAGATTTTTTGTGAAAATTGCAATTTTGAAATCTGCACTGCAAAAAGAAGTATCTTAATTAAGATGTTTTGGTAGTCATTTCTAAGATGTTATTGTAGTCACTTTTTAGTCATTTAAAATATTTTAATTTAAGATGTTTAAAGTATCTTCGTACACATTTTCCAACATATTTTTTTGGGAAAAAGTTTTGAGGTTAACTATGGGCTTATATGTAAGATATTTTATGCATCTTAGGTTTTAGTAACTTAAATTTTTTTCGCATCTTACAATTCACAAGTAACTTATCACTAAACATCTTATTGAGACAGAAACATCTTAATTTAAGATACTTTAAAAAACTTACAGAAGTATCTTACTGTTTTAAGATAGAAAAAATATCTAAGACGTATAAAGCATCTTAAAAATCTGTATAAGATACTTTCGAAAACATCTTATTTTAAGATGTAAGATACCATTTTTCCATCTTACATCTTATGTTAAGATATCAAATAAGATACTTATTTTTGCAACGTGGAGTACAAGCAAACACCAATTATTGAAGAAATTTTTTTAAGAATGGACAGTTATACAATATTAAGTACAAATTTCATTCTTTAATTCTAGACCAAAATCATTCTCATATATTAAGTATTTTTTTCAAATTCTATAAATATAGGTAACTTCTCTTGCTCTCTAAATTAAAAAAAAAATTAATTGGAAATTCTTCGTTTCTGTTCACTTGTTTTATCAATTAACCACACTTTTGAAAAATACAAGCCTGCAAAAAAATAAAATTTTCCGTTGTCTGAGATCAAAAAGTCATTTCTCGCAGTTTTTGGAGCGCTGAATTCAAATTTGGCAATGAAAACCTCTTATCACGTCAGGATTTTGAAAAAAGGGGGGTAAAAGTTCCTAAAATTATGTTTTTTTCAGTTTTTGAAAATTTCTCCCGGGTAAATCCGACGTGTTAGAAACTTGTAATAGAAGCCAAATTAAAGTCTGAACTCTGTACTTTAAGAAGATATAGCGATATTGCTAACAACAAACTAAATTAGAATTCAACAATTATTTTTTTAACAGTTTTCAAGCTCAAAAAGTGACTGACACAGTTCGTAAATAAAACTATTTTGAAAAATGATTGCATTCGCTTAAAATTTGTTACTCTAGGTTTTCGCGGCCCCTAATTACGAATATGTTGTAAGATTTCAAAAATTCAAAATGTCGGATCCAATAAGGTGGACTAGCTGTTAAAAATATATTCAAGTTATCAAAAAATTAATAATTCAGGGTTATCAGGGTTGTTGATAATGCATCTAACAACAAATTTTTTATTTTGGCATCATATTTGTAAAGTACGACACGAAAACCCCAGACTTAAAAATCTACAGACCTTGTGAATTAATTTTTATGCTTGATAACCGTTCAAAAAAATAATTTTTGACGGCTAATTTAGTTTTTGTTAGTTATATCGCTATATCTTCTTAAAGTACAGGGTTCAGGCTTCAATTAAAATCTTATTACAAATCTCTAGCACGTCGGATTTACCGGGTAGAAATATTGAAAAACTGCAAAAAAAACGTGATTTAAGAACTTTTATCCCCACTTTTCTCAAAATCCTAACTGATGGGAGATTTTCGTTGCTTCTTCAAATAAAGGGACACTAAAATATGAAGACTAAAAAATTATAAAATTTTATAAAACTATAAATTTTAAGAAATTTTTCTTTTTTCTTTTATTATTCCATGCTCTTACAAGTATTGTAGGAATTTAAAAAAAAGTAACAAAATTTCATCAAAAGAATAACAAAATTTTTAAAACTACACCATCTAAATAAAAATCAACCAAAGCAACATAAATTGTTTAAAATTCGTTACTTGGGAGTTTTTGGTGACGTGGATTACGAAACCGGTGTCAGAATTTTAAAATCAGAATTTCAATTTGCCTTATAAATCATCATTTTTAATTGAAATTAATACTAAAAATTTGAAAGTCTTCTCGCGCTGCAGCTGTCTGGTTGTACGCGGAGACTTCTACTTTCACGCGTATCCCCTTATAGCATCCAACCCCTCAATTTTTACATTATATAAATTTATCAATATCATTTTTACAAAATTGTTTATATTTTTTAATTATTTTTATTTCATGAACTCAATTTTTCAACAAAATCTCAAGTATTTAAAAAAAAGGGTTAAATATATTGCATTATTTTTACTCTTTAAATTTGAAATTCAAAAAAACTATATTCTCTGAATCAAATTTGGGGAGTATTTCTTACTCTCGATTTTCTAACAAAACTTGCAGTTTTTGAAGAAATAAATGGAAAAATTAGCATAATTTCTGTTTTATTATCACAAATTTTGTAAATTTTGTTTTTGGGTTTACCTCCAAATTTTAACGTTAATAGTAATAGCTTGTCGACAATTTTTAAAAAAATATGTCTTAAAAATTTGATAGTTAAGCGTATTCCATACTTTAGGATCTGCTGCTCTCCTTTGCATATACACATTGCCTTATACAGGGGCAATATTTTAAATAGACTTACAACAATTTTTAATCAACCCTTTTAAGTAGTTATATATATATATATATATATATATATATATATATATATATATATATATATATATATATATATATATATATATATATATATATATGGGTGATTTTCAAATAACTGTGATTTTTTTTAATAAGACATTTTTCTGCTAAAATAGTGAATCAAATTTGATTTTCATTACATATTCCAGTACATTTTTGTTATTAAAGTATATGTTCAAATGGAAACTACATGATTTTGAATATTTCCAAAGTTACGATGGAAAACGGAAAGAAAATGCAAAAAAGTTACATGCCACGGACCTGACATTTTTCCACGGTCCTGACATGTGTGTCACAGTTAAAACACGTAAAAAAATAAAAAAATGAATAAATATTTTCTTTTCAATGTTTGCACTTCAAAATAATGCCAGTAGAAGTCAATTAAAAATAAAATTGAGTAATAAAATCACGATGACGTTACCATGTGTCGGTAGAAAGTAATTAACAATTTGAAACATGAAAAAAGTGCTCGTGTACGTGGAATATCATTATAATAAAAATATTTTTATATGTAAAACATCTGGTTAGATTTGGCCTACAAAGTACTTAAAAGATAGTTTCAATATTTGCTCACGTGAAAATTTCAGAACAAAATTTAAAAAAAACGTATGCCACGGACCTGACAATTTAACCCTATTTTCTTAATTTTAACTATGATAATGTTAATGTTAACAAACTGAATATTAAGTATCTTTAAGAAGAGACTTCTATTAAGTGATTTATGAAGTGAGTGGCAAAAAATAATAATTTTATTAGTCATTTGTCTATGAGGACATGCAAATATGACAGTTATTTGAAAATCACCCATATATATATTTCTGCAAAAAAATTTATTCCTGCAAAAAACTTTAAATTGTAAGTGGTGTTATAATTTTTTGAAAAATTATTTTACGAAAATAAAGCTCAACTTTGTTTTAACATTTTTCTCATTTGCAGTAATTTTTCTCTTGTTATCCACTATAAACAAGCTGTATGCAGTTGAATGCCCTCGCACGTCAAGATATACTCTTCTAAAAGTGCTTTCTACTTTTAAATTTGAGACTTGGCATAAAACAAAATACGGGCCTAATATTTTTTCATATTCTAAAAGAAAAACATTGTTTCATCGATATTGTTTTTGAAGGAAATGTCAATTTTTCGTTTGTACTTGCGTTGTTAAAGTATTTTGGTTTTACAATGTGTCAATTAATGGACTGATTCCCTGTCCCTTTAAAAAAATTCATTTTCTTTAAAATTTTCTTTTTTTTATATTTTTGGGCATTAGCTTTATAACTATTAGTTTTATAACTTTTTAACTTTTTAACTTTTTAACTATATAAATTTACTTTTAATCGAAAAATGTCATCACTTTAGCTTTAATTTTTTTTAAATTTACGTTTTTGGAAATGCCAAACAAAAGTAATTTAAAATATTTTAACTTGAATAATCAATATTGCAGTTTTTTTCATTCATTCAGTGATGGTCTTGAATATTGCACATTTGCAAAACGAGTATTCTCGAAGGACCAGATTAATAAAGTCAGCTTATCCCGAGAAGGCTGTAATCCTTGTATGTTACGTGAATTCACTGTGTATATGCTGAACCAACAGAATAGAGTCCCCATTGTAAGACATATAATCCTATATATGTACATCCTTATCTGTAAATCCTCCTACTTTTACAATTGTACAGCTCTAAAGTATTAACGTTTATTTTATATGTATATATTGTATTGGTTATAATAATTACATTTTTTAGTGTTTCCGGGCATTTTTCTAAAAATAATTTTCTAAAAGTCTTTTTTCCAAATTTTTTTTCCTGAATTGTTTTTTTCGAAGGATTTTTCCAATAATAAATTTTTCCGAATACATTTTTTGTATACAATAATAATAACAACAATAATAAAAGAGTTTAATTTTGAGAAATTGATTGAGAAAATTGTTAACTTCTTCCACCTTTAATATTAAATTACCGAATGATAAATTCACTTTCTAATTGACTATGAATTGAAATATTAGGCTTACCATCTTTAAGAAACTTCCTACGGTTAGTTTGTCAATTTTTTACCTGTAGGCTAATACTGACCTTAAAATTGATCTAAATTTTAAGGGGAGAAACTACAGGTTAAGTCTTTACCTGTACGTCAAAAAATCTTGAAACAGCGGCGACGTCGGCGACGATATCTTTTTGTAATATAGAGAGATAATAATAATAATAATAACAGTTGAATGTAGTACCTATATCTAAACCATTTTTCTGAACGCGAATTTTCCAATCAAACATTCTAAAATGCGTCACATGAAAGAGCATATCCTTTATTTTTTGGATACTGTGTTAAAATGGGATTTTAGAAGGATTAAAAGGGGTTGAAAACCAAAGAAAAAAATGTTGAGATTCGCTTGCAAAATGGTTACTCAGGGGGGTTCTCAGGGTCGCTGATTACGAATCCGATGTTAGTTTTTGAAAATTCAAATTGGTGTATCTAATATGGCGGGCTTTTTTTAAACTTCAGATTTTGAAAAATCGACATCCGATTCATAATCAGCGACCCCGAAAACCCCTCAGTAACTAGTTTAAAGTGAATATGAGAATTTTTTTCCTTGGTTTTATAGTTATGTTTGTAATAGTTATGAAATTAATATCCCTTCATGTGACGCATTTTAGATCATTGATTGTTACATTTTACTTCTACTGAATTTTATCCTTTTTTCTTAAAATTTTCAAATTCTCAACTAATTTAGTTATAATTTTTTAAATGATAATAAATTCTCAATTCCAGACCGTATAAATTTTAAAAATGAGTTATTTAATGCGTTTTTGAAGCGTCTATATAATGAACATAAAATATTAAAAATGAAACGTCAATTTAATACAAAAAACCCCACAAATTTTGCTATACACACTGAGAGAAATGAATAGCTGTGACTACTATTTGGTTAGTAATAACGCCGCTGCTAATTTTAATTACTTGCTGTTACTATTCAGTTAGTAATTCCAGCCATTTAGTTATTAACGCAATTAATAAAATAGGTAGACCAACAAAAAAGTAGTTGAATCAAATAATAAAATAATTGAGTATACTAATAGAAAATGGTAACACCAACCAATAAGTTAACAGCAGTATAGTTTATTAACTAAAAATAATCCTGGAAAAAATGGTTACCACAACTATTCATTTCTCTCAGTGCAGAAATATTTTAAAAATTTATGTCAATATCACAAAATCTAATTTTTTTTCATGAAAAAATATTATTTCATATTTACTTTTTTGTTACAGGTGAGTACCCATCTTAGACATTATACTCCAAAATTGTTACGTGAGTTCAGTATTTACATATATAGACTAATTTTATATTAATTATTATTTTTACCAATTTGACTTATCAATTTGAAAGCTATTATATTTAATTTTATTTGAACTAAGAAAATTGACAACAAGCTTTTATACATTAACTTTTAATACTTTCTCTAATTAGTTAAAAATAAAATTCTGTTTATGGTTTTCTAGTAAATTAATTTTTTTCTGTCATTATTGTATTAAATATATTAAAATATGTTAAAAATGTTTCATTATTATTAAAAATTATATTAATTTATAGAATGATATTAAAATGGATTGAAGTAAATTAACAATAATTAAGAATTATTTAAAAATTATTTCTATCTTTAAATTATTAATGACAAATTATAATTGCAGAGACAATAATCTATTATTAATTGCGCCCATTGCCTACTATTGTAGAATCAGAGTCAACAAAGCAAAGGTTATAGGGAAATTAGAAAAAAGTAATTGATCTATAAAAATATCAATTTTTTAGAATTACTACGATTTTTGAAAAGAATGGAAAGAACTTTACTACAGTAGGGGAGAGCGGGGGTAGGTTGTGCCGTTAATTATATCTCGAAAACGGAAAAAGATTTTTAAAAAATTGAAAGGAGAGATGTATTATTTTGCGCCTGCACACCTTTGGCGATCATTCTCATTTCTTTTGCTGAGCGAAATAAACAGCTGTTAGTATCTTTGTGTTTTGATGCTTTATAAGTATAAATTTTCAGGCGTGCAACTTTTGGTCTATTTTTTAAATTGTTAAAGCTCAAATTTGGTACAGATACGTATTTTCACATGCAGATTACAGGAAAAATATAGATAATTTACACATTATTTAATCTAATTAACTAAAAATGGGTATATTAGCATATTTTTACAGTCTGATCGCAGAAAAAATATTAAAAAATCTAAAAAAGAAATTAAAATAAATTTTTTTTTAATTTCCACATTACTTGATCTATTAACTAAACATGGAAATTAATATATTTTTACAATCTGATCACAAAAAATATATTAAAAAATTAAAAAAAAATTTTTAAATAAAATTTAAAAAAATTGGACAAGTGCGAGTTGAACTCGCACTGCAATGGCGGGTTCCGTACACAAATATTAAAACAATACTTGAAACATTCTTCGGTAAATGGTAGAATTAAAATAAACAATTAAAATAATATATTAAAATCATTTGATAAAAACAATACTTAAAAAAATAAAAGTATTGTATATCTAATATTGTAAACAATAATAAGTAGAGGAATAAAATTCGCACAATTAGTTCCTCTACTTATTATTGTTTACAATACTAGATATATAATACTTTTATTTTTTTTAAGTATTTTTTTTATCAAATGATTTTAATATATTTTTTTAATTGTTTATTTTAATTCTACCATTTACCGATGAATGTTGCAAGTATTGTTTTAATATTTGTGTACGGAACCCGCCATTGCAGTGCGAGTTCAACTCGCACTTGTCCAATTTTTTTATACTTGATGAAAAGTGAAAAACGACTCATTGGGTCTGATTGTGCATTTCGCTCGGGGCTAATTGTGCCGCAGTCAGTATCAATTTTATAAGATGAAAACATACAACATGTATGGAAAATTTCACATAAACATAATTATTAGTTGTATCAAATGTAATAAAATAAAAAAAGTAAAAAAAATGGTATTTAATTATTATTTTATTTATTTAACCACTTATTATTATATTATTAATAGTTATATTATTATATTATAATATTGTATGTGAATATCTTTTTTCAATAAAAATACAAGTTTTATTGTGTAAAAATTGAATGAAAGTGGAACGCCATTTGTTGAAAAATATTAAAAATAGTTGATTTGAACGTTCGGAAAAACGTTGGAACGCCCTGCCAGTGAAGTGGTTAATCTGTTTTTTGACCTAGGTGCACAATATACCACGTGTGAGCGACCTGCACTCGTAGATTAATTATTTATTTAAATCCATCAAACTTATAAGACTCACTCGAAAATTTTTTGCAATATATTTTTTTAGTATTTTTAGGTACGTTAAAACAAAATTTTTCTCTATCATATTTTAAGCTAAAAAAACTTAAGTTAATTGTAAAAAACTATTTTTTGAGTATTAAATGGGAAAATTTTTTTTGTTAACATATTATTCAAATGTAGAGAGGAAATCAAAATTATTTTTGTCTTCTGATATTAAAAATAGGTTTTCATTCAAAAAACGAAAAATTTTGAATTCGTAACTCAAAAATTTGGTTTAAAATGTTGCAGATTATTTTAATCTATTCTGGTGTTATTTTAACACCTCGCTATATAATGTGTCAATTATTTTAGTCTCTCTTATGCATAAAATCATTTGCTGTAATTTAAACAAGTTAATATTCAATGAGGCACAATTTGCCCCAGCGTCGGGGCAACCGACTCCGCAGCATGGATACTTGGGACGCATCGCCGCACTCCGAAATATCACATTTTTATTGATGACTATAAAAATTGTTCAAAAGTATATATAAATTCAAAAACTACACAAAATTCTACTCCAAATAGTTGTTATTTTACTATTATTTTCTTTTATTTTGTCGAAATCGGCATTAAACCTCGCTAACCCCTAAAACTAATTTTGTTTTAAAAAATTTTATTAATTGATTTTAAGCAATAAATTAAACAGATAGTGACACTTTGGTCATACACATTATCAGATTTGCTGTTGAAACTAATTAAAAAAAACTATAGGAAAGGAAAATCTTGAAAATAATGTTGATGCAACTCGAAATTTGAAGAATTAGTAGATGAAAGATTTAAAATTGTTTAAGAACGATAGAAACAATGTAAAATTTGAAAGTTTAATCCTCAAAAAAGATGTTGAAAAAGTACATTTTCCCATTGAGGTAAGTAGTTCTAAACGGACTGATGAAGTATTTAAGCCCATTTTGTCAATCGAATCTCCCTTTTTCCCCAAAGGAAATAAGTAAGGGGTCCACGTGCTCTCCGTATGTCACCAAGTTCATCAAACAAAGCTGAGAACATCATATGCAGGTAGGATTATGTCGAGGACCCCTTTTTTGGTTTAGAAGGCGATGAGACACCCTTCATTTTAGTTAAAGTTGTGATCCTGTGGACATGAACATGTATATTGGAGAGGCAAGAGGGGATAGTTACGCATGACAAGGATGGGACGAACATAATGTTAAATGCACAAAAGTGTAACTGCATTGTCAAATAGAAAAATCCCCTCCGGGACGCCGATGGCACAATAATAGGACAGATTATAATCTTGTCTACCCCCTGGATTCTCTTTGCTTGCATTACGAAGCACTAGTCTCTGATACCCCATTTAAATTGAGTCCTGCCTACTCTGTTCATTACGTACCCAATCTTGTTCTATGGGTAACAACTGCTTGCATGGCAAATCTGCCATGTTCAGAGTCAGTCAGTCTGTAATTGAAAAATGATGAAAAATGTTGAACTCTGTTTAAATAAACTCTGTCATTTCTAATGTAAATTAAAGAATAAGTTGAAATCGTCACTTTGCTGAGCCAGGGGTGGTTTACATTTTTTCCACAGAGAGTAATCTGCATGCAGAGACTCGACTTGACTGTGCAACGCGGCACGGCAGTCCACTCGAAAATAAGCAGGGTCATTGTTAGCTTTGGAATTGTTTTTAGTCAGCGAAGCCAGAGAACGTATAGTATAGTGTAAGGACGCACTGGGCGTACGAGCTATATTTTCGTGAATGTGCACCGTACTGAAAAGGGTAGCAATGACATACAGTAATGATGCTCGTTCTCTTGCAATAGTCTAACCATCCTCTTCTGAGTCAAGATAAAGAATGGAAATATCATAAAAGAAAGGGCCTGGATTCCGCAAAAGCGAAAAAGAGAAGGAAAATTTAACTGAGCGAGGTTAGAGACGAAGGAAGCGAGCTACCGGATAAATGTAGACTGGAGAAGCGAAAGTAGGGATACCAGAGTTTCCAGCTCGACGAAGCCAATTCAGACCTGGAATTTATCCTATCAATTTCTGCTTGGTGGAGTGGCAAAGAGCTTGGCAACGTTCGCTGTTCGCTATATTAACGCTACACACAGCTTCTACTTTAACCAGCCAGTACGAGCACAATTCACGTTTATAATATGATATCTGGGGGACTATTGTTGCTCACACCCTATACCAATAAAGTAGCAACCGTCCTTATTTGGTTGCACTTTAACCCCAATCACTCGGTGATCATCATGCAACTAATGTTTAAGGGGGATTTTGTGGTATTCATCATCAAGAGAAGAGCAGTCTCTCAACAAGTTCGATTTAGTAATTATAAAAAATTTATTGTCCCAATTGTTAGGCATATCATTATATGCGATTATGATTTGAGACATTCAATATTTTCATTTCCATTACAATGAGGAAACAGGTTTCATGAAAGGGAAGTCAAATAATATACTAATTTATTTATTGAGGGATTAGCTTATGCAATAGAAACAAATACTGACAATGAGTTCGACACCATTCACACACATCCTGCTAAATCCTTTGAGATAAAGTTCAACATGCATGAACGATTTTCACGAAAATTTTCACTCAAATCTCTTCTAGTAGTACTACTATAATAGAACTTAAAAAAATGATGGTTCAAAAAGAAAAAGATAATTTGAAAGATAATCCTGAAAGAGCACAGCTTGGATTTCTACATGTTTTGACAAGAAATGCAAATGAATTTTACACGCTATTGCAAGTCCAATGTGAATATGTAATTATCATGCTTACATACAAAAACCAAAGTTACTTTTGTTTCTAATATAAATATAATTCAATTACAATTTTTTAACAAAATTGCAATTTCAATATTTTCTATTTCATAACCACAATTTTTTTACAAAATTTGCAATTTTTTCTGTTTTAAAAAAGAAATAAATTATCATTATTTATATTTCTTTATTACAATGTTTAACAAAAATTCTAGTTTTTTAGAAATAATTAATTAATTAATGTTTTTTAATTTGCATAGAATTTATTTTTTAATATAGATTTTAAATAAAATTGAATTCTTTAAGTTAATAAAAATGAGTCTATAAACAATTTTTTTTTAATTTTCAATTATTCCAATTTGTTAAAAAAATTATTAATAATATGTTCGGACCATCATAATAATGTCAACGATGCCAAGAGAAAACTGTTTTCATCATTTTATCCAAAATTAAAATTTTGAATCACAACTAAAACTTTTTGTCGAAAATAATAAAATAAACTTGTATTTTTCATCACAGATTGAGAGAGAAATCCCGATTCAGATTGAATACAAGGTAATTTTTATCGAAAAATGAAAAATTTCTAAAAAAGTTGTGACTTTTGGATGGGACAATAATTCTGTAAATATGTCATAGACAGTCCTAGAATTTTCCATTGTCTTATGTGAAATAATCACAAGCAGTGCTGGAATATTTAAAGTAATCAATTGAATATTTTAAATATTCCAACACTGCTTGTGATTATTTCACATAAGTCAATGAAAAATTCTAGGACTGTCTATGAAATATTTACAGAATTATTGTCGCATCCAAGATTCAAGTACTGTCAAGTAATCTTCCTTGTACTTATTTTTGCCGTGTATGAAGTGTGTTTTTTATTGTATTTTTAAACGTAAGTTTTTAAAAAATATATATACTTCCAATCAGTATGATTTGCTTACCCTACAGCAAATGAAGTAATCACAGTTTTTAATTTTGATATCTAGTAAAGATATAAAATTTGTTATGGTCTCATTTCAAAGATAATTTTTCTTACTTTCGTATATTAAAATAAAACCAAAATTATTTGGTGTCGCATGCATGATTATAAAATTCATAAAAAAGTGTTCGCTCCCAATAAGAAGTGAGGAATTAATAAGAATTCGAAATTTTTAATTCTTTTGAATTCCGTTTTTGACCAATTCTTTTCGTTTTTATTTGGAGAAACCGAAAAGAAGGTAAGTTTAATTCTTTTAACACCCTTTTAATATTTTAAGCAGAAGAAAAATTGTCTTTACGAAGAATTGAACCCTTCAGTTTCATTCTCAGAGACAATCAGCTTGTCCGCTCAGCTGATTGAACTGTACTGTGACTTCTGAATTTTAAAGTTCTTATGTCAAAGTGTTACAAACTTCAAAGGAATTAAAAACTTACTAAATATTAAAAAGGAATAGACAGGAATTGAACTTGACACATAGTATTTCGAAATTCCAAAAAATCCAACAATTAAAGTAATATTAAAACGGAATTGATTGAAATTCACTTTCAACAAATCTTTGTTTACAAACGGAATACATATGAATTGGACAGAAACGGAATTCAAAAAAATTAATAATTTAACCTTTTTTGTAAAAAGTTAAACTTTTTCAATTCTTCTCAAGTCCTTATTGCTTACTGGGCTGGCATATTTAAAAAAAATTTCAAATCTTGTAACTTTAATTTTTAAGATCTATAAATTAATTATCTTCATTGAAAAATACATTTTATGACAACTTTTTTAACATTCTGCCTCACTGTACGCTGCTATATTTAATATATTTATAATATACGAGCAATTCTTCATCACGCAGCGACGCACTAGTGCATTACCCGTGCTTTTTAAAAAATGCAATGTTTTCTAAGCTTTTAATGAATCGTGTCAAGACTTTCTGAAAAAATTTTCTTATATAGTGATAACCAAATGTCTTACAGAAGTTTTCTGAACTGTAAAGTTTCCAGCAGACCTTTTGTCGGTGAAACTATGAGAAAAAGTAATTTACGATAAGTAAGTCTGTAAATATAGGTAAATAAGTCTTTATTTGTGGTCAAAAGTTATTACGTAATTAATTATCTCACATTTTTTATTATAATGTTTTGTAATTCTTGTCACAAAATTACAAAAAAGGAATTGTAACAGAATTGAATGATCTTATATATAGATGTAAATAGTAGGAATTGAATGTAGAATTGGAAAAAAACAAAACTACTCTGACATGTTTATCAAAGATACTTTATTGTTTCGAAAATTTAATTTAAAAATGGCAGTTTTATCGTAAGTGCTATACTGTTAAAATTCCTATCTATTGTTACAATACAAACTAGCTGCAAAGTACATGAAAATATCGTGCTATCAGGTAAATTAGGTTGTATTGAAAGAAATCAAAGGAGTTTTTGTCGTCATTTTGTGTAAAGAAAAGCATGTGTTTTACTATTTGTATGGTCGTTTACATGGAAGAAAATTGTTAATCATCGCGGAATGGTTTAGTTAAGAATACATGCAATGTGTTGTTGGAATAGTGGGAGACTGTCTTCAGGTTGGCCACACGCTATCCATAATTACAGGTTCCTTATTTACCGCTTGTTACACACTTCGTTAGCACATCGCTTATAAAGTAGTTGTATACCATTTAGTAAGATAGGTTTCTCAAAGTTACCCTTCTCTTCTTCTCGTCGATCTTCTTTTCTTCTTTTTTCATTTCTCATCGTTCCTTCTTATCCTCTCTTTCCTTCTTTCACATTCTCCCTTAAACCCTTTCCTGCCTTTTACTTTTATTCTCGACATATCTCTGTCTCGGACTGTCGGGCAACCTGACCAGCTTAACCTCTTACGATCTTGAATGAGAACCTTGAGTTGAATTCATTCAGTAGTAGTCGTGAGAATTTATGAATGAATTGCGTGCTTGCTATGCTAAGTGGCCTTTTAACACTTCTGTGGCTTAACGTTTTTCTCAATTATTATTTTGGCATACGCTATAATACAATTATGACTCATTAAATGTTTTCGTTCAATTTTTACAGTACCTATACTGCTATACCTACTATTTTAACACATAATAATAATAATAATAATAATAAGTGGAATTGTCTATTCAAACTAAACTTGCTTTACTTCAAATTTATTTCAGAAAGCAAACTTCAGATTCATATATCACTCACTGATTGGTACATAATTTGTATTTAATTATATACAATTCTTATTATTTAGAAAAAAACCTCTCAAATACGACATGATAAGCGAACACATAAAATGAGCAAGGCTCAACAGAATGAACCTCGCTCAACAGAACAGACAAGTTGCTGTTCAGACTGGAAGTACAGGCTAATACAGTGCTATAATTGGAACGGTCGCGTGCGTCCTTCGTGGACAATGGACTCGGCCAAGTGCAAATTATTAACGTACTTTTCTTGCCTTTTCCCCTCTTTCATATATAAGTTCTGCTTTAGACTTGACTGAATCTACTCATTTGCAGAAAAATATACTTCACGGCAAATTCACTCAATAAATATTAATAATTTTATTAAAAAGATATTTTCTATTTGTTATCCACTTAACAAACATACTAAATTCAGTAACAAAAATCACTGCAGCGAGTTCTACTTATGGATATCATTGTACAATTTAAAAAAATGTAAGTACTTTAAAAAACATTTTATTTACATTTCAATATTCAAAAACGAAAAAATTAATACTTAGTTTAACTATTTCCTTATTTCAATAATTATTTAAATTATGGTACAGAAAATAAAACTTTGGTGTTTGATGAAGTTTATAATCCAAGCAAGTGGCTTGGAGAGATCTTGATGAGTTTTTTGATGCAATTACAACTTCGTTCTTATGTGTAAATCAGAAAGTTATTTTTGTTGGTGATTTCAATATACCTAATTTAAAACAATTTATTAAAAATAATATTCCTGACCGTAAGTCAACAATACTACATAATTTTTTAGTTTTAAATGGTTTGGAATCAGTACAATGACATTAATAATTTTAATGATAGATACTTGGATTTAGTAATGGCTTCTTTTCCTTGTGAAGTTACTGATAATAATCTTTCTTTGTTATCAGTTGATAAATATCACCCACCACTGCATATTAAATTTGAATATGTTACCCCCTACAATGGTAATAATGATAACTTTAATTTTAATACGAACCCTGGTAAAAATTTCGGACTAATTCCGGATTAAATACAAACAGATTATTACGGATTAGTCCGAAAATTGTACTAAAAAGGTCCGAAAATGATCCGCGATAGTCTGATATCAATCCGAACGAAAACCTGAATCCGAAAACACTCCGGAGTAATCCTGAATGTCTACGAATTCAGTCCGTAATTAGTCCGCAAGAATCCGAATTTATTACCGGTGAAGAATTCTTCTAAAATAAGTACGGAATTATCCGATATCAATATGTAAAGAATACGGAATCAGTCCGCAACAATCCGAGTTTAATCTAGTTAAAAAAACTTAATCCGCAAAATGTCCGGAGCAATCCGAACTCTGTAAGCAAGAAATCCGGTATTAGTCCGCAACAATTTGAAACTAAGTGTGGCAAAATCCTTTTCAGAAAGAAGTACGAAACAATCCGAAAACTGTATGATAAGAATCCGAAAATTGTCTGCAACAATCCGGATTTAATCCAACTAAAAGGTATAATCCGAAACAAATACGAAATAATACAAAATCAATATGTAAAAAATAGGAATTCAGTCCGCAATAATCCGAATTTAATCCAGTTAAAAGAATTTTAATCCGAAACAAGTATGGAACAATCCAAAAAAATCCATATTCAATCCAATTCAAAGACTTAATCAGGAATGATTTTGGTATAATATTGAATTTGTATATTAAAAACAATTTGTATAAAATGCAGATAAATTCAAACTATAATTATAATTTCGTGTGACAAAAACCTGACCAAAACCAGATTAATTTCGGATTTAATAATTTCACATTTGCAAGTTGCGTATTATCAGACTAACTTCGGACTAGATCGAACTAATTCCGGATTCACTGGTTTTACACAAACCGCATTGAGTTTGAATTTATCCGGACAAATTCCGAGCGACAAAAACCTGTCCATAAGCAGTCTGTTTCGGATTAGCTGCGGATTCACTGGTTAAACCAACCGGATTACTTCTGTATTTACTAGTTGCATATGATCTGACTATAACTGCAGACTAAACCGGACTAATTACGGATTCAATAGTTATAAAAAACGGTTTTTATTTCAAACTTAATAAACCACAATAAACCGTACTGATGCGGACAAATTCCGGATTAGTCTGAAATCGGTCCCACTTTTTATTCAGGGTATTTACTTACGGTAAATAAAATATTTAATTCTGCAGTCAGTTTGTTTTTATAAATTTACTAGTAGGTATTATTAGTTATCTTGTTTCAATATTAAAATTAACACTGATGTGTTAGTTTCTTGTCATTTCTTTTTGTGGCACTTCATAAATTCTATTATGAATTTGAACTTCCATGCGAGCGTGGTATAGTGGTTAGTGTATTCGATTTCGGTGCGTTATAATGTTAGATAGGTGTAGGTTCGAATCCCCAAGCGTTAGAAATTTTAAGTTAATGTAAATAAAATTGCGATAGGTAAATCGAAAAATATGATGAATGTAGCATAAAGTAATAATAATTAATATGTAAAACTTGTATAATTTTTTTTTATTAACATTCACTAAATTGTCCGGACTAACTTTTGACTGTTTCGGACTAATTCCGGATTCACTAGTTAAAATTAACTGATTAATTTCGGACTTCATCGGACCAACTCCGATTTCACTAGTTGTTCACAAACCGTATAGAATTCGGATTTTTCCGGATTAATTGCGGATGACAAAAACCTGACCATAAACCGCATTGTTTCGGACAAACTTCGGATTAGTCCGAAATCTATCGGGTTCTTTAACCAGGGAATATATTATCATACAGTTTTAAAACCTGTCATTACTATATAAGTTGTATATTTCACTATTAAATGCCGATTGGACTGATCTCCCAAACTATTGTAATGTTAATGTAGTACTACAATTATTTTATGATAAAATTTTTACGACTTTAGATACTGAAGTGGGTTATGTGAAAAATACATCAATGACTACCTCTTATCCCCAATAGTACACCAAACAGATTATTACTCAAATTAAATTAAAAAATAAGTTTAGAGAAAAATTCAAGATTTCTGGTAATACGTACTTTCTCGAGGCTTACAAAAGCTTAAGAACAACAATCAAAAATCAAATTCACAAAAAACATAAATCATATCTTAAAAAAATTGAAAGTGAAGTTATCAGCAATCCAAACTCAATATGTACGCATGTAAACAGGTCTAAAAAATCTAGAATTCCAGCTACCGTTCATTATAATAATTCCGAGATGAGCAATCCGCAGGAAATAGTTGACGCATTTGCTAACTTATTTATGAATGTTTACAAGACTTCTACTTTTGATCAAAATACATTTTGTTCGGAGAATTTTGTTTATATGGGGTATGGAATGTTGGTACACTCTATACAAATTAAATCTAAAATAAAGTCTCTAAGTAATAAACTTACCTCTGGTGTTGATAGAATACCAAACAAACTTATTCGTAATTGTGGCAATGCTTTGGTTGAACCTCTACTTCACTGAAAAAAATATATTTATGGTACTGCCATAAATATAGCTAATTCTGACATATTATATTGGTAGATATGATACTGCCATACAGTATTGCTGTTTTAGCCATACGCAGTGTAGGACAGCAATATGTATTTCAGAGACAATAATATGTATGCGAAGAACACGAATACTGTATTTTAAGAACAGCAATACGGTATTGCTGTTTCAGCTATACATCCTAACCATACTTGTATGTCAAAATTAACATTATCATTTTTTTCAGTGTTGTAATAATTAATTTATGTTTAAAGACCGGTGTATATCCATACATATGGAAGAGAGGAAAGATTACTCCTGTTTTTAAGAGCGGAGACAAATCTTATGTAGTAAATTACAGATTAATAACAATTTTTTGAAATTTTTCTAAAATTATTGAATCAATTATTGGTGACATACTATGGTCCTATTTTTCTTTCTCGCTTTCTTTAAATCAACACGGTTTTGTTCCTAGACGTTCAACAACAACAACAAACTTGCTAACATTTCTGAATAAAATAGAGACTTTTCTTTTATTTAATCAACAAGTCGATGTGATTTTCAATGACCTATCTAAAGCGTTAGATAGTGTTTGTCATGAAAAACTCCTAAATGATTTAAAAGATATTGGTGTACCAGAGAAAATATTGAAACTTATGTGCTCATACTTATGTGATAGAGTTATGACTGTTGATTATAATGGATACACATCTTTTGAATTTGTACCAACCTCGGGAGTTCCTCAGGGTTCCAACCTTGGACCTATGTTATTCGTCATTTATATGAATGAATTACATTATATTTTAAAAAATGAATTTTTGTTATACGCCGACGATGCTAAGTTGTTTAGACCGATTAATTGTACTGAGGATTGTGAAGACCTCCAGTCGCATGTAAATAATTTTCATAAATGGTGCAATGATAACTCCCTTGATGTTAATGAAATAAATGTAAAGTGATGACCTTCACGAAAAGAAAGGGGGCAATTGAATTCCAATATACAATTTGTAACGATTCTATTAATAGAGTTTGCACAATTAAAGATCTTCACATCTAATTTAAAATTGAACACCCATGTTGACACCATAGTGTGTGAGGCTAATCGAACTCTGGGGTTTCTATTCAGGGTTTGCAAAAATTTAATTGACAGTTCGTATTTACTTGCTGAAATTTCTATCACGTAGGTCCCAACCATTATGTACGGCAATTATGTCTGCAAATAAGAATGCATTTTAAGAATGTGTGATACACTAAACGTACTGTATACAAGTAATTCTACACTTTTTGATGTATTTGGTTTTGTAAAGGAGAATCCGATTTATAATTGATCTCTATCATGTACCTTTTCATACTTCTTTCTTTTTGCTTCCTCGTGAGGAAGCTTTGTAGTCGTTTAATTTACAAAATTTTTAAAAATCCTTTTGACAAATTTTCTTCTATATGGGACTATGTTATATAAGACCCTGAACAATTGTCCGGATGTATGTGTGTGTGTGTGTGGATCCCGATTTTTGTGAACACGATAACTCGAAGAGGTTTTAACGAATTTGGCTAAAATTTACCAGGTATATTTATCATAAAAATATCTCGAACTGGACTGATAGACTTTAAAAAATTCTCAGAAAAAAATTTTTTTTGACTTTTTTCTAAAAAAAAATTTAAAAAAAAAAATTTTTTTTTAAGTTAGTTATTGAAGTTAATATATAATAAAATCTTATTCTTTGCATCAAGACGAATCGATTGGTATATAAAAAGGATAAATTGTATGAGAATTTATAGAGTTAATCACAATTAAAGCTGAAAAATTCGCATTTTTCTCAAAAAATGAGTTCTTTCCGCAAAATTATGTTGCTGTATAAGAAAATCTTACTCACTTATTTCTGAAATATTATTCTTTGCATTAAGACGGATCGATTGGTATATATAAAGTATATATTGTATTTAAATTTATAAAATTAAAACCAATTACAGACACAAAATTTGCATTTTTAATAAAAATTCATTTTTTCTTAAGAATCATGTTGCTGTACAATAAAATGTTATTATTTATTGAAAAATAAATCTAAAATCTTATTCCTTGCATCAAGACGAATCGATTGCTGTATGTAAAATATATATTCTATTGAAAATTATAGAATTAATTACAATTAAAGATGAAAAATTCAGTTTTTTATTAAAAATTTTATTTTGTTCATTTAGGATTAAAACAAATTTTATAAATATTTTTTTGATTTTATAAATATTAGATCGAATTAGAAATTACTTAAAAATTAAATATACTAAATATACTTAATTATAATTATAATAAATTTTTAAAATTAATTTTTAATTAGATTTGAAGACAACAACATGGAAAATATGTCAATACGTGACAATAAGTTAGTGCTTCCTCCACGAGGAAGCAAATTTTTTTGCTGATCGTATAGAGGAAGCAAAATGTTCATGTAATGAACATCTGGATTTACAACTTGTTTATATTATTATATATACTGTTTACTAGCTGATAATCCTGTAATTGGTCTATGTGACTGTTGGATTTACTACAATAAAATAAATTATTATTAAATTATTATTATTATTATAATTGAGTAGCTCAAGTTGGTATCTAAGGACAGTATTTTATGACGCTGAAATTTACTGCATTATGCGCTGAAAAACTGATGATTATGCGAAATTATGCGTTAAAAAATTAAAAAGTTTGAATTGATGCTTTTCAAAGAAAAACGTTAGGGGAGACCGGGGCGTAATGGCTAACTTTTCACTCTTTGTGCTTTTTCTCGGCCATTTTTGTTTTAATTAAATGTTTTTCTTCTGGAAAAGTTACTCTGGTATCTCAGCTTTCTTTTTTAAAAAAAAACATCCCGATATGACTCTTACTTTTTTTTCTACAATAATTTTTCTGGAGCAATGCAAAGCTATCCAAAACGCCCCAGGCCGGGGCGTAATGGATAACTCCCGGGGCGTAATGAATAATGAGTGAAAATTAATATTTACAGCCTCAAATTTTATTATATATTGTAAATTAAGGTTTGTGAATTAAATTTTATGTAAAAAATATTGTAAATATAATTATTGTATAGAAGATAAGATAAAAAAATATAACTACAATTATTTTCTACACTGAAAGAAATACTTTCGAGAATTCATCCATAAACTTCTGGTTAAGGATTTTGGTTGAAGTAGTCATACAATCTGTCAGATTAGCACATAAGTGAGGTTATGTTAGACATGTGAAGGATGATTCACACTTACTGTCCTCTGTTTCTGTCATTCGTATGGCTGGATTAACCAAACTGTTTTGGCAGTTGTATTTCATTATAATACAGTGATTCATTCTGGCAGAATCAGCCATAATTATGGCAGTAATGTCGGAAAATTTCTTTCAGTGTAAAGACATATTCTTCGGTTTTTTTATTAAAATTAATATTACAAAATTACAAATCTGAAGTTTCACTTTCTCATTTATCTTTAATAAAAGTAAGTAACTTTATAGTAAATTTAATTTGATTCATAAAACGATGACAATTAAATAAGGATTTTTAAAATACTTTTCCTGTCTTAAATAAACAAGCAAAATTATTTGCTTTTACATTACTCACAAATGAAAAAAATATTTTTTGGTTATTTTTTAAATTTAATATAGCAAAATTACAAATCGGAAGTTTAACTTTTTTAGTAATCTTTAAAAAAGTAAGTAACTGTATAGTAAATTTATTTTAATTTATAAAATGATAACAATTAAATAAGAATTTTCGAAATACTTTTCTTGTCTAGTAAACTAGCAAAATTATTTGCTTTTACAATAATCACAGATAAAAAATCGGTTATCGTCAGCACAAGCGTCGTGGGCCCAAAGCTGACACGATGTGCACTGAACCCACTCTTCTCCTGAAACGCTGTTTTTTTTGGTTTGTAATTTCTCATTTCAATCGTTTAAAATCTACTATTTATCGATTTTAGATCAAAACAAATAAATAAGTTGATAAACACACGAACATACTGCAACTAAGTAACAAGTAACCGCGAAAACGAACCTACGCTGCATTATCCATCGCGCCCCGGGAAAAACTAGCCATTACGCTCCAGGGGTACTTGGCCAATATTTTGTAATTTTCTAACAATACAGAAAGTGTAAATGAAAAATCTCCAATTGGCCCTTAAAAACAAATGTATCAAGCTCAAAACCCAATTTGATTTTTATTTTTAAAGCTATTTTTGAAAAAATGAGAACGAAAAAATGAAAATTTTGAAAAGTTACTTTCGTATGTCAAAAAAAGTTTTTCTACTATATTTCTTACAATAGTGAACAAATATTATTGAAACTTCGTACAAAGTTGCAGTATACCAAGTACAATAACTTGTCTATAGAACGAAATTATTTCGATTTACCAATTTTAAATAAATTACAATTATCCATTACGCCCCTTAGCCATTACGCCCCGGTCTCCCCTATTTAGGACCAAACTCATGCTTTTAACATTAGGCTAATTTAAAGTTGTATTTTAAACTAATATATAGCTAGAATAATTTATTAACTTTTTTTATTATATAATAAATTACATTATGGCTAGTTCTTTTTACCAACATTTTTAAATATAACTTATTCTAAAAAAATATACAACTTAAAATAAAAATTCCAAAAAAAAACTTTTAAAAATGTGATGTATGATCTTGTCAAGGTCTTCATAGAAAGTATGGTTTGTTGTGACCACGATTATTTATTTAGATGTGACGTGCCAAAAGGGACCTTAGCTGCTTAGAATTTTAGGTTGTGTTTAGAGTACTTTTAACTTCATTAAAAATTTATTATTGATTATTCAACATCAAAAACATATTTTTCTGAAAATATTGCACATAATAATGAATTAAATATTAATAGTTTGTAAAGGAAATTGGTCATTTTTATTTATTTATACTTCTAATTTTAGTTGTGTCAAAAACAGCTAAGGTCCCTTTTGTCGCGGCACGTCACAGATAAAGTTCCTAGGACTAAAGAGTCCTTTAAAGAACATTTACATATAGTTACAAGGAGCTGCTTTATCAAAAACGCAAAATTCAAACGAATTTAGTTAAAGTAGAAGATAATCTTGTCCTTAATTGAAGGATTTAAGAAAAATTCTTTTTTGACAAAATAGCATTTATTCAAACTCATTGCTTTTATTTTCACTTAAAAAGCTGTTTTCTCAGGAGTAAAAAAGAGATTTTTGCATTAAAAAAGAAATTCTTCAATTAAGGACTTGATTTTCATGTACTAAGAAAGTCCACCAAAATTAAGCAAAATCGGTGCAGTTGTTTTTGATAAATCGGTATCACCGATTTGGAAAATGCTGTTTTGAGAAAAACGAGTTCAAAGATGTAACATAGTAATCTTTTATTTAGACAAAAATATTTTTCCTGGCTACAGGAAAAGTCAGACTTAAGTAAACCGCGTACTTCAGATCTTTAAGACTGTAAATATCTCACTCAATTTTTAAAGTATCAACTTAGCATTTCATAAAAATATTTCTGAGACCCTAAAGTTAGAAAAATGCAAAAAAAAAAACGATTTTTTGAAAATATACGCTGTGAATAAATGAAATTTCACTAAAATATTAGTTAAATTTTACTGATTTATTAGTGCATATAAGCTAAATGAAATCTGTGGAAAACTTATCTCTTAACCTTTGAAATTTCGCTAATTTGGACTTAGAGTTCTATACTTTTTTTTTACTTTTTGCACAAATAATTAAATTATGCGCAATAATGCGAGAATTAAAAAATTGTGCGACGAAAAATAAATTATGCGTTTTGATGCGACGTTAAATTTATTATATTTTATTCATAAAAATGATAAAACATAAAACTTGCGACTTTCATTCAATTTTTGAAAATTATGCGATTATGCGCTTCGCCCAAAGTGTAGGTCTCTATTGGTGTCAATGATGATCGCCAACTGGTATTTTATTTACTCTAGTGAAAAGAATAAAATAATTTTTTCGAAAGTTTCAAATTTTACGTATAGAAGGCAACAATGTGATACAAAAAATTACATTAAATAATGTAATATTGCATTTATTGAGATTTAATTATATTTTTTACTTCATTATTGAAGATGAAACATTTTTTAATTTATTTAGGTCTAACAAATTTTTATTAATAAGAATTAGGAATATGCAAATTTTCGATTAACTGAAATTTACATTCTTTGAAATAGTGCATGTCCCTAAAATTTGAAATTGATTATATAAGATTAAAATTTGAAAATATTATTGGAAATTTTGATCAACCGAAGTTGATCTTAATTTATAACAAGATGAATTGAAAATCATGAAGGTTATAAACTTTTAGGAATCAAACTCATAGTCATCTAAGATTTTAACGATAAAAATTTAATAAATTACAATTTTTTAGATAGTTACCTTATACTCAATGAGAAATAGTAAAAGTAGGAAAAAATAAATTAAAAAAGAAAATTATTCACCTTTTCTGTTACATTTGTTTACTTTTTCGCCAATACTACACAGAAAGAAAGTTATTATCAAATTTTATATAAATAGTTTTCAAGTGTTGGACAAAATGTGACAAAGGTAAATTTTGATATCAGAAATACTAAACCTTAAAAAAACTTATATAAAATTTAGTAAAGTCATATTAAAATTTGTAAAAAGTTCTTGATTCTTGATATAACTTTACTAAAAATCTTATATTTTTTTAATGTTTAGTACATTTGATATTAAAATTTACCTTTGTCGCATTTTGTCCTACACTTGTAACATACTTTTATAAAATTTGATAATAACTTTCTTTCAGTGTAGTCACGTAATCAAAAAATAGTCGACGAAAAGAATTTAAAAATTTGGATTATGGATTTTAAAAAATGTTTGTGTATATTGTATATACATTTATATACAGTATAGTAACATTACTAGCCAATCAGAGATTAGTCCTATTTAAATAGTTAGCCTCAACGCTCCTTTATTTCATAGCTGAAAGGCATTTACTCAATATAAAAGGGCTTTTCATTAAGTACTTTACTTTGTCTCTATTTAAGAGTTTTATATTAAATGCTAATTGCAAGTTTTAATGGGTCTCTATCAAACTGCTTGTATTATTTAGAATAAAAACCGCGAACTGAAAAGAGTAGACGTCTCGCTTCCAGAAGCGAGTATTTGTTCCATTTTTACAGTAAAATAGTGGCTTTCCGCTTACATTAGATTGGAAAAGCAATTTTTTTCATTTTTTTTTTTTTTTTTTTGAAGCGCCATTTTACTGTTTTATTGTGCCAATGTCTTTCATGCCATTTCATATACTTTTTAAGTCTAAATATATTCCCCATAGAAAATTGCGTATAGGTTTTTTCAAATTTCAGATTAAAAAATTATCCGACTTTAATAATATTGGTTCAATAGTTTCATAGAAAATTATTGGATATTATTTTAATACCAAAATGAATTAAATTAATCTGTAACACTTTAATACATTTCAGATTAAAAAAATCTATGAAGGATTATTTTTTGAAAATGTATTAAAAATGATTTGTATTTGATTTAGACAAATTTTTTTCATGGAAAAAATTAACTAATTTAATCTTTTATGGTGTTGATTTAAGCTGCAACGCTTTTTAGTTCATTTTAGTTTACTGCGTTAGTGTCTTTTTTTTAAACAAAAAATTATTTATCACGATACTTGTACGAAAAGAATCTGAGTTTTTACCCGTTACGAAGTGACAAAGATAAAAAAATTTTTTAGTGTTTGTATGTACTTTTTCCGTTTAATCTGAAGAATCAAGTTAATTCATGCTAGGAATTTGAATGAATCAATAGAATAATCTTTCCTCCTGCAATTTGTAAACGGCTTTTTTAAAGAAGGGCCGTTTTCTTTTATCTGAATCTTCTCCATGCAGTCAGTGCCTGCGGCGCACTTTAATTTGCTGATTAGGTAGGTTGAACGAAGTAGAGAATAATCAGACTTTCAGCTTCACATTTTTCAATCATTTTCATTACATGTTGTTTTCTCCGTTGATCCGCCTTATTAATGGTAGTGTCACAAAATGAAATTTTTCGTAACTGAAATGTTCTGATCCCAAAGAATTTATTTTAAGAATGTTCAATCGGCCTATTTCATTGAATTGTAAAAACTGGAAAAAGAGATCAATATTTTTTTATTTATTTTAAAGTAATTAATATTTAACGGTGACATTAGACCCCGTAAAATCCCCATCAATTATGAAAAATCAATTAATTTTAAATTTTAATTTTGTAAAAAATAATATTTTTCTAAGTGCAAACAATATTATTACAAGACCAATTGTATTTTTTGCTTTAGTTGTGTTTTAAGTAAAATCTTGAAAGATGATTATAAATTGTATCTTTATAATGTTGCGTCTATGATTGTAAAAGTAAAATTTACAAGGCATGTATAACTACACCATTAACTATTGACCCTACTTTAGGCCTAATGATAGAACGTCCAAGCGCCCATCCTGCCGGAAGGATGTTCCGAAAAAAAGGCTTTTAAAAAAAGAGAATTCAATTTTTCTTTTTCGAAACTTCTTGGGATTAAAGTAGACGAAAAGACGAAAAAATCCATATATTTGACTTTTTAAAATAATAATATTAAACCATTTTTCAAAGCCCTCAAACTTGCTGCTTATAAAAAGTAAAAAAAAACATTTTTTCGTAAATTTAATGTAAAACCCACAAAAATCAATATATTTTGGCCGGTCTAGTCTCTTTTTCTTCAGAAACGTTCAAAGAATGAAACCTATTTGTTTAATTTAAAAAAATTTCATTTTTAATGTTAATCAGCAAAATTGCGGCCAATTGAATAAAAACTCTTCTCAAATTTTCTTTATAAAATTAATATGCAAGCAGATAAAAACAAAAACAAATATATCGTTGGAAAGGTAATGAAACAAGCTTTCCAATGATGTAAATATCAAATTTCTAAATTTATATGCCTAGGCTTGGTAGCCTTTTAAACAAAGCGAAAAGCATCCTGCCGGCAGGACCGGGTTCCATCATTTTGTGACTAAAAATTATATGAATTTTTGGAAAATTCAACTTCTTTAAGCTACCCTGCTCTTCGGTTTGAACTTACAAGCTCGACATTTACATGCGCTGAAAGCTTGTTTCATCACCTTTCCAACGATATATTTTACTTTTTGTTTATGTAAATCCATGTTAGTTTTATTCAGCGATTTCGGACGGACTCACCTGAGTCTTTTTGGTCCTGCCGGAAGGACGTTGGACGTTCTATCACTAAAAGTGGAAGATTGCAGAGAATTTTCGTAACATTTCGAAAAAAAATTAGAGCTTAATGATAAAAATTACAACCTACTTTGCGATTTCTAAAACTTAATTTATACTTAATAGAGTATAAATTCAGGTTCAAAGAAGGATTTTAATTTCTACTCGGAATCTTTTGAATTTCCGGGTGGATTAAATAAGAAAAAGCATTTAAAAAATCTGCCTATGCGTTATATACAATTTATAAGACAAAAAGGACATTTTTTCGCTTTATTTTAATAAATTGAAATAAAAAAGTATTATCAATGGGTTGGAAAAATTCCATTAAATATTATTAACACTACGTAATTTTATTTTCATTAATTTTTCATTCTTTTCGCGTACTCATTTTCTTTCATACTTAAAAACTATATGTATTGGAAAATCTTGTATCTTGAATAGGAGAGACTGGGGTAAACCCGCGCACAGGGTAAACCCGCTCACTAACGATTTGACGTTATAAACTCAACTTAAGATGGAGATATTTGTACTGTGAATAGTACTTAGCATACAACTAATATGTTAACGAACTTTCGTTTAGTTTCATGAATTCGTCATAGAATCTGAGGCGGTCAATTGTTTTTAAAGGTGCAAAAAAAAGATCTTCGGATTTTTAAGTTTTTCGATTATTATTTTTGAAACAAAATATAAAAGAGCTATATATTTTTTTAAGATTGTTATTTTTTTTAATTAATAATGGATTTTAAATAAATATTACAACAAAAATTCCGTTAAATAATTGCATAATTTTGTACTTTCGTTTACGTGTGTTAGAAAAAATAGTAGGGGAGACCGGGTTTACTTGGTGCACTTTTCACTCTTTGTTGTTTAACTAAAACATTTTTGCTATTTCTAAATTCCTATCGCACGGAAAACTTACTGTAACATCTCAGCTTCAATTTAAAACAAAAAAATAGCAAATCTATTTGATAGTTTTTTTTATACCACTTTATTAAAAGCTATGCAAAGTGCGCCAAGCAACCCCGGGCCGGGGTTGCCTGGCGCATGAGTGAAATTAATTAAATTATACGATTTAATGTTGAAACATTATATGATATTGTAAAATAAGTTTTTCACTGTCATTTTAAAATAAAAAAAACTTTAAAAAGGATTATATTTAATTACAATTAAGAATATTTTTTGTGTAATCGTAAAATTATAGAAATGAGGAGGTCAAAAATTTACTTTCGAGAACCAAAATCAATTATTTTAATCTTTATGCCACAATAATAAATGAATAAAAATGAAACTTTGTACAAACTTAGAGTTCATTCAGTACTTTAACTTGAGTGGAGAGAAAAAATTATTCAGCTCAAAATTTTCGAAAAAACTCGAGTGCACCAAGCAACCCCTGCGCCAAATAACCCCGGTCTCCCCTATGTGCACCACGGAAGAAAAATGATTTTCGCTTCGTGTGTTTGCAGTTCTCGACTTCTTCCTCGGGAAAATCACTATTTTCCTCCCTAGGTGCACAATATACTATTTTACTTTGCTTTTCCTATAAATTGACAAATCGATTGAAACCAATTTCGACCGTTTCGATCGAGTAGACCCTTTTCAGAAACATAATTTAAATCAATTCAAATTTACAAGGGGCGAACCCTATGTCTTCGATTTAGAAATAAGTGGATTCTAGTGTGGTTTTGGGAAAATTTTAGCTAAGTTGAAAATGATGCAAGGCTTAACTGGTAAAAATGTTCAATATTGTCTGTTAAGAATATAGAGACCATCATTAGTTCACAATCCTTATATTTTTAGAAATATAAAAATCTTTCAGAAATGAAAGTCGTAATGCTAAAAAACTATCCTAAACTATTACATCTGATATTCAATTAATTTTGAAGATTGATTGATTCCTGAAATTAATATATGTAGGAGTGTGCCGCCAGTGAGTTGGAATTTGTCAATAAATCGAAAAATAGTAAGTTGTTAGAAATATATCCTTCCATAGTTTGTAAATGTTAATAATATATATGATCTTGGGAAGGTAAGATTTGAATTCTTTATTCAAATCTTACCTTCCCAAGATCATATATATTATTAACATTTAAATCGAAAAAATAGGCTTTTCAACATGAAGAATTTAAATAGTAGTTATAAAAACGTATTTTACAGTATTACGCATGGCTGGTACTGCAACTGAATGTCAGGAATTTCATCATGAGCTTGACCTGTGAGGAGGTGGAATCGAAGCGGAGGAGGTGGCAGAGACGTTGAACCGCCCTTTGCCACCCCAAGGCTTTCTCTACTACAGCCTGGAGTTAGGGTCGAATATACGCGAACTAACGGGGCTGGAACCCCTTCGTTTAGTAGTGGCCGTTTCAATCATGATTCCACACTGCACCGTTTGAAGTCTCGATTGGAAAGGGGTGAAGGATTGACTAAAGAAAAAATGCTGGCTATCAGCTTTTCAGCCACTGACATTGTCGTTGTCACTGCAGTTCTCATAGACTATACGAACTACTATTTAGTACGTGATTTTCTTTTTTGTGATTATATATTTACCGTAGGGGAGAGTGGGGCAAACCGGACCCCCTCAATATTTCCGAAATTGTCAAAAGTGCTATTTAGAAGTTTGAAACCACCTTGTATAGTATACCTTATTTCTTCAATTTGACATTTTTTACTTTTGTTTATGTAACGTTGGGAGCAAAATTTTTTTTTTAGTTTTTTTCTACATTTTTCCGAATTTTTTCTTAAGGAAATTCTGAGGAAATCGTGTAACACTTCCAAATATTAGGTCTTGTGTTTTGAAGGTACACACCTCAGGAATATTTACCACCAAAAAGTTTGATGAATTTGCAAAGCGTTTCTTTTTGACAAACATTTATTCTCAAAATGGGCCTGTGGGGCAAACCGGCCATAGGATATTTCCATTGAATTAAAGTTTCATAAAAATTATTTTTAAATAAAATGTTTCTTACATTAAAATATTTACTTACAATGACAAATAATTGTCTTCCAATGATAATTGGACCCTTTAATATTGTTTCTCTGATAATGAGAAACATTTTTATTTACTTATTAAAAAAAACATTTATTTAATTAAAATTCAATCCAGAATTATTATTTTCATTACTACAACCATTGTTTACATGATTCTTTATGTTTTTATTATTGTAGATTATGTAAATGCAATATTATAAATAAAAAACCAAACGGTCCGGTTTACCCCAGGAGGTGGGGCAAACCGGACCGTTTGCAAAATTTTTTAAAGTTAACACAGCAACTAAACAATAAAAGATGAAGTATAGGTGTCTCTGGGAAAAAGTTGCGCAATTAAATGATCTTTCAAACAAGCCATCGAAAAATGAAATCGGTTGATTCGTTTAGTCACAAGAGTCAAAAAACCGTTAGGGGGTCCGGTTTGACCCACTCTTCCCTATATAATAGGATGATTAAAAACACAAAGTTCATAAATGATTCTGTTGCATCAACATTGAAACGCAATGTTTTTTATCAAACCAGACATGATTAACACGAAACAGTACAACTGGGGTATACTACCCCAGAGAAAATGCTAACTACGGTATTTTTCGCTAATTTTGTGTCTCTTGTTTTGGTTTTTGATACTTCTTGATCATATTTTTCATCCCATCAAACAACAAAAAATGATATATTCTTCATTATAAAAAACGATTAATTTAGCAAATAATAGTTATTTTGAGTTAAACATGAACTTCTTAGCAAACAATTCAATTCTATTTTGCAGCTTTAAATCGTTTCAAAGAATTATTGCCGTTGTAATACTGCAGATTTTACTCCTCTTTATACGAAAAAATTTGTTTCGATCCCCCCCAAACAAACATTTGATAATAGCAGGTCGTGAAACGCCTTATTAACAAGATGGGCCTTTAGATTTTAGCTAGATGCTTTATCTAAAAATAGGGTCGAATATTGTGTGCAATCACATAGATGTAAAAAGAATAATGGCATTGTGCAAGATCTGATCACAAAGAGTAATGATATGATCGGTGTTTTTGTCCCCTCATAGTCGTCTATTCATTCATTCATTCTAGGAGTATTTCCTTGTTTCAGCTTGTTGCATCAAGATTTAGTTCACTACTACACAATGAATTAAAAATTCATATGTATATATTGAGCTAAAAGTTTGAATGTTGCTGATTACAAATCTGCAAACAAGCGTGTAAGTTTCCACCATATATGTATAGTAATCATTTAATGATTAAAATTTCGAGCGGAAGTGGATAAAAAATATTTAAGAAAATATATTAGCTTAGAAATTGATTTTTTTTAATTTAATAGAAATTACTCTAATGCATGATGTATTTACAATAATAATTTTCTAAATATATTTATAGTTTTTTAAATTTATAATATTTAGACAAAATCCTCACGGCATCTGAATATTAATAATAATAATAATAATAATATATTAATTGAGGGGCTGGATGCTATAATGTGTTACGCGCCATGTTAAGTAAATGGCGCGTAAGACGTTATAGCATCGAGCCCCTCAAATATAATATATGCACGGAAAAAAGTTATTATCAAATTTTATAAAAATAGTTTTCAAGTGTTGGACAAAATGTGACAAAGGTAAATTTTGATATCAGAAATACTAAACCTTAAAAAAACTTATATAAAATTTAGTAAAGTTATATTAAAATTTGTAAACAGTTCTTGATTCTTGATATAACTTTACTAAAAATCTTATATTTTTTTTAATGTTTAGTACATTTGATATTAAAATTTACCTTTGTTGCATTTTGTCCTACACTTGTAACATCGATGGCTCCTAAATGAAAATATATTATTCGCGAGAGGGTTTATAAAACACGTAAATCACGAAAACAAATATAAAATATGCTTATTTAAAATGACAGTTTTATGAAGGCTATGTAACAATATTTAATATTTATTATTTTTAAAGTGTAAATTAATATTATTAATTATTAATATTAAAAAAAAATCCAGCTGAAAAATCCTTCACAGTTTCTATAAGGGATCCTTTAATGTTCCTCTATAGTGAGGTGGTTTTTATTTGATAGATTTTTTCAAATCTTTCGTCTCACACCAGAAACTTAATCAAGGTAAAAATAAAATTTCTCTGCAAGTTTGAAATAATCGAAAAAATAAATATCTTTATTAATTAAATGACATTTTAGCAACATACCGTCTTGACAAATAATCGTAGATATTATCATCAGACTATTATTTAACCTTTTCAAAAGTAACAAAGACTTAAATAACACTTAGAATTTAAGTAACAAATAATATACTTAGCTTGTAAATGTAGAAAATAGTTCCAAACAAAATTTGAAAAAATTAGAATTTGTGCCTTTTATGATCTAGAAGAAAACAAAATTTCAGAATTTTTAATAAACTTGAATTAGATTGAAAAGTTTCAATAAAAATTACTTGTAATTACCATTTAAAATTTTAATTAACTAGAAACACATACTAATATTGTTTGATTAGCCTACTCTACAGTAATCCTGAAGGATGCTCCAGGAATGTTTTACAATATCCTACATAAAACCGTATCAAATCCCCCGCAGGGTATTGAAAGAAGGTTCCTATATAAATTATAGTGTTTAACAGGTCCCTTACAGGATCCTTTACAAATATATGTACCAAATGTGTACCAAATTTGCAAAAGTGCAAGTGTTCATATATATTGGAACCTTTATATGAAACATTGATAGTTGATGTTCTTGCACTAGCATCTGTATAGAATTCTTGTTAAAATATTTTTCAGGGGCTAAAATTTCAAGCCGATCAGAGCAAAATTGATTAAGTAAAGAGTATTTGAGGGTCCGTTGCTCCAGGCCTAGTTTCTATGACTTTTCGACAGCAAGTGTGGCACAACAGTAAAGAAGGAAGAACTTATCGTTGAAAAATGCAAAAAGATGCTCAAGATTATCTTGGTGAAAGCTCCACGGAGAGAGATTTTGTATTAATATTTGTTAAAATTGGTAATAGAATTTAATAAATTTTTTTTCATTTTATGGAAATCGTGTTTTATATTAAAAATTAATATTGTCCATATTAGTAGGCAGCTCTTAATATATTTTAGAAAAATTAGTAAAAGAATTATAATCTTTAAAACTGACTATATTAAAATTATAGTCCGGGAAAGTATCGAAAGAATACCTTTAATATAGCCAATACTAAAAATTATGAGTGAGTCGAAAAGGATAGAAAATAAAAAGACGTAAGAAGGAGAAGGATATAGTTAGCGTTTCGAGAGTATTGCACACACACATACACACAAATGAGTCAACGCAAGCATTATACTATATACATTTAAACACAAACTATATACAATACATACAGTTCTCAACTTCCTTATATACTAAACTCGAGAAATTTTCTGAACTTGCGAGAAAGTAATATTTTCTCAATATTTTGTTAAACAAAGTTCTTAATTTATTTTAAGTTATAAAAAAATAATTTTGTATGCTGGGTCAAAATTTTATTGAGAAATGTTCCTCATAATACTGTTTTTAAAATTGTTTGTTTCTGGAAACTGATTTCTATTAAAGTTATATCCAATTTTAAGTTATTTGAAAAAACTCATCATTTAATTTATTGGCATAAGAATTTTTATGCATTTTATATAAAATGCAGCATTTCTTAAATCATTTTTTAATATCTGCTAATGAACTAGTTTAGTTAAAAACTTTAAAAGAAATTGAATTTTGAAGAAGTTACAAATGATTGCAAAAATTAAATTATTTTCAAGGCAGTAAAACCATTTTTATAAATAATAAAACTCAACACAGAATTTCAATTATTTTCGACACAATTTTAAAAGAATTCTTCGTAGAAATTTAATTAATTTCAATAATTATCAAAATTCAATTATTTCCAATATCTATTATTTCAATAAAATTTCACAAAAAAATCCAATTATTTAAAAAGAAATATATTATTAAAATTCGTCTTAAGAATTTAATATTATTTTTCAAAGTAATAGATAGATACCTTCGCAGAAATTCAGTTATACAGTAAAAAAATTAAAAAACTTCTCATCAAAATTTCATTTCTTATTATAAATAATAACATTTTTCTCCAAAATTCAATTATTTTCAAAAACTGTTCTGTTATAAAGAATTTTTAATATCCAGTACTTTAATAAAATTTCCCAAAGAATTCAATGATTAACAAATTTTTTTAACAATTCTACGCAAATATTTAATTGTTTTCATAAATAATAAAAATTTAATAAGAATTCAATAATTTTTTACAAAGATTCAAATACTTTTTATATAATTTTCATCAAAATTTCTCTAAAAATGAAATTATTTTTAAAAATTTTATTAAAATTCGTCAAAATAATTCTTTAAAAGTTCAACAATTTTAAGAAACATTCAACTATTCAATAAATTATTTATTTTTGTATTTAAATAATTGAATTTTCGTAGAATTTTCTAATAAAAATTAATTTAAATATGAATATTTTAGTTAAAATTTTAAATAATAATTGAAAACTCTCTAAATTAATTAGTAAAAATATTTACTAATTTGAATTTTCAACTGACGTTTTGCTTCTGAATTAGCAGATTTTACTAATAAATAGACGTTTCCACTAATTTAATCGTAAATTTTTATTTATTTAAATTCAAAGAGAAATTAAACTTAAATGTCCGAAATGCCATGAAGTTTGGCTCGGATAATTTCGGAACTGCTCGACTAAAATGTTCGGCTAATCTCGGACAGTTTCGTAACCACTCTTTGACAGCCGAAAGCCTGCTACTAGGCTGGTCATAATTTTTAATATAGTCGATAACACTATTCGTTACTAAATTTACAATTTATGCAATACTTCGATAGTATTTAGTATAATTCTCTAGTAATACTTTTTATTATTGTAGACGTTCTTACTTATAATATTAAAATTTCTTACTGACTATTCTAATTTCTGTTACTTCAGAATAATACAAAGTAATAATTTGATTATAAATTTTATTAAAAATGGTAATAATTCATAAAAGTGCACGATTTCCCCAAATTGCAATCGGTTTTACTAAATACTAATATAATAATACGAAATGTTAAAACGAAATTTCTCTCCGTGTCTTTATGAACCTGACGTCGATGACTGCGTGTGATTATAAAGTTTTATTTTGAATTATTTATTGTACAAAACTTTAAAGTGTTTTACTGAAAATTTTTATTTTTGAAGTCGTTTTGAAATTTTACAAACTACTTTTATCATATAATTTTGCAATACACTTTCAAGTGTTACGAAAAATTTGAAAAATAAGAAAACTAAATATAATATAAGAAAATCAAATTAGAAAACTAAAATTGTGCTTTCGCCTAAATAATATAGTTTCAAATACAAAATTCTATACAGCAATTTCGATTGTTTTTTAAATTATCCTAAAGTTTATCGAAGCCAATCAATAATTTTAACTCCCTTAATCTTTGTTTAATGTGCAAAGAAATCGATATATAATTTAAGGGTTGTAGCAAAAGGGTTAGATTCAGATTTGAATGACCACGATATAATTATATGTTTATCTAAATGATACATTTGCTAAATAGTAAGGGAGACTTTTCAGGGTTATAGTGTTGGATTCCAGTCATCCTTCGATAATTCCAGCAGTTAATTCCCATGTAATCTTAAAAAATGGAAAAAATTGTTGTTTCAAGGTTCATTACAAAAAAGTGTTCTTTTAAAAAAAAATTAATTTATTTGTTTAAATTTTTTGAAATTATCAATTTAAAATAAATCCTGATGTGATGAAGATAAATGGACAACGAATTTGGATGTAATGGGTAAAATTGCTTTAGACTTATACTGTCGGTTTGGTGAAACAAAAAAAGTCTCGTGTCCTGTGATTTTTTCTTAATCAATGAAAAAGCTCCAGCGGTGAAACAGGAGGTTGACATCACGGTGGTTAGGCATCATTGTATGTGGCTAGTACTTTGATGGGTGACCCTCTGGGTTCGCTAAAACCCTGATGTATTTTACTACCAGCGAAATATATCGAACGGGAGGTTTGACGTCTGGAGAATACTTTTGTGAATTTTTTATGGTTACCTAAAAATTCAAATTCACGACTAAATCTATAAATGTATAGGTATTTTGCAGTTTTTCTTCTCCTCTGAACGAAAATCCAGGCAAATGCTCCTACCCTTAATTCGAGACGACTTGCAACCGCAAAAAAAGGAGCAATTGTTTAGTAAAAATTTTGACAAAAAGGTACATAAGGATTTTAAAATCATATAGGTAATTTTTACTTTATTTTAGATTAAATATAATTTAAGGAAAATTTCCAAGCAAAATAATAATCCAAGGTTTTACTTAAAGTTAGATCACCACATCATTATGTAAAATGTTTTCTCAAAAAAAAACATTATATCTTTATAAAATAGAATTATTATATGCACATATGTAGAATAAAGTAAAATAAGTCTTCCGATTTATGACAGTGCTGTGTATAATGAGGTGCTGTGTTTATTCATAAAAAATAATACAATTGATTGTGACTGTTTTTATGTATATATTTTAAAAAATGTAGTACATAAAGTTGAAGCAAGTCTGTATAGGCTAGAAAAACAGCCGTAGCTGAGTCAGAAGCAGGGCAAGTGGAGCGAAAATCAGATTTACTCGTTGTCGCCTCCACCTTCGATCGCCCACCCGACCCTACCCAGGAACTCAGACCTGCCAGTACCGTTCCCAACCAACTACCCATAACACCCCCGCCCTCGTTCCCGTTCTAGCTTTCGAACGAGAACGAGTGCCGCCCTTTGATCCTGCCGACATCCACCCTCTTCGATTCTCCGCACCCACTCCGTTCCTATTCGGCGACCTAACTCTGTTCCTCTTTAGTCTCGCCATTTCTACACACTTTCTGATAAACGTGCTATCACAAGAACGCATGCTGGCTTTGCATGTATTGTTCTTTAAATTACAGTAATTATACGTCCATCTACTTAAATTAAACATATTTATCCGAAAATTCGACTGTCAAAACAAGCTTTCTACCACTTTTATTTTATGTTTATATTATTAACTCTATTAGTAGTTTAAATAACCCGTTGGGGTAAGATCGGGAGAAATGAAATATCTTTTTTTTAACCACTACTAATTTCAAGAAAATTTGAAAAACCATCCAATTATTGTGAATTTATTTATAATTAAATCCTTTTACGTAAACAGGTACAGCCATTTTTTCATATTTTTTTAATTTAAAAAACTGACCCAGTTAATTTTAGAAACAAAATTTTTAAATTAAATATTTTTATGAAGCTGCAACTTCCTCCTAATTATTAGGACCTACATAATTTAAAAAAATTTTAAGTTGGTTTTGAGCAACAAATAAAAACAAAACTTTGAAATTTGTTGGTAAGTTGGTTTTGAGCAACAAATAAAAAAAAAAACTTTGAAATTTAATTTTTAAAATTAAGTGGGTGCTGATAATTGGGTGACAGTTACAGCTTTAGTGTTCGTGTTCGTGTTCAATGTCCCATTTTATTATTGTATATTGAAAGAAAAATGTATAGATACCTAATAATATTTTTGTAATATCTTTGATGGTACAGAATAGTATCTACTTTTTACCATCAGAGTCTTACCTTCCATTTCTCACCCTGTAGTGCCTAGATTTTTGAAACCCTTGTATTTCAATGGAACAGTTTGCTATTTTTTTACCCATTGCTTTCGATATTACTCTGAGGACACTGGGGCATTGGACGTCTCAAGGATGCCCTTAGAACATCTTTAGGATATCTATGTCCGTTTGAAAGACACACAAAAAACATCCTATGTTCGTAGGATGTCTCTAAGATATGAGATATCTTCTGGACGTCCTTTAAGGGGACATAGATATCTTAAGAATGCATTTCCTAAGGACAACTCATGTTCCAGTGTCCACAGGGTAAGAAGTCTATATTATTATGAAAACCTAGTCCTAACTTGTTGGCCTGATTTAAGTTCTGGATGAAACAAATCTGGCCCAGATAATAAATGTAATTTTTCATCCATAGTAGCACCTAGTTATCTCGGAACTCAAATTTCATTATAGTGCCACTCCTTAATTTAGAAAGAATTTTAAAAATAAAAATAAATACTCTAATTTATTTTTCCTTTTTCTCAATTTTTCATTTTTTGTATTCTTGTCTTCTGATTGTAGCCTTCAGATGTGAACCACAATTGACCTTTCAGATCAAATTCATTCATATTTTTAGAAGTTTTTATTCTCGACAGTCTGATGTTGGGTCCAAATCTTGTCATCCAGATAAAATACTTTGTATTACATACATACGAGTCATTTTAAAATAAATATTTACCATTAAAACACATAAATAAGAGTGGATATTTCAAAATTTAACTTTAAATTTGAAATCAGAAATCTAACAAAATGCTATGTAATTATTTCCCTGTAAAATAAACCAAGTTTTGATTTCTTGTTTTTAAACGTTGTTCAATTGCAATAGAGGGCACTAATTGTTGTTATTTAATTCTTTGTCAGTTAATAGTTTTATTCAGAGTGAATACAAAGTTGAAATTCAAAATTTATAAGAAAATTTACTAAGACCCAAAACTAATGTGTTTTCAGCGGGATCTTTTTGTGTTAAAAATTCTGATTATGTGTCGTAAACTGTGCTATATATTTGTTTTAAATTTTGTTGGGATTATATAATATACTTTCTGTGTTGACTTTTTATTGATTTTGAGGATAAAAGTGTAAAAAACTGAAAAACCAAGATTCTAGGGGATATTTTGTGTATTTAAAAAATCAAGTATTTTGCAAAAGTGTGTCTGTTATTTATTGTCATATAATTTAAAAAAAGTTGCATATTAATTATTTTTATTTAATCCAGATTTAATTAAAATTGTAGTGTTTTACTGTACAATTTGTTGTATAATTTCGACTTAAAATTCGGGGACTGTTTTAGAGAAAGCTATAAATAATAGTCCAATAATCTTTTTTTTTATTACTTTCTCATGTAAAGTTCATGGCACTGGCTGCAACTGTTTCTGAAAGTTTCGAGAACTCGTCAAAGAATCTTGGTGTTCAGAAACCCAGTGCGCACCAGTCTCAACAAGTCTCACAGCCAGTAAGACTTGGGTGCCTTTTAGATTTATTTTATGCTGTGGTATTTAATTCGCCTGTTTAGCTCAGCTGGGTAAAACGCCGGACTTCTATCCTTGGATAAACGAGTTCTGTTCCAGCCGCCGCCGTCGATTTTTCTCTAATATGGTTTTTTATCTATTTCAGAAACTTTATAAAAATTGTATATGACCTTCAAGGTTAAAAGTGTATGTGTGAGTGTGTGCGCGCACGTGTCAAAGAGGGGAAGCGCAGAATAGATTTTTTCTTGCCTTCGTCTAACTTTTCGATTTTCTTGAACAGTTCCCGACTTTTTAAAGAACAGTTTGCCGAGAAGTGGTGAAATAGTTATATATAATTTGTAGAGAAATAGTATTGTCATATCCAAAAGTCAAGTACTGTCAAGTAATCGTTCATGTATACTTATTTTTTCCGTGTATAAAATTATTCTAAAGAAAAAAAAATGCCGTAATTATAATTTCTTTAAAATTAAATTTTTTAATTTCAATCATTTTTTAATGAAATGAAATATTCCTCCTGCTGAAAAAGTTCTATAGAATTTTACTAGAATCTTTCTATATAGATTATAATATTTTAGTAATTTTTAATTAGAAAAAATACAAATTTCGTCAAATAATTATTTTTAACCTTTATATACGCAAACCGAAAGCTATTATATGATTAAGGGGACAGTTCAATCTAAAGAAATTGAGCCCCAACGTGCAATAACAGCAGCTACGCTCAGGCTATCTTTCCCAATTGGAATATCTACTTCCCGTGCAGAAATTTCCACTCTTGCTCCCGATTTCCGACTTGGCCCCGGTCGGATTTTCTGGTCTGGCCCAGGGGCAGTAAATTATAATGGCCCCGGTCGTGGCCAGGCCGGGTTGCCCCAAGAAAAAGAGAAGTAAAAATAAACTTTGTTTATCATCAACACTACTAAATTAATTACTAAACGCATTTAAGTTTTTGACATTTTAAACATTGTAAAACATTCGAATTTTTAATATATTTTAAACAATTAAAATAATATTTAAAATAATAAGAATAGAATCCTCCTATTGATAAAAACGGTTGTCAGATTGGAGGTTGTGTCATCCAAATAATTTTTTTTTGAAGAAAAATAGTAATTTTTATTCAAGATTTGAGATTTAAGTCGACCTCTTAAAATCGGTCAAAAATATTTTTTTTTATTTTGTATTGAAAGAGACAGATACGTATTTTTTTATTTTTGTTTTATTGTCCAAATTTTCGAGTTATGAATTTTCGAAGTTTTTGACTTTTATAATTGTAGACCTATATTCAGTAGCTTATAAGTCCGAAAATATTGAATTTAGGAAATAGTTATCACAGAATGAAAGTTTTAGTTTTCTTTCGACTTTTAAGAAATGTTAACAAAAAATTTAAAAAAAATTTTTTATTAAAAAAAATTTCTATGAATAAATTAATTTTTTTTAACTTTGAGCCGGATTTTAAAAAATTTTTTTTATTTATTTATACCTTATAATATAGACAAGAGTTTGCAAAAAGACCCGAAATGGACCTGACGTGTTAAATGATTTTTAAAACACTTTCAAAAATCCCACTGTGATGCTTGCAAGGGATTTTTGAAAATGTTTTAAAACTTATTTAACACATCAGGCCCATTTCGGGACTTTTTGGAAATTAGGCGGATGACTACTGTTAGGTGGCCGACTACTATATGGTTTACCCTATACCACAAAAATTTCAATAGTTGTCAAATCGGGAAAAATTTCATGGCTCCGGTTGGGTCCCCAGCAGGGAACCAGATCTGGCCCGAGGCATGGCCCCGGTCGGTTTTATTGTTTCATCCAGGCCGGGGGCAGGTCAGATTTCCCGAAGTGGCCCCGGCCGTGCCCGGTCTGGCCCTGGCCAGGGCCAGGTCAAAATTTCTGCACGGGTTCGAATAGCGCGGTGGGGACTAGATCTGTCCAATAAGGAGACTGGATTCTTTCCACTTTTATGTAATTCGAAGTAGATAATGAGATTAAGAAAGACAGCCCGAGCGTAGCTGTTATTATTGCACGCTGCGGCTCAATTCTTCAAATACAATTTTTTTAACATTAAAAAGAGATATCGTTTATAGCATATATATTTTCACAACATAATTTCCAAAAATTTATTTTCCAATTTTCTAACGTATTTTTTAACTTATGCAAATTTAAAAAAGCGTGAATTTTGGTTCACTAGATGATCTTGGAAAATCTCAAGAGACCTTCAAGAATGCTTGTTGAGTGTTAATCTAAATTTTCTTTAAAGGTACACAGAAAAAAGTGGGCAGAATGTGTTTTTTACTCAGGCAATGTTTGTGCAAGCACAATTGCTTTGCCTGCACATAAAAAACTGGGTTTATTTTGGTTGCAATTCAAAATAAGCATATTTCATAGTCTATATAGCAAATTTTTTTTCAAATTTTTGCACAAAATCTATCAAATATTTCTAGTCAAATTGTATAGATCTCCTGCATAAATTTAAACAATAGTAGTTCTATTATTTATAAATTCTATAAAATATTCTACAGAATGCTCTATGAAATTATTCTATAGAGCTTTTTTGACTGGGTATGTTAATGTTATTTTGCAATGAGGATACCACCGCATCGTATTTAATTGTTCTTTAATTGAATGTATAATATCTCCAAAGTATTGTGTTAAAATTTCAAATCAATAGGGAAAAAAACTGACAGAGTTATGAGTATTTGAGCGTCGGTTATTAGTCTAAGCTTCAAGATTCATGTTTTTATTATATAATCATCTTTATATTTGATTATTTTCTGTTGTCCCATTTTAAAAAGCTATTCTTAAGCTATAAGAAATATTTATTGCACCAATCTTGGCAAGATTTGGCACACTTTTATACATTCGTATAAAACACACGGCCCTAATATTTTTCATTTTTTTCCTTCTTTGTTTCTCGAGATACAGCCGCACAAAATCGTGGAATTTTTTAGTACAATGCGTGTATTTTGCTTCATTTAGACGCTAAAAATTAAAAGAAAAAATTTAGGCTTGTGCATAATTCCTCTTCTACAACCAAGTTCACTTCATTTTTTGATTACTGATAATACGCTAATAAATGATGATGTTCACTACAAATCATGTTTTGTACAATCTAAATTTGAATCAGTGAAAATTTAACAGCTATGTTAATTCAGTGGACGAGTTTTCTTTAATTCATCAGTAAAATTCCACTGATTCATAAAAAATGTTAATTGAATTTAAATCAGTGAAATTTTCACTGATTCAGTTTTAAAATGTAGAAGGTGATTTCGATAATGTTCCGTTAGCTGTATGATGTTAATATTTTTAAATAAAAATTTTATAAAATTTTTACCGTTTCTTCCATAAGTTTATTATTTTTCCCTTAAATATATGAACATTCTAGCAACAAAACAATTTTATTCTGTATCCCAGTTGTACTTTTTCGCTTGAGCCAGCAGTACTGTTCTGTCTATAGGATTAAGTATTATATTTTCAATAAACAATTTTTTTTATTTATAAACTCCGTCTCCTTCTCTCTCTCTTGATTATTAATTACGTATAACGAAAAGATCAGTTTAAAAGATAGATTTAAGCTGATAAATCTTAATTTTAATCTATTGATTATTAAAATTTGTATGGGAAATATTTAATTTATACAAAAATATTGTCGAACAATCAGTTTTCTATGGAACTGCCCTAAAATATTTCACGATTCTCTTGGTGCAGTGATCCTGACTTAAAACGTCTGGCAACACTGCTTACGTTGTACTTTATATTTGCATGCGGCATTTTAAAAGTTGGTAGTGATCGCAGGTGAGCTACTTGACTTACAAAATGCTTTGTTATCGGACATTTAAATGTATTGAACAAGTAAATCTAATAATAATTGTTCTTCTTTTGACTACAGTTCTGATAAGTGGTTTTGTCAAATTGAAAAATACGCCCACAATAAGCGAATTTGTAACAAATGTCAATAAAGTCCAAACAACTGTTTTTCTTTCACTCTTTTCTTAAAAGGTTTATGAATATCAGAAGAAACACGGGTAATAATTGAAAGTACAGACTATTCTCTAGAGATAATAGTTTCAAGTTTATTGCATTGTTTTAAGTTTAAAATTTTAAAAATTATCAGGCAGTTAATCAAAGTGATCATTTTAATTGCTAAAACTGTAAATCTGCAATTTTAATTTTACGAAAAGTTAAAAAACGTATAAAATGTTGATTCTTTTCTAGTTTATCGAAGGTTTTTGCTTTTGAAACTAGGTTAAAGAAAGTTCTGGATCTTTCGTTTGCAAACTGTACGGCAGTTCCCTTGAAAATTCATGGAACTGAATAAGATGTAGAGAAGGGTTGAATTGCGTATAGATTCATAGCTGTGTGCAAGATCACCGGGCGCAGGCGTTGGTAACCATAGCAACGATTTCTTCGGATTGGCCACAGCTTCCACTTGAATCCCCGCCAGTACACCACAATTCTCATCCCACTAAAGTTCTGTCATCATCGATAACTTGGTCTCCATGATTTCCAAGACAATCACCCCTTTTCAATTTTAATTTTTTTTTTATTTAAAGATTTTTAAAAATACTGTCTTGGAAAGAAAATTTTCTAACTAGGATTCAGATATGTAATTCAATATTCCAAAATTTATAGAAAAACCCTAACGTATCTACCAGTGCGTATCCTCAGCTTCAACATTGAGACGATTGGTTGATTTCTTCAGGTCTCACAGAACTTTGACTTTGTATCTACAATTAGTTACCTTTATCGTGTCCTATTAGAGAAGTTGTGAAAAAGGTTGAAAACCTTCTGAAATTCTAAAATTCTAAAGTACTTGTATACAAAAACACTATTGTTTTTGTATACAAGTACTTTAGACCTCCAAAAAAATTTTGATTTACATAATAATCAATTGTTCCGACTTGAAATTGAAACTTATATTTGTATAATTTATATACTTTATATACTTATATTTAATATATAACTTACTGTTAGAATTAATGTCCTAAAGATTGACGTAACGTTGTATATATTGCACTTTTTAAATTGCAATATCCCGTGTTCTATAATATGGCATCAGTAACACAGGTATACAAGATACGACTTTTTTTTATATGGGAGTGGTTTCCCATGTAATTTTGTGCGCTGAATACGATCCCGGTCTCCAAAATTGCGTATCACGTCAGGATTTTGAGAAAAGTGGGGATAAACACCCAAAAAACGTGTTTTTGACGGTTTTCAGTATTTTTTTTCTTTTAAACCTGATGTACTAACAACTTCTATATAACCTTAAGTTAAAGATTTATTCGTGTACTTTAAGACCCAAATTCGAAAAATAAAAAAAATATAAAAGATTTTGAGAAAAGTGGGGGTAAAGCCCCAGAAAAACCTGTTTTTGGCGGTTTTCAGTATTTTTTTCTCCAAAACCTGATGTGGGGTCTTAAACTGTATTATTTAATCTTTAAATAAAGACTATAATAAAGATTCCAGCACGTCAAGTTAAGGAGAAAAAATACTCAAATCCCTCAAAAGTACTTTTTTTGGGGTCTTTACCCCAACTTTTCTCAAAATCTATTACATTTTTTTTATTTTACGCATATGGGTCGTAAACTACACGAATAAAGCTTTAATTTGAGACTATATAGAAATGTTTCGCACATCAGGTTTAGGAGAAAAAAATACTGAAAACCGTCAAAAACAGGTTTTTCTGTGTCTTTACCCCCACTTTTCTCAAAATCTTTTATATTTTTTTTATTTTTCGAATTTGGGTCTTAAAGTACACAAATAAAGCTTTAATTTAAGGCTATATAGAAGTTTTTAGTACATCAGGTTTAGAAGAAAAAAAATACTGAAAACCGTCAAAAACACGTTTTTTGGGTGTTTACCCCCACTTTTCTCAAAATCCTGACGTGATACGCAATTTTGGACACCGGGATCGTATTCAGCGCACAAAAATACATGGGAAACAACTCCAATATCTTAAAAAAAAAACTTTGTAGACCTGTGTAATCAAAGTAAATTGAATTTCTGTTTAATGCATATACAAAAGTGTTTAGAAGTTCAAGAACCAAAGTTTCCAAATTATAAGAGTGGTATCGACAGTGTTAAAACAATTACTTTCAACTCTTTTTCAAGACTGGTTTAAAAGTTTCCAAAACATATCTACTACTGATTTAGTGGCAATATGTAAATCATCAATATAAATTAAAGCATTTTTAAAAATTGTATTCATTTTGTTTTAAAAGGAAGATATAATAGTTAAAAATAGACCGTTTGAATCTTTATCATTCCATCCCCTCATTTTGTGGAAAATAGAAAAAATGAAATACGTATTTTTTAAAAATTACAATAGGCTTATTACAAATCTAAAATAAGATTTTAAAAATTCAAAATGGGTGTATAAAGTTTTGTACATTAAAAAAGTTTGCATGAAACTGCGTAGTAGGTTAAATAGGCACTGTTAAATATTAAATTAATTGAAACTTAAAAACTACATATACTTCATTTCTTTTCATTTGTAACAAAATGAGGGGGTTGAATGATAAAAATTAGAAAACTCCACTTTTAACGACCACCTAATTACACCCATATTTTTAACGACATGCACAATGAAATTATTCTCAATATCCAACAAAATTATTCTTATTGTAATTTTTCACGACAAATTCAATGGACATAAAATTTACGAACATTTTGGTTTACACTTTGTGTAAGACATCGAAATCTATTAAAAATTAAAAATGTTAATTTTCATTAAATCACAGTAGCTCCCTATGAGGAAGCATAAAGTCGAATATTATCGAAATCATAAAAAGTCAGTTTATAATTCCAAGTAATCAAAGTTCTCAGAAGAAAGAAATAACTCAAAAATATGAATTTTTATTTTCCTTAAATATTTAAAGATTTTTAAATACATTAATACATAATTTTCTAAAAATATATGCTTTTTCCTTAAAAAGACACAGTGTTTTAAAATTTTCATTTTTGCTATTTTTGAAGCATTTTTTTTTAAATTTGTTTTTTGGGCTACACTATAAAAAAGGGAGTTAAATTTTAACTCCCCAGGGGATTCTATAAAAGTCGCACCCATTGGGGAGTTAATACCAGAGGAGTTAAATAAAGAGTTAAAATTTAGCACCCAAATGCTAACTCCCCATGGAAAAAGTTAGTAAATTAACTCTATTTTGGAGTTGATTTTTAACTCGAAAAATTTAACTCCAAACTCCCGAGTCCGTTAACTCCCTAAATTTTTTACACACGGAGAAAATTTGTTCCTCATATTTTACCGAATTCTTCAGTAAAGTTGGGATATAGTAGCATAACAGTAATTTTTAATAATTTTGAAATTATTTTTTCATGAATAATATTCAAAATTTAATGTCATATCTTTATTTTTTACAAACTAGTACTGTAAAAGTTAAAACAAAATCGAAACTGAACGTTTAATAAAAATTAAATAAAATTTTAACGTTTCTTTTGAACACTTCCTTGATGGTCACTAACGTTTCAGGAACAGTTCGGTAAAACTTTCTTGACTTGACTCGAGTGTTAGTTTTCAGGAATAGTTCGGTAAAACTTCCTTGACCTGGTTGAATTGTTAATTTTCAGGATTGAAATACTTTTTTAAATGCCCCGTAGTAAAAAAAACTTTGACGTTAATAGTTAGTTTTTTTTAACTTATTTGTACTCATTAACTAATACTTAATAATTTCATTTATGGCAGAAACCGCTTCTGAAACGAAATTAAATAAAAAATGACTTTCGTTTTTGTTCTTAAATAATCCAAAAACAAAAGTATTTGAAACATAATAATTTAGTGATAATCACAGAAAAATTGTTTTTATATTTTACATTTTTTTATTTACATAATTACAGCAAGTTACGTATGTGACGTAACCAGAGAAAATAACGTAAGTACAGTAACTTACGTAAATGTTCCAACTTAAGTAAGTTATGTAACTAGAATAACTTACGTAATTTATCAATTTTACGTAACTTACGTAAATAATCAAGCTAATGCAACTGACATAAGTAATATAACTTACGTAAAAATTAAACGTACGTAACTGACGTAAGTTGGATCCTTCACGTGAGTTACGTAAGTAAAATAACTTTACAAAAATTACGAAAATAATCGAGTTTACGTAACCTACGTAAATAATCAATTTTACGTAACTTACGTATGTAATTTACGTAGAAGATCAAACTTACATAAGTCACGTAACTAGAATGACTTACGCAAGTTACGTAAATGTTGAAACTTATGTAACTTATGCAAATGATCAAAGTTGCATAACTTACGTAACTATAACACCTTACGCAATTAAAAGAATTTACGTAAGTTTTACCATTTACATAGGTTACTGTAGTTACGTTATTTAGTCTGTTTATGTAATTATAGTAATTTCCTTTAGTTATGTAAGTTACTATAGTTACGAAATTTACTCTGGTTGCATAACTTACATTAATTACTTAAGTTGCTCTAGTTACGTAAGTCAGGGAAAACAATTTTTTTTTGTTTGACACTAAAAAATTATGTTCTTTAATCTTTTGTTTCGAGTTGTCACGAAACTAAACACACTTTATTAGTTTAGTTTCGTGTCGACTTGAAATTAAAGTCACTTTGTTAATTTAATTTCGTGCCATCTAGAAAACTAAAACGAAACTAATCTTTCGAGATGGTCCCTGATTTATAGTAACAATAACACTTAAATTGATAATTTTAATCTTTTTTGATAAAAATATGGGAACAATAAGAATTTTAATAAACTATTGTTTTATTACATAAAATACAAATTTAAACATTTTTCTTTATAACAATAAAAACATAATTTGAAACTATTTCATAAATTGACCTTAAATATAGTTAGAAATTATTCAGTAACATGGATTTAATATGGATAATTCTTTTATTTTATACAATTATTGTTTATTAATTTGAATCTTTCTCACAAGCGGTGAAATAAAATTCAGATTCATATATAAGGACAGTTGAAACTTTCTGAAGCAATAATGTAAAGCGTGCGATGTATGTATTAATGTATGCGTTTAGAATGTATTGTAGACAGGTGTAATGTATAAGTATTTGTTCGTGAATAATTGTAGGGGGTTTAGGTAGTGATTAAAGTAGGTAGAATGAGATTTACGGGAGTATTGCTATAGAAATACTGCAATGACATTATTTTTTATTTTTTATTCTTCAAGTTTTACCGAACTATTCAGTAATTCAATGAATATAAATTTTACCGAACATTGTACCTAACGTTTTACTGAACTTTCAATAAAAATAAGTATAGTGAACACTTACCTTACGTTTTATCGAACTATACAATAAATATAAGTTTTACCGAACACTGTGCCTTACGTTTTACCGAACTTTCAATAAAACTGAGTATAGTGTATGCTTACCCTACGTTTTACCGAACTGTAAGTGAAGGGCTAATACATGTACCGTAAGATTTATTCTTTTTACATTATTTTTCAATGCAATTGCTTTTACAGTCCTGTTCCTTAAAAATTACAGTTTTGACACTTCATCCCAGTTTTACCGAACAAAGTTCGGTAAATTTTCAGGAATAAATTTCCTCCGTGCAGTGGTTTAGGCTAATTTTTAAAAATTTTGTCATTTATTTTCAGCCAATATAAAATGCCAAATAAAGAATTTATATTATTCAAAGTTAATTTAGCTGTAATAAAACAATTTTATTAACTTATTTTTTTCCTATTTGTTTACTCTTTAAAAATAATAAATATTAAAAATTCTTACATAGCCTTCAAAAAGCTGTCATTTTAAATAAGCATATTTTTTATTTGCTTTCGTGAGTTACGTGTTTTATAAACCCTCTCGCGGATAATATGTTTTCATCTAGGAGCCATCGAATAATTGTCCTCTACAGATCCTTTAAAAATGCAGGTTAAAAAACAGTAATGAAAATATTCGTATTATTTTTAAAGATTCTATTTACGCATGAAGTAATTGCTCGAAAAGTAAGGTAGTCATTAAATACAATAAACTTATTGTGATAGAATATAATTTTACATTTACTGTTTTGGACAAAGTTACTCATAAAAATTTATATGTAAATAATAATTATATATTAGAGCTTTGACCAAAATTCTAAACATCTAAAATAAACAAACAATATGTTAAAATATTCGTAAATTTACGAAAATTTACCCTTTTAATTGCAAAGTGGCAAAATTCAAAAACTGCGTCACCTGAAAGACACTAAATTCCAAAATAATCAAATATATTTATCAATTACTTTTAAAGAATGGTACAAAAATGATAAGTCATGACATATTTTAATGTTTTCGGGGTCGCTGATGACGAATCCGATGGTAGTTTTTCAAAATTCAAATAAGAGCATTAAAATTGATTTTTTCTGAGTCGGTTACTTTTCTGTCACTTGACATGTCCAAAAATCAAAACAATCAAAACAACATTTAAATAGTATGCCTGCAAAGTCGTGTATGTTTTATGTTATTCGAATTGGTGAAGACAAAAAAATTGGCTCATATAAAATGAAATGTTTTGATATAAACCAATCAGCTTTTAAATATTGCGTGTTTAAAAAAATCGACTGTCTCACAACTAGATTCACTGATCTGAAAATAAAAATTTGTAGTTAGTATTTTTATGAATTTAAAAATCTATACGTATGTCTTTACAAAATTACCGATTTTCAAATTCTTTTACTTCTTACAAGAAATAAAAATTCAAAAGTAGTTGAAAATTTTGTAAGTCCATTGAATTCAGTTTGTATACTGAGAATTATTCCATAATATAGATGAAAACATGGGTGTCATCCTCCTCTTAAATGGATGAGCTTAATAAAATCTAGACTAAATTGCGTGAGAATTAATAGTGCCCGTCGGACGACATACAATTTCTGATTTTTTTTTATTGAATGCGTATTCAAAGAAATTCAACAAAATTTAGAATTTATACAAACTCTATGTGATTTTTATTAGTTTTCAGATAAAAAAATATTCTTTTATATACCTATATATTTAGCTTGTTGCTTTATTAATCGTCATTAATTTTTTCACTATTTCATTTACAATTTTTCAATCTATCAGATGACTATCCATATGTTCTATGCAAAACTGACTAAAGTCACTAGATAATTTAATTTTCATTTACATAGCACAGGTTTTAATTAGTTCTTTGATGTTGAATGACACCTTTTACGATACTTATTTAAAAATTTTATCAATCTTTTTTCAATTTGAAAATCAATATTTTCATATTTAATGTTCATTTTTTCACCAAACTTTACATTTTTCAAATCAATCAAAATTTTAATTTACTTTTTAAAAAATTTCGAATTAAACAGGTAAAACATTAAGTTTTTGTTGGAAAATGATTGAATCTTTTTCACCTTGAAAATGTTTGAATCATTATAAATTTTAAAACAATAGCTTAATTTTACATATTTATTTAAAAAAATATTTATGCTTGAAATAATTTAATTTTAAATTCTATAGAAATTAGATTTCTGAGTAATTTTTTTACAGTAATATAATTACTTAAAAAGTTACCAAATTAATTGAAATTTTACGAAATTGTATTGCAAATAATATAATATGTTAAGAAAAAAAGCTTAACATTACAGGGTTCAAATTGGATTTAACATAATTTAAGTTTGAAAAAGCTGCAATTAAAATTGTAATTAATTCAATTGATTGTAAATAGATTCAAATTAAACATTTAATTTTATTTCAAACATTTAAAATTCTAAAAAAATGTGAGGTATTAAACAGATCTTAACTTTATTTTCTAATGATTTTTGAAGTTTTATAATCAAAGAATTAAAAATGTTTAAAATAATAGAAATTTTCAAGAATATGATTGTACAAACCGCTGCCAAGTTAAAGCAGCATTTTTGTTTTTTCATGCACACTTTACTCCTTCATGAAAGTTTTAAGTTTACAATTGAAACAGTCTATTTCAAGCCATTCCACCTACAAAAAACGATCGGAAGAACTTTTTAAAAGAAATTTATTCTATTAAAAAAATTAATAGTAAGTTATACACTAATTTGAAAGAGAATTAAATGATATTTTTAATTTTCTAAATAAGTAAAATTTTTCAAAAAATCCATTATTTTAATTTTTATGTGAAATTACACTAAAATGTCTAGAATAAAATAAATTCAATTCAATACAAAAAGACAGAAAGTCACATTTTTCATGATTTTTAAGCTATTAAAATTTACTTCTTAATTCAAGACAGTATAAAATCCAAAAATGGGTCATTCGGTGCATTTTTGAAGCTTCTATACATTAGGCATAAAATATTTAAAATTAAATGTCAATTTAATACTAAAAAACCACAAAAGTAACTTTTTCAAAATTTAAATGTTATAAAATGTTAATAATATGTTCCTACACCGTTCAATTAAAGGTCAAAAGAGGCGTCTTAAAAATCTCTAAAAATTAAAGTAGAATATAAACATATAAGTTTTGGAACATTTGTTTAAAAATTTTTTGCAAAAACCATTTTTTGGAAAATTTAAAAACTTTAAAAAACATTATTAAAACTGATGAATTCAAATAATATATTGAATGAGAAAATTAAGCAAATAGTGACATCCTTTCACAAAGTTTACTGTAGCAAACGCTGGTTAACACTGATAGAATATGCGTTTTCAGGAAAGATTGAATCAGTGTCTTTATTTTTATATTTTTTTGCGACTATTGTTAAATTTTCTGCAAATACCGTACCCACAGAGCATCAGTAATTTCTTGAGGTACAGTTTTCAATAGGAAGGGTGCGTACCGATTTGCATAGTTATAAATATTGTAGTCCATGATGCACTATCTACAACTATGCACATAGATAAGCACACCCTCCTATTATAGACTCTGTTTGAACATTTTCAGAGAACAACATTGAATATAAAAAGGTGGTACTTCCGATTGTTTTAAACTTGATATACTTACGTGTTTTGATATAGGTTGATTATAAAAATTATAATCAAAATTGGTGCAAATATTTTTTTGGAAAAACTCTATAGAGTTTTTTCTATAGAAAAGCTCTAAAATCTATGTATATAATAGCTTTTTTGATTTTATCTGAAAAAATGGAAGCAATTTTAAAACCTGTTTTTTTAAACATCATTGAAATCTATATACTATCATGATAAAACTGAGTAGACCTTAATAAACTTTACAGAGTATAATTAATCAAAATTAGAGTGCACCTTCTCTCACTGTATGTACAATATCGTTTATTTCAAAAACGTATTATTTATGTCATTACAATTTTTCCGACAGCAGTAAATTAATGTGAATATTGAGATATAAGGTATAATGCAGAGACATTAATAGATTTAAATCATCACAAAGTGAATTATACCTGTCCCGTTATGCATTCCACTCAAAAGCTACACTGAGAAAAATAATCGTAAGGTTTTAGAGTAATCGCCTTTGTGCTCATACCAATAAAACATTTTTGGGTTTTAGCTGTACTTAGTTGATATTTATTCTTGAAATAAGCCATAACCATGATACGTTTTTCAAAATAATATAAGCTGTAATCCTAACATGATCAAAATTCAGTTTTTGTTTAAATTATACTAAATTTTTATGTAATTTGTTCAGAGTGGAATAAAATGTTATATTTAAGGCAATCCTTCTCATTAGAATTGAATGGAATAAAGAGTTTAAAATTTTTCTAATTAATTTTTGTAAAACATAAACAAACGACTTTTATTCACAATTTCTTTGAGACTATCAATAAAAACTGCCTCTGATTTCACGAGAGTGTCCATCCATCTTTTTGCATATTCCTCGTTCTTTTTCTGCCTGACTTAGGCTACCATGGATTACTACAGCGCAATAACAGCAGGAGCAACCTAACGTAGCCCAGCCCATCCCAGAATCCCCTTTTGACCAACTTTATCACTCTTCACCCCCTATGCGCCTACGCCTCCCGCGTTGTTGCCCCGGCAACTCAAGTTGGGGTTGGCCACCGCCTCTTCCGACGCCAACTGTATTCACCGCCCTACTACCCTTTGCTCGAGAAGCCTGAACTGAACGTCCTAACCCTATATTCATTTTTCAAACTAACCTTGCGTTTCTCTCATCAGAAAAGTTAGGGTAGACCAACTTACACTCGAATAAAAAAGATTAGTGCATTTCAGATGGATCGTTTACTTACGCAATTTCAAACAGTATAACTATAGTTGTTCTGCTAAAAAATTTTAGTTTCCAAATTGAACAGTAAAACACTTGAAGAGTTTTCGCTAATTTGTTTCAATCCAGTTTCATGTACTGCTTCTCCATAAAGAGGATATTTTCATGTTTTTTCATCTAAACTTCTTTTGCCATTGAAATATCAATTGAAATCAAAAATGCCATTTTACCCTTACTGTTACCCTACTGGAAAAGACCCCCCTGCAGAATCCCTTGGAGTTCTGATAATCATTTCCGACGGGATTCTAATCGAAGAATATTCTTTTAATTCTGTTGTTGTCATAAAAGTGATCTTAAGTATTTAAAATTTAATATTTAGTTACTGAGTACTGGGTCCAAAGGATATCTTATATCTTAGAGACATCTTTTTGAAATAGGATGTCTTTTGGGTATCTTTCGAATGGACATAGACGTTCCAAGAATATTCTAACAATATCCCATGTTCCAATGCCCACTGGGAGCTTTGAGATGTTCTGAATATTAGTTACATACAATATATCTTTGAAAGAATTTTTAAATGAAACTGAAGTTACCAACGTTGATTTAACGAAAAACATTAAAAAAAATTTTCTGTGGAAACAAATTTTTCTTGTTTATTTTTAACCCAAGTAAACCCTCTAAATCCTAAAATAAAAAAGGTGGGTAAAGCAGTGAATTTTTCCAAAAATCATGCAATTTCATTTAAATTCATAATTCCTAGTGCTGCCCACGAGACGAGACGATACGAGATTTTATGTAGTATCGTCTCGGTCTCGTTAAATATTGTAATTTTAAGTATCGGTATCGGTATCGCCAAATATAGTCTCGATATCGTCTCGCTGTCTCGCGAGACTTTAGTTAAGTCGAAGTACATGCATTGAAAAATCCAAATCAAATTTTTTAGTTTTTTATTTTATAGATAAACTATCGAAAAACTATCGGAAACAAAACAAATTTTTATTTATAGAATTAACAATTCCTGTAAGTATTACATTCCATACTGAAACAAACCATACACTGAAAAAAATGATAATGTCAATTTCAGGGATGGCAAGCGTAACCGATAACCGAAAAAACAGAAATTTTTTTTTACAGAAAACTGTAAACCGAAACCCGTATTATAAAAATTTAAAACCCTTTATTTCAAAACCTAAGTTTCGTTTTTTCGATTTTTAATATAAAAATAAATCTGAATATTACACGAAAATTATAAATCTTTTGGTACAAAAAAATTAATGAAAAAGAAATATTGAACTATGGTATGTCTAATATTGTAAATAATAAGTAGAGGAATCAAATTTGCAGATTACAAATAATTAACGAAAATGAGACTGGGTTTTTTGTGTGGGCACAATGCTATTTTTAAGAGAGAAAGTATTTAAAATTCATTAAATTTGTAAACAATGAATATTTTTTATAACTTTAAAAATCTCGTCGAGAGTCTCGGTCTCGTGACATATAGTATCGGTATCGTTTGGATTCATTCAAAACTAGTATCGTCTCGGTATCGTCTCGAAAAACCGAGACGATACGATACGAGACCGAGACTAGTCTTGGTATCGTGGGCAGCACTAATAATTCCTCACCTCGGTAGTAATTTTTTTCTTTTGATAATTGTTTATTTTAATATTAGACGCTATTTAAAAAAATTTCAAGTGATTCCAAGTCGGGGAAAGCAGTAATTTTGAATTTTTTTGTCAAGAATTTTCCAGAAATTCCAAATTTTCAAATTAATTAAAGATTTCTCGCCTCGGTAGTAATTTTTTTCTTTAGATAATTGTTTATTTTAACATTAGACGTTATTTTAAAAAAAATTCAAGTGATTCCAAGTTGGGGAAAGCAGTGATTTTCATTTTTTTGTCGAATTTTTTCCAAAATTCACGAAATTTCAATTAAAATAATAAACATTACTTCTTTCCCCGACTTTGAATTTTTTATGGCACATGATATTTGAATTAATAATTATCAAAAGAAAAAAATTACTACTGAGGTGAGGAATTATTAATTTAATTGAAATTTCGTTAATTTTGGAAAAAATTCGACAAAAAAATGAAAATCACTTTTTCCCCCGACTTGGAATCACTTGAAAATTTTTTTAAATAACATCTAATGTTAAAATAAACAATTATCAAAAGAAAAAAATTACTACCGAGGCGAGGAATTATTAATTTTATTGAAATTCTGGGATTTTTCAAAAATCCGTGACAAAAAAACCAAAATCAATGTTTCCCCCGATTTGGAACCTTTTGAAATTTTTTTATTTAGCGTCTATTGTTAAAATAAACAATTATCAAAAGGAAAAAATTACTACCGAGGCGAGAAATTATGAATTTTACTCACCTTTTTTTTATTTTAGGGTTTGAAGGGTTTACTTGGGTTAAAAATAAACAAGAAAAATTTGTTTCCACAGAAAATTTTTTTAAAAATTTTTCGTTGAATCAACGTTAGTAACTTCAGTTTCATATTTTTAATGGCATTAAGACACTTCCTCAATTCTTTAATCTTTTTTTAAACAAAGTTCTACACTGCTCAGTTTTTGTCTCATATCCTATGGATTTAATATGATTAATATGGTTAACAAATTTAAGTTCTTTTTAATATATTTATAATTTTTAATATTGTCTGCAATTCATTTGTAACTTTGATAATACTATCAAATCTTCTGCGGTTTTCATTTGAAGAACCACCGACGCTTCTACTTTACTATCGGCTCAAAAAGTGTAGAGTCCTCACATTAACGTTTTATAACTCGGTTTCAAAAATTGTACTTATTCAAAAAATTATTTATAAAAATGTTTCCAGTCTTTTGCTTTATTACTAGGTCCCTGAAGTTGCCATCGATGCTCAGCATCGAAAAACATTTTTTGTACAAAACCAAAACAAATTACTAAATTTTTTCCAACGTTTTAAGTTGAAAAAATACTACTAAATAGTTTTTTACTTATTAGATGAATAAAAGGAGTAGAATTGAAGCGTCGGGTGCAAGAAGGGCGTTAGGCGGATAACGCCCGTTTTGATATTATTAAATGAAAATTATTACAATATCCTCTAGTTCATATTACCAAAAATTTTTTTCGATATGAGACTTCTTGACGATGCTATGAATAAAAATCTGAGTGAATGTCACATAATATTGTAATTTAAATTGTTTTTAAATAGAATTTGCATGTAAAAACAAGTGAAAATCGACACTTTATTAATAAAATTTGGTTAAAAAAATTTTCATTAAAAATGTCTATTTTTTAGAAGTAGAAATGACTTAAGGCTTAATTATATGTTAAAAATAAAGAAAATCACAAAATATATCTAGAAATATTTGTAAGTTAAAGTTATCTAGAGTTTAAACTTCAAATTTCACTAACGCCTAAAACATTGTGTGGTTAGGCGAGTGGCTGGCTGGGTGCAAAAAGGGCGTATAAATTAGTTTTGAAAAACATTATTATTAAATAGTAATTGCAACTTTCTCTTAATTTTAAAATTGCATTTGATAGCATAATAAAAGACTAATTAATTAAAAGGAAGTTTATTTGATTTGAATGTACAGTTTTTGGGCAATTAAAGTTTAAAATTTTAACTTGAAATATCTCCGTTTATCGTTTTTTGTTATACGCCCTTCTTGCACCCAACGCTTCAATTACTTAAAATTCTTTTACTAAAAATAAGGAAAAATACTTTTCGATGCTGAGCATCGATGCCAACTTCAGGTGCCTTTCCATTAAAGCAAGGTGCAAACCGTCATGAACCCTTTTTCCTAATATTTGGAAGCTTCTATAACAGTAGCATATTACTGTATTTGTTTTTCGACTACTTTCCTATTCTTTCTTATGATTTACATTATACCGTACTTTTCTTGAGAGATTTTTCAAGAAAGTTGGTAGAAAAGAACTCATTTTACCTGCAAGATCTAAAAAAAATCGTCTATGTTTTGTAAAGTGAGGGCTGTATGCATACTTTCTGACCCAATAGTAATAGGGTTGATACCTTAAGGTCATGCTATTCAATGCTCTGAAATAATAGTCTTTTCAATTTAGGGTAAGAGGTTTGGTTGTAGCCACCCATTTGCTTTTGAATAACTTGTGTTTAAGTAGATATTACGCAGTCCAGACGCATATCAATGAAAAACTAGGATGAGGCTGAAGTCCACAACGTTTTTAAAAACGAAAACAAAAAAATAATGGGACGGTGCTTTTATTTTTGATTGTAAATAATGTTATTTTTTGATGATTGAATCCTTAGTAACAACTGATTTCTTAAAAATTAAGGCACATTTAAATTAGAGATGAATTTTATTTAAAAAAAAAAACTTTTTTGATTTTTCGTTTTTTAAAACGTTGCGGACTTCAGCGTCATAAACTAGGAACCCTAATTAACTACTAAAGAAGGACTAATTTAATTTAATCGTCAAGAAAAACTTTGTTTAAATTTTGGAAAAGAGGTCATTTTTAGACAAAATCAAAATACTGGATTTGCATAAGAATACCATTAACAACGACGACATTTTAAGATTTGTCGAAAAAAGGGATAACCTGAACTAACTTTCTGTTAAAAGTTATGTAGGGGTATCCTCAAAACTACATTTTTCCTTATGGATATTACTTTTCATCCGGCGGGGGACATCCGCGGACATACTGTATGGAAGTATGTATTCCCTTTTTTTGTCGAGTTACATTTTATTTATTAACAATTTTTTACATATTTAAAAAAAATAAAGAATGATATTTTTAATCAAAATAGTTTATTTAAAATCTCCTACGTATTAATAATAATTGAAATTAATAAAATATTGTATGTCCCCTAAATAATGTGTTAAAACCGTTCGTTTTAAAAATAATGTTAGAACATAAGACGTTTTCAAAATATTACTTTTTGGTCATAAAATGTTCTATAAATATCTTATTGATAGTTAAATCATTTAACTTTCAGTTTAAACGTTCAGAATATAGAGATTGTGACATTTAAATTGTAAAAATACTTTATTTTATCGTGCTAACTTGCTTAATGAAACTTGACATTTCTTCTTTCAGGCTAGTAAGATGGGTTTAACAGGGACGCATCCCAGTGGGTTACCTTTTTTTTGTCCGAACGGAGATCATCTAACCCAACCTCCCCCAGCTCACATGGGCATTCCACCTTATGGAACATTGGATCCTAGTAAGGCAGCTGCTGCAGCAGGTATGTATTGTTTTCCAGAAGCTAATTTTTCTTGGTATTTATTAATGTACACTGAGAAAATATTTCTCAAGGTCAAATGTGGTTAAAATGGCTACACATGGGCATTTTGAAAATGTTTAATATTTTCTTATGTGGTTATTGAAATACATTTTTGAAAGAGTGTTCAATAAGTAATGTAAAGATAATTAGATCATTGACCATAAATTGATTTACTTTTTGTAACACTTTATGCTGTACTTGGTTACATAGTTGCCTGCGTGTGTCACAGCTTGCCCAAAAGTTGGGTAAAGTAACGATTCTACCAGGTACGTACATTGTCAAGAACACTCTTTTAAAAATGTATTTTAGTAACCTCATTAAAAAATATTAAACATTTTCAAAATGTCCATGTGTAGCCATTTTAACCAATTTTGACAAAATTTTAAACAAAACATTTTCTCAGTGTACCAAATTTTTTATCTATACATTAAATACTGCAGTCCATTTGAACTGCACTTGTAATGACAAAACATCCCAGAACAAGAAGACATGAGAACCGTGGATTCCGTATTATATCAGTGCCTAAGCTACACTGTAAAAAAATTTTTCGGGAAAATTCTCTAACCAATTTGTTGAATATTCCCAACCTAACAATAATAATCTAGGTTATTTATAACCTTTCAGGAAAAATTTTGCATAAAAATTTTAGGGAAAATTTTTTTCCAAAATATTTTTGAACATTCTTCAAACTTTTAGAGAAAATTTTTTTCATAATTTTGTTAAATATTCCCCAAACACTTAAGGAACATTTTTTTCTAATAATTTGTTGAATTTTTCCCAAAATTTTTGAGAAAGCATTTCCTAATAAAAATTTTGCAAATAATTTAAGAATTTCTCCTTTTTTGTGAAGTTTACAATTAATAATAAATTTTCCCCAGATTTAAAAAAATAATTGTACTGCTTAGAGGTTGTTTACATTCCAGAAAATATTTTTTATTGCAAAATTGTTTTATAAAATATTTTTTACAACCATAATAAACAATTATGAAGAACAATATAATAAAATATTATATTAGATTCATTATACTTCACACTAATAAGGAGGTTCTATCGATTGTTGAATTAATGAACAGATTTTGATAAAACTTGATGTGCAGCTAGATAAAGTTAATATAAAGGTTTTTGAATTGACTGCCCACATAGCACAAAAACTTCCAGGATGTTTCCTGTGGTAATCTTCTGACATTACCCTTGGTAACTTCCCTGTAAAGTTAAGTGGCGATTTGTGTGCTGTAGTTGAGAACATAATTTTTTTAAATTAAACCCCCCTTTTATTTTAAAACAATGCAAAATTTGAATAATTTAAATTTTTTTAAACCTTTTTAAATACACCGAAAAAAAAATATTCTTGTTTTAAGAGGATTCCTCTTATTTCGATGCATATTTTCCTTTTGTATATTGACCAAAAAACGTCTTCTTATTTTAAGAGGATTATTCTCCACTTATTAAGAGTAATTCCTCTTAAAAGTAGAGGAATAGTCTCCAATGAAGAGTAATATTTTTAATTTAAGAATAAAATGTAAGAGGATTTTAGAAGAGGAATTGTCCTCTTAAAACAAGAATATTTTTTCTTTGGTGTAATAATTTCACTAAAAAAAAGTTGTAATAATTTTTGGAAACTTCCTGGTAACTTCTAAGAAGTTTCCATGGGAAGCATCTAACCTGCGGACATTATTGTATTTCCTAGAAATTTCCAGGAAGTTACCAAGGGTAACTTCCGAAGATTGCCACGGGAAACTTCCTGGAAGTTTCCTGGAAGTTTGTGTGCTATATGGGTGCTAACAATTGTAGGTAGTCAATTCAAAAGAAATAAATGTTCGATGAGTAAATCTAAAATGTTCATTCTTCTCAGTTGACTGCATCGAATTTTAGAAGCGCATTAAAAGGAGTGGAACTTTGACAAACAATTTGAAAAAGCCTAATTATTCTAATTGTCCGTAAGAGCTCCTCTAGTTATTATCTTAAAATAAAAGGAAGTGACAGTTTCGTTTCGCGTCGTCTGAATTTCATTGTAATTTCAGTGCTACACTATTAAAATTAAATATTAAAACTAGTAAAAATATGGTTAAAAGACGCAAAGTGCTTACGATAAAATATAAAACGCTCTTATGAAAATAAATTTTCAAGTGTTCAATGTTTTAGTTAAGTTTTGAAACCTAAAGTTTAATAAATTTAGGTTTTTATTTTTATATATTTTATTTTAAATAATAAATTGACTCCTCTTGACAAATTTTAACAAGAATTTTTAACAATAAAAATCATTCTTCGGGAAATTTAATTAATTGTATAAAATTGTATTAAAATTAATTAAAGATGAATTTTATTAAAATTCCTGGAAATTGAATTGTACAAAGAATTTTATCAAAACTCCTGAAAATAATTGAATTTTGCAAAAAAATTTATTACAAGTTTCTGAAAGTAATTGAATTTAAAAAAACTGTTTAAATTATTAAATTCTTTTGAGAAATTTTATTAAAGTAGCAAATAATAAAAATTATTGAATAGAAAAAAGTTTTTGAAAATTTTTGAAATAAATTAATGTTCTACAAATACATTTGTAATTGCATCAAAATTTAATTTTTTAGGTGTTTTTGACTAAAATATTCTGTAAATACATTATTTAAAATAATCAATTAAACATTTGTGACGTTCCACGGTGAAAGAGACATTAGCTGCTTCAAATTTTAGGTTATGTTTAGAGTAGTTTTAACTTCATTAAAAATTTATTATTGATTACACAGTCACCCAAAATAAAAAAGTTTTTTGGCCGAGACACTACAATAGTACATTCCCATGTATTTTGGCCCGCTGAATCCGAATTTAAAATCAGAAATTTCAAAATGGCTCGAAATTCGAGATATTCAAAAAAATCTAGTAAAAACAACAAATTGGACATAAAATTTTGAGCCGCTTTGAGAATCTGACTTCGAAATTAACGTGAAATACTACATGAGAATACATTAGTATAGTATCATAGCTAAAAATTTCCCTTTTTCATTTTAAATCGCTTTCTCATCAGTTTTTGAATTGAGGAACCGGTTCTAGAATCCAGCTCCTCATTTTATCTCAAAATTTTGAGCAATTCTCTTAATTTTGATATCGAATTCGGATTCAGCGTGAAAAGTGCATGGAAAAATAGTACTGTAGTGTTACAAATTTTTATTCGATTTTAATTTGGTTTTTTGAATCGTTTTTCGAGTTCATCTCAAAATTGTAAGTCATTGTTTCAATATTGTCTTCAAATTCGGATTCAGCGGGAAAAAATACTTAGAAATATACTACTGTAGTGTTACAATCAAATTTTTGGAATTTTTTAATTTTAATTCTGTTTTTTGAATCGTTTTTGAGTTTATTTCGCAATTTTGAGCAAATCTGTTAATTTTGATTAGGATTCAGCGGAAAAAATACATAGAAATATACTACGATAGTGACATAAAAAATGTTGTATTTTTTATTATTTTAAGTTGGTTTTTTTGAGTCGTTTATTGAGTTCATCTGAAAATTTTGAGCAATTCTTTCAATATTGACTTAAAATTCGGATTCAGTGGAAAAAACCACATAGAAATATACTACTGTAGTGTTACAATCAAATTTTCTGAATTTTTTAATTTTAATTCGGTTTTTTAGTGGTTTGTTGAGTTTATCTCAAAATTTTAAGGAAATCTATTAATTCTGACGTCGAATTCGGATTTAGCGTAAAAAATGCATAGAAAAATACTATTGTAGTGTTGTAATGAAACTTTTTTTTTATTTGATTTTTGAGTCGTTTTTTGGGAATAACTAAAAAAAAGAACCAATTTGGTAATTCTGACTTCGGATTCGTATTCAGCGGGCCAAAATACATGGGAATATACTATTATAGTGTCTCGGCCAAAAAACTTTTTTATTTTTGTGTGCCTATGTTATTTAACATCAAAAGCATATTTTTCTGAAAATATTGCATATAATAATGAATTAAACCCAGGCGTAAAAGTCGGATGAATGCCGGATCATCCAATCGTCAAAGATCTGCGCTGGTTGAATTAGGAGTCAATGCGGGTGCAAATGTCTGCTGGCGCGGTACAAAGACGGATCCGTCTGCCGGATCAAAATTTATACTGTGTTGTAAAGGCTGTGCGTCCGGCTCGGTACAGATTTCATGCCGCCGAACAACCGGCGTTGTACTGGCATTCGTCCGTCTGACAACCCGAGCGGGACAGACATTCTACCGACTGCGAACTAATATCATTTATGTTGTTATTATAAAGATTTCAATTAATAATAATATGATAAGAATATGGTTATAGTATTGTTTTTTAAACAATTTAATGTTTCTAGAATAATTATTTTTTTAATTAACGCATTATTTAGAATCTTCAGAAATAGATTTTTTACAATGCAAAAATTTAGCTATAGTCTTATTGTTTTCAATAAAAATTAATAAATTAAAATGAATAAAATAATAATTATTATAGTAATATAACTTTTAAATCCATTATGTTGTAAAACATTTTTGTAGGAGAATTGTTTAAAGTTTAAATATTAAAAAAAATAATTAACAATACAAGAATATAAAATTGAATTGTAAAAATTAATGAATTTGAAAACTAGGTTTTAATTATATTTTTTATTTATTAATTAATAAACAAATACCAGTTCTAGCAGAAGAGAATTTCGTCTGCTAGAACTGGTATTTCTTTATTTTTTTAACTTTGGAAAATTGATAAAACGGGAACGGAACGCAAGCATGAGATACACTGAGAGAAATGGATAGTTGGAATTTGATGATTAAAAAAAAGATTGTACGAGGTACCATCATTATGTTACTGTTTTATAACTTTCTGATTGTAGTCATGACTATCAAATATTGTCGAAGTTTAACGCGAGCGCATGCGCTGGCTAGGACAACACGTTTCAATGCAATAAGGCTATTCAAGTTGGGTGGGGGAAAATTCAAGATGGCCGTTTACTGGTGCACAAACATTATATACAAAGTGTATGGGATGGAATCTAATTTTTTAAATATCTCGCTTAAACGAAATTTTTAACTATTAGTTTATTAGGATTTTATGTTTCATTTTTAAAGAACTATTTTTTGCACTAATAAAATCAATAAAAAATAAAAATCGATTTTTATTAGTGCAAAAAATAGTTTTTTAAAAATGAAACATAAAATCCTAATAAACTTATAGTTAAAAATTTCGTTTAAGCGAGATATTTAAAAAATTAGATTCCATCCCATAAACTTTGTATACAATGTTTGTGCACCAGTAAACGGCCATCTTGAATTTTCCCCCACCCAACTTGAATAGCCTTATTGAAATAATTCGTGAGTGTTTCCCATATTTACGAATTCTTCTAAAATGGACAATTTTGTAAAAAAGTTGCAGTGTTGTGGAATGTAGAATCGTTGATTCCAACTTTTGTCAGTAAGTTAATTATTTTTTAAAGTTAATCAAAGGCTATAAAATTTATACATGTTTATAGCCTCAAAATTTTAAACGATTGAAATGTATTTTAAAATGACAGGTTAACGCTTGCACAAGTTATTTTTATTTTACAATAAATTATTTTTAAAGTTTTGGAAAGGTTCTGAAATTTGTAGGTTAAATGAGACTTCCAATATTATCGCCCAACAGAACGGCACTGACTGATTTGAAAGACCTGAAATAAGTAAACAAGCATTTTCCAACAAATTTTGCTCTGAACACAGACAGTTTTAACGAAATCTGCTTAAGTACACTGATTTATCGTGTTCTAAATTCTCATAACCGAAAAGATTATTTAATTCCATGCGTATAAACGTATATTAAAATGAAAAAATGAAAAGTAATGTAATGCAAAGAATATGACAGCTCGGACATTGTGCTCGCTCTGCATACTTCTGCCCTCTTCTGGCGATTGTCAACAATCTCTGATGGTTTAACCCCAACCAATCATTTTTAACATCAAAAATTGCGTTCCCAGCGGGCACAAAGAAAAAAACGTTCTTTGAACGTCTGTAAAACGTGTAATGTCTGCCAATGTACGTTCTAAGAATGTCCGAACGTTCTGAAACATTTTTGAAACGTTCGAACGTTCTTAAAACTTAAATTAGCAGACATTAAACGTTCTACAGACGTTCAAAGAAATATGCACGAAAAGTGCCAGGTTCGCTGCGTTCTGGTCGACCACCAAATAAGTTGATCATGCGCAGTAGCCTTGTTCTATCTCTGTTTGTCGTAACAACTGTGCGAGTGAGATATGATGTTTACATTTAGCCGGTCTTTTAGTGATGTGATACATGTGACATTATGTAAGTACATTATGTACTTACACATGATTTTCAAAATACGAATAATACCACAATTGCAAATAAATAAATTTGCTTTTAAAATAAACACTGGTTTACACTGTAATATGTTTCCTAACATAACCACACTTTTCATCTGTCAACACACTGCTGAACTTTAGTTCAATGCGCATGATCAACTTATTTGGAGTCTAATAGAATGCAGTGGATCTGGCACTTTTCGTTCATGTTGTTCAGACATTTGTAGAAGCAGAGTTCGGTCTCCTTACTCTTCCTTCCTGGCTTTACTCTTCAATCTTCTTTCCGTGTATAAAATAATATGAAAATTAACGAAAAATGTTGGTGGTGAAGGTATACGTGTTAATATAAAAATTAACACTATCTTTATCCTGCCTAAAGGCAGCACTGTCTCTATTATGACAAAACTCTGGCTAATACTAAAACCGTCTCTTCTCTGGAAGAATGAAGTTTTACATTATTTTTAAAAATTAGAATTTCTTTTCTACAGCTAAACCCTCACTGAAGGCACAAACATCTTAAAAATTTTAACCCTTGCAAAACACTGACTAAAAACAAAATCGCTTCTACACAGTAAAAAGTAAATCTTATTTTAAATACTATCTGGAATTAAACAAGCCCTAAAAGTAATGTCAGTCTTAATTTAAGCTCGGCTTGCTTGAAAATAAGGATAAGAAATCTAAATTTACAGTTCTACGTTTTAAATTAAGTATAAAACTGCTGATTTTCAACATGATTGCTTTAAATTCAGCATATTTTGTGCTGATATTCAGCATGCTTTTGCTCTTTAAATTCAGCAAAAAAATATGATTTGAAATTAAACAAAGGCTGTCTTAAAAATGTTGCATCTTAAATTGAGGTACCTTTCATGGCTGAAAATAAGATTTTGTTTTTAAGACTGCGTACCCTAACAAAACCATTAGAAAAAATGCGACCTTAAACCTTTAACCTTATATCATCATTTTTGTTGTAGTTTTAGTAAGAGATAATTATAAATTTTAGTATGAATTTTAAGTTTAGTTTTTTCCAAATGCGAGCCAAAAAAAGTCAAAAGGCGTCTTCTTTGATTTTTAAATATTTATGTAATAGGAAATATTTTTATATATACGGCTGCTATTTAACAAACGGAGAATGGGAAAATGCTTAGAACCTATTGGGGGTAATCTATGGTTCAAGGTTTAAAGCCGTAATTGGTTTTTAAATTTTTTATTTAACTGAAATAACTACTGTTTCGATTTACCCCTTGCTTCTATTTACCACATCTGGCCCTAATTAATTTGAAAACATTTATTATTACTTTTTTTTCTTTTAATGGAAATATTAATTATTTAAACCATTAAAAGTAGATTATCTCTAAAAGCGAAAAACATAGAGAATAGCAGGAACGCAACTACCGGATAATTGGCATCATTAGAATATCAGCAAGTTCACCACGACAAATTGAATGACGTTCAGTGTGGTTTAGGACTAGCTATTAGTGTTATATTTTTCGCAGCATGTTCTGTTTTTCTGTACATGAAGCTATCCTCAGGGCACGTCTGAATTCATGTATATCTTATTGATTTCAGATACAATTTCGTACATTTACGTGATTTGTTGCTATAAGGCCACTTTGAACTTTTAAAAAATAATTGTGGAAATTCATTGTTTGCCATTAATTGAAATAATTGAATGAATGATAAAAAAAACTTTAGCACTATTTTCTAGGTTCTAGATTCAATATATTTTTTAATTTTATTAATTTAGAATAGAATTTTATTCTTAGATTTAACACAAAATTCTACTCTTTTTTTTACTCTTTAAATCTGAATTAGTAGTTTCCTACTAATTAAAGAGTGTAGAATTGTTTACTAATTAAATTTTAAAGATTTTAATAATTTTTAGTAGTAAATTAATAATACAGAAGTACCTATAAGACTGATCAATTAATTTAATGATATCTTGTGTCTAAGTAACATCTGAAATAAGTGAAACTCTTCTCGAATTAATTTTTGACCGATTATTGTTCTTGTTATATTTATTTGTATTAAAATAATTCAGGAAATTGTAAATAAATAAATATTTATTTATAATTATAAAATATTTTTATATTAACTTTAAAATAATTTTATAACAGCCTTACTGGTCAAATGTTATTTATTTACAATGTTATTCTATAACATAATGGGATCATCCATAAATAACGTTACACTGATTTTTGGGTTTTTTCACCCCCCCCCCCTTCGTTGCATTTAGTTGCAAATTACCAACAACCCACCCTAAATATAACGTTGCAAAAATGACTCGAACCCCCCTTAAATAACAATTATATTATTTTTCTGGATTAATGAAATAATTTTTGTTATTTCTTATATATTTATTAAAATGAACTCTGATAATGATTTACACAATTTCTGTAGCGACATCTATTACTGGTTTTTCAAAGTAATGTGTCAAAGATGATAAATATGATAATAAGCAGAGTATAGAAATGCGCAACGTTACATTTCAAAATCACCCCCTCCCCCATTGTTGCAATCAGTTGCATTTTTCAACCCCCCCCCTCCCCTAATCTTGTAACGTTATTTATGGATGCTCCCAATATTTCGCGGTACTGGCCCATCTTCAGAACTAGCAATAATATAATTTTTTACAATTAATATAATATTAAATGTACTGATCTAATATTTAAATGTTTTTATTAAAAATATACCGAGTTTAGAAAATCAATCCCTTCTTTTATCGATTATTTTAAAAGAGAATGTCAAAAGCTCGATAACGACGATCAAAGTGAAATTGACGTGTGCAAATTAATTCGAGATGTTGTTTACAGAGCGCGAAAACATACATTTGAGCGGGAAATTTAAATTTAAAGTATAAATTGGAAATTATCTACAGTGAGAAATGGCATTAGAGTTGGATACAAAAACAAATGAAGTTTGAAAAAAAATTTCAGAATAAAATTCATGAACGGTTTGATTTCAAATTCCTTCTAGAAAATACCTATATTTTTAACCAAGGAGAAAACATTGACGTATATATTTAATCGTACAACAACTAAATTTGTCATTTTAAAGTGAATTGTCTGATCATTTTAAAAAGATAAAATTTTCCTGGTCTATTCACTGAATAGTACTCGAAGGGCTAATAAGAGTAATATTGTATTCTAATTTTTAATGTAAATAACAAAAAAAAAAATAAATGACATTTAATTAAATGTATTCACTAATAAAAATCCAATTGTTTGCACGTAGTACCTAGGTACCTAATATTAACACATTTTTCTTTTTTCAGGCCTTACGAGAGCTCCAATGTACCCATTCTCTACGGGTCAATATCCTTACTCTATGCTTAGTCCTGAAATGTCTCAAGTTGCAGCGTCTTGGTAAGATTGTTTTTCATACTTATGAACTTCTCCAGACCCTAACTACAACAGATATCCTATGGAAGTTGTAGGTACATATGGAAAGTAGAATATCTCTAAGATGTCCGTGGACAAATCTGGAACAGTCCTAGGAATTTCCTAATATTCACAAACAAATGGTTATAGCCTTCGGACTTCCGTAGAATATTCTAAATATCCAGGTGCTATCCCTATTAAAAATCCCCATATGAGAAACCACATGGTATCCTATGTCAAAAACCATGTAAAACCTTACTTCTATGAAGGAAATCACATGGTTTCCCATGTCAAACCATATGGGAAATTGAGACAGGATTTTAGTTAGGAATAGACATGAGAAATTTGAACAGTTCTTCTATGCATAAAACCATATGAATTCCCACATGAAATTCTGCATGTTTTTCCCAGTCAAATCCTAAACCAAATCCCATGCAAAAAACATTATCGTCTTATTGAATACATGGGAATCCATTTGGAATTTTACAAAGGATTTCACATAGGATTTTATATGGGCATTGACATAGGATTTCATGCAAGATTTCACACAGGATTTAATATGAGATATCACAGAGTATTTTATTGCAGATCCAATGAAGAAATTTTCAAAGGATTAAAAATTATTTAATAAAAAATTTAATAATAAATAGTATTAATGTTACTAGTCGTCAAAAAAGTAAAAAGATCAGGGCTGAGTCGCGTAACAATAATGGATAATGTGCTGCAACGTGCCCTGTTTTTTCTCAGTGTAGTAACACTAATACTATTTATCATTAAATTTTTTATTAAATAATTTTTAATCCTTTGAAAATTTCTTCATTGGATCTTTAATAAAATACTCTGTGATATCTCATATTAAATCCTGTGTGAAATCTTGCATGAAATCCTATGTCAATGCCCATATAAAATCCTATGTGAAATTTGGTTTAGGATTTGACTGGGAAAAACATGCAGGATTTCATGTGGGAATTCATATGGTTTTATGCATAGAAGAACTGTTCAAATTTCCCATGTCTATTCCTAACTAAAATCCTGTCTCAATTTCCCATATGGTTTGGCATGGGAAACCACATGGTAAACCATGTGATTTCCTTCATGGAGGTAGGGTAATACATGGTTTTTGGCATAGGATACTATGTGGTTTTACCATGTGGTTTCTCATATATGGGGATTTTTAATAGGGATGAGAAAATTAACAGTTTTTTAAATTGTTTGACTATTATTCAATTGGAAACAGTTGTACAGTTGTTTATTATTATTTATATTATTTATATTATACTGTTTTTCATAATTATATTATTTGCAAAGAAACAGTGCTACGTTGCCTCAACCTTAAGATTAGTGATTTTGTAAAGTTACTATTTATTCCGTACAGACCTTTTAAATTTAGACTAAGAAAAGAATATTCTCTCTTACTTAATTACACTTTCTCGATGTTGCTTTACAAAAAGAAGAATTATGGTAAATGACATTGTATAGAGGTTTTGTTTGTTATAATGGATCACGAAAATTTTAGTTTTTGACAAAATTTAAGTAAGAATTTAATAATTTCTAAACAGCATTAACACAAATATTAAATATTGAAAACCAGATCGATCATGATAAGTAAAACCAGTTAAAGTTTTAAAATGTATTGTTCATATTGAAGTGTTTTAAAAGTAAATATCGTAGTTAGGAAATACTTACTGCGAATATATTGACTACAAAACGACAAAATCATTGACCTTAAGGACGAGTCAACATCGCACAATTGAAAATTATAGACAACTTACTTGAAGTGAAGTTCAAATGCAATTGTGCTTGCTGCTCCGTCTAAAGAGGTATAACACACCCAATTTATAAAAATAAAGATATGCCCAAATGCCTAGTTGAGATTTACAATAAAATATATTTTAAAAATTGATTAAAGGCTTATGGTGTTGAGTGGATGAATTAAAGAGACATGTGCAAAGCAGATAGTAACTTTATTACTAAAAGCTGATTGAATTTTTCTAACGAGGCAGATAGTACAATTGCAATTGAACTTCAGTTCAAGTTCGCTCATTGAATCTTTAATTTAGAGTGATTATTGTATTATCAATTGAATTGCTCTGGTTTTAGGCACACGCCAAGCATGTATCCTATTTCTCCTGCAAGCGCCGGGTTTCGGAGTCCTTATCCATCGAGTTTACCTATAAGTGGCTCCAGTTTACCCAGGTTAGTTATTTTTAATTATTTCATAAGAGAAATTTACACAAACTCAGATAGTACAACATTTTGTAGCAATTTCACACAGAGTCAGCATTCCACAGTGATCCACAAATCTAAAAAGTCTGACAAAAGCCAAAATTTAATTTTATAATTTTTATTGTTTAAATAGTTGTAGTAGGACGCCTAGAGTTGTTTAAGGTCATTAGAAGGGTTGAAGTTTCCTTTTTATAATCAGATTTGACTTCCTGATTCATTCTTTCAAATCGCGCACGATAATTGCACGTTTTGCGAAAAAAGCATTTTTCTTTGCTAGTGCACAGTATTCAAATGAATTGACTAATTTTATAACCGTAAAATGAATTTAACTTAAAAAAGTAATTATTTTTAGAAAAGTATTTGTTTATCATTAATAATAAAAAGTTTCGGATACTTGGAAACATCAAAATTACATAAAATAATTTATTGAGATACGCAAAATTTTTCAATGAAGATGTATAAGTTTAAAGTTTTGCGGAGTATTGCCAAGTCTGATATGCAAAAATGTTCGTTATACGCACATTTAAATTGTATGTGAAAATTAGCTGTCAAGACCTGCCAATATAAAATAGGAAGACATTTAAATGTGAACACACACGAATTACAATAAATCAAGAAAATTGACTAAAAGTGAAAATTTTATTGTATTTATTTTATGGTCAGTTTTTCCTGTCTGACTCGTTCCGTATAGGGAAAATAATTTAACACGTACGTTTCGCGAAAAAAATTATTATTTTTACGCCTCATGTTCATAAAATTCTATCTTAAACGCATAAAGTAGTATAAGGAGACCGAACTACCATGTAAATTTTGTATTAAAAGTGGGCCAGACCTTGGTACCCTACCTTTGACAAAATAAATAAAGTTATTTTTAAATCTAATCTACTAATTTTAACCTCAACATATATATTGAACATCATGTTTTTGACATATTTCATCGACCCTATTGTTTTTTGAAAAATAATATCAAATTCGAAATCAGAGACCCCAAAAACCCTCGAGTAACGAATTTTAGAAGATTTATTCATTTCTCCGACTTTTGGCCTGGTTTCTGGCGATCTTGGCCACTGTGCAATCTAGTAAATTGACATTGTAAGTTTTTATAACGAGTTTGGAAAAACTATAAAATTTTGTTGCACGCTGTAGTTTTCTAAGGAAATTAAGATTTCATACTATTTTTTATCCACCTTTTCTCAAGGCAAGGCTCATATACTTTTCAATATACAAATTATTTGTAAATCTTGCGATAGAAATATACCAGCAAACAAAAATTTTGATACTTAACACAAGTTCACCGTGCACGGAAAAACCGTGCCCATTCAGGGCAGTATTATCTTTATTCTTTGCAAGTGTAACCTAACTAATAAGAAAATAATAAGCATATTTTAACTAAGGCAGTCAAGTCTGATGCATATCTGCAATCTTTTTTAAGCAAGTGAACAACTTCTCAATCAGCTGTGCTGATAATGGAATTAATTGTCTTTCATGTTTAATAGCATACTTTATTAAATTTTTGAAATTAAACAGATTATATCCCTTGGTGGACTAATTATTATCAAACTTGTACACATGTAACAATTTAAAACACTGATTAGTTTAATTTCATTCCCAGTAGACATAGTAATATATCTATCCTGTTTTAAACCATTTGTGCTAAAAACGTTTTTAAGCCGTTATGTATCGGTCACGAAACCTTCTAAAACCGTTTTAGGAACGTTTCTGGAACAAAAACGTTTTTTTGCCCAGAGAGGTATCCTGTTCACTGCAACGACATGTCTTGTGCGAGAAACTTAAGGCTAATGCAGAATAAATAAGGATACAGGAACAAGTCCGGTAACCGAATGAGAAAGCCGTATGGGTAAAGGGTTGTGGGGGAAAAAGGAGGCAATTCACAGCGGAGCAAGGGTAGACTCAAATCATTTGCTCATCCCAGCATACTGATGGTTTCGAACGACACTATCTCAACTCTGGCGCATGCTGCAATTCTGTATTAACTCTGAGACGTTCGTGAAAACTGTCTCAACTCAAACGGCGCGTTGTATTCTGTGTCTCAACTCCAGATAGCCGCTCTATAATGTAACTACTTTGAAATGAACATTTTGCGAACGCTCTTATTAAACATTGCGGAGTCATTTAAAAATCGTTTTTGAACTTCAATAATAAAATATTATCACGTAGAAACTTGTGATATTGTAAGACATTATAAAAAAGTTGCCTTACTCGAAACTTATAGAACAATTTGTCTGTAGACGTCTTATGGCGTAAGAAGGGGTGAATTCCGTTTTTGTCCGCAATCTTCATGAACTCCTTTTCTATTGTTAAATTGTTAAAAATCTGAATTAACTTTAATGCCGTGAAATTAAAGCGTTAGTTGCGGAGTTAATGACCTTTAATTAACTTAAATTCTTTAAAGGGCATTAAAAGGGATTCAAATTCTGGTCACGTGGTTACAAAGCATTGAATTGGATAGAAATTAACAATTTAACAATAGAAAAGAAATTCATTAAGATTAAGGACAAATACGGAATTGATTTGGAATTTAAGGTATTCGAAAAGTTTCAGTCTGGAATCTGTTAAAACATATTTTGAGAAGCTAACTGTTAAATAATCTACTTTAGATTAGATAAAAGAAGATAATTTTTTTAAAACTAAGGATGTTTACAGTTAAGTGTTAAGGCTATATTGTAATATGTTGTAATATTTACGTATACATGATATTAATAATATTAATAATAATTGAATTATATTTTTATTGAGTAAAAATTCATTTTTTTAACTATTACATTTAATAATAATTTTCAAACATTACTTTTAACCAAATTTATGTCCATAAATGTATAGAATTACAATTTTGATTACCAGAACTTGTGTATAAAAATTGCATAATTCAAAACTTGAATTTTTAAAATAAGCATTCTGCTTATTCTAATTTCAGAATAAGCATTTTGGGTAAGTTTTAAAGATATTTTATTCAACGTAGGCGTATTATGATCACTTTATCTACCTGTACAGGTTCTCCCTTACACTGAGAAAATGTTTTGTAAAAACTTTAGTCAAAAGTTGAGTAAAATGGCTACACATGCGCTTTTGAATAAAGTTTAACCAACTGTAGTTCAAAATAAATTTTTCTTAGGTGAAAATAAAATTGGTCAGTTTTTAAATTAAATTTCATAGAATTTCAACAATACTTTGTAAAGAAAAGAAAAGTGTTAGAATAAAGCTTAGTCTACGTTTGAACACAATATAAACAAAAGAATGAGAGAACGTATTCAACACATTTCAGAGTGACCTATGGAAACTTAAATTTCAGTCAAAAGTTGAGTAAAATGTGAACAAGCTATTGGTAAAATGTGGGGAAGGAAATGTGGTGGGGAGACTAGTAAAATCATCCTTCCCACATACCGACGGTTGATTCTTAGGACTAATTCCTGTATTACCAACATTTTTAAAACGATAAAAAAATTAATTATCGATTGTTGATTTTTATATCTTGTACGAATTTCTGCATTACCTACACATTTTGCATTAAACAATATCTCTATTTCACTCATACACCTTATAAATACTCAAACACAAATACAACACTCAACATATAGCATAACCTAACCTAATATACACAAATAACGTAAGACTAAGTTCGCACACATTTACATATAAATGAATGATTTGAACTGTCCTTATATAGTAAGTGACAGAGTTGATTCACAACTTGCGAGAAACGGAATAAAAATGAATAACTAATTAATTACTTGTTATTTTAGTTTTATTATTTTATTATTGGTTTTAAATTAAATAAAACAATTCGTGATCAATTAATGAAGTGTTATTATTTATAAATTAAAAATTTCTTTGGATTTTTAAACTTATCTTTACAAATATAAATAAAACATTAATCTATTTAAAAAGTCAAAATAAAAATAAATTAAAATAAATATGTATCCGAATAAATCTTATTTTATTTTAAAATAAATAACTAATTAAAAGATAAAATAATTTTAAATTTATATATTAACAGATTTTTTCACGTATATATATTTCTCTATTTATACATATTTTTTTATACATTTATACATACACACAAGCAAATAAGAAATAATGAAAATAGTTTAATTTAACATCATAATCTATAATATCTTTATTTCATGTAAATTATAACTTTTAAATAATTAAAATAGTAAATTATTGATAATTAATATCTTTGATCTTCCTTAACTATTTTGTTAAAAGTAAATGTTAGTAATTAAGGTTTGATAGATTTTAAAATACATTTATAAATATTGTTAAAAGGACAAATTTCCTAAGGGCTCCTAGAATTGCACATACAGTCCTGATAGTATAGTTGCGTGATGGGGCTTTCATTTTACCCAACTTCTGGACAAACTGTGACACACGTAGGTAAATATCTACCAAAGTACAGCATAAAGTATTAAAAATAGTAAATCAGTTTATGATCAAATGCATACCGAAGTTTAATCCAATGTCTGTTTTAATCTTTAAATTACTTTTTGAACATTCTTTGGAAAATGCATTTTAGTATCCATACAAGAGAATTTTAAACATTAAAATGCCTATGTGTAGCCATTTTAACCAACTTTTGACTAAACTTTATACAAAATATTTTTTCAGTGTATAAATCAGCGGTCAATAAAGTGTCCATTATTGCCTCGGGACAATAAAGTACCCATTGTTAATCTAGAATAATAAAATACTCATTATTAGCTTAGGACGTCAATAATGAAAACAATACGATTAAAAATCATTCACTTATTCGACTTATATAAAAATGGCATTCATTTTTATCTGTGGGAAAAAGTTGTCACAGTTTTTCACGCTTGGAACATATTATGAATAGCTTTACTTGCATTAATAATTAATGATAAGAATAACGTAAAATTCAATTCAGAATAAAATAAATAACTTTAAATTGGTGTTTGACAATAAGGTATGTGAGAGAATAAATTTATTTATCTCTAATTTTAAGGCAGTAAGGCAATAATTTTTTCTTGCACAATGCACATGCTAATTTTTTCCTGATAACGAAGATACTTCTCGAGTTAGTCCTATTAATACTTTATCGGAAATTTTAGTGACACTATAGGACGTGATCAACAAAATTTCTAATGACGTTGGAAAAGATAACTTTTCAGACACAATATTTAATTACACCAGCACACAAAAAAAAATTTCAAGTACGTAAAATGCCATATGGTACTTGGAAAAAAAGTACATGAATCCTTCCTTGAAAGTGCTCGACTTTTATGTACAGAAAGTTAGACCAGTAAAGTTAAAATTTTCAAAAAACAATTATTGTGCTGACTTGTGCTCTTTTGTGCCAAATTTTATTTTTTGATAAACTCAAAATTCCGGACAAAAAAAACAAAAAACTTTTTTTTAATCGGAAAACTTGAAATTTTCAAAAAACAATTTTTGTGCTGCATTGTGCTTGACTTGTGCTCTTTTGTGCCAAATTTCATTTTTTGAAAAACTCAAACTTCCGGGCACAAAAACTAAAAAAGTTTTCATTAATCGGAAAAATTGAAATCTTTTGACAACAATTATTCTGGTTCACTGTGCCCGACTTGTGCTCTTATGTTCCAATTTTATAGGAGAGAAAACTAATATTTACAAAATTTAAAAATAAAAAAGATTAAACTTGTGCTCATAGTTTCTTGGTTTGTGCTCTGCTGAGCACAGATTTATTCTATGAAAAATTGATAATTCTGATAGAAAAAACTAAAACTATTGTTTAAAAAATTAGAATAAAAAAAACTTGTGTTCTATAAATTACGTAAGACATTAAGGGGGAGGGGTGGTGAACAAATTCTTACGAATAGTAGAAAAAAGGGCTAATTTATGTAAAATATCTTACGAAGGGGGTTGTAGGAGTAAAATTCTCCAAAGAAGATGTCTCACGTAATTTGTGGACAGCTCCTGAGTGCAAATTTGTTTTATGGAAAACTCAAAATTTTAAGAGAAAAAAACCAAAATTTGTTTTTCAAATAATTAAATTATAATTTCTAAAAAACACATTTTCCAGTATATTCTAAAAATTCTATGTTCTGGGTAAATCAGAAAATTTTATTTTAAAAATGCAAAGTACTCTATATACATATAACTTGGTGCACAATATAGAGCACAAGCCAAAAATTGCAGAGCTCTAGATTCTATTTTCTTACTTCCGATATTATTTGTAAGGAATAGTATTTTTTCCGGACTTTGAAGTTTTTTGAAAAACGAATTTGATCCTAACAGAGCACAACTTGAAAACTGCTAAGTACAAGTTTTTTTTGATAATTTTGATTTTTTAAATAATAATCAGTTCGTCGGCTTGGTGGAAAACTGTACCATTTCAGGAATTCGTTATAAACTGTACCATTTCGGTAAATGTTTTTAAAACATACCATTTCGAGAAAAAAAGTTTTTTGCTTTTTTTCCAACTTTGTCAACACTGATGCTAGACATAAAATAAGGTTATGCATTTTTAAAAAGCGGTATCTTAAATATACTCTTGTTCATCTTTTTAATGTATTATTTAAAAACTTCTAATAATTTAAATTAATTGCTTGTTAATCTTTAGAAATTCTTTAGTACAACGCTTTTATAGATCTTCATCGAAATGGTATGTTTTATAACAAACTTTTGAAATGGTATAGTTTCTAACAAATTCTTGAAATGGTACAGTTTTCCACCAAGCCGACGAGTTATTAATTTTTCTTATCAGAATTTTGAGTTTTTCTTAAAACGAAATTGAGCTCCCCAGAACACAAGTCGGGAACTGTTTTAAAACAAGTTTTATTTTATCTTAATTCTGATTTTTGTTTGTTGGATCAATAGATTTTATCCTGGAATTTAAAGGTTTGCGTAGAATAAATTTGAGCTTCAAGAAGAGCACAACTTGCGTTTGTTTTATTTTTATTTTTTTTAAACATTAGTTTTTTCTTCCGGAATATTGACACATAAGAATACAAGTCGTGCACAGTGAATCAGAATATTTTTTTTTAATTTCAATTTCTTTATTAAAAAAAAGCTGTTTTTGTTTATGTGCCTGTAATTTTGAGCTTTACAAAAATAGAATTTTGGCAAAAAGTAGCACAATAATTGTTTTTTGAAACCTTCAATTTTTCCGATTAAAAAAAATTTTTTTGGTTTTTTTGCCCGGAATTTTGAGATTTTCAAAAAATGTAATTAGGCACAATTGAGCACAAATCGAGTACAATGCAGCACAATAATTGTTTTTTAAAAATTTTAATTTTTCTGATTAAAAAAAGTTTCTTAGTTTTTGTACCAGCAATTTAAAATTTTCTTTTTTTAATTATAATTTGATGGTAAGCTAATTTATCCACTCGGACTTTAAAGTTTTCGTAAAACGAATTTGTACTCTGCAGACCACAATTTCAGAATTGCTGAACACAAGTTTAGTTTTTTCTTAATTTTAATGTTTTTAAAAAATAGGGTTTTGATTTTTCTATCAGAATTTTGAGTTTCTTGTAAAATGAAATTGTGCTCAAAAGCGCGAAAACCGTGAAATTATGAGCACAAGTATCGTTTTTTTTATTTTTAAATTTTGTAAATATTAGTTTTCTCTCCTAGAAAATTGGCACATAAGAGCACAAGTCGGGCACAGTGAACCAGAATAATTGTTGTCAAAAGATTTCAATTTTTCCGATTAATGAAAAGGTTTTTGGTTTTTGTGCCCGGAAGTTTGAGTTTTTCAAAAAATGAAATTTGGCACAAAAGAGCACAAGTCGAGCACAATTCAGCACAATAATTGTTTTTTGAAAATTTTAACTTTACTGATCTAGTTTCCTGTACATTTGACTTTTGGATATAGGACACAAAATACAAGGCGGTATCATATACTTTTTAAAGTCAATGAAATTCTCAAGCAAGGTACTAGAAATTTTCGTTGACTGCTTTTGAAACTCTCATACAAAAGTACTAGACTGTTTTTAGTATTTTGTGTCGTATCCAAAAGTCAAGCACCGAGTCAATGAAAATTTCACGTACTTTTCTTCCGTGTAGGTTCTTTTCCTTAGTGTGTACCTAAAGAAAAAAACAAAGTCGGACCAAAAGTTTGGTGCTGGTATTTTTTTATACGCCTAATAAGGTGGTGAAGTCTGAGAAATTGATTCGCATAATAATTGACTTACTTTTTGTGTCTTGAACAGACTTATCGCATATTTTTACTATTAATCTGCATGCAGTGACTCTAATTACATAAAAATTAAATACATAGATCGCTACTTACAAATTTGAAGTCTGTTTTTTAAAATTAAAAATGACGGATTAATTTCTCAAATTTCACCTTATTAGGCGTATAAAAAAATACCAGTACCAAACTTTAGATTCGATTATATTTTTCTCTTTTGATACACTCTAAGAAAGAAAATCTATCATATGGAACTTTTAACACTCGAAATTTTTTTGTTGTGTGCCGGTGTTACTCATAGCAGAAAAACCAAAATTTTTTTAGAATTTGTCAATATTTTTTTTCATATTTATAGATAAGCACTTATTATATGCTTTTGGCAACTTTTTGGAGGCTTATTTCTCCATCGTAATAAGCAAGTTTATTGAAAAAATTATATTATATTATAATAATTAACTTACAACTTGAGTTTTGGATTAAGGTTATGTTATTCAATGGTAACGTCCCGTGTGGAAAAGTTGACTGGGGCCAAACTGACGGCCATTGGGTTTTCCCATATTCAAGGTGGGGCCCAATTGGGAAGCCCATCTTATCCCAATTTGGGTTATGACCTGGCTTGAAACTATTTTATATGTAAGGTGTAAGCAATAGTTTTCTATCAATTAATTAATTATTTATTAAGTCAAATAGGAAACTATTGCTTACACCTTACATATGATATATTCAGCCACAAGTCGAAACTAAAAAACTACATCTAATTATAATTGGAACTATTTTACCAACTTATACTCAATTTGAGAAATCTAGTTGGGCTCAATTTGGAAAATCTATATTGAAACCCAGTTTGGGTAATTTTGTGGACTTCCATTCAAATTTCCAATAAATATTCGATTTATTAATAATTCTAATTTTATACTTTGTTTTATCACTGTCATTAATATTCTTTAATTATACAAAATAAATTATATTTCCAAGTTATAAAAAATTAAGGCCCTGCACAAATTTTTTATAAATTAAAATAAAATTTTATTAAAATAATAACAAAACTTACTGAATTAATTAATGGATTAGTTAATAAAAATTGAGAACGATTAATGCCAGGATCAATAAATTCAATATTTAATATAATAGTAATTATGCTATATGAGCAAAACACAATGATCGTCCCAAAGGTCCACTTTTGGTTCTGAAATCCATCAGGGAACACATAAAATGCACAGAAAAACAACCCAGTAAATATATTATTTACATTAAACAAAAAAATGAAATATTACATTATAATAGACACTTAAAATCATAGAATCATCGCAACACATCACAAACCCACGCTGTTTGATCTAATGACGCTACGCCGTGACACTTAAAGAGCATTCACACCTCTGCAGGCTGTCTGCCTGCGCAGCCAGGAGCAATAAGAGTAAGGGAGAGGGTGTAATAAATTTGAATTTCCTTACTCTTTTACTCTTGTACGTTACCATAGCAACCTGCAGACAGACAGACTGCAGAGGTCTGAACGCTCCATTAAGCTTGACGTGAAATAACTATAAAATTTCTATCAAATAAAATAAATTTAGTAACTTATCTAGTGATAAATCCATTAATTAATTTAATAATTCGTCTGTCGCAATTAATTCAGTCATTATTTTTATATTTCATGTTATTTTTAGTAAACAATTTATGTAAAATGTATTTAAACATTTTAAGATCGTTTGCGCAAAAGATGGGTTTTGGCTGATATTCCCAAATTCGACCCAAATATGGGCATTCCCTACATAAACCCAAATACAATACATGTACTGTTTTGCCTTCAA